>OX297854.1:2607706-3911560 GCA_946477585.1 Cheilosia urbana | reverse complement strand
TGTAGATTTTCTTTCATGTCAATTTTCTGCTCCTCCAGTAATTGAATGGCGGACGTTTGGTTTTGACACGTCGCCTCAAGGTACTCAATCTTTTTCTCGATTTCTATTTCGGTCGTAATTGTCGTGTGCTCGCCGCCGACAAGTTTCAATTGCAGTTGACCCTTTTCGTCCTCCAGTTCGGTGATCTTTTGCTGCAGCTCTTCGTTTTCGTCAGTCAGCTCTGCGACGGTAGCATGCAGATCGGACATTCGCTTGAATTCATTCAGCTTCGTCTCGAGGAGTTTGTTTTTCTTCCGCATGCCTTCCAGTTGGTCCTTAAGAGTGTCCACGTCATCGTCGGACATTGTGGCAAAAAGGGGCTTTCGACTGGGCAGCTGAAGTTTCTCCTCCAGAACGGCAAAGTTGGCGTTCAGCACATTCAACTCGATAGTCTTCTCCATCAGTTCCTCTTCTAATGTTTTTATTCGCTCCAAGTAGTTGTGAATGTCCTCCCGCTGCGACTCTATTGTGGCTTCAAGGCTTTCGGTTTTGTCGACACTTTCTACCTCTTCCTCTGCGGTGCGAAGATTTTCGTTCTCCTGTCGAAGCGTATCGTTGGCCTGTTCCAATTCGCTTATCTTTATCTCCAGTTGCTGAACTTGTAGGGTTAGTTCTTGTTGCACGTGGTCCTCGACATCGTCCACCATTTCAAACTTCTGAATGTCAACCGAGGAATTAAGCTTTTCCAGTTCCTGCTCAAAAATCTTCCTCTTTTCTTCCGATTCTCGGAGTTTGGCTTCGAGTTCCTGCGTCTTTTCGGTTAAATCACATTTGGCCGTTTCAAGGATGTCATTTACCTCCTCCAAATGGAGAATTCTTTTCGATTTCTCCTCTAGCTCTGTCTTCAAGCGATCATTTTCAATCTGCCAGCTCTCTTCCACATCGTAATCGTTCAAAGTAGCTACCAACTCTCGAGTTCTCTTCTCCTTAAGTCCCTCCTCCAGCTCTAGAATCTTATTCTCCAGCTCCTTAACCCGCTTAGATGCATCCGACGAACTCTTCTCCTTCTCTAATTGTTTCTCGAGCAGACGAACGCGATTGTCGAGGAATTTAATTCGCTCCTTGTCCAGATTGAACGGGGCCGACGCCAAATCTGTTGCAGATCTTACCTTGTCCCTTGTCGAACTGTACGATAAGGCACTGAGATCGCCCATGGAACGACCCAGCTCAGAGGAATGTTCCAAACACTGTTGCGTTGTATCGAACTTTGCTTTCAACTGTGTCACCATATGCTCGATTTCACGTTTGCTATGCTCCCGTTCGGCCAGCTTTACTTTGTTTTCTTCCATTTGCTTACGCAGAAGGAGGATTTTTTCACTCCCTGGCGTTTCGATACGCGCCGAACTGGGTCGACTGGGGGTGATGAGTCCACCGCCAGCATCTATAGTTGTACTACATTGCGATTGCAGGAGATGCAGGTTCTCCTGCGATTGGAAGTGCCCATCGTTCAGGGAAGTGCTAGATGAGTCGAGATTTTGACGGGATCGAGCTTTCGATTTCAAATTCGTTAATCGTAGGGCAATATTCTTGACTTTCTCTTGCGCCGAGGAAGTTGATTTGCCATGTGCTGCTTCGGATTTTCGTACGAGCTCCTTGAGGGCGGATATTTTTTCCTGAAATCACAAAGGGGATTAGTTTTCGGTTCAAAATATGCATTTGCAATTGATCAGGACATAAGTCTGATCAGAAATTTGTTCCAGCCAGCAACCACTTCCGTGGTCAAGTATTCGACCCACCTTACGAAAACCTTTTTAACACAGATAGCCTACAACTACAATTGCTAAATTGGACAATGATGTCAGGACCAGCACAAGTTTAAGGAATATAGGTACCTGAAAGCAAATCCGCTTGGTGCAAATAAACCTTGACAAAATTCTTGAGCAGAGATAACCCAGTAAAAACAAAAATAACTTAAATTCATCGAAGTATCTGCAAATCTACTAGTAAGTGTGATGAATGACAAGTAAAACCTAAAGTATATGGAAGTACACACCATCACTTCATTCATCACTGAAACGAAAGAAAAACATTGATCTTTGCGATCCACTATCGAAATTGGGACAAGCAACAGCCTCTCACTAACAAAAAAATAAAATTGTCACGTCTGCCCCTCCATTAATAGAAGTGATTATTGAATAACTGAAGCAGAATATGTGAGCAATACAGCGTGAAGAGTTGAAGCGATAAGACAGGTTCCCAATGTTCGTGTGATGCTGGTTCAAATACATTCAATGTATACATTCGTAGATAGTGACGTGTCGCAAGTCATGGTCACTATTTCAACCTGTTATTATTATTTAAGCTTGCAACAAGATTTCCAACTAAACAATTCAAATTAATATTATTCGGGCAACTACTGCACTAAATTCCAATTGGAAACCATTTCAATGGGATCCATCCCATGCCTTTGTTGAATGGGGCCCACCTCACAAAAGCAACAACAAACTTCCAAAAGCAATTGCGATTGCGAACGCAAACTAAAAATACAACTCTCAATTTCAACTTCAGAGATACATACACAATAAACAATACTAATTCTGATAATTATATCGGTTTGTCAAAATGGCACGTACTTGCAATTGATTGAAAACTTACTTGCTGTTTACTGAAATTCTCTTGTAAACTTGTGATATCCGATTGCTGCTGCTGTTGTTGGGGGTGCTCCTCTGTTTCATGTTGAGACATGGTGTTTTCTTTTTTTGGAATTTTCCGTTTTCCTATTGCTGAACTTATGGATTTATTTTTTCACTTAAATGCACGTTTCGTAAATTAATTTAATTAAAGTAAGGGTAACAACTTAATCAATTATACAAAACTGAAAAGAGAAGAACGATTTTTTTTTCTTTATTAATGATGTGATGTGGAAATTTTCACGTTTTTTTGGAGTGGAAAATAAATTGTTTTCAATAGAGAATTCTTATGAATTTCAACACAATTGCACGGAGATGCATTTGAAGAACTATATCACAATAAATTTGCTATTAATTTGTGGAGTAAATGTGGGTATTTTTACCAAACAAAATTATGTACAAAATTTTACACAAAACACACAAAATAGTTCCATGTCAGCAGTTGGTGAAACGTCAGTTCTACAGAATGACCAACATGAGAAAGCGAATAGAAGGAATTTTCTTTGCCAACTTGATGGTTTCGAAAATAGGTTTCGGGGTAGCTAGTGTAGGTATGTTTGTTTTGTTTTTTTGTTTTAGGTGTGTTCAATAACTTTGGCATTCATCAAATCTCGTTAATTTTAAGTTAGGCCCAATTCGCCAGGGTTTTCACCATTTTCCTTTTGTTTTTTTTATTATACGCCCCGTTTTATCTACTTCGGTCCATGCAAAAATAAAGATTCCAATAGCTACGCTCAGGTCACAAGATCAACATTCCGCACCGAGTTTAAACGAACGAATGGCGGCAAAACAAAGTAGTATACCTTCCCGGCGGACACCCTGTATTATACGCGGCCCATGACAAAGTAGGTATCTTTCTTTGCATTAAGCTTTCCTTGTTCGAACAGCTTTGTTTGCCGCCTTCTCTTGACTTAAGCGTAGTACGGAGTACTTCCGAAACGAAATATCCCAACAAAAGTGACAACGAAATCCTGGACGAAAAATTTCGCACTCATTTTCGTTTTGTAATAGGTACGCAGCTGCTGCGAAATGATGGCGGAAAAGTGGGTAGTTGTAGTAGATTACTTGGTACAATTCTCCACTCTCTTTTCGCACACGTTTATTGTCCGGGAAATTGGGGCGGATTTCCATTAAGCGCACTAAGCAAACATTTTTTTTTCTGGCTTGAAATGACCTAAAAAACATAAATATATATATTTTTTTTTTGAGGAAATGCAATTTTTTTATTTTTCATTTTTTTTATTAAATTTTAATAATTTTTGTTTTGTTTTTAATGAAACCATGTTTATGTGATTTATACACCGAGATTTGAAACCTTTTTTCATTTGTTTATAGTTGAGAACAGTGTTGCCAGATTAATTGAAAATCACCTAGCGCTTTAAGCGAAGTTAAATAGTTGAATAATGGTATACACTTATTCAACTGTCAGGAAGGCTCCTTTAAGAAAGTCTGGTGTATTTAAAGTATGGGGTGCGTGGCTCGCTTCGCTCGCTAACAGGATTTATATATATATATATATATTTACTTTGGGGTGTTTAGCAGTAAAATATTTTCAGTAAAAAAAATCAAAAAATACAAAATTAACCCAAATTGTCTTACCTTTTTGACATTTATGGCAATACCTATAATATTTTCCAACATTCACCACCCCACACATCCCCCTCCACAGCAACAGAAAACACATAGCACAAACGTTATGCAAAGTGAACGCGTCCATTTTTGCAGTTTGTATAGGTACATGCACTTTTCAGTGAAAATTGAAAACTTTAAAAATAAAAAAACAAAAATAGAAAAAAAAGTTTCCGCAGAAAAATTCTTCTACAGTAAATTTAAGAATAAGTCAATTTAAATAAAAAAAAAAAATTAATTTGCTTAGTGCGCATAATGGAAACCTCAGTCTGAAAATGATGCTTCTGAGGCTTATAATTTATTTAGTTCAATCTCGAAAAACCATATTAAAGACTCTTCTAATTTATTGTCAAATACATACATTTTATTTGCAACCATTTGTGGTGGTGGTTTTATTTATAAATAAAAATAAATACAAAAAAAAAAACAACGGTATGGAGGTATAACATTAGGAACAGCAATACAGTGGGTGCCTATGAATTCACTGCCTCAATTGTGGTTCTCACTACTTTCCAGAGATGCTTTTCTTTGGAGATGAAAAAAATGATTTGAGATTCTGAAGATACATTTAAAACCTAGTAAAAGCAATAAGACTTCCTGCTAAGTATCAGTAGCACGCATGCTTACGCTTAATCTTTCCCAATAGCAGGCAACTAAAGACCGATTTAGCTCTCCAAAGAAGTTTTATTTCAGCATGACCACGTAGCTATAAAAATATATTTACGCACTTTTGAGCAACTCTTCCTTCCCGATCGCTCCGGCTAAACGTGATTGGACGCCGTCTTGAGTAACTCTATAATTTCCTGATTTTCCACTCTCATTGCATATTCCAAAGCCGTAAATCCGAGCTTATCTTTCGAATCAATTTCCTCGACAACTCGTAATAGGTACTTGACCACATCAACATATCCATGAACTGCAGCAACATGCAGGGCGGTCCTTCCGGAAGGATCTGGCTGTGCCAAGTCGGCCCCAGCCAATTCAAAAGACTTCAGTCTAATCAGTGAGCCTCTGGCAGCCGCTGAGCATAATTCTTCCCCGATAGCTCTCAGTGAACCCGTCAAATGGGCTCCGCAGCTTAGAAGCACTTGAATGATTTCATGGTTATCGGTGGTTACGGCTTCCATTAGTGGCGTACGGTCGTATCGATCACGGATGTGAACTGAAACGCCATTTGTTAACAAAAGATTCACAACTGGAAGATTGCCCTCATGGCATGCGATGTGCATGGCAGTACGATTGTCATGATTCACGCCAGACAGATCGGCGCCATACGCCTTGAGGTTGTTGATCTAAGCGGAGAGAAAATATTTTAGATTTATGATTGCTTATGCTATAAATAGAGCTTTGCTTACCTTTTTAATGTCACCCGCCAGAACAGCGGCATTCAACATGGCCGGAAACAAAGTTGCACCTAACTGGGATAGCTCCTTAGGTGATGATAAATGCAGCGATCTAGCCACGGCTTCGATAAGATCGTATTCTTCCATTGATGAGTTATCGGAAGTCAGCTCGCCACGGATATTCGATTGCATAACCTAAAATCGAACGAGAAATACGTTTAAAAAAAATGACAGATGACAGTTCCAAGTCCTAACTCACCTGCTTTTTAAATTCCAAGCTCCAATCGGCCTTCCCAAGGACATAGGATAGTTTTGTAACCGCAGCCTCTGGTGTCATATCGTATCCCGGTATGACGCCTAAATTTCTGAGCACCTTACCCGTGTCATATATTTCCGCAACCGATCCATTCGGACATTGAGTGCAATTAACGATTATAACTCCACGCTTCGATGCCGCTCTAAGCTCATCGATAATATCCTGTCGATTCGATGGAATATTTCCCGATCCAAAGGACTCCAAAACTACTCCCTTCATAGGTGCCGCTAGGAAAGCCCGGAATGTAGAACTCGTTATACTGGGAAAAAGACGCAATAGGCCGACGTTGACGTCCATCTCGGTGTGTACCTCGAAGCGGGTAATCGTACATGGGCGATATATTAACCGATAATCGATTTCATAATTGATTCCGATTCGTCCAAGCGGTGAAGAATTCGGCGAGTCAAAGGCATCCAAGTCGTTGCAACTCTGTTTCACAGTTCTATTGCCACGCATAAGCTTATTTCCGAAGAGGACGCACACCTCTGGAATTACATAGCTACCAGCTATAATCAGAGCTGTGGCGAAGTTGTCCTTTCCGTCGGTTCGAGTCTCGAAGATAGGAATTTGTGAGCCGGTTATGATGACAGTCTTGCCAAGGTTTTCCAGCATAAATGACAGGGCTGAGGCGGTATAGGCGAGTGTGTCGGTACCATGCAGCACCAGAAATGCATCGAAGAATTCATAAGATTGCTGGAAATAAAAAAAATCCTTATTCAATTCAGAATCTATTGAGTATACATAAAGTGTGTTGGTTCCTACATGAATGTCCTTAGCTATGCGAATCCAGTCATCTGATGTCATATTGCTCGAATCCAATAGTGGGTCGTATTCGGTTATGGTGTAGACAATCCGATTTTTAACACCCTGCACAAAGGGGAGCACTAAAGGAGCCATTCCGGCTGATGGTCCAAAGCGCTTTTTCGCGTATTCCTGATCATGCATATTCGGGTATC
This sequence comes from Cheilosia urbana, assembly GCA_946477585.1. Lineage (NCBI taxonomy): Eukaryota > Metazoa > Arthropoda > Insecta > Diptera > Syrphidae > Cheilosia > Cheilosia urbana. The sequence continues at coordinate 3,904,647 of OX297854.1, read as the reverse complement.
TGCGAAGCATTTTCACGAGTGCATTCGGTATCGGAGCGAGAACTGAAAGAAAACAAAAAATTATGTTGCCTATAGAGTTGAGACTTTTTTTTTTTGACAAAGATGCCTGCTGCCAAAGCTACCCAAGAAAAGCTGTTCGTATCTTAGTCTTTTAGAGCTTCCCGGAAGAAGATGTCATTCCCCCGATTTGAAATCACCAACGGAAAAAAACAAAATGCGATTGTTTAAAGGAAGTTTGCACGAACGGGGCAAAGATATAAATTTCAATTTTGTGTGCGTTACCCATCGGGTAACTATGCGTAGGTATACTTGGGAGTAAGAACTTTCATGGAAAGGGACAACCACAAAAGGACTGCGCGGAAGTGCCTAGCTTACGCCAATGTGAGAATTACCGTGTGTCGTGTCTATAATAGAAATAGCGTATTAGCGTAAGTATTTTTGTCTATATTTGACACATAAAATTCAAAGTAATCCATCGTAAGCCAATGACTATGCAAATTGTAATAATTGACGCATTCTAATCGCTTTAACGAGCTTAATGCTACGTTTCCACTGGACATAAATCCCGAGATTAAGTACAAGAGAAAGATAAACTTGGCATATTCTCCTGGCTACGTCCATTCGAGAGTGGATGATATTTCACGAGAGAGAGAGAGAGAAAGAGAGCGACATTTTCCCATTTCTGACGTCTTATTTGTCATTTCAGTCAAATGCAGCTCTGTTTGCTTTGTATTTTTGACATCTCGAGCTGTGAAAAGTGTGTTCACAAACCGGACTGTACATGTAAACCCGGTTAGATAAATAGAGATTTATTTCTAGTTTCCCTTTTATGAAGATTAACTTTTGTATGATAAATCCCGAGATTTATGCGGGATTTACGGAAATTCTTCTAAATCTCGCAGTTAATCCCCGGTGGAAACATAGCATTAGTCGTCATTAGCTGAACTACACGTAGGTACTTCGATTGTGGTTGACGTTTGTTCCCATGACTAGGTAATGCTTGCTGTTCGCTCATATTGGGGACGTTCAAGTTTCTATCTAGTTTAGTACGTCTGACAGCTGTCTGACTAGATGTGTCTCGTTTTTGATTGGCGCTCGAATTGGTCATGTGAGCAGCTGTTTCAGTTGACGTTCATGGAGGGGTAACCTACGAATCTAGTCAAGAAAATCGTGACTGAGTACTAAGTTGACAGTTCGGATATGTAGCTGAAGTAGAAAAACGTGACGCTCCCGACTAGTCTAGTTTTTGCGTTCAGGTTAATTCTTATCCAGACCAATCTAGTTGACTTAAGATAATTAGATTCTTGAATGTTTTCTCCCTCCGCTTCGTTAAGTTTCGTTCACTTTTGACCTCGTTTCCACCGTTCAAAAACTTTGCAAAATAATCGCATCCATCTAATCCGTGTATTACCACGATTTCACCAACTCATCGGACCATTGGTGATAACGTCAACAACTCTGCAAAACATGACAATTCGAACCATACTCACCATTGTTCTCGTTTCTCACCATGCCAATAGTTCCACCAGTGTAGATCACCCTCACTTTAGACTCTTTAGTGGGATTTGGCATTAAATTGCCAAAACTGCTATTTCGTCGCATGGATGGGCTCGTGCCAAAGCCATTAACTGGAGGTGTAGTAGGCGTTAAATCGCCAGGGTACAACGATTTCTGCGCAATTGTATCGGTTGTGTCACTTGTTGTGTTTGCCATGTTATCGCACACAAATGTGTTCTCTGGAAAAAGTAAAGCAGAGAAATAGATTTTTACAAAAACCAACACAAAATTAATTAACGCTTTTACGCTAAAATCAGAAGGTGGTTTCATAGATCAACATATTTCCACAGTCTAGATAAATATTGTTGATGACTTACTTAGCAAGATGTTTGGTTGCGAATTATCGTTTAACCAAGGAGCGTGTGATGTGGTTTTGAATCGATAATGATGAACAGTGCTTTTGAATCGATAACGATCAACAGTTTAGGCATTAGATTTATAGGTTCTGTTACTATTCTGTGGTAAATATAATGTTTGATGTTTTAATGGAAGTAAACAAAGGTGGTGTGTACGTACAATACGTTAATCAATTGTTGATGGACCTGGCAACCAATGCACAACTAAAGAGTGTAGAGAGCTTTTAGGTTTGTTCTTTGAATTGTCAGCACATCTTTAGCGCGCAAACGAATTCGACAGCTGACAGATTATTTGTGCTCTGTTTTACCGTAGGTAGTCTTACGCTAGTAAATTGTGGAAGTTTTTTTTTTTTTTTTTTCGGTGATGAGGCACATTCACATCTGTTGCGGAGAGCCGAACGCGCAAATTTAATACGATGTTTTTTACCAACTGATGCACCCAGTCTCAACTTCTGTCAAACGGCTTGATTTGTATTTACTTTTAAATGAACTGACAGTAGCGAGTCTGAGGTAAGAAACAATTTTCTTTTTCTTCTGTCATAATTTTTCCAGATAATAAAATCTTCGATTCAAATTAACTTGGAGGCAAACATTCGCCGCGTTATTGCCGATATATGACCCCAGTCTCCCCAAACATTTTTAGGCCCGTTTGCTGATACTACATATAGCCATTTAAGTTCTATTTAAATACCTTATGGGCTACTTTTTCTATGTAATAAACGACCGCATTCGATTTTAAGTGGAACTTAAATCGCTATGAGTAGTATCAGCAAACGGACCTTAATGCCCCAAAAGCCCCCGAAATATTTTCAGATATGTATGAGTTTTAGTTTTAGTTAGTACCATGTTCATTTCCTTTCCATTAAAAATCTGTCATTTTCATGAGCTGTTTGACACTTTTTATTCAGTTTGAAATAGGACCAAAACATTTTGTTTAGTGGATTAGCAACTCTCACTTGCTCAGATCCTCTCAAAAATATACATATTCTGACATTAACTCAAGTAAGGATCTAGTTGAACATCAAAGTGTACGTCAAGCAAAAGTTTTATTTCTCCTTAATTTGGCTTTTCTGACAAATTTTTGACTTACAGCTAGTTATATTGGGCATGTTCGAAAATCAATTTAATTAAATTCAATTGGACTAGATGTACACTGAACGCAAAAACTAAATTTCACGGTAATGTCACCTTTTTTTACCTGAGTTATATATAGCAACTGTCAACTTAGTGCTCAGTAACGAATTTTTTGACTAAATTCGTCGGCTACACCTCCATAAATAAACGTTAATTGAAAAAACTGTTCATATGATCGATCTAGGCCAATCAAAATACACAATATATATTCATTCACACACATCACGTCTGGCATCTGTCAGACTTACTTAACCAGATGCTTGAACCTTGAACGTACCCATTTTCGAAGCCTTTCTTAAATCAAAAAAAAATGTATACACATCAGGTTTAAGGGTGTAAACAGATTCTATTTCAAAGTTAAAATAAATTACAAAATGTGAGGATATATTGAAAGCGACAGTGATAGCGAATTTGCCAAAATAACTTTCATTTTGTATAAACGTTTGTTTTAATTTATTGATGTCAATTAGAATTGAAACAGCACACAGCTCTCCTCCTAATGAAAGACCCGCCAAACTTATGTGGTTTTCCATTGGGACCACCAGAAATCTTTTTCAGATCTCAGATTTTACTGTGCTCATGGAACGCGCAACGAGATTGATCTGCTTTTGTAAATGGATTAGTGCGTTAATTTACAACAATATCAGCTGTTCAAATGGCATTCGTTTTTGGCTAAATCACAAATGGATATCGCCCTCAAAAATGTTTTCCTTCTTGCAGATACAATTGAAGTGTTATTGGTGGTTTGTAGTCTTCAGATGACGAGGGAGATAATGAAGATAATAATTCCTCCGAAATCGTAACCATAGCTATTTATGTATTTTGTTATTTTGGTTTTCACGAAACTTTGCGCATTTGCCTCGAAATGAAACTTCTTCAACTGACGTTAAACAGCTGTGCAAAGTATATTGGTATGCGTAAATCTGAAAAAATATCGAGATCTGCGAAAAGTGATCCGAATCGAAAAAAAGATTGATTTTTCGTCCCAATGGAATGCAAGAAGTGATTTAGATCAAAAAAAAGATTGATTTTTTGTCCCAATGGAAAACCACATTAAAGATCGCTTCGACTACAAACACGGCCATTGCAAGTGTCAATCCACTTGCCAAGCAAATCCAAGCAAAACGTAAGTGATACAAACTCAGTACATTCAACACTCTCTGCGACGTGTGCTCAATAACTATCAGCTTTGATTCGGTTATTTGCCGAACCGCATCTCGATCCCACTTCTGCAGCAAGCCCGTATCCGTGGCCTGGATAATGACTCTATCTAAAATCTCTCGAAACGGCGAATGCATGTCCAGTAGAAATCCCAGAGGATAATCGTCCAAACTGTCACGTATCGTATGAAACAAAGGTGTGGCGTACGTCCTCTGCAAATCGATAAAGAATTGAGCTCTGTCCGAGCCCATAGCGAAGCCAAAACTTGTATTTTTCATTGAGTTCCTTTCTCTAACGAAATCCTTGTTATCAATTGGCACAACAATTTTTTCAAAGCCAACCGGAAGAAAGTCTAAATTCGAAATCAGGAACCACTGGTAGTCGACCATCATCACTGGAACGTTGTTTTCGATCAGGTCATGTATTGTGTGGTATTGATCAACCTTGATGAAGACCGTGAGGTAGGATGTCAAATTAATGGAATAAAAGTTCACAAGGATGAATGCAAAGAGTAGGAGCTGACAATAAAACCGATAGGCGGATCTGACGGGCCTTTCCACTGACATATTGAGCATTATCAGGAGTACTCGACTGAAAGCGTTCCAAATGTCTGCAGGCAGACCAATAAAGTGATCCTTCAACACATCCATCGCAATAATGTACGCCAACGTCAGTCCAAGGCACGTCCAAGCTGTGGGGGAGAATGGCCTCAGGAAATACTGATTGGGATCCACATAGCCATTGAGTGGCAACATGATGGTCCAGCGCAACATCTTTATCGGATAACTATGCCCAAGTCCTTCAAAGGACGAGTAGGCATTCATGCTGATGTCGATTTCACCATCTATGGTCGCCTGAGCAATGGCAACCATGAAATCGCTTCCCATGTACGAGTCCGAAGAATCATTGAACGTTGCATTGTGCTTCTGTAGAAAACTGACAAACAGTTGGCCAACATAACCACCGATACTGCTACGATTGTGTCGGTTGGTATGCCAAAAGACCCTTGGCAGGTCCGAAACAACCGTGGTACAAAATACGAAGCCATTCAGGTCCTTTTGAACATCGGGAAGGGGGTCACTCATGGAGAATTCTTCAAGTGGACTGTCGGCAAACGGGAGGTACGCATACGATGTGTTACGTGCGACTCCAAACATCCTCGTAAACTTCTTCTCAACGAAGTAAGAAAAGTATCTGTACAGTTGGTCTAAGTTACTGGCAGAAATTATAACAAATTTTCGAATTCGAAGTCGTCCGATGAACTGCTCTAACATTTCAGTAAACTGATGGTTTTCACTTATTGGAGGCTGTACCACAAGGAGGGCGCTCGTTTCGAAGAACTTTTTGTTGTAATCACTTGCTAGAGATGAAAATATTGCCACAGGGATGTCATGGTACACTTTCGCAAACTGACCAGCAAGTTCCTTATCGAGTCCTATGAACTGCACTGTCACTGCATCACTTTCTCTGTGAATCCTTGCGATGAGCTCGCTTAGCTCACTTCCACTCTCACCGAAGGCGATTGGCAAAAACGTTAGTACCCGCAAGAGTAACATTTTGCAGTGTGCCGACGTTTATTCGGCAATCGAATTGCACCACGACGAATGTCCTTTTTAATTGTCGGTACCTGGTCACAAACTGCATGTTGAATAATTTTAATTTTCATAATTTGATTGTAGATAAACTAATGCATATGGAAGGTAGGTACCATTTGCTGAATTAAGTCAGCGCTACCAAGCATTTAAAATTCGGCATTTATTTGGGTGTATTGTCTTCTTAACTTTCTCGATTACATAGTATCTAAGAGAAAGATATTGTATTCGTACAAAATTTCGAACTCAAAAAAGTGGGTCGCAAAATTCTGTTGGTCTGTCTGTCTGTCTGTCCCAAGGCCAATAACCTAAACGGCTGCCCGGATTTCGTTCAATCTTCGGATTTGGATTTGGAGTTTGTGGGCTTACAGTTTGTCGCCGTTTTTTTTTGTTTGCAAGGTAACCTCAAAATTAATGGTACTTCCCATATACAACTTTTGTACCAGTTTGATTTGTTCGAAAACGGCTCTAACGATTTTAGCCAAAATCGCTATTTAAATTTAAGTAGGTGAGGTTACCATGATTGTATACCCAGTTTTTCAATTTAGATAAGCTTTAAAAACCAAGCAATGCTGAATGAATAAATAAATAAATAAATAAATATCGCGAACAATAACTTATAATCAGCTAAATAGTTAAGCAATATTATTTTTCAAACTATAATCATTGCAATATTTGGTACTGTTTTGTGTGCCAAATTTTTCAAAAACCGCTCTAACGATTTTGATAAAACTGCATATTAAATATAACTAGGGGTCGCCCCGTGGTCGAAATTCGACCAATTTATTTTATAAGTTCATTTTTGAAGGGGAAATGAAGGGGAAATATCGGAGCGCTTAAAAAAAGGCAATCGAAACCATTTCAGGCTTCCCTTAAATTGCGAATAAAAAGTGTCCAGTAATACGGGCTGTCTTCTATTTTATATCACAGGTAGAAAACGGGGCATAGAATAGATATGCAACGTTTCATCGTTTTTCGCCTTAATTTACCTGCTGTAATTGACAATTTGTGGATAATTTTTGTATTGTGCACTTCTATGTATCGTCCCCTACCCAAATATATATAGTGTTGGCATATTTATGTGACGTATAATAGCAAAAATGGGCGGAAACACGCTATAGGCAAATCCGTATTAATATATAGATATCAGTATTCTAAATAAGAATCCGTACTTAATTTTTCTTAAAAAATTCGAATAAATCAGTATTTTAATTATTTCTCAAAAATGACTACCCACAAGCCAATCTCAGTTCATATACATTTTTAAAACTCAATACCGCACTCTAAAGTTAAAATGCAATAGCCATTTAAAATGCAATAATGCACCTTAAAATAATTCCAACCACTTGGAGTTTACCCAATCAGAAAATCCCACTTCATTTGCAACCCCCACACGTCCATCGGGATATTCAGTTTATAGCTGCGAATGCAAATTCAAAAACAAATCTCAGAATTCCTACATATATACCTATAATGTAAAAATATTGGTATATGCTGCTTCCAATCATTGACAACTTAAACAGGTGCACTAATCTGTTCCAGCCAAAAATAGAAACATGCCCTCTGACGGATTAGAAAATAGAAACCCCTGCTACACTTGGCTTATCTACAAAGTCAAAAATCAGTTTACGCTTATAACTCTCCAAGCAGAGCTTGCGACAATTGCCTGTTACTAAGAGCTTCAACTTTTAAAAACTCACATTGTTATTTGATATGTACTCATCTCCAATCAATAACCAAAAAGTGAGTTTTATTTAACACTATCCATTTTTCTATAATTCGTGAACAGTTCGTTTTATCTAGCATTGCTTCTCAGATCTTTACCTACCTATCTATAATAAAATAAGAAAACATCCAACCACACTTTTGATGAATGAGCAAGTTTCGTTCGACCCAGTCGTGCACTTTATTTTAACAGGCTTACAAATTGGGAAAGAACTCGGATTTTGTTGTTTGTTGCTTTACAGTCGCGCAGTCCCGTTCAAACCAACAGCGAGTGCATTTATCACTATCTACTATATCTAGTGAACGCCTTTGCACTTCAACAAAGCACGGAATTGGTTTAAATTCTTGATTATGCACTAGTGGCAAGTTGATTGGTGACATGACGCAAGGATGCACGAAATAGCCTCATCACCAGCGACCTGACCTTCAATAAATGCGACGCGAATGCCATTTCTATTAAAAGCAAATTCTTGTCAAGAGCAGTTTACGGTTGACCGTTATGGAATAAAATTCATAAAAAAGTTTCTCTATAGCTAACTGAATTTGAGTTATGTGACTGCTGATTGCGGAAAATATTGCGACGCAAGCTTCTATAATAGGTGGGGGATTTATCAAGGGTAGAGACGGGTCGGCAACATCTTGATATTCAGTTGCTGCAAGTTGTTTTTCTATTTGCATTTATAAAACTGCACACAACAGAGATTAGAGGGCAACGCGTCATTTGTTACAGCTCTTCTGAGTGTTTGCGTAGTATTATCTCTTATGAATATTTAAATTGTCTAATCTGTTAGTGTTTGAGACTGCTTAACATAACAATGATAAGCAAAAAACAGAAAAACACAAATGACGTATAGGTATTGAAGTTTTCTTCTACAGCGCCACCTCTTAGGAAGTTTCGACAAACTTTCTAGAGTAAGACTAACCTAAAATGGGTTCTCCCGTTCAGACTCAGCATATAAAGGGTCCTGCCTTTCGTTAAAAACTTGTTTTTTTTTTTTTGTAAATAAAATGCAAACTACTTAAGATATCTCAAAAAATATTATTGTCTTGAATTACTATCACAACATTTATGAATGGAATTCGACTTCGATCATATGTCCATGTCCAATGATTTAATGTAGCCCCATAAAAAAAAACTCTAGAGGCGTTTCTCAAGATAACACGTCCACCGAACTGAGACTTCAATAACTCGATTGTTGCACTCGCTGTGTGGCTTGTGGCACCGTCTTTTTGGAACCACATATCAGATCACTGATGTCACATTCAAGCAATTGCTCAAAGAAATAGCGTTCCAACATGTTTCTGTAGCTAATACCATGTACCGTGACGTGACGTTCATTTCATCAACGAAAAAAAAACGGTCCAATCACGCCAGCGGCATGAAAATCACACCAAACCTTGACTTTTTGCGGATGAAGTGCAGTTTCATGAAGCACATGAGGGTTCTCACCTATTCGCTTCCAGTAACGCATGCATATTTTGCTTATTGACGTAGCCGTTTAACCAAAAATGCGCCTCATCGCTGAAGATTGAAAATTTGCGTTAACGCTCTTAAGGTTGCGACCACCGACTCGGAATTTCGGTAGTAAATTTTGTAAACGGTGTTCTTTCATGTAGTTCACCATGATGAAAATGATTTGATTTTACTGAATATTTTGACATTGACAGTTCGGTAATCGGTTTAAGGGTGCGTTCATGCTGAATGTTTGAGGTTGTCAAGTCGCTAATAAAAGACCCTTTACTTGTAGGCCCCTTCCATTCGTTTTAACAAATTAAAAAACGCACACAAAAGTCCTACACACGGACATAACAAGTGGTTACATATCCTCAAATAAACGTCTTTGTGCGTCATATTGTGCCAATATTTTGGATTTAAACAAAAAATATCGGTTATAAAATAATTTTAGTAAAACTTGTCCCGATTAGGCGCTCTCAGAGCAATTTTGTTGCTCTCAGAGCACTTTTTATTTTCGTTTAGTACAAAAAAAGGAATCCTTTTCAGATTTCAGAGCACTTTTGCGAATCTAGATTTTTTCTCAGATTTACCAATGCAATTGCGTTTGAGCTTGACATCTGGTGGTGTTTGTTGAGATTTTCGTGAATTTTTTCTACAGCAAAGAAAGGCATTGCAACAAGAAGAAAAAAATCCCCGTAGAAAATGTATCCTTATGCCCAAAACACATGTGCAGAATTTTGCATGCAGTGGAAATAGAACCCACACGTTTAAATGGGAGTGAACACATGTAAATTCAGCATGCGTTGCAGTACTGCAAGTTGTCGCTATTTCTAAATCCACTGCAAACGACAATGCAACCACGCCACAGAAAAATTAAAAACTAAATTTGAACGGATTTGGCATCATTGCGTTGGCCGTTTATTTCAAATATTTTGCGGCTGACACTAAAATGGAAGAAAAACTAGTAGAATTTTCAACGAAAACATTATTTCAGCTAATCGGCTAAGGTATAAAAACTTCCTGTACGACTGGTAAACCGATAAAAGTAATACAATTTTGCGAATATTATTGAATTTCTCAATTTTCATTTTCAATGAAATTAATTACAAACAAAAACAAATCAGCTGCTTAGTCGGCGAATGACAGTAACTGATGCAAGCATGTCAAACAATTTTCTGCACATGTGTCTTGCTTGCAGTACTGCATGCTTCACTGCGTCCAGAAATTCTGCACATGTGTTTTGGGCATTAGGCGTAGACGAACACAGCAAAGAAAAGACAGCTCAAATCGGGCGATCCGTTCTCGAGTTATGGACAGTCTTATGAATGCAACTTTGTTTTATATTATAAGCATTTTTCTTTTTTTTCGCACAATATTGTACAAAAAGTTTTTGTATATCCGCTACGTCAAAATGAATACCTACGAAGGTAGTCCTTAAAAAACTTGAACAAACGAAATTACAGAAAATCCATGGGTTAATCTCATTAACCGCTCAAAATCGGCTGGTTATCGATTTCTCTGATTAACTAACCAAACTACTGATTCTCTGGTTAGAATTTTGGTGAAAAAACACATTCAATGGCTACCAGCTGGAAAGATAACCAATATTGAACAAACCGGGCCTTAATATATTAGACAGCACGATGCAAATGCAAATGACAGCAAAAATAACTCACCACACTGAATTTTGACTGGTGGCCGGTCATTAATGGATTTTTTTTGTAGCTCAAAACTCATACGTATTCACAATTACAAAAACAACAATGTAAACAAATGGGTTTTGAGGGGATAGTCGTACAAAAGATATCCATCTCTTTTAATTCCATTATCTTTGCTAAAAGTAACTATATCCTTCCATAATATAAATCATATCGTGCAGCACGAAATGTGTCATTTATTCTCGCTTATTAAGCAATTTGCTACTTTTTCCGGGTACATCTGAAATAATCAATCAGTAAGTTGCAGCTACTTTTATAACATTTAGATTGTAGGTGTGATGTATCGCTTGTGGACTATGCCGTCGTCATATGTGATATCTTCACGAACAGGTCTCTGTATATGTCCACATCAGTAGATGATTAAATTTCGAAAATGTAAATGGAACATAAAAAAAACATCAAATAGTTTAAAAATAAAAAAATAAGATTTCATCTATACCCTTTACCACTTTATCCTTCATTTCCCTTAGGGTGTATATCGTATACATGAAGTAAAAGTTTGCTTCGGTGGAAAGTAGTACAAAGAATACTCAAACTTGCTCTTAAAATAGAAAATCAGCTCTTAAAAATGCAAATTTTAGCAAATTAGTTCGTAGACTCCTTTACCTGAATAAACATATTTTGCAATTTTGCGAAATTAAGTCAATCAGTTGGTAAAACCTATCAAAGTGAAAAAAACTGTCTACGTAAATAGAACTTAGAAATAAAATATGAACAAAAAATGACGTAGCACTTAATATCTATAATCTTTCATTTATATGGATCTATATGCAGAACTCCATAAAGTTTGTGTTGATCTGGGTTTGTTTTTCCTCTTCATTTTCGAAACGTCATCGGCTTTTCTATTGGCAGTTGTTATCCGTATTTACGCAATTAGGGTACGCCGTTCCACTCAACTTCAACTATGCATATGAATGATAACAGGTGAATAACCAGATTATCTGTCAATTGACCAAAACAATAGCACTGTCAAATTTGCTAGTTAGGAAACGTGACCAATTCAATTTACATACTCGTCTAATTATCAAACGCAGTTGCTATTTTTATTGTATTGTCAAAAGTGGGACAAGTTACCGCATGTATATGTCAAAGAGGAAAGTTGACATACGTCAATGAAAAGGCAATTAAACAGTTAGCGCAAAATATTGGATAGATTATTAAGAAAAAATTTAAAACAAACGACGAATTAAATAAAATAAATAAATAGTTGGGGCAACAGGTCCGGAGGGACCCTAGGCCTAGCTTCTCACAACCATTCGTTTTGTGTGAGTTTTTCATTTTTGGAACGAATGGAAGGGATCTACAATTTTATGCCGATTCCAAACGGCTAATTGAGAAGCTCTTACAAGACATTTATACTCTCGGATGTTTGTCAGACGTTCGCGAGAGGTAGCGCAGTGGAAAAAAAAACCATAAGTTGGAATTTGGATTTTTGCGGGATTCGAACCTGAGACCCCTCGCTTAGTAGTCCAACACACTTACACTAAGCCACTGCGACTACGACGAATTAAAGACTGTAAAAATTAACTTACAAAATATTGGATCTTTATTTACGATAAATTCAGTTAGATTAAATTTAATAGAATGGCAAATGAAAAAACGAAAATTTTGGGTAAAAAAGAAATTCTTATGTGGTATTCGTTTGGGTTTCTTCAGATTCGCTCTCAGATTTCAGATTTCGTGTGGCTAATCGAATAAAAAAACATCACTTGCTCTTTGTTGTGATAATATTCGTGCGATTCGAATATGTGTAGCCTTCAACACTTCTCAAAACGTTTTCCATTCACTGGTTAAATTTTAAATTTAAACATTCGAAAGCGTCCCGATTGATCTTTAAATATTTATACATAAATTATTTACAAAAATAGATTCACCCGATGCAATGCCTTTCTTTGCTTTAGAACAAATTCACAAAAACCTAAACGCCCTCCACCAGTTGTCAAACTCAAGCGCACTTGTATTGGTAAATCTGAGAAAATATCTAGATTCGCAAAAGTGCTCTGAAATCTGAAAAAGTATGTTTTTTTTTTTGTACCAAACGAACATAAAAACTGCTCTGAGAGCAAAAAAAGTGTTCTGAGAGCGCCCAATCGAATACCACATTAAAATGCTTGACGAATGGAATGACAGCTTGAATAGTTGAAGGTCAAAACGGGAAAGAGTATCATTGAGAAAATATACAAAATGGTAGGTTGGTTTAGTGTCGCACTCTTGTAGTCGATCCATGAAGTTGATCTTTTTTATTTGATCAGTTTTTCAAATAACGATCAGTTAAAAGTAGATTAGACTCTGGAGACTTGGGGCACTTTTTGTTTTTAACGTCACTCTTGGTTCAGTACAAGTGCTGTGCTGTGCTGTGCTAGTGTATACAGCTTTTTCTGTGTAGGTGCTCTGTGGATTACCTCTTTTATGGCGGTCCCGGCCATATATGAATTAAATATGGTTTTATGTCTTAACAACGTTGTTAAAACAAGTTTCCTTAAAAAACTAACAGTTGTTGTTAATTTAGTTAACAACGAAGAAACTGATTCTAGATTTATATTTAATAGTATATTTATAGTACATCAACATTTCAAGCCAAATGTCCAACATTTCGCCATATATTTCTCAACATTTCCAAGTTGAATTTTCATTTGTATGTTTGCCAAATCTAACAAACAAACCTCTTTACAAATCCCGCACTTCATTTAATGACATTTAAGACCGCTGACAAAAAAAGTAATCAGCTGTCAACAAATCATTTCAGGTTATTAAAATTATAAATATGGAACAAAAAGTTATAAACAAAGAAGAAGGAAGTCTATATTCATTACTTATATATTTTTTACTTATTCATTATTTATAGCACTCTTTAGCTTGAAACACTTTTGATTTCTAAACAGAAAAAAAAAATAAGTATTCATTAGCTGTCATTTGAAATGTTGAAGTTTTAGTGGGAGCGCAAAATTGGATTTCGAAATTTTTTTTTCTCGAAATGTTGATTTTAGGTGCGGGTACAGCTCAAAATGTCAACAGAGTCAATGTTGATATTCTTCAGTCTTTTTGGCCTATATTAGTCCCGTGAACAGTTTATTGAATTAAAGATTTTATATACCCTTTCCGATGTCAATCAGCACCTGCCCTATCCCACAAAATCCAACCATACTAGTTCCATAAAACATTAGTTGAAATATTTGTTTGATGCATTACTCTTATTACTGACTTGAAAAAAAAAAGAGAAAGACCAAACTGATCAATGCCTCCGATTAAGCTAATAAAATATGGATACCCCTTTCCAATCTAAACTTAGTTATTGTCGTGTAAACACTAAATACCCGTAATAAGTTGGGCGTTCATTTGAGGTGCACCAATTACACACGATAGCATGCACAGCAGGACTTGCTTCGATACATTAGTCAACCAGCCTGTTCATTTCAAAATGCACCTTCTAAGCATGATAACGCTTTGGCTTTTGTCGGTAGTCGGCATTTGCGGGAATTACAGTGAATTTGGTGACCTAACCGAACGGATTTACAAGGAAATCCAACCGTCAACAGTATATTTCATCGGAGTGGGTGACGAATATTTGAGTGAAATTCGGAAAAAAGATTTCATCGTACCGCTGACGATTTTCACATATTTGGAAAGTGAGCGAAGCGAACTAAAGTCCATTAACAGCAACACCGTCTTGGCGGTCCAAATGGATGCTACCCCTGAGTGCTACACTGCTATACGGAAGTTTATTGCGTGCCTGCAAGTTCGAAGGTTTGCAGTAATAATTGCCAGCAGTGTCGATGACCTGCAAGAGTACTTCCTCTACTTCAAGGACAACCAATTCACAAGAATCTTCGGAATAGTAGATGGCGCGCAATTCGCCTACATGCCCTACGCAGACGTGTCCGTTCAACGGGTCCGGCGAACTGACCCCCTCCCGAATGCATTGAGCGACTTAAATGGATACAGCTTTCGCACCACCATTCAAAAGGATTTCCCCAGAGTTTTCTGGTACCAAGACCGACAGGGCCGGATGACAATTGGGGGGTATGTCGGACAGTTGTATCTGAGTTTCCTGCAGAAGCATAATGCAACCTTCACCGAAGTGATCATCAACAACTCGTCGCAGCTATTCATGCCCGGAGTGGTGAATGCGACATGCAATGGTGACGTCGACATCAGCATGAACACATACTGTCCAATCAGGGAGCTTGAACAGAGTTATCCCATCAAATTCCTAAGGTGGACCCTTATGGTTCCGCTAAATGGTTATATTGACGCGAATCAGTACTTCCTGAGGCCATTTACATTAACCGTGTGGATATTCATTGGCATAACCGTAGTCTACGTCATGGTGATGCACAGCATCAAAGACTTTTACGTCAACAACACCGTAGATATGTGGCTTTATTTCCAACAAACACTTACGTTCCTCCTCGCCCTATCGCCGGGGACTCGTATCACCAACGCTTATCGAATGCATGTGCAGATCATGGTGCTCGCGTTTATTCTTGTCAACCTTTACAGCGTTCATTTGACATCCTTTTTGACAGTTTCTATACGTGTCAAACAATATGACACGATACAGGATCTCATCGAGAATAATGTCACCGTGTTGATGGTCGACTATCATTGGGCTTTCATTTCAAATCCAGATCATCATGTGGCGGGCCTTGAGACGATCGTAAAACAAGTTGACAATCGCTACTTTATAAAGGAGCACGATTCGATGAACACCAGTTTTGCCTATTCAACAGCCATGGACAAAGCAGAGTTTCTTTTGGGCCTGCAAGGAAGATTTTCCAAACCTACGTTCCACATGATTCGCGACAGCTTGAGCTATTATTATTTGGGATTTTTATTTGTCAGACATTCGCCTTTTGAGGAGATTTTGAACACCTGTATTATCCAAGTCACGGACACGGGCTTGATGCCGAAGTGGGAAGCTGACACTGTGATGCAGGCCTCCGAAGCTGGGCTTATTCCCATGGTGGTAACATCAAACGAAGTCACAGTTTCGTTGACCTTGGGACATTTGCACTTTGCCTGGAGTTGTTTGCTGAGTGGTTCAATGCTGGCAGTGATTGTATTTTTGCTCGAGATTTTTTGTCAAATATTGTTCTAGCATTATGGAGAAATAAATTCAAAATTAAAATGAACAACTCTCAGATGAGAAAAACGATTACGAGCTAGAACTTTGACATGGGACGTTCGTAACGCAAAGATAAGAGCTTTCGTGATACTTCAACCTGAGAATCTAATCGAAAGTAAATAAACACTTTGAAGTAAACAACTCTTTTCTTAATGACAAGTTTATTTTTCGAGTGATCTCAGACTTCTTTATTAAGGCTTTTAGCAAGTAAATCAAGTTGTTTTTTAAAGAAAGAAATAAAATAAACAATTGTTTATGTGAAAAAAAAAAACTAAGCCTAAGGATTTATACGCTCAATGCAAACGTTCTTTTCACACCAGTTCTACCTGCACATAAATTCTTTGTCAGTTTTATTTTTTCCGTGTGCCTACCCTCTTTATATTATATTACGAGATTTTTATGTATTAGATTATGTTATCCTTACAAAAATATAAGATCGTCTGTGCTCTTTCTGTTCCTCTGTATTTTATTTTAATGATTCTTACTTTTTGCTATGTTATGCCACATCATTGTCAACAACACTGTGTTTGCAGTCAACTTAAGTGCAAAATACCGTTCATTCATGAATTTGTCTATTAAATAAATCAAAACAAACAGCGGCGACGTAGATCCCATTTTATCACTAAGGGCGCCCGCCACAATACATGGAAATGGAACAAATAGCGTCGTGACTAATTGTTGCCCTTCGATACGTTATCTCTGGAAATTTGTTTTCAGAAATGTTTGTACAGTTTAAAATTAAATGTATACTACGAGTTTAATCGCTGAGAGTGAATGGCGCTGAAAACAGTTTACCAGCATATAGCCATGAATGGGTGGATCGATTTCTTTTTTGATCTCGATTTCGGATATTGCTAAAAAGTTCGTATATACTATTGAAAACATTCAAAACGTTAAATTTAAATTGTTCGATATATTCCATTTCATACTGCTCTAAGTGCTCTTAATATTTAAATGAAGGCTGTGTTTATATTTCTATTCATTTAAGTACCCACAGATGATCAGAAAAATTGCTAAACTTACCTACACTCAAAATCTTTTTTAAACAAAACTCAAATAATTATATTACTATCAGCAACAATTCGAATCCGCACCCGAGGGACGGCGCAGTATTGGAAAACCGCGACTAAGGTGGCGCGCGCAAGTGGAAGGGGACATTAACCAACTTAGCGTGCGAAACTGGAGACAGCTGGCCAAAGATCGTGCTCGCTGGAGACATTGTTGGCTGAGGCCCATGTCCACCCCGTACTGTAGCGTCACCTTACGTAAGTAAAGGACTATTCACATGAGAGCGAATTGCGAACTGCGAACACGCGAATATTCGTAGTTTCTGATGTAGTATTAGTTTAATTTTTAAAGGTTAAGTTATATCGAATTTTCCATTCGTGGGTTTGTGGATCGCGACTGTTTTGTGTGGATTGTGAGTAAAGTGTGACAGTTCGCGGCAAGAATTTACAATTCGCGGGAAAATTGCTTTAATTGTTGATTTCGCTATTTAAATCAATTGAGAGTCACGTTTTTTTTTAGAGTACCTAGATGTTAGATTAATTAAATATAACGTTTTTGTGATAGAAAAAATAGCAATTTTCAATTCATAAATACAGTTAAATTGATTTGTTCGCAATTTGCCTGTTCGCAATTCGCTCTCATGTGAATAGTTCTTAAGTAAGTAATCAGCAACAAGGACTCAACATTTAAAAACTAAGCAATTTTATAAACTTTTTTTTAATTAAAAACAGGCATTATTTTGCGAGATTCAAGTCATGTTCTTATGGATCCATCTCTTCTTGTAGGACCGCAGCAGCAGGTGCCTCTGAAACAATTTTAACACACCTTTCAGTAGCTTGAGTGTGACAAATGTAGATATTTGCTTAAAAGGGACAAAATCAGTAAATCAACTTTTTCCGGCGATTATATGCATTCCTTAATGACATTACAATAAATAAATAGTTGGCAAAATTATTTTTGTATGTGCTCACTGACTACAATGTTTATAATAACTCTGCACATTCATAATTCATCTCATTAAGTGATCATCAGTAAAATAGGGAAAATCAATAAAATCTCTCTGGCGACACTAGTCTCCCGAAAATAGATATCGCATACGGAAACGGATATTATTTTAAATGAGGGTCAGCTGATGTTGCCGCATCAGTAAGTAGGTACATCATGGCATTTTTTGTCACCCTTTTAGCAAATTACATAAAGCGCTGGGTGGCCTCAGGTTATCTTTATCTGTGACTGCTGGTGGCGTGGTTGTTATTCGTAACAGTCCAGTACCTATCTATCTGTTGCTGATTTTTATTCTATGGCAAATTTCTTCTATGTCAACAAATGTGATAATGTTTTGAATGCTTTAGAATTTTTTTTTTTGCACTTATCACGCCTCATTAAAGATTTGCCATGTGTACCTACAGAACGAATGTGACGCGTAATTTTATAAGGCAATATACTCGTCATATCTTACCAAATACGGCAAAATATTTGCTCGAGAAACTGTTACGTATCCATCCACAGTAAGGCAGCTGCAAAGTAAGTAGCTGTGCTCTTTTCCCAGCACTGACACTGAAAATAATTTCACTTCACTTTCGCCTTTCAATGGGCCAGAAACTAATGATTAAGACACTTTTTCACAAGAAATATAGGTTGGTTGGGAGGCATCCACGCGCAAAATCGAAAATTCACGCAAACAAAATAGAACACTGGCAGGTAAATTGTCTACTAAAGGAATACGCAGACCGGCCGATGGAAATGGCTGTTGTAGACTGTTCATTCAATTGAACCTATACTGCTACTCCTACTATAGACCTGTAGTGTCTGATGTCTGTCAGTATCACTGTCTTTAATCTTTATGTTTGCGCTCTCTTTAAGCATCTTTAAGGTACCTAACGAACAGAGCAGAGGTTGGTATAGCATACGGATACAGATACAGAATAGAAACAGAATAATAATCGACAATGCTGATATGAAAAGAGCGTGTTCTGGTGGAGTAAGAAATTTAAAAGAGCGCCTAGTCACAAAAGTGTACTTGCGCTCTAATCTAATCTAATATTCTATTTTCATGTGGGATTAGTTTTGGATATTTTTGGTAGTGCCCACTGCGTACATTATACATAGGAAGTGCATCTAACATGGGCTAGTAGGAAATTAGATACACAAAGTGTATACAATTGTTTTTGCTTGAACGAAAGATTCGAACTTGCTAAAAGTTGATCTAAAAAATGAAAGTGAGCCAGAGGAGAAGGGGATGGTGAAGTGTTTTTTAAACTAATTCTAGGTACAAGTATTCATTAATATTTAGCTACAATATGAGGCCCATTACCAGACTACGTCTTCATATATTTTTTGTCTGGATGAACACAAGAATGTAGTGTTCCCCCATTTTCATTTTATGCTAACAGCAGCGCAAATATTCAGAATATTTAATAGGTATTCGCTCCGCTACAGAGAAAGAGACCTCTTCCCTTAACTTTCTGGTTCAATATTGGTAATTATGTCACATTTCTCTCATTGCGAGAGAATTCGCTCACTGAAAGAAATATAACCAAAAAGAAAAGGAATGAGCTTACCCACAAATTTGAAAAATGTGAATTTTTTCTAGGCGGGAATATTCAAATATCAGTAGAAGAAAGCACAAATTTCTATTTAGGATTACGATTTGAATTACTTTAATTGCAGTAATTAAAAGGTTGAATTCTTTTGCTTCCTACATCTATTTCAATCCTAAACAAGCACAATATATAGATGAGAGCCAATGAAGTCAGTTACAAATTAGCATTTGAATGATTTGAAAACCATCTGTCAGCAATAAGAATATAGCCCAACGAAATTTCTTGGGCTAATCACCTCTATTGACGTATTCGTTCGGAAAACATTCCGATACGAATGTCAAATCCGATCGGAATTCAAATTACGTTCCAAGTACTCGTTTCGGAACAAAATAAATGAAGCAGAAAACGCGTCCATTTCACATTAAAATCGGTCCTAGCGAGGTATCCGTCGGAGCGGAAAATTTTCCGATTTTATACGATTCGGAAGATTTTTGCTGCGATATAATCTTCGGAACAACTCTTCGGAGAATTGTTCCGACATTTTGTAACGCATATCGGCGATATTAATGAAGTGCATTTTTTTTTTGTAAAATTTTTGACAGCTAGGTTCCGATATCCTCCGACAGAAATTGGTTGCGGAATTTGCTTACGATTTGGACTGCGGTGCGGTGCGCCATCGCAATTTTTTATTTCTCTTTTGAAGTCGGACACCTCGAAGGGAATTTGAGCCTCGGAAAGAGTATGCGTTGCGGAGAATTTTCCGTTCCGACGGATACCTCGCTAGGGTCGAATATTCCGCAGCAATTTGTTATCGGAAGTAGGAGAGCTTCGGGAAAAATGTGACTTGAAGCTGTTTGGTATAACGATGTTCCACGCAAGCGACAAGGGGCGCTGTATGTCATCTAAAAATTTTTCCGAAAGTTTTATCGGAAGCGGAACGGATATCTCGAATGTATTTTCTCCGTTCCGATCGGATATCTCGATAGGGGTGATGATGATGACTGAAGAATGAATATATGCAGTTTTTTTTTATTGAGCGGGAATGTTTTGTCCTCTCCCCTTGGCTCTCTTCTCCACAACTTTTGCGTAATGGAACGAAGTTTGACTAAATTTGCCTAATGGGTGTATGAATAAAATGTAGCTACAACTACAAGAATTCGCTCAAAGCAAATGCTAGTTTTTATTCATAGGACCCAATGTGTTCGAATGCATTATCTTTAGAGAACAGACCTAATCTATATATATATACTTATAATAAAACTGTAGGCAACTTTTCGGTTACCTAATGGCGTGAAAACTACTGCACAGATTTCGATGAAATTTTTTTTGAAATGTTTCTTAAGATTCTGTGCAACATATAGGCTATTCCTTTCATTGCCATGCCTATTTTTTGGAGCGTTTTTGACCAAAATGTGTTTTTTTCCGACTTTACTGCCTTTAACTCACCATTACTCAAATAATTCTTTATCAATGCAAACAAAACAAAATACTTAGGAGAGCCAACACTTTTATAGATATTTCAAGCCATCAATCAGCTTTCTATGTCCTCTAGAAGCTGAGCTACAACCTAAAATCTAACATTTGATCGTTGTTCTGCTTGGGGGTGGTTTTTGGTGGCGTACATCGCACAAGCAAGTTCATATGAAAACAAACCAGCCACAACATGTTTCTGAGGAAATGCGCAGATGACGTGTGGTGTGGTGGGGGACGTATGGTGGAGGTGGTGTATATAGAAATTGAGTTCAAGGTTTTTGTTTTAATGGTTGTTATAGTACCTACGTTGATACTTACAGTAAAGAATTGAAAAATTCAAGAAGTAAAGACGATATAGGTGACTTATGTTGTTTGATTTATTTATTGTTGGTGTAGATACGAATTTCCGTTAAGGCTTTTGTTTAAGTGGTTGTTTTGATATTACCTACGTGGTACCTACAGTAAGAAAGTGAAACTTCAGTACTTACGCTGTTGAATTTAATTTTCTTAAATTGGTGTTTTAGGTAAATAGATTTGTTTGATTTATTGTTTCAATGTCGACAATGTTCACCGCTTTTTTTTTTTAGCTAGATTGTTGATTTTAAACAAATATGCCGTTGAGAAAACGGTCAAATCTATTTTATTGGTTTCTTCGCAATAATCCTCTAGCCGCCACTTTCCAAGAAAAATGAATATTCGCCATTTGGTCCTTCAATTTTCAGCTGTCTTCAAAACATAACTGCAAAAACCATACTCATCCGTTTTTGTTAATTCACATATATTTATTAAGTAATTAAAATACATTTGTTGACTTTATTTTTTATTTATTAGTTTTTTTGTTTGTTATTATAAGTCACAACGATAACTTACGTTTCTTTAATTTGCCACCATAAATACATGAATATATAAATATATATATTATTTTCTTTTATTTCCACAAAAAATTAATGCGTAACACAAATTTTATTTATTCATCTCTTATAGGAATACAGTAGGTAATTGCTAATATTAATGCATAACACTCAATAATTTAATTTTTGTTTTCTGTATTTAACGAACATTGGACAATAGTACGTCGTACCTATGTACCTTCTGTCTGGGTAATAAGAATGTTTACTTAAATAAATATTTTTACATAAAAAATCCCATTTTATAGCATTTTATTTTTTAATATTTTTATGTTTACCACATGCTTTGCTAATATAGTAACTATGTATTGAGATTCTAGAGTTTTTTTATTTATCATCTAAATGTTCACGTTTTGCAAATAAATGTATATAAATATTTTATACTAAATGTAGGTAGGTACATAAATTTGACTTTCTTTTCTTATAATTAAATTTCTTTTCCATCAAAATTTACATTTTTCTTAATGTTTTCTTAGTTAAGCGCTCAATCATTTTAGATTGTCGTTATGCAATACTTTGTTTTTGTTTTGTTTTCTTTAACTTTCCATAGTTAACTTTAGATTTTTATAGAATACTTTTATTCAATGAAGTGCTTGTGGTTAAAAATATAACTTACATGCAGAAACTACGATTTTTGTTTGCGTGAAATCAGGCGCACGTTAATAACTACAACAGACAATACGGATCACCATGGTATATGTAACTGAATAAGTTTCTTTGACAACTTTTAGAATGTCGAATCCTTAAACCAATCAAATGCTAAAGTGGGGTTCTAGGCCCAAGCACAACACAATTGTTACTTTTAACATGAACTCTGTTACTATTATCGGTTGTACTAATTCGCGCCACATTTTCAAACAATTTTTTTTACAAAACTTTACATGTTAGTTAAACACAGATTATTTAAGAACTCAACTGGAAATATAGAACTGATTCTTTTTGCTTATGTAAATTGAATCAGGATTTGTTTTAAGAGGAAACCTTTTGTTTGATGGATTTTTGAGGGAGGAAAAAAGTTGTGAGGATTTGTATTTGGAATTTTTTTTTACAAAAAATATGGTTTTTACTTTGTTTTTCTATTTAAAATTGTAAAAAAAATATTAATACTTTTTATTTTTATTTTGGTTTTGTACTAAAATCGATTTTTTGGTTATTTTTTAATTTATGTGTAAGTGGTGGGATTTATACTTTGTTAAGGGCAATACATATTATTGCTGTTAAATAGTTGGTTGTTGAGAATTATTTTTGCAGATTGATTAAACTATTTTCATGGATAAGATAAGTTTGGAAATGTTCACCCAGCAAATGACATCAAAATCTGTGTAGAATGTCAAATTTGATAGACCGATGAGAACACTTTTATAAGAGCAGTACATTCATGCTTCCAACATAGATTGGCCAAGGATAAAACTAGCACAAGGGATCGTGTAGTGAAGTAAACTTACAATGGACAGCCTTCATAATCTGCTTTTTATTTCCCTTTGATTAACATATTTTTGTGTATTTTCTGGCTCAGAACAAACAACAAAAGAAACAAAAATAGGTTATTTATTAGCAACTCAAGAAATGAAGACCCTTCTTATATTTGCGCAGAATAAGTGCTCAGCAAATTTCGTTTAGAAAATCGATTGAGAAAACCAAAACAATTAGATATTTGAAGAAATTCTGGACGCTTTTCTGCAAGCAGTACTGTAGATGACAGTGGTGTGCAAAAGTGAAGTTGCATCGTTGCTATGGGGAAATTATATACGAGAGTGAGAAAGGCAATCCAAATGATTTTTTTTTTTCTTTGCTCGTAGGTATTTATATCGACAGCTGAATTGCAAAAATTCAATGCTGCCAAGTCAATTTAATTTAGAGACATGTTGCATTGCCGCAGTCCGACATTGTGGGAGGAAAATTTACAAGATGGATATAAACGAATATTACTCCAGTATATAACTTTTTCAAAAATGAATACGAATTTCAATGTATTTTGAATTTCTTCGTCAAAAATTTAAGTACTAGTTTCAAGAGTCTCAAGAAGAACTCTGGGCCAATGTTTCAATGTAGTAAAGTTACACTTCAGTGCTTCTGTTTATCGATTGAAGTATATCTTAATGTGTTCATGAAGTAGGTTTTATAGAAGTGCCTTCAATTTTCGATCGAATTTCCCTGACTATCCAATTATCCATGTACTACAGTATTTGTTTAAATTTAATAGAGGGGTACCAAAATATCTTGCAATCCTTTCGCAGTTTTGTTTTCTGATTTCTTTTCTTTTATAATTATAAGTTTCTGTAAATATTTTCTTAAGAAACGTAGAAAAATATACAATCCTTATTGTTTACCTCTTGTATTTTTTTTATATTTTTCTTATCTGAATGGTAATTGTTTATTTAATTTGTTTGCTTAGGCAATGTTAAGAAATTGTTGTTTTATTGTATTTATTTTGTTTAATTTAACACCAATTATACACGAATTTAATTTAGGTACGATGCACTTAGCAAGTAAATATGTAGGTATATCCTTCATAGGTAATTGTATTACTATAAATGTATATTTGTTTTTATTGTTCTAATTTCATTTTAAAATTATCAATTTCAATAGGTACGTGAAAATAATTTAATTGAAAAATTCACTAATTTTAGTTTGTCCCAATCAAACATAAATTATTTTCGGTCTTTTAAATTTGATGATGCTCACTTTATCACAGTGGAATAAAAAATAATATAATTTATAGGCATGCATTTATTAAACAAAATGTTAAAAAAAAACGAATAAATATTAAAAATTAGGTTTAAATGTTCAAAATTCAAGACAATGTTTTGTTATTTTAGGAAATAAATAACTTTTGAGTATACATAGACTTTTCAAAGATTCTTTCAAAGTTAACAATTTTTGGAAAATACTATTTTACTTACGTATTAGCTACAGTAATGAAAACAACTGCCAATTTTGTTGGGACTTAGTTGGCAGATTCCTTATGCAATTAGCATTTAATGACATGTATGTATGCATAATATAATTTTGGTTATTTTTATTCTTCAGGTTTTACAAGTAATTTAGTTTTAATTTTATAATTTCAATTTTTGAGATTACAGGTTGTTTTTGCGCTTCTTGATTTACTATTTTTCTTAAAATGTTCATTTGATTAGTTAAGTAGTTTGAAACATCAACAAACAACAGGAGGAAACAGTCTTCTTAGCCAGGTACCTGTTGAAATTGTAAGAAAAAAAAATTGTTTTATTAAAAGTTTTGGATAAGAAATAGAAGAAGTCTTATGGTAGTTTGGCACTCACTCAATCCTAGCTTTACCTCTTTCCAGTAGATAAATGGACAGTAATTCTTTTGTAATTAAGGTCAAGATGACGGAAAGAAAATGGATGCAAGTTGGTTATCCTAGTTACTGGAAGCTATATGATTTGACTGATCATCTATTTCATGTCGTTTTCCATTTCGATTTCAGATTTCAGAGTTTTTGTGCCCAATGGAACATAAAACGAATGTAATTTGTGTTTCTATTCAATTCATGTTAATATCCATTACACTGGCTAAATGTAAATTTTTCTGTATTTTTCACAGACTGTCGTCTCTAAAAACGTAAAATAAAGCACAAATTTGACATATGAAAAATGTAATGCGTTAGTGTAAGTAGGTGTGAATCACGCTCGAGATTTTCAAAATTGCTCTGACTCTGAAATTTTTTTTTTTTTTTGTTGGCGGGCAATGAAAATGAAATCTGACAGGCAGCTGATATCGAGAGCAGAAAAACTGATCTGAATCTGAAAAAAGTGCTTTTTCTGTCCCAATGGAAAACGACATTAACTTAACGAAGAAAGTAATGCAAACAAAGGCTCAATAAAACTACGGAGAGTCTCTTTCTCCGAACTAGATTCAAACAGCCAACAAGTCTGCAAACATTTCTGGTATATTTGTCATATTTGATGCATCTCTACATTTCGTGTGCTTGAAATTATAATACGTCTACCATTGGAACAAGTTGTACGAAGCAGTGTTAAGAAAGATGTCAAAATAAAATATAGATTTCTTATTGTCTATCTCTAAGGCTGGTTCCACACCGGATAGAACAAAACGCCTCAGACAAACATGACTGTTTTTTTGTGTTTTTATGAAAATTAGGTACACACATTTAAATACGCGCGCCCACACTTAATAAGGCAGAACAAAGCAAGAAAACACAATAAGGCATTTTGTTCCATCTGGTGTGGAAGCTCCCTAAAGGAACTGTTATTGCTCTAAGCTGCACCCGTCTTTGGCTGGCCTTGTCAACTAGAGAGCAGTCTCTATGATTCTGTGCTGAAAATTCTACTTAAAATAATGAAAAAATGTTCAATTACAAATACTTTATGCCAATTCTTCAAGACCCAGTTATTCAGTTCGCAAATCTAGTACTCAAACAAACTTACTACATTAACCATTTTGAAAATTTGAATTCAAACAAAGTAAAAACTATGAGTAAAATCATGTTTGACTGCACGTATCCTTGAAATGTAAATGTAATGTAATCCCTCTACAAAATAATATCCCTTACCTCAAACTCCTTCACTTTCGCATTGATATCCCTCTCAAATATTCCACAGTCACTCAACAATAGTATAGCTAATAATAAATTCAATAAGTAGAAATTGTACTTACCGCGTGACATTTAACGATTAAATACGTTATTATGTTACTTTTTGTTTTTTTTTCATATATTTTTGGTTTTCTTCAAAAATTTCACATCAAACTGTTTGTTTCAAAAAATAATACATTTTAAACATTACTAAAGTACGCCTTACGCTTCAGGTACCCACTACGACTCGGCGATGATAGCGCTTTCTCTTTGCTGCAAGAAAATATCGATTTTTGGAAGTGTTTTCTATTTTGTTCTTTGCTTTTTTTTTATATTTTGTTTTGTGATTTGTCTTTCTTGAGTATGTGTTTTTTTTTTTCTATTTAATTACTTTAAGCTTCCGGCTCATGCAACCTAAAAAATGTGGGTCAAGCACAAAAGAGAAAGAAATAAAAGTAAAGAAAATCCAACATCAAATAAGACACACAAATATTATGTTTATAAAAACACTTTTAAGAAATAAAAAAAAAAATGAAAACACATAAGTAACTGAAAAAAAATCTCAAAATCACGTCGAGTTTTGAGGTTACGTCTGGTGGAAGTATGTGCTTGAAAACGAAAAAAAAAAATACCACACTGACATTTCAAAAACACACACAAAACAAAAACACCAAAGGAAACACACAATCAAGTACACTCAAAAACGGAAAACGATAATTGTAACATAATTTAGAGAATCCGTGCCAGCTCACCTTCGTCGCCGGGGATTTGCTACTTGTCCAGGTAGATTGAAGCACCCACGCGGTATAACCATCCTGGCATTGCCTTGAGCTGGTCTTGACCCGCCAACAGCCATCAGTGCGCTTAAATGGGCGGCATAGCCATCCGACAGAACTGTGGCGTTGGCTTGAAGCTTTTTGCTCACCTACAAAATGAGAAGGTAAAATATTTGCAAAAAAACAAATTCAGAGAACCTTTCATTCATACCTTTCCAACAATGAACATCTGGCTCGGCCGGAGTCCAATATTCGTGTATACGGTAATGTCCTTGCTGCTTCCGTATGCAGCACAAATAGCGATTCCATGATTTTGCACCAAATTATTTAGGTAGGACGTCTTGTGACCCAATGGGTCTGTCAACAACCCATCAGCAAATGAGATCAATCCGTGAGGGAAATTGTGTTGACTCAACCAAGAAACAACACGTTGCTGTTGCATATCCGGCCTGCCGGTGATGTAAATCAACAAATATCCAAGCTCCTGCCAGTGGCGGCACACGTCCACTGCTCCGGCGCGCACTTTCGGATCCCTGCCAGTCACCGACATGGACGCCGTAAATGACCCGTCAATACTAAAGACCACACACTCGGTGAGCGGTGGCACCACAGCTAGATAACAATCCACCGAAGTGTGATCGCCTCGAACGACCATTTTGATGGGGTAGATGCCATAGCCAAAGGCCTTATCATCCGGTACAGAGTATGAGATTCGTCCACTTTTGTCAGTGACCTCAGTGGAGAGGTATGTCCACTCACCGGCTGGTGGATCTTTCATTATATGAACATCTACTTTCTCACCAGCCAGAGTGATCATGTCCAACGGACCGTACATGAATCGTGCTGTGATCCTCTGTTCGCGTCCTTCTTGTACGATCACATCATTGGCACGATGATTGGCGGCGACGTTCTTAAGTTTGACAGAAGTTCGCTTCTTTATCCACTTTTCTCGTGGTTGACCCGGACGGAATGATAAGTTGTCTTTGTCTTCGGCACCAATCAATGGTAGACCTTCAAATTTACCGATCTTCAGGAAAAACAAACGAGTTATCGAAGGGGTTTTGGTGGCGGAGAGCTTAGCTTACCTGTCGCAAGATAAAGGCAATCACATCAGAACTTTCCCAGTAGCTTGCATGGAACAAATGTGGCAGCGCATGAGCAGGAAAATTGCTAAGACCTTCTGGGCAATAGAGAGCATAATCGAGGCGTTTTGAGCCCCACCATTTGTGTTGAACTGTAAGAAGAGAGATCGAGAAGTTTTTTAATTTTCGAAAAGATAGCGACAACCTCTTTTGTGAATGAGAAAGAAGATAGGATGAGTGGATCCTCTGATAAGGTTTTTGATGTTTATGATTTATGTTGCTCTGTGCGTAATCAGTTGCAATGACAAATGCAGACAGAGTGAACAATACGCCCAATGATGTGCTCAATCGGGCAATAAATAATAAAAATATGAAATAGTTCTGTAGGACGCATTATTGGCTCCTACCACATAGTCCTACGAGACATGCACTCGGTATAAATTTACAAAAAAATCAAAACTTATGTCGTTTTCCATTGGTTTCACTCGGGGATCCACTCATTTGTAATCCAATGGAACAAGAAAACTGCTTCTGTTTGAATCCGCAAAAAGTATTGTCAGCTGTCAGCTGACTTGTATAAAATACATAAATTTAACTTGTGTGAGTGCTTCTTGAGTGATTCTGATTTCTGACTTCAAATCGAGAAGCGAAATTCTCTTCTCAGAATCACCGAGTATTTTCTGTGCCAATGGGAATGGTTTCAGAAGTGAATTTTTCTTTTCTGGACTCTCCCGGACGCTTCACGACATAAGTTAGAACTAGGAACTAGTGCAATTGCATGGGAATGACTGATTTATGGTCCTTTTAGATTGATAGAAATACGCAAATCACAAGCAATAGCATCTAAGTCTTATGAATACGAATTAATGAACTTACGCGAACTAATTGTACTAAGCGATACATTATCAACCAAACCCGATATAGTACTTTGCATAGACGCGTCCGACAGTCGGCGACCACTTGAGAAGCTGTCATTGAACTGCTGCGGATGTGATCCTATTGCCTCCACTGAAATTAAGAACACAGCTCGATAAGAATGTTCAACTCGATACGTAAGACAGCGCAACATACACAAATGCAAAGGTTGTCCATTTCCCAGTGGATACTTAGCATATCGGGGTACATTCACCGGGGACAACATGGAGAATCTCGCACTGAGCAGCGGTTCAAGTCGCGAAGCTATCGGATCGGTAGGATGGAACATATTGTATACCTGCTGGCAGTTCGGTCGCCCCAAAGCTGTAAAGAAACAAACGATTTCCGTCAAAGTTACAGAGTATTGATTGATGTATGCAATACGTACCATGTTTGGAGTCATGAAGCTTCCTTGATGCCAACACAATGGAGAGCGGTGTGCCGAACATGAAGAAGTCGCAGACTTCAAAGTCCAACTTGGGCAAACGAGTATCACTGGAAGATGAAGATCGTCGCCTTCTTGGGGACGGTGCCACCAGCAAACGTTTTGCATCCAATTCAATATCAAGCAACCTGTCCTCTTCGTCCCGATTTCCACCATTTGATCGACACAATGCCTCGTAGGCCAACAACGAACCCATCGAGTCTCCCAACATTGCTATCTGACCGGAGAATCCGTGTCCATCTTCGCTCTTCAAGAACTCATGGTAGACAATATTGGCAGCAGCAACAGTCTTATTCACAGTATCAAGGAATTCTGGCGATGCCACCGACAGCAGTGGAATCGCACCAATAGGAACATCAGCGATATTTGGAATGTCTGCGGCCGAGGGTGATGCATCAAAAGAGTATGGACTGAGGCTAGAGAGTATGCCAAGAGCGTCTGTACAAATCGATGGGCAAGGAACCATCTTGATGGTGACATGCGATATTAGACTTGGATAATGCTGTCGCATGATGGCTTCAAATGCGGCGCGGAATGTTGTCACATCCGACTTCTTTGCCGTAAGTTCGCTAGATGCATCTGGAAGAGAAAATTTGATGAAAAAATCTCTTCCGACAGGATGTTAAAACAGAAATCCTTACCCAAAACACTTCCGGCATGAACGACTAATATCAAAATAGATGTTGCACACGATGGTGTGCCCGGTGAACTAGGCGGGGAGTGATCAGAGCGATCTATGCTTGCCGACTGTTGTAGTTGTCGTTTCGTACCACGTTCAGAGGCAACCCTCTGTAGGAAGGCTTGATTGAATATACTATCATCCAGTTGTGTACCATGTGGCGGTGGACTATCGTCCTCTTCGGCGAGCAACTCTAATGAGCTCCATTTTGCCAAGCAGTTTGTCTCATTCGTATCTGAGGGGGATGGTCAGAATGGTTGCATATCCAAGAAAGTGTCAATCTTACCTAGACAATCGAAGAACTCCTCCTCGGAGTTGGATTTAGAGTCGACTTCAAGGCGTTCCATTCGCCAATTTGCCACCTAGAAATGGGAAAGTGATTTCAAACACATGTAGGGATGGTGCATGCTGTTAGTATGAGCATTTCTATAGAAAGTTTAATATGCAGCTTGACATGCTTGTTATTATGGGCTTAAAGGAAGGTCGTTCGTGTATGAAATATTGTAGCACATGTTGTTTGCGCACACATAGTTAGGCCGTGAGTATAAAAATCAGATCACCTTTTGAGAAATGAACATATTTGCGCACACATAGCTGAAATGGATTGTTTAGCTTATGTGTGCGCAAAAGTTTATCTTTTTTCTTTTTCTTTTTCGTTGTAATTTAGTTCACTTTGCGACAAGCATAGCGATAGACAGACGTATACAGTATGCGGCAAATTCAAACACAAAATTTAGCAGGAAGCGTTTTTGCAAAATAAAAGATTGCGAAGCAAGGAAGCGGAGAAACGGGGATGCTTACATGATTTGTTAAAACTATCTCGCAAAGGCGCAAGTTTTTTTAAAAATATTTTTTTTTTTTATGTTGTATTAAGAACAAAATGAATACCTTGACCAGTCTGACAGACCTTCAAATAAATCGAATTAAAGTTGCACACAAACTGACGAGCAATGAAAGGGAAGTAGTGAATAATACACGGAGTGACCTCATTCCACTGTACACATGAGTATAGCAAAACTATTCTAAAAAAGAAAAATGCATGCAAATATTGGCTATTCAAATCCTAAGATCTAAGTACTAACTCGTTACCGGCATCGGAAATGCAAACGCACATCTTATGTGCGCAATAAGTAATTCATGTGCGTTACCAAAAATGTCATTGACTGACGCATGTGCACAGGTAAATAAGAAGATATCCATTTCCTTTTATTTTATTAACGTTGGGTTTACATAAGGTACTTACTGAATAGATTTTTTTAAACGTACATGGACCTGCGAATAGATTTTGCGCAGAGAGCCATAATTTTCCCCAAGTCTTGCATATCGAATATTCTGTCAACGCGGTGGAGCCTTAAGCTTGTATTAAACAGCAGTACCTTGCAAATGTCTTTCTGCCATTGCAGGTAGGACTCATAATTTTATCGAAAGGCATTGTATCCCTTTTTCAAAAGTGTTAACAACAATTGTTAACCGTGATACTCGATTCCTCTGCCGAACTATGGTGACCCCAACCATCTCAATCTCAATGGGGCTTATTTTTCTCTGGAAACCCCCAAGTTTTAAATATCTCCACGAACGACCTATCTCCGCCACCAGTTAAAGCTTTGAATGTAAATATACCTGCTAAGTCACAATGACGCACAACACTTAAGATACCTATACTTACGTTCTTGTGTTGGACAGCTTTAGCATGCTGCTGTAGTTACAACATTTTTTTTTGTTGGAAGAAATTTATAAATATAAATTTAAAATGAAAATACGAATAAAAAGATACATAGTACATTTAAAAAAAAAAATGCAGAAATAACAAAAAAATTAAAAGATATATATATTTTGAAAATAAGTAAACTAAGGTTCCACACCAAAATTGACTGGAAAAAAACTAATTAACTACTACCACCCATATAAATGAGATCGAACCAGACCGTGTGATCAGTCTGGTCGGGAAAAGTTTAACATGCCCACCTGTAAGTCGAAGCTGTGGGCCGAACCAACGGGCGAATGGAGTGCACCTTTGGAGCCGAATTTCGATTTGGATAGTTGAATACTCTGTCGAGATGAGGTGTCTTCTACTTCGTCCTCATCGTCGTCTTCTTCGGAACTGGCCTCGACGCTGGGTGGGTGTTCCTTGACAATTGGTGGGGGTAGACTCTTCTTCTTTGGTGGAGCATCGAGGGCCATTTCTTTCTCGGACAGACTTTGATCTGTAAAGGGGAAACATTTTTATTGTTTTTATTTTGCAAAGGATTTTGTTTTTAATAGCTCACCATCATCTTCATCGTCGCCACTCTCACCGGCACCCATTTTCTTGGCCAAAGCCAGCTGGGTTTGCCGTTCGATTTCACGGATGTCATCGATGGTCAATCCGTGCCATTCGTCTTGCCAGGCCCAGGCTTGTCGGTGAGCTCGTACCATTGTCTTTCGGAGGGCTTGAGAAAAAAGGTTTATTTGTTACTTTACGCGGAATCAGCCATTTGAAGGCTTATGGTTATTACCGACATCATGGATGAACTTTTCCAATTTGGTTTGCATGCCCCAGTAACGGAACTCAACCCGACAGATTTTATAGGCACACATCAACGACATGTTTCGAGGAGTTGGCTGCTTCTTACCTTTTACCTGCAGAAAGGAGATATATGTAGTTGGGTTTGGTGAAGTCTTAAATGCGGTAATTTACCTCTAGCCAGTATTCTTCTAGCCAATCGTCGTTTAGGGGTCCGCGGCAGGTTTTCTCTGATATGAAGAGTTTTGGGTCTTCCTCCTTGACATAGTCATTGCCGTAGAGTTGATCTTTGACAATGTCAATGACGTCTACCGAGATTGAGGGAAGAAGTGTTTTATTTTTCAAGGTAAATAGAACATTTAGGAGAAAACTGATTCTAAGTAAAGTTGATAGCAGATTCGGATGTGATCATCTTTTCGAATGCGACCTAATGAATGTCCAGTGGATAAATCGTCTACCGACGACCATCATCGGCCCTAAGAGTGCATATATAGAGAACGGTTGCACAGATTTCATAATATTTGTGATAACAGGCCTGTATATTGTGTCGAAACCCCTTAGCCTTAGCACTGGGTGCGACTATACTTTCAACTATAAAGACCTAGTTCAAAAGATGATCGTCTTAAAAATTGCGTGATGAGGCCCCTGACAAATTAGACTCAAAGCTTTTTAATGACTGTAAACGACTCATTGACCGATGGTATGTTTTTCCTTTTACTAAATAAAGTAACTTTGACCAAATTTATTGCCAGTGCATGTTAAGCTCACAAAATGGCAGCTCAACGTCTCAGTCCAGTTTATGTAATTTTCAAGTCGCACGCAACCGGAAAAAAAGAGCGACAAACTAATTGGAAAATGAAAAACTTTCATGGCATAAGTACCTACTATCCACACTTTTTACAGCAGATAGGTTATTATCAACTTTAATTAGTTTTTAATTGTCCAGCGCAATCCTCACTAGCTTCCATTATTAATTTATATACATACCCACAATTCTGTTGCGCAATTCACTGCCAGACAGTTTGAACACATTTTCTTGGTGGCCATTATCGGGAAAGTAATACGTTTCTATGTCTAATGAGAATTTTTCAACAAAAGGGCAAGTGTAGCGAGTTTTGGTAAATGGATAGGCATTCCATGCTTCTTCCTCCACCGTTAGGGCACTCTTTGGCAGAAGACCTACATAAAACGAAATGAACTTCTTATTAATTTCCGCTATGCAGTAGCATCGGCATTGGGTGAACTTCCTACTTTTAATCCATCCTGGCAGATGACTTCCGACATGGTAAATCTTCTTTGTGTACTGTCCATTGCCGCCGGGGCCATTTTGGTAGGGTTCATTGATGATAATCTCAACGCCACTGCCTTCTCCATGACTTTCTTCACGACTTTTTTTCTAAAAGCCATCAAAATAAAACAAGAACCATCGAAAAGAAAATAATTAGAAAAGTTTGTGCACTTTAAAGTTTTAGATGAACACATACAGCTATCATGTACAGCTGAGCAATACGGTATTCATCAACTGTCAGAGGCAGCGGTATCCGATATTCTTTTATCAACATTTTTATGCCGGCAGGAATAAAAACAGCACCTAGAGTTGAGATTCCTTGTGAATTGGCTGGTTCCGAGATTTGTTTTTCTGTTGGATAGGTTTGACCTCAAAACGTTTGGCAAGATTTCCCTATTAGACTGTGGTTAGTTGGATGCATATTTGCTTCTGCAAGTGGAAAAGGAAGAAAAATGTATATCATATTTAAGGTTATTGAAAAGTCAAATACATACTAAAACTATTGGATTGCTCAATAATGACCTGTTGTAAAATAATGGTTTTTAAATTTCATGACCCTGCAGGGAGCTCAAAGTGAAATCTACCTTCTTCACGAAGCTTTAAACTCGTAAACCTTCTAAATGAATCGGCCGATTGTGATTTAAAATAAGAGAGAGTACTCAATACCGCAGCAAAAAAACGATGTTAACGTGATTTTTGTAACAATGGCCCGCAATCCAATAGTATTACCCTATGGCTGGATATAGGGAATACAATATGACGGAAGTGTTTTCGATCCTGTAGTTGCGCGGACGATTAAATTCTAATTTCAGTGTAATCAATTCTCGACTGAAAAGGTAAAACATCTTAAGTTGACTTAATCTTAAGTAAGAATTATCATTCACAGCTTATAAATATTTGTTTTTTGTAAAAAGTTTAAATAAAATGTTCTATTTTCTTATTAAGATCAGAGGCTATTCGCTAATAGATGATACATGGATGCTTCCAGACTGAGCTTCAGGGCGAAAGCTGCTCTCCTTTTCAAGCTGATGGAGTCGTGTTCAGAAAGTCTAGAAAACGATTCCCTTAATTAATCCGTAACTACTGTTGACAGTTGCGAATGCGACAGCAATTGATTTGGAAATCTCCAAACAGTAGCAACATTGCACCTCCAAAACATCTCGAGTCATTGAGCAGATCTTTCAATGTTCTGTCAAGTGCATTCGACCCAGAAGATGAGTTTATACGCTACTAAAAAATTCGCCATTGCCGACTGTTTCGCAATGTTACATGTCGGTTGTTCAATAGTTTGAAGATTTAATGGTAATTTAAACGCTGAATGAGTCGTACGGCATCCTTCTAACAATGTGGCCGCTTTTCCAGAAGAAGTAAGGCGCAGGGACATAAGTCCCGAATTCGGATCCCGAAATGAATTCGAATGAAAGCAAATTTCGGGACTTTTATCCCACTAGACATTTTTTCCTAAATACACGCCTGAAGACAAACTAAGAAGACATCTTCTTTTTATGTATTACCTACTTTAAAAAGTTACAGTTAGGTACGTACAAGCCGTTGGGAAGAATGCAAGTCAAGCAATTTTGTATAATTCTTTGTAAGCCGAGTTTGCATCGTGATGAAGTAAGTGCTAAATAATAAGTAAAAAAAAAAAAAAGTGAAACCAGTAGTAGTAAAATTTCAGAAATTGACATACATAAGTACTGAGCAAAAGCATTTAATCGATGTTTTTGAGAATTGCACTTAAAAATTAATTTTATGCCCTTTCTGTCGACAAGTTATAAAAAACACTCGTTTTATTTATTTGCCAAATAAACAAGTTTGACGGTTTGTTGAAAATGTTTGTTTAATTTTTTTGTTTTGTTTTGATTTTTTCCAATTAAGTTTATCATTAATAAAATCTAAAACATTTATAATTGTCTAATTTCATTCGGGACTTATGTTCCACTTTCACCCGACTGGGTGTGACATATGTCCCAAATTCAATTCGGGACTTTTGTTCTACCTAAGTGGGACTTATGTCTCTGCGCCAAGAAGCAAAGTCAGATCTCTTACGAACAGTGGTACATTCGTTTGAACTAGTGGGTCTAATTCATGCCAATCAAATTAAAAAGTTATATTAGATACAATAGTTAAAACATTGTCGATATTTTTTAATCAAATCGCAATGATTCACGTGTCGGCCAACCTTCCGCCTTTTCACTGAAGTGCTTTATGGTACACAATACTTTTCGTTCTAATGTAGCGCGTACACGTACAAAGCAGCAGGTTTGCCGACACACAATTCACATTCGAAAAGCATGGGAATCCAAGATTGAAAAAACATCCAAACAGGCCAGAGCCGATAAAAGGGACCTCCATATAAAATAATCATTTAGCAAAAAAAAAAAAAGAAAAAAAAGAAACAGAACTCATAATACTCTAGCTCAACTCTGAACTAAAAACGGGAAACGACTGTGGTCAACATAATTCTGAGCGAAATTCGGGAAGCATTCATGATGAGCGTGACCTTTCGGAATAAAGAAATGTTGCTAGTGTTGTTGCATATTTCCCACAAATTACAAAAAAAAAAGTCTCGTTTTCGCAGAGAAATTGAATTAATCACAGTAAATTGCTCATGAGCACATCCCTAAAATAAATGGCATGCGTCAAACTGAAAGATTCTTTCACAATAAATTTCTAAACTCGGCCAATCACAATGTGAAAGTAAATGAAAATAAAAATCAAGCAATAAAATAAATGAAATGAGGACAAAAGCAAAAAACCAGCGGATTTTTAAAAACAGGCAGAAGTGGAAACCCTCACAAAACTGAACTTGTCCTCTTCTCTAGGAAATATAAGATTCCACACATTGACCCTCCATCTATAAATGGCACTAGCTTGACGTTCTCAAATGAAGCTAAATACTTAGGCCTTATTTTTGATAGAAAGTTAACCTGGAAGCCTAACAACTGTGGCAATTTTCTCTTGCAAAAAAGCCATAGGGAACAAATGGGGTTTACAGCCCCGCGTCACTCACTGGCTATATGTCTCGGTCATAAGACCAATACTCACGTACGGTGTGGTGGTTGTCTGGTGGACTGCTTTGGAAAAAGCGATTAATCGCGATAAATTAAGCAAAGTTCAAAGAACGGCTTGCTTGTGCATCGGCGGAGCTCTTCACTCAAAATAAAGCTGGACGCTATCGAAAGAACAAATTAGGTGGTCAACCGACTCGACTTGTCTAGCGACAAGGCAGATCTGGCCAAAGCTGGATCTAAAACGTTCTAGGCATCTGATCTCCCTCGATAGGAAGCATATTAGTGCTACACTAGGTGTCATCACGGGACACTATCTTATCGGCAGGCATGCAAAAAGGCTTGGCGTATTCTCTAACGATTTTTGCAGAAGGAGGAGACTGTTCTCCATCTTCTCTGTACTTGTACGGCTCTCTCACAAAGACGAAAACACCACTTGGGAGCGTTCTACTTTAGTGATCTGAACGATCTAAAAAACATAGACATCCGAAATCTACTACACAAGAGACCTTATAATGGTCTAAGTGTGTCGACTAACCTAACCAGTTAGCCGACAGCCATTTCAACCTAACCTAACCTAATCTATACCAAAATTAGGAGATAAATTAGCCGGTCTACTGACCTACGCTTTGGTGGTTGTTTTCAAGTTTATAGTTGTATTAAGTAATCTAGCGAAGTAATCATCTATAATCTAATCTATACCTAATCATTTGATTGAAAGATAAAATAAAATAGATGGATAGTTGAGGTGGATTTATCGGAATTAGGGCAGAGTTTCGATCCAATGGCGAGCTACGAGTATTAGCGATCATTCAACTTCTAACCAGTTCTTCAACGACCAAGACTCTAAGTTTAGATTTCAGTCTGTCTCTGACATACCTATATCAACATTTGTTCACGCAAAATTCGTTGTTTTAAATGTAGATTTCAACACAACAGCACTTGAGTAATTAAATGCTTTTTTTCAAGCTTGCTTGTTAATAAATAATTTCCTAAACTTCGTTAAAATATAAATCCTCCTTAAAGTGGGTAAATAAAACACCGCAGTGTAATCATAAGTACGAAATACGTATACCTAGTGACAATCTCTCCACCGAATCCTGCCCACGTATACCGCATGCAAATTAGGACCTTCCTTAATTTAATGCTGCTTTTACTTCTATGCATCACTTTCTTACTTATTCCACCTGACTTTTAGATTCTTCCTATTGCCTTTGATCATCAGCAACAAGAGCGTATAGCATTTACCCTTTCATGGTAAGTATGATTACAAGAATAACAAATTACTCAACTATTACAGGAACCTTTTAAAAGGACACTCCCATCTGGGTAGGCCTTGTTCTACTGCCATCTTTCATGAGTGTCTCAAGTTTCCATGTTTGCTCCACTTAATTACATATAATTATGCATTTCCAAGTTTCCCCACATTAGCGTCATATAACAAAACCCGGTCACAAGCACTATGTACGCTCTTGAGTACACCTACCCGAGTGCGTAATACCACTCACACATCTACTTTGCGAGTCCGCAATTTATGTGCAGGCAGAGTCTCGCGGAAAGGTGAATATTAAGAATTCATACGCGATTAACGAAAATGAACTTAAATTGAAAAATTTGCCGCAATTGTGTCTGGCAAATGGGCACGAAACCCGCTTTTCAACAAGTGGCATCGATGAAGCATAAACTACGTTAGGTTGGCTTATTGCCATGCCAATAAAAATGCATGTCGTCGATATCCTTTATCCTTCTTTCGCCTGCACTCTTTCTGTAGAGACGCTGTTGCAACAAAATGATCATCATTCTTAGCTTTCAGGGAAAATATCCCACCTGTCAGTCGGTTGTTTGGCTTTCAACTAGCTGACGTCACATAATACCATACTTTTCTCGTTCCACTTTGCTGCTAGCTGCCATTCTACCACCCACCCGATGTTAATAATTATGTTTATTGCAATCCAATTTGGGGCTACACATCGGTGGTCACATCAACCTTCTTTCAAGGGAATATACCTACACAGTTACTTTGTGTATTGTGTGTCATTCTCCTTTCAAGTGGAAGGACGACATTATCGGCAACGTTAGTAGTTGGCTACATTGTTGACAGGCATCGCTTTTATTTTACCCCGGAGTAGAACTGGAAACGATGTCACTTAACACGCTAACAACAACTATGCCATACTTCTCGGTTGTATTGTTATCCTTTGCAGCTGGTATACTTAGGGACTTGTGGATCTGGTAGGTACCGTTATCCAGACTTCGACTTGCACTGATGCCAGTGGGGAATTTATTTTCGCTGCTGATGGCAGATGGCATTTGCATTTGCAGTGATAGTGATTGTGCTCTTTATGTTGCAGCGTGAGTGCATGGTAATTTGTAAAGGGACATTTCAAATGGAGTTTCTGTCACTGGCAAGTAGTCGGTCA
Organism: Cheilosia urbana; assembly: GCA_946477585.1. Lineage (NCBI taxonomy): Eukaryota > Metazoa > Arthropoda > Insecta > Diptera > Syrphidae > Cheilosia > Cheilosia urbana. The sequence goes on along the minus strand of OX297854.1, from coordinate 3,865,217 downwards.
CATTTATAATGGTGGACGCGACCTTCGCGTGTTAGATAACTGTAGTGTAGCTATTGCGTGATTTGAAGAGAAATGTGACCGCGTTTGATGGGCGGTGGAGGATTGTATAGCAGACATTTTTTGCGCGATTAAGGTGGAAATTTTGCCGGAATTGCTAATACTCATCCTTTTCACACATTCAAATGGAGGGATGTGTTTGATTTATTTACTGCCTTTAACTCCAAAGTCCGTAACCTCGTTGACAAGTTGGAATCAATTCATTTCTTGTTCATAAGTAGCTCTGCAGAGGCGGCCTTAGGCGGGGGCGACGTGGGCCTCTTACGGTCTCGTGGTACAAAGCACTTCCCTTGAACAATTCCGTATATTTTTTTTTATTTACGTACATTTTGTGACTGGATCAAATATCGACAAACTGGATTTAAAAAAACGCTTGTCTGACTCGCGTTAATTTTTTGAGAAAAACAGTTACGAAATGTCAGAAGGCTTAAAAAATAAAAGGGTAGCCAAAGAGAAAAGGATGTTTGATTGTGAAGGCAAACATCAGCCTATACAGTCTCCCAAAAGTCGATCGGCCTTTCCAATAATGAACTTTAATCTCGCAGCTTACGCAAAGATTTCACACTTTCCAAAATCCCTGTACCAATAAACAAATATAGTTGACAGAATATCGCTAACTGTAGGACCAAATGTTAACGTTGAGAAAGCCATGTTTATCTCGGAAATTGCCTAAATAAATCCTCCCCTAATGTCATTTTGAGGAGGACTGTTGCCATACCATCCAAAAATTGGGGTACCTATTGAATTTTGTAATAGGAGCGAATTTAAATACCCTGTTCTTCAGCACGAGGGTTTACAATTATAGTAAATTGTAAATGTTTTCTGATTTTATTACGATATTTCCTCCGTCCAAAAATCACAGCCAACTCTATATTTATACGTCGAACTATTTCATTTTTAAATATTTACAAATCTTACACCTTAACACGACAACTCCTCGCACTTAATTGAATGTCCTGCCAACGACAATTAAGATACATATAGCAACGCTAGAAATAAAGTGACCATACAATTGATTCCCACCGCAGCGCCGTGCATTAGCAATATCCAATATCCAATAAGTCTACACCTTTAGGGACTTGTTCTACTGCGGAGCGTGTATCGATTAGAGGCTAATTTTAAACGATAATTGAATGAACGATGATGGTGTACGACGCAGCCGATCAAAGGATATCAACACTCACTCCCAAGGGGATGGTGAGAGCCTATAAAAAAAAAGAACCCTTCAACAAAAGCATACACCGATTGGCTACTAAGTGTCTTTCTTCGACATAAAACAAAAGTTGATTAAGATGCACACAAACGCACACACCGAGTGCGGGACAATGCTTCACCCATATAGTCTTTGAATTATTAAATTCCAATCCTTGTTCTCAATCTGTGTTTGTGTTTGGTATATAATGTGCGCGCTGGTTAGAAATTGAGAATCAGTTTAATACTAATGGCGTTGATGGAGCAAGAAATTCCTCTCAAGGACTATATCTTCCTATTTGGCTGTGCAATTTTCATAATAGTTGTGGGCTGCTCACAAGGACAGGCATAGTTCAGTTGTTTGCATAAATGCCAAGATTTCGCTCGGTTTCCTTGACTCTCGCAGGACGACCAACTACAACTGGCAGTGTAGAGAGATGAAAATATCGTAAAAGTATGAAAAATGGCAAGAGCCCAGCACAAAGTTTATGAGTGTATGTCCCCGGAGGCGGGCTGAACACTCATTAAATTGGAATTGAAATTGAAATCCTAAAAAATGCGAGATCATGGGAGGGTTATGACGTTGTTTCAAATACTTCGCATTGATGTCCTTAATGAAATGTTTAGTCGGCTATAACAATATGTGCGTAGGTATAGAGTATACAAAGTCAGATTTATGGGCGACCCATAAAAGATGGATGACGGTATTGACTCTTGGCGTCATTTTGAAAGAGGTTTTATTTTAATTCGCCAAATTGGGGACGATAAACATTGTTCGGCCGAATGGCGAGCACGTGTCCACAGGTTCGGGCTCTAAGCCATGAAACCTTTTTTAACTTTCTCGATTACGTTGTAAAAGAAAGATCTTGTTTTAATACAAAATTTCGAACTCGAGATGTTAATCAATTCCGACATTATAGATGGATATAGAGGAACTCAAAAAAGTGACTCGCAAAATCCTATCTGTCCGTCTGTTGGGGCCGTTTTTTTTTTTTGCAAGGTAACCTCAATATTCCCATATAAAATGTTCATACCGGTTTGAGTTGGCCGAAAACGGATTTAACCAAAATTCATACTTAGAGTACCTAAACTTGATGTTTCCAAAATTACTGTGTCCTTAATTTTTATATTTAAGGTTAGGTAGGTCAGGTTAACATGATTGCATACTCAAGTTTTCGCTAAAAAAAATCGAAGAAAAGTACTTTTGAAATTTGGAAATACATATCTCGAAAACGTTCTATACGATTGTAACAAAAATTCATTTCTAAGGTAATATGGATATTTCTAACTGCATAGCAAACTCAGTTTTTCTCTGAATTATCGTGCAATGTATTTTTGAAAAAAGGATTTTTTTTTTTAAATTTAGTTTTCGTTGGTTTGCCCGAAAACCACAATAATGACCAAAATGCATACTTAGAGTAAAATTGTTGTTTCCAAAATGATTGTGTCCTTAATTTTCAATTGGAATCACCGAAAACGCTTATTTTAAAAACTGTTCATATCTATCTGAAAACCCCATTTTTGATTTCGACAAAATTTTAAAAATCAAGTAGTTCTTACATCCCGGGAAGTAACTTATAATCTGGTTTCAGCTTAATAGTTAACCAATATAAAGATAAAGATTAAAGATAATATCAGTATTCTAAATAAGATTCCGTACCTACTTAGTTTTTCGCAAAAAAAATTGTAATCGGTTTTTTAATTATTTATCAAAAATGACTACCGAAAAGCCGATCTGTGTTCAGACATTTTTTTCCAAACTCAACAGATGAATAACTTAAAAATTTTATTTAACACTATTCATTTTTCTATAATTCGTGAAACGTTTCTTTTACCTAGCATTGCTTATCAAATCTTTACCTACCTACCTAATAAAATAAGAAAACATCCAACCAAACTTTTGATGAACGAGAAAGTTTCGTTCGACCCAGTCGTGCACTTTATTTTTTACACTGTATAGATGGTGACACATAGCTCTTAAGTATAAAATTGGGGACAGTGGTGTACGCCATTGGGTGAATCGAGATGCTAGAGGAGTCTAAGGATTTGTGAAATTAATGAAGGAAACAGGACAAAAAGGTGGGCAAGGTTTATGTAGCCAGTTCATCTGCGGTAGGTTCAAAATTGCGAGCCATAAACGTCTATTCGAGGAGACATTAACGTATGGTAAATTGATCACATTGACATCTCAAATCAAGTGCAAATGAACTAGTGAAGGATCGAATATAGTGCCGACACTACTTGTCGCTCTGATTTCAAGAATGTAATAAAAACGATATCGAAGTGGCTATTAGTCGGCTCTCCCACTGATGCAACAAACAACAAGCAACTTACAATAGGAAACATGCGATATTATCGCCAACAATTGTTATACATTGAACCGAATTAGAGGTCTCACACAGTGCTCCTACACTTTGAAGACTGTTTTCCCCCTTTTTTATCAAGAAAAGCTTTAGTTTTCCCTTAAATACCAAAACAAAATTTCCCCTTTTCTCACCTAAGGGAAATTTGCACTTGTTTTCATAAGAAAAACTTTAAAACTGTAACTGTTTTATTAATAAGATTAAAATAAGCATATCACATAAAAATGTACATATTACACATTAGTTTCCTTTTATAATAGACTTAATATCAAAACGAGTGAGTGAGTTCAGATGCACAAAAACAAAAAGTCCTACTTAGACGTTCGACGGGCTGTTTTCTTTCATGTTAAAAAGGAGCAATTCACTCTTTGAAAATTTGTCGAAATAAATAAATCGATACGTTTTAAATTTATTTTTAAACATTATCAGCCTTATTTATAAACGTACTAGCAAACCCATACCCGCTTCGCTGAGCACATTTCCAAAAGGCTGTTCCCTTACAAAAAAAAATTTAATTTAAGAGGCGTAAAATACTTTAAATTCTTCAGGCTTCAGAAATGCTGAAACCTAAGAGAGCAGTAAGAAAACTTTGAAAATTCTTTAAAATTCTTCTTTCTTTTAAATTTCGTTTTTTTAAATATCTTACATTTTATTCTAATATGCTTTTTTATAAACAACATTGGTTTTTCCATCTTTTGCATAAATAAAGGGAAGACCGGTAGTTTGGAACGATCCAATAAACATTTTTATTTGTTGAGTTGATTTTCAACTTTTTAAAGCAGCCGAATGGCCTGATGAAGATGATGATTGGGAAGTGCTTTGCAAAAAATTCAGAGGTGCTTGCGATTGCGATGCGCTTGCCGATGCATTTTTCGATGAACCGCGCATTTGAGAAAGTCTTTTCGCCTCATCGTATAGCTAAATCTGAAATGTAAGAACAAATAAAAATGTATGTTGCTGGATTTATTGAATTATTTATCACTAACTTCAAATGGCTATTCATCGCAATCTTTCAAATATACAAAAAAAGAATAAAATACCCAAAATATGACAAAGGCAACGAATTACAAACCAAAATCTTTGCCGCTTGTATCGCTGCGAGGTGACGGTGATACCTATTACACTTTTTGTTTCATTTTCGGTTTTATCGTTGCGAGACGACGATTTGAATGCTTCCAAAGCAACATTATCTAACCGTGAATGATGTTCCCCCAAAAAAAAACCCTAATTATAGCACTTGATTTAGATTCAGACAAAAGAAAATTTGCTCAAATTGTATGCGACACGCACAGGTTTGCCATAATTTGATTTGCCTTAAGCGCCCAAACCTTAGAAAAATGTAGCCCAAAATCGTTGCCCAGAAAGAAGCCCCAAAAATCGTGGAAAATTTTGGTATTTTATTCCACTTACCCTTATCACTTATGCGCGCCGCTTTTTTTATTTGATTTCTATTTTCTGCAATTTGGCGCTTTGTCATATTTCGGCTATCACTCTTGCAGTGCTACCAAGATTTAAAAGTGCCGAAAATTTTTTCATTGGGAAGTTATTGTCTTTTTTTTAACATACAAACCTGCTACAAACGAATACATTTTGAACAAAAAAAGAATCATAAAATTCGGTGCTGCCGAACTCGAAATATAAACATCCAAACATAATATCCAAGTCATTTTTATATATAAGATTATAGAGAGTGTATAAAGTTATGCAATCTTTAAAATGCCTCTAAACGCAAAAACCTTATTTATAAAAAAATCTCAACGGTATAGAGCTTGTATAAGCTAAACGCGTTTGGAGGTTGTTTAGTGCCTATATAGAGGTGGAATAGTATTGAAATGTCATTTTGACTTCACATTATTGAATAAAAAAATTTCCTTTTTTATTTTGGATGCATTATTATGGACGTTTAATTTTAAATTATTACGAATTTTTCCTCGATAATGTGTTTAAATATTTTGTTTTCATTATGTGTGTTGTGAATAGTTTTTTTTATAAGATTACCTACCAATTCCCCGACATTCATTTTCCTTTTTTTCTTTTTGAAATTGAATCCCATTTCATTTTGAATTGAATTCGCATTTTACACAAGCTGCTGGACGGATAAATGTAATAGACATCTCCTTTTTAGTACTTTTTCTGACAGAAGCCCTGTATAACTAATATGCATGGGAAAATGTTTTATAAATAAGAATTTTTGGGAGGGTGTATAAAAGCTGTATAAATACTTATACACCGCATACAGGTGTTTAGGGGCGTTTAGAAAATTCTAATAAATAAGGCTGTATACGTTTAACAGAGATTTTGTATTTTTCTCCTTTTTTAAAGCTAATCCCTCTTTTTCCCCTTTCTCATTAAAAAAATGAAAAAATTGGCGCTTTTCCCCTCAATCACTAGTCTCACATTAAAGCAACTCAGCAACCCGATTGCGGCAACATAAGTTGCCATAAGTGCAGATTTGTCTGCATTTTGCAGATTTTCAACCTTGCTGCAGACTTTAAAAAAACAGAAATCTGCGCTTCAGATTTTGTCTGCATCCGCAATAATATATTTTGGTCTTTTTAACAAATTTTAACATTTTCTGCACACTTGATTTCGCTGTGTTTTACTTAAATAAAAAAAAAATTTGTGAAGGGAGATTTTTCTATAGAAATCTGCATTGCAGATTTTTTTCTATCATGACTGCAGATTTGTAAAAATATTTTCATGGCAACACTGCTGGCGATACACAACGTATGTTGAAAAGCGATATACATCATATCGTGTCGTTGTATCAATATTTGCGAGAAGTGACAGGTCGTCAGAGATTTTTCCGCATGTTACTACGTTTTATCTAATTTGGAGAATATATTCCGCCATCCAGTTTATAATACAGAGCTTGAAATCAGAGACAATACTGATAGCCCCAACTCACAATCCACTTGCCGCTGGCCCCCTCAGTTTTTTTTTTTCAAATTCGCCATTTTGTGTTGCTATCGGTTTTCTGTCAATTTAGAATCCGTGTGACATGTAAAAACATACAAAAAATATAAATTCAATGCTGCCAACAGCTACCAACCATGGGGGAATGTGATAGAGTTCGAGAATACCACATTTTAAGATAATTTAATGCTATTGGTTGGTTATTATAAATTAAAAAAAAAAAAACATTTGTTTGGTTAATAATACTATCTAAATGAGTTGTTTTATATACTAGAAACATATAAGGACCAACATTGTTTTGTATTTTCCGCTTTTGAATATCATTAACTTCGATTTCATGTGTACATTTTTCTTAAATAACTGAAGAAAAATTGCTCAAAATGTTTTTATTTTCCTACAACCATTCTGCAGTAATCATTGTTCATAAATATTTTCAGAAAAAGTGCACTTATTTCTAAAATAAAATACTATTCACACGTAACGAATAATTTTAAATTTATCGGACAAAATTCTATGAACGCTGGCAGCAAATTTGCCGACACCGGAAGTCATCGGAAGTTGTTGATATTTTTTGAGGGTGTGTTGGTGTGTTGAAGTTTCGTGACATTTGTCAATACGAATTTCTATGTATCAATACTAGCGCACTAAATTGTGCGTACACTCCGTACAAGTATTGCTTGTAGGGAAGGTAACGGGAAATCGGCCGAAGTTGGGGGTCTCAATATTGTCTCTGCTTGAAATATTGGGAAAATATCCAATTATTTCCATCATGATTTATTAAATTAGTAAATGCAGGGTGCAGGTGCACCCAATATTACTTTTTATTTTGTCTCTTTTAGTAAAATCGTATCATCGATCGATATCGGAATCGTCGGATGAAATGACACATGACAGCTACAAATTTCTGCCAACACTGTTGCTTCAACGTGCGAATAGGTTAAGGTAGAAGCTGCGTATTGCTTGTTGCCAGTGTGAGAGCCGCTTTAGGCACTTAAAAAAACGAATCAAGGCTAACGAAAAGGTGCCAAACGCCAGTTGAACGAAAAGACATCAACAGAAAAAAAAAAAAACTGATAGAGCGGAAAATTTCGCAATCAAGTGCCTTTCAGTTTGCAAGTTCAGAGTAGAGCGCGTGAACTGTCAAAAAAGTTTGTTGTCTCTTTTTGAACTCAGACCCCTCAGAGCTCTGAATTTGTGTTTCTTTTTTCGTCCAGAGCTTGATCAGAACTGCGAATGCGGAATAAATTGACAAACCATTATGATTAAAAATCAAAGTGCAGCTTACTTTGACAACTAACGATGAAATAGGTATGTGATCAGCAATGCGAAATCTTGAACAGAAAAAGAAAGTAGATAAAAAAAAGTGCAGTAGACCAAATAAGTACAACCACTGCTGTTTTTAATTTCATTTTCATATATTCAATTTTCAATCAATCAATGCGGCGTTTCAATAATTCATGTTCGGTTCATAGCATATTCGACATGCTCAAGGTATGTCCAGTGAGCATTTTCTTTGAACGAAACAAAGGGAAACAGTTTTAAACGCAGAATGTCAACCACCATTTATTTATCATAGCACACCCAAAGCCGACAAAATGAACACAAAATAAAAAATCAATTATTACAGCTAACATCCACGAAGCCAAACAAATTAAAAAAAAGGCTCCCTTTCTGAATAACATCACACGGTTCCTTGTCGCTGTCGCTTTGGAAATAATCCCGTCACCTTGAAAACCACAATTATAGCAATTCAGTCAAGCTAAATGACAGAATAAAGAAAAATAAAAAAATAAAAAAAATTACGTCAAACACGAACAGAAAACCAGCATACAGACAACGACAAAGCCCTTGAAAGACTCACACTGCACTAATTAACCTCTTCATGCCAAGCAACCACGCGAATGCCACCCTCCACAGCACGTGTGGATGCATTAAAAATAAAAATAAAAATCACAACAATACCTGGAGCACATCAGACAGCAGCGGGTGGACATGCACATGGAAAAACATATTCACAGCGCTAGCGGAAGAGCCATATAATCTGACATCCAAGATTCAAGATAATGTATGATACCCAGTTGCAAGCGCTCAATAAACTCCGTTGTACTAATCACATGAGCGCACGTTGACCATCGTACATCGAGCTTGTATAATTGCTTGTCAGTATTTCAATACGCGCGCCAGTGAACAATTTATTAATGAACGTTACTCTGAATCATGATATACACTATGCACATTATACAATAACTGCCATTGACTTTGTTGAACGCGCCCCCCTTTTTCACTCGTAGATGTCATTTGAATTTTTATTGTTGACACTTGGCGCACTTTGGTCATTGGACTATGTGGGCTCTCGTATTAATTTCTATGGCATAAGAGACTTTAAGTAAATATTAAAACGTTAAATTGGAGACAAGGGTCAATGAAGTGCTTCGTTTGTTTGACATTCGAAAATGTGCAGAGATGTTTGTAGGGAAGTAGGTTTGTGTTTTGTGAGAGGGCATACGTGCCTTTCATTAATTAGCGAGGGAGTGGTTTGCTTGGTTTATAATGCTGATTGATGTTTCGTGACTTAACAAAACGGCATAAGCTTTGTTGAGTTTGTTTTATCGGAGTAACCTGAGAGAGAGAGAGAGAGTTCGACTACCACTGGAAATGTGAGTTTCCAGTGAAGTTGTAAAATGAAAAAAAGGCTGCAACCTTATTTAATGACAATCAACTGACAGATGTAGTCGCAGGAGCTTAGTGGTTAGTGTGTTGGACTGCTATGCGGGGGTCCCAGGTTCGAATCCCGCAAAAACCTAATTCCGACTTAGGGTTTTTTTCCGCTGCGCTACCTCTCGCGAACGTCTGACAAACATCCGAGAGTATAAATGTCTTGAAAGAGCTTCTCAATTAGCCGTTTGAAGTCGGCATAAAATTGTAGATCCCTTCCATTCGTTCCAAAAATGAGAAACTCGCACAAAACGAATGGTTGTGAGAAGCTAGGCCTATGGTCTCTCCGGACCTGTTGCGCCAACTATTTATTTATTTATTAACTGACAGATTAGGTAGTAGTTTTGATAGTTGACGCTGTTTAAAAGCGCCATCCCATAGGTGCACCGAATAGTTTTTACTTATTTTTTGCAATATAATTCCACCGACAGAAATCTTTTATGATTGAACTGTCACATTGGCGTTTTATTGTTGCCATCAGTGACCCATCCGACGTCGCAATATGCTTTGCTTACAGATCACTATAACATGGCGCGTGTTCTTTCCATCTGTTATGTCAGTTAAAAACCTTTAATGAATAAATGCAGTTGATTTTATAGGTTGGGGCACAAACAACTAAATCAATATTAATAAATCCTTGACAATTATAGTCCAGCGGTGAGCCCCAAAATAAAGGAAAAATCATTGTGAATTGTAAACGAGAGTTATTAATGGAGTACCACAGGGCGGGTCCCTATGCCCCTTGCCTTTTTCACCGTCATTTCAAAACGTTTGTTCTACTAACAGACCGACTTTAAACTTAATAAAATATTAGCCGCGTACAACAAACGACAAAACGAATAGTACCTGATTTGATGACCAACATAATCTAATTAAGAGCTACCCCACTTGTGAGTGCCAGAGGTAACGACAAATGACTTGGCGCACAAATACCAACCACAACGAAATTCTGCGAATATTCGTCTAATCTGTCTGCAAAAGCCCTACAACGTCAACAACAGTATCAAATTTCACCGGACTCGTGATTACCTTAACTGACAATAGTTTCACCTTGAATTGAATTTCCATTTGAAATCCACAACACCGTCTAAAATCCACTTAAGCCAACACTCCAACTTCCATCCCCGTGTCGATGTCGCACGGATTCTTCATTGAAAATTAATTAAAATAGGGAAACCAATACTACGCAAAAAGAAAAAAAATTACAAGTTGATTGCATGTGCTACATAAATAGCAAGAGCACGTTATGAAACCACTCAACCGGTCGCAAGACTTGATCCATCGAATCTCTCAACACCAAACCTTGACCCATATTGTTGTCAACACCGAGTGCAAGTGGTGCAGCTTTGGTGCTGTGGCATTTCTGCCATTTTATTCTGGTTTCGCCTTAAAGGTATCAGGCTGTTGTTTCTTCTTTTCTGATTGTCTCTGCATACATTCATTCGGGAAGCAGTTCACGAACCCAGCTGTCGGATGTTTAAACGTGTTACCGACCCAATTGGCCGACCGACCGACTGACAGATTCCCTCGTCGTCGTTGCCACTGTCAGTTGTTCGATCCCTGGTGATTTAAATAATCCATGAGCATGGGCATTATTGTGCACGTACATTTCATGACTACGGTGCTGATGGTGGTGGAGCGAACATAATGCTGTCATATTTTTTACTCTCTCTACTCGCGGCTGTCATCGCAAGAAGCTTAAGCTGTCTTCACGTAAGTTCCTGTTAACTAAACGGCTGACTCACATTTATTGTTATGTATTACAAAAGATGGAGTAATTTTTGTGTGCACGCATTAATCAATAACAAATAAATTTTACACAGAAGTTAATAACCAGTTACCCAGCAGCAGTTATGTCAACTTGAAGCTACAAATCCATTATTATGGCGTTATTGTCAATATGACGTTGTTATTATAACGGGTGATTTTTTAGCTGGTTTGGTTTTGGCAACACTGGTTTTGACAGCTGACGTGTGTTTAGTACCTTCTGTCACTGTCAAACAGCTTCAGTTTGGTTTGCAATTTAACCATGGATCGTCTTACAAATGAACAACGCTTGCAAATTATTGAATTTTACTATCAAAATTCGTGCTCGGTTCGAAATGTTCATCGCGCGCTGCTTCCATTTTATGATCGGCATTCTCGACCTTCTGAGCAGTCTATTCGGAAGATTGTGACCAAATTTCGCACCAAATTTACTTTGTTGGACATTAAACCACCAACACGTTTACGTACTGTGCGTAGTGAAGAAAATATTGCGGCCGTATCAGCTAGTGTGACAGAAGACCGCGAAATGTCGATTCGGCGCCGTTCCCAGCAGTTAGGCCTTTGTTACAGCACTACGTGGAAAATTTTGCGGAAGGATTTGTGCGTAAAGCCTTTTAAGATACAGCTTGTGCAAGAACTAAAGCCAGCCGACCTACCACAACGCCGAATTTTTGGTGAATGGGCTCTTGGAAAGCTGCCCGAGGATCCGCTTTTTTATCGAAAAATTGTGTTCAGCGATGAGGCTCATTTTTGGTTGAATGGGTACGTAAATAAGCAAAATTGCCGCATTTGGAGTGAAGATCAGCCAGAAGTATTGCAACAGCTACCAATGCATCCCGAAAAAGCCACTGTTTGGTGCGGTTTATGGGCCGGCGGCATTATTGGGCCATATTTCTTCAAAGATGATGCGAATCGCAGCGTTACTGTCAATGGTGAACGCTACCGAGCGATGATAACAAACTTTTTTTTGCCCGAAATGGAAGTTCTTGACTTGCATGATATGTGGTTTCAACAAGACGGTGCCACATGCCACACAGCACGCGAAACAATGGCGCAATTGCGAGGCGAGTTTGGTGAACAGTTAATTTCACGTTTCGGGCCGGTCAATTAGCCGCCTAGATCGTGCGATTTGACACCATTAGATTATTTTTTGTGGGGGTATGTCAAGGCTAATGTGTATAGGGACAAGCCTGCTTCGATTGACGCACTGGAAGCCAACATCCATGCATTCATTCGTGAGATACCGGCCGATATGTGTGAAAGAGTATGCCAAAATTGGACTCAGCGGATGGACTACCTGAGACGCAGCCGCGGTCAACATTTGCATGAAATTATCTTTAAACATTAAATTGCAAGGTTCAAACTATTGATTCAAATAAATATTTCATTAATTTTTTCGAATTTTTTGTGTTTTTTTTTTTTTTTAAAGTTCTAAGCCTCTTAAAAAATCACCCGTTACAAAATTAAATATTTGCCGTGTTTTTTGTTTCGGTTATCCAGCGGTCAGTTCAGTTTCCATGTATGTTTGCTCTTTGCACGCACATCCACTCCCACCACCACCAGGTGGGCTCACTTACTGCGTGTATCATGAATGAATTAACATATAATTGAATTTTAATGAGAATCATACAAAATGATGGTTAATTAAATTCATACTAGTTGCAGCAATTTAATTGCATTATTGGTGTGGCCAGGATACTTCGCCCTAACAAATTGATTTCACGTGAAATAAGTTTTAATTACTATTTATCAGACAGGTGAATAAGTACGCTTAAATGTAATGAAATGACATTCAAAGGGGATTTGTTGGTGGGTTTTAAATTGAAAACTGACATTAATTGGCTGAGATGACATTTTCAGAATAAAATCGCAGCATTGAGTTGGTTCAATGTGTTTGGCCCTTAGGTGCACTGAGTGTTAGTGCATTTTAGTGGCATTTAATTTTATATCGAAACTAAGCAAGTAGCCCTGAGATTTATGTCGCTCAAAAAATGCATTAATTAAGAGGTTAAATAATTGCATTAGCAAAATAATGATTTTGTATAAATTGTTTTCATATGGAACGGACGCGTCTTATTTTACGTTTACTTTTGCAGCGCTAATAAGTGTTTCGTATGACAGCAAAATTTAGCAAAGCATTTTTGGCCCTGAATATACCCCTTGACAAATTTGCTGACCTACGAATTGTAAGTTGAAAGAATAGACATCGAATCGACGAGTAATTTGTGGCAGTCCACTTTTCAGGGTGTGTTCGGCGCAAATGCTGTGTTTTTCGAGTTCTGTCTGATTTTATAAAATGAACTGACCTGTTTAAAAGCCACACAACTAAAAATACTTTAAGAAGTCCACGGCAATTTGTAAGCAACAATAATAATTTGAACCAGTGATAGGCGCATCAGCTGTTAATTGACGGCGAATTTAACGTAGGTACGGTTCACTTCCTAAGAGGCGGCAAAGAATTATGTTCTTGCCAAATTAATGTGTGTACAATTCGACGGCTTAATCACTTAAAAGCAATCTGGATGTTGCATGATAAATTGAAAATGGTGCAGTTCAAAAAGGCAATAATTTGACCCGAAGAGTTGGTGGATTGCCTGGTTTTAGAACTAACGGGTGATTTTTTAAGAGGTTTAGAACTTTTTTTTTAAAAAAAACACAAAAAATTCGAAAAAATTAATGAAATATTTATTTGAATCGATAGTTTGAACCTTGCAATTTAATGTTTAAAGATAATTTCATGCAAATGTTGACCGCGGCTGCGTCTCAGGTAGTCCATCCGCTGAGTCCAATTTTGGCATACTCTTTCACACATATCGGCCGGTATCTCACGAATGAATGCATGGATGTTGGCTTCCAGTGCGTCAATCGAAGCGGGCTTGTCCCTATATACATTAGCCTTGACATACCCCCACAAAAAATAATCTAATGGTGTCAAATCGCACGATCTAGGCGGCCAATTGACCGGCCCGAAACGTGAAATTAACTGTTCACCAAACTCGCCTCGCAATTGCGCCATTGTTTCGCGTGCTGTGTGGCATGTGGCACCGTCTTGTTGAAACCACATATCATGCAAGTCGATTCGCATCATCTTTGAAGAAATATGGCCCAATAATGCCGCCGGCCCATAAACCGCACCAAACAGTGGCTTTTTCGGGATGCATTGGTAGCTGTTGCAATGCTTCTGGCTGATCTTCACTCCAAATGCGGCAATTTTGCTTATTTACGTGAACACAATTTTTCGATAAAAAAGCGGATCCTCGGCCAGCTTTCCAAGAGCCCATTCACCAAAAATTCGGCGTTGTGGTAGGTCGGCTGGCTTTAGTTCTTGCACAAGCTGTATCTTAAAAGGCTTTACGCACAAATCCTTCCGCAAAATTTTCCACGTAGTGCTGTAACAAAGGCCTAACTGCTGGGAACGGCGCCGAATCGACATTTCGCGGTCTTCTGTCACACTAGCTGATACGGCCGCAATATTTTCTTCACTACGCACAGTACGTAAACGTGTTGGTGGTTTAATGTCCAACAGAGTAAATTTGGTGCGAAATTTGGTCACAATCTTCCGAATAGACTGCTCAGAAGGTCGAGAATGCCGATCATAAAATGGAAGCAGCGCGCGATGAACATTTCGAACCGAGCACGAATTTTGATAGTAAAATTCAATAATTTGCAAGCGTTGTTCATTTGTAAGACGATCCATGGTTAAATTGCAAACCAAACTGAAGCTGTTTGACAGTGACAGAAGGTACTAAACACACGTCAGCTGTCAAAACCAGTGTTGCCAAAACCAAACCAGCTAAAAAATCACCCATTAGATTTGTTTGGACTAGGTTAGGTAGGTATACGAACGCGTTCACAAATCAACTTTAATTATTTTGAATTTTCGCGATTACCATAGTAAGAGAAAGAAACTGTTTTCGTACAAAATTTCGAACTCGAGATGTTAATCAATTCTGATATTCAGATGATAGAGGAATACAAAAAGTGGGTCTGTCCGTCTGTCTGTCCGTTCTTCCCGAGGTCTACAGTCTAAACGGCGGCAATAATTTGGAGTTTGCAAGATAACCCCAAAATTAATGCTACTTCCCATATACAAGTTTTTGTACCACTTTGATTTGTTCGAAAACGGCTCTAACGATTTCAACCAAAATTGTAATTAAAGCTTAAGTAGATGAGGTTACCATGACTGCATACCCAGTTTTTGGTACGAACATTTTGTATAGGAAGTACATACCTACCATTCATATTGGGGTTACCTTGCAAAAAAGAAAACATCCCCAACTGTAAGCCCAAAAACCCCAAATTCGAAGTTTGAACAAAATCCGGGCAGCCGTTTAGGCTGTTGGCCTCGGGACAGGCAGACAGACAGACAGACGAACAGAATTTTGCGACCCACTTTTTTGAGTTACTCTATCTTCGTAATGTCAGAATTGATTAACATATCGAGTTCGAAATTTTGTACGAATACGAATCCTAAAATTCCCTTTGCTACAAACTTCCTTTTCCCGGAGAAAAAATTCCAGAAGACTACAACTTGGAACACTTCAAGTATGGACAATGTAGTGTTCGCTTAGTGAACCCAAATGATCTATGAGTGCAGCTATTGAAATTGTGAAAAGGCACCCTTTACCTACCTACCTACTTAAGATGGCTTTTATCTGACATTCTTTACAGTCCAAGTTTGTCTATTGAAGATTTGCTTTGCAGTCGTTTTTCTTTTCAGGAATGCTGTAACAGAAATGAATGAGTAACTTCAACTGCTCGAGGTATTAAAGCACGATAGAAATAAAGCATTCCAGGAAACGTTTTCAATGGGGGATATTTTCCACTCTGTCCGATGGTTAACTGATTAAGTTTATGTATAGGAATTCTATTGAAACGACTACACCCTCATAAAAGAAAAACTTGCAGCCATAAAGTGTTGAACGTGTCGTTGTCTTTCGTACGATGCCCTCAATTTCAACACACTTCAACAATATAACACATCAGCAACGACCTGACATCTATCTGACCTCATTGCTCCACATTCCAACCGCCCTATCACGCAGAAGAACCTCGTAAGACGACAGAACAGATGCGGACAAGAGAACCCAATAAGTAGTCAAGTGCAATTTTCTTTTCTGCTGCTTCGCCTTTTGCATATTTATTTTATTCTAACCCTGTGTGTGTCCAATTCTCCATTTCCAGTCCAAATTACTCGACTAAAAGACTAGAGTGGCGTCGAATGAAATGACCTAAGCGGTACTTTATATGTACAGACGGATGTAAAGGATTGCCACCACCATACCTACTCAGTGATGATGGACTTGTGAGCGTATAATACAACTGATGGAATGGGAATCACTTAATTGGATGATTATGGTTTTGTGTGCTCGTTTACGTTTTTGCGTTCGGTTTTGTGTATTGGTTTCGTTTTTGGTAACTGCTTCGTTTCCCGAAATTACACATTCAGTTTGTCGTTCTCATGTTTTAGTTAACTATCAACTATCACCCAGCACCCCATACGAGTCTAAGTACTGGACAAAAAGATCCATTTTCTAATTGCAAATTGCTAACGGGTGCAGAGCCATGGACAAGGACATGCACACTACAACTGGTACGGCATCGATGCCGCAGTTTATGGTGTCGAAACAATTTTTATGTGTGGTTATACTGTGTGCCGTAATCGGACTGTAAAAAGATTATTGGTTGCTGATAAAATTTGAATTTAGTCAGTATATCAGGAGGGAATGTGCTACGGAAATATGTACATAAATAGTTCGTAATGCTTTTTAAATTTCGGTCTAGCTGTAGCTAATAGATTATATGAGGAGGCTAGGCCGCCCGTGAACAATTTAAAAAAAAAGAGATAACAAAATCAGATATACCTAGATCAGAATTGTCACTTGTGAGTGTATGCTTTTGCTTGATCGCGGTTTTTTTGCAAGTCAGTTCGGTACACTTTCTGACGGTATTCGAACGAGATGGAAAGAGAAACGAAAATTGTTTGTCCTCGACCTTGTCGATCAAAAAGATACCAACGGCGCGCGGTTACTATTATTAAATAAACATATTGGTTGGAGATGTATATCTAATTTGGAAAATAAATAAAAACCTCATAGATAGTAAAATGTGCTGCGATTGTGTTATCCTCTCAAGCGATAGAGAATTCAAACGATCACATTAAGAAGTCTGATAACAAATTAGCGGTGCTGCTGAAATTCCATCCAAAGTGTTTGTTTACCGGGTAAATCGTTTGGTTGAGATTGTAGGTGCTAAACAGTCCACAGCTCTAGACTATGGAATGGTGGGACAGAACTTTGCCCTACCGACATTTATCGTACTGGTTTTTGTGTTTATTTTTGTATATCCAACCTCAGCGCTCAAACTATTGAACTTTCAAAAAGATGCAGATGTTACTCGTGTTTCTCTGTTTGCGAAAAAAAAAAAAAATGTTAAATATACTTTCGTGATAAAGATCCTATGAGAAACGATTTTTCGTCTCACAATCTTGACAACTCTTAGCTTTTGTATCCAGGCAAAGATTGGTTTTAATAATCTGTGGAAGCTTATCGGCAAATCCTCGGAATGCGATATTTTTCAAATCGGGCAGGGATTCAAGCGATTTTTGAACAACTCATAAAATGATGTTTCGCACTAAAGAGATGCAGTGTTTTCGCTTAACGAAGAACACCTTTTACAACCAGCTTCAAGCGCCACTATCATTTGGCCGAGTTCAGATATAGTGAAAGTGAGAACATTTTAATGCACAGGTGACAAGATACCTGATAATATGCACTTATACCAACAAAGTGAAAGAAAGCGACGCTTCCTACGCTAATCCAAGCTTCTCGGTCCAGACATATGAGCTATGAGGTTCGCAATATCTAAGTAAGGTTTTTGTGTATTCCTTTCTACCTATAGACCACCACAACTGAGGAACTAAAAACTAACCATCGTGTACAATACACTACCTATACTTATAATAAAACTGTAGGCAATTTTTTTGTTACCTAATGGCGTGAA
Organism: Cheilosia urbana; assembly: GCA_946477585.1. NCBI lineage: Eukaryota > Metazoa > Arthropoda > Insecta > Diptera > Syrphidae > Cheilosia > Cheilosia urbana. Next base: position 3,847,206 of record OX297854.1, on the reverse strand, counting down.
AACTACTGCACAGATTTCGATGAAACTTTTTTTGAAATGTTCCTTTCGATTTTGTGCAACACATAGGCTATTCCCTTTCATTGCCATGCCTATTTTTTTGAGCGTTTTTGACCAAAATGTGTTTTTTTTTCTGACTTTACTGCCTTTAACTCGCCATTATTCAAATAATTCTTAATCAATGCAAACAAAATAAAATACATAGGAGAGCCAACACTTTTATAATTATTTCAAGCCATCTATATGTCCTTTAGAAGCTGAGCTACAGCCTAAAATCTAACATGAAAAAAATGAATTTATTTTCTCAAATCGAATATTATCAGCAGCCGCGGTTCTTTATCGTTGTTCTGCTTTGGGGTGGTTTGGTGGCGCACATCGCACAAGGACATTCATATGAAAAAAAAAAACAGAGACAATGTGTTTCTGAGGAAATGCGCAGATGGCTGATGACGTGTGGTGTGGTGATGAACGTATGATGGAGGTGGTGTATATAGAAATTGAGTTCATGGTGTTTTAGGTAAATAGATTTGTTTGATTTATTGTTTTACATTGACAATGTTCACCACTTTTTTTTTTTTTAGCTAGACTGTTGATTTTAAACAAATATGCCGTTGGGAAAACGGTTAAATCTCTTTTATTGGAAATTACACAGTCTCACGCCGCGTACGAAGTTGCGGGCACAGCTAGTAAGTGCATATATACGTTATGCCCTTTGTTAGCAACTTGATTACGTCGTGTCAGCAAGAGAAGTCTGCTGTCGATCAAATGTTCAAACTTGTAGACATCCAGGATAAAGTCCAAGAAGACCAAACGGACTGATGATCGAAAGGCAGTTTTAAAGCCACCTATATGACATCATTTATTGAGACGAGCTAAACACAGCTATGACTAATTTTCACGCCCACTCTTAAACTCCTCCTCTTCCTGGTGGAGGAGGCTGAAGCGTTTGCGTTGTTGGATTTATAAATGAGACGCATTTGAAAAATTGTAAATACATACAAAAAAAAAAAAAGAAAAGCGTCATAAAGCGATATTTTTGGGGACATGTTTAATTTCCATATGTTTATATTTCCACAGTATGCTGAACCTCTATTCACTGATGACATATTGGATAGCGAAATCACCATAGTCGAAGTACAGCTTGTTCTTCACAAAGCAAAAAACGGAAAAGCTCCAGGAGAAGACGGGATTCCATACGAATATTTCAAGAACGCCACTCCAGCCTTTATTTACCAACTAACATCCCTTTTCAATGAAGTGTTTGCAAAAGAGGATATTCCTAGAAACCTGTGATTTTCCCTATTCACAAAAAAGGAGACATTAATAATGTGGAAAATTACAGAGGCATTTCGTTTATGAACATTATCTCAAAAGTGTTTTGTGGTGTACTTGCTAACAGGCTTGAGACATGGGTGGAAACCAATAATATACTGACCCAATTCCAAGCTGGTTTTAGAAAAAATTTCTCGACCGTTGATCATATTTTTGTACTAACCTCCGTCGTTAAAGCATTCCAAGCAAAGAAGAAGAAAGTTTACGCATTTTTCGTTGACTTTAAGTCTGCTTTTGATCTGGTGAATCGTAATGCACTTTTCTACAAACTATCCCAACTAGGCATATCTACGAAGTTCATCCGTATAGTAAAGGAATTGTATGCAGAATCAAAAGCAGCTGTCTGGGATGGATCAACGTACTCGGAATGGTTTGAAACGGACTCCGGTGTTAAACAAGGATGCCTTTTAAGTGCTCTTTTATTTGCGCTTTTTATTAATGATGTAGAAACCGTAAAAACCCAATTCCGACTCAGGGTTTTTTTCCGCTGCGCTACCTCTCGCGAACGTCTGACAAACATCCGAGAGTATAAATGTCTTGAAAGAGCTTCTCAATTAGCCGTTTGGAGTCGGCATAAAATTGTAGATCCCTTCCATTCGTTCCAAAAATGAGAAACTCACACAAAACGAATGGTTGTGAGAAGCTAGGCCTAGGGTCTTTCCAGACCTGTTGCGCCAACTATTTATTTATTTTTAGAAGCTCACTTACCTAGAGGTCTCCGGATTGCTAACTTGACCATAAATGTTCTTCTTTATGCCGATGATCTGGTTTTACTATCTGAGTCGCCAGACAATCTACAGCTGATGATCAATCGCCTAGCAGAATACTGTGGTAAATGGGGACTTGTCATTAATGCAGAAAAATCAAAAATAATGGTGTTCGCAAGATCCGCCCGGAACCAAAATGTATATAACTGGCACTTCAATGGAAACCCTTTACAGATAGCTAATGAGTACAAGTACCTGGGAGTAAATCTTAGTAAAACCATGGATTTTAACAATCACGTTAACATTAAAACAAAAACTTCACAAAGTCTGTTAAATATTTCTTGGAGAAACATACTTTTTAACCAACGAATAGTGCTATCAGCGAAATACAAGATATTTGATGCTGTTGTTAAGAGTTCGCTTTGCTATGCTGCCCAGGTGTGGGGAAACAACGAATACGAAGCGATAGAAAAGTTTCACAGATGTTTTTTGAAGAAACTTTTCAATTTGCCTCTAAAAACTCCAAACTATGCCTTGTATCTGGAAACGGGTCTACCTAAAATATTTACCAGCACGCTTAAGTTACAAGCTGACTACATTGTCAAGGTTTTATCCCATCACGATGACCGACTGTCAAAACAAATGGCACTCTATGAGCTAAGAAACGAGGACTGGTGGGTATCGAAATGGAAAGCTTTGGGAAATTCGTGTGGAGAAATTGTATCGCTAAATCCATTAAATCTGAGACATGTTAAGGATCAACTCTACAGAATAATACAAAGTCATGAGAATTTTGAACGCGAAGCACTTATCGATGAAGCCCGAACATCTCAAAGCAGACTACTTTACTCCCAACTGAAACTGAATCTTATGGAAAAAAACTACTTCAATGATGCACTTAATTAAAGAAATATCTTTAATATTCAAAACAAGATGTGAAGTCCTTGGCCTAAACGGATCACCATATAACGGCAGTTTTAACCAGTTTTGCACCTTATGCAATTTGAAAGCAAAAGAAGACTGCTTCCACTTCATGAGTATATGTGCCATTTTTGCTGCTTTCAGAAAAGCAACATTTGGAAAGAAAACTATGACGCTGCAAGAAACAATCACAGTGCTAAATGAATTCGACTGGAAAAAACTATATAATTTTTTGAAAACCATATATAAATATAGGATGTTACTTATAACTGAATTTGTCTAAATTGCATTAAATTTCTTCTAAAAATTTCATTCATACCAATAATATTATTTATTTAATTTGCTAACCGAGCTGACGACAATGCCATAGCTACAAAATTCATAAAAATTATAAACAATGTATCCAAGGAAAAAAACGAAAAAATAAATGAATTACTTACTTACTTACTTACTTATTTCCACAGTAAAACAACTTGAAAGTGACATAAGGTAATAACGGCCTTATAAAGCTTTAGCAAAGCCCCAAAAGGCCATATGTTCGAATATTTCAACAAGTTGAAAACAACTTACACCTGGGTCGCCATTTTGTAAGGCGAAACTTTTTTTTTGATCGTCAGCATATGGGGGTAGCGAGCCAAAGATTAAGCTGGCTTCACTTACATTTATTCACATTAAAACAAAAAAATATTCACTAATGGGTTTACATGCTGAGCGGCTGGCCATACTGTAGGGACGTCGAGGAGACAGACTTTATTCTTCAACTTCTCTGTTGCCCAATAATTGATATTTCTAAGTAGCAATTTCGTTGATGGTCTATGCAGAAAAATCTGAAAAGACTCCTGGGTTGTTGTAGTCTAGTTGATTTCAAGAAGAATAAGTTGAACGCAAGCAAGGGAACAATAGGACTTTATGTAAAATCTAGAAAGGCCTCTTTTTGTCTCATTTGTCTTCTGAAGTTATTCGTCCAAAGTCCAGATAAAAAACCAGAGTCCGGAATAATGGTGTCGAAACTTGCAGGCAATAAGTTTTTAAATTCTAGGTAGGTATCATTAATACAGAACGATACGGCGAACACATTAATATTGAAGGACGAATAAACAAGTTTTATACCTTTTTAATTTGGTTTTTACTAAAGCGTTTGCACACAAACGTTCCTAATAAACTGTTTGCATAAAAATGTTAAATTGTGTAATGAGGGTGAATATAAAAAAAGGCACAACAAGTGGGCGTGGACGTGTTACGTGAATACTTATGGATAGTAGAGTAAGTCAAGCTTCTAGTAAAATAACTAAAAATTCGCCTGCATCTGCACTGATTTAATGACCACTTGTGCCACAATTGACCGCGATTGGTAGACAGCCGCAAAAGTGCAACTTTTTTTTTCATTACACGCTCATTACCAATAATCCTTTTGACCCACATTACCCAGCCCCCACCTCATATAGATCATTTGGACAGCCATTCTCATCTAACACCTATTCCTTCCTCGATGAATGCCTCTCATGGGGTACGCCTCTCATCCCTCACCGCCTTACATTCAGATATGTTGGCAAGCATCCTCACCGAGTGTAAATACCCTCTCCAACATTGCCATACAGATACATGGCCATACTTACAAGTGCAGGACACTCCGGCTGATTCCGCACAACCGACAAGAAGCATTTCAAACTTTTTTTGTTTTTCTTCTGTGTTAATAAAAATCCAGGACCATCGAGGATATCGGATATCACGACGATGAAAAGTCTGTGGCTGATAATACAGTTTTGTATTATTAGATCAACTCAACCATACACGAGTGAATGGTATACAATCGAACGGTGTATGCGAGTCCGTAGGCGTATACGTAATTGTTTTGTCTGACTTTGACTGTCTGTGCTCTCGCCTTGTTATTATTTGGGTTTCCTCTTTTTGTTTTCCTTATTTTTTATTCACACAAATTTTCTACCTAATTGGGATTATTTGCATGAAATAATTTTATTTTGTTCCCTTTGTTGGTTGTTTTCTCTTCACTTGTGGCACTTTTGCAGACGCTTACACAATCACATTGAATTTACTACCCTCCATACGGTTGGTATTGAGCGGTGGGCGGTAGGGGATAGAATTTTCTTACTATACACAAATTTTATTACTCCGTTTGCACTTTTCTTAATCCCAACTGTCACACGCATGGAGTGAAAGGGGATGGTATACGTTTGCACCAAGACTGCGCGTTAATTTGAATTGCCAACTAATTCGGAACCGTTTGTTTCTATAATTGATTTGTTGGCTTAATTCGATTTATCCACAATGTATGTGTGAAATTCCACAAAACTCAAGGGTGACAGAGGCGAGACAAAGAAAAACAAAAAAATAGCAAAATAAACACCAGGAAAACAAATTTTCTCCACAATTTGTACTTGAAAACGCGCGGAGGCGTTTGCAATCCAAACGAACGAACCGAAAGCTGCTAGGGAACTGAAATTTGTTTGATTCAGTTTTCAGTTGCAGAGCAGTGAGCAGCTAGCTGCCAGGGTAGGTTATTTATGGTGGCGTTCTTGGGGTTGAACGAGAGACTGGGGAATGTATTCGGTTTTCGATATTTCTCCGGAAAGCTTTCTTCGGCTAGGGTTGCCACGGTCACTGGGTGAGGAAAATGCCATTTGAATAAGTACGTGCCACTGGCGATAAAGATGACACAGGTAGGTGATAAGCAAGGGAATTAAATAAATCAAATCAAATTCATGGGAGAGCTGTAAATTATTTAAGTAAATTGCATAAAGATTAGTCGGCAACTTTTATGGGCATGTGCCTGATGGCGCGTGTGTAATAATTGATCGCAAGTTCGCAAATGTGTTAAGCTAATTCCGCCGCAGATTTATTTACTATGTGAGATATAAATAGTTTGGGTATTGTGTTGATCACAACGAATTCGAAACATCTATTTAAGTTTTCAATATCGCTGAAGAGATCGCCTCTCGGAATTAGCGCACTTGATTTATGTGCACGTTCCTTGCTTGTTTTGCAATAAAATACTGAAATGATTACCAGATTTTACCAGAATTTATAGCGAAGCCTCAAATTAGTTTTCGGAGCGAATTCCTCATGAAAAAGTCCGTTGTTACTGTACTCTCAAAAAAATGTGTTGAGAGCATTAAAAAGGAAAATTTTTATTTAAATTAAGACATATTAGAGAACACTTTTTAGCCAAACTGTTGCGAATTTGCCCACAATCTCTAACCCCAAATTTGTTCTCAATCGACTTTATTTTTCTACTAACCAAATGTTCAGAAAATCGAAATAAAACTTTCATTATTTATTTAAAAAGTCCGTAGTAGTTGGTAGTTGTAAAACTTCCGAAATATCAATTTATAAAAATTGTTTAATCTTCTAAGCACTCTAGAAAAGATTTTTGAGCGTCGAAGTTTTATAAAGGGAAAAATTCCCAAGTGGTAAGAACACTGTTCAGCAAGAGTATGTTTTACTGGGACAGTGGCGACGCGTGAGTAAAAAGTGTAGGCGTTCAGTTCATTCAATTTTCTTTTTTCTTAAATTGTTTGTGATATACATATTATCTATATACAGAAAAATTATTTATATTCTAAGTCCAGGCTTCTAGATTTGTTAAAAAAATATTTTAATGACATATTCCCACCCAGAATATCCTGTACAAATTTCCCATTTCGTTCATTGCTTTCCACAACGAGTAGAACGTAAAAGCATCATAATTACTCATGCTTTCATTTCCACTCTATCCCACCTAAACCAAAAACCCAAGCACTACACGAACCCCAATCAAACCCATTGTCATAGTTGATTTCGTTTACAAGTGAGCAGATAGAAATAGTAGGTACGATGTGCGTACTACTTTTTTCTATAGAATTTATTTTTGATTGAAACATTTCGTTTCCAACTCATCTGAACTTTAGTGAGAATTTGCGATGTTATTTGAAATCGCATTAATTCGGATTCACTCCTGCTTTTAAATAATATTCCAAACGTTTCAAAAATGCGTCTTACCGAATTGAATAAAAGTCAAATGATCGCAAGGAGTTCACAGCTAGCAGAGATTGAGAAAGTTTCGTGCGACACAGTCGTGCACGCAGTTTTACAATAACGAGGAGGATCTTATTTCACAATTTGAAATCAAAATCAAGTAGGTTACGTGCGCCAAAGCGCGTTTTACGGGATAATTTCTTTTAGTTGCAGCAGGATGGATCCACAGCTTAGCAAAATACCGAAGAGTAGGACGAATATCGGTTGACAACTATGGGCTGTCAATTTAGTAACAAAATGGGATATTACCCATAACATATACCCAAAAATTGAGTTTATAAAAAAAACTGCTACAAGCCAGTGAAGGAGTTTAAAAAAAAAAAAGGATTCTCTTGGTGTACTTCTTTAAGTTGTCACTTAAAGCGGAAGCAAAGGCAAATAAAATTGTCTCTTCAAAAGCAAAATATGTAACAATACCTTGAATTTTAATACGCAACAAGTGTCTGCCCAAAACCAACAAAAATCCGCCACTTTCTTAATTGTTGTCTAACGGCAACCCTTTTTTCATTTTATTCGTACGCAAAGCTTTTCAAATAATCGAAAACAAACCCACTTCTGCTCTCTTTTTAGCTGTCTATCGACGAAGTTTCTCCCAAATTTTCCTCCTCAACATGTCTTACGTCATAACCTTGGTTAAGGAGAAGCGTATTAACCTCATGACGTCATACGGTTGGGGATGAAAAGTACACAATTTATTTTTCCACCGAAGCATCTCAGCCTTAATTAGAATTCAAGAACAAGCCATTTTACTCTTGTATTTGCCTTCATTTATGACGTCAACGGATAATTCAATGGCATTGCCAGAGGAGCTGAGTCTAAGCGGAACATCTTCTCCTCCCTCTCTCTGTTCAATCACACACAAGAAGTACGAAACCCGACTCCCATAGCGACCTGCTCGGCTATGCCGATAAGAAGAACAATAAAACATTGGCGTAACGGATCAAGGATTTCAAGGCAGGGAATGGCAGCAAACTGAAAGTTTAATTTTAACAGGAAAATCAGAAGAGCTGGCTGACCTAATCCGCGTTGATAGATTTACATGCGGCCATTGAAGTGTGCGTATATAGAAGTGGAAGCTGAAATGCACTAGACTTGAGTTGAATGTCTTCTGCTGTTGGACTTTGCTCCATTGAAGGGTGGGTGTGTGTGTGGATTCAATATTTACTCGGATACTGGTCACTGCCGGAAGTCAGAAAGGGGCAACCCGGAAATGCTACCGTTTGATGGATTTTTGTCGGCTTTTATCCATCATTCCAACATTATTATCAGTTCGGCTGTAATTTGTTCGACTTGTTAACCCATCCGTCGTGATGGATCGTTGACAGCTGAGGTCTGATTTCACACAAACACACATATAGTATCTTTCAATTAAGCCAATGAACTGGTAGACTGTCTGTCTGGTATTCGAAATTTATGTTGTTAATTAATACTTCAGAGTATGTGGGGGAGACATGATATTTGGGCTGTCATTGTAATGAAATGACAGCAAGTAGTGAAAATGTAAATAAAGCAAATGTAGGATAAGTGGACCCTGCACGACATTTGTTGTATCGCTACTGACACTAAATATTGAGTCCCTAGGACTGCACCCAACAAGTAACAAACTATTTGCCAAACACCAACACACTGAAATATAACAGCGACTGCATATCTTCCGACCAGCGCTGCCAACCTAGGCTTTTTCATGCCTTTTAGGAATTATTTCGTTAGCTAAGGCTTTAAGGCTCTTTTTTTTCCAAAAAGGCATCTTTTTTTTTATTTCAAATATATATATTTTTTGGATCCAACGTATACTGACTTTTTATTTTTTTAAACATTCTTAAAAAAGCTTGGCAAAAAAAGTCGTGATCATGAATTTTGTTCCTATTTCTTCTGTAATTTATACATAATTTAAGTTTTTTTTTTTGTAAATAAAAATTGTTTTTGTTAATTTTTTCATATTTGTGCTTATATTTTGATTTATTGTTCCAATTTACATAAAAAAATATTTTAGGCATTATTTTATTGAAAAAGGCATCTTTTTTTTTCAAGTTAGGCTTTTTTTCGTCAAAATTGGTTGGCAGCGCTGCTTCCGACTATAGCCTACAACCCATAAATCATTCTTCAAGTTTGTCATCCGATTACTTCGCTCATGTTTTCATATCACTCTGCTTCGAGTGCTCATAGAGAACTACTGAGTACTTAGTCCTCGCTTATTATATGAAAAAGAACAAGTGCTTTTGGCTGCCGATTTTCACGTGTTGTACATGCACAGTCGACAGCGACACAATTACGTTTGACGCCAATAACATTGATAACACGTCGGTAATAGTCTGATTGTTGTTCGTTTTGCAGATAAGGTCGGAGGCTCAAACGAAATTCATAGTACAGCTCTTATTGGGATATGGTATACCGGGAGATTAGGGCAATTAACAGTACGCGCAGCTTTTATTTTTTATTTATTGATTTATGTGTTACGGCGCGTTAAAGGTGGGTATGGGTATATAGTGGAAGCGTTAATTTGATATCGGGATATGGACCCTTTAGGAACGAACGGCGAATTCAAAGTGATATAAATATAAGAGGTATAGTTGGAAAGAAGAGTCAAATTATGGCTTTGGTCCGTTGCGTGGATGTTTGGTCCTGATTGCATTGTCTAAGGAGCTTTCAGGTACCAATTCGGGCTGCAAAATGACGTCGACCTGGTCAAAGAAATGCAAATCTATCATGTAAGACAGGTGTGCGCGATATGTTGCGCGAAAGGACAATAAGGTCCAATCGGAAGACACTTTGATCTACGTGAATTGACGTTTTTCTTATACTTCGAAACTGTTGCATTTTCATTTCACCGTAGTTCGGAACTGCTTCCCAACAATCCATAGGAAGTTTCACCCTTAAAAATCTCACTTCAACCTGTCATTTCACTGTAGGTCGGAACTACCTTCCAACGACCCATAAGAAGTTTCCCTTCAACCTGCCGTTTCAGCGTAGTTCGGAACTACCTCCCAACGACCCATAAGAAGCTTCACTTCAACCTGTCGTTTAAAAAAATGAAAAATAAAATATAAAACTCTAGTTTTTGAGAATTTTAAAAAATTAAATTAAAATATTTGGTTAGATTATATTTTTGGTTTGTTCTAAACTGTTAGTTTAATTTCCTAATTTATTAAGAACAATTGTTGCTGTGTGTAGAGGAAAAAGGGATTGGATGCCTAATGGATTTCACAATATTTTGCTAACTTTTATCTATGCGAAAGCTTGGGACTTATGTCCCATCTTCGGCAAACCAATTTTGGGACGTATGTCCCAATAGGGTAGGACATAAGTCCCAAATAGAATTTGGGATTTATGTTTCACTCAAGTGGGTAATAAGTCCAAAAATTAAAAATTGGGACTTATGTCCCTGCGCCTAAAAGTCTCGCTTCAACCTGTCGTTTCACCGTAGTTCGAAACTACCTCCCAACGACCCATAGGAAGTTTCACTGCAACCTTTCGTTTCATTGAATTTTGGGTCATCGGAGTTCGGAATAACAGCCAAAGAAGTGTGGCTTCAAAAATCGAAGAAAAATTACTACCTCAGCTATTAAGCTTGCCCATACTTCTCACCTTTTTTATTTCAAAATCTGCCAAAATGTTGACTTTTTCCCTCAATCTATAAACACTGACACTCACATTTTTTAAAAACGCATCTCTCTGCATCCGGATTCCTTTCGCTTAGAACTTACTGAATTTGTTTGCATTATTTATCTGTCCTAATAATTTTTTCTATTTTCTATATTATTCACTTTGATCATTAAATTTAATTCAAGTTACTTTGAAAATTCCATGTCAGTCCATTTCACTCGTTCCAAACAAAACACTTCTTCAAAGAAACTCACCAATCACCACTCTGCTGGTTAACATTTTTCATTTGCTGCTCAACGATATACCAAAGGAATACGTTAAATAATATTTTTCCAATTCGCAGTGCACCATAATAATTTTCCGACATTATATACATTTCTCTGTAAAACCCCATGGTACCTTCATCGATCAGAGAAAAGCAGGCTTCCTCGATCCACTAAGCACTAACCAGATTTCACACAGCAGCACCTATTTGTGTACATTTTGGCACCGAAAATTAATTTCCTATAAACAACTTTGATATTAAAAAAACAAAAAAAAAAAAAACTCATTCACTAAACGATTTGTGTTCTGCCTTCTGCTCATCTTTTTTAATTACTAAAATAACAAAGCTAACAATAATAGCGTGAGTTGCGATATTTACGCAGTTGAGCAGATGCTGAGTTTTAATTGTTTTACTAGTTTATTTATTTTCCAATCGTGTAGGTAGATGCGTCATATATTTTGAATGAGAGGTTCTTTTAAAATAGCAACATGTTAATAAAAATACAAGATGGTCTGTTCTATAAAATTTGAGAGCGAGGGAGAAGAGTAAAGTTTCGTGAATGATGTATGAGATAGGAAAAGTGCAACGAAAATAGTGTTTTCGTCGGATTAAGTACACGGAAGTCAGCGTGCTTACAAAGTTGATTTATTCCAGTCCATTACTAAACCTACTACAAGTCGCCATTAATGACGCTTTTGCATCACCATCACAACCATGGAATTGAAGAAATGAATGCAAAAAGAAACATGGTTGCCGGTTCAAATTTGACATACAAACATGTAAAGTAGTCCGTACTGGGGGCTGTAGCCCATTTTGCAAAGTATGGAATGAATGTAGTGACGGTTGGAAAACATGAATGTTCATTTTGTGCTGAATTCAAATAAAACAAACAAAGGTCGCCCAACACAGGATGACCTTAATTCGGTAGTTTTACGCCATCGCTCTTATAATAACATTGCCAGATTTTTTTTCAGACGTATGCACTTCGGGCCTTCAGGGACGAAGGGAAGCTGTGGTAGAATGGTGGCCAAATATACCACTACATTTTCAGTGACTAGAATGCTTGACTACTAAGCGAGAGGTCTCCAGTTGAATTCCTGGGAAAACACATATTAAATCAAGAATTTGTTTACTCTCGATCGGACAAGAATCGGAGAAGATATCAACTGTACTATGTAAAAGCTTCTCAACCCAGCAGTTAGGACTCGGCCAAAAATTGTAGTACTCTGACATTTTGTTTTTTGTTGCCATGAAACAATTTTTACACGTATGCACAGATAGAAAATGGAGAGCACTCGTGAACACGTAGTACGTCACGTAGTTATATGAATCTTACGGCGGAGGGTCTTAAGTCCACAATGGACTTTTGTCCCACTTGAGTGATTAGTCCACAAATCAATTGTGAACTTGTAAGCCACCCTGGTGGGACAAAAGTATCCAATATATCCAGCCATAGTTTCACATTCTTAAAAATGAATTCTGACACAAGTCGTATGACTTTCAAAATACATTAAAACAAAGTAAAAAATTAGGTATGTTCATTTTTGGCGATTCAATTGTCTGGTCAAGTACAAGTATCTACATATTAATATGGTCTAAGACAATCCAAACGATTAATTCAACCTTAGATTTCAGGGCGGGAGAGTCTTCAAGGAGCTCTGGCACTGCGGCTTCTTAAAGGAGCCTATTCAACTTTATTCCTATAAGGAAATTCTTATGCCCAGTTAGGGTAACATAAGAAAGCTAGCGGGCTTCCTCACAGGTCATTGCGGCCCTAGATATTACCTCAACAAAATGAACCTTTGCCCGGAAACATAATGCAGATTCTGTCTAGAGGATGTCGAAACCTCTGAACACACTTTCTGCGACTGCCTGGCAGTGCTGTCAGTTTAGCTCTTTCGGAGCTAGATCCGGCGCTTTTTAAACAGTGTTAGCGTGCATTTGAAATTCTAGCTCCTAGCGAAATTTCTAGCGGTTTCAATTTGATAAATTATTTGAATATATTGATGTTGCACTGTCACCTAGCATCGTCGTAAAATTCATCTGAAATTTTGTAGCCTTTTGCAAAAATGGAAGAATATTTGTAAAAAGACGAACAAATTTCATTTCCCTATGATATCATTCAATAGATGTATATGATATAGACACACTGTTGGATTGATTTCTCACCAAGTCGAAGTATATAAATTTAAATACTTTTTAGCTTATCACAATTTATGTCAAAATTTCAGTATCTACTGGTGCTAAATTTATCTCTTAATTTTAGTTCATTTAGTTCAATTTAGTTCTCCCAGTGGTTGAAACTACCTGGCAGCACTGCTGCCCGGCGTTTTATTGGTTAAGAAAACGTGTCTTTAATAGAGAGACTCGTACACCAGCATATATAGCGCACTCTGCTTCTGAGGACTTATTGATCTTCATTAGGAAGGTCGCACGTCTCTTAGATTAAACTTTCCCCATTGATGGTTGGTTGGTTGGTTTAAGTGGCTGTATTCCCGTCTTCTGACGAAATAAAAACACAAATAGCGCATTGAGCCCCATTTTGAGACTACAACTAATGGAACCTTAAGAAAAAGGAGGAGAGGGAGTAAAGGGAGCTCAAAACCTGCCTGTGGAATTGAGAAATTTTATGATCTTATTGAAATAGATACTTTGGATGTCCGAAAGGTCATCATAAAAAGGCTGACCTAGTACACTGCATCTGGTTTTGGCTAGGGCCGGACATTCACAAGGAAGGAAGATGAAACACTGTTTCACTCTTGTCTGAGTCGGCGCAGCTACGGCAGTAGGTGTTATGGGGGATGCCAAGCCTGGCCGCGTGAGTTCTTAAAGGCCAATGGCCCGTACTAATTGCCGTTAGTCTGGCGACTTCTACATGTGTTCTGACGCAGTTCGTCAGGTTCCTCCATCTAGTCTCGGCCCCTGTGGTGAAGTGCAGGAGGATTTCCCTCTTTACGTATCCCAGCGGAGGGAAAACATCCTCCGCACGAGACACGCACAGAGCAGAGCCTCGTCTGGCAAGTTCATCAGATTTCTCATTCCCCTCAATGTTCCTATGGTCGGGAACCCAGACGAGAGTGATTTCGAACCGATGACAAGCCCTGGAGGCTGGAGAGTGTCTCCCTGCATTCCACAACAAGCTTGGACGTTGACTTAGTCGAACCGACAGCCTTAATCGCGGCCTGACTGTCGACAAAGATGCCTATTTTTTTTCCTGTGTATCGATATTTTACATTCGGCATTCTACACGCCTCCTTAATTGCCAGTACTTCTGCCTGACAGAAACACTGGCTGCGTTGGGAAGGCGAAAAGTTTTGGAGATGTCGAATTCTCTTGAGAAAATGCCTGCTCCGACTCCACAGTTCATTTTGGAACCGTCTGTGAAGATAGTTATGTCGAATTCGTTTACGACCGCATTTTCCTCCCATTCTAATCTAGAGGGGAATCTAACAGAGAAGTTTTTATGGAAGTTGAGTTGGGGTATAGTGTAGTCCGTAGATATACGACCTATGCCGTCCGGAAGGGAAAGTAGGATGCTGGTGTGGCCATAAGGCCTTTCGGACCAATATTTAGATTCCTTCAATCTAACTGCACTACACGCTGCAAGACTTTTTATGTGCAGATCCACTGGCAGAAAATTGAGCGCCTCGGTGGGACTTGATCGTAGGGCTCCCGTGATTCCAATTCCAGCTGTTCTTTGGACTCTCCCCATTGATACAATAGATCTTTCAGGTCGCAGTGTCGGCCAAATGGACATGGGACTCGAAAAAAAAAAAAAAACAAAAACAAAAAAAAAATTGATTGATGACATAAGAAAAGTGGGTCAAAAGTCGATTATGGACTTTTGGCTTGTGAACGTGTCAGCCTCTTGTAAATTATTGCTTGAATTTTACCATGGAAATTATGGCTTCTTAGAGAGAATTTTAAATACTCCCGTGGTTACCAAATTAACGCCACAGACGACAGAATGTTGGATAGTTTCTTTTGATACACACAACAGCTATTAATACCTAACCCCGAAGGGACCCTAAAATAACTGGCATTTGAAAGCCTACACGTCAACACCTCCCTTTTCATAAGAAATGAATATCCTATATTTATACAATCCAAATCGACGTATTATTTCCTCGTTACTTCTATATGCGTCAGCGTACCCTGCGTATATAAATCTTTAAGTAGTGTTTCTGATTTATATGACGTAGGTGTACAACAAAGTGAGCCTTTCCTAAAAATAACCATAACTATGTAGTTACCGTAGCTCCTCGCTTATTTATGTCCTGTCCATTCACCCCGCATTGAGTACATGTATTTTTAGAATCAATATTTCGTCCACCTCCATCTATACCTGTCACTCACAGTAACCACGCCACTCTGACAAAGTTCACTTCACTTGAACTACCGCATAAGTATCACCTTTTATGTTCCATAAATTTATTTATGCACAAATTGGAACTGGGCCAATATAGTTATACCCTTCACCTTTTCGTGTGACGCAACCCACCTCCATTTAGCTGCGTCATTTTGTACACAAAAAGTGTCACTGCCATCTTAGACATCATCAACATCAAAACACGAATTCGTTTTATTTTCCTTCATCCTGTTATGACGTTAATAAAAAATACTTTCCGTCACAGTTTGAAAATTGAATTCGTCAAGCTTTTATCATAACTTTCATGTTTGGGAAAATTCATTCAGTCAGGATGGGATTGATGGGGTGCTCGCACCGCTTACAACTCAATATGACGCCACTTCTCAAGAGGTTATGGTAATTCCTTCAAAGAATACGTCATCGTCCCCTAGCAAAAGCAAATTCAATTAAATTTAAGATGCGGCATTTGACTGATTGCATTTGCATTTGGCGTTCCTTAAATGTCAACAGAGAAAAAGCAAACAAATGCAGCGGTTGCGGAGAAAATTTGCATTTACTCTGATTGATTTTTTTTTTTTTTTTTTTTTTTTTTATAATTCACACACGCTAAAGAGGTTATGACTACTCTTATAGTGTTTTTACACAGCGCGGGCATTAAGGAAATTGGGATAGAGGAGATAGGAGATACCGATGCACATTGGTCTTAAATGTCTGTAAATTGTAGGGTGATGGCCCCTAAGGTCAGCCCCCTCCAGTAGTCAGCCTCTGTAATACAAAATGCAGCGCAATAGTTAATCCTTTGGTCTTTCTTTCAAGCAAAAAATATTTTTCCTTTGGCTAACATTTCTTCTATCTGCGTCCAAAAACTTGCAACAATCCTGGTGCTGCTTCGCGCGTAAAAAATATGTACTTGAGTACAGTTCTTATAAACGCAGAAAACGAGTGGTATTCCAAAAAAATAAATAGTGGAAGGGGTTTTGGAAAAGTGATACAAATACTAATCCATTTAAGGTATTTGCATTTTGTGATTATTGTTATGTTATTGACAGTTTATTTTAACTATTTCTTAACTTAAAATGTTAAAAATATGTTTTGTTTAATAATTAAGAGGGGGGCCGACCTTATGACACATTATTTTTATGATTGTCCTAGGCTCAGCCCCTCCGGCTGACTACTGGAGACTACGTTAATTTTTTATTTACAATAACTGAGTATGCAAAATGAATGGAGACTTCAATCTGTCTTGATTCGCAAAAAAATTTCGATCAATTTTCTTTGTTTTCCAGTAGTCAGCCCCCCTGTACATTTACTAGAGAAATGGGGGCTGACTATAGGAGACACGGTTCTTTTAAACGTTCTCCAGTTGTCAGCCCCCCCTTTTTTATGAAAATGTGTAAATTAAATTGGGGCTGACTACTGGATACTTGCGTGGCCGACTACTGGAGCTGAGGGGGCTGACTACTGGCAAATCATACCCTTTTCACTTATTTTCTAAATAGTTTGCATTAGGTAGCTTATACACTTAATAAGCTTAGTATTTTCGAATCTACAGACTTCAAACATTCAGAAGAACCAAATACTTGATTATATACTTGAAGAATGGATTTTTAAGGACCAATCAAACTCAAAAAAAAAGTTAGGGGGCCGACTACTGGTGCCATCACCCTACTGAGGAGGAAAGACAGAGCTGGGCAAGGCATTCCACATTCGCGTTGTACGGCTTATGAAAGAGTCTCTGTATTTCATTGTACGTCCGAAGATAGGCTGGATGGTAAACTGATGGGCATTCCTAGCATGACGAGTATTGCGGTTGAATTGCTGAAGGGGAGGAATGCAGTTGGCTATTTCATTTGAGCACTGTTTGTTGAAAAAACGATAAAACAATGAGAGACACGAAACGTTTCTACGATGTTCAAGCGAATTGATAGAATTCGCGATATTCGTGTCTCCGATTAGTTTCATCGCACGATTTTGGATCCTATCTAGTAAGTGCAATATAGTTTTCGGTGCACCAGACCAGATGTGGGAATTGTACTCAAGTTTTGGGCGAATGAACGCCTTGTATATTATAGCCAGATCAGAAGGGGTAAAATATTTCTTGCACCGTTTGAGGAAACCTAGACATTTCGCTGCATTCTTGGCGACTTCGTGTACATGGTCATTCCAACGAAGGTTGTCATGAACGCACATACCGAGAATAGAAAGTCTTTCGGTTTCGGTAATGCAAGTGCCATTCATGGATAATGGCTGTAGATTTGGGTTTCGCTTTAGAGACAGCAGACAGCATTGTGTTTTTGAAGCATTAAATTCCACTCTATTTTCTGAACCCCATTTTGAAATGCTGTCAAGGTCGGAATTTAATGAGCTTAACATACGTTGCCGTTCCAGTTCTACGGCCGAAGAGCAGGGACGTGAGTCCTGGAAAGAATATGAAAAGCTAAGGGTGCTGTCATCAGCGAAGGAATGGATTGGATTAGAAGTTGCAGACAAGAGATCATTTATAAAAATGAGAAAGAGAGTCGGAGACAAAACTGAGCCTTGGGGAACACCAGCATTTATATGGTGAGTTTCAGAAATGAAACCATCCAAAACAACTTGAATTGAACGGCCAGAAAGGTAGTTTCTAATCCATTGAATAAGAGACGCATCGATCCCATAAGCACGCATTTTCGACAAAAGAGCTTGATGCCAAACTCTGTCAAATGCCTTTGAAATATCGAGCGCAACAATCTTCGATTCACCGAAGTGATGGAGAGATTGGTTCCACTTCTCGGTGAGATAAGTCATCAAATCACCAGTGGACCTGTTGCCACGAAAACCGTACTGCCGGTCATTGAGGAGTTTCCGTGATTCAAGATATTTCATAAGCTGACGGTTTATCAGCGTTTCCATGACCTTAGAAAGAATGGACGTAAGTGCTATGGGTCGGTAATTGGTGGGAGAAGAAGATTCGCCTTTTTTAGGGACGGGCTGGACAAATGCTGTTTTCCACCTACTCGGAAAGAGTCCAGAAGAATAGGACAGATGAAAAAGCTTACGCAGTGGTTTTGCCAGCGTGGAAGAACACCTCTTCAGAACGATGGGGGAGATACAATCTGGACCAGCGGATTTATTTATGTTGAGATCGTAAAGTACTCTTGCGACTGTACGAGTGCGAAAGTGGATTGGTCCCATGGTAAATTCTACGCACTCGAGTACAGGTGTAGACAAACCGCAATCTGGGAGCATAGAGCTGGCTGCAAAATGTGCGGCGAGCAGATTAGCTTTGTCTAAAGAGCTGACAGCTGGTGTGTCATTGTAAATGAGCGTTGGGATTGCTGACGAGGCCGAATTCTTAATATTTTTTACAAATGACCAAAAGTTTCTACTACCCTTGGGACATTGTAGTATTTTTTGCCTCAACTTTTGGTCATATAAGAATTTGACACGCTTTATGAGGGCATTGCAGTCATTTCTGGCTCGTTTAAACTTCATTCGGTTTTCCTCGGATGGGTTGGCTTTGTAAGACCGAAAACTCAACTCCCTTAATCTAATAGCCTCTTTACAGCTCAAGTCGTACCACGCATTTTCTTTTGGTTTGATACTCTTTAACCTGTTTGGGATAAAGGATTTCATACCTAAGGTGATTATATTTGTTACCATATCAGCGGCGGCATCCACGTCGTTATCGAGGAAGCATAACGACCAGTTAAATAAATTGATATAACGAGTAATCCAATCGACCGGTACACAGGCTGATAAAAAAAACCGTCGGTCGTATGGAAGTCAGAGAATCAGACACCGACGTCAACCGAGGCTCCAAAGGGTAGGAAGTTGTCATTGTCAGTTCTATTGTTGCTTATGGAGGTATTTCGCTGTGGTACTCGTATATACGTATTCCCATGGACAGGCGTAGTATTGGGAAGTTTTTTTTCATGAAGATCAATGAGGGGGAGAGCCCGCTGTAGGTATACCGAATACGTGCTTACTAGGAATTATCTTTAATTGATTTTTATTGATTCTCAAGAGCGGCGGTGTTTCTTTTTTTTTCAGATTGTAGAGCAATCTGTAGATATTGCTTTTGCTGGCGCATTCGTTAGAGAAGAATTTATTGTTCGCTGAATTTATAAATGCGCACCAAAATGTAAATCTCACTCCAACGACATCTCTGGATACGCGCGAAACTCTTGCGATCATTGGAAGTGCGTGTGAATTGTTCAAAATACTGTTAACGCGAGAATAGTTATGGAAACCTAAACAAAATCTCGTTTAGTAGATGAAACTATAGAAAAGAAACAAGTTTGTTAATTTACAAATAGGAGTGTGAGCCCCAGCGAGCGCGTTCAGCGCGATCTGAATTATTTTTAAAACCCATTTGAACACTAGCTGTCATGTGATTTTAAAAATACATGAGAACAGTATTTCATCATTCAGCATTCGCTGTCCTCATCAGCAATTTTGAGGTTAGCTGTCAAAATATGCTGCGCTCTGCAATGATATAGAGTTCATTCTGATCAAGCTTTGATGTGTCAGCGATGAAACAGAAACACGAACTTCTTTATTTGACAGGAAATTAGTAAAAATTCGTAAGATTTAAAAGTAAAGGAACAGACCTATTATACCAAGAAAAACGTCAATAATTCTCTATAGACAAACCATTCGCACCTAAATTGTCTGACTCTGTTGTTACCAGTGCGCTTTCGAAACAAATATCGCTTTTGCATGATGCATTTGCTTACCCAACTTTTTGTACTCCTTTTTGCAATTCGCTGTAAAAGCAAATATATTGCGAATTTACATTTTCTAAATGATACAAAAAAATAAGAACATATGTATTGGTTGAAGGGGCCATACCGCACACCAGCATACTTGGACAGTGTGTTTTCATATTCATGCATATAATGTGAGATGATTTTATTGCTGCGATGTGAGAGTCTGCTCAAAAACTGTATGAAAATCGAGTTGAAGTTGGAGCCTTTTCGCAGACAATTCGCTGTCGTTCGCTTTCGTTCCGGAACAGCTGCGTACTACGCTTAAAAGTGCGCGACAAAAGAGTGGATAATTGTACCAAGCAATCTACTACAACTAAGGGTCGCCCCGTGGTCGAAATTCGACCAATTTATTCTATAAGTTAATTTTTGAAGGGGAAGTCAAGGGGAAATATCGGAGGGCTTATAAATAGGCAATCGAAACCATTTTAGGTTTTCCTTAAATTGTGAATAAAAAGTGTCCAGTAATGCGGGCTGTCTTCTATTTTATATTACAGGTAGAAAAGGGTGCATAGAATAGATATGCAAAGTTTCATCGTTTGTTCTTCAACAGTTTTAGAGTTATGGGGACCTTAAGTTAGAAGCCAACATTTTGCTTAAATTTCATATAAATCATAAACCGTTAGGCCGATTGGTACGATTTTAATTTTATTGGATTAGTAATGTCGAACACTTTTGAAAATAGCATTTAGAAATTTTATCACTTTGCTAGCTGCGGTTTCAGAAATAACACGGTTTTAAGGGATTGGGATTTTGTTTTTTCAAATGGTTCTAACTTTCAAACGGTTGAACTACAAACGAAAAGAATTTCACTACAAACAGCTACAAACGATTGTCTGTCGAACTGCATTTCACGTTTTTCATTCTAGAAAAAGTGCGAGTTAACTTCACGCGGGTGCCATGTTGTTGTTGTTGTAATTTCATGCAATTCGCTTAAATTTACTTGCTTTAATTCATAATTTGTGGATAATTTTTGTATTGTGCACTTCTATGTATTGTCCCCTACCCAAATATATATAGTGTTGGCATATTTATGTGACTTATAATAGGAAAAAAGGGGGGAAATACGTTTTAGGCAACTCCGTATTAATATATAGATTACCTAATGTCTGTTGAAACAATTTCTGGCGTTTAATTATGAATGCTGAGCTGTAAATGCAACGCATGCACTAGCAACTAGCACGCAAAGACTTTGACAGTTTTTTCAGAACACTTCAGAAGCTACTTTCAACACGACTTCAAGATAGACAATTGAGAGAAACGGTGTAGGTGCACGAAAGACGGTCTATGTATATAGTAGTTGATTTTGATGGTTCTTTCAACGAATTTTGAATGAAAATATTAATAATCTCATCATTTTCTCTCACCCTTTAACACTTCAGATAAAAACCCAAAGTGCATATTATTCTAAAGTCTCAATTTTCTTATACGGAGAGATACATTTTAATGACAGTTAATCTTATCAGCTCTCCAACTTTTCTCTCCAAACACTACCTAAAATCCATCTTTGACAAAGAGCACGCCGCGTTTAAGTGTCACAGAAAACAGCTGTTCTTTGAAAATAACTTACTTAAAAAATTCAACACTCTTTGATTTCAACAATTTTCGATTCTAGGTATTCCTCGTCGAGGTCCCTATTTATTTAAAAAACTCATCCCTGCTAACTTTTGCGCAACACAAAAACGCAACAGAACACAACATGCTGTCAAAATTTAGCTTGAGAAAATGTACCGCCCCATTAAATGGGCACGCTAAATTTCGGCAGATACATGAAGTACATTCTGAAACAAAAGTTTTGGAGAGAATTTTGTATGGGAGCGAAAATATAGCTAGAGCAGCGTACTAAGCTTAACTCACCACAAAGTGTCCGAAATTTAGCCTATTGTAATAGTTATTTATTGTTATTATTTATAGTTATTGTAAAACTGGTTAGGCTTATAGGGTTGTGAGATCGTCACAAAAACCAGCCACCATTTCCAAACTAAAATTATTTTGCTACGATCCAGTCTCAGATAAATTCGCCAAAGTACGAATTCTTATTCCAGACTAACTTGAAGCGAACAAAATGTCAATTGACTGGTTTGCTGGTTTGATTTCGTGTGACATTTTTCACTTTGAAGCAAATTTGACGATTAAAGAATCGCCTGCCATTCGCCAGAACCTAACCAGATGAACGAAATGCGAATGTCTAGACTCTAGAGTCTAGATGAAGCTTGGGCGATGCAGGTAGGAAAATAATGTAAACGACTTACGAATCGATATATAAATGGAGAGAGTCAGCTAAATTTTGGTCATACTGAAGATTCTTTTCGCTACGCTGCTGGCCGTATAACTTATCGCGCAGAGAAGAAGTTTTATAAGGGAAACTTTACATAGGAGGAATACTGCCTGAACGCTTATTCAACTACACTTCGTAATCAAATCACCATCAGCAATAGATATTTACGTTAACGAAATACTGTGCTAAATTTATTCTTAACAATTAAAAAAAATATATTCTAACAACGCACATACACATACGTCCAACTTTAGGAATTTATATGAAAAACAAAACGCAAATACCTACTCACTTAGTTACCAGATAAAACAATTTTTTTTTATCTACTGTTTCGTCTCATTTTAACTGCGTCATTATTTATAACTAGACTAATCCGAAACAAATCGCGCAGACATAAACCTTTAAGCACATCCTTATGGTACATCGTAGTACACTGTCCTATAGAAATTGATGAACAAAAAAGCTCGCATACATTTTCCAAAGTAACATCGGCAAACGTGCCATCTATTCAAAATTAAAAACCTGAACAAAACAAAAGAATGAAACTAGAGCTTGGCGAAAAAAAAAAAAAAAAAATAAACACTCGGCAGAAAATAAATTGAAAGATGAGCCCATCCATCCTTGCACCGCAGTCCAGCCATTATTTACTCCTCTCTCTCATACTCGGCTGTCCATCAACATCTGCAATTCGAAGAATACCATAAAAACATCGGAAAAAGGATGCGGACTGGGGAACAACAGGAAAAAAAAGAAACGCTGCCAACCCCCGCTGTACCGCAAATTTCGATCAAAGGGGATTACGGAATGACCATAGCCATTTATCCGAAGCTAAATCTTTTCATCTCTTTAGAGGCCATTCACAAATACTCCAAAGGACGACGACGTGCCGCTATATGTACCAATTTCAACTCAGTGTAGTACACCAAGCCCATCCATACTAGGATAAAGCTTAAAAAAATCATGTGTACGGTGCCGCGTTGTTCCCGTTCCCTCCACCGACCCGCGGGATAAATGCGGGACAAGCCAAGTTTCAACTTTGACATTTAAAGGGCGCATGCTCAGTACAATGAAATTTTCACCCATCACCGTCGTCGTGTGAGGTTGAGGTAGGGAGGAGAGGTTTTTCAAGTTTGCTCTCCGCAGATATAAACAACGTAACACAATGTGTAACCATAGTGGAAGTGTGTCCTCCCTCTGGACACCTACCCAGGTGGTTTAACTGTGAATAGAAGATTCCATTCCAAGAAGGACCTCCAGATATACACGGACGTAGTAAAGAACCGAGTGCGTATACAGGGAAGGGAATTCAAGCCAATACCGATTGTCCCTTTTCATGTGGACCATGGCACACAGATTGTGCTATGAAACGTTGGCATGGGTTACTCTTCAAATTCAGGGTGTTCTTTCGGGGGGGATGGTGATGATGTTATGGCTGGAATGGGGTTGTTTGGTTATAATAGTTGATCGAGGGGTTCTAGTGAGGTAGAACGTCTTAAAGTGTTACACTATCGAATGGGGTCGAACTGAAACTAGTGAATATAGGGCACAGAGTCCTTTTCGCTCACGATTGCTTTTTGTGGTAATTTTATTGTTGATGGGTGCGATTGGCATGGGTTGGAGTTTTTGGGGTTAATTTTTTTTATTGCTTAATGGGAACATTTTAAATGCCGTTGAGTGGCTGAGAGGGGAGGGCGTGGGCATGGGACAGCTATCGCACGTATGCAAAGACAGGGAAAGCCTTCGAAATCGATGAAGTAGCAAATCTAATGCTGCCGCCAAAGGGTCTACCACATTTAATACGGATTTATTTCAGGGTGGGTGGAAAAAAAGCTTATTATGGACAATTTGCATATAGTTAGAGATGTAGTTGGGTGATATCATCGATGTTAAATCGAAGTTCATTACGCATGGGCATAAATTGTGTGGGTAAAATATTCATATTCGAACAAGTGCTGGTCAGCATAATGTTTGTAGTTTAGGGGATGATTGCTGTTACACAGTGGAATATACAGTACATGATATCGAAGGGAAGCGTCAAACTGAAATCCTTGTAAATTCAATGCAAGAACTAGACAGGCCACTTTATGTGCCGCGTTTAGATGTACGACATCAACTTGCTGGAAAATATGTCGCCGATGTCTTAGGTCCATTCTTACTAAAGGGTGGGCCATCTGGTGGTTTCTTTTTATATCATATGTTATTTTGACACTGACAGCTGTTTCCCGCTCGAAATATTGACAGAAAGTTAGTATCATACCTCCACGAAACGAAATAAGTCGCTTTACGCCTGCACAACGTTGGGAAATACTAAAAACGTATTCCCTAAGAAGGTTTGGCCGAAATGAAGCACCCACCGCGCCTGCTGTACGCAAGTTTGTGCAAGAAGTTCGTGAGCCTGGTGGACAACACTCATGGTCCCCGTCGTCACACGGTGCACACAGACGAGAATAAAGCTTCTGTAGCCGAAAGTGTGAGACTCAATTTCTTCTTCGAAAATGAGGCTGGGAACAACGTTTCGGTCAACGGTGGGCGTTACAGAGCCATGGTCACCGACTTTTGTTTTTGCTGAAATTGAAGACATGGATTTGGAGGACCTCTGGTTCATGCAGGATGGGGCGTCATGCCACACAACCCATGCCACAATCGAATCTTTTGCGCACCAAAATCCCAAATCGTATTATCGGCCGTCTTGGTTATGTCAACTGGCCGCCTCAGAGCTGCTATTTGACCCCTTTGGATTTTTTTTTTTGAGGGAAATCTCGAAGGACCGATGTTCTGCCAAAAATCCGGAAACGATTCAAGCGCTTAGAGCCAATATCATCCAAGCATTCCGTGAGCTACAACCCGAAACCATCAACAAGGTCTTGGAAAATTGGAGTGACAGAAAGCGCTACTGCGAAGCCAGCCGAGGCAGCCATTTGAGCGACGCTGTGTTCCATAATTAATGGGAATGTTTGATCTTACTAGTTAAGCTATAATACAAATTTAATTTTGTTCATTTTATTGCATTTTTAAAAAGAAACTTGTATCTGGCCCACCCCGTACATACTTTTAAGAATTCTGTGCAGTGCTGATTTAGGCTCTTAAGATTTGTGTTAGTAGTCTCAAATCATTTAGCTTCAGCAGGTCTGCGAAGAGTATTCCACCAATGCTCGAATATTGCTTTCATAACATGGCCTACTCGACACGATTCAGAGATGGTCAGTCCGACTAATACCAAATGCACAAAGGACTAGTCGCTGATCTATTCCCTACCAATGGCTGATGGTGCGAGCGACTTAATGAAATTATTTTTCGTCATTTTTGTATCATGCATAATATTTCTTGGTCATCATTTCTGTTTTTAATGTTTCTTGGGGACAATTCTGCGGCGCACGTCCATATCGCCTGGCTTTTAAATTCTTACTGATCGTCGAAGCACTCGCAGATCTGTCTGTGGTCTGGAAAAAATCTACTAATACTCATACATACTCGTGTTCATTACAAAAGGAGTAAAACACACCCATACTCCGACATAAAAAAAACACTTTCGGTTTCGGCATTGCACTGCAAAGCAAGCACGCAAAACGAGTACAAGGGATGAAACCTACCCACACTCTAACATGTATCATTTCTTTCATTTGTTTACCTAGTTAAGGAAATTTCCCATTCAGTCAAATTCATTTAAAATCTTAACAGTTGCGTTCATCCACTACTCAGAGTCGATATGTTTGTATACCCTTCCTCGCAATCGTATCCAAATAGTTACCACACTGTTTTTCCCGACAAACAACAGCAAGAAGTCAACATTGTCTATATGCAAGCTAAGTACGGAACAGTGCTACAAAGTAATAAAAACTAAAACAAATGTTTCGCCGTTTATTTCCAAAGCAGACAGTATGGCGTATACGTAACATTTTTGTTTTTGTATATGAATCATCATTTCCCACATTGTGCGCTCTAATTCGTCGTTATGTAATGCAAGAACTATTACTTATTCACCTCAGTAGCTGCTACATTTTGCTGCGGTGTTAAATATTTTCATGGGAGCTTTTCAAAAAATGTCTACAGCTGGAACATTTCGATCAGCTAAATGGGTTACATATTCAAATCGACCTCTCTCGTCGTAATTTTATTTTTAAGCAGAGCTATTCGGATATCTTGTTGACTTTCTATGTGTTAGGGTGGTACTATTGCTCTCATCTTCTTATCGGAATATTTTATTTTTTTTCTAAGTAAATATGCGCGTTTTGTGGAAATAAATTTATGCCGCTCTCGAGTACGTTTGGCTTTAGATAAGCAAATTTGTACTTTACAGTTATCATGAATTTAAATTGCTAGATTATTGGCCACATGGAAGGGAGTTCACAAATATTTCACTCACAACGTGCAGATACTGTGGAGCCTTCAGTTCTCAGATGTGGTAGCTTAACGTTGACCTTTATTTGTAACTGGCAGTTTAATTAAAATTATATTTCAATTTGGGAAAGCCGGCTGAACCTGATTGCTGGACTGATTTTAAGAGGGAAGTTCATTACAACTGGAAAATTGTATGGTTTTTGTGAGAAACTTATGGTTTTGCCTAGTGAGGAGGTGAATCACTTATCTCAGCATTTAAGCTGCTGTTTGCGAAGAAATTTTATGTTGATGACTAATGACCACAAAAGTTGAGTCAAGTTCAGTTAACGCTCATCCAATGGGAGGGAATTGGATATTGCGGCATGGCTCTGGTTACCCAATTGTTCGGTCGCAACCTCAATCCCGCTACTCTTATTTCATGTGATATCCAAAGTGCCTGGGCTTTGCATATCACAAGACAATGTAAAACCTTTCGTGGATTTGATTCCGTGAACCTGATTCGAACTTAAACTTGTATTCGTTTCAACTTCAAGTGCAGTGAGATTAATTAAAGAGTCGAATTATGCATTCATATCCTTCATTACAGTTTGCAAACAAATAGCAAAGTTTCCATTGCGAAAAAATAAACTCACCGGATACTGTATTCCCCGCTACATCTGTTTATCTACTATCCAAAACTGGAATATCTGCAATCCACCACAATCTATTTATACGTACACAACAATCATCAATTTACCGCACTGCTGCACTCAATTTATTGAAAAACGCATGCACACCGCGACGATAACAAGACGATAAAGCGCCTTAGATCACAATGAGCCCATAAATCCAAAAACAGAGCCAATAAAACACAAAGATCTTCACGTCTAATCCGCAATTTCTGACATTTCTATCCACTGCAGTTCAACCAACCGAGACGACGATAATTCTACGTAACATCGGGCACGTAAATAAACCCCGACCCCGGATAGAAGATCCCTATCCACTATTGAATATAAAATATTATCTAATTCGAATGTGATTCTGATTAGAATAACAGGAATAATGAGAAATAATGGAAGCAAATTAAACGTTCATTGCGTCACACTCCAGAAGGTTGTTTGCGAATAATCTTTATCCATTCATCGACGGCCAATCCTAATGCCTGCCACCGCTGGCCGGGAAATACATTTTTTATCGGGTTTTCTGTATCAAAAGTGGAACATTATTTATTGTAGATTTTTTTTTTGTATTGTGAAGGCTCGGCGTCTAACTAGTTTACGTTTCAATTAGCAGACATATGTAAATTAGTTCCTACGAGCAAAATGTCCAGCTGCTTTACAAACCAATTCGATATCAATTAGCTGATAAATACTGAATGTAGGGATGTCGACATTTGGCTGATTCCAATTCGTGAACATCTGGCCGAGGGCGAGCGATGACAATTTGTTGGGAATTTTGCAATTTTCATTTAATATTTTGGCAAGGGGGATACGCGAGGTTGCATCACTTTTTCACTGCAATTCACTGTCGATGTCTACGCCGCTCTGTAAATCCAACTGACACAAGACAACAAATAATAACAACTCGTTTATTTATTATACCGACGGTTGAAGTTGAGTGCTTTAATGGTTTATGCACTTGAAGTAGGTAAATAAATAAACGTTTTCACTTTTAATCGGGAGCTGGTCGAAACAAAAAATAACTTTGTTTGGTTTGCACTTGTTATACTGTGAAAATCGACGTCATTGTTTGACTTTAAGATTTTGACAGATTAGCTTGAAACTTCTTACCGATTGTAGCGTGGTGGATTAATGGAGAACTACCAAATGGTTTGGATCAAAGATGAGGTGGACTGGATAAGTAGGGTGATGTGCGATGTGCTCTTTCTGCGATGGCGTTTCACCTTTTTTCTGGTAAAACGTTACGTTAATCCGGAGTTTTTTTCCCACTTCCCCGATTTTTTCCACTTCGGTCCATGCAAAAATAAAGGATCCAACCACTACACTGACTGAAATATCCAATTCTGACTATTGGTTCATTTTTGTTTGTTTTTATTGTAGGACTTAAAACAAACATCCAATCTCAGCGAAAGTGAAGTGATATCTCTGCTTTGCTATCTCAATTTGGGTAGAGATCTCGTGAATCGTGTCTCTAGGGCCCTTACTTTACTCATCGGATGCACATTTTCTTTTAGATTGCAGAATCAATAAACAAGATTTCAGTAACTCATTATACTACGAAAATGTGTAAATGTATTCAATATGGATTTTAGATTTCCGAAATTCACGTAGATAGACATTGCAGTAGGTTTTTTAATCGAGCGCAGTGGTGCAGTAGATTTTATTTTTTTCTTAAAATTGCAGTTAAGTCCGAACCCTGGTCCTCTACATTTTTCCACCTACATTTTTTTTTTTTCAAATTCGCCATTTTGTCAATTTACGTGGTCTGCGATTGGGCGCTCACAGAGCACTTTTTTGCTCTCAGAACACTTTTTATGTTCGTTTGATACAAAAAAAAAAATCAATCTTTTGCAGACTTCACAGCACTTTTTGGAATCTAGATTTGTTGCGTGCGTTTGAATTTGTCAACTAGTGGAGTTTGTTAATGTTTTCATGAAGTTTTTCTACTGCAAAAAATGGCATTGCATTGGGTTAATCTATTTTTGTAAATGATTTATGTATAAGTATTTAGAAATAAATCGGGACTCAGATTTCGAATGTTTGAATATAAAATTTAGCGAGTGAATGGAAAACTCGTAGAAAAGTATCGAAGTAAATGAAGAAAAATTGCTCAAAATGTTGTTATTTTGTCTCAACCAATCACATTGTTCCTTTTTCATCAACATTTTAAGAAAAAGTACACTTATTTCTAAAACCAAAATACTATCTAGGTACACATAAGAAATAATTTCAAATTTAACGGATCAAATTCTATGAACGCTGACAGCAACTTTGCCGACAGCGGAAGGGGCATTAAGCAAGGTGCGAGTGTGTTGGTGAGCCGGCATTTTTGAAGTTACCTACGTGACATTTGTCAAAACGAATTTCTATGTAACAATGGGGACGTTCAAATATCTAGTTAAGTAAGTCTGACAACTGTCTGACTGAGTACTAAGTTGACAGTTCGGGTATGTGGCTGACGTAGAAAAAGTGACGTTGCCGACCAATCTAGTTTTTGCTTTCAGGTTACGTCTTATCCAGACCAATCTAGTCGACTTAAGATAAATAGGTTGTTGAATGTGCCCAATACTATATTCGCATTTGCCTTTTCCCACCCCGTAAAAAATAGCTTGTTGGCAAGTAACGGAAAATCCTCGAGTTGTTGTTAAGAGTTGTTTCTCTCAACAATAATTCACAAAATGAAATTTGACATAATTTCCGAACAGAAATTGTCGGAGTAACCCCCAAACAAGCGAGAATCGGTGTAACTCAGTAAAAATTGATTTGTTGCCCAATGGAACATCAAGAGTGATTTAGACTAAAAAATGATTGATTTTGTTGCCCCAATGGAAAACGACATTAGTTTCAAGTGTGAGAGCAGTTTTGCATTTTTTCAATTGAAATTTTCGTATTTAAAAGCTGCTACATTGTGGCCAGTACCTACCGCTGTAATAAACTTGACGTTGTTAAGGGAACTAGCTTTAAAGTAGGTTACCATTAGACATATTTTTACAGTTTGTACAATTCGTGTTTCTGCTCATTATCACCCCTTCGAGGACGAGGTATCCGTTCGGAACGGAATTTCCTGCGAATAGTAAGAAATCGGAAAAATTACATTCGAGCTATCCGTTCGGATATAAAATTCGGAAAAATTCTCCGATGACATGTTGCGTGGAACCGCGTTATATCACTTACTTTTGACAGGTACACGGCACATTTTTTCTGAAGCTCTCCGACAACTAATTACTGCGGAATATTTAAATGTGAAATGAACGCGTTTTTATGCGTCATTTAGTTTGTTCCGAAACGAATACTTCGAACGCAATTTGAGTTCTGATCGGGTTTGACTTTCGTATCGGAGTTTTTAACGAACGGATACCTCAATAGGGGTGAATGTTTCCCCGTCTGTCAAACATCGCACCATGTTCGTTAATGGAGTGATGTTGACGTGCTTTACATTTTCTGATCCCGTATCATAAATAGGTCTGTTCCTTTACTTTTAAATCTTACGAATTTTTACGAATTCTTACGAATTTTTCCTCACTGCCGTTCCTTAACTCAAAAAATTCGTAAAAGAGAGCGTCATCGAGAGAGCAAGATATTACCCCTCCACTGAGAATCTTACGAATTTTTACTCAACAAATTTCTTGGTGTAAGAAGTGAAAAAGCTGTCAGTCACCTTACAACTAACAGCTGATTTGAAATTTGTTGTCCCATTTGAAATATGCGTTGATTATTTGTTGACTTTTTGCTATTTAGAATGGTATCAACAGGAGGCAAAATAAAATTGAATGTTCTCTTTAAGATTCTTTTCGATATTGGCGTCGAAATTCTTCGTTACTGTAACAAGGTACAATCTCTTCCATGTAATTCTTAAAGCAGTGTCGCTTTTTCCTTTCTCGAATGCTTGTAGTTCAATCAGTACAATCTCTTCCACATGCTCAGATTCATTAAATAAAGTTAAAAATAAATGATAGAACTAATTTTCTTAGTTAATTAACAAATTCCTCGAGTTTATCAGACATTTTAACGACTTTTCGTACAATTTTTTGAATATTTGGTTTATGTATCTGTCATTTTTCATAAATTACTACAAAAGCGTTCCTTAACTTTTTCGTAAGCGTCTCTCTCTGTGAGAGAATTTATCCAATTTCCAATCCAATTCAATTCGACAGATTTATAAAGTAAGATTTTCGACGTTTTTCTCCAAGTGGTAGGTCCCATTGCTGGGCTTGTTTTTAATCTAATCTTTGATAAGAACGTCGAAAGGATACGTAGCATAGCACGAAATAGCCGATAAGAACAAACTGACATAAATAAAACCCACTCTTCGGTTGTTATAAAGTTCTTCTTTTTTTTTCTTTTATTATATCTTGCCTGCTGATTTTGTAGTTATATTGTAAGTACAGTTGTAAATGAAGCAATCACTGCATTTTTTTTTAATTCTTTCTAAGATTAATTTATTTTTGTTATTTAAAAGAAAACGTAATTATCAATTTACAATTATTTTAGTATACAGCAATTTGACCTGCTTGTCGGTTCGGCAGACATTATTTAAACCTATTCATTACTTCTGTTCTTTTTAAGTCGTACTTACAAAACTAAAATTGTTAAGCTAAACTATCTGTTTTTACATTGCGTTTAAAGTGTAATTTTATTTCTCTTCTTAAAAATTCGTTCGATATGCACCTAAACATACATTTGAATACAATTCTCTTTTCTTCTTGCAAACAGCAAAGGCAGTGAAGAATTGAACTAACAAAATAGATTCCTACTCAGTAGTTAGCTTGCAAACATATTCTACTGAACCATGCGTTGCTGTTGTTTAATAATAAATACAATATTCTTTTATTATTTACACAATTTATTTCCTCTTTTCGGGTTCATTTTATTTTTATTTAATAAATAACAAAGTATTAGAAAAAAAAATTACAAAAAAAATATATATATATCCTCGTTTAAATTTAAAGTTAAAACCATTCACTCGCGACATGCACGCTATTTTGTTTTTATACATTCACACCCTAAAGCACATTTTAATTAACTAATTTTTGCAATAAAAATATATATCGCTTTAGCAAACTATTTCTTAGTAATGTTAATTAATAAAAAAAATATTTATATCAATTTAAAAGTTCGCGAAAAAAGCATCCAATTCTACGGAAATGAATCGAAATTTTTTTACACATTTATTTTTAGTTTTTATACAAAAGTAGAGAAAATAATTAAAATAAGAAAAAAATCATTCGTTTTGTCGTGACTAGGATTTAGTATAAAAAAGAAAATTTTCAAAAAAAAAAAATTGTTTAGAAATTAAAACAAGAAAGACAATTAAAAATGATGTTTCGCAATAGAAAAAGTAAACTATATCGAACAAGAACTGCGACAACAAAATACGTGTTTGTCCAAACATATTTTTTTTCGTAACAAATATTTTAACAAATTGTTGTGATTTTTTGTTTAATCACAAAAGTCGTTCAAAAAATATTTTTATTTTTTTGTGTTCTTTCTTTCAACAGTATTTGCACTTGACCAAAGTATTTTTGCATTTGTTTCTAACATTTTTTTTTGTTTGAGTGAAGTTGGTGGTGGTTAGAAGTTTACAGATGCTCATCGCCGTGGTAGCCGTTTCGCAGGGGTTGACGTTCCTGTGAGCTGTCCGTCGGACGGTTTCGATGGAAGAAACCACACTGGAAATAATTTACAAAAATTAGTTATAGCTAAACAGTGTCCTGTCTCAATCATAAGACATAAGACATAGGACATAGGACACATAGGACTACAAAATTTCTCTCTGCAAAACTACTGAAATGAAAGGAAAAAAAAACCCTTCTCCTCACCTTATGCAACAAGTAGACCAACAGCAGCAGAATCAGGGCACCTGCACACGCCGACAATATCACGATCCACAGCGGAATTATGTCTGGCGCTGGTATCGGCTCCGGAATAGCCTTGTAGAAGACTTCGTGCGTTTTTATGATCTCCTCCTTGGGCTCTCCGATGTAAGGCAATCGTGTCACATGCGACACCGCCATTGTTGAAACATTCAGTGGAACATCAGATGCCAGTCGTTCCATTGTCTTCGCTACCAAACGCGTTCGTAACGCAACCCAAACGCCGTTGTCGTTGCCCAGATTCTTAGCCACGCAGCGGAGCGTGGCGCATTTTGTGGACTTGCACGGTGCTATGGTGTCCAAAATGATGGTTCCATCATCGACCTCCCGCCTTGTGCGTCGAGTACCTAAAGTATGGCCCGACGAAGATGAGTACTCGCCGTGTCCGGCATTGTCGTCCTGATCGTAGTAGTACTCATTGAAATCTGCAGTTCCATAGTAGGGTTTCTCCTTGTGACTTGTGTAGCGTTGGCTGTTGACAGTTCCGGGATTGAAAGTACTATGCGACTGGGTGTAAGTGTTTCCACCAAGGGAGCCTCCTGTCCGACTGCCGCCGGCTCCGCCTCCCGATGAATATGAAGCACTATGACGAATATGGTCATCGACGTTGCCGCGGTTGAGATTGCCCAAGTCCAGGGTTCCCGTTCGGAAGCCTTGGCCAGCTCCAATTTTGTCAGCGCTGATACCCTGAAGACCATTCAAGCCACGGTTGGCGGCAACTTGGCGGTTGTATGCCGTCTCGCCGGGACTGTAGCTGCTGGATATGTGCGATGACGTGTGAGTGGCTTGTGGGGCCGCATGTTGCTGGATGGTGGTCCGCTGCTGTCCGCCCGATACACCGCCCTGTCGATTAACCTCGATATGTGCTCTGCCATCATCATTACGCTGGTTCCATTGACGACTGCCGGCGTTAATTGTTCCAGAACTTCCACCAGAACTTCCACTAGAACTTCCACTGCTCTGCTGGGTGTAGGTGGCATGACTTGCCGCCGCATTTAGCGGTCGCCGATCCAAACTATGCACGTACTCGGTGCTCGTTTCAACCACATGCGGTGTGCCATCGGCGTCATAGGTGACACTTCGGTTTCGCGACGTAATCACAACCGATGGTCCACCTCCGATGGATGAGCTGTTCCATGACGAGCTTACATAACCTTGACGTCCACCAGATGCTGCTGCAGCGGCAGCGGCCTCATTTGCTCGCTGAGAGTGCACGTACGACGCATCACCAGTTGATTCCTGACGCTCCTCCTCCTTGAAGATACGCTTCTCTTCGTCTGTGAGGATTTTAGTGCGCCGATCAGTCGATGAGACGGTATGGGTTCCGCCTGCGGATTGTTCCACGTGAATGCCACTGTATCCGGCAGCAGAACTACGTACTACGGCACCAATGGACTCCAAGTAGCTCTTTCTGGCGAGGTTTTGGTCCAACTGGAGGTTCAGTGGGTTGACATTGATGTGCGGGTCACACTCGATGTTGCCATCGGTTTCTGGTTGATTGAGGAGGTACATTAGGACGTCATCACCCAGAGTTTGGTAGGGATAATGGATGAAGACCACAGCTTCCTCGATTGTGGAAGGGCCATTGTTGCGGATGTTGTAGATGTGCACGACATGAGGACCCAAATCACTTTCCTTGGTGGCGTTCTCGAACGCCTTGAACTCGGACGCTTTGTAATGAGCAAACTCTGGCTGCGAGGTGCTGCAACACAGAGATCGATGTCAGTAAGGATTGTAATGCGGGATTAAGCGGAACTTACCCTTCGATCGCTAGCTTGGTTTCCACCCAAATGCCAACACTCTTTCGAATTACGTTGTCGAATCCGGATCCTTCCTTCTCGTGGTTCGTAGAGTTTGCCTCCATGAAGAATTCATAGCTGGAGGCCATGCCAACCTTATCCGACGGGATCATCACCACATTGAAATTGGCCTGAAACGAGGTATTGCAATATAGAACTACTTGTGAAAGGAGGCTCATTAAACTTACCACTTTGCCTGAGGGCAATGGATTTCCAATGTCACACTTTAGGGTGTAGTTGGTGGCGGGAGTTGGAGCGGCACAGGTGATGGGAGTGTCGCGTCCATCGCCGATCTGCTGGATCTTCTTAAAGTCCAAATTATCGGGCATTGTCATATAGAAGCCAGCTTCAAAGGCGTCTTCACCGAAGTTCGATATCAAGACCTCGATAAGAAGAGGTTCCCGAGATCCCAAGAGATATTCGTTCACAGTCCTGCAAGGAAAAACGCATATCATAGAAACCAATGGCACGGCCTAGGTCTAACTCACTTAATCTCCAAGCGTAGGTCGGGCACGCAGATGTTGTCCAAACCACAGTTCTTCTGGATGTTCAGCGAGTCCCTTTGGACGATCTCACGGTTCTGATCGATGACTGGATACAGGAGCTCTCGCTTTCTCCTTACAAGAGGCTGGCTTGGGCTGTTACTTCTCAACTGATACCGCAGCTCCACTTCCAGCGGAGTTAGCTTATCACGAACATTGTCCACCAGATAGACAGTTTCATTTTGGCAGAGAGTTCTTCCGCGCTCTAGACGTATGGTTGAGTTTCGAATGTTCCTGCCCTCATCCGAGAGGAAGAACATACGGGGATTTTTGGTCTTCTTCGAGTCCAGCACCCAGGACACTTGGAAATCTGTTAAATATGAACCTTTATGTAAAACAAACCTTCAGTCTAGATGCCAAAACTAACCCAGAATCGGTGGAAGATTGATGCCGGTATACCTCCAGCAGGACCTCACATTCGTGCAGGGCACTTCCCTGCCGTCGCGTCTGGTCTTACAAGCCTTTTCATCTAAATTGATCAACTTGGAGGCCGTCAAGAAAGTTGTAGTGGCATCAACTACCGCCACCGGTCTAGACCTAAACACTACCACCTCGTCCGAAGCATACGCTCCTACAGCCAAGTCGGGATACAAATTGCCATCCAAATCGATTCCACCCGACAGCGAGAAACCAAAAGTCCTCGGCGGTCGCGCTCCAATCACATCCTCAGCGTGGATCACTTGCGAGTACTTGGCCAGCGGGCCATCTGCGGAGCCATGGAATATGTAAACAGCACCATTCTCTCTGGGACCATCATAGGGAGCACCAACAGCAAAATCACCAAAGCCGTCTTGATTTATGTCACCCAAACTTGTCAGCGACAAGCCGAAACGCCCCTTCGTATTGATACCATCCCTGAAGGTCTCCTTGACAAACTTCTCCTTGGGATTCTTACCCTGCAACATGATGTACACCCGACCAACATCGTATTTCCCCTCGTTATTGGGTTCGCTGTACATTGGAGCACCGATGATCAGATCATCGTAGCCGTCACCATCCACATCGGATGTGCACATCGAGTAGCCAAAGTATGCACCGATTTGCCAACCAGTTATATTGAGGATGTTGACCATGTTCCACTTGTAGAGCGTCACCTTGCCTAGGAGCTCCGAACCGCGTGGCATGCCCAGGGCAACATCTTCCTCGCCGTCACCATCGAAATCGCCCGTAATTGTCGAGTAGCCCAGGTAGGAGTCGTCATCGCTGGCACCACTCTGTGTTGTGGCGTATACCTTGCTCTTAGGGTGCATTATGTCGTACGAGTATGACTGACCTATAAGAGTTGAAGAAGTGTTTGTGTTGATGGAGGTACTCGTATGTGCAAAAGCTTGTTTGATGGAATGGCATGAAATTGTGATGGATTTTATGTGAAATGAAGTTTTACATCTGACAATGCTGCACAGAGAGAGTTATTCCCAAAGGAGCAGTGGATCCCGGATGGAGTGGGGTTCGTCTGGAGGTTGAAGACCCCCCTTTAGTCCCAATGACTTTGTTTGAAAACATCCCAAAAGATGGCACTATATGCATAATTTTAATAAGCATTGCCAGATGTACATGTAGAACGACGTCATTTCCCATATTTTATTCGTCGATGAAGGATGAACTCAATCCAGCTTAAACCAATCATTTTCGCCTAGGTTACTTAGACTAAGACTAGATCTAGTATAATTTAGAAGCATTATGATCAAATTTAAGACAACAAAATGTTTGGTACTGAAACGAATTCGATTAAGTCGCAAAAATGTTGGTAACAAAATGTTGGGCAAAAATGGATTACAAAGAATAGAGGGATTAGAAACGGTAGAGAGAAATTGCACATGGACTGCAATTGTTTTTGTTTATTTTATACTGCAATATTTTAAATTAGTCAGATTTCAAAAAAATATATACAACACAGGATCTATAAAAGTATCATAAAAAGGATTACCACGGAGTAATGTAGCTTGACATTGGAAGCGTTTGTCAAACTTGCTAAGTGGTAGGGTGATAACGCTAAATTTAAAAATGCTTCTCTCCCTTGGAGATACCTATAATTTTCGCAAATAAAAAACAGCGCTTAAAATGCGCCCTATGTGACACATTTGAAAATCTTAAATAACTCGTAGGCGCAGTGGCTTAGTGGTTAGTGTGTTGGACTACTAAGCGAGGGTTCGAGGTTCGAATCCCGCAAAAACTCAAATTCCAACCTAGGGTTTTTTTTCCACTGCCCTACCTCTCGCGAAGGTTTGACAAACATCCGAGAGTATAAATGTCTTGAAAGAGCTTCTCAATTAGCCGTTTGGAGTCGGTATAAAATTGTAGATCCCTTCCATTCGTTCCAAAAATGAAAAAGTCACACAAAACGAATGGTTGTGAGAAGCTAGGCCTAGGGTCCCTCCGGACCTGTTGCGCCAACTATTTATTTATTTATTTATTTATTTATTTATTTCATTTCATCTTATAAGTTAACTTTCGCATAACCCTATTAAGTAGAATTAAGACGCATCAACAACTGAGTTTGCCGCCTCGCAAAGCTGTCAACAAATTAATCTAATCGACCGCAACCAACTTCACCTCGGTAACACTTGTCAAGGAACTTTCTATACATATGTTGAAATGTGATAGCAAGTCAAAATAGCTACATAGATCTAAAATTAAAAATAAAAATACAATTTGTCTTGGGGGAGTACGGAAATACGACCGACGAAAAAGGAGTATAATACTCCTATCGTAGTACTTTTGGCAGCGCTGATCCAAATATCGTGTCCAACTTATCCTAACTAAATTTCGCTTGCACTAAAAAAAAATGTAGATCTTCATTAATTTATTGTTAGATATATAACAATTACCAAAAGCAACGTTCAGAATCCAAACAACGTCAAATACAAATTTACTTGTGTCAGACAGTGCATTGTATCATTTAAAATTCAAGAAATTGTTTCTGATGTGCACTCAAAGTAGAAACTGTTTAAATTATAATACACAACATAAATTAACTGTTATTTATTTGTTTACTTTTGTCAGAAAAACAGGGTTCAACAGCAATTATTTGTGAAGGCAGCAGCTTTTGACAGCGAAACCAATCGCAGCCTTATCTGTTCTTAATTTAGTTAACTTCCCATTATTCGAATTGTCACCCTCACAACTGTCAACGTTGTATTTAAAATAATTGACAACGGTGAGTTTTTATTGCAATGTACCTCTGGTTACGGTGAAAAGATAACAAGAGATTGCACTTTTAAAGTCAATAGAAATAGTGACATTTGGCTGAACGCTGTCAGCAGTTTTGCTGGATGTTCAAAAAACGCGTGTTTGCCTAGACAATTTTACGTTTCTCAGTAGCTTTCGAGAAGGTAATTCAAGAACTACTATAAACAAGATTTTTGGTGAAGCTTTTGAGTGTTTTAGTGAAAACGGTGCAGTTTAAAAAGCTTCGGAGATATTTATGGAAATGATTGATCATTTAATCCGTTTGTTACGATTAAGCTCGGCGACACTAGATTGAAGTACAACACACTTCAAACTGACGTTTGTGTTTGACAGCTTTCTAGCTTTGGAGGTCAGTCCCTTTAACAATAGTCGTCCGAAATACCCTTTCAAAACTATATAGCTCTAAATATTCTAAAGAAAATAGGAGTCACTAGATAATTGCAAAGCTGTGGCAGAAACTAATACAAAAATATTCAAATTAAGAAAAAATTGAAATAGTGATACAAAATAAACAAACACTTATGCAGTCCATTTCACAGAGATAAGATCAAAAGGACCAAGTTTTACCTGAAATGTTAGTTGACGAATAATTTAAAAATAAAATTAAAACATTCACCAAGGCAAAATAAAAAATAAAAAACAGAAAAAAATCCCAATTGCCAAGCATAAAAATATGATAAAACAAGTAAATTATAACCCATGCAATGCATAATGCTCCCAATAATATATCGAAAAGCTAAAAGGCAAACAACTATTTTCGGAAAGATAGTATACAGAGGAAGAAGCAACGATTTTAGATTTATTTTTGTTTATTTTTTAGTTTTATATTTAAGCGCAACGCAAAGAAAACCGTCATGTATGGTCGTTGATGTTTGCATTATAACGCTCGTCAGAGCTGTCTAGGGTAGTGTTCTAGCTCTTTTGTAGTTCGGGTGAGTAATATAGTATTTTTTTTTTACTTTGCATATATAGCCGCTGTTAACTGTACATTTTTCAGTTTTGTGTTTTGTTTAGAAATAAGCCCAAGAGTTTGATTGTCATTTTGTTTTTGTTAGAAGTAAATGTAAATTGTTGATTTATCTTTTCTCCAGCAGCAGGTGTGAATAAGCGAGGTTAACGTTAACGGTATTAAAATGTTTTACATCAAAGCGCACCAAGTTTTCTGTAAATTCCTTTTTTTTTATATGGATAATTAACTCTAATTGAGTATAAATTAGAAGAAAACAATGAAATTTCGAATTTTGTCCAAAAATATAATAAGTGTATTATGTTTGTCAAAAATGACAGAAAAAATAAATTATTTGTTTTTAATGCTGAATGGTTATATTAAAAAAAAAAAAAAAAAATATTAAAAATCAATGAGAGCTAAGCTAGTATTTATTTAAATTTGATATTTCTTTACCTCCAACGCCGAAATCTTGATACATTGGCGGCTTGTACGGATATTTTGAATCAGGATCAATCGAGAATGCTTGTCCTTTAATCATGGATAGTGATTTCCAACATTGCATTTAAATATTTGTATTTAGTTTGCATTTGTGCAACACCGTTGATTACATTTTATTATTTGTTGCAAATATATAATTAATATATATTTATTTATTTTTTTATTTATTTTTTTGTGTGGAAGATATAGAGAGGATCACAATAGGGTAACACAACACAACAGTCGCGCACATTACAATGAAGGGGTGCAGATACAGGCAGGAAACGAGAAGATATATAAAAAAAATAATCAAATTAAAAATACGAAAAATTAAAAAAAAAAAAAAAAAAAAAAAAACAAAGACATAATAGTCATATACGTACTTAAACATATATGAGAAAATTCCTTTATCAAAGTCTATGTTAGTCATTAAAGTACAGCTAGGGTTAGATAAATTAAATATTCAACTGACTCCCAACCTAAGGAGCAAAAAATATAAACATCTTGATCGCGCGGCAAAGCAAACGACTTTTATCTTCGTGAGATCATCTTCTGTGTTTTTATTTGCAACGTTTCTGTATTAATCACACAACACCCGATACAAATGCTTTTATTGTCCCATTTAAGATGACATAGTACTGTCCGTTCTCTGCATTCAACCCCCTCCCATAAAGTTAGTGAAATAATAATAATAACAAAAAAAATGTTATTAACTTCAAATTCCATGAAATCATTCTTAAGTCATTCATTCAATTTATTTCCATCAGAGGAAAACATGTATCCCAAGCCGTTCCCCCGATTACATTCCCAACAGAGGAGTCCCTTCCTGTTGCGACTTTGAGCGCGCCATCATCATTTCGCCCTTTGACGCTATTTGCCATCGCCGCCGAATCGATAAATAGACTAATTTTATTTCAAGTGATTGATTAACTACGTGATTTCATAACAATTTGCAATAGATCAAAGAACGAACAACTTCTACTGGAAATTCAATCAAATGATGCAGAGACTACTAGAGGGGAGGATGTTTTATTTTATTGAAAGTTAATTAAAAATTCTACGGGAACGTATTTATTTAATCTAAACGGGACAAGGATGTGGGAGGGAGAGTTTAAAAATTCTACGTACTTAATTAAATTAAATTAATAAATAATACCACTTGTTAAACTAGAGCTAAAGGATCATAATTAAGTTTTACATCTAAAGCAAATTGTTAAAAACAACATACCTTGCCAGTACCAGCTGCCGGGAGCACCAATGTATAAACGATCACCTTTCTGTAGAAAATAAATAGAGTTTAAAAAAAGTTTGTTGAAATTGTAGCAATAAAATGGAAAGAACAGAACAAGAACTATAATTTTCGATCAGAGGAAAATCAGAGGAAATCTTTTGTTTGCGGGTTTGATCATCAAACTGATCGAGCTGCAGAAGGCAGAGCAAGAACTGACTGTTTATAGATCTGTGTTTTTCTCAAAACTGGTAATTTATACTGCTGACCTGCTGATTTTAAACGTTTCCCCAAATGATACTCCACCACTTTTATTTTGAAAGATTAAAAAGATCGTGATTCAATTGATAACTGATCGTGACAGACTGTGTCGGCAACGATAAAACGCCTGCGATGGAAATAAGTGTCAAGTGTGTTGACGTAGATTTTTTGCTGACTGATTACATAAACTTCCTTCAGCTTGTATCGCTCAAGTGCGATCTGTCAACATATTGCTTATCAGTAAAATATCCTTAAAATCCTTAAAGAAATGCTTAACATATATTTTTTATTTGAACGACGCTTTTTAATTATAGCTATATTTTTTCTAGTGTTGAGGTTTTAGCGAAGTCACAATATATCAACTAGTGATCTTGATTAATTAATCTTTACCTCACTACTATTTATTTGATCAATATACTAGAGTTATTATATTGATTACGCTTAAGCTCACAAGTGATCGCAATGGTAAGCAGTTAATCTTTTCAAAATGCTTTACGCAGACGTGAACCTCCTGATTTTATCGAACGAACTAATCCTCGGCTAAATAACGATCACTTTTTTTATATTTTGTATTTTCAGTTATCTAACTAGTTTTTATTTACTTGTTTACTTGCATTTCATTAAAATATTGTCATGGATGATCTATTACTGATCTTCATAAAACGATCTTCAAAAAGTCAATATTCTAGTAATCTAAAGTTCTATGCCAACTGATCTAGATGGAATCAAACCACCATAAAATGACCGATCAGTTTTAAATGGATCCTCGATCTCGAAATGGCTTACGCTGACGCGAACCTCCTGATTTTGTCGAACGAACTGATCCTTGGCTAAATAACGATCACTTTTTTTATATTTTGTATTTGAAGTTATCTAACTAGTTTTTATTTACTTGTTTACTTGCATTTCATTAAAATATTGTCGATGGATGATCTATTACTGATCGTTATAAAACGGTCTCCAGAAGTTCAATATTCTAGTGACCTAAGTTTTCTGGCAAACCACAAAAAAAGTGATCAGAGATCAATTTTAAATGGATCCTCGATCTTGAACCAGTATATGTACGATTCTAGATCTATCTTTAATTAATCTGATCTGCGAAACGATCAAGCGATTGTGATCACGAATTTAATGCAAATTCTTTGCGCCTTTGTTTTATTTTTTGACTTTGCCAGAAAACAATTTGCTGCTAAAGGCATTCCTCCTGCTGAATATATTAATGCAAACTTGATAAGTGAACACGTTCCTCCTCTAATTATATATGTTGCAACATAAGTCTTGATATCACTTCTTTTGGTCGTGCAGATACACACAGTGACATTCCAGGATATTTTGCAAATTCTCTACCACAGACAGCATGGCAGTTTAAAGGCACTCTCCTGCCTCCATCTACCCTGAATCGTTTTGTTCAAACTTTTCAACTACCTACCTCAAACACCGTTTATAAGTGCGTTTGAAATTGTTCTTCTTCACCACGCTCAAGTCCGCGTGATTTATCTACATATCGGGATTCTGCGGAAAATCTCCATAAATCTTTTCATCCGATAGAACAACTATTTTACCATTACCATAGATGTGCATCGCGAATACAAAAAAAAGGAGATTTCGTGAAATCTCTAAAACGCACGAAAAATTCGCTGCGAAGCATAAGAAAAGGAAGAACTCCCCGCACATCCATAGATAGATAAACGCTGACCAGTGTCCCCCCGTTGAAGGAACGATATATTCAGGAACTCCTATGTAATATTTAAATTTAAAAAAAAAACGCAATTCGCACATCCTACCACTATACCCCGTCACACGATTATCTTCATTTATTTAACGCCCATCTACGGACAACATCAGCGTGAAGAAAGGAATAGATGTGCGCTCAGTGCAGACAGATTTCTAGGCAAATAGAGAGCCTACGTATGCATTTTTTTGTCCACTTATCGTGATGTGTTTATGTAAATTTGTTGTATTTTTTTTCTGTACGGAATATTTTCACCCCATTTGCCAAAGGACCAAATATGGAATGAGGGACTGATTTATAGGAACGTAGAGTTTAGTGAAACTTACCTTATTCACACCGGCACTGAAGCCAGCTTGACAGAAACCTTGCTTGTGGTATCCCCAATAATCTGGAAAGAAAGAAATGATATATAGGTTAGAGATGTGCCGATCTATTAAAGCTTAAGTGTGTGCGATCATCAATTGATCGAGATTTTCAAAGAACTTAAGGGAAATGTTTTACGATTTATAACTCGAAATAGGTAGGCAGCTTTCAGCGAGGTGCTCTTTAAACGATCGTGAGAAAGAGCAATTTTATCATTGAATTTTTTATTTATATTTTAAACAATCGTGAATTTTCAGACAGTGTACACACTGATCGCGCAGCGATTTAATGCGAATATCTATTATTGATGAATAGAATAGGGTAACCATTGATCTCGATCATCCACAGATCAACAGGACATTTGACAAAAGACACAGTATAGTGATCACACTCCTTTATTTTATTCCTGCTCCCTAAGGAAGTTGACAAGCTGCTCTCTAGTTTGTCTGCATATTCAAACCTTATCTACTGACAGCGATCAAAGGCCTTTTTGATCATAAAAATTGTCTGCGAATGAAGAAATTACTCGTCAAGTTTCCACAAAGAACATTGTTCAGAACTTGCGTGATCAAATTCACAATTGATATATATTTTCGGCGGAATCTCTTATACCGGTCACTCGTAAAATTGCCTCCTTCAGAATTCTATACAACTGATCCATCACGATCCTTGGAACAAAATCAATGCCACTCTAACAGTTTGTAAACACTTCTCTCTTGCACATTAAACAGAACGCTTATTTAAATGTTCCCACTGCGCATCAAAGTGATCTTGCACCACTTGCACCAAATTCGTACAAGATCGTTACCATTCCGAAAGACCAAATATGTCCACCCAATTGATTGTTGCAATTTCATGACTCCAAATATAGTTGGACCGATTTAGTGGAATCTGTTTTTTCTTTTTTTCTTTGTCGCAGTGAACTGAACTCCCGAATTCCGTTTTTCTGCCAACCGATGATCATACAGGAGTCATCTTCCTGTGGTGCTTACAAACAGGTAATTCACAGAATTCCTACATTTTATCTCGTTCAAT
Source organism: Cheilosia urbana (assembly GCA_946477585.1). Classification (NCBI taxonomy): domain Eukaryota; kingdom Metazoa; phylum Arthropoda; class Insecta; order Diptera; family Syrphidae; genus Cheilosia; species Cheilosia urbana. The sequence continues at coordinate 3,802,506 of OX297854.1, read as the reverse complement.
TCTAATTGAAATTCCACACGAAGAATGATTGCTGCACTGGGAAAATAAGAAACTAAAAAAAAAAAACAAAACAAGAAGAACACTACCTACTTATAAAAAGTAAAGAATACAAAAAAATAACCAAGAAGGTACGATCACCAAAGGACTACTGCGGTCGATTGTGGCAATGGCTGGGCACGTAGCTATACTGTCTTGGTGTATAGACAAGTTTCCGAAACATATTCGAAACACCTTGGCGACAAATTGTTATCGTTCAATAATGATCGTGGCGGTTTAAAGGGATTGAAGATCGGTTCTCCGTTGATATGCGGGGGTTGGACAGGAAGGCAAGGAGACAGGTTTCGTGTGTTTTTATTTGCGTTGGTGATCACACACAACAGTGATGTCACCTGAATGGGCAGATCGTCAAGGGAAACTGGCATTGCCTCTGTAAAATTGGCGCATGATCAGTTGTATAATGGATCTGGAGCAAGGATTTTTCCAGCCTGATCTTGGATAGGTTTGGGTTGTATCTGACGAATTTGCATTTACTTGCTATACAAGACTGAGTCTCTAGTGATCTTGCCAGTGAAAATGATCTATCGATAGCATTGGGTTTTGACATCTGTCATCTTGCATAATACAAGGTTATGGTTTATCTAAATTGCTTAGGTATAGGGAAGTGATTTCCATTTCGATTTAATCAGCATTTTCCTATGTGAAACGTTCTACACTACTTATCTTCAAGTGATCGCAATCATAAGCGAATAATTATATTTGTCAAAACTTATATCCGAAACGGATCAGTTGGGTTATCATTAGGCGTTTTTTTTATGCCCGCGTGATCCATATATAGATCATAATACGAGATCCAACTGCTGTTGGAAACCATGGAAATCAATGATCTATATAGATCATGAGGGCATATTAAAAAACTCCTATTACCAATAAAAAGTGTTGTTTCAAACGGCTAACAAATTCTTATTACAGAAAATAAATAGCAATAGCTCCGTTCACCTGCACTTTAACTTAGTTAATCCATCTTAACCCTCGTCATACATTCTCCTCAAGTGACCCTTGCACTGTCAACCACTTCGGTTTAATTTAATTCCCAGCATTGATCGTTATCTGTAAGCAGGTACTCCTATTACCATTCCCCAACTGCTCTAAGACTTCCCCGTACCTCACAACATTTTAATTACTTGAACATTTAAATATCCGCCTCCTCCTCATGTCAGAAACAAAACCCACCACAACAAGTCCTCGAATTACCTCAAAGTTCCCATTATTCATAAAAAAAAATCATCCGACCTGTGCACTTGTAGAATAACCCTTCTTAAGTTTCCAATTTCAACCCTAAAGAGAAATCAAAACGCGTTCGCACGTTAATCCGAAAATGCGGTGAAACAAATCAAACGTCGTTCTGTCGGCGTCAAATGTCATGTTGTTAGTCGTAAGTCCCGGTAGCTTGCATTCGAATTCCCTTATGTGGTCAATTTAAACAATTTTAGTTTTATGGTTTCCCCCGAAGAAGAAATGCCAAACAGACTTCTTTTTACGATTCCTTTGTACGAGTACGTAAACGAGTTGCAGCTTCAAATGGCATGTTGCATGCTTTCGAGACTCTAAAAATAGCTCTTAAAATTTAAGTACATACAGATAAACATCTGTAATGCATTTGGATTCGGTCGAAAGCCAAAAAGAACTAGAGACAGAACAGACACGAAAAAAACAAAAACAAAAAAGGGAAACGGACAACAACATTCTTTTCGGTCATGCATCTTCAGCTGTGTCTTATGTGCGCCTCCACTACACGAGAAAGGTGAGATCGGGTTTAAAAATAGTCCATCGAGCTACAACTCCACCATATCGAACTGAATTTTAAACAGCAAAGGTGTCAAAAAAATGTGTAAACAAATTTTGACACATTAAATGAGCCACAAAAAAAAAGAAAAAAAAAGTACCTAATATAAGATACCGAACATCTCATGTTTACATGGATAAGTTTTTGGGTGGCACCAACGGTAATATTGCGGTCAGAATCAATTTCATAAAAAATTAGGTGGCATTCGAGTGGAAATATTCACTGATCTTTTATCGTTGATCGTACCTACCACGACGATTATGGCGAAGGCGTGTGAAGAATGATTAAGGAGGCTATCGCTGTCAGAATGGAGATTGGAAGTCGCCAGCTCGCAGTGCTGCTGCCGTATTTTCCGGTGTCCTATAAATATAGAACAAAAATATTGGGGACGAAAGGAAAAATATTTTTCTTTTGGGGAGGAGGTTAGCTCGTCGGTCATCGATCGGGACGCGATAAGAAAATAAACTTATTCCGCGTGGAAAACAAATAAGCATAGAGAAAAATTGCCCGTGAGTAAGGACTCTCTGGTCTCTGGTGTTCTTATATCTTGTTTGGCCTAAAGTTACTTTTCTGGGATAATAACATCAAGAGGAAACTCTCCCTTGTTTTATTCATTGGTCCCATACTTTTTTATATAAAAAGTAGCAGCAGTTCATTTTTGACTGGAATGCCTAACTCGAAAAATAAGATGCCTTATTCAATAAAGAATGCCTAAAATATTTTTTTTATATAAAGTGAAGCAATAAACCAAAAATTAAATTCTAATTTAAAAAATTATTTTATTATATAATTATTTGTATTGCCAAAAAAACTTTAATCATCCATTTAGAGGGATAATCTGTTGAATAGACTTTTAAATTTTAAGACAAAATACTAAAATGAGTTTATTATTTACTTAGTTTCATAACAACAAACTCTTCCTTGAACAAAAAAATACGCAACGTAACGAACAATAAAACAAAGAACAAACAGCTTTCAAAATTGTTTTTAATTTCATTCCACTTACTGGAAGTGGAAGGCTTGTTTTGTATGGACGAGATTGTTGCCTTCACGGCGGACTTAGCATATTTTTATCTGGCTAGACTTACCACCACACTAATAAACAAATAGTTGGCGCAACAGGTCCGGAGGGACCTCGTTTTGTGTGAGTTTTTCATTTTTGGAACGAATGGAAGGGATCTACAATTTTAATGATTCACAACAACAGTTGATTCTCGTATTATTGTTGTAAACCATGGAAATGCATGATCTATATAGATCATGTGAGCATAACAAAAAAAAAAGCCTTATGTTTCATTGTTCCCGAGGAGCTGTTTATTCTACTAATCCACCTCTCATTCTTGGCAAAAATAAAGCTTAAATGCAGAAGCTAGGGTTAGAGGGTTCTAGTTGCGCTCAACATACAAATGTGTATACATAAACCCGACGCATCTAAAACTTACAAGGTCTTGTAAAGGCAGATAGACGGAATATGTAAGAATGGAACCAGCGCTAAATTTATTTTGTCAGATAACGTTTTTAAGGTGGATACCTTATGAGAGGTGTCTGTCGTCTTAAGCACATACAAAAAAAGTTTAGCATTGTTAGTTATGCTTTACGCATTGTTGTGGAGCAAAAACTAAATTTTGGGGAACGCATTGTCGCTAGAACCTCTAAAGCCGCATCCACCTGGAGCCTATTCCCACAGATAGACCGAATACTTCTTTAAGAGGCATCTGATTAAGATGCAAATTCTTATGAACTACTACCGAAGCTCTTCGGAGTCTACATCTCTTGCAGTTCATTGTTTTTAACTCTGAGGCCAGAAATTCCTAAGAGCTTGTGAGGCATCAGCTTATTAAAATTAAAAGATGGCGTTGTGTTGTTCCTTTGTGATACCACATCATATAAGCGAGGGGAAGGGACGGTGGTCTGAAAGTGGTTAGATAGTATACATACTGATGGGAGCCGTGCTGCTGAGTACAAGCTTCCTTTTTGCGAAACTGTGGTTAACGCCCCCTTAGGTGGACCGAAGGATGACCGAGACCGTCGTTCTCACTTACGTACAATTGTGCATAAATTAATAGGGTAGACATGGTAGTAACTAATAACGGTAGGACTAGATGATGACGCAGTCTATCGCTGCCTATAATCCGTCGGTGGTTGAAAGAAAGTTAATCAAGGTGGTGCCGTGGGTAGCCGAAACGGTCTACCCTCCGCTCTTATATAGTCTCTGAAATCCCGTCTGCTAGTCTTGCCCAGAAACTATATAGAGGTTGCTACTTATCTCTTCACAAGATCCTTCTTTCCCTGATTTCAACCCTAAGCAGATATTCGAAGACCTGACCTGACGGTTCAGAACTTATAGCAGACTTGCGGTGGCTCTCACCTTTAGTGCACTCAACGACTATCTTACAATTATTGTCCGCGTTTGAAAGTCGGGCCTTAAAGTGTGCTGTGTTGAAGCTGAGAGTATTGCAATTTATTTGTGAATGCTCAAAACTTTTGCCAAGGCCAATATAGCTTTTCTCGATATAAGTCTCAAATAAAACTATCACGTAAAGTTCTCCAATGAACCTTGTTTGCCAATAGGTGAATGTAGAGCAGAATTTTGGGTTTTTGGTACCAAAAAGGAACACAAAAGGGGCAAAGTCGGTCACTGCGTGTTTATTATGACAGTTTTGCGCAATACAAAGTCTGGCTGCCGCAAGATTTTAAATGGCTGATGCCTGCTAAGCTCCAGAAAGCCTCTTAACAAAACAGTCTTTCTCGGTACTACAAAAATGAATGAGAAGCTTCTGCAGGACAATTATATCCTAGTTGGTCATTAAAAAAAACCCTAAGATGCAAATTGTGTTTTTCTTTGGATCAAACCTGAGACCACTTGCTTTAGAGCCTGACAAAAAACGATCATATCTGTTGAGCAATTTCCAAGAACCCTTTACAACTAAACTGTCGAATATTCTGTTTTCCATAAATAAATCTTTATGCTAATTTTTACTTCGAAATAAATTCATAAATTCTTTTTAAAGTATACAAAAAAACTGTATACTTACTTGTCCGGCACGGGGAATACTCTATGAATGATGTAAAGTTCCTCGATGTGTAGCACGTACCAACTGGCTCGATACGATACCGAGTTGATGGAGTCATTGTATGGAAAACGTATCGTGGCGCGCAGGCCTGTAATAAAAATAAAAATAAAAAATGAACACAAATACATAAAAGAGAAATAAATCCAAATTTAATATAAAATAAATATAAAATCCATAAAAGACACTAAACGAACAATGCCAATCGAGCGCGCACACGAAGCCCACAACCCGCGAAACAATGGACCCAAGTGAATCCTCGAGTGAATAAAAATTATTACAAGATTCCCATTCCGAAAATGGTCACACACAATAAGAAAGCAATCTTTTAAGAGTGCAGCTTTTTTTTGCGTTATTTTTATTGCGGCACACAGTCGAGAAAAAATAAAAGAAAAGATTATTCCAATGGGACCGCTTTTTGTTCGTCTGGTCGGTGAAGGAATACCTTTACGCGGAGGAAGACGGAGAGAAACCATCTTCGCCCAATAAATAAAACAACATGTCGGGACACTCTGGACAAATCCCCGGCTTTGTGCTACCAGAAAATGATGTCAAGGGCTCTCGATTGTTTTGCTGGCATAAAATTCCTGGCATCGTATTACCAGGCACAGGTAGTGAATCTGTCTGTCCATCCATCTATCCATCTTCTCGATATCTCCGACTATCTGAAAGCAGCCCTTGGCGTGGACCTTAAAGGAAGTGCAAGTACAACAAGTTAATAGCTGGGAATCTATATAGGAATTCCCTCTTTCGCACATAATGGATAGGAGCCCACTGACCATGATGAGCGATTTTTATGGTCAAATAGATATAAACAGTGAGTCGACATGCCGACCGATGCACGGTTAGTCTGTGCGCTGGAAACCGTAAAGCAAAATCCGACCGCACTGCGCCGAGTGAGACGGTACAAAAACCGACATTATTCTCGCCGAGCTCCCAAAACAAGTCATATTGCCCATTTTAAGGATCTTGTCAAACCGATCGCGGAGGGTAATGTTGTTGTTGACGGCGGCGGCGGCGGCAGCTACAGCAGCATGATACTAAGTTTCTTTCACGTTGTCCACGACTGTGAAGTGTGCAGTGTGCAGCCGGCGCACGGCGCGGTATAGTTTTATGTGGAAAAAGTACTACGAACGATTTTGAACAGCTATTTAATCGAAAAGATAAATAAAAATAATAATAATAAAAAAAAAAAAAAAAAGCAGCGGCTACGAGAATAAATTGGTGGTGTGCGCTCAGATAGAGAAGAAGTATCTATGAGTGGCTTGTGTGTGGCGATTGTCTATGATATAATCGGAAGCCGCCTCAATTGCATGGCTGCGCTGGCGACAGCGCTTTTGCATGAACGACTGCCAAAGATAGCTCTATAGCGAAGGAGACTTACTTCATGGATTTAGGTGGACAAATTGCACGTTCAAATTGCTTTCGTGTTAACTATATGAAGTGGGTAAGGGTAACGTAAGGTGTCACGAAAATAGTGACAAGGACTGTGAGAGAGCTTACTATACTGTGAAGGAGTGAAGAGCGCTGAAGGCGTTGCAGTTTTGACAACATTGGACGGCCTATGAGCAGTGGAAATTCGGGCTCACTTTTACGAAGATGGTTCCTTTTATTTAAAAATGTTATTTTAATGCTGGTGTGAGACATTTTAATGATATTTTACGACTTAAGTGGATAAGTCTTTCTATTCTTATGAGAGGGGCCACTTTACTTCAATTTTGGAATAAAAAAAAAAAAAAATCTGCTCCCTACCTCGCACTATTGTTAAATTCTTTACATCTACTTCACTTTAGAAATCCCCTTTTTAACCCGCTGCAATTTTAATAAAAAAAAAACTTAAATCTACTTAAAAAAATATATACGTATATACAGTAAAAACCCTTTAATTCGGAAAACTCATTTATCCGAAAAAAATTGGTGCGACTGTATCCAACAGTCCCGAAATATGTGTAAACACCGTGCGTGCGGTATGTGTATGGCTTGATACACGTCATTGAGAAAAAAAGGAATTATAATAACCGTATTCTTGATATATTATGAAATAGTAAAAATATGCTTTATTTCACATCAACAAAAAGCTGAAATTAATATGCCCAGCTCATAAATGTATGAAATGATAAAAACGTATGTAATGATAAAATGTATGCAATGATAAAACACAGTAACGCATTTCCGTCCCCGCAAGTTAAATGTGTGGAATTACTCCACCAGATTCCAACAACGCGCGCTTAGTTGTTTAAAGTTTAGCCAAATACGTGAACGAAGTAAGTATTACTAAAGCATTGAAAAATTTGATTTTGAAATCTACTTCACTTTTTGGGTCCTACTTCACTTCTTTTTTTTACGTGGTAACGCTGGCAGGGGCCTCGTCGAAACACGAGCAAATTATTTATTTTTTGAAAGCAAACTGCCGTTTTTAAATCCCAAGAGTACAATACTAAGGAATAAAATAACTACACGTTTTAAAAATAAACAAGGTGCAACAAGTCTGTAAGGCTGAAAACACACCGGATCAAAAACGTTTTCTTCTGTTTCATGAAACAAAAGAATTATTATTTCTTATGAAACAACACCCACCAAAGCAAGCGAATTAAAACATTTTGTTTTTGTTTCGAGGTGTTTCGATAGCAGTTGTTGAAAATACACGACATACTAGCAACATTACAAACACCGAATGAAACAAAACTGTTTCGAACCAAAGCAAAACATAAAAACATGTTTCGTTGCCGACCTGTTGTTTTTGTTTCGTTGCTTACCTTTTTTTTTGCAAAACAAAAATTTGATTCCAGTATATTTATTATTTCTTCTTACAACACACAACACAGGAATCTAGAAAACAAAACGTTTAATTTTATGTTTCACTTCCATGTTTCGAACTTCCGAATCAAAAACGTTTTGTCTGATCCGGTGTGTTTTTAGCCTAAGTACCTACTCCACCCCTAGTTTCTCACAGTCACTCGTTTTGTGGGAGTTTATTTTTTTATTTTTGGGCCGGCTGGAGGGGATCTTCAACTTTATGGCACGTCCAAACGGCTAATTGAGAAGTTCCTTCATTACAGTTATACTCTCGGATGTTTGTCAGATTCTCGCGAGAGGTGGCGCAGTGGCAGAAACCCGAAGATGTACCTAATTTGTGTTTTTCCGTGGATCGAATTTGTGACCCTTCGCTTCCAACACACTAACTACTAAAACTTTGTGTGAATTACTTTAAATTGTGAAATTTAAAATTGCAAACATTTTCCGAAAATTAAAAATTCGAAAAAAATATTCACGATCCAAAGTTTAACGAAACAATTCGATCGGGACAAAACTATAAAAATTATATCAAGAAATTGACGGCTGAAATTTAAAAGAAAATTGGGAAGATCTCTCCGCACAAGAAAAAGAAGACCTTAACCGAGACATCGGAAATCCTTGCATATATTCAGGCTGAATTCCAAACTAGTAAATCTCGATCGTTTAATCAGCATTCTTCTATTTTACTTAAGAGCTTGAGCTTGAAAAAGTTAGAGAAATGATGGGTGCAAAACACCTTTGTCATCAATCACTGTTCGCAACAGAATGTGCAATAATAACCGCCTTAGGTATTGAAGAGGCTTTTACAATAATGTTAAGCCGAGAGCTACAACCAGTGATGCCAAACCGAATCGAAGTTTTTGTGCCTAAACCCAAACAAAATTATGCCTTTTTGGTAAAATTTATTTATATTTTACCAGAGAAGTGTAAAAAAACCTACAAGGTGATTAAAATTTGTTAACAAAATGTTGGTCGACCGATTGGTAACTAAACAGACATGGTTTGGGTTTGGTGACTAAGTCAAATAGAAAATTAGAAAAGGACGCACAGTTGTAAATGAAAATTTGTGATGCGACTTTTGTCAAAGAATGTACCAGCTTTCCAAGGTCAAAATTTATTTGTCTAAGTTGATTGTAAAAAACAATTCACACAAAAATTATGCCTCATGCATCGGAATTATGCCTAAAAGGCTAAAGCCACTCAAACAAGCAATTGTTATCAATTCAGAACTTATATGCAGAAAGCTGAGAAGTGAATATTAGTAGCGGAACTGAAATCCTACTTCTTTTTTTTTTTTATATACTTCTCCCGGGAAAGGCGAACCTATAACGCTACAACAGCGCCCCGAGATGCCTGCAGATGTATGTTTGCTCTGCTGCAAATTGTAATCTTCTGGAAATATATCCCCAGGAAGCGAGTTCCAAATTTTGCTTGTCCTGTACATTATCCTAAATTTCAGGTATTTATAAATCCCCGACGGTCTAGCTTAACGTCTTAGGGACTCCTATGTTTGAAGTGTCTGCCAACAGGAATCGAGCTTTTAAACCGATAAAATGGTCTGATGTGATGAGGGTTTATAGTGATCATTTAGACTTATAGCCTCAAAATTATATATAAGGTAACCCCAGGCTGGTATTATATTTAGCTGTAAAGTATGAAGTCCTTTATTTTCCACTTACATTATATAATCGAACTTAATCGAACTTCTCACAGTTTAGTCAAATTCTATCTAGATGGCGCTATACGGAGCAGTCTTATGTGATCTGAATCTGTGCCTCGGCCACCAAAAATTGTATATCTTTCGAAATTGTTTTGGTAAGGTTTGATGATGAAGCCTGCATTGGATTCGACGTAAGAAAACTTGTGGAGGCACATTCGTGATGGGGACATGAGTTTTCTCGGCGGCAGTTGAGTTCATTACTGCCGCCGAGTACAGGAATTGCAGAATTTCTTCATCACAGATTTTCAGTAACTCCTCTTGAAAAGCTTTCTTGAACAAAAAGAAATCCTCCGCAGGACATTGGCCTTGAAGTGATCCAATTCTAAAAATGTGTCCTATTGTGGCATCATTTTCAGTAAGGTCAATGTAAAATGTTTTGTCAATCATCCCCCGCAGAGTCATATCATTTAAAAAATCAACTGTCAAATGGGTCATCAGATGCCACTACAACTGCATTAACGGCCCTACGAACATAAAAATTAAGAACAAGACGCCGCCATTCGCATTCGAATACACACAGCACCATAGAACACTATATTATATAGTTCATGGTGGTCCCGCTCACAATCGGCCTACCAACAACAATGCCATCAATATGGCATATTGACCATTATGGTGGTTTAGCCTAATTTTCTCACCTATAAAACTTCATGGTTTATGTCTTCATCCCACGCTGCGATGACCTCATTAGAACCACCGTAAACCTTTCTTAATGACCGACATTTTCGACGACCAAAGTAGTCACATAGGTACCCTGCCCACGTACAGCAAATGTTTGGCATTTGGATATGTTGGAAATTGTAGCTGCGACGTGTAGGCGCGTACACGACATCCAATGAATATCGAAATCCGAATTGAGATCGATCTGGGCGACACGGCAGTGCCTCCCTCCCGCAATGTGTTGGCCTTTGACCCAAGTTGTGACTTTATCTCTGAAAGAATGGTACAATTCCTTGCACGGATTTTTCTGTTCAGTCCAGCTAAGAGTTGTTTTGATTTCACGTTAACGTTATAGAGCCCAACTGGCGATGTTCATTGTTATGTTCTGTCTTGTGTTTGTGTCGATTCCGATGGCTGCTGTTAGCTCGTCAGGCTAATATGGAAGCGGAGGTCATGTTTGACCTGCTTCGGTGAAGACATTGGCCAAATGTAACTTCTATTTCTGTCACAGCAACAAACACGACGACAACGGCCGAACCATATAAAGCGCAAGCAGCGGCATGGTAACAATGGGAAAATTTGCATTCGTACGAGATGGTCATAAAACGATTTTTATATCCAAAAAGAGCCTCAAGGGGATTGTGGGCTGTCAACTTTGGTCGAAAATACAGCGGATATGATTGGAGGCAATTGAAGGCACGAAACAACTTATGTGGTCTAGAAGAGAGCTCCGTTTTTGGTGGAGTGCCACAGGGCTGCGCTGATGGGCCTTTGCTTTTTGCAGACTTTTAATAAACCTCAGCTGCCATCTAAACGTCTCAAATAATAATAGATTCAAATGCGTATTTCTTTTCTACGTGCTATATCGCAGCTTATAGGGAGTCATGGTATAGCTGATCCGATGTTATGGTCAGTCCGGCACATCATTGAGTATAGATATTAAATGCCGCCACACACACAAATCGTTGCAATATAAAAGACATGTCATGCCAATTCCTTGGCGCGTTCTTGGCCAGAGCCCCAGAGCTGCATAGAAGCAGAGATGCAGGTAGACGGCGTAGAAACGTGTACCGTTGAAGTGATTTTCAATTCAGAACGCACACACATCTTTGGCTCTTGGACAATGTGTGGTATGACTTGTGCGTCGTCGTCGCTGTCGTTTTTGCTGCTTGGCAGGTGAACCCCGCTGAACGATGTCGTTCAATGGGCTTTTATTGGTTGTATATCTGTTCAATTTCTCGTGAATTGAAGGTGAAAAAAAAACCCACTGTAAGGAGAAGATACAGGGCGGACCATTCGACTGACGGTATGGTGACGACGACGACGACGACACATCGAAGCGGGATTGTTGGTCATTTGTTTTAATGTGTGTACATGGTGTTTGACTAATTTGTTATTAGTTGCGTTATGTTTGGCTTAGGAAGGGGTCTTGTTGGGATTTACTCGGACATCTCTCTCTGTGTATGGTTCGTGGAGAGTGAGATTTATTTTTGTGAGGGATTGTCAACTAAAAATTAATCAAGCAAGTAAAACTGATATAGGTGGCAATTTTTGAGCAGTGACATTTGTAATTTGCATGTGGACCTATTCTGAACAGCAGACTTTTATTCACGGGAACTGTCTATAATGGGCGATTTTATTTCTGACAGGTCACACCTCACACGCCTTAATTGAAGGAATAATCTTAGTCTAAATATTTAAGGCAAGTATTGCCCCTGTCAATGCCCGAATGACGATGAATAAAGCCTTAAAGACAATATACATCAATGGGATTAATCCAGCTTAAGCCAATGAACGATTGCATTGAAGTAGTATGTCGCGATAACAATATGGCGAGCGAGCCATTTCAACGGTTGGATGCTAGATGATTGTGAATGTCCATTTAAATGGTTATTAAAAACTTACTTAAGCCGACTTAAACTGACTAATCCGATGAGTGATTGCATTGAAGTAGTATGTCGCGATAACAATATGGCGAGCGAGCCATTTCAACGGTTGGATGCTAGATGATTGTGAATATCCATTTAAATGGTTATTAAAAACTTACTTAAGCCGACTTAAACTGACTAATCCAATGAGTGATTGCATTGAAGTAGTATGTCGCGATAACAATATGGCGAGCGAGCCATTTCAACGGTTGGATGCTAGATGATTGTGAATGTCCATTTAAATGGTTATTAAAAACTTACTTAAGCCGACTTAAACTGACTAATCCAATGAGTGATTGCGTTGAAATCGTACGTCGTCACAGTAAAAAGTTAGTCCATTACGAGGATTTGCCATTCGATTTTTGGTATATTTTTGACAACCGATTAAGCTCACTTAAGTTCGTTATGGTTGCAACTTTAAGGGTGCATCGTTGTGTGTGCACATTTAAAATTAGCCATTCGATTTGTTGAATATTTTTGACAACCGATTAAGCCCACCTAAGTTCATTATGGTTGCAATTTTAGGGGTGCATCGTTTTGTGCGCACATTTAAAATTAGCCATTCGATTTTTTAAATATTTTTGACAACCGGTTAAGCCCACTTAAGTTCATTGTGGTTGCAACTTTAAGCATACATTTAAAATGCATTATTCACTTCCCTTGTTGTGCCATTGCAAATCACGTTTACCAAGGTAAGGCACTTGACAGCAGGTGCGTTCTGTCCTTTCATTGACAACACGAGAAGATGCCAACAAATTGTCAATGGCAATTAAATGCGATGTGACATTTTATTTGTCAATTCGTCTATTTCCATTTTCACTTGCCATATTTCTAAACGGCACAAAAATATGTACATCATTTGTCAATTACGAAACGACAAGTATATACAAGTAAAACTTTCTGGCTGACTGAATCGAGCATACGCACAACGCGAATGTCATTGAAAACGATCATTGAGTGTCACGACGTATCCACCTGTACTATAAACATATATCGCGCAACGATCCTGATACCCATTCATGCACGAAAAAATCAACTGTCTCAAGTCTTCAAGTTGACAAACCACGACCCAACTATATTATACATATCGTGTTCGTGGCCAATGCCTAAGTAAGGAGAAAAGAGTAAATCACGTTTATATAAGAAAAAAAAAAAAAAAAACCGAAACAGAAATTAATTTAAAACCGCCTCATTAATCATTTACACTTGCGCATTCATCAATCAACGCTTTGAGTTGAAGATTTTTTAAAACATTTATCGTTCTCTTAACTGCCGTTCGTTTCACTGTCATGTTGCCCGATGATACTGCACGACTGCAACCTGCAGACGACTGACTGCATCGCTGCGATCCTGCGTTGTGTTCATACAGATATTCCAAGTAATTAATTACACGCACATTCGCCTTTATGTCGAGTCTAATTATATTTGTGAGAAAAAAAAAACGAAAAAAAAAAACAACAACCATGGACTTGACAGCATAAAACCGCTGTCAAAGTGGCGTCACACGATTTATTGCAACGCACGCGTGACGCTATTTCAAATGCACTCTTGTGTGCATTGTCTTGTGGGTGTCAGCAGTCCGATTCTATGGAACACACCTCAGTGGTCATAGAAATTTGACTGGGCGACTTTGTTTTCATCACTTACCACCACCAGCACACATCAATGTAACAAATGTCTTGTTAACTGTCAGAAATCAGGTCAGGCTGTCATCCTTTGGCCCCATTTCACTTTCACATCGTTAACATTCATTTGCTGTTGCTCCACGTTCACTCGTCCAACGTCCACTGTCAGTGTTTATCACGGTCAAGAATCTTAAACTCACCGCGTTAACGACATGGAAAATCAAATTAAAGGACTATCAATCGGCTGCAGAGAATCAATTTTCCTTTCGCTTCAGATTGACACAAAGTGACCACAATCAGATCGATTAAGTGCCCCGTAAAAGCAAAACTGCCGCTATAAATATGAACCGCAGAGCGCAAAATTTGTGAAACGGCAATGAAACACGAGGCTTCATTCAGCGGAGCGTTTATGTTCGCGTTTAACGAGCGAAAGAGGGTGGCCGCAACGACGTGGAAACCTCTGTCTGCCCTCTCGATGACAGCAACTATATACCTGAAAGCTGAAAGCGAACGCCATTTTTCACCTCTGTAACTGAAATCGAGAATGACAGCAGACTGTGGTGCTGTTTGCTGCCGCGACCACCTTGATTTGGCGATAAAGGTGTGGCTGAGGCCCTGAGGGACGCCACAGATTGCACTGCGAATACTTGGCGTGTGTGTAAAAGTCCCGCCATAGATGTGAATCTGGATTAACAACGTTGTTCTTCTAATTCCAATTAGGGTTCGCTCGATTGGAAAAAGTGATTGTATTTGGGTTGTAATGGAGCACAGAGTACTGACAGTGCTGACACACTGACTGTGGCCTTCAAAATTTTTATTGACTGACCATTTTATAGTCGTGAACACGGCTGGGTTTCGGAAGGGGTCATCGATGAGCGGATTTATTTATTGCGCAGTGATGTAGGTCGACAGATAGAGTTTGAGGATAGACGTTGAAAAAGAGCAGGTTGGTTCGCAAAAAGAACGAAGTCTGTCAGCGGTGTTTTTTTATGGGACATGTACATGTACGTGGCAATAAAAGTTTTACTTTACAGTCCAATTCATTAAACGCTAATAAATTTGGTAATTTCGACCTAGCGAAACAGACTTTCACCGGAAAATTTCTATTGCATAGGAAAAATCATGTCATGGACTTGAACTGGCATAAGAAACTGGTGCGCGAGTCTGACGTTTACGCAGCTATCAAAAGTCGTGCAGATTACTATATTCAATTGTAATTAGGTTTGTTTCATTACTTTTGTTGTAAGAATGGAAAAGACTGTCAAAATGGTAGTGGTGGGGATAAATTATCTCACAGAGAGGGGCACTTAGGAAAAAGTTAGGGAACGCTTTTGTGGTAATCTATGATAAATGTCAGATAAAAAAAAGGGGGTTTTCAACAGGGACGCTACAAAAGTAGAGCGACAGGGACAGTAAACGACTTTCTTGCCGCTCTTTTGACATTTCTCTTCAGTAAGGTTTGCCATTTCATGATGGAAAGATATACGAGCCAACAACGAGTCGAAATTAGTAAAATTTACTACCGAAATTCGGAGTCAGTGGCCTCAACGTTAAGAGCGCTACGTCCAATTTATGGTCGTCATAATCGTCCTAGCAGATCAACAATTGAGCGTCTAGTGGAAAAAGTTGAATCCACAGGCACAGTACAAATATTCCCGTGCCAGTGAGACAAAAAAGGTCCCGTAGTGTCGAGAAAATTGCTGCCGCTGAGGCTTCAGTTGAAGAAAGCCCAAATGTGTCTCTCACACGTCGTTCTTAAGCGTTGGGCACCTCTGTGACGTCGTTGTGGCGAATTTTGCGAAAAGATCTTGGCCTACATCCTTACAAGATTAAATTGACGCAAGAACTGAAGCCGCTTGACCACCAGAAGCGTCGTATGTTCGTGAATTGGGCTGAGCAACAACTTGAAAATGATTCGGATTTTCATCGAAAAATCATCTTCAGCGATGAGGCTCATTTTTGGCTGAATGGCTTCGTCAATAAACAATATATGCGGTATTGGTCAGGCAGCAATCCACACGTACTCCATGAATCATCATTGCATCCCGAAAAAATTACGGTTTGGTGTGGTTTATGGGCCGGCGGCGTCATTGGGCCGTACTTTTTCCGTGATGATCACCACGTTACTGTAAATGGGAATCGCTACCGTTCAATGATAACCGAATATTTTTGGCCCCAATTGGATGATATGGACTTGGAGGACATGTGGTTCCAACAGGACGGCGCCACAAGCCACACAGCGAATGTCACAATCAATTTATTGAAAACCAAGTTTGGAGAACGTGTTATCTCACGAAATGGTCCAGTCGCTCGGCCGCCTCGGTCGTGCGATTTGACGCCGTTAGACTATTTCCTGTGGGGTTACGTCAAGTCTATGGTCTATGCCAACAAGCCAGCGACGATTGATGAACTTCGTACGAATATCGAACGTGAAATTGCAGCAGTATCGGCCGATTTATGCTTGAAAACCGTCGAATATTGGGTTCAGCGTCTGGACTTCTGCAAGCGTGCCCGTGGTGGCAATGCTAAAGAAATCGAGTTCCATACATAGTGGCATCGAACGTAATTTCACATGAATAAAGAATTTCAGTGATATCCAAAATATTGATAATGTTTTATTTAAAAAAAACGTTTGTAGCGCTCTTATTGGCGCAACAGGTCCGGATTGACCCTAGGCCTAGCTTCTCACAACCATTTGTTTTGTGTGAGTTTTTCATTTTTGGAACGAATGGAAGGGATCTACAATTTTATGCCGACTTCAAACGGCTAATTGAGAAGCTCTTTCAAGACATTTATACTCTCGGATTTTTGTCAGACGTTCGCGAGAGGTGGCGCAGTGGGAACGTCGTTAAAATGTCTGATAAACTCGAGGAGTTAGCTAATTTTAATTTATTAAAAATATTAGTTAATTCATCTAGCGATGGAACTGATTTAGAATTAATCGAACGACTGTCTGACTAGATCTACCTATAGATGTATTTCAGTTTTGAGTGTGTGGTCACGTGATTAGTTTTTGCAGTTGGCGTTTATGGAGGGGAAGCCGACAATTCTAGTCAAGAAAAACCTGCCTACATATTCAATTGACATTTCGAAGAGTCAGATTTAAAATAAACAGAGTGGCCGTGGCAGAATTCTGAAGAGTCGAAAAAAGGGCCGGTGAGAGAAAAAGGTGCCATTTCTATTTTCTCACGGTATTTAACAACAAGTTGTTATGAGGGATCTTTTCCGAATAATAAAGGCAAAAAAGCAAAATCAAACAAAGGTACCGCTGACCGCGAGAATACAAAAACAATTCAAGTTGCTCAGACAACGCGTTCGGATTCCTAGTCACGACGAATCTAGTTGACGTTTTACATAAACTAGGTATCCGAACGTCCCGAATTTCGTCGCAACTTGCCAAAAGAACCTTGAGTATAACATTCAATTTCATTTTTCCGCCTGGTTATACCATTTGAATACGTAAGAAATCAAAGCAAATGAACGCATATGCAAAAGAGGACAACAAATTTCAAATCAGCTGTTACTTGTAAGATGACTACCAGCTTTTCCAATTCTTACACCAAGAAATTTGTTGAGTAAAAATTCGTAAGATTCTCAGTGGAGGGGGAAGGGTAATAAATTGCTCTCTCGATGACGTCCTCTTTTACGAATTTTTCGAGTTAAGGAACGGCATTGAGTAAAAATTCGTATGATTTAAAAGTAAAGTAACATACCTATTAATTCTATTGCGTATTTTTATTTTCTATTCATTTACTTTGTTTCCTTTGAAGTGGCACACACAAAAATACCAAACTTAGCTACATAAGAGAAGATACCGACAGTGTGAAAAACCAAACGCTATTCAAACGCTCGACTAATCGAGAAAAGTACTAAAACAGAGGCCAATTTTCAAATGCTCAACAGAAGTCTATACCCTGTTGGACTAATCCGTATTCCCAAAAGCCTATAGATAATCTTTAAACAGATGCATGCTCCCTAAAGATTATCCCCAAATTAGAATGTTCACAAAGCCTGCGGCTCCAATTTTTATCATTTTTGAATATCTTTTAACGGGTCGCTTCTGTTAAGCTGCGAGAAGTTGTTCTCTGAATGATTCAAATCACATAGTTAACGCTATCTCTACTATTCGTCGCTCTCAACACGATAAAACAAGACTTCTACTCCATACTTATCGCATACCGATTCGATCTTCGAAATGCAAGTCCCAATTTACACTTCAACATTTTCCATGATAAATGACCATAAAATAATTATACATTGACTTAGAACCAAAGAACAGCTAAGCGTCTGCCTTAATGATTTCGTTAGTCTGACCTAAATGCAGGTCGACAGGAAACCGCTTCTAATTAACACTAGAACCCATCTTCGAATCTTTTACCCTTCATGGAACCGTTCATCATTTCTATTTTTACCATAATTCGAAACCCTAAACAACGTAACTATTTGATCAGAACTTCAGATATTCGATCTCGAGTTGGAGCATAAAACAAATGTCATAACTTTGTAGCAGAGAGTTACACCTACGGTGGCACCCGTTTGAGAACCATCGCATCTCCAGCTTAAGCATAAAATGCGCATTGAGCATAAGCAAAGACAATAAAAATAACTATACGTAGGCGAGGATTGGGCTTTCTCATGCAGATACTGTTTGGTTTGATTGAATGTACGAGTATATCTATGACTTCCATCAGAGTCGAACGATTGCTTGGCGTGATCCAAGCCCACATGGTTTGGTGTTACAGCATAATGCACTGCCGGCCTGTGAGAACATGTGTGTGGTTCAGAACTTTCCCTATCCATAGACCTAATAGGCGCCTCAGACCTCAATTGACGACTGCAACTCGCTGTATGCACGCCGCATACACAGGAAATTGGCAGCTAACAAAATGGTAAAATGGATAAAAATAAAACCAAACAAAAGCAATAAAAGCATGGAACGCATTTCATTTAATTGCGAATTCAATGTGCGTTCGTCCTAAGACAATACGACTGCAACGTTAAGTGGCTCCACCGCGCCATCACATGAACGTGCTGTACTGCTAAATGTTGTGCTGGTCTTCGGTCTATAGTGTCTTATGCTTATCGATTGCACAGCAATTAACCAGACGAAGAAAAAGAGGAACGACACCATAAAGAAGAATGAAAACTAATTTTTACTATAGCGTGCGATAAAAATAATATGCGTTCGCTTTGTTTACAGGTTTTCAGTTTCAATGCCAATGACATGTGCCGTGAGTCTGTTCGTTTGGTTTTATTATTTTTATTTCTTAAACCTCTCTTAAGTGAACCACGAACGGTATAAATTTACAGACAAATAGAGCAATGCCGTTAATCAAAGTGAGAAACATCTCTCGGCCGCTGAAATGTCAAATTTGTGCAATAAAATAAAGTACGAACCAGAAAATGGAAAATGGCTGCAATGTGGGATACAAAATTATATTTTTTTTTTTGGCATTGCGGGCCATTTAAAGAGTTTGACCAAACTTAAGTAGATTTGCGACCTATTTTGGAATCAGATTTCACATTATATCTAGAACTTACAAATTCACTCGTTTTTGCAAAAGGATTAGTTCTTGTCAAAATGTTCCACTCATGCAATCGCCCATATAAATTCATAAAAATATTTCAGAACACCAGTGAATTCGTAGAGTAACGAAACGAAAGCTTTAACAAATTCCCTTCAATTTCTCTTTGGTAAGTTTCGTAAATCAGTTAATTGGTATAAATGTCCACTGTTTGCTTTGGGAAATCTGTCATTTATAAGAAACTAGCTTTTCCCGCCCTTCTTTGCCCGAATATTTTTTGACAAATACCATCTCACTGTATATTGGGATCAAAATTTAAAAACAATAAAATTCTCCATACAAAATTAAGGGAAAATTAACTTTTACGAATTTTCCAATTTCCTTTTCAAATTTTCCAATTTTATCGCCGTATAAACCTTCCTAAGACGTAAACAGACACAACAAAGAAAATATGGGTCAAATCGGACGATCCGTTCTTGAGTGATTGGCGTTCTTACGGATGCAACTTTGTTTTATATGTATAGATGTATTAACTTTACTTTACTTTTATGTTTAAGTATTAAAAATTTCGTAATATTTTTGTTCAAACTGTGTCAGCTTCATTTAGGTATATTCTCTCTTTCTGTATATAAACATAATCAATGAACATTTGCGAAGCAACGCTCTTGTTGTTAAAATGATGGCCCCTTATAAATGTCTTAAAACTTGTGATCAAAGTGATTCAAAAAATGCGAAGAAGCGTTTGGTGACAGAAAACTTAAATTCCACTGCATAATAAGCAGATCTATAACTAACCAGCCTACACACATCCTCAAATTTATTGAAACTCAATCCATAAAAACGACATTATACGCAGCAAAGCTCCCTTCAGCGAGAGGCACCTTCCTGCGCCCAACCACACGCGACTATTAACATCCTTTTAAAAAGTACCTTCATAAACAACAAACTCGTTGACATTTCGATTATTCACGATCTGCCAACCGCCATTAAGCCCAACACCTAACTCATAAGGCTTGAAAGCCTCATTCATTACTTAACTACGACCAATATAATTAACAATTTAAATGCACGCCACCGCTATCCCTTAAACTTACCACAATAATGCCATTCTCTCCGCTACTGGTTACAATGGTGGCGCCTAGCCATTGATTTGATTTCGTGTCGATTTGTTCACCTCGATCGTTAATTTGATTTGCTAGAAAAAGAAAATACGAATTTATTAATTTCAGATGCATGAGTGCTGGCCTCTATGAAATGACAACATTCAGACATAAAAACTATAAAATATGAACATTTAAATGACACGACAGACAAAATTATAATAAAAATACATTTTGTTTTTTGTAGTTATACCTTAAAAACATAAAATAATAAAATTCGAGAAAAAGATCAAGTATTTCCTGTCGCCAATGTTACAATATCCGACAGTGATTTGTGACTTGTGATGTGAGTCTGCCTCAGAGAGCACTCTCTTAGTCATAAAATAATCGAATAAATAAAAACGGAAAGCATGAAAATGAGAAACAATAAAAAATTGTCAAATTAATATTTCTGTCAGTGAGTGGTTTCTGTCAGCGGCGTTGTTCTTCTTCGTTTGCCTCCGCAAGTAGCTAGCTAAATTTAGATGAAACAAATTGATAAATTTACCACAGAGATGTGCAGAAGGAAATAAAACTAAAAAGAAATATACACTGATATGGAACTGGTGAAGAAATACAAAGTAAAAAAGAACAGCGAATGAGAGAAAAACAAATTAATTGCAGGCACAGGGTGCATCTAAACACTTAGGCAGAGACAACATACACCTGACATACCTATTTTTGGTATAAAACACTTGTTTACACCCACTGTTTGTGTTGCAAATAAAATAGAAAACAAATGTTTTTGTTTATTATTATTAATATATTTAATGAATATAAGGAAAATGGAGATTTTTTGGATGGTTGCCCAATCGATGAGCTACACACATAAGTAGAGATTTGACAGCGCAACTAGATGTGTGATTTTCAAAATTCAACTCTTAATCGGTAACCTTCAAAATAGTTCATCCGCTTCTATTTTAACTTTCCCTAGAACCCTATAGATCTCCAACAGTTCAGCTTGCTTAAAAGTTCAATATTTTTACATCTTTCTCTTACGTCAAGTACAATCCGCAACCATATCAGAACAGAAAATACCCATGAGAGAGGCTCAAACCTAGACTTACTACAAAGTCGCACGTTCTTTGTTACATATGGCAAGTCCACGATCATGGATTATTATCTCATCGAGGAAGTATATTTAAACACTTTTTATCAGCTTTAGTCGAATGCGATAGAGTTAGACAAAAATTCCAACTAATACCCGTACGTATAAATTATTCTCCCGATTTGTCATTGAAATGTGGGTTTTGAGCTTTTTGTTTATTTTCGCCTTCTTTTGGTATATTCAGCCGGTTGGGTCGATTTGCGAAAAGCGAATAAATAATAGATGTGTGAAACGAGTTCTGCCCAAACAAATAAAAATGGAGGTTTATTTGAAAAGTTCACAAAAGGATTTGATCGAGACACTTGTATCTACACATAACTGATCAGATCAGGTGAAGAATAATAGCTGGCGGCGTTGTCGTTTTGTTGAGTTCTCATTTTTGTGTTGCTACTTGTATGTTAATTAAGTTATTTTCAACTGTCTGGTATAGAGGGGAATGTCTTCGAGCGCCGCGTCGCGTCGTTTGTTTTCGAATCTATCCTCAGCAATAAAGCTCTCAATTGTTTGTAATCAAAGCCAGACACAAAACGAACGTTTTCAATTGCGAAAATGTTCTGTGAATTTGTTAGTTGATTGTGTGTGACAGTGTAAGAAAAGTGGCATGGAGGCATTGAACCCTTTATGTAGTCTATTTCGCTCTAAATGGGTTTTGAATTTCAAATAAAAATGTATTTCCTCAAATGTGTGACGAAGTTGCTGATCGTTGGTCGTTGACATTGATGAAAAAAAAAAAAAAAAATATGTACGCTTTGGGTGACAATGATAATACAGAGGTGTCAATTTAATGCAAATCTTTGACAATTAACCTAGAAATTTAAAATACTAAATCGTACATCCTCGATCCTTGTAATACGAAAAGGAGGAACATAACAAAATAAGTTAAATGAATACATGCACTGAAGCTATGTTCAGAAGATTGCCAGATCTGACAATATTGTGAGGTCTACAAATGAAAAAAATTGCTTCAAATGTCCGCAAACGGTGTGAACTGGCAATTTTCTCCAATATTTGCAAAAAGTCATTGACAGATGATTGTCAGACCGCCATCTGACAATGCAATTGTTAGGTATCTGCCAATCGTCTGAACACCCAATTTTATCATTGTCAGACCATTGCCAGACGTTTAAAATAAAATAAAAAATATTGTCAGGTCTAAAAATGATCTGGTAATGACCGGCTATTGTCATATCATTTGCAGGTCATTACCAGATCATTTGTAGACCTGACAATATTGTCAGATCTGGCAATCGTCTGAACATAGCTTAAGTAACAAATCGGCGATTTGGCATCACCGTTCTCTGAACTTCTAAAATCACTATGCGTTTTATTTACATGGTATTTGATTGAGCGATCTCAGAGCATTTTTATGTTCGTTTGACAACAAAAAGCAATATTTTCCAGATTTCAGAACAATTTTGCGAATCTAGATTTTTTCTCAGATTTGCTTCAGATTAACCAATACAAGTGTGTTTGAGTTTGACAACTGGTGGAGTTTGTTTAGGTTTTCGTGAATTCTTTCTACAGCAAAGAGGGCTTTGCATCGGGTTAAAGAAATCAATCGGGCCGCAAATTTCGAATGTTTAATATAAAATCCAACCAGTGAATGGAAAACGCTTTGAAAAGTGTCGAAGGCTACACATATTCGAATCGCACGAATATCAACACAAAAAAGAGCAAGTGACGTTTTTGTGTTCGATTAGACACACGAAGTCTGAAATCTGAGAGCGAATCTGAAGAAGCCCAATCGAATACCACATTATAAAGCGCAAATACGCGTGTTCACTATACAAAAGTTAAATCCGAAATCCACTGCGCTTTCTCGTCTTTCTATTCTTTCTAACCACATATTAAGTCTGAAACACAACAAATCATCACGTTAATTTATACTCCACTACTCGCGTCCGTCATTTTTCCATCTCTAGTGTCAAAAAAAAAAAAAAAAACAAACATGCAGCATTGCACTTTTCATCGAAGAAAAAATGTTTGTAGGCTGGTTCCGCTTTGATTTTCTTTCATTTTTGCATCAGCCTCATAGGAAATTCACTTTACATCGAAAACGAATTCGGCCCACGACTGATGTGGGCCCAAAAACCATCCCACACGCATCTCTGGCCAAAAATACAAAATAACCACATCACCTTGCACGACGCGCATTCGATTTAGCAAACGCATACATGCTTTGACAGCTTGCGCCGCTGCCGCTTACTTTTGTCCACCATAAAATCGATGGGCGAACTTGTTTCGTATTCTATATCATTCCGTCTTTCTGTTTGATTTCAGACTGGAAATTCGCTTGCGTCATTTCCTTTTTAAGTTAAAAAAATTACGATGTGGAGGCGGCTTTATATTTAGAAAACTCCAACCCGCTGATCGTATATTCATCATATATTTATTTGTTTTTGAACTTCAAATTCTGATCGATTTGGGTCAGTAAATCTGTTACATTAAGAATTTGTTATTATTATTATTATTTTTTTTTTTTCGTTAAAAGGTTGGCATCACTTTTGAATGGAATTCCATTCCTATTCCATGCCGTAATTTCAATTTAGGCAGTGTAGGCGATCGCGTTGAGGTGTTGTAAATATAACTTATTCACGTCTTTTGGTCGTAATTTAATGTGTGAGTCTATAAAGTATCTCATTTTCGTTGAGAACACCATTATGTGTGTGTGCTCTGCCTTGAAAGTGTCAACAGAGGTGTCGGAGAAATCGTATTTATCGTTGGTGCGGCATTAGTTCATTTCCATAATTAAACTTTATTAACCGAAACAAAATTATAATCCTGCATGGTTCAACATCAATCAGAATGCAACGTACACATATTCATTAGAGGCAATAGCCGGCACGCTAATGGTAATAGCCCGAAGGCAAATTGAAAAAGATGGACGGAGATGGCGGACGGTGGAGGCTGATTTTAAATTTAGGTGCGTGCCAAGAGCAATTAAGAAATTTGACGCAGTTTGTCATAGAGATGCACGGTTAAGTGGGGAGTTTTTTTTTTTTTTAAGAATTTAAAGACATTAATTGTGACGAGGGTGGGATATTTATATCGCGCAGTGATGGACCTTGGAAAACGGAGTTCGTAGAAGGTAGAGCAATAAGCCTTGAATGGAGTTAGGTATGTGTGTATATTGGGGGTTTTATAGAGCCGTTGGAATATGGTGAAAAATAAATTTATACGGCTCTCGAAAGTGTTCGAAATTAGGCAAACAATCTTCGAATTTTAAAAAGATTAGTTGGAATGGAATACATTCCTGGGGAAAAAAATATCCATATTGAAATTTTGGGAAAAATAAATTTATACGGCTTTCGAAAGTTTTCGAAATTGGGCCAATAATGTTCGAATTTTAAAGAGATTATAGTTGGAGTACATTCCTGGGGAGGAAAAATCCACATTGACATTTTGGGAAAAATATTTTTTTATGACTAGGTATCGAAAGTGTTCGAAATTAGGGAAATAATGTTCGAATCTTAAAGAGATTAGTTGGAGTATATTCCTGGGGATGAAAAATCCACCTCCAGGTTTTAAGATCACGTGCCGATTTCATGGGGGTTTTTAAAAGCTTGGCAAAATGTACTCTAAATTTCTTTCGAACTTATTGTACAAAAGTCTCTGAGTCCATTTCATAGAGCCAAATATCAAGAGTGGATCTGATAAGGATAAAATGTCCTTATTGTTGTGTGTGATGGGACTTTCAAAGACGCAAACAAAAATGTTTTATGAACGTTATTATTCATTTAACAGAACAGCTCGTTGTTGAAGACGACAACTGTCAGTCATATAGGTGTGTTTGCTCGCTGGTTCAGGAGAACGATTGTAAGTGCTGTTCGTATCACTTATTTGCTTCCTTTTTGGATGTCCCGCGTACACCTGCACTGCAATCCCACATAAAGTTGAATCTCAGCTTATATCAGAATTTACGACATAATTGTGTTGACCAACAATTTCCAGACATAATTCAGCGCAAATTAAAACACTTGTTTCTTACTTTTAAAATTAAACAATATTTATTTGGAACTATGTCCTTTATTATTGAAATACTTTTTACTAATTCTAAAAGGAGCTTAAGGCTACTATGTAGTTACAATAAGACTGTTGATAAATTCATCATACAGTCGTATTTATATACTTTTCTTATCTATCTACAAGGAGACCCAAGCGTACAATCGTCTTGCTTGATAATGAAGAAGAGATAATATTCCAACATTGTATACAAACGATATTATCTCTTTTACATATGTTATCATTGTAGCGTTGTGTGCAAGACTGTACTAGAGACTAAAGATATCATTGAATACAAATAATGTTATCTTTTTTCTCAATATGTTTTGCTATGGATACTTAACTCCCCCCCTTGTTAAACGAAATCGTCCCGATTTTTCGACGCTATTTTTAACATTTCTCTTTCATAAGTTTTGTTATATGCGTCAATCTTTTTTTGTTTTTGACGATCTGTTATACATTGTATAGTTTTTATCATTACGTACGTAAATGCTAGAATAACAATCAGTGTTACAATTGTGTATATAGTTGATAATATCGGTTTTTCTTCAAAAGGAATAATTAGTTTTTTTAAAGTATCTATGTTATCGAATTTGTACATTGTATCTTCTTTAATTATTTGGTCGATGTAAGACTCTGAATTATGATTTCTTAATATAACTTCTTTAATTTGCTTATGCATGTTTTTGTATATTTTATCGTCTAGATTTATAGTATTTTCATAAGTAACTAAGTTTATACCATTAATTGTTTGATTATTTAACTTATGCTTACCGCTTAATAACATAACACCGGATTCAATTTCTAAGTCGTAATCGTATTCTTGTTTAATGTTGCATTTTGAAGTTATATTCTTTAAAAGTGGAATAAGACAATTTTCTTCTTCAAAGTTAATTTCACAAATGTTTTTACTTAGATGATTTTGACAATTTCTTGTTCTTAAATAAGTTTGGTTACATAAGGCAATTGTTTTATCTGTAATGATTTTTCCATGTTTTGAATTTAAAGGTGTTACTTTATACAATTTACATGATTTAATTAGAACTGGATATTTATATATTGTGATGAAGAATTCATCAGTTCTAGCTAATAATATTTTAGAGTACTCAAGTATATTTATTATGGGTACTTGAATTATTTCATGTTGAATAATATTTTTAATGTCATCTAAGTCTAGGCTTTCTGATAAATATTCATTATTTTTTGCTGCATTAATTGTTCTGGTCAATAATAATAATTGTTCGTACACTTGTTCTATTACTAAATGTTCTTTAAGGCTCTGACCTTCGAATTGTTGCAAAATTTGTTCAAATCTAGAATTTATAGTTTTTTGTTTATTATTGTTTTCTATGAGATTATTTATACTCGTTTCTATGTTAACTAAGTCATAATGGTCAGGATTACCAAACACATATTTGAAAGCTGTTCCTAAAAAGTTAATTGATCTAGTATGCCTAGTATGTTCTTGTAATTGGTCTGCTAAATTCTTAATTTTACTTAACCAAATTTTTTCTTCTTGTGTAGGTTGATATTTACTAGTTACGATATTTACGTAAGGTTGAAATATCGAAGTCAGGTTGGTGGCATGTAACAAATAAGTTTGTTCTTTGAATAAATACACGTCATCTGTTTGCGTAAGTATAAACTTCTTGTTTAGTAACTCAGTTATTTGAACGTTTCCTTGCCCTTCTTGACTCTGTACAATTCCTAGTAATGTTAGGAATATTAATATTTTCGTCATCTGAAAAATGATAATTCTTTATGTTATCCTTGTGAATTTTTATTCCTTCTTTAGAGATTACAGTGTCTCCTTTATCTTCTTCTACTATTCTTGTTATGTATCTGGCGTTAGATTTCTTTCTAAGACCTGTGATTCTTACCATTATCTTATCTCCTTTTTTATACTCTCTGTGTCGAGTTCCTTTATTTAGACGTTCGATCACTTTTTTGGATGCTGAGTTTAGTTTATTTATTATAATTTCACTATTGCTATATTTATTTTGATTAAAGAAAATGTCTCTAGGTTTCAAACCGGTAACTGAGTGTATAGAATTATTTAATTCACGCACTGTTCTAAATATTTCTTCGATAAGTCTTGTTTTATTCTGAATTGTGAATATTCTAGACAGTTCAGTTATTGTACCGTTTACACGTTCTACCTGACCGTTCGCTGTCGATCTGTATACTGGAGTTTCTACTTTAGTTATGTTGTATTTCAAACACATTTGGTTCACCATTTCTGTTTTGAATCCCTTCTCGTTATCTGTCATGAGTCGTTCACATTTTGGGAAATAATTAGATAAGACCTCTTCCATAACGTCGTACAGTCTGTTTCGAGTTTCGATTTCCCGAAGGATTGTATATTTAGAATACTTATCTACTGTTACAAGGAAAGTATACTTGTCGTTGAAGTATATGTCCATATGAATGTGTGTTCCCACATGTGTTGGTATTTCTGAATTATTCAGAGGTTCTCTGATAGGTTTTCTTTCATATTTTCCAAATAGACATGCTATGCATTTTCTGTTGAAACTCTTTGCTTGTTTATTTAGATCGGGCCAGTAATATTTCTCTGAGATTTCTTGTATATTGTTACGTAACCCTCGGTGTGCTCTTTCGTGAGTTACCCTTACAAGTTTTAGTTGTTCCTCCAAATTTGTCACGTCTTGAAGTTTTCTTGGTGTGAATATAAATCTTACTAGTGGGAATTCTTTTTTTATGTTTTCACCATATTTGTATATGTTTTCAAATTTCGTATGCAAAGCTACAATCTTTTGGGGTTGTATAACTTCTTTCATCTGCCTTAGTAAAGAGTCTTTGTCCTTAAACTTTATTATGAGTCTTATTTTGTTACTAAAATAGATTTGTGTTTCGATATTATTTGTTATATCTTCAATAAGTTCGAACTGTGCAGTGTATGCATTAAAAGGCTGATTCACAGTTTTTATTATATCATTAGAAGAACTTTCAGCTGAATGTGCTGTTTCTATGGTAGAAGTATTTATGCGTTGACGTGATAATGCGTCAGCTACAAGATTTAGGTTTCCTGGTTTATAAACTAATTTTGCTCCAAAGTCTTCAATGATTCCCTTCCAACGTTTCAGCTTTGTGTTGGGATTTTTTTCTGATACAGAATATATAAGGCTCTGGTGATCGGTATATATGGTTAAGTCTGCTATACCATATATGTAGTTTCTGAGTTTTTGTAAGGACCATATGATCGCTAATAGCTCTTTCTCGTTTGTGCTATAGTTCTCTTCTGTCTTACTCAGTGTTCTTGACAAGAAGTGTATAGGTTGCTTATTCTGACTTAGTACGGCTCCAATAGCTATGTTGGATGCATCAGTAGTAAGCTCGAATGGTTTACTATAATCCGGTTGAAAAAGTTCGACTTGTTCTTTCAAATAATTTTTTAAAATTCTAATCGCTTCTAATGCTGAATCATTCAGATTTAACTTAATATTTTTACTTTGTTTTTTGTTTACTTTACCGTTATCTCCTCGTAAATATAATGTCAGGGGCTTGGCTATGCTTGCGTATCCTTTTATAAACTTACGATAGTAACCTGTAAGACCTAAAAATCCTCTCAAATCCTTTACCGTTTGTGGGACTGGAAAATTTTCTATAGCTGCTATTTTCTCAGGGTTCGTAGTGATTCTACCATGTCTGATTATGTGACCTAAGTATTCTACTTCTTCTTGAAAAAACTTACTTTTCTCATCAGATATTTTTAATGTGGCTTTATTGAGTACGTCGAATACTTGACTTATGTGCTGTATATGTTCTTCCTCAGATGAAGAATATATCAATACGTCATCAATGTAAACGTGTACGAATTTACCTACAAAGTCTCTCAAAATGTCGTCCACGCATCTCTGAAATATGCTTGGTGCATTTTTGAGCCCGAAAGGCATTCGTTTAAAATGATATTTTGCGCCATTTATAGCAAAAGCTGTTTTTTCTTTATCATCTGTTTTGATTTTAATTTGGTGGAAACCTGACTCCAAATCTAATGTTGTAAAGTACTTGGCTTTACCTAAATTTTGAATTGTCATGTTGACATCCGGAATGGGGTATCTGTCTGTTACAGTGTGAGCGTTAAGTTTTTGGAAATCAACAACCATGCGCCGTTTTGGTTTTCCTTTTTCGTCCAAACCTTTTTTAGGTACTGTCCATATGGGACTGTTATAAGGACTATGGCTTTTTTCTATTATATCGTCATGTAAGAGTTTCTGTATTTCTTTGTTTACGAATTCGTTATCTGCTATGGGATATGGATATTGTTTAACATAAACCGGATTATCATTGGTCGTCCTAATGCTTGCTTCTATAGTATCTGTAAAGGGTAACGGTCCTATGCTGTTATTAATCTTCATCAGTCTATCTATGTCTGCTTTATAAATATTATTTTCCCCAATTATGTAATTAATTTTCTGAATAGATTCGACACTGCTTATGGTAGTTAGAGTCATATTACTGAAATTTATTTCCGCGTTTAGAACTTTAAGTCCTTCATATCCTAATATCATATCAAAAGACTGAATATCCTCTAATTCAAAAAATGTTATATTTTTCTTTAATATCCTAACTACTTTCTTTGTATCTACCATAGAATAACCATGCATTGTTTTTATTTTTATAGGTTTAATTTTAATTTTTTTGCTAGAATCGCATTTTCTATTAATGTAATTATGGGTTGCACCAGTATCAATAAGAATTTTATAAATTTTCTTAGAAATAGTACTAGTTAAATTTAAGCAGGGCAACCCGTCTACTAGTTTAAATGATCTATTCTTATGTTATTATTTACCATACATTCCGTTTCATCTGCTTCTGCATATGTACTGCTGACATCGTCTCTGCGTTGTTGTCGGGAGTTATTTACTCTCTGCTGCTTGAAGTTCTGCTGATAAGATCGTTGCGGTCTGTTGTGTGTGTTGAAACTCCCGCTGTGTTCACGTTTCGCTGGTGGATTATATACATCGGGTTTGTATTGATTCCAATTTTGTCGCTGTGCATGTACAATTTGTCTCGAGTTTATCTCCATCGGCTGTGGTCCTTGATTGTGTTGCTGCATATTATCGTATTGCTTCTGGGGTTGATAATTCGTTGTTTGGCTCGAATAATTTGGTCTTCTTTCGTTTCTGCGTTCATGTGGCATATTTTTGTGGTGCTTATCCTGAGTGAGATGTAAATGCCTGTGCACATTATCATGTTCTATTCTGCGAGCAATTGCGAATGCGTGTTCTAGATCATTTATTGTAGCTGAATATAATGATCCTCTTGTAAAGTTGTCACTCATACCATCAATGAATATACGAACTGCGTCGTCGTTAGCATTTTTAATTAGTCTGTCGATTATATTCGGCGGATCACCTGACATAGTGATTTTTGATATTATTAAATTGAGATTTTTATTTATCTCGTCGTGGTATTCAGACAGTGTGCTTCTTTTTTGCGTGATGGCTTTCATCATGTCTTGTAGCACGTATAGAGGTTCTTGATTAGAGTACGTATAATCTAATCTGTTACGTATCGCCTCAAAATTAAAAATTGTGTTATAATTAGTTAACACATTCGCGGCTGCACCCTGTATTTTACTTTTCACTATAGTCAATGCTGCTGCGTACTTACTGTGTGTTTTGAAGTTTTTAATGCTGTCCATTAATCTGGATGCTTCTTCGCGCCACGACCGATAATTTGATTGATCGCCGTTGAAAATAGGTAGGCTTTTAAATGCGTCTAACTGTATTTCACTACCATCTGTATATGTGGTTCTTATTTCCTCTAGCACAGGTATGTTTGGTACTATGCCTAATCCAGATTTTACTTCATTTAGTTTTGTTTCTAAATTAGTGTTTATTTGATTTTGGTTAGTTATTATTGCTG
Organism: Cheilosia urbana; assembly: GCA_946477585.1. Taxonomy (NCBI): domain Eukaryota; kingdom Metazoa; phylum Arthropoda; class Insecta; order Diptera; family Syrphidae; genus Cheilosia; species Cheilosia urbana. The sequence continues at coordinate 3,771,200 of OX297854.1, read as the reverse complement.
CTAACCTTGCATTCTCTGTGCGTGTGTGCTCTAGGGTTTGTGTTACTGTGTTGCTCCTGGTTTCTAAAGCTTCTAATCTTGCCATTAATACTGCGAGTTGTTCCATTTTGAACTCGTGTCTGTTGTCGTCGAATTTGTGTGTTTTTTTTCTCCACATATACACTTTCACTGAATTGCTTTGCTGCTTCGTACGAAGAAGCTATATTTGTACCTGCTATGCTAGGTAATTCTTGTAACCGGTAACGCGAGTGTTCTGTTTATACTAGATTTCACTACTTGTTCCCGAGGTCCGCTCGATTGAAGTTAAAAAGTATATTTAACCTCCTGGCAGGATCGCCAATTAAAACACTTGTTTCTTACTTTTAAAATTAAACAATATTTATTTGGAACTATGTCCTTTATTATTGAAATACTTTTTACTAATTCTAAAAGGAGCTTAAGGCTACTATGTAGTTACAATAAGACTGTTGATAAATTCATCATACAGTCGTATTTATATACTTTTCTTATCTATCTACAAGGAGACCCAAGCGTACAATCGTCTTGCTTGATAATGAAGAAGAGATAATATTCCAACATTGTATACAAACGATATTATCTCTTTTACATATGTTATCATTGTAGCGTTGTGTGCAAGACTGTACTAGAGACTAAAGATATCATTGAATACAAATAATGTTATCTTTTTTCTCAATATGTTTTGCTATGGATACTTAACTCGCACTGTGTATACAACAATTGACACCACTCTTCTCGTTTGGTAATCCGTAACGCACACAAAAACCACTTATCCCCCTAAAAAGGATAAAAATGTTGCCAACAACATTTTCTTACGAAACAAACAAACATGCTCTTCCACTGAATAAGGCTACAGCGCGTCACTAATGTGAATTTGCTGGTTCAAACCGGTGTGCCTGTGTACCTTACCAGTGAATTTTTCCTAAACCTGTCAGAAACCTGTCAGGGTCAGAACAAGATTACCACTAATTCTTTCTTTTATTCCAAACTAAGCAACAAAAAGGAACAAACAAGCCCCCTTTTGCGAAATCTTATAATATACGTGAGTTGAGTGTGTCCACCTTGTTTTTCGTTTTGCTGCTCTTCGCTGAATTTCAGTGCAAGATTCGAGAAGGATGGATTGGCGCACTGGCACTATACGTCAACCCCGGCATACAAAAGCAGTGTTCAGTCTGAATGCGCGCGTGGATTGACTATTAACAACCCACCCCAAGAATCGCCGGCTTGGCGGAACGGAGTATGCGTCAGAGAGTGCATTTCCTGTGCGCACGCGGTATCACAAATTGGGATCCCCTTACCGAGTAATTATTGTTCGAGTTATTTTTGGACAATTTGCTGCAGTTGGGTATTTGTTTTTTTATTTTATTCATTTTTGGGCGCAGTGATTCTGCAGTTGTCACTGGAGTTCACATCCACACATGTCTTCGTTTGGGCCGCAACACACTGTCTGGCAAAAGATGAAGAAAGCGATTCGAGAAAAAAGGAGTTTATTGCATTGACAGTTGAAACTGACGTTGAAGTGTTGAAAACCGCACGATCAGGGCGCACTTGTGCTCTGTGTAGCGCTTGCCAATCTTTTATGATCTCAGCGGACGGATTTTTTTTTTTGGAAAATACGCCAGCTGCATGCATAAATAGGATATTGAGCCAGGCCGCTTCTCCACAGCGAAACGTATCATTAATATGTTTAGTGGCTTGCGCATCCGCTCGCGGTGCCTGGTGGATTGCAATGGCACCAGGCAGGGCACCCTCCTCGCGTGTACTCCATAACGATGATCACATTCAAAATGGCACAATGCGAAAAGCATAATGTGCGAGCGCGGGGTTAGGCGCAGGCATTCCATTGGCAGGAAACTATACATAGTTGGATTCTATGGTTGTCTAGACCGCATTCGAGTGAGGCATGGTGCCGCCTAACACTCGTAACCGCTCTTTTGACCTCTTCGCTGTGTAAACATCGCACCCAGGATGGTGCTGAGCATGCGGTGTGGCAGTGCGGGGAAGCGGGTTTGATCAAAAGATGCGTTTCCGATCAGTGTGTGATCAGTGAAATGTGGAAAATTATGATGTTCTCTGAATATCTCAGATAATTTTCCTTTTAATTTGAATTTTATTATATATATGGGGATTTCGCTTTGTGATGGGAAATATAGAGAAGGGCGTAATTCAATGGATGGAGCAATGAATGGGCATTGGGCATGTAAATAATGCAAGGAAGCTGTCAGGAAAGTTGGTTTATTATGTTCGCTGTAGCTTTGTTTGCGAGTGCTGAATGGAAACGTTTTTTTCTAGATCAAACAAAGAAGGAAGAAGACATGTGGTCCACGCTATTCAGGTGGAAGGCGGTGGAGTTTAGTCTAGATCGAAAAAGCTGAATACTCCTCCAAATTGGAGTTCGAATTCCGTATCTGCCTGTTTAACAAGTTAAATTGCTTACTTCCATCTGGACTTGTATACATCTGGGAGATAAAAGAGCATTTATGTAGGATCCGGATGGGGTGGGTTCGTTCATTGAAATGAAACACGGTCAAATATAAAAGAAACTACAAGGTGGAATTTTATTAATTTTAAATTTTAAGCTATAACTATTAACAAATCGAGAAAAAAGACACCCTATTGGCGACGCACTGCAACCAGCTCGACTTGACCGGCCCCGTTTACGTTGACGGGCTATAGAGACGAAGATTCAACCAAGAACTATACGAGCTGTACAGCGACATGCCCCTAGTAAAAAAACCCAGCATTGGACGTTTCAGATGGCTGGGACATGTATAGAACGAATGAACACGAATACTCCAGCTCGCAGAGTCTTCGATTCCCAGCCAGACTTCCGACGGAGTAGAGGAAGACCTCGCCTAAGTGGCGCGCACAAGTAGAAACCGACCTCAAACAACTTGGAGTAGGCAGTTAGAAAAACACCGGGCATGTTGGTAGAGGGTCAGGTTCATTTCGGACTGTAGCGCTGAATTTAATTAACACACCTCCCAATTTCCTCTTTCAAGGCGTTGGTGGTCGTGGGCTTGTTTACATAGAGCTTTGATTTCAAAAAAAAACCAAAGAAAAAAGACCAATGGCATTGAATCGCAAGATCTGATCACTACGATTCTCCTGAGAGACAGAAGGAAAGACGCTGATCTTTTGCAGATGTCCGGCTCCGGACGCAGTCGTTTGGTCCGAGCGCAACAACGCCACCGACACTCGTGTTCGCGAGAAATCCAAGTATCAGTGGATGACCTAACCACCGATGTAGGCAGACCCAACGCAGGTTCAGGTCTTAAGAATGCTTCTTCTGAACCCAGCCTGGCAAGCAGCTTGGCTATAACTGCAAACGCATATGCTTCTAGCCCTCCACCTGTTAGTCACAATATAGCGCAAAGCCATAAGGATAGCGAAATTTCCGCTTGGAAGACAGATGCATGGTTACCTGATTACACGATTAGGAAATAAGTCATGCAGTAATTGAATTGTTTCTCTGCCTGGTATGGCATGTGACATCGTCTTTTTGAAACCACATGTTGGTCACGTCCATATCTTGAAATTTAAGCACCAAAAACTGGGTTATCTTAACGAAGACCATTAATTGTTACTGCCTGACCAGCCACATCTTCGAAGACGAATGGTCCGATAATGCCTCCAGCCCAAAATCCGCACCAAACAGTCATGCGTTGTGGATGCATTAATTTCTGAACATTTACATAGGTAGGTACTCATTTTGTGAACCCCAATTTCGACGAAAAAATCCATCAAGATGAAAATATTTTGTACGAAAATAGCGGACTGTAAATGACAAAAATCTTCATTATTTTTAAAATATTGCTCAACAATGAAAATGCGTTGTTCTTTCGTATAGCGCTCCATTTTTACTAGCCCCGAACTGTCAGCTGTCACATTGTTATCTTTTTTTCCGTTGACAAATTTTGCGTGAATTATGGGACACCCTTTAGAAGTAGTGTACTTCCAAAAGCCAGACGGATAAATACTGTCCCCCAAAAACACATCTCTCCAAAGGCTACGCAAGTCAATGCACCAGGTACGAAGATTTTGAATATTCTATAAAATGCTTACAAGCCACTTTCACAGACGGTCGATCAGAATGGAAGACCACCACGGTGCGTGTTCTTTATGAATATGGCCCACACGTAGTGCTGATCAAACAACGTATATATCTAGATAGTCAACAATATTCTTACACGAAAAGAGTTCTTCAGAACCCACTTCATCATAATTCAAAATGCAAGCACTTCCTTCCAAAATTAGCCCTCTTTTGAGTGTCGTTTCAAAATTATGACACGTGCTCATTATTCACGACGATAAACTAGCTCCATATAAATTCTGTCAACCCGGCTAGGTAACCACATTCAAACGAAAAACAAAGCTGACTCACTCTCACATCCTTTTTTCCGCTCATATCTCTCGTATTTAAATTAATTGCACGCGTCATCCGATTACAATGGTAGCCGCTGAGAACCAAAACAACACCCCTTTCAATTGGTACATGCCCTCTCAGCTGCTTAACACCTTTTACACCGGCAAGGCGGCAACGCGCTTATCTTCCGCCATTAATCTAATCACAAGTTAAGGATCTCCTTTTGCTCCTTAAGGCCGACACACGCCTTTGAGTCACCATACCAGTAGTGGTGGCACATGCATCTGTTTACCATACCGCGTAATATGACCGCACAGGTAGAATAGAAAACACAGAGCCACACTATAGAGATAGAGATCAACAGCACTTCGTCATCCAACCAGCAATTGATAAACCTATATGCTGCACAGGTAGTTCTCAACGCCAACGGGAGGATGTTGATCAAGTTGTACCGATAACAAGCCAGTATCCCAATGTAAACAGAATCATCTTGCGGACACTATAGGCTCTATTATTGGTGTTTAACTGTGTATGTAGGTATCTATGACTTGTTTGGGACATATATGGGGAACTTACGTTTCGAATCGAATGGCACCACGCGACAGCGATCATCGTCTTCAATGTCGCACCTCCAGACGGCACCAGGTTGATGGATTTGCGGCTGATAAAATGAATTATTATCCTTTGGCGCTCCAACGATAACCCTGCAAAAGATGAAAGGAAATTCACGTTATTTGATTGAATGTATGTATGAGTGGAAGCGAATATTTAAAGAGAGAGAGAGAAAGATGGTTTATTGGATAAATTAAAATTTATTACTCGCGAGATTTGTCTTCACCCGAATGTCATAAAATGCAAGTGGTTAATGGATTGTCAGCGTCTGACATAAGCGCATCCATCGGATGGATGCATCATCTTCAAGCGGTCTTAATTGCAGCTATTATGGTTTTATTACAACTGCACTTTGATTTGGTGGAAGAGTGTGGGAATTTTAGGTTGAGGATGTTAGGTTAGACACGCTGTTTCGCAAAGTGGAAAGGTGTTAATTTGTACTCATTGTAGCAAATTGATCGCAGTGTAACTTAAGTCAGCATTTGGTTCGTGCCACCGCTTAGTTAGCCGAGACACTTATTTTTTTTTATAAGGGAGAATTCATCAAAAGACCTTATTTCGTCTCGCATCTAACCTTTATTGAACACCTTATTATTAACCAAATTCTCAAAAACATCAATACTTCTGAAATCGATGTTTTTGAGAATTTGATCAAATAAAAGCAATTAAATCATGAACTCAAAAGTACAAATTTCACCGCAATACTGGTTTCACTTTCCATTTTTAACTTTCTCCATTACGTAGTACAAAATTTCGAACTCGAGATGATAATCAATTAACCTGACATTACGATGATAGACGAACTCAAGAAATTGAGTCGCAAATTTCTGTCCGGTCTATCCGTCTGTCTGTCCGCCCTTCCACAGGCCTACAGTCTGGCTGCCCGGATTGCGTTCAAACTTTGGATTTAGAGCTTGTGGGCTTACAGTTCGGGCCCGTTTTTTTTTTTTTTTTTTTGCAAGGTAACCTCAATATTAATAGTACTTCCCATATAAAATGTTCGTACCAGTTTGATTTGTTCGAAAAGGGTTGGGTTCGATATCCCGCTTTTTATAATGCCGATTCTTAAAATCCCGTTATTAAAATCCCGCTTTTTAAAATCCCGCTTTCTATAATCCCGCTTTTTTAAAATCCCGCTTTTTAAAATCCCGCTTCTTATAATCCCGTTTTTTATAATCCCGTTTCTTATTATCCCGCTTTTACAATCAAAAGTAGTTGTTTTATTTTAAAAAATCGCGCGACTACTTTTGATTGTAAAAGCGGGATAGTAAGAAAATTAAAATAAATTAAGCAATGAGTGTTTTTTGAAATGCAGTTTATTTTAACATTTATCATTTTTAGAGGAAGTAACAAAATAAGAAATAAATAATATCAAAATAAATTTGTAAGTTATAAATACGACAATCTTATAATAAAGTAATGTTATATGTATGATATTCTACACAATATAAATTGGCGAGGACTCCAATTATTGTTACAACAGTAAATGATAAGGGTAAAACCGTTAGCAAGAGGTAGGTTTTTATGTGCATTATATACCATTTTCGCAATACGTAAAAACAATGTAGAATATGTAAGCAAAAACAAATATGTGCTTACAGTAAAAACTAAAAACATTCGGATGCATTTCCTTTTTGGTCGAGCATTTTTAATATTTTTAAATATATATTAATATAATAAAAAAGCGCATATAACCAACATCTATTTTTTTTTGATAACAATGTTTTGTAAAAAAAACGGGATTAGCGGGAATAGGCGGGATTTTGAACAAGCGGCATTTTAGAAGACGTGATTTTAAAAAAACAGTATTTTAGCAGGCGGGATTTTAAAACTTTTTTTTCGGGATTTTTGAAAAGCGGGATTTCAAAAAGCGGGATTCCGATACGCTCCCGTTCGAAAACGGCTCTAACGATTTCAACCAAAATTGATATTTAAGCCTTAGTGGGTGATGTTACCATGATTACATACCCAGTTTTTTGACTAAAAATTCGAGTAACGGTACTTTTGAAATTAAGACATATGTATCTCTAAAACGGTCCATACGATTGTAACAAAAATTAATATCTAAGGTAATATGGTCATTTTCAACTTGATAGCAAACAGTTTTTCTCGGTATTATCGTAAAATAGGTTTTTGAAAAAAGTAATTAAAAGTTTTCCTTAACTTACTCTGTGGCCACAAACCATAACCGCTAAACTCGAGTTAGGACGATTTTGAGTTATTGATGCCATCGTGTTAAGCATGCTTAAGTGTACTAGTAAAATTTTTTTCATATTTTTATCATGCTTATTAAAGATAGACTGTCCCATAGTGTCATTCAGAGATCATCGAGGTGAACACACTCCTATTAATAAAACCTGCTCAAAAAAAGAAGAAGAGGTTAAGCTACATATTTTAGAATTCCCTGCATACGAAAGCCATTACAGCCGACGCGATACATCAAAAAAATATTTACATGCTAGCCTTAGTCTGTCTTCTATGCACGCTTTGTATAAAGAAAAATTCGACAATCCATTAAGCCTTTCAAAATACTCGCAAATATTTAAGACTATGGGTATTAAATTTAAGGCCCCTAAAGTGGATACATGCAGTACTTGTGATGGATTTGTCTTAAAAATTAAAGTATCACAAAGTGAAGAAGAAAAGACTATTTTCATGGATAAGAAATCAATGCATTTAGACAAGGCTGAAATGGCTTATGCAGCTTAGAGAGATGACAAAATGGAAGCCATGTCTTCCAGAGATATGAAGGTGTTTGCTTTCGATTTGCAGCAATGCTTACCAACCCCGTTCTTAAGAAACTCTATTAGTTTCTATAAAAGGCAACTATGGACCTTTAATTTAACCACGATCTAGAAACTAATAAAGCTCAATGTTTTATTTGGCATGAGGCTATGGCTCGTCGGGGTGGAAACGAAATATCGTCCTGTCTGTATAAACTTCTAAACACGATATCTGCAGATACAAATCGAATTACTTTTTATAGCGATTCGTGCACTGGCCAGAACAAGAATTCATTTGTCGCTGCCATGTTTCTGGCTAAGGTATTCAACACTCAAAATCTGGACTACATTGACCATAAATTTCTCGAACCAGGACACACACACATGGAATGTGACAGTGACCATGCATTAATTGAAAGGAAAAAGAAAAAAACAAATGTGGAAATCCAAGTGCCGAGAGACTGGTACCAATTCGTTAACACGGTGGGCCATAACATTGAAGTTGTAGAAATGAAATCGGATGATTTTCTTAATTTTTCTGACCTCTCCAAACAAAAATTTAATTGGAAACGTTTTAATGAAGACGGTGAAAGGTTCACATGGAATACCGTAAGATGGCTACGCTACACAAAATGTCTTAATAAGGTATTTTACAAAACGTCTTTGGATAGTACTGCTCCTTTTAAGATCCTTAAGATAGGAAAAAGAAGCGTTTTCTTTATTCCCGAATCCGAAATTAAAAAAATTGATGAAGTTCCGTGTATCTCGCAGGAAAAGAAAAGAGATTTAGTTTTCCTGAAGCAGTTCATAAACCCCGAGTTCCATACTTTCTACGACAACCTTCGCACCAATATGGATGAACTGAATACTCACCCTGATTTGACAGAAACGGATAACGAAGAATAAGTTTAGATCTTGGCGAAGCTCAGAATAAAAGCGAATGTGATTTTAATCTTACTACTGGCTATACATTAAACTTCCGAATTTGTATTAACATATTAATTTCTTTTCTATTAAATTCCAATTGAAATGGTTTCTATGTTCTAAACTTTGATATGCTGCGTTTTCTTTTCTATTATTTTTAATTCTAGAGCTGAACTGAATAACCGTAAATTCATACATTTTTATTGCATTTGAAAGAATAACTAACCAAGACCTTGATTATTTTTAGTAGATGAAATCAAAAAAAAATTGCGCAGGACAGGATCACCGGTAAACTTAGAATGAAACGACAAAATTCAATTCCGTTATAGTGCATAAGTACATAGTATTTTTAAAAAATAACATTTTACCATTCATCTAGATCATAATTCTGTTAAAAATGGTAGTTTTTAAAATGGTAGATAACAACCTAAGTCAATACGTATGTATTTCAAAAAAAAAAGTCGGTTAGGAATAACGACCTAACTCAACTTAGAAGTTATATTTTTAAAATTATATACAGGGCAAAACAACCTAAGTTCAGTTAGTATATTTGTGTTTCATTTTAATCGCAAGGAATAACCGCCTATGTTGACTTAGGTTTTTGGAATTTATAAAATTGAATAAGGCATAATAGCTTAAGTGTTCTTTTTGTTAATAACTATTGAATAGGCAATTTTGAGACATAATGCTGAAATCCAATTTACGAAGGCTTATAATACCTTTAATATTGTGAAACAATTATACTAAAAAAATAATTTTCTGGTTGGTAGCATTAAATTTAATCTTAAAACTGCTCTCCTGAAAAGTACAAAAAACTGACTTAGGCGGTTATGGCTTGTGACCACAGACTTGAAAACAGCAATAATGGTTTAGAGCAAAAGAGTAAAATTCATGTCCTCAAAATAATTGCGTCCTTAATTTTAAAAACTGCTCATATCTCGAAAACCCCATTTTCAATTTCGATAAAAATTTAAAAACCAAGTACCTAATGCTACGTCCCGAACAAGAACTAATAATTGATTTTCAGCTAAGCAATAGCATTTTTCAAACCAAACATTGCAATATTTGTACTGTTTTGCCTGCCAAATTTTACAAAAACCGCTCTAACGACTTTGATCAAAATGCATAGTAAAGATATTATCAGTATTCTAAATAAGATTCCGTACATAGAAACCTTTAACGATCGTCACTTATCTATTCCAGTAAAAAATGAAAACATGCTCTAACAGATCAGTAAACAGAAATTTCTACTATACGCTTATTCTTTTACCCGAAAATCTTGTAAACTATAAAAGCTTTAAAAATAGTACAGTGTGCCCTTAAAACTCTCTATTCATAAATTGCGACAAATGCCTGTTACTAGAGCTTTAACTCATAAAATCTCACATTGTTATTTGACATATACTGCCATGTCAGATGAATAACTCAAAAATGGACCTTTCCCAGCATCGCTTCTCAGATTTTTACCTATCTACGTTATAAAATAAGAAAACAACTAATCAAACTTTTGATCAGCGAGAAAGTTTCATTCGATCCAGTCGTGCACTTTACTTTTTTGAATAGCAGTTTTGTAAAATGTTTGGTCATCTTTGTGGGAAATTAAAGTAACCTGGTCTGGTATCACTACCTCCCTGACAGTGTTACTCGAAAAACACTTTAACTAACCGCCTTGAACTATTTCGTGACGATTTTCGAAGGCAGGTGTTCACTGACTTCAGGAGAAGAGTGCGCGTCTGGGGAAAAGCACAGTTCTTATGTGACCCTCACGGCACCTTTTCCCATCCAACACCGAACGAATTGCCTCGAAAAACTTATTGGAAATTCTATTACATCCAACCTCATAACCATTGTATTTTACTGGTAAATGTACTGTATTTACACAACAGCAGCGCCCTCCCAAAAGACGCGCTTTCCGAGCACGTCCCGAAAAAATATCCAACTAATGTCAAAACTTTATGATCGGTACACCGTTTTTTATGTCCACTCAAACATACCGACACACCATAACGACTTAACTACCAGGAATTCATTCCCATAAAGTCGTTCTACCGATAACAAGACCGTACTTTGTTGGCATCTAAACTACGTGCACCGAACCGTACCACAATAAAACAACAGTACAGACATATACTCGTACCCATAGACACATGGAGTGGGTACTTTTCTATTCCACTTTCTATAAGAGTTCCCTACCAAGATGGAAAACCAAAAACTCACTTTGGTAGCATAGTGTCCATGTCCAGTCCAAGTAGATGTTCCCAACAACTTCCACACTCGGGACACTATGGAAGAAGGATGCTCGCGCTGCACCTGAATCGTGAAGCAGATTTATATGCATCGCGTTTAGATTCAGTGCAATTTGAATTTATTACCGCTACACAAGTTGAAATCGCTTGGCCGCAATCTCGTCTCCATTCATGCGGCGACGACAACGACGACAACGAATCGTCGAAATTTCATAAATAATTCAGCGTGAGTTTAAGTGCGCGGTACAATTCACAAATCGAAGTGTTCTTGAATGAATATTACAATATTGGCAATCGGTCGCGATGGGAATTTTAAAGCTGCCTACCCTTACGTCGACTACACAAGTCCATTTACCATTATTTGTCAAGATACAGCACGGGGCGGTGGTGAGGGAAATTTCCGACACATTTTGATTGAAATGAATTCACATTGACGGGCGTGTGATTGAAGAGCAACTACGGCGACAACGTTTGTCAAAGGTTTGTGCTCAGAATTTAATATTTGAAATGCGCGAATGCATAACCTTAAAAGGTAAGACGCTACCGGAGAGCTGTATACGGCACACCCACTAGATGTTTAATAAAAACGACGACGATGACAGCAACGAATGCACAAATTGACGAATTTGTGCGTGACACATTTATGCGATCGTACAGGCGAATGAGTGACGTATGGTTAACAACTGTGACGGGGGTGGGAGGCGAATACAAGACAGGAGGCTTCTTTTTTTTCAACTAAAAGTGGGGCTTCTATAGGTTTTATTTTATTTTTAAATTGAAGTAGATCAGGTGACTGGTTGCAAACTTTTTGTCTCTAATCTGTCTTCTTTCAGGAAACTTTAAACTTGTGTAACTCCTGAAAATTTGTGACGATTGCGATGAAATAGACACTAATATTGCTCCATATACATTTAGTGATTCGATAGCAAATCCAAATCCACGTAGAGACAGCAGATTTTATAAACACATTTTTCCAAAAGTGGCCCAAGAGAAGACATTATGGTCAGATGGGGAAGTACCTCAACTTTTTGGCAGTATCTTATCAAATTCAACACGTGCGTGGAATACAAAACGCCCGCTCAACTACATTCTTTATTTTTTATTCGCAGTCTTAAAGTCAAAAGAATATAATCTACCCTTTTAAAAGTCTTGATAATCCACTCTACCCTAAGTGGTTGCGAATAGCCTCGTTTACGAAACCCACTGATTGGCTCAATGTAGCTCTAATTGAAAAGCCCAAGATAAGAGCCACTTCAAATTTCGACAGGAAAACCATCAAAAATTGCCGAAATATCTTGCCCTCGTCAATTACTGCATATAGAATCTTCAAGAGACCTTGAGCTACTTCATATGGCCACTTCTGTAACATTGTTACTCAATCTACACATCTGAGGCCAACAATGTACGAGTATATTCCTGAATTTCATGTTTATCTATGCGGCATTCTACATACAAATCAATTGAATGTCGGTTTGCCCTTAATTCAATGGCGCACAAGTCGGATCACTATACCACCAAACATCATTAGCAACATCGAGAAATATCGTATTTCAGTGGAGTTTTTTCTGTTTTTTTTTTTTTTGTTGCTGTGCTCCCCCATTTTTAAATTGAAAAGAAGAAATCACAACGATTGCATTCAATTGACGTAAATAGATTTGAATTGAGAATATTTACGCAGCATTTTAATAGTGCAGCAAATTCGACGACCACCGCAACAGGGCAGACATTGTGGGGTTCGGAATTGGACCGAAATGATTGAAATCTAACTGACATGTCTGTCGACAGTTTTTGCGGTCGGATTTTGTAACATTTTTGTTACAATTATTTGTAAAGTCAAAGTGACAGTAAAGAAGTGTCTTTCGGAAGTATAATGAGGAAATGTGACATATTGCCAATATTAAACCAGAAAGTAAGGGAACAGACCTGGTGAGCTTAGTAGTTGATGAAGTGGTTGCAATTCAATTACATCATTCCCAGAGTTGACGGTTCACTGAACTGTCAAGATTACTTTGACATTTATATAGATGTCAGTGGTCTCACGCTATTTCTACCAATTGCAGATAATATTTTGCCACTCTTCTATTTTTACAGAGAAAAGTTCGAGAATGGAAATAGAAATACACTTTTATAAGATCTGTCACATTTGATCTCCATTTCTCACACTTATTCGATGAATGCACCAGTATATCGTAAGTTAGTTGTCCAAACTAAACTACATATTGAAATGTTAAGTATAAGCTTATTGGATGAAATATAAACTATTGCTACAATTTGTTTTTTTATATATTTCATTTATGTAACAATAAAGTTATAATAAAAATCATATTTATGGCTAATAAATTAATGTCAAAATTCGAAAGCCTATCTTAAAAAGGATCCTTCAAATGACAGCTGATCATGAAGCCTCTACTTGAAGTTTCTCTTTGCCTTTGACAGTATTTGCCATACCGGCTGATATGCTGTAGGACGTAGAGCAAACCCTACAATAGAGTATAGTTCGCGACAACGTCAGTGTCAAAGAAGACAAATAAACAAAGTGACATCTGAGAAACTTGTAGGAAAACAAACGAAATATTATGTGGCGGGAGATAGGCAGAGATTTGAAATTTAATCAAAATTCATATAAATGATCCGAAATCGGAAAAATATTGGCGATATTCACGATTCGGTGCAACTGGTCTTGTATCATTGCGAAAGTGCAACTTTTTTTCGAACTACAACAATAAAATATACTGACAAAAATTTCGCTACACTTTTGCACTTTATTTATACCCTTACTCCATTGTAACCGAAAAATACAACAGAGTAGCCTTATTAAGTTGACAGTTCGCAAAATTATTAATTCCTGTGTGCAGCTATCGGAAAAAATAAAGAGAATGGAAAACAAAAATAAGGGCCGCCGAAGGGAAAAATCACAATTTTCATTATGTAATATTAATTAATTAACATAATTTTGTTTCCATTATCTTCCAATAAACTGAATCGTTTTCCTTTTTCGATTTTTAAGTTTTTTTTTTTTTTTTCAGAACAAATGTCCAATGTCAAATTGGATCTGTCATTTGTTTCAGTTTTGCTATAGATGAAAAAAAAAAGTGTGTTCACGATCTTAAAAAAAAAAAAAAAATGTACTAGGTCTGTTTTATCGAATCGTGAATACTCCTACCCCCTTATTAATAAAAAAATGTGCACAAGTAAGTTAGTTAGCAAACGTCAGATAGCATACAAAAATTGGACATAATTGCTGTTTATTAATACGGGGCTATTGTTTATTTTTTAGCAATCAAACATTAAAAGTGACCTCTAGAGCAAAAGGAAATGATCTGAGAAGCCCAATCGATTGGCACACTATAGTGTTTGTTAAAAGTAACATAAATTTAACTTTTAAATTGCGTAATAATATATATCTTACTGAACACATTTTTCTTAGGTATAGAAATGGAGCTATCTGCTCACGCAAAATGCCTTGGTGCGCTGAATAAAATCCGCTATATACAAAAAATTGAGACGGTCGGGAAAGACCCTTATACTTATGTTGCCTTTATCAAAAAATAATTTCCTAGGAATGTGAATGGTGAAGGTTGCTTAAATTTTTCATTATTTCATAAAAACAAAATCGGTACAAACTGGAAATGGGTGACATGCCAGTCAGAGCATCACCAAAGATCAAGATCTTTTTGAAGCCGGATGGTTAAAATATGTTAATGGTACTCGTTTATCACAATTTGATGTGGTACTGGGAAAGGTTATTAAAACACAAATTGTATGACAATTGTTTATTGTTTAATAACTACACACTTTTCCAAAAACAATAACATTTCTTCAATGTTTTTAAATAGTATTTTGCACTTTATCATAAACTTTTACTCCATATTAAATTTGGTTTATTTTCAGACAAGTTGGTTTGACATTTAAGTGAAAGAGATAGAGAATACACAGTTGTGAAAGGGATAGCTTCGCGAAATACTCTATAAATAATTGTCTTGAATATATTTTTTTATAGCTGTGTTGAAAAAAATGTTATCAGACTTAAATTTCAAGCTGATTTGCATCCCATGTAGTTTACACTCCATCAGCAAATGGCAAATCCCAAGCAACGTCAAAACTTCAAAATAGCCAACCGAATAATCTATTTTCTTGCTCCACAAACTGGGTGTTTTTTTGACAGATTATTCTCCATGACAGTTTAGGAAAATTAGCTGACCATAATAATCTACTTAACTGAATTGTCATGATAAGTGTTTTTGCGTACCACTCTCTCTAGCGAAAATAAAATCCAAATGACAGTAGTCGGCATTTAAATTAAATGCTATTGACAATTCGCTTGACAGTTTCATAAGCCTGAAATGATGCCTAATGCGTTTGAGTAAAATACCCAAAGTACTTCAACGAAGGTCATTTTAGTTAATTATAAACAGTCATTGTCAGTAGTGTCATTTCGTTATGGTGATCTGTAGCGCTCATTTATATATTTAACTACATGATCACGAATGCATTTTTTCATTCCATTTTTTTTTAATGTCAATTAAATGAAATGTGTTTAACTAAAGATGATATCAGACCCAAGTGACGCAAGCTTCAACAAAAGCACAATGTCCATCAGTAACATCATATTTTTTTTCGACATTGTTCTATTGAAACAGCACAACAACTTTTCCTTTCTGCTTTGACATTTCTTCGAATTATGTTGATAGAGCTGCTGAAGTCATTAATTGTTTTGGGAATTCGGCAATCGTGTCCAATGAATCATAAACACTTGCTGAGGACATCAACAGACATAAAGACAACCATCACCCCCATATATATATTTATAGCTGCATCGATAGATTGACCAATATTCCCGCTGTCATTGAGTTCATTCATCAGTAGCACGCAATGCTGTCAATCGCATTTAGTCGTCTGTCAAACGCAACGGAAAGTGACTTCAATTTCGATAAGCGAAAACAGCCGACTTACTAAAAAGACTTGTCAATCTCAATCATCGTTAATGTTTCAGAACGAGGAAGGGGCTCGCATGGGACTGGAGTACTGGCTGGCGCGGTATACTTTTAACAAGAGTGGTTAAGTCAGTGAAGCGGTATTTAAGAATTTAGCTCTCACCCCAAGTGCATTGGCCTTGCGAAAAAGGAGAACAAAAACGAAAAAACAAACTCGAACAATAAAGGAATAAATATGTGGGTTTCGGTTTCGTTAATTAAATGGGGTGAGGCCTGATTTCGGTTTCGAATAATTTTTTTTTTTGCACTGTTTGTTACGTAACATTTGTGTTTACAGATGCAGCTACTCGAATCGTTAAAAAAAAGAAACGCTGAATAGGAAGGCGTAAGGTGACCGAGGGCGAGGGTTGGGTATCAAAATCAGGATTATTGATCATCTGTTGGCAAACAATGCGGGTGCGAAATATATTTGCATGAATGAATGGCTATTGCCTTTTTTATGTACATATGAAGGTAGACACTAATTGCTAGGGGATTTGTGCATCTGTCAAAAAAATCATCTCGGTGTTGAATTTCAATTTAGAGTTGAATATCGCCAAATGGTAGATTTTTTTTTTAATTGTTTACAAATGCAAATATAGTTACATGACACATTTAAGAGGATATGAAATTAACGAGTAACGAGTAATTCTGGTATCAAAGAGACAATAAGGACAGAAAAGAACGAATTGGGAAATCAACGTGTAAGGAGTAATTCTACATTGCGCTCTAAGTCAGAGAGCATCGTAGGCAGGAAAGGTGAAATTAGGCAAATAACGAGTAGCGAGTAATGAGTAGTTCTTGTCTTAAGATATCTTAGAAATATTAATGAAGCTTAGAGAGCATCGATGACGATGACAAACGAGTTTAAGAAACAACGAGTAGCGAGTAGATTTGGGCTTTAAATCTCAAGGAATCTCTTTACTATTTACTTGTATTCATATTGACAGATAGTTGTAGATAGAAAAACTTACTAAACACTCGACTTTTGACTGTTATTCGTTAGATTTCTGATGAGAAGTCGGGTTTTCACCCCTATTGCGAAGATCAACTGTCAATTGATAGTTGATACTTATCAATATAAAAATAAATAAATAAATAAAAACAAATTAAATTAAACAATAATAAATTCCTTTAAATGGTATTGCGACGATCAATTATCAATTAAGTGTTAATCGACTGTGAATATGCAGCAATTGTCGGTTGACAAATCGGTATTGTGAATGTCAATCTCGAAAAAATTGTAGTTGTCAATCTTTCTATCAATCGCAATTTCGGGGTTGATAAGAAAGGCTCTTAAACGAAAATGTTGAACATCATCGTTTTTAATTGTTATTGTTGTTATTTCTTAAGGGCTATTATGTATATACATTTTGCCGTTCGAAAATTCCACTGATGACATATTTTTTAATAAATTTTACAGATTTGTAACACTCATAATTATTGTTTAATTAAATTGTTTGCAAAATCCTTAAAGATCACTCTTCAAATCAAAAATATTTTAGACTGTCAAAGTTGAGTTTTCATTCACAATAACTTTATTTTTGGCGTGATGTTCACAGGTTATATATTTATCAATTGTTTTTCGCAATACCAACATCAATTTTAATTGATAAATTTGTCAATCGTCAACCGATTGATAGTTGATCTTCGCAATAGGGCTGAAAATCTATTACTGTCTTATTAGCGATTCTTTGATGATGGGTAAACCTTTAAGTTGACTGCAGTTTTTTTTTCTATGCCGTAAACCGGAGTTACTTTGCGCCGATTTTCCGAGTGTAGTAGCGAAGTACTTGGTGGATCATCCTCCGATATGTATCCAATAAAAGTGGTCTCGTCCGCTGCTTCAACAACCATTGTTTCTTGAGGTGAGACGCTTTTTCTAGCTGGAATGTTCATTTTCCTTCGTTGTTTTGTAACAAAACTTGTAGCTTCTACCCGTTTTCCTTCTAGAGATTTGAGGAACTCTGACCGCACTGTATTTTGATCACAGGCCTTAATTGGAAAGTGACTAAGAACCTCTTCGACATTTAAGGGAAATATTCCGCGTTTCCGGAATCCAGCTTTTAAGTTTTTTGGGCAAATCAGATCCAAGAGATTTTCCAAGGAGAATAATTTCGAAATCCCACTTTAATTTTTTACAGTTTTTAACACTTACCTATGTTCTTAATTGTCGGGTGGAATATTGTGAATAAACACAGAAGAATGCTTCAATATCTTTTTTAGAGTTCTATGTACCTATTATACGAAATTTTTTCGATACTTCATCATTATTTAAAAACCCGGTCGGGTAATCGTTCTTCGTGACGAGGCTCAGTCATGACTCGCTGAATTTCTGAACACGATCGTGTGATTTGACAACTCATTCCTCCGGAAAATGCATGCACAAATTATTTGAAGCCATCATTTTTATACGACGTTCGACGTACAAAATGAACGAATTCGTAAAATATTGTACCTAAACCCTTTCGGTACCCATTAGGAAGAAATATATTTCCACCTACGATTCACCCCTACATCAGCAACCACCCAACCTGGATAGAGCCATTACCGCACAATTGACCATAAATTTCAGCCGCATTATATACCTACTATCAAATAAACTGAAACTAATCACCGCGGCGATAAAAAAAAAAACACATTAATACCCCATGATTGAGTTGCACGCCTTCTTTTCTGTTCTTCATTAGTTATTCCACAGATGACCCCTGGAAAATTTCGAAATTTGTCTCCCTTCTCATATCGTATATAATCTAAACCATGCATGTCGAGTAATTCCATGAAGATATATGAGCACTGGCATCTTGCACATTTGTTCCACACTACTAAATAAATCCCTAGAATAAGGGCAGCAGCAGCACTCTGGTAAAAACTCTAATTCCAGACCTTACTCACGCGCATATGTTGAGGAAACGTCAAACAAACGTCTCCCTCGTTTGACTTCTACAGACCACATGTGAGACAATTCAATTGAAAAAAAAAAAAAAAAAAAACGCATCTGAAGGGTACAACAACCGAAAAGAAATCCTAAAATCAATTAAAATTAGATATGGCACAGAGTGTGCTGCTTGTTCTTAGGTAGATCGGTTATTGATGAAAAATCTTTATCCTTGAAAAGATAACATCCAAAGGGATTCATTCATATCCGAATGGAGGCGACAATCTCAATCGGCTGGCTCGTCGTTGTTGATCCCTTACATGTGCGCGACATCCGTTTTGGCTATCCCGAGAATCCACATCCAGGGACAGCGGCGCACTCACGGCGGACGGCGCGTCCTCGTATGAATTTCCAATTCAATTCAAGTGAATCCCAACAATGCAATTGTAAGAGTTCCACACGGTAATATATCTCTACAAGTACATATAGAATTTCTAAACAATTGCGCGAGTAGAGTCGTTAAAGTATTTTACATAAGGGGCGCTACACGGCGCATAACACATGCGGATGCTAAGGGCATGAGAGGTTCGTAACTTGGGCTTACCCGCGCCCTTTTGACACATTTCAGTATTATGCATTTTTCGGAAATTAACTGCACACCTAAAGGACAGCGCACACACTCACTCCCCACGTGTGGGTATTCCGATGAATATCAATTTCAATATCACTCCCTAGGTCATGTTTATGGGTGTTTTGTGTTTGCATAGGTGTGCTGTGCTAAGACTTTGTTTGTGATCTTCTTTGAGTCGAATGGAAGGGGCGTGCAACAATAGCGTTTTGTATTATTTTTAAATTTAACCAATAAATTGGTATAGTGAACTATAAATAACTCTTGTATTGCTGGGTAATAATTCATTGCGAAGGTAACACTTTCGTGGTGTACCATGGAGGCAGTTAATATTGTGTTAAGGTAGCGTAAACAGCATCTGCTTGGGTTTTTGACCAGAAAATCCAATTTGTCATTAATGGTAGTATGGAAATTCAACAAAAAATGGTAAATATTTTGACAGTTTTCAAATTTAACGCCTTCGATTTGAAAAGATCCCTCAGCGGGACTGAATTTATTAGTCGACTCTGGTTGTATCATTTTGCGATCGATCACAGCTTAAAGTCGATAAAACCATTAACTGTTAGAAGACTTTCTTGTAAGTTTTAATTAGGTATTATTATTATTATTTTTATCTCTATTTTCATGTTTTTAAATTTTACTCATTGTGCCATATAAAGTATAATATTATACAGCTTGGCTTGTAAGCCGTCTGCCGTTTTAGACTTTAAATACATTAACATTATAAAAACCAAAAAGAGAGAATACAGTTATTACAAATTAATTTCAAATCTAAGCTCGTGATATAACAAATTAAACAATGTAAAAGTACAGAAAAGTTTACTTTACTTCAAGTTTATTAACTTAAATAAGAAGAAAACAAATTTTAGGTTTTCAAAATGGAATATACATATTTATTACTGAAAAGAAAAGGATTGCATTTAAATAGCAAATAGATTGAGAGGTGACAAATGTCGTGTATCTGAATGTAAATGGGCTTTTAGTATAGCTTAAACGAGGACTTAGAAAGCGAAAAAAAGAAAGATTTAAATTGTTATATACCTAGGCTTTTATTTTGGCTAAACCAATAAAATAAAACGAGATTTACAGCGCTGCAAACGAATTTCGATAACTCATAGCAAGGACGACAAATTGAGTAAGCAATCTCCACCCACTACATCCATTAAGGATTTGAGCACTTTCTTTCAAACGATTCCCCTCGATCAAGGTTGCATAGTGGACACCTGACGTTTAAAGGTTTAAATTGCTTCCATGCGGTCTGGAGTTAAGCTGTATCATTCCTGTAGTTCTTTAATTTATTAATTTGAAGCTGGAGAGCATAAGTATTATCAGAAAGGACGACAAGATCATCAGTAATACTTTGACATCTACATCTCCGAACTTAATGCCACGTGGGATGCTGTCACACACGTCATCTATAAAAAGAGAGGAAATTATAGGGCTCAGAACACACCCTTGTGGAACACCAGAGTCCGTAGGGAAATTGGATGATTTTATTTTAGACGTTTTGCAAGAAGTTGCTCGTAGATTCTGATAGTTTTTGACGATAGGCCTATCGCTGCTAGCTTAAATATCAGTGAACTTCTGTTGATGGTGTCAAAAGCAGCTTAGAGATTCATATGAAAAATCCGTACAGTTTCCTTTTATTCTCTATAAACCATTTTTCAATCGTTGTTAGTGCAAAAATCTGGTCCACTTCCGACATATGAGCTCGAAAACCGGTCCGGAAGACACTAAAAACGCTATTCTGCTCCACCCAGCTCACTAACCTATGGTAAAGAACAGTTTTCTTAAAGAACTGAGCATTAAGATTCCTCTATAACTTTCAGGCAAAGAAGGGTCACCATTTTAAAGATGGCGCACATGTGAGAAGTTTTAAAAAAGTCAGGGAATGCCTCATAAAAAAAAAAAATATATAACGGGTGATTTTTTAAGAGGTTTAGAACTTTTTTAAAAAAAAAAACACAAAAAATTCGAAAAAATGAATGAAATATTTATTTGAATCGATAGTTTGAACCTTGCAATTTAATGTTTAAAGATAATTTCATGCAAATGTTGACCGCGGCTGCGTCTCAGGTAGTCCATCCGCTGAGTCCAATTTTGGCATACTCTTTCACACATATCGGCCGGTATCTCACGAATGAATGCATGGATGTTGGCTTCCAGTGCGTCAATCGAAGCGGGCTTGTCCCTATACACATTAGCCTTGACATGCCCCCACAAAAAATAATCTAATGGTGTCAAATCACCAATTGACCGGCCAGTGAAACGTGAAATTAACTGTTCACCAAACTCGCCTCGCAATTGCGCCATTGTTTCGCGTGCTGTGTGGCATGTGGCACCGTCTTGTTGAAACCACATATCATGCAAGTCAAGAACTTCCATTTCGGGCAAAAAAAAGTTTGTTATCATCGCTCGGTAGCGTTCACCATTGACAGTAACGCTGCGATTCGCATCATCTTTGAAGAAATATGGCCCAATAATGCCGCCGGCCCATAAACCGCACCAAACAGTGGCTTTTTCGGGATGCATTGGTAGCTGTTGCAATGCTTCTGGCTGATTTTCACTCCAAATGCGGCAATTTTGCTTATTTACGTACCCATTCAACCAAAAATGAGCCTCATCGCTGAACACAATTTTTCGATAAAAAAGCGGATCCTCGGCCAGCTTTCCAAGAGCCCATTCACCAAAAATTCGGCGTTGTGGTAGGTCGGCTGGCTTTAGTTCTTGCACAAGCTGTATCTTAAAAGGCTTTACGCACAAATCATTCCGCAAAATTTTCCACGTAGTGCTGTAACAAAGGCCTAACTGCTGGGAACGGCGCCGAATCGACATTTCGCGGTCTTCTGTCACACTAGCTGATACGGCCGCAATATTTTCTTCACTACGCACAGTACGTAAACGTGTTGGTGGTTTAATGTCCAACAAAGTAAATTTGGTGCGAAATTTGGTCACAATCTTCCGAATAGACTGCTCAGAAGGTCGAGAATGCCGATCATAAAATGGAAGCAGCGCGCGATGAACATTTCGAACCGAGCACGAATTTTGATAGTAAAATTCAATAATTTGCAAGCGTTGTTCATTTGTAAGACGATCCATGGTTAAATTGCAAACCAAACTGAAGCTGTTTGACAGTGACACAAGGTATTAAACACACGTCAGCTGTCAAAACCAGTGTTGCCAAAACCAAACCAGCTAAAAAATCACCCGTTATATATATAAGAAAGTTCTAAAATGTATGCCAAAAACGGCTAAGTCGATTGCTTGTAGAACTCAGCTGGAATACCGTCTGGCCCTGAGGCTTTATTGTGCTTAATTTTTTTCAAGAGCTGCCAAGATTTCGGTCATGTCTATGGTGGAGTCTAGTTCTTCAATGAAGACTAGAGGGGGGAAAAGAAATCAGGAACTGATCTGGACTTGGGAGTAAAATATCTCGAAAGTGATTTAAGTTTTAATAAAAAACTGGTGGGCATCATAATAATTCAATCAGAAGTATAAAAATCTAAATGAGATGACACAAGAAACATATTGGCAAGAATTTACAAATAAATAACAACAAACAAACATGGAAATCAGACGTATGGATAGTTTAATAAACTCTGTTTAAAAATTTAATTTGTACTACCAAAATTGACAAACAAACCAGAGGATTCGTATTTTATTCCCTACAAGTTTCCAGTAAGAAGATTTCGTTCATAGGCGAGTTCATCTGCGACTCCTAGGCGATCCACGTTCTGTTTGAAGACGAAGAATTGAAGGTGATTCACCGAAATCGTCGCCGAAGAACAAAACGCAAAAACCTAGAAGGTTGTTTAAATGCATACAGAAGAATTATGCAAAAATTTCCAGCAAAAACGTGTTTAGTGTTGGCTGCATATTTTTACAGCTTCCTTCTTAAGCCTACAATTATGTCACTACTGGCAACCGTCAACACTATTCGTAGAAATAAAAAAAAGATCTACACCAATTCCCCCACTTTTATCGAGCTTGAAATAACGGAGATGTCATAAAACGTCACTAGGTAAACATTTTCAACCAACCCTTCATTGCCTTGACACCTGCCTAAGTTAAGAGTAGGTCTAGGTACCAATTTCTTCGCAAACATTGTATACCTACCTACTCACACTTGAAACTCCCAAGTCCCAATCCCAACCCATCGCTTAACGTCAAACAGCCTCTACAGAGCAAATATTAGCCAATTAGCGCAGTCTATTTAAAATCACTTTCAATTGAACTCTCTCACTGCAAATTTGGCAATGACAGCACCCTCAAAACAAAAAAAAAAAAAACTGTCAACAAAAAGCGAACAACAAATAAAATATAAAAATAAAATTTCATATTCCTCTTCTTCGTCGTCTTTCTGAAAGGCATCTTTATTCATTACCAGTGATTGGGAAGCGCCAAAAAGCGTCACAAATGAGCCTTGAAGTTAACAGTGTGCTGACAATGATGAGGTAATCGATACGAGATAGTCGACTTGTTTTGTTTGGCTGCAGTGTCTACGAAACGAAACTGTCTTTATTAATACACAGATAAGTAGTGTAAATTTTTTTTCTATACGTTTCGCCGTCACCGCCGAAAAAGTGTAAATAAATTTAAATTTAGTAAATTTGTGTTCTCTCTTAAGATTTACAAAATACACCGGGCCCCGTGTTGACTCATCTGAAATTGGCATCGTTGTTTATTTGACTTTAGGTCGAAATAGTTAACCAGAGAGGATCGGCGTCAGCGCACAAAAACACATTCTACACACGAAAAACGCAATAAATTATTTTCGAATTTTGGCAATGCGCCAACAATTGTGTCTTTGGATTTCGAATTAAAAATTACCTCTTTCGCGGATGAGTCAGCTGTCAATTGGTTCAGCTGTGATCTTACACACTTTTCTAATCCATTTTCTTATCGAGCAGTTCAATGTCAGAATTTTGTTCGTTTGGCAGAACTATTTTTAGCCATGCTATAGGGGATTACTCACAGTCACAATAAATGACGGCCGGCGCTGTGTCACTTTAAATTCAGCGTAAAAACAAATTACGATTTTCGTTAACAAATATGGCAGAAATTGAACATTATGGTCAAAAAATTTGCATTAAAAATGACTTTTCACCAAGTGGAAGTTGTTTGTCAATGGAGTTTTATTTTGCTTTGTGAATTGTGAGCTGTGAGCTCAGCCCACGTTATTCGTAGAATATCTTGATTGGAGGGAGAGTAATGACTGTTTAACTCCGAAGTCTGAAGTCATAGACGGAAGAGGTCAAAAGTGAGGTTAGGTGTTTTCTTTTTTTCTCTTTGTAAATCTTGAGTAATTGACATGAGTAACTTTAAACTATACCCACGTTAGGGTGAAGGTGTCTGAAATCAAGATGAGGTATTATGTGGGTGAATACATTTTTCGTGAGCAAATGTTTGCTCACTTCCGGATGAGGTAGATTATAATGAAATGAGTTGGTGAATGACGGGTGCTGTTGATTTATGTTGAATTTTAAGTGTTTAAGTGACGATGGGCTTAGTAATAGTGCAGCAATACAAAGTCCGCTTGAATATTCTCAAAAAGGGACAATTTCCAATTGACAATGAGTCAATTCTTTTCAACAAATCTAGAGACGTCAAATTGAAATATGCCATGAATGCGTTTATCTTAATTGTAAATCAATTGGGCTCTGATTTTGGTAACAAGTGGGTAGGAATTTCAAAATGCAGACAGTTTAGTAAAGTGGACGTTTTTTTTTTTTTTTTTGACAGATTTCATCCTGAATGTACATGCGTTTTATTCTTTGGTTCAGAGCTGAGCACTGAACTGAGCTCGAGCATTACGAGCGCACTCTGAACCGAAGAGAGTTCGGATTTTTTTCTGTTTTCCCTGTTTTTTTTTGTTTTTGTTTTTTTTTTTTTTTGTATTTCTGTCAAATGTGACTGGAAGTGTGTATATGCATGCATATGTGTATTCAGCTTTTTTCTCAGCTTGCTCAGTCAATGTATTCTGAGCTTATAGAGCGAGCTCTGATCATGGTCTGAACGAAAAAAGGAACAAAACACCAATTCGATGTGTCTGACTAAAAAAAGAAACACGAACTTTTTGTATAACAGTTCAGGTTCTACTCTGAACCAAAAAAGAAAAACGCCTTCTGACACTTGAAATCTGTCACTTCTAAAGCAGTAACAGTTTTGGGATTTACGAATTTATTTCCCAGAATTTTTGACAGTTAACTAATAGAGAAGGGGAAATTAAATTATAACGTTTTACTGGCATACGTAATTCGATGACAGATTTCAGGTTTTGAGTTTTTGTGCATATGGACAACCAACCAACTTGGAGTGCGCAACTGGAGGCAGTTAGCCAAAGATCGCGCTAACTGGAGAGGCGTATTGGTTGAGGCCCAGGTCCACCCCGGACTGTAGCGCCACCTAAGTAAGTAAGTAGCATATGGACAACTAGCCTACGAGTCATTGATACAACCCCGGAGAGAAAAACCCGACTGTAATACATAAGGATGACGAATGGAGCTATCATTTTACGAAAAATTCATCAATTTTAGTCCAGTGAACTTTTTCATTGATATGATGAAACGGATTTCATCAACATGATAACAAAAAAAAAAAAAATAATAATAATAATTCATCATTCATCAACTTTGTTCATCCATATTATGAAAAATTCATCAATATGATGAACTGGAATTCCCCTTTAATTTCATCAATGTGACGACAAATTTGTTCATCAATATGATGTACACTGTCCGTGCTGTCAAATTTGTTTCCATGTATTTGTAAGACTGTTCACACAAAACATGAAATAACAATACTGACACCAATATTAATCGTAAACGTATAGCCTTCCAACTTCAGGAGGACGCTAAAATACCTAAACGACCATAATGTCATGAAAATGGTAATGGTAAAATTTAATAATTGAATTTCTTCGTATTTATTTATTTATTTATTTTATTATCCTCATATTACAATTTAAAAAACTTCAAACTACTAAATGTTGCAGCTAAAAATATTGAGTTTTTATCTTGATAATGGATGGGCAATTCTTAAATTAGATGATTCCATTCATCCATACGATAAATATAACGACAAAATCAATTTTTTTACATCAATGTAACGAATTAATGCATCTATAAGATGAACGCTTACATCAACATTCTAGTTAATAAAAATTAAAGTCCGTTTTTTTTTTTATGAACGCGGTAATCAATATAAAGAAAGCCTTCATCAATACGATGAACGGCGTTATCAATATGATGAAAATTCAAAAGTTGACAATCGTTCTAAAATATGATGATTCCATTTATCAATAAGAAGAATAAATCATCAACTGGATGAACAAATAACCAAATTTATCAAAAAAGTATTTGTCATATTGATGAAGTGATGAACGTACAGTTCATACAAGAAAATACGCCAAATTCTTATCAGAATCCTGCAAAAAAATTAATGCATGCTTTTTCTTCATATTGAAAAACGGTTCATCAATTGTCAAAATTTTTCATGAATTTGTCCATCATATTGATGAAAAGTACGTCATATCGATGACTATCATGCTGATGAACGCCATTCGTCAATATGACTTTTTTTCAGTAAGAGACGGAGCTGTCGGAAGGTGCTTTTTGGTTGAAGCTGTCGTCCACCCCGGATCTCTAGCTAAATTCGAGCTCACATCTGGTCAAGGACTGCATTACAAAAGACTTCTTTTTCAAAATCACATTTTCACATGTTCGCTTAGTTGCATTCTAATAACCCTTCTATTTCAATTGCCGAGAAACCTTCCATCGGGCGACCCTTCTCATCGTCTCATCGTATTACAGTAAAGTAAACGATTTAATAGCTGCGAACGTCCTAATCCCAATTCAAAACACAGTCAGACCAATTAACGTTCAAAGAAATAAAACTCAAATGAAAGAAAGAATTTCCACCATCTGTTGTGTTTTGGGTAATAAACACTTAACACCTCCTAACCCTTGGGGGTCGTTATTGTCAATGGATCCGATAATTACACAGCACCTCACCACAAACTGCCAGGTATCCATTATATCAACCCAAAACACAAACCCCATTCGCCTTCGTTAAATTGAACACTATAGGTATCCACTGACGCACCGACCTCAATCTACCATCAAACAAGCATGCATCTTAAAAACACCATCGGTATGTAAACACCAATTCAAATCGAACCCATAAAACCTGGAAACACAGAACGACGCCCAATGCATTCTCCTGGTATTTTCCAATCAATTTCCATTTACGGGACCCACCAAAAAAAAATTAAGAAATCAAAAAGAACGAAAAACGTTCTAAAACACTTCATCACCCACACACAAGACAATGCGCAGCCTAGCCGCGGTGAAAGTTCATAGATACACTATCTGGAGATACTCTGCACAGTCTATGTATGTAAATTTCGTATGAAAAAGTCATAAAATTGTAATCTTTACCCACTGCCGAGTACGCATAAGTGCAGCATGGACAAATAAACACTCAGATTTACAAGTAATTACATGACATTTATGTTTGAAGCCTCAAAGTCTGGCTCGGTTCTGAGAGAGCTACGATGTCCGCAACAGAAAAAACTCCTCCTCCAGTCAAGTATGGTACACTACAACGGTCATTATGATTACGATGATGACTCGGTATCATCTCGATGATCATGCAACCGATCCCGTACACATACAGTAAACGGATACGTGGAATGGTCGTTTATGAATGAGGAAACTCTTACACAATTGGTAAAGTGACACAATTCATTTGTAGACTGTAGCGTCCTCTCCTAATGAGTTTGTTTTCTCAATTTGGGTAGCACACGTTTAATAGATCACCTGGGCTGTAGGAGAGAAAACTGTGCTACTACCACTAACTACCACAGGAGTCCATATATAGAGGCTGCGATACGATTTGCGTCATCTCTGTCTGGTGGCTATTGCTCTCCTACAGAGGCCTCATTATCTTGTTTATTGTTTTCTTTTGCTGACTCTGTCTGTTTGTGTTTCTATTTTCGTCATTTTTTTTTTTATATTTTCCTTATCCCACTTCTGGATAAAAGGTGTGATCGTGCATTATGTGGTACAAGTTTCCATAAGCGAAGCTATTCGGTTCAGATGGATGGATTTGGAATTTAAGGAGATCCACTGGGGGGATGGAAGAAGAAGATAAATAGGGATCAGCAGTGGTATGTCTTTACATGGTATTTGGAAGTTGATTTAAAATTAGCAATCATTTTGGGATAAGCCAAGTCTGAGGAATTCCGTTAGCAACAGAGAAATGATTCGTGTTGAAATTGTTACGCCGCAAAAGGTGGCAACAGAGAAGGATGACGGTGAGGAAACACGCACAGTGGGGACTGTTCGAAATTTATGAGTAAATGCGCTTTTGCCAAGAAGTTTAATATTTTGTGCAGTACTTTGCGCTAAAAATCAGGGTAGGGGTCAAGGTCTACGATACAGCCCGTAAGTCTCTTATATCTTGATTTTTTCTGGATCTTTTAATGACATTTCGCAGGGTTCTTGGCGAGTTAATGTACAATCATTAGAACAAAGAGTGCCACCATCACCGGCACCTAAAAATGAAAGGTCATTCGCTTTCGGGGATGTAAGTCTTATTCATGAGTAATGGCCAGAGGCTTTGCGTTTGGCTTTGTAAGGAGAGCAGGGTGGTATGAATAAAACGTAGCAATTGCTTTTACTCAAACGCAATTGCTACGAATTTGTAAGTCTGCTATTTATCTGACTCAGGCCTTTTGCTAAATATTTTGTATGCACATTTACCACAATAAAGTGAATGCTATGTTCGAATTTTGGAACAAAGTAGGTCTTTATTTATACCGGTTCAAGGTAATTTTTGATAGGCAAGCTTCTGCTAAAAGCAAATTCTTGTTTTTATTCATACGACCCATTAAACGTCACCCTATTTTACCCCATTTTATAATGAGTCGTCGTATAGGAGTTAAAGTGTGAAAAGGAGTCCGAGACATGGACCTTGGGGAACACCATATATGTATTTACATCGTGAGTTTAAGACTTGAAGTCATCTCAAACAACTTTAATTGGACGACCAGAAAGGTAGTTTCTAGGCCAGTGGATAGGAAGTGTGAAAAGAAAGTATTTAAGACAAAAAAGCCTGATGGAAAATGTTGACAAAACACTTTAAAATATTCAGCGTAATAATTTGCGCCGTTTTTCCTCATATTTTCTGACTTAAGAAATAACAAACCTTAAGTGCTGGGTCGGTAATAGCGGGGAGAAGAGAATTCACCTTCTTAGATACGGACTGGACAAATCCAGTTTCTCATCTACAAGAATCTGAGACCCATATGTCCTCAACTCAGTCTTCAAGGCGTGCTTTATATCTACTATCTGTACTAATTGACAGGCATTCGCAAGGGAGGTCCGCAATGGTATAGTTCGTTTTAGTTCAATGTCCCTCCTCAACCTCTATGGAATTCATTCGTGATGATTTAGAGTCAGTGGTAGGAGATAGGGAGTGAGATAAAGATTAGATTTTTGTTATCGACGGAACACTGAAAATGTTGTCCATAAACTGACAGACTCCATAATCAATTTTGGTATCGAGATAAATAAATAAATAAATAATTAAATAATTGGCGCAACAGGCCTAAATTCTCACAGCCATATTCGTTTTGTGTGTTTTTCATTTTTGGAACGAATGGAAAGGATCTATAATTTTATGCCGATTCCAAGCGACTAATTTAGAAGCTCTTTCAAGACACTTATACGCTCGTATGGTTGTCAGATGTTCGCGAGAGGTGGCGCAGTGGAAAAAAGCCCTAAGTTGTAATTTGATTCCCTCGCTTAGTAGTCCAACACACTAACCACTAAGCCACTGTGCTTCTCTTAAAGCCTTAGCAACGCTTCAAAACATTGGATCGGAATGATCGCATCACATTAGATGGTCAATACCCAAAGAGTTATTAATTAACAGTCACATGAGATTGGATTTGAACGTTTCTAAAGCTGAACAAAAAAAAAAAAAAAAATCCAGCCACTTTAGCACACAAATGGCCCCACTGCCAAAATGTACGAACTAAACGTTGCAAAGCCGGAGTGGATCATCAATAATCCCAAGGAACATACTCTCACATCGTCTGCATCATCGAAAGGAACAACTAAAAAAAAAAAATGCTACTATTTGCTGTATAAACGTATACTCTCCTCGGAATAATATTAATGCACCTTCTAAATATAGGATACACTGTTTCGGAACAAAACAAAAAGCCGACGTCTCTATATCCATGAACCATCCATTTTGGTGAGGCATTTGTGTTGATTCGGTTTTTTGTTTTTATGTTTTGTGGGCCTCTTTCCTCTGTTTCCTTTCATTATAAAGGGAACACACAAAAATTTTCTATTTTTAGGAATACTACGTGTACAGAATTCAGCAGTTTGAGCACGATCATAATCTAATGCGTTCCACAAACGCCTCTCCCCCATATTTTTGATGTGAAACTATGAAAAAATAAACAAATTCTCCGCCTCTCAACCTTACCTGAGTGTGTATGTGCAGATGTGTGTATTGACGTAATGAATTTATAAATAAATTCAAATTTGAGTCAGAAAATTGTTTTTATTACCGACTGCACATAAATCATTGAATATTATATACGATCCACACGGATCATCTGCCAGATTGATGCGTGGATATCTTTGTAGACCGTTGTGCGCATCAATTGACAATTGAAGTTCATTAATAACTTCTTAAAATCTCCGTAAATAGACATAAAGCAGATGTACTTTGGTATTATCTTAATTTGGTGCTTCATTGCTATATTGAGTGAAATGAGTGGCGAGAGATTGCTTTGGGTTATTGTTTTTCTTATTCCAAGGGCTAGGGCGGTGGCCCTGTGTGGAATCGAGCGTGAGATCACTTGAGGGAAGACTCCAGCACAGTTGTGAAAGATGATATTTTCTTCTTTTTGTCAGGCTTTTGTTCTAAACGAAGTGTCATGGTTTTGTGACTTTAATAAAAGGGAAAGGATTGTCTGACAGAAGTAGGTATAATGGAAAAGGAGCGTGTAGACAAGGAAGTTTTTTTTTTTCACCCCGCTGTATGGACCAATGAATTACACAGATTATAAACTGCATGCGATGTCATTCGATATGATGTAGTGGAAGGAAAAAATAACTCTACGGAGTTAGGTAGTCAATAGTTAAAACTTGTTCTCGGTTGTTACAAAGGTAGAGATGCGACTAAAGAGGCATTAAATTTATTAAAGTCTGTTGACTTTTGGCCTTCCTGTATTTTTTTTAACTCAAAACTCTACAAATGTGGAATGTGATTCATGAATTTTAACTGGTTACAAAGTTTTGTAATACTGACGGTGCAATAAATAAATAAATAAGTATGTAGTTCCTCTCGAAGCTCTAGAAAGTAAACTTAGGACTAGTTTTATCAAAAGGGACCTTATTAAGGTCTAAGTATGTCAGCTAGCCGACAGTCACTTCCTTGGACTAGTTCTTTTGCAATTTGCACTAAATTAATATGTTCCAAGAATGAACTAATGGAGCTCAGTATGAAGTTCCTCAAGGCGACCATAAAGGTCCATTGCTTTTTCACAAAATTTACTGAATTTACGAAAGGCATTAACTTCAAGCCCAAGAAATTATTTGTTACGTTTACATTAGCAGAAGTTTGTTCAATAATAGTTGACCTATGCAGTTCATCTTGAAATGCATCAAGCCATTGATTTTGGAATACTGTTTTTAAGTATTTGATTCGAATGACTAATTTAAAGAATGAGAGAATGCCTTGGCTATGCAACGGACCACTGGAAGATGTTTCTCGTTCTTCCTGAACTATGTAGTTCCTATGGAGTTCCATAAGTTGGCATCAACTATATTCAGCTGTGTTGAATTAATTTGCAATTGGCACGCGTTATCGAATAACAAAATCACTTAAAATTATTGGGCTTGTTATTATAATGCCCATGAAGAGAAGGTGCATCAAATCGTTGTTGAAGTTCGCCTAGGACCAGCTTACACTTCTATAGGACCACTGCAACATAATGAACACTAATGCAATTGATTAAATAAATAAATTATCTTCGAAACAGCTGACAGTATGACAGCTGACAGTATTTGACATTTTACAGGACGTTTTAGAACGGATTCTCTCACAGTACGTAAATAAATCGCCCCTGGCCGCTTATCTACAGACCATATCAACCTCCACCAACCGATAATCTGCATTTCAATTCAACAAAAAACACTTTTCGAACAAAAAAAAAAAAAAATAAATAAAAATAAAAATAAAAATATCGACTCAACATTGAACAGGAATAGCATCAGCTACAGCAATATATCATCCCGGGTGATGATAGCCTTTAACATTTAACCAATATTTTTCCAGCTTCACTTTTTCAACCACAGCTACAGATATGTGTATACAGCGGACAGACTGTCGTCGGCGTAGTCGCCGTCGTGCAACTGGAACTGATATAGTGATATCTATAAGCTGTTCGGTGCTCCGAGCGGGTGGTTCTGGTTGGTTAGAGAGATCGTGGATCACTATCAACTGACCAATTCACCATCATCATGCCAGTGTCGAGATAAAGTCCGGACTTCGTATAAAAGAAAAAGTGATGAAGATTAAATGCAACATAATGGGTTCGCTGGGAATTCAGGCACAAAAAAATATTGAAAAAAAAAAATATTTATGTATCTCTGATGAGAAAAATCCATACGGATGTTTACTTTTGCAAATTTTTTTTTTCTTTTTTCAAATGCTATTTGCGGCTAATTGCAGTCAACGGCAAAGATAATTTGAATTGTGTTTTTGTTACTTGGATTGGCAGGTTTCGTATGTTTTTTATTTTTTGTCTGGAAGTAGTTTTCGTTTTCAGCATGGAGTTCGCTTATCTCGTCTCATGAAATATTATCCAAAGTCGGCTGCACTTGGGGAGTACGCGATAATTTATGATCTTTCCAAAGAGAGATATAAGACAGATGCACGAAATGATTTCCCAAAAAATCTGATTTATCTGTTTTCTTATTTCGTAAACCTGTATGGTGAGTATCGGATAGGTAGTTAGTGTCACATTTGAATCATATAAGTGCGCGGTTTGTATACATGGATTTAAAGTGCGATTCCCTCGTTTTCATGCTTGCCAGATACAGACGGTGACTTTTTGCAGATAGAACGGACGCAGTTAAATAGAAAGCAAAATCTTGCCTAAAGTTTGTAACCCTTTTTGCAGGAACAAACTCAGGCGAATCTTGTATTTAAAAATAACCTACTTAAACCTAAAATAAATACAAAACTATATTAAAATATAATATTTTTGTTATTAAATTAAACGCTGTCTGAATTTGAATGAAATTCTGATTTTTATTTCTAATACAAATTTATTTAAACTCTATATAAAATTTTAAAAATTGTTCTGACATAGAAACGAATGCCTTCTGTTTTGAATTTAAATATTTTGGATATATTTTGTAATAGCAGACATTATTTGGTTTCAATAAATCTTTTATTGAGTTTTCGAAAGAGCATAATATTTCCGTTATTTAAAAAAGGAGATGTCACTGACCCAACGAACTATAGAGGAATTTCTTTTATGAATTCTATAATGAAAATATTTACTGGAGTTATTCTAGACCGTTTGTCGAATTGGGTGCGAGAAAATGACCTACTAAGCGAATTTCAAGCGGGGTTCAGAAAAGGCTATTCCACAGTTGACAACATTTTCACGTTGACTAGTATTGCTCGGTTGTACCTAGATAAAGGAAGAAAACTGTATGCGTTCTTCGTAGATTTTAAAGCAGCCTTTGATACAATTGATAGAAACGCGTTGTTCTACAAGCTAAGTAACTTAGGTGTGTCTTCAAAGGTGCTGAGGGTCATACAGAGCCTTTACAAAGATAATAAAGCAGCTGTTTGGGATGGTCACAACCTGTCCAACTGGTTTAGTTCTGAAATGGGAGTGAAACAAGGATGCCTCATGAGTCCACTTCTTTTTTCAATATTTTTGGATGATCTCGTAACGTTTTTAAACGGTGGAATTATGTTCGGCGGCCAGAAAATAAAGCTGCTCTTATATGCGGACGATATCGTCATTCTATCAGAAACTCCAGTGATGTTGCAGATGATGATTAATAGACTCGAAAACTACTGCAATTTATGGAACCTGAAAGTGAACACCGTTAAGTCCAAGGTAATGATATTTAGAAATGGGTTTGGTCGATACTCAAGACAAGAGAGGTGGACCTGGGAGAACCAGGAACTTGAAGTGGTTAAGGAGTATAAATACCTCGGAGTTTTACTAACATCGCAAGTATCTTTCAAACCCCACTTGAGGGAAAAATTAAAGGAGGCGAAAAAGGCAATAAATAGCAGTTGGCGGGGAATCCTTTGTAGGAAAAATATTCCTTCGAGCTGCAAATTTAAAATCTTCGAGGCTGCTATGAGATCAATCATGTGCTATTCTGCACAAGTTTGGGGGGTATTCGAGTACGAAGAGGTTGAAAAACTTTTAAGGTATTTCTTAAAAAAAATGTTTAGACTACCCGAAAATACGCCGACATACATGTTGCACTTGGAAACTGGTATATCTCCTCTCTACATCTTTACATTAAGATTACACTTTCTTTACATACTTAAAGTGATGGAACTTCCAAGATATCGCCTTCCACACATCGTCGTAAGATGTTTGTTACAACGGAAACTCCAGTTCTTTAATGAATGGTCAAGGCTAAGCAGCGAACACAATATCCAGTTAGCAGACTATAATGCAGAATCTTGGCGGCGTTCTCTGAACGAGCTATTATCCGCTATTGAAGAATCTTCCCGAGCGGAATTTAGATTAAAAGCGCAACAGAGTGAGCACAGGAGTACTTACCCCTTACTAAACCATGACCTAGCTACGAAAAATTATTTCCATGATCGATTCAATGAAGACGCAATTTCTAACATCTTCAAGGCCAGAGGCGAATTACTTCGATTGAACTTCAGACCACATATAAGTGACGGGAATGAGGAATGCAGCTTATGCAACCTTCGACAAAAAGAAGACGTTTACCATTTTATTGGGACTTGTCCTATACTGAAGGAAATCAGACGAGCTCATTGGAAGAAAGAGTCGTTGTCAATGGTGGAATTCACCAGAAGTCTAAATGGTGAGGACTGGAGCGTACTGGCTAGCTACTTAAAAACTGCAATAAAATACCGGCAGCAAATAATGAACGAAGCTTTTTAAATTACAAACAAAAATAAATAAAACGTTAGTATAATTCTCTCTTTCCTTCGGCTGACGGCAATAGCCAAAGTCTATTATTGTAAATTATTGTAAAAAAATGAATGAAATTTATGTCTATGAATAAAATTACTTACTTACTACTACTACTTGATTTTTCAAATTGGATAGGTATACAGGAAATTTTAAATTCTAACATTTTTCCAGCGCTTACTTATTTGAGAAACGACAGAGACATTTTATTATTAAATGATTACTGACTAAAATTTGGTGGGTTTACTTGTCAAGTTTTTAAAACCTTTCGAATAGGACGTAACAAAAAGAAAACTTGCCAAGTAAACCCACCAAATTTTAGTCATTAATCATTAAGTAATAAAATTTCTCCTTTAATTTGTAGTTATTTTATTATTGTTCCACTTTAAGAACTAAAACACAAACCCAGAAGTTATCGGCTGAAATAGCTGAGAATAACTGCGCAAAAGAAGTCTTACTTCGAACAAGTTGTTAGTATAAGTAAGTTATCGGAACTTCTCGATTGAAAAAGGAATTCGCTAGATATATATACAAGTTCCAGGGCGCCAGTTAAAGAAGGCATTTTATGAAGGTTAAACTCAAGCCATTAGGTTCGGGGTGACAACGAGTCGCTGTTTCCGTAGACCTGGGGTCAGGATCTGTAAGGCGAAACGAACTAAAGTTTTCGCGCCCAGAATGATTTGCCCTATGTTACACAAGCAAATCTCTTCGTGCACACGAAAACGTTTGAACGTTTCGCCTTACAGAATCTGACCCCTGATCTTCTAAATGAAAGCCACATGCCCAAAATCCTACGTACACATTCCTTCACTGAAAAAGCTGATATGAATTTAATTCTATTTTAAGTCCACCCGTTCATTGAGCAGATACTTAGCTCGATTTATTATTTCATTCGTTGATAAACCCAGTAAATTCCTTTTAGCGTTTTTTTTTTTTTTTGCATTAGTCACATTCATTCATCTCGAGCTAAACCGAAAAACACTTGTTTCAACAAAAAGCGGATAAGATTTGTCGCATTTGACTTCTTTCCCAAATATTCACTAGATATCGAAATGTGCCTCACTTTTTCTGCGGCAGTATGTACTTTGATAACATCTCGCACCCCCAAGTCTATATAGAAGTTTGAAATACCCAACACAGTGACGATGTCGCTGGCAATAAAATTTCGTCTCTATAGACGCTAACAAACAATGCCTTGTATTTTATAGAACAAAAACCCTCACAACCTTATCATCTCCCGGTTTTCTGTTTGTGCAAAAGAAATTGAGTTCAAAAAAGAAATCATGTTTACATTTTTCCTTATCACTTTGGAATGTGTACCTTTAGCTGAAAATGCTTAATTATTGCTCACACCGTAAAGTATGAGGATAACTGTAAGAATCAAGAAACAGTGAGAAAAATCACCGGAACTGCACTTGAATCAGGAGCCAAATGGGACTTTGAATCAACTTGTGCCATGGATCATTACGTTTAAGGTAAAAAAAATGCTTTCTATTCTTTTCCGGTATACTAAATGATCCGTGAAACTATTCACTGGGAATGCACTATCTCGGTGGGGAATTTTGTTGTTTTTCATATGGAAAACCCTTGTATGCATTCGATTCCCCGCCTGTCCCCTATATGATTGCATATCATTAGGAACTAATTTACTGTATGACTTTTTGATTAGCGAAGCGAAACAAAAATGCACTATGACGAGTGGTTAGAGATGGTACCAGGAGTTAATTATAACGAAATGGAGCACTATACGAGGTGACGGAAGTGACTGTGTTTTTATGGGTTTGGGTTTTAGGATGGAACCCTTTTTTTCATGATGCATTTAGGTGATTGTGGATGGTAATGAAATTAATGTCAGGTAACTGTATAAAGGGTGTTTTACTTCGGCGTTTGTTTTTCGATTTGGTAGCACTTTTTTCAGCTTTCTTCAATTTGACAGCTGAGCTGACAAAAGATTTGTGCTTATTTTGGGTTTTGACATTTTACCATTAAGCTTTGTACCTACAAACATTAGCTAAGATCCCAGCTAAATTTTGACATAGAGTATGCCGTGGATAAATGTCATAGAAAACAGCTGTTCTTTGAAAAAAAAAAAAAAAACTTACTTCAAAGATTCATCCCTCTCTAATTTCAACCATTTCCGATTTCACGTAGGTACTTATTTTTTACAAAAAAATCTTCCTTGCTTACTACTCCCGTTCTCCGCGCAACCAAAATGCAACAAAACACAACGATTTGTCAAAATTTAGCTTGAGAAAATGTGCCGCCCCATTAAATGGGCACGTTAGATTTTTACACACACATAAAACACATTCTGAAACAAAAGTTCGATTTTTTAGCTCGAGCTAAAGGGATTCGCCTAAATTCAGCTCAGCTAAATTTTGTATGGGAACTAAGATTTAGCTCGAGCAGCGTGCTAAGTTTTAAGGACAATTCACATGAGCGCGAATTGCGAATTGCGAAGAGATCAATTTAATTGTATTTATGAATTGAAGATAGATTTTTGTTCTGCCGCCAAAGCTTTAAATTTCATTAATCTAACATCTAATCTAAAAAAAAAACTGTATCTGAATTGATTCAAACAGCTAAATTTATAATTACAGCAATCTTCCCCGAATTGAAAATTCTTGCCGCGAACTGTCACACTTTATTCACAAAAAAAAAAAAAAAAAAAAAAAAACAGTCGCGATTTAAAAAAAAATCGTTCGAACTTAACCTACAACAATGAAACTGATACGGGTACCTGCGACTTAAAAAAAGTTTTCATGCGAACGAAATATCAGAATCTACGAATATTCGACTGTTCGCAATTCGCTCTCATATGAATATTCCTTTCAGTTAAAGTAAACGTCAAAAATATAGTACAAAATAATTCGAAATACTACTCACCACTTCGATGTGTACGGTCCATTGGCTGCACTTTTATGCAATGCAACGCTAAATCCGAACATTGATCCGGGATTGCCCTTGTGTTTGATAAAAGATGGTAAATCCAAGTTGAATCCCATGCTCAGCGGTAGTAAGGTGAAGATTAGGCAGACTTGTAAAAGGCATAGTGCCAGTTTTATTTCACTTGTTGATGTCATTTTTGACGTTATACTATTGCATACACTGATTGTGATTAAAAATATTCGTATATCCTTTTAAATTTATTAATTTTACTCTTTCGTCGTCGATTTACAAATTAAAACTAATAAGCACTAGCACTTTGAATTTGTTATAGATTATTGTAATTAAATCTAATTTAGGCACATTTTTTTAATTGAGATTCTGAAAGGAGAATGTGTATGGTAAAAAATACGGAAACTTGTGCAAGTTTTGGGGAATTTGCTAAATCAATGGCAATTGATGAGCAATAACTTAGATACAGTATTTTAAATTTGTGGTAAGAAGGAATTTTTTAGCCTGAACAAATGTTGGTTGGTAAAAGATGCGTAGTCAACACACAACCTTGTGGCACATCAAAGGATATTTTTTATGTATCTACTTAAATGATACGTTTCTGATAAAAGACTTCAAAATTTGTATTGTTGGACAGTATGACATTGGGTAGATTTTGTTCCGTGTGTTTGAGACATTTGCGTAGAGGGGAAATGCACAAGGCTTAAGGTTTAGGTAATAATCCAGTTTATTCAAAAAAATTTAATTCATGATTCATGAATGAGACGATTAGCACTGAATTGCTCAAAAGTTGGACTCTTCACAAGAATGTGAAGATCACATATCTATACCGGACCGCAATGGATCCAACTGATGGTCTATGTGAAGCTGTGGCAACCGCCACACCAATTTACCTACGCACCTACCTACATATCTTGACAACAACCTAGAAGGGTTATTAATTTTCACATGCATTATGAAAATCTGCCCAGTTAAGAATGAAATATAACTACAGTGGACATCCATTATAACGAATAACTGATATACCGAATTATAGATATAACGAACGCTTGTTAGATTTACATTAGGCCTTTTTTATCATGCCCACATGATCATTGATTTCCACGGTTTAAAACAACAGTTGGATCACGTACTATTTTTGTAAACCCTGGAAATCAAGGATCTATATAGATCATGTGAGTTATGCCTATTTGTATCTCTGTATATAGCGAATTGTGTCCACGATTTGATATCCGATATAAGGAACGTATACCTACCTTTATAAGTTGGTTTAAAAACCCTGAAAGTATTTAAATGGCAGGACCATCATAACATTAAACAAAAGCTTTTGATATACATTACATATTTTACAATGACTTTTTTTTGAAAATAGTTTAAAAAGTCGATCGATATAACAAACGTGCTCGATAAATGACATCAAACATTATATCATTCGTTATAATGGACGTCCACTGTACCTGCTTTACACGCGAAAACAAACGAAAACCGTTAATGCAACCTGTGCCGGCGACTCTTTGGTTAACTAACCATTTCTTCCTACTCTCGAACGAATGTCTTCAATGGAATTTGAATACGAGTAGACGGAAGTACATGGATCCGAGAGTTCAGCAGGTAACGAAAATGATATGCCCGGCGGCTTTGGGTATTTACGGCCTTCTAAACTACAATGCACTGAACTATCAAGACCTTGAACTCTTTGACCACCTGATTGCTCTTGAAATCGATGGCAAAAATGTTACAAAATCTCCCAACTTTTTAATGATGTGGTGATGGATTTTTTCAAAACCATTCCTTTCCTTCAGTCGATCACTTAACTGATCAGTACCTACAATCAGTCATATGCTTCGATAGACCAACGTTTCAGACACCTTAATTGTTCTACGAAACTTAGCCGCTTCAAACGAAAACACAACCATACGTCTCACTCAAATACTTCCCCCTTTGCTAATATAATACCATATGTTTCGTACAACCTCCAATCAATGCCAACGCGGTATTACCAATTTAACCTTCAAACACATTAAACATAAATTCTAAGCCCCCAGACATGGCACATTTAATGAGACAAAAAAAAAAAAAAAAAAACAAAAAAAAAAAAATTGAAAGCAAATTCCAGTTTTCTCAACAGATACAACCAATTGAGCGGAAAATATAAGATACTTCTGAGTTCTGAGTTCTGACATCTCTCATTCTCGCTGCCTTGCACGTACAAATGGCTACACAAATATATCTCTGACTTAATCAGTAAAAAGGCAAACGAAACTTGCAAGTAAATTGATTTGTTTTAAGTATTAGCCAGCACAACAATTAAATAATAATAAAAAAAAAAAAAAAACGAGACTCATTAGACGTACGGTAAGGGTACACCTAATCAGATGATCCTGTCAGATGGCCTGTCAGAGATAGCCACACCGTCTTAGAGATACGAGTATACGCACATTTAAATACAACGTAGGTGTCTTTGCTAATTAGGTTACCACAGAGTTAACAAATTCAGTTCAAAACACACATGTGCCTCGAGAGATATATTCCGCAAAAGATACCCAAGATTCACGAAAAAAAAAAAAAAAAAAAAAAAAAAAAAACACTCTCACTGATCGAATGCTCTCATGCCTCATCTCCGTGGTTTCTGAGATAAATGATGTAATTACTACACGATGACAGTCTATAGCTAAAAGATTAGATATTAAAGTTGTAGTAAGTGTGTGGGGGAGTGTGATCTCATACTTCACATCGACGACCGTTCGATCGCGCAAAATCTCAAATGAGCTAAATTTTCTTTTCTTCAAGCCAAATGTTGTCTCTGTTAACAGATGGTCACAGTTTTATAGGTAAACTCTTGATAATAATTATTCACAAAACTAAACTAAGGTATGAGTAACAAACAAACGATCGCGAGACTCTTTCAGAACGAGAATAAAAGAAACCTGTAGTCAGTACTGCGGACGGACAGCTGTTTAGGAAAATTCCAAAAATGCACACAAAAGCAATTAAAAAAATTCAATTTAACACATTAATTCACCAGTTAAGTGATAAGTGATCGTGTAAGCATAAAATTAAGTCGCGCCCGGGAGTTGCTTGCTTTTTGTTTTCCACTATATTAAACGAACGGCAAACAGAAGAATGCATTCATGTGGTGGTAGTACACTTTGACCCGAAATGGTAGAATGCTAAAGTCGCCCCTTTTTTTCAGCTCAAGCTACAACTGTCTGTCGAGTGAATTTTGAATTAAAAAAAATAACAAAAATTACATAATCGACACAACGAAAGCGAAAAGATGTAGGTAGGTAATTTCTAAAAATATCTCAGAAGATATTTTTCTTCACTTTTGTCATAAAATTGAATCTTTTGTATATAATTTGGCTGAATTTCGCTTCACTTGATTTATTTCAGACCCACCACAATAAAACCGCACTTAGAATAAGCTGCACTGTAGCAAGTAGCACTTTGCGATGGTGCAGGCTATATGTATCTAGAACACCAGCACTAGCCCGCTAGATACAATGCGAAGGAAGGAAATATAGCAACATCTATTCGCGGCGAGATCTCAGCACTAACTAAAGACGTCGGTTAAATATTAAGAAAAATAGCTCGAGTGAGTCTTCAGAGTTCAGACTTCAGACTTCAGAGTGAGCGAGAGTGCGCAGATTGCGCGATGACGACAACACCGCCGAGTGCCATATGGGATGTCTTGAGACGAAAGACTGCTTGTTCTGTTTTAGTTTCGTAGATCGGAGAACGGAGAGCTAGCAGTTATTCAGGCGGTAAATTCAAATTTTGAAGGTCGTCGATCTATGGCAGTACTCGATCTACTTTGAGATTATTACCGTGATGCGCGGTTTAATGTACGCACTGTTACATCGATGAATGAATATGAATCGGATCGCGGTTTCGTTTTCGTGCTGCGCCAACAACGGCGATTCGAATGCGAATGGTAGATTGGTAGCAAAGGCAAAAGGCACAAGCACGAAGCACACAGCACACTATTGCCGCGATGGTGTATCGACTATCGAGTAGAGAAGTGCTGTGCTGTTGGTTGGTGGTGGCTGGTGCGATGGCGATGAGGGAAGGCTAGTTTTAGTTTGGCGGTTAATATCTAGATACAGTACAGTGGATGCGGTTGGTGTGGGACTGATTTCGGATCCTATCGAACACAACACAACGTGTATGAGCAGGGTTAGGTGTCGGAGCTCGGAGTATGCGGTGCGGATGCAGCATGCATGCAGTTGGAAGATGTTGTAGCTTGTAGCTTGTTTGTATTGAAGTGAGGGTGGTTTGTGATTGTGAGAGTTTTACCATTTCGTAGCATGGGAGAATTTTTGTTCCGTTCTGTTCAAATTTGAAAGTGCATGCAAAATGTAATAGATTTCTTCAGCGCGTTCAAAATTTATGTAGGTACATTCAAATTCAAGTAGAGGTGAAGTTTACATTTCTCTTACAATACTCAGTTTGTAACTTATATTTCTTAAAAATATTATTACTCAATCATAAAACACGCTGCGTCGAATAGTATATTATGGTATGATACAGCCACCATTGCTTTATTAACAACAGAAAAGGTACAGAGCAGAGAGTTACAAGATAGAAGAGATTTTTCAATTTCAATTCAATTTTGGTGGGGGAAAATCCCAATTTATTTGGCTTAATACAAGCTATTACAAAGACTCAAACTAAGAATTAAACCTACTACTTAGAACTAAGAACTAAGACTTTTATAAAGGGTTTTTTAATAAGAGGTGTTATTGTGAAAGGATATGGTCCTGTATGCGTGCTCGTGGTGGCCATTTGGCTGATATTGTTTTTTATTATTAACGGCATCTTCCCCTTTATCATGAAATAAACGTCCGATCGTTTATCTCAAAAAATGGCATTTTTCTTTGAATACCAAAATAACACCTCTTACTGGAAAACCATTTAGATAGATGGATAATAATTAAGTTCAAAAGGTTATAAAGCTTAACACTATAAGAATCTGGAACACTGGTTTCAGCGCCATTCACTTCCAGAACTATAAATTAGATATTAATCGTATGAACACATGTGGGTACCAAAATATCCGCTTGGGGGGCTCGTACCGAGTCTCAACTGAAACCGATTAGAAGGTTATTTAAGCGGGTTGGCGTGGAGGGCTCCGTGCCACACTCAGGTTAATATTGACCCATTGGGGAAAAAGGATGTCCCTTACCCATAGTAACCCTGTCTATAAATACTTGTGATTAAGTACTCACTGCGTTGTTGCATACAAACCATCCTGTGGATTTGATAAAGCTCATTATTTTGTCTATATGTGTGCTGGATAGCTCGTCTAGGCCGTGGAAGAAGTGTCTCCCTAGGAAGTTATATCGTGGGATTTATCCCTTTTCGTGGGAATTTCGATGTCCGAAAAGCCTTTCGTGGGATAAAGGGATAAAGCACCAAATCGTGGGATTTTGAGGAATCTAACAAAAAACATTAAAACTATAAATTTTTGCTGAAATTTCATGAAAACTCCTACATTTCACGGTGATTATTAACACACTGAATGTGCATAAAAAACTGATTATATAAATTGTCTCTTATCAAAAGTTTCTAATACCAAAAAATAATCGTAATAATGTTACAAACTGTGATTTTTATACTAAAAGTTAATTAACCGTGATTTTCTTTCCTTGTATAACAAATTTTACTT
Source organism: Cheilosia urbana (assembly GCA_946477585.1). Lineage (NCBI taxonomy): Eukaryota > Metazoa > Arthropoda > Insecta > Diptera > Syrphidae > Cheilosia > Cheilosia urbana. Next base: position 3,727,029 of record OX297854.1, on the reverse strand, counting down.
CTAAAAACTGGATTTTGAGGCAAAAAAGTGTCGTGGGATTTAAAAGGGATTTTGAGTACAGTGAAAAGGGATAAAAGGGAAAAATTACCACGCTTCGTGGGATAAATGAAGATAGAGTGCTAACAACACTGGGTTGGCCATAGCATTTTTGTGATATGACAAGTTTCTAGTGCAGTCCATCTTGCGTTCGCCTCTATTGTGGCCTTTCTCGCTCCTTATTCAAGCTTGAGTGAGCAAGGCGGGATATTCACAGAGGGATCAGCTTGTTCTGGTACAGCTGTCGAACATAATCTAGCTAGTTCGTCTGCTTTCTCGTTGCCAGGAATGCCTTCATGTCCCGGAACTCAGCAGAGCAATACCTTATACTGCGTGGCAAGAACCCTTGGTTTTCGCGACAGCAGAACTGACACCGATAGAAGGTAGCAGTAAAAATATGCAAGTCAGAGCTGCGGGTAAGATATGAATTGGTCAGCGTAGTTTATCACTCTTTAACTAAAGCTTTCTATGCAGTTAAGGACTATTCACATGAGAGCGAACTGCGAATAGGCGAATTGTGAACAAATCAATTTAACTGTATTTATGAATTCAAAATCGGTATTTGTTCTATCACAAAACCATCATATTTAATTAATCTAACATCTAGTCTAAAAAAAACATGACTCTCAATTGGTTTAAACAGCTAAATTAACAATTAAAACAATTTTTCCGCGAATTGAAAATTCTTGCCGCGAACTGTCACACTTTACTCACAATCCACACAAAACAGTCGCGGTCCACAAACCCACGAATGAAAAATTCGTTCGAACTTAACCTATGAAAAATGAAACTAATACGCGGGTATCTGCGAGCAAAAAAAGTTTTCATGTGAATGAAGTGTCAGAAACTACGAATGTTCGCGTGTTCGCAGTTCGCAATTCGCTCTCATGTGAATAGTCCTTTAATCACAAATGAGCCAACTCCATTTTTTTTTTTTTTTTTGTGAACATTGAGATATGGACACTAGAATAGTCTCTCAATTACTAGTTTGTGTTTTTTTTTTTTGTAATTTAATAGTACTGTCGTCGTTAAAATCAATTTAATCAGGATGGGTCTGCCTATGAATTACAATAAAACGTGCATTTTTATTCTTTATATTGTGTTTGGATATTTTTGGCTCCAAAAATTTCTCAATTTGGCTCCACACCTCTTATAAAAACTGGTACCACTGCAGTACAAATGTCAAATGTTCGCAAGCAATTAATGTCCCGGACAATAAACGTGTGCGAAAAGAGAGTGGAGAATTCTACCAAGCAATCTACTACAATTATCCACTTTTCGCCTATCATTTCGCAGCAGCTGCGTATTGCAAAACGAAAAGGAGATCGAAATTTTTCCTTCATGATTTCGATGTGCCACTTTTGTATGGGATTTTTCGTTCCGGAACAGGACCGATCTGTCAAAAATGACCACTATTTGATCATTTGACATGTTTAATCTTATACCAAAATTTTGTTTTCCTATTTCACATTTGCCTACGAGTATACGAACGGGTGTTTGATTTTACAATCATAACTGTCACAACTGTATTCGGAAACCTATTAACAATGTCGAAACATTATCGCTACCTACCTTTTTCTGTTAAATACTTTCCAAATACGTACCTTATGTACGAACAGGGCTCGTTTCCTTTGCCTTTCTCCTAAGACATTTTTCAAATTTGCTTTTCTCGTGGCCCCAAACCAGGTGTAGTTCAACCAAAAAACGAGCACTCCATGCGAAACATCAGAATCCAATCAAGATTTGTCACCACACCTTAAATGGCTGCACAAAGGGAACCTACCATCAAGCGGACATGCCTCGCTCTTACCCATGAGATGGAAGCGCGATACATTTGCACGATAAAACCTAAGAACAATGCGAGCATAAAACTTATAATTCCCGATCGTTTGTTATGATTTCGTTGTCGTCGTGAAGGTGAATTCGTAAAGAGAGAGAGAGAGAGCATATTACAACTTGCATGACCACGATCATCCATTAGGTGATGGCCATATAGCACAGATCTGTTAGACATCATCGGGTACATACCGTACCTTTTAGACAAATGCATTAGATAGTGTTTTTGTACAGCGAAGAGCCAAGTAACAAATTGTTGTTGTAATCTTCAAATAGACCGCACACAACGTTTGGCAAATTGTTTTTAGATACGGAGTAGTGAGGAGATTAGTTTGGCTAAGTGCGGAGTTTTGAATGAATGGAAGACATACAGAAGGTTGTCGGCTAAGAATGCCAAATCGAGTTGTACCCTATAGTAACAAAAGTTTGGTGTTTTCCTATAGCTAAACCACATGCAAATTTCTTCGTCTACCGTATTATGTCCCACAATGAGAGCATTAATATACATTTTGCATTATCGGTAGATTATTTACCATTGCTCGCTTTCCATTGACCCCTATATGACTAGCAATATGCCCAACTTACGTCAAACTTCGTACTCTAAAAAATCTACGTCTGTCATAAATGGTTAAATTCATCTAGCGATCAATGGGGACGTTCAAGTATCTAGTTTAGTAAGTCTGATAGCTGCTGTCTGACTACATGTATCTCAGTTTTGATTGGTTTAAAAAAAAAAACGTGCTGATCTGCTGCCAAATAACGCATTAATCCATATTGTGGTGTGGAGCATCGGACCTAAAATGGTGAAATGAAAACAACACCTTAGTCACCAAACGAGTTCCACTTCCAGTTCTAATTGGAAACTCAAATCTGTCAAATGTCATCTGTCATCTGTCAAGTGTAACTCACCACACTGAAATTCTAGAACCACTATATCTAATTCTAGAACCATCCAGAATAATTGGAATATTCGCATTCGCGATAGGTGGCAGAGCGAATATAAAAGGGCACGTTTGAGAAGAGGGAGACAAAGTTGATTTTTAAGCAGTGATTGATAAACTTCGAAATAGTAATCGGTTGTGAAGATAGTAAAGTGTAAAGCAATACAGTGAATTAAGTGATTGATTTGACTTGAGTCGTTTAAGAATTGTTTTGGTACTTAATTAGTGAATAATTAGAAAGTGTAAATAAAGTGATTTTATTGGAAAAGGTAAACAGAATAGTGTTTTATCTTTTCGAATCCCAGCCTGAATGTAACAATATACAAAAGCAGATAAACATCGTTGCATTTTCCATGAGCCGCGTAAAATCTGAGATCTGAGAAAAAAAAAAAAAAAAATCTGGCTGTCCCGATGGAAACCCGATGGAAGACCGATTTCAGCCAATCAAAACCGAGATACATCTAGTCAGACAGCTGTCAGACTTACCAAGATAGATACCTGAACGTCCCTAATTTAATGGGACGACGACTAGCAAAAAACATCCTATGATGAAGGAACGCCCGCGCTAGAGAACACTAGCAGCAGCGGCAAAGTGTATACTACAAAATTTAGAAATTATACAAAGATTATAAAAACAATATCTGAGTTTCTATTTAATTTATTTACGAATCTTGTCACAATTACACTTGCTCCGCCTCGTATTTATTTTTATTTTGTAAACGTTTGACCGATTTCCTTTGACAGTTGGTTTTTTTTTTCTCAATGCAGCGAGCAGCGGGTAGTTATATTTATTTCACGAAAAGTGCTAGATGTATAGCGCCAATGGAGTAATGTAGATTTGCCGCTAGTCATCTAGCGAACAATGGAACGCGGCCAATGTCAGACTCTTTATACAAAAATTTGACATCTTGATGTGTAGCTCCGCATTCCGCAATAGTCTGCGCTAGAATGTGTCAATATTTATGTATGGATTATGACGTGAATTCGAGATCATCTAGTCAGAGATAATACTGTTAATTTTTCATAAATATTTTAAGCAAAAGTACACATATTATGTGAGACTATCCTTTTGTTTACTGAACGCCCTCTGTAGTTTCTCTTTAATAACTTATAAAAAATGTTAGTCTGGCAATGAAAAAGCTGAAGAAGGAGGATGTTGCGAAATCGCCATGTTTTTTTTCCGATTATTCGGCCATTCTTGTAACGTTCATCGAAAAGAAAACAATAAAAAATAAAATCGAGAATATTTTCACTAATCAAAAGTAGATTTCAATTCATAAAAAAATACATCCACACGCAACGAATAATTTCAAATTTAACGGATAAAATTCTATTACCGCAACTTTGCCCAAAGCGGAACCGGAAGTGGTTCATATTTTTTGAGAGTGCGTTGATGGTGAGCCGAAATTTTTGAAGTTTCCTGACATTTGTCAATACGAATTTCTATGTAACAAAACTAGCGCACCAAATCGCGGCCACTCCGTAAAAGTATAGATTGTAGGCAAACTGGCAAAGTCGTGGGAAATCCGCCGAAGTTGGCGGTCTCAGTATTGTCTCTGCATCTATTGGTCAATGGTAGATATGCTGCCATGTTGCACCTTCCCAAACGGTGACAAAATCATCGTTGAGTATTAAGTGAGAGATTGATAAAAATTATGACGAAGGAAGATCGTCATTGAGTTTATTATGTGACAAGCGTATATCCCCATCAGTAACTACTCTAGCCGAACGAATCCGATGGTGCATATGCATAATGGCCGCATTAAATCCCCTTCAGTTCGATTTGGAAGTTATCTTTCTGCTAGTTGGTTTCCTGGTTCAAGGGTTTCACCCCCTGACCCAGTTCAGACCATAACTCAGACAAAGCAATCACTGCCGCTAACTCACAATCTCCCATCGAGAAGTTGGCCGCCGACATTTAGCGAAGCATGCGACCATTTGTTCTACATACATCGAAGCAGGTGTCCATTGCAAATGCCAGTTAACCAGGCAGCGGTCTATAAAATCAAATAAAAATCCATGGGGAATAGCATTGCGCCTGTCTGCACCGCACTCGCGCGTAATTATTGGCGCAAAAGTCAACAGATAAACTGCCAACACTTATGTTCACTTAGTGGCCACAGGCAGTGATGACTGCACCATATGAACATCACCTATTGAGCTCGTATAGCTGGAGCAGCTACTCACTCCAGCCCCAGTGCAACGATGATCACGAGCTGGCCTATTGCAGGCAATTTACTTCAATTGCCACCTTGAAGCGAACGCAAACGAGATCCACGATATCGCGTCAACAATTCAATTCCCCAATTGAATCTGGCCACATTTGGTCAGGCTCAGCATGTGTGTTGGACAGGCGGATGAACAAATGGACGACGTCGACGACTGTGCTCTCTCTCTCCTCCATGATGATGAGACGAGATTGCGTGGCATAGAAATAGGTGTCTCAGAACGGGGTTGCCAAGCCCCATTAGCGTATATATGCACATTAGACGGAAAAAGATTGCGCACTGCAGATGCAGATTGCAACTAATGTTGCCTTAGAACCGGTGGTGATGGGCAAGTTTATGAGCACAGAAATGCCAGTGCAATAGCGTAATCGACATCTTCATTCTCGTTTAAATTTAATTCAATTTAATGTTTAAGATTGAACATTGATGATTGAACTGGCGAGCGCTGATTATTGGGGATAATCTAACGATGCAATTAGTAGTAAATGGTGGATGTCGGACGTTAGACTACTATTATGTGCGAAAGTTGACATAGTTAAGAACAGGACGATATCTGTGTAGGCATTTTAAGTACGCATTAGAAAATATAAACTTCCCTTGCTGAAACAAAAATCATGAGGCGATGAAAAATTAAAAAAATGCTCACTATCGTCATGCCCAACGGGCCATTGGCCTTTAGGAACTCACGCGGCCAAGCTAGGCATCCCACGTAACACCCACTGCCGTAGCTGCGCCGACACAAACAAGAGTGAAACAGTGTTTCATCATATTATCATCATTTATTTTAGCCAAAACCAAACGCAGTGCACTAGGTCGTCCCTTTTATGATGACCTTTCGGCCATCCAAAGTATCCATTTCAACAAGATCATCAAATTTCAACTCCACAGGCTGGTTTTAAACTCCCTTAACTTCCTTCTCTCCCCTTATAGGGTTCCTTTAGTTGTGGTCTCAAACCGGCGCTCAATGCGTTATTTGTGCTTTTCCCTCGTCAGAATACGGGAAATACAGCCACTTAAACCAACCAAGCAATGCCCAACAATCTTGCGCAGTCATATCGCTTCAAAAAGCATTCATCACGCTCTCGTTTGCTAAACTTTTTATAAATCCTGGGAACAAGCTGGGTCACAATTTCCGATAAGGACGTGAGCCGTTTAGCTTCTTTCTTCCATTTATATTTTGTATTTAACAAAAATTACACTCTTCCCTACGACCCAAGTTTTAAGCCATAGACAAAGCATACTTACATGCGATTTGTCTATCATAGCTTGTCATCAATTAACGAATCTGCGGGCAACATTGCCGTGGCGATTGTGTCAGCAAGATTTTCCTCACAATTCATGTTTCATGACCTACATGGGCCACTTATCCAAGGCGAAGGCACCGATTTGGCGAAAAGAAGTCCGTGGTACCTTCTCTTTCTATAGGCATAGGTTGGGCCCCAGTTTATCTATTGCCCCCACATACAGAGCCTCAAGACATTCACTTAAACAACTTGACAGCTTACCGAGACGAATATTTCGAATAAAAACAAATCCTTCACTAACATCAAATCTACAAACGCTGGCAAATACAAGACTATTCTCTGAATCATGGATAATCTTCTACGTGCTACAATTCTTGCGCCAACCTAAAATAGTAAGAAAAAAAACGGAGTTCAGAGAAAAGGTCTATAATTTCCCTCATTCTTGTTGGCTTTTGTTACTGGTTTAGCATAAGATATTGTTACATTCAGGCTGGGATTCGAAAAGATAAAACACTATTCTGTTCAACTTTGCCAATAAAATCACTTTATTTACACTTTCCAAATATTCACTTATTTATCTCTAAAACAATATCACTTTAATCAATTCTTCAACGTCTCAATCCAATCGCTTTATTCTATTACTTCACACTTATCTCACAACCGATTACTCTTTCGAACTTAACACCATCGCTTGTTAAAAATCAACTAAACTGCCTGTTGTCAACGCGCCCCCTTTTATATCCGCGCTGCCACCTATCGGCGAATTTTCCAGAAGTAGATAGATCCCAGATGTATACTCCATATCTTCTCTAGATGGTTCTAGAATGAACTAATACAAACTGCAATACAATTCCAGTCTCCAATTGGAAGTGGAACTTGAAGAGAGAAACAGATTGCCCAATTCACCACACTTCCTAAGTGTCCGATTCACTAAGTGCCTGTCACTAAGTGCCTGATTTACCACAATATGTATTCTGCTGTTACTCACCTATTTTGCTAATCACCCCTTTCGAGGTATCCGTTCGGAAAAAATTCCAAAAGACAAATCTGATCGAAACTCAAATTGTGTTCTTCGAAGTATCAAATCAAGTTTTCGGAGGGCTTCGGAAAAAATGTGCCGAGTGGGAGTGGCTGTCAAAGGTAAGTATTTAGTATAACGCGGTTCCACGCAATGCGACATGGTACGCTATATGTTATCGGAGAATTTTTCCGAAAGTTGTAGCAGAACGGATGGATATCTCGAATTGAATTTCTCCGATACCGTACTTACTTACTTACTTACTTATCGGGCTCCCAACCCGTGAATAGTCTCTGCCTGAGACTCTGCAGCCTTCCATCCTCTACGATCACGGGCACGCTGCTTCTAGTTGTCCAGTCCAAGCGCTCTGGCATCCGCGATGGCTTGGTCTTTGAAACGGAGGTTCGGTCTTCCTTGTCTTTTCGAACCTGGGGGCTGGGATTCGAAGATCCTCTTAGGCGGAGCATTATTGTCCATTCGCTCGATGTGGTCGAGCCAATGTAGTCGACGTGTTTTGTCTTTTTGGACTACATCCACATCTTGGTACAGCTCATAGAGTTTCTCCATTCGCCCTCCTCGCAAACAGGACCAAAAATCCGCCAAAGAATTTTTCTTTCGAAGAAGGCCAGTATAAGCTCACCCTTCTTGCCTATGTTCCAGAACTCGGCGCCATAGAGCAGGACTGGCAAGATAAGGGTCTTGTAAAGCACACATTTCGTCCTTCGAGTTAGGAGTTTTGAACCCAGTTGTTTTGCCAAACCGAAGTATCAACGGTTTTCTAGGGTAATTCTTCGCCGGATCTCCACTATGGTGTCATTCGTGGAGTTTATGTTTACTCCGAGGTAGGTTAACTCCTTAACTACCTCGAAATTGTTGCTATTGTAGTGTACAACACTGTACTATATTAGTACTGGAGTTTCTAATATAAATTATTTATAGTAGGTAGTTCCTAATTTGTATAAAAATAATAGAGATATTAAAATATATATAATAAAGAACACTCGACAGAATAGTATCGAGATCGAGAGAATATTATACATTATATATTAATAGTCTACAGCTATCATTAGTGACGTTTTGTCCCGGGCGGTGGACAGATGCTTGTTGGTTTTTTGATAGCATGTACTTGGTCTTGCCCTCATTTACTTCAAGGCCAACGGAGTTCGCCTGTATTTCAATTTCGTACAGATCGGAGAAAATTCCGTTCCGAACGGATACCTCGATAAGCGTGAATATTTCGCCAACGCCATCTGGTGTTGTTGCAACTCAATCTATGACAAGTTGAACTATTGCTGTCCATTGCTCCGCGTTTGTTTACTTGAAACATTCAAAACAACAACCTTCCAAATGAATACTTTTGGCGCACATTCGGCGCACTTACGCTACAGACTTGCCGCATACGACACATAAGCTCAAATAAGAAACCATTTTTACACATTGATTATTACCATTTATTATGTTTACTGTTTCAGATGTTCGTAACAAGACTTGTTTATTTGTTTTGTTTTTTTTTTCCAAAAAGAGAAAACATCATGTAACCTTACAAACTGCATGGGCGGGGCGACAGGGTGTGGGCTTACATTTTAAAACTTGGCTCTTTCTTTTTGTCGACAATATCTGAGTCTAATTCTGCTCACGTATAAATAATAATAATGATGAAATTGAGAAGAAAAGTTAAAAGAAAAATCAGTACAGAATACCGTTTAGTTTAAAATTACAGTAATCTTACGGATCGACACTACACAATGTCGGCGAATTTAATTCGAATATTAAGGGAGAATGGGAGAGGGGAACGGGTTTGATTATAAATCCATTCAGTGCTTCTGTCTTGTTTCATTATTTTTTTTTTTTTAAAGGGCACACTGCCTACCCTGTGGAACATTCAAATTTGATTATATTAAGTGTATCTGCTTGCGTATGAATATATTTAGTTTTGGTTGAAAAAGATTCCAATCTAATCCTAGTCTGTGTGTGTGTGTGGGTGGGTGAGTTCAGTTCCCCGTCCTACTGCATGAGCGTACCCTGTACTATTTCTAGAATCATTCGATGCCTAAAGTACTCCATGTGTTGCTGCGAGAAGGTTATCTCCCGGTCCCGAGTTATATATTCGGCGAACATGCAGCTGAAGACACCGCAATCGCTTCCGTTCTGTTGGCGCGGCACATCTCTGACACTCTCGAGCTGGAAGTCCGAAGTGTCGAAAGGTCGCTTTCGCTTGTCAAGCGACTCCTCTCGCAAGTATTGCTCCAACAGGGAAAGAATGCGCGCATTTGACGTGCCCATCGAATCGTAGTACTTGATGGTGTGATCGCGCAGGTGTATAATGGCCATACACCAGTGAACACCGCCAACGTGCACCGGCACTGGGATGATGTCATATGAGAAGATGTCCACCTTTCGTGTCCATCGGCGAACACCACTGTGACCGGACTGTGTCAGCTTGGGCACGAAAAACGTATTCATCGCGTATACTTTTGGCAGACCTTCGCTGTGACGTAGTTCACCGCGTTCCGTCAGAAGGTTCATGTAAAAGTTGATTACCTCGTCGTTGAGCCAGTTCCTGCCGAGGAGGGTGTTGATGTCGCGGCGGGTTATAGTCATGTTGAACTTTGATATCAGCATCTGTTGTAGGTGAGATAGAATAAAGCTCGGTCTTTGGGGTAGAATTTGTGTAGCTTACCTGATCAGCTGGGCCGTTGAAAAGGGCAGCATTGATGATCGCCCCCAGTTCGGGTGTGATCTCTCGAAATTCGGGTTTCTCTTCACCTTCGGGGAAATCGTCGACGACGACTAGATCGGGGTCAACAATTTGCAGACTTCGTAGACGCTCGTGCATCTGTTTCTCCTTGGATCGGGTTTCGGCGGAACGTTCTTGCACTCTGAAAGATGGATCAGTTAAAAGGGTTGGCAAATGTTAATAAAATAAGTCGCACAAGACCATGTTGGAGCGAATAGAATAGAGAATAAATTAAACACTTGTGCCATTAGTCAGATTGTTTTTATTTCTTTACGGCACGTGATTTGTGCAAACGAATTCGAGGACAGAAATTTAGTATGGAATTGTGTTCATTTGGCATGAGCTACTTACTCCTTTTCAGATGCAGCGAGCTCCTGCTTCCGTTCGAGGTGTCTCTTCTCCCATTTCGAATAGAAGTTCTGCAGCCAGTCTGGCTTGCAAACAGGAGACAGATCGAATTTCTCTTTCAGAGAATTTACCGGCTCTACAAAGGGCCTGGAATTGAAAAAGGAAAGGTGAATTGAAGTAATGCCAGTTTTTGAAGACAGATAAAACACAACGAGATCGCTCTGAGGTCGCATCGACACGTTATATATGCCGACTGTACAGAGGTATGGCTCAAACATGCATTAAACACCCGCCAAACTTATCCTTTGAAAGGAAATGAACGGGCGTTTTAGCACAGTCAAGAGGTGACTGTAAATTAGAGCGAACCCTACAACCCACAGCCTATACTTACATTTGATTCTTTTTCTGAGCGGCTCGCTTCTTCACGTCATAGCTGCATTCGGCCTCATCCTTCTGTAGTTTTGAGCAGGCTGATAGAATGTTCAACTCCTCGTTAGCCAGGTCTATGATATCGCTCACATCGTCGTCGGAAAGATCTATTGCCGTTGCATTGTCGAGCATTTTTTTCAGATTGCTCGAACCATTCACGGTAAGATCAATTGTTGGAGTCGCCTTTGCCCGACTCAACGGAGGCCTCGCCTTCACCGATGATAGTAGTTTGGGCGAAGTACCTCGAATGCCATATAAATTCGGTACCATCTTGGACAGCAGCTCGCTGTACTGATCACGATCTTTTGACTGATACTCCTGGGCGATGATCGATCGCGGCCCCTTATACGCCGATGAACCCATCATTCTGCCGTTGTACAGATTCGTTGATGTTCGCTCTATTGGTACGATTCGCTCTTTTGGCGTTGTCCCCTTTGAAGTCATATTACTGGTAAATGCGTTATCGAATCCATTCGTATACGCAGACAGTATGGATGAGTATGTTGGATGGCGAATCGGTTGTAGGTCGGGCATGAGTGTCGATGCTAGAATGCCACCAGTACGTGCCTCGATGAGCGGTGGTGGTGGTTGTCGCTGTTTGAATGGAATGTTCATCACCTTAGTAGGAGCTTTTGACATCATGGTGGTCGCTTTGGAGACTGCCGGCCGCCCCAGACTCGACTGTCGCACAACTTTGATCGATTCGCCGCGGCCATTTGTCAAAATAATTTCATCGTCGTCATCGTCTGAGAATTCAATATCAGCGAAAGCTGTGTTGGGTACTTGCTTGATAACCGTTTTTGGACGTAAAAATGAGGATTTCTTGTCTTTTTCTATGGAAGCGATTTTATCAGTCAGTTTATGCAGAGATGACCTGAATGGAGAATACTTACGAATATTTTGTTTTCTCTGTGCCATAACCTGTGGTGCTCTGTGGAGACGCTGCGGTACGATACTCAGATCATCTTCGGAGAGGGGTCGCCAGACCATACATGTTTTTTTGAAGAGAAAATATTGATGGATTATTTCAAACGTCAATAAAAGAGATGCGAATAAGGGAATATCTTTACGAGATGTATGAGAAGCTGTGGGAGGATGTTCTTTTTTTTTTTTTTGGCTAAAAGCCAAAATCAGAATATCCCTGGATGACTCTTCATGATCAAACGTATTTATCCGTCGGAAGGTTGAAATGTATGGCGGTAACCTCAATTATAGTTACAAGGTAGCTTTTCCAGAATCGTGAATCAAATCGACTTGAAAAATCGCAATAGTCCTCAAAGGGTGCACAGTGCACACCCATAAAGAATTTAATTGACTAGAGCTGAAGATTCAATGCGGACGATAACTCTGCAAGTCTACAGGGAAACTTGTTCTAGAAATATATAAAATGTTGCGAAAACTGCTAGATGAGCATTCAGGTTGTTGGACGACTGTGTTCTCAAATGAAATGGAACAGCCACATTCCAAACTTAGACCCTGCGATTCAATTGGAAGCCGCACAGTTCGAAAGACGATGCAGAGTCCGTTAAAGCAGGACAGCATAGTGCAGGAAGAGTCAAAGACCGATCGTGTAGACAACATTGGAAATATGGAATTTAGGCTTCTAATGCAGTAATCAGTAGCAGAAGCTTGGTCGAAGGTGAGTACTTTGTGCCAAAGATCAATGGTTGCGTGTAATTTCCGTAGTTTCTGGGCTAGTGCCACGCTGCTCCACTCATCAGCATATCATTCTGTTGAGCCGACTTTTCTGTTCCCAAAACTGAACTTTCGCAAATCTAACTCACAGCGACAGCAGTCTGCGAGATTTTACTCTGTTTCTAGGCGTATAAATTCAACCTAAAGTTAAAGGAAAGTACACATGTACATTCATTTATTTTATATTGAATACATGTTCCACAATTCCACATGCATGACAGTGTTAGTAGTTCACGGTAGTAGTAGCGAGCATGCTCAGTCCCAGCTTTTTATATATCTTTCGCGAATTGGTCTGGAAAGATATCGAAATACTGCGCGAAAATTTGAAATCGCTATATATAGAAACTCGTATGTATTGCGTTTCGGATTAAGAGCGTCGCACGTCATTTTTGCAAGGAAAAAATGGCGGATACAGAAAACCCAAATCGCCCACAACTTAATGATAGTAGGTTGCAAATATGAAGTACACTTTTGGCAATGCGTTTCCTTAACTATTCTATTAACTACCTGTGGAGTCAGGAACCACGGTTATCTCTGAAATTCTGCAACAAAATCGAGAAATATTTGAAAAATCAAATTCAGACCAAACACGATCCAGATATTCTGATGGTAGGCCCAGGTTCACCTTGGACTGTAGTGCCATGTAACCCTCCCTGCTTAATTTATTGTAAAATGAAAGCAATCACACTAAAAAGTAAACATTGTTGCGCAGGTTGGCCTAAATGGCGGCACCTAGTTTAACTGAACAAAAAAAAAAAAAAAAAAACCCCCATACCTTAAATAAACCAGCTCCAAAACAAAGTCTAATGTTAGTTACCTTCTTCAAAAGACCGAGTTATAATCTTGGGGAAGTCACTCTCCACTTTTCTGTATTTAAATTGGGAAGTACTATTCCAATCGCAATCCGCACTAGAAAGGATAAAAAAAGAAAATGTCACTCTCAATTCTGATGGAAAACTCCCGGGCCGGTGGGAATGAAAATATTTTTTTACAATTTTTTTCGACATTCGTATTATACCTTCGTTTTCTATTCAGACCTTCCCCAGTGTTATCTGCGAAATGCAAAAGTTTACGAATTCTAGCAACAAGATCTAAACCCATTGGGATGCTGCTGTCACCGTCGATGTAGCTCGGGTTGATGCTGTTTACGGTATTTGTGGGGTGTTCACTGCATCTGCGACGAGCACCACGACTTTTTCTTGGAAAAAAGCCTTCTTCAATGCCACCACCTCCAGCACCACCACCACCACCACCGTTTTCGAGGATGCTACCGCCAACAATGCCGCCGCCGTCACCGAAACCGAGTCCAAAACCAAACGTTTTTGTTGCTGAAAACTGAAGTTGCTGCTCTGGTTCGTCAAATAGCTCAATCGGAGTATATTTAATGTACATTGGAATTTAAATCCATTTACACTGAGTCAATAGACAATAATTATATGCACGTTTACAAAACGATACTTTTCTAATTAAGTTAAAAGTTTATAAGTAATTTTCCTGTGGATTTTTGTTAGTCTAATTTTTCTTTGCGAAAAAATCAGCACACGCAAATGTATAAATGGGAAAAGCCGCCGTCAAATGACAATTGGATTCTGGATTCTGTGAGTTTAACGGTTGGCAGCAGTGCGCTGTAATGGTGGACAAAGGCATCAACGTGCGACAGCGTTGTGGATGGGAAATCGTTGTTTTATATTGTCGAAAGTAGATGGCGCAGCTCAATTTTAAGAAACATTTTTAACCCTAGATTACTAATCTATTTCAATAGGTTGTTATTACTAATCATCGTCGATTCGACTACGTATTAAAAAAAAACTATTTTTTTTTAAATATTTAAAGGAAAGCGATTTGTTTTAACTTGATAAATATTAATTCATTTATTGCCTTTTGTTATAAGTTATAACAAATAATAATACTACACAAACGTTATCTTTATTTTGATTTTAGAATCAGTCTCTTCAAATGCATGCAGTCAAGTTAAGAGCAACAAAATTTAGTACCGGAAACAGAAATTTCATTATTCATATTTTTTGAAATCAAACGATTATGTAAGTATAAAACAAAAAAAAAAAATGCGAAAAAATTCAAAGTTCATTTTTTGTACATGAGTGGCACACTTCAACTTTGTGCTCTCCACAAACGGTTTTTCCGCACTTGGCACATAATGACTTATTCATCCTTCTCTTTGACGATGGACAAAAGGCACAAATCTTTCTCTTTCTATTTTCTGGCTGTCCTGAACTAGTTCCTGGTTGTTTTAAAGCATTCGGATCTAATATATTATTTATGACAGTTCTGAGGGAAGTTGGAATTGTTTTTTTTAAAAGTCACGTTATTACTAACCTTCGTCGATTCGGCTACGGAAAGTGGTTATAACTGAATAATGGCTGCGTAAACACTCGCATTGAATGTGTCACCCTTGAGAGATCAACCCTAAATGAGCATATATGGGGAATGGGCTAAACCAGAATACTGAGCGAAAAGAAAACAAAAGAAATTGGAATGAGCGTAGTCGTTTCGACGAAGGTTAGTAATCTAGGGTTAAATGGAAAAGTAGTTGAAACAGAACAATGTTTGGCAGGAGTAGTTTTCAAGTTCTAGATTATTCAGAATGAGTTGTTTGTAGAAATAGTAAAAGAGTGATGCCTACTTTTTCAAATACTGATGGAAGGCAGTGTTTCGTTTGAGTTGCTCATTACTATTTCTATTATTAAAAAGTCCATACGGGTATGCAAAAATGTCCTCATATCGATACCTTGTTTCACAAAATACATTCTATTTGAATGTTCTAACTGCTATGACTTCGATTCTTCGAGACAAATTCGATCCTTAAATGTTGTAAAACTTATTAGTAAAATAAAAGTCTGCATACAAATTATATATTTCACATATATATTTATTGGTCTATACAAAATAGAACAACTGAGTGATTAGTGGTGAATATTTTACCTACTCACTCTTCGTATTCATTGTTCGGTTGTTTTTACATTCATCCATCTGCATCCATATTACACATCTACAATTCTTTACAAAATATAAAGACAAAATGCCATAGAATTATACTAAAACTATACAAAGCGGCTGAATATCCAACGCTGGCTTGAAAGGTAAAGTTAGCGACCACTAGATGGGCACCGATGCCCCAAACTAAAATTAGTATTCCATTTGTGAAATGTACTGGAACTTGAATGATGCTCCACTGTGCCCGAGGCATACTGATTTGTAGGACCAAATTTTGCAGAAACATTGTCACTGCCTGTCCAAATCCGAGAAGGACAGAAGAAACGCTCAAAAGAAGCTTCGAAGTGGAGAAACTTATAACTGGAACGAAAGGTGGACAAAAATTAGTGGATACTTCAAACCCCTTTCTGACTTTTTATACTTACATACTAAGGCCAATCCCTTACAAATGCATCCCAGTGTATGCCACTTAACCTTCTGTTTAGTTAGCGCATTCCCAAACCGTGGTGTCATCAGCGAAAAACACATCCACGGGAAGGCCAGCAGTGAGAACAGAAAGGGAATCTCTGCGTTTTTTATCGCATGAAGATTCGCAGCCAACCCTGGCAACACCGTTAAGCACATCACATACGAAAATATATCTGTTGACTGCAACAGAGTTGTCGAGTATAATTTCGGCATAAATATCGCTCTCCGCAGCGGATGCATCATGGTCTCTAGAAAGTTGCCCCACAAACTGATGGTCATATTTTTGGAGAACTCCTGGAACTTTTCTAGATTCGTTGCGCTCTGTTGAATGGACGGGCATTTGACATTTTGCGATGCGCCCAAACTAATGCGTCCATAGTTGTCAATAGTGGCTGTACTGGAACGCATTATCGAGATGTTCTCATCCTCTTCGGGAATGATTTCCATGATTTCCACACCATGTGGATTGAGGAAAGTGGTATGAGCCTCTTCATGAGTAGCCATGTAGTTGGAATGAATCTCCGGGTCAGTTGGATTCTTCCATGGACGCTGTTGCATTTCGATGCCATCTATTTGACCTGTGAAATTGGAGAGTTTGCCCAGCGAATGGAGGGGCTGAAAGGCGTCAAATCGCCCGTCGGGTTTTATCAGAGAGATTCTCTTTGTGATGGCACCTTCACGATGTCGAGTGATGAGGAGGCTGATTGGGATTAAGTTGACTAGCATCGCGGCCATCAGAACGATGGATTGAGAAGTTCCGTACAAAGTGCGAAGACTGGTGAACACGAATGAAAGGAATAGTTGGCAGAACGCTTCGCCACAGAGGTGGATGGTCTTTCGTACGTACTTGTCTTCCCGCGGTCGAACCGCCTCGAGAATGACGTGTGTCTTGTAGATGAACATCGTTGAGCCGATACCTGTGAAGGTGGATTTTATTTTCAAAAGTTGAATGGCAGATTAATGGAGGCATGTATATATAGTAGATAATATAGGGCAGTTTCCCTGAACGTAACATTTATGTGGTTTTCCATTGGGACAAAAAATCAATCTTTTTTTTGATCTAAATCACTTTTTGCGTTCCATTGGGACGAAAAATCAATCTTTTTTTCGATTCGGATCACTTTTCGCAGATCTCGATATTTTTTCAGACTTACGCATACCAATATACTCTGTACAGCTGTTTAACGTCAGTTTAAGAAGTTTCATTTCGAGGCGAATGCGCAAGTTTCGTGAAAACCAAAATAACAAAATACATAAATAGCTTTGGATACGATTTCGGAGGAATTATTATCTTCATTATCTCCCTCGTCATCTGAAGACTACAAACCACCAATAATACTTCATTTGTATCTACAAGAAGGAAAACATTTTTGAGGGCGATATCCATTTGGGATTTAGCCAAAAACGAATGCCATTTGAACAGCTGATATTGTTGTCAATTAACGCACTAATCCTTTTACAAAAGCAGATCAATCTCGTTGCGCGTTCCATGAGCACAGTAAAATCTGAGATCTGAAAAAGATTTCTGGTGGTCCCAATGGAAAACCACATTAGATTGATCGGTCACGTCACTTTTTTGACGTCGCCACATGTATCAAATGTCAATTGAGTTCTCTGTCAATAAATTGTTGACTATATTTGTAGAGTAACCCTCCCTAAAAAAAAATGTTCAAGTGGCCAATCCATGCCATTAGCCTAGTCCGGAGCTATTCCGAATAGAAATATCCCATGCAAAAGTGACAACGAAATCATGAACGAAACATTTTGCTCTCCTTTTCGTTTTGCACTACGCAGCTGCTGCGAAATGATGTCGGAAAAGTGGGTAATTGTAGTAGATTAAAAGGTGAAAGATATCAAGTCAGTCAACAACTACTGCCGGATTTAGATATGTGGTATTCGATTGGGCGCTCTCAGAGCACCTTTTATGTTCGTTTGGTACAAAAAAGCAATCTTATTCAGATTTCAGAGCGCTTTTGCGAGCTAGGTTTTTTTTTTTCTCAGATTTGCTTCAGATTTACCGTTGCAAGTGTGTTTGAGTTTGACAACTGGTGGAGTTTGTTACATTTTCGTGAAGTTTTTCTACTGCAAAGATAGGGTGAATCTATTTTTGTAAATAATTTATGTATAAATATTTAGAAATTAATCGGGGCGCAAGTTTCGAATTTTTTAATATAAAATTTAACCAGTGAATGGAAAACGCATTAAAAAGTGTTAAAGGCTACACATATTCGAATCGCACGAATGTCAACACAAAAAAGAGCAAGTGACGTTTGTGTTCGATTAGACACACGAAGTTTGCAATCTGAGAGCGAATCTGAAGAAGCCCAGTCGAATTTTGCTATGAGAGCGCCCAATCAATGTCGACCACAGGCGGCTCTGTTCATTAGGTCTGTTTGGATGACGATTTTTCTCATTACCGAAAGAAAAGTAAATTACAGTCTTTAGCGCGCAATCCTCATTATATTATTTGGCGTTACTATCTGAAAAGCTATAGACCGAATGAGGGGTTAAATTTCATAGACGAATTCATGTTATAAAATAATAAAACGGAAACGGAAACCTACCAACGCATGTTCCTTAGAGGCCGCTGTGCCAGAGCCCCAAGAAGGCTGCTCTACAAGATCTAACCTACCAAATCACCCATTTGAACCCACAAATTGAATTTTTGTCAAGATTTTACTGCTGTTTACAAGAAAATCTATCTTTCACATGTAAGGCATCGCCAATCAAACAATAAAAAAACATACCATAACTACCTAAAACACGGAGGTAGTGATAAGTACTGCTGACCTTACGAACAAGCGATCGCTTAATATCAATAACGTAACGATTTCTTACAACAAGTGAAAAAATCGTGGCTCACAAACTTCTCACTAATGTCGTTTTGACATTGGGATTGTGCCCAATGAAACATAAAACGAGATTTTTCTTTCTTTGCATTTTTAATTGTGCGGCGTGTTTTAAGAGTTAACTTTTCTTAAATTGTAATTTGTGTTTATAAAAATCTATTCAATTTGTGTTAATATCCATTGCACTGAACAAATGTAAATTTTTCTATATTTTTCACAGACTTGTCGTCTCTAAAAACGGTAAATAACACACTTTGAAGTTCGACAAAAGACAAACATTTCGGTGTTAGTGCAAGTAGGTGTAAATCTCGCTCAAAAATCGAGATTCGAAAAATTGCTTCTTTTTTGCGGCCAATGGAACACGAAATCTGATAGCCAGCAGATTTCGAGAGCAGAAAAACTGCTATGAATCTGAGAAAAGTTTTTTTTTCTGTCCCAATGGAAAACGACATAAAGTTTTCTTTTTTAGATTATGTTTGAACCAGGGTTACCGTGGCTATATAATATTATGCGCAAGCTGACGACACTCCTAAGATGTCTCATAATCTCTTAATCACGTATCGAAAAAAAAAGGAAGAAAACTTTTCAGGTTATTCTAAAAAAAAAAACTTCAAAGCTGAAAAATGCCTTTTGACTTTATTTTCATTGCGTTTGCGACCCCAGGTCAGTATTGGACTTAAGAGTAGGTAAATAGAATTAGCTGTGCTTGCAACAGAGGTGGTTGTGGAAATCAATCTCATAATAACATGAGTCGATTTAAACAGCATCCTTTAGAATAGAACTCTAAATAATAATGACTGCGGACTGATAAAATTCATAAGTAATACAAGTCACAGAAAGAAATGAACACCTGCATTATTTATTTTTAAGAAGCTTTCACAGTTCTACTCTCGGATATGTGTCAGATCTTTGCTAAGGCCCGTATGACACTACCATGAGGTCTGTTCCCTTACTTTCTTGTTCACTTTTGAAGATTTGTCACATTTTGCTCATTGCGAGAGAATAATATTCTCACTCAAATTAAATATAACCAAAAAGAAAAAGAACGCGTTGAACCACAAATTTGAAAAATCTGAATTTTTTCTAGGCGGGAATATTCAAACTTCAGTAGAAAAAAGGACAAATTTATATTTAACCCTTTGTATCGCAATGTGTCCAAATTGAAAAAAATAATGATTTTCAGCTTTCTTTGGTATTATATATAATAGTCGTATAAATAAAAACGAAATAATTTTGATATTTTGTATTTTATTTATAAAAAAAGATTGGTTGCATATCTGCAGCATTGCGTTATAGAGGCTTCATTTTGCTCAGATAAAAATCTCTAAAGCAAGTATTATTTATACTCACTTGATTAGTAAATCAATTTGATTTTCACGAGCACTATTTTTAATTGTATAAAAAAAATTCTAAACTTGCATTCCTCACTTGGTTTGGTTGTTATCTGAATGGACTAAACTGACAAAAAGGGAAAACTCTCCCCTATAAAAGCCTTTTTTGTCAATCATGAGTATAGATTTCATGGTAAGAAGAATAGTAGATATTTGACAATTCATAAATCACTGTCTTAAATGATATCTATTAATTTGACAAATACTTTTGCAGTATGTTGCATTTCTGCAACACGGTGATACAAAGGGTTAAGACCGATTTGAATTGCTTTTCTTGCAGAAATTAAAAAAGTACAATTCTTTTGTTTCTTACATCAATTTTAATGCTATACAAGCAATAAATACAAATGAAATTAAATAAAAAGTCAGTTTCAAATTAGAATTTGAACGATTTGACAACCATCTGTCAGCAATAAACTACTAATCCAAAGAAATTTCTTGGGCTAATATTTGCAGGTTTTTTTTATGGAGGGGAAATGTTTTGCTCTCTTTTTTTGGCTCTCTCCTGCCCAACTTTTGCGTAAGGGAACGAGGTTTGACTAAATTTGGCGAATGTGTTTGAATGCATTATCGTTAGGGAACAGACAGGAATTGACTTATTATAATGCTAGTATCCAACTTCACAAAAGTTCCAAAAATACGCGCTAGTGTTTTACAGCGGAACACGAAGTTAACATAATATGACCAAGTTAACTATCACTCTGAAAATATTCGATATTCGGTAGTGTTTACAGATATTCAGTGGTTTATAAAGTTACAACAACAACAAAAAAAAAAAATACATTAAAAAGTTTTAAAATGAAGTGTTGTGTTGTGGGTTGTGATTCCCATTATAGGCAACTTGGCACATCAAAAGAAATACCTACTCTCGTTTCACAAGTAAATATAGGTATGCAAAATTAAAATATTATGTTTGTTAATACATACATCAGACTGTAAACTGCTCTTTTAAGACAGTTATACTCTCGGATGTTTGTCAGACGTTGGGAAGAGGTGGCGCAGTGGAAAAAAAAGTCTACGTTGGAATTTGGGTTTTTGCGGGATTCGAACCTGGCGACCCCTTGCTTAGTAGACCAACCCACTAAGCCACTGCGCCGAGGTCAATATATTGATGGAATTTCTACCCCTGCATGATCTCTAGTAGTATTTAGTTGACAAAACAGATGAAAGCACCTCAATATGGCAACGATTTCGTATTTTTTTTTCCGCATTGATAACCACCCCAAATGTAGCATACAAATTAATCATTAACTATAACAATATCTTAATGACCCATAATTTCAATGTATTGGCACCCGAAGACAATCTGTTTCTTTATTTTGGTTCGCAGCAGGTTTACGTTATAAACATTTTATCGATAGCCAGTCTAAAATGCGAAGGCACATAACATTAGCCAAATGATCGAGTCCTTCTATCGCGATCCAGTTTTCAACCGGAATTAAGCTGTTTTCCACTTTAACACCCCCCTACACCACCTGTTTTTTGTTTTCTGTTCGCCTCATTATCTTAGATATCAAAAAAGCAACCAAATCTGAGACTTATCGCACCAATACGAGCTAACGAGTGTATCTTACCTGCGAAAACTCCATAACACACAATCGCTATCACTTGGGTGGTTGTTGTCACCGTAATCCATGCCGAAGAGAATAAACATCCACTTATCATCAGCGACACACATGTGATCCCAGTTGCTATCAGAAATATCCGACGATATGCGACCGTTTCATCCGGCTTACCCCGATACTCGGTGGTCAAGTGTTCCAAGCTCGATCGGCAAATCTGTGTAACAGCCTGATAAACAATGGCCGGCCATATGCGAATGACCCACTGCTTATCCGATTCGACTACATTGCCATAGAGGTATGCAGGCGTTGACAGAAAGGCCTAAAGTGTGCACGCACGTCCAATCGAAAAGAGAGAGAGAGAGAGAGAGAAACTTCTATTACAACCCCATAACAAGTCGGGCCTTAAAGTTGTCAAGTAATAACTACATGTATTGCGAACCCACATAGCAGGTACTTCTGTTGGATGTGCTTCTTGAGGACACGCCGCGGTACTCCTGCTGTCGCAACTGCTGTTCGAGCTCGTCGGGCTGCCACCACCGGCTCCCGATGTTTCGTCGCAGCGGGCATAGCATCGCGAAAGTTATTCAAATGTGTGCTATCCATTATTTCATAATTTGTAGTTTGGTTGGGAAGTTTTTTTCGGGGGCACAAAAAAAAAAAAAAAAAAAATGACAAAACTGACGCCGTTTATCACTGTATTTACACTTAGGTCACAAGATCAACCTTCAGCAGCATTCTCGAGAATTTGAGGCAATCTAATGGTATATGTAGTGAAGCAGCCGCACCGAGTTTAAACGAACGCGTCTACCTCTATGGGTTGGACTGAAAAAATCACAGACGATCACTAACTGAATGTATTATACGCGGACGACGACAGAGTATCTTTCTTTGCATTCAGCTTTCCTTGTTCGAGCAGATTTGTTTGCCGCCTTCTCTTGACTTAAGACATAGTCTTAGTGAAATTAAAATAACCGTTATAAATAAAGTCGACGATTTGTGTTCGCGGTGTTATCTTATCTTGAGTTTGCATTGCATGTAGGTATCTACAGTACAGCAGCGGCGTGCGATAGGGTACCACCTACTCGTGTAGTAAGTGCGGATGCATGGAGAACTATTTATTAAGACAGAGAAAGCAAGGAATGATTGTGGAAATGGATTTTATTTGTTGATAGCTGATAAGATGTTTTTTTTTTTTCTGAGTGAGCCTAAAAGTATGCATGCATCCAGTACATGTGGATATGACCTACAGGTAGTCAGAAAAGTATTCAGACTGCGTAAAGCGAACGAGCGTGCTCAGATAGATCTGATGTTTTTCTGTTTTTCCAGTTTTTGTTCTGTCAAATGTGACTGGAAGTGTGACTGTAAAGGGTGGTTAAGTTTTAAGGGCCGATGTTGATTTTGAATAAAACACAAATTATTGTCATTTATTTTTATTATGATAATATTGGTATGGTTCAATTATGTATGGAACAAAATATCGGCTAAATGGCCGCCGCGACCTCGGCGGCACACCTCCATCCGATGGTCCAAATTTTCGATGACGCTGAGGCATAATTGAGGTTCTATGCCGTTAATGTGCCGAATTATCCCATCCTTTAGCTCTTGTATTGTTGCTGGCTTATCGACATACACCTTTTCTTTCAAATAACCCCAAAGAAAGAAGTCCAACGTTGTCAAATCACATGATCTTGGCGGCCAATTGACATCGCCACCACGTGAGATAACACGGCCATTGAATTTGTCGCGCAAAAGAGCCATTGTTTCGTTAGCTGTGTGGCAAGTGGCACCTTCCTGTTGAAACCACATATCGTCCACATCCATATCTTCCAATTCGGGCCATAAAAAGTTCGTTATCATCTCACGTGAGAGGTGCAATTGTTGGGTACGACGACGAGTTGAGGTGGACGGCTCTTCAGCCACACTTTCGCGAACAGCAGCAATACTTTCTGCAGTACGAGCTGTACGAGCATCCACTGGTGTTTTCACATATTCTACAGACCCGGTTTGCTCAAATTTTTGCACGATTTTTCCGATTGTACGCATATTTGGACGATTAAATTGACCGAAAAAATCACGAAGTGCACGATATGCATTTTGATTTGAACGGCCATTTTCATAATAAGCCTGAATAACTTTAACACGTTGCTCGATTGTGTATCTTTCCATGGTTCAAATTGAGTTAGTCTGAAATTGAGAAACGTCAAATGAACTACAGAAAAAAACTTGACATTTAGGTGTGGTTCACATCCAACATCGGCCCTTAAAATTTAACCACCCTTTATATGTGTACTCAGATTTTTACTCAGCCTGCTCAGTCAATTTATTCTGAGCTCATGGAGCGCGCTCTGATCATGCTCTGAGCTAAAAAAGAAACACAAACTTTTTGTATAACAGTTCAGGTTGTGCTCTGAACTAAAAAAGAAAAACGCCTAATGAGGGACATACAAGGCCGCACAATCACTTGCAGCACAAGTAAATTTCTAAAAGTAGGAACAACCTTCTGTAACACTGGGTTAAAAGTTCAAAACATATTGCAAACCACTTGCCAATCGTATTAAAGTTGAAGGATCTTTCTTCTGATCATCCGACAATCAACAATTTTAACAACGACTGAAACGTTTGTAAAAAAATTAAATACTGCCGAGGCTAATAAAAGGCAAAAAAGACTGGGAAACCTTCAAAAAAGATATCCAGGACAATACCGAACTGAGTGAATCACTCAAGGTCAATACGCCTCATGAACTTGAATTCGACCGCCCCGTCAATGGGTCGTATGAATAAAGCGAAGCAATGGCTTTTACTTAAGAGAAATGTCAAAATCGAAGCATTTGCTACGTTTCGTATGAATAAAAGCTAATTTAAGTTAGTTCCTACTTTTGACATGATCGAAAAGCGACGGCACTGACCTTTTACTCAGATCGGTATGAATAAAACTTATCAGACAAAGCAAATGCTATGCAAATTCTGAGTCTGCTATTTAGGGCCGGTCTGTTCACAGCTGGTTAAAGCCTTGGTTAGGTTACCACAGATTTAGGTTAACCCATGATTATAAATCAGTGATAACCAATGAGTGTCTGTTGACCGTTTTTTTCACTTCGGTCACCAAACCATAGCTTTGCAGCAAATCGTTCCATTTTTCCAGTTTATTTGTTATTTAGTGATTGATCGAATCCATGGTTATATTTTTTGTTTTTCGGGTCCGTTTGTTTTTGATAAGTAATTTTTTTAGGTAGGTATTTTATTAATGTATTTTTTTTTAGTAAACTTAATAAACACAAAAATGAATGTCATAACCAAATTATACAGGATTTTTTTAAGGACTAAGGAATTAGACTTTGTATTTGTTAGTCAATGATTTTATTCAACGACAATCCCAATTTTCTCGTTCGCTCAATATTTTTCCTAACGCGTGTGCTTTATCTCAATTTATGAGAACTGTCATCGGCCAAAAAATGTTGAAAATAATCTTACTTGATGAGTGTTGTGTTTTTTTACATTTATGTGTCAGTTGGAAACATCAACAAAACCGATGTGAAAGATTTTATTGGTTCACTTCATCTTGCATTATATATTCCTTCGTTCTATTATTTGCATTTTTCTTTTTGTTCAAAAGTTTTTGTATATCAGCTACGTCAAAATGAATACCTACGTAGTCCTTAAAAAATCTTGAACAAACGAAATTACAGAAAATCAGTGGTTAGATCTCATTAACCGCTCAAAATCGGCTGGTTATCGATTTCACTGGTTAACTAACCAAACTACTGATTCTCTGGTAAATATTTTGCTGAACAAACACATTTTTATGGTTACCAGCTTGAATAACCGATGATTAAAGATAACCAAGATTGAACAAACCGGGCCTTAGTTGACTCAGACCATTTGCTAAATATTTTGTACGCACATTTTTTACACAAAAAAGTAGGCAATGTGAATCTTCGATGGTTTGTCTATAGATAGTTAAATTATGTTTTGTTCGTGCAGGAAAACCAACAAAAACCTGTGAAAAAATAATTTTTTTCTTGTCACGCGAAAATTATTGAGTGTGGACTATTTATGGCTAATATTACGTTCAGATGCAAATGTTTAGAAATAATCATTTCTAAGGTATATAAGAGATTCGGACTTTTAGGTTGACAGTTTAAATAATTGGCGTGTCAACAAATATTTCCAACAAGCCTATGATCTGATACAGTTCCCGGCACCTGAAGAAGAAATAAAACATCAACAACCTATTTGGCAAACAAAAATCATATTTTCAGGTGCAATTGGAGCTATAGATTGCATACATATTTCTGAATTTATTTTTTTAAATTTCAATTTCCACAAAAGTCGTTAGAATCTCAAGGAAAATTAGAAAATTCAAATTTACTGGTCAGGTTTGACAGAAATTTCAAGGCAAGTACACGTGCAGCGAAGTAAAAGCTATGTTCGAATTTCCGAACTTACTTTAGCAAAAAAATAGTGCGTGGAGTCCCTCCGCGCGGAAGAAGTGAAACTTCGTAATGTGGAAATGAAAATAGGAAGGGGTAGAAATTGATTTTTAGTGAAATCATATTGTTTCTTTAAGCCTAGTATCCTGCTCGCGCTAAATTTTAGCGCCCCTAGTCTCCACTTCGTTTCTCCACACCAAAGATAAATGGTCGCTAAATTATTATTAAACATTATGTAGATGGGACAAAACCCATATGTTTATGAAGCATGAGTACCATGACAGATATCAGTAAACTTAATTTTAATAGAATTTTCGAATTTCTAGCTTGAAGGACGTAAGAAACCTAGAAATTATAAGAAGAACTTCGACATATCGTGTCCTCAAACTTTCCACACACTCCTTACCATAGTGGAACACTTGTTTTCACCCAAAAGACGAGGCCAAATGAAAGCATAAGCCCCCCTGAAATGCGATTCGCTATCTCTGTTTTGGCTCTGTGGTTTAGCTTTGCGTTTTGTTTTATTTACCACGAGAAACATTGTCTGCGTTTTCCGCCAAAAAGAACAAAAAATCATTGCAAACACAGCACAAACACTTTCCTCCGTTTTTTCATGTCAAAATTTATCTTCGATTTAATGCACCGGACATTTATTTCGCGAGCTAAATGAGTGGAGTTTTTTCATCGATTTAGCGTGTGAACAGGATACTGATGCTTTGCTTAACTGCCCCGCTCAATTTTATCTTTGTAGACATTTTTGTATGGGAGATAAAATTTAGCGCGAGCAGGATACTAGGCTTTAAGACAAACTTTATTAACATTGCTTACAATTCACAATTGATCGCATCTTTTAATTATCATTTTCGAGTGGAGAAATATCCAAATCCATAACATTTACAATGGGATAATGACAACTAAAGTAAGATACGATATGTTGGAAGTCGCATTAGAAGTTTCACTTCAAAAATACTACCCTATTAAATAATATGTGTATCAAATCAAGCTAAAACAAGTAAATGAAATAATGAGGACGCTACTCGTTGCTAACGCTCGCGCTGGCCTGTAACAGGTATACTACGCGCATGCGTTCGAGTGCCACGCATTCACTCTCGCTCTGTCTCCTTCTATTCCCCCTCCCCAGGAGCATTGAACGTTTAACGCAACCTTGTTGGAAGTCGCATTAGAAGTTTCACTTCAATAAGACATAAATTGCCAATTTAGTCATTACTTTTGGAAATTAATCTTCACCACAGAATATTCTTCTCCCAGCATTTGGTGCCAATAAACTCACTCACCATTGCATACTCTGAAGCGTGAGCGGTACCCTCACACCTTTGAGTAGGTATGCAATGCTTATAGTAGCATTAAGCATTTAAGAAGTTTCACTTCAATAAATCAAACAACATAATTCACCTATATCGTCTTTACTTCTTGAATTTTTCAATTCTTTACTGTAGGTATCAACGTATGTAGGATTGTAGGTATGTACTATAACAAACATTAAAACCTTGAACTCAATTTCTATATACATCACGTCCATCAGCGCACGTCAACAGCCATCTGCGCATTTCCTCAGAAACAACCACCACTTTTTTCATATGAACGTGCTTGCGCTGTGCAATGTGCGCCACCCTCACCCTCGCTCACACCTTTGAGTCCATCAGCGCACGGCAACCAACAGCCATCTGCGCATTTCCTCAGAAACAAGCACCACTTTTTTCATATGAACGTGCTTGTGCTGTGCAATGTGCGCCACCCTCACCCTCGCTCACACCTTTGAGTATCCAATTATTAGCGTTAAACGTTTAACGCGTCCTTGAGTTGGAAGTCGCATAAGAAGTTTCACTTCAACTAGATTTTTATTCATACCGATTCAAAGCAATTTCTAAGGGCTTTTACTTTGCTAGAACCTTTTACTCATATCCTACAAAAAGCTGCACGGAGTAATACTCCTCACCAGCAGAGAACATCGAACTATAACTGCGCAAATCGACTTGCTAACAAAGTTGAATAAAGATTTTAAAAATGACGAGGCCAGAAATTACGTTGAAAGCCTAACAGCTGAAAAAGAATTCAATTACTCGCTTAGGAAGGCTATTAAAGCCACAAAAAGGCCGAAGATCGCAGGGCCACCTTCGCCTATTAAGATAACCCAAGATGTTTGGGCAAAAAGCGACAAAGAGAAGGCGGACGTTTTCGCTGCTCATCTAGAAGAAACTTTTAAGCCGTTCGATGGTAAAGCGCTTAATGGGAATATTTATGCACCAGACAGACGAACATCTGAACATAATATAGTAATAAATACCACACTCACCGAGCTCGGGCAAGTAATAAACAAACTTAAGCCAAAAAAAGCTCCGGGTTACGACCTGGTTACGGGTGAACTCCTAAAAAAGCTACCTCCGAAAGCATTAAATAAGTTTCTTTACATTATAAACGCCCCGATCGCGGAAGTCATAATGGTTCTAAAACCAGGCAAACCACGAAATGAAAAGTCTTATAGACCCATCTCGCTTCTTCCAAAAAACCGTCTTATATATCCGACAACCAATTCGGGTTTAGAAGCAAACATTCGACAATCGATCAAGTAGGTACATCGGATAACTGACGTAATAGAGAAAGCTCTAGAAGAAAATAAAATTGTATCTGCCGTATTCTTGAACGTTTCGAAAGCATTTAATAAGGTGTGGCATGAAGGCCTCAAGTGAAAATTAAGAAAAATTCTCCTCGAACGGATATGGGAAATTCTAGAATGGGCAGGTGTGCCGCAAGGAAGCGTACTTGGGCCACTCTTGTACTTGTTTACGCGTACTTTAAGGTACTACCGTAGCGACTTTTTCCGATGACACTGTAGCAGTTGGTACAACGATCAAAGAAATAAACAAAATATTACAAGGCGCGCTTAACCGGGTCTATGAATGGACAAAATCGTGGAGGATCGCTCTAAACGAAACGAAATCATTTCACGTAGATTTTAAATATAAAAAAAGCAAATAGCTTGCCTGTATTTATAAATACGGTACAAGTTCCGTTTGCAAATGAGGCCAAATATTTCGGAATGACTCTCGACACAAAATTGAAATGGAAATCGCATGTGAAGAAAAAAAGCGAAGAACTTAAAATCAAATATAGAAAACTATATTGGTATACCTATTTGAAATGTAGATCTCCATAGAGACCTCGGAACCCACCCTCAAGGACGAAACGAAATGTGTGCTCGAAAGCATAGAAATAGATTATTAGGACACATGTATAACTCGAGCCGTGAAATTATCGATCAAACAAATTTATTGCACCGTCTACATCGAACTAAGCCTTCGGACTTGGCCCGATAGTTATCAACCGCGCTAAAATTGCGGAACGAGCAGGAACTTTCGCCGGAATGTTGCCAAACGTATATAACTTCGTGATAAAAAAAAAAATTGCTTGAAATTTGTGGGAGGTGGTTTTAGTGAGTAAAAATCACACACTACATACTGTCTTAAGATCTCAACCTACCTCGGAGAAAAAAAAAAGTTCAAAACCTTCAATGGTACAGGTAAACGTGATTGCCCAAAGAGAACGTCAAACTTATGATTTAATAGGTACCATTAAAAGCGCTTTATACGACTGTAGCAGATAGTTACAATAAGGCCTGCATGATGATAGATAGTATATGCAAATATACATAGCCAAAAAGAACCGGAGGATTTTTGCCTTAACAACTTGTAGTACCTAGTTACAAGTAAATTTCTACACGAGCAACACATTTCTGTAACATAAAGTTACAGGTTGACTAAAATCAGTGCCGTAGCCATGATTTTGTTTCCTGGGGGGAGGAGGGCTTGCTTCCAAATCTTACGGGGAATTCTTTAAACAAAAAACTATGTATATTCCAATTCATTGATTTTTGTTAGTTTTTAAATCGCATGTACTAAAACGAACATGCTTAAATTATTTTACATAGCCCTATTGAATGCAAATTCTCCAAGCTTTTTCATGGCTTGCGGACTTGCAGTTTTTAAGAATTTGCAAATGCGTCAAACACAGGCTCGGCTTAGAGCAGTTTTTTAGCATCGATCTTTCTTGACCTAATAAGATGAAAATTTCTCCATGAAAAGCAGAATCCGGGCAGTGAGTTTTGAGTATCAATTATTTATGGGTTAATTACCGAAATGAATACAAATTTGTCAATTATCTCGAATATGTCAGAGTCAGAGGTGCAGGCATTGACTCGGGAAATACCAATGTGAAAGAATGGAAGGCTTATACCTTAAATGGGAACTCATTTACAGGATTGGCCGAAATGAGATATATATACCTGATGAATGAAGCATCGTTTGCCCGATTTACTACAAAGAAGAACTCTCAACTGCACCAAATACACGTATACAAGATCTTATCTGTCCTATTGTGTGGACCCTAAACTATGATTCCTCAATGAAAGCAGATGAACTCAGTTCCCAAACGTTCGTCTATAAGGGCATTCTGAGTATTTTTTTTTCTTCACAGCTCCCAAGGTGCATGTTTACTTTGAAGAATTCGTCATAGGTAGGTACTTGTTGCTCCATTCAACGACTCTATCGTAAACATGCTGTGAGTAAATATTTAAGTTCTAATAAGGAGGGTGTGTGATCTGCTTATCTATTCAATAGAATTTACGATACAGAATGACGCTCAAAGGAAATGAGCTAAGTAGGCATAAGTATCTTGTGCCATTAATTGCGTGTGGAAAATTACATTGCAACGAAATGTTATTGGTAACCTTTGCAAATGCAGTTCTTTTAAACAGAGATATTTGTTTTCACTGTTTAATTGTTTAGAATGACTAACTATGTACACTGAAAAAATAAAATAAAATATTGAGTTCATATTTTGCAATGATTTATCAAGAGTGCAATGTTTGGATTTTTCCAAAACCGATTTCAATGTGAATGTTTGCAATAAATAAATAAAGTCCTAATTAAAATAAAATTTGTATGTGGCTTTGTAAAGGCGTCAAATTGAAAATACTCTTTATATCCTTATGAAATTTTACGACATAACATACCTAAGGGTTATATTTCCATATTTATTTTATTATTTCATCAAAATCGGCCGGTATAGGAATTTAAAGTTTTGAATGAAGACCAAACCTGGTAAATATTATAAAAGAAATGCTCAGAGTTTTCAGTTCGCAAATGCCCTTTCTGATCTTTTGAGGCGCTGATAAGGCAGTTAACAACGTTTTAATGTATTTGTTTTTATGTACCAATATCCGCATTGATTCCTTCTATTTCATAGTAGTCTTTTGCTGACAATAAGGCTACCCAGACATTCCAATAAATGTTTTCTACTATAAGAAAACATTAGTGGCTTGAAAATGTTTTCCGTGTAACACACAAATGGTGGGCTAATTACAGTAAACATACATATGGAGACTGGAGAGATAACATCTCGCACACAAACTATATCTTATCTTGGCATCTTTAATTGTGTCAGCCGATAAAGGCTAAAGATTTTATCCTGTTTTGCATTTAAATTGCATGCACTCGCTGCAATTAGAAACTAGTAACGAAATCAACCTCGAAATGAAAGCCGTGCAAACTTTTCTGCTGTTCATCCTTCTGGTACGTTGAATATTCGATTTTCAATACGAGATCCATTAGACTTGTATTTCTAGATTGCAGTGGGTCCATATCCTCAAGATGTTTCTGCAACTGGTATAGATTTAGAACCAGAAACACGGACAGACACAATAAAGCTCGAAGAATTGACAACTGTAGCCCCAAATGAAGAAGGACAACACCAAGGTTTGTATATCACCCAACATAGTTTAAACAAAATTTAAATTCTACAGCTACAACTACTTTGAATTGAAATATCAAGCAGTACACTTTTGATGGAATTTCGAATTATTAAGAGGTCAATCATATCACAAGTACCTAGATATACTTCTTTCTTCTTCCTGTCTTGATATAAATAAATTCAGTACCATTGATCTGGAAATGACCTTATTTTTGAAAGCTGCTAATTTGTTTTAGGTACTCATGCCTAGGGACTCCTATTCTGTGTAGACGTTTGCAACCAAAATTAAAAAAGTACAAATCTACCAAACTACTTTCGAAAGCTTCGAATTTTCGTTTAAATTTCATTTATAGACTCTCATCTTTTGAAAAAAGTTTTTTTTTTTTACATCCATCCAAACAAATTTTACGAACATCGAAAACGTTTTTTTTTTTTTTCTAAATTAATTTTATTTCGGCCAGTCTCTTCCTGAAAATAAACATAAAGTTAGCTCGAAAATTTAGCTAATTACCACTTTATTTAGTTTTAATAAAAAAATCAGCTCATTCGTGATTCACAATTTCGATCCAATGTGTCAAATTTTCGGATGTTTCAACACAAAACTGTTTCGTAAAATATTAAGCATGACCGAAGTTTAAGCTTAATATACAGTTAAATATAAGAAGTGCATCTCGAAATTTTGTCTAGTGAATTGACATTTGTCGGCTTTAACAAATTTTATTTATTTCGAAAAAAAGTCACATCCCTGAGTGTTAATTGAATTACATACTGAGAATTGCTACTGTTTGTATTACAGCGCCACCTACATATAAATAAATGCAAAATATAATAGCTCTTAAAATATTAATTTCATTTCAAAAATTCGAAATTCCGAGAAATGAATGTTATTTCTTCGAAGAATATACCATTCACAAAACTGTCTTCTCACGTATGTGAACTTGATTCTTAAATCTATCCAAATTAGATCTGTCTGAAATAAAACTATACTTCGAAATTTCGAAGTGCTATAGAGTGGATGACATTTGTTTGAAGTTACATTTTAGAACAGTGTGAACTACTAAAAAATGTTGAGTTACTGTCTTTTTTTTTCGAGAGAATAACCTTAGCAACAACTCGTAGACACAAGTCACGTTTTGGTAGGAATGACAGCTTTTTCGAACTACACCACTAGTTCATAATCAGACTCCTTTAAGTGATTGTTTGTTTTAATAGTTCCAATTTACATTCATTTCAAATGTATGAAAAATTTAATCGAAAAAATGTATTTTTCTTAACAACATTGTCAACACATTATGCATAATGAAATCTTGTTTTAATTTCACTAGAAAACGTCGCTGCTACAACACTGAAACTGCAAAACACTGTCATACTTTTACAGCTGCCAATCGAAAATAATATCCCCGAAAATAGCTCATCGAATGGCAGCGTACAGCCAACACTCCCAACCAGAAATGCTTCAAACACGACGTTAGATTCAGAAACAACATCCGAAAAAATAGATGAAGCAGTCATCTCGACTTCCGAAATCGCTGCGGACTTGTCTCTTCCAACAACTGCAAGTTCACTTGAATCAAACTCAGCTACTGAATTGAAGAGCACCACTGGTGATCCAGAGTCAAAACCAATTACTGAAACAAATTCGAGCTCAACTAAA
Organism: Cheilosia urbana; assembly: GCA_946477585.1. Taxonomy (NCBI): domain Eukaryota; kingdom Metazoa; phylum Arthropoda; class Insecta; order Diptera; family Syrphidae; genus Cheilosia; species Cheilosia urbana. Next base: position 3,693,439 of record OX297854.1, on the reverse strand, counting down.
TTGGTGACAGCAACGACGGAAGCAACTCCGAAAGTTGTAGAGCCTAAGAATACAACTGGATCTCCAAGGACGAGATCGACGTTCGAAAGTTCATCAAATTTTCCGGCTCCGACTGTTCCAAGTTCATTTCAATCACTTTCATCATCGACTCAATCTAAGAGCACCAGTGGCATTCCAGAGCCTAGATCGGGTTTTGAGACAACTTCAAGCTTTCATGAATTAGTCTCAGAAACTCAAGAAGTAACTCGGACACATTTTGACTCCGACAACACCTCAAGCATTCTGTCAGAATCAAGTTCAGCTTCTGAAAGTGCACCAGAGTCTTTGCTTCCGACGATTGCACCCTCAGGTGAATCGATCTCACCGTCAACAGCAGGAAAAACAGACACTACATTCAGTCCTACACAACTTTCCGAAGGATCGACGGCAGTCGAATCTACACTTTGCTTTTCTAGCAGTGTAGCTAGTTTAGGACCCTTGGAGGGTGCACAAAGTGCTACCATTCCAAACAGTGACAAGGAACTACTGGAAACCACTTCAACTTCGACAAGTCAAAACATTGCATCCGACCTAGAAGACGCTGGAAATTCAAGTAGTACCGAAGAATCTGTCACAACGAAGCGAATTGACGTAAACTCTACACCGGCCGTACTGGAATCAGCCACACAATCTGGAATTGTGTCTAAGGTAGATGCAGATGAAGCAAACGTTTCGTCATCAATCACTGAGACGGATGGAGCTGCTGAAGCTACTGGGACAGAAACGCCAGACGTTGTAAAGACATCAAATGCGGGTACTCCTGATGTAGCAGAGATTATTAAAACTTCCACAGGGACTTATCACGATTCTTCAGCCAAATCATCGACTTCGGCGGATCCAAGCACATCTGAAACAATTCCATCAGCTACAGAAGCAACTCCGAGCCCACTTTATACCGGTAACACCTCGAGTACTCCTTCAGAAAGCGCACCTGAGCTACCTTCAGCTATCCCCGAAATAACTAGTGAATCACCGTTGCCCTGCATCGAAACTGGCAATTTTCCAAATCCTGCCAGCTGCCTGGCCTACATAAGCTGTTCGGGCAATTCCACCGACCTTTTACGCCAAGAATTTGTATGTCCGGATAGATCTGCCTTCAGTCCTGTTTTTCGACGATGCACACGAGATATTTCCCCATGCAATGAAGAGCCGTCCTGCCTTTATCCTGGCAGCATAGCCGACCCAACAAACTCTTCTTCGTACTACTGGTGCGTGCCAAGCCTTTTGGGTGGATTCCATAAATATCATATCCAGTGTTCCGTTGACGAAGCCTTCAATGCATTGTTCGGCCGTTGTCTTCTAACGACACCAACATACGGCCTAATCAACCCATCTTTTGGCATTCCAAGCGACCGGGATATTGCAAAAGCTGAATCGAAGCAGATGAAGAAAGAACTGAAAGCCAAAGCTAAGGAAGAGAAAATCCGCCTTAAGATGGCAGCCAAGGCCAAGGCCGATGCAGAGAAACTTGCATTGAAGCAGCAAAAGAAGCAGAAGGACGATATCGAGAGTGACGATTGAAAATCCCTTGTCGATGCATTTTTCTTTCCCAGTTACCATATCAATGTGTGCCTTTAAATAAAGCGATTTGTGGAAAAGATTTGAGTTGGTTTTGTTGAATTCTAGAGCAAATAATGCGTAAGTTCCAAGGTGACCATAAACTATAAGCAGAATCCAAATTTTATAGCCCCTACTATAATTTATGTAGTGTAACGAAAAATCTTGTTTTCTCCACGTCCTACTTTCGGGCGTTGTGATAATAGATTAATTTATTTGCTTCCTTCTTATCTAATCGGGCTCTGGGAGGTAAACACCCACAAGGTAAAGGTAGTGATAGTGAGCACAACACAAATTGCATAAGGGCGTTTCCCTTCGAAAGGTAGGCGTCAACGGATTTAAGCGATGAACATTCGGTACGTGGGCTCTTAACTACTCCATTTAGGTGTATCTTTTCCATAAGCCGTGCAAATAGGAAGGTATTTCTATTTCTGTGAGAGGACTTACTCAAAAATCAGCACCGACCTTCCTTTGATAGAATATGTGTTTACAGGCGTGGATTTTTAAACGCGATTGTTTTCAATGGATCATTCCTGCCCTTGATTGAAATAGAGGTCCATGGTATGTAGTAAGTTATGTCATACGAGTTTTGAGGTAGGGCAATGAGGTTTTACGCATGAAGAGAATTGTAACTATTCAATATCGTCACCTGATTCAGTATATATTAAGGTTTTAAAGTAAGCTTTTAATGGGCGGAATCTGGCAAAGGAGTATCTGGTAAGGTGTATATGAATAAAGTTTCATTTGGCGCCCAGTATGAGGTTCATTTACGGCCGGGACTTGGCGCTTTCCAAATCAAAAAACCATCAACCAATTTGTTTACATAACGACCGGTGCTATATATGGCTCCAGTCCAGGTCTTCAGCATCAACTTCTTAGATAGAAAAAAGATCCGAAAATAAGTCTGTAACGATAGGAAAAAGGTAGTAGAATAACAGTCTGTGCTGTTGGGGACTTGGAAAGAACGAATGATGTCGCGTATTAGGTCAATAAAAATTACCTAATTGGTTTACTATGTATATTTAGCGAAAATTAAGGACTGTAAACTGGTTAAATTACGAAAAAGCAAAAAGAAAAAAAAGACTTATCAGATCGAGTTGTAAAAGCGAAGTAGCCAAAAAAGAAGAAAAAAAAAGAAGAGGGAGACTCAAAGCGCATGGGTGGAGCAGTCATTTGTGACAATGAGTTTTGGGTTTGAGTGCGTTCGATTGTTTAAACCGGTGTGGCGTCAACAAAAGAAGACGTCTGCATGTTGGTAAACATTTTCGTCCATATAACCAGTACCTGATATCTTGATGACTACAGATCAAGCCTTCAAGCTCTTTAAAAGGATTGGTTGATGACTTTATAAGCAATATCAGACCCTACCTTATCTGCAAAACTATAGGTCGGATGACAGTAATGCTTGGTGAATTCAATTTCAGCATGCTAAAAAAGGAGACCTTCCGAATTGCACCAAATACAGCACCGGAAAGGGGATGATCACCAGCTAGCCAATCCATTTTAGAGAGGTTTTTGGCAAGAAAATGAGTCTTATAAGATTTGGTCTTGGAAATCTTGTACATCGTATACCAATCCCAGAAAAGTGAATTGAGAAGGTTGTTAACACTCCGATTATATTGACAAACGGTACGATTTTCATGGTTGGAAAAATATATAAAAGAAACCCACATTTATTTGCTCCGCTTCCGCTCAGTACAATTACGTCTCTCTCGGCCAGAGACCGATCAAGAACTCCTTACATATAATTTGCTAGTGCTGCCATACGTACCAGAGGTAATGTAAAAGGGACAAGTAATACGAACCCATACCATGTCATGTGTCGGCATAGTTACAAATTTTTTTTTTTTTTTTTTTGTCTAGATAACGAAATCGAAATTTCGCTGATCCTCCAAAGAAGGCAAAATTTCAACCGCACAAAACGACTTGATGTTGAAAAAGGTTTGGGACCAGCTGACTCGCAACCATGGGGATGGGACAGCTTAAAATTTATTCCTGAAGTCATTCTACGAAATTCACATGCCAGCCAACATCAATCAAGAGAAACAATTTTCCAAAAGCCTTCTCAACTACTTGTATACTCGCATGTTTGTCATTTTGACTGTATCGGGAGAACGGTTTCAACTGTGCATGTAGGTACTGGACGGAGGCGGCAAAATTGGGTCTGTTTGTTAATAAGATTGTTGAGCGAAGTATATATTAGGCGTGTTTTTTGAGCTTCGAACTCAGCAAAGCAAAGTAAAATAGGTTTTTCGGCACCTACGCTCTACTTGACACTTCGAGGACTCACACAAGGTATTCGTTCCCAGCAAGAGCCACTTGGGAGTAAATGTTCACTTCTGAACACCAGGGAGCGAACATTTTATGTCGTATAATATGGATCCGTTCGCAGAGTTTCTCTATTTACAGTACATAATATCCGTTGGTTGTAATTGGCGGAAATGTATAAGTAAACTAAATTTCAAAATAAAAACCGAATATTAGGGATACTATTGAAATATGCAATAACTTATTTTTTTTATTTAAGCTGCAATATTGTTTGAAAAAAAGTGCTATAGCTAAAGCTTGCTACGCCATAGATAGCTTAGGGACCATATCACGGCGATCCTTCATAACGAAACCATTACAGAATCGTTTAAAATTTTCCGGAAATGTATTGTTCGTCAGTTTTCAATAAACGAACATCCCCGCGGTTGCTTTTGTTTCTTGTGATTTGATTGGCTGTGGTGCACCTACAAGATCTCAAGAAGTGGAAAAATAGTACAGGCTGCCAACATACCAACGATAAAACCAGCTTTCTAAACTGCAGCTGGGAACCGTTTATTTGCAAATTTTCTTACTTTACTTTGCTTTGCTGAGATCGAAGCTCAAAAAAATACACCCATCGTCATAGGAAAAGGACTCTCTCGAGAAAATCATCATATAAAACCAGATGTCACTTCGAAGTAGTTAAAGACTTTGTCTACCTAGGCTCTTCAATGCCCTCGCAAACTAATATACGTCCGCGGGAATTAAGTGTGCTAGATATTAGTTTTCTTTAGTTAAGTTGAAAGTGGCTCTAACGATTTTGTCCAAAATGCGTACTTAGAATAAATTTGCTGTTTCCAAAATTGCGTCCTTAATTCTCAATTCGAATCACCGAAAACGGTAATTAAAATATGCTCGTATCTCGAAAACCCCATTTTCGATTTTCAGTTTTTTACCTACCTATAATAAAATAAGACAACAACCAATCAAAATTTTGATGAACGAGAAAGTTTCGTTCGACCCAGTCGTATATATATTTATATAGACTAGCTGAACCCCGCCGGCTTCGGCAGGCACTGATGAATTTAATTGAAAATTGTGCTGAAATGTTGGTCTTTTTCTGTTTTTCATTAGGTATTTGCAATTTTAAAATATGGTCGCCGTTATTGTATCTCCTTTATGGAAAAACTGCCTTTACAAGTTTCACATTTCTATGAGTCCGCACCTTTTTTAATGAAGACCATCTATTCTGACCAAAATGCGTAGAAAAACAGAACTATTCCTACTACAGCGTCTTCTCTTAAATATCCTTCATTTTATTGTATATCGGCGCTTGTTTTCTAATCCACTGCATCAACAATTTTCATAAGATTACCGAACCGAAAATCGTTGTAATCAACCAAGCTATGGCGTCAACAGCATTTGGCAAGTCACATACGTACACAAAATACCTCATAAAACCTCAGCAAATATTTCTTCGGAAATACCGAATTCGGATGAATTGTTCTTGACAGACTCTAATCTCTGAGGACAATATTATTTATGCTAAGCTCTGCTGCGCACGGTCGCAAAATAAACAACTGTTTGCCGAAGTCGGCAAAGAAAGAAATTGTCATCGCTACTTTTTCGCTATATGGTGATTTCCGGTACCTGCGCCAAAAGTATTTATCTCAAGAAAGGCTGCAAAGATATTATTTTATGAGCCAGTTGGATATTTTAAGAAGTTAAGCGACTTTCTTTTGACTATTTTCGTGAGTGAAAAATAATTAAATTGGCAAAGGTTCTATTGCATTAGAGTATTTTAGAGATAGAGATAGGACGGTGTTATCTAATCTGTGGACAGAGAAAACAAGTAGAATTCAAAAACAACTTTATCTCTGTGCGACAAAAATGTATTTGCGGATGTCTTCAGTAGCCAGAGTAGCTATCTAATTTAAAGCTCTGTATTGTGTTGGCATAATATTTGAACACAGAACAATTAGGTTTTGTTTTACAGGCAATCACGTGTGTTTGCTATGAGAAATTCGCTTAGACGTGGATTGTAATATTCAGTGGAAAATAGTTGCAGGAATTATTTTGAAATGCGCAGAACGTATTTTTGTTTTTGGTCGATGAAGATGCAGAAATTCGGGACCCTCCAATAATGTCGGTGTCTTGAAGATAATGCTCTCAAAACTAACAGCTCATGTTAGAACAAAAATCGTGACTTTGCGGTCGATAATTTTGTATGTAGATTTGTTGTATAATTTTTGAACCGCAATACTTACAGATTTTCAGTGGCACTTTCAGTCCAGTTGCCTTCATACACAAAGTCAAATTTGGTAGAAGGAGGTCCCCACTTGCATATAAAGGTTGGGTGTTTTTCTGCTATGTTGTCCGAGGACTGAAATGGTCTAATCGTTAGCTTTTTATGAGTGTAACTTGTCATCGTCATTGAATATACGAACTTAACCAAATATACCCCGAAAAATTGCTTATTCAAAACGTTCCAGAATGTTTATATGCTGTTTCGAAAAAGTTCAAACTTCTGCACCATCTGAAAACAGTCTTCTCAGCCGCTTCTTTAGTTCTATGAGAAAGGATCTCACCTCCTATATGTCATTTAAGCCCACAGAAAGAGCCTTTTGTCAGTGGTTCTTTTCCTGATCTCTGTGCTGCTGTCTTTTTTGTCTGTAGGGGTTCGGTCTTCGGTGGTGTTCTTGAATAAATTTCGAAGAGAATTCTCCATGTAAAGGGTTATTCAATAAGAGGTGTTATTGTGAAATGATTTGGTCCTGTATGCGTGCTAGTGGTGGCCATTTGGCTGAAGTTGTTTTTCACTATTAACGACCTTCTTCTTTATTATGAAATAAACATCCGATCATTTATCTCAAAAAAATGGCTTTTTTTTTTAATACCAAAATAACACCTCTTATTGGAAAACCCTTTATAACTTTACCCAATGCATATAAATCGAAAGAGAAGCAGAGTTCCTTAGTTTTGTCCAATATCAAAGATAATCTGCAAACTTAGTAGAATCAAAAATGGGAATATGTCGAAATAGCTCTTATAATATATATCAATCTATTTGTTGAGGAAACAATTTATTTAGTCAAGTCCTCTTCCGGCATTCTTAGGGCCTAATGTCAGACTTCTGAGACTGATTCAGCCAGTCATTTACATGTTTAAATTACAAAACTGGGCATCCACTTAGTTGACGTCCCCTTAAGGGAGATGAGAAAGATGATTTGTCCTATCCTAACACCGTAAGATATTATATTATACAAATGCTGTAAGAAGAAAAGAAATAGGACTATCAGCCAAGCGTCCGCTGATACTAGGATATAAGTAAAATGGGTGGATATGATAAAGGAAAGGAGGCGCATTCAGTTTACTCATCCGCTTTGTGGGGCAAAATTACTTTTTTAGTTGCAAAAATAAACTTTTGAATGCATGAAGAATTGAAGATATCGCTACATTTTTTTTTTTTCTTAAAGAAAATAAAAATATTGATTTTTAAGAAAATTGCTTCACAGGGTGTACCTAAATCTTAGTCTGAACTCTGAAGTAAGATTTTCTTTGAAAAATGCAGTAACAGAGAAAGGAATTAAAGAAAAACTTAAAAAAAAAAACAGGTAAAATTTTACGAATCTTATTAAATAAGGTCTGCGAATTTTTAATTGTTTACAGGGTGATCCAAAATATTCTTTTTTTTTTCAACAGTGGATGCATAACATTGAAGAACCTATTTTTATTGTTTTTAAAAATTATTTAAACAGTATTTTTTCTTCATTTTGTGGCGCATCAGTATATCCTATAAACTGTTTTTAGTGATATATGTATTTTATATGAAATAGTATAGAAAAAAAGTAAACGGACGAAAAAAAAAATAATAACAATAAAATAAAGTCAAATACGACGCAAAAAATATATTTATAAAATTAAATAGGATATAATGCATTTTTTTTTTAAATTAATATAGATCTTAAGTTTCGGCAAATGTTTAAGCAACAGATCAATTGATTTTGGTACGTTATTCCATGTTACTAAATTTACAAAAAATTTAAAAATTTAAGTAATTTAAGTAATTCGAAGAAATTCAGTTACAGCACTCATTAAAAACACCTCAAATTTATTAATAAAGAGTCGCTAAAGTGGGCGGTTTTGAAAAACCAATTGGCATTCATATAAAGAGATGCGTGGAAGTGGGTCGATTTTTTTACGATCAAAATAATCAGGAAAATATTTTTAATTGATATAAGAAGAAAATTTCACGCTTTCAGCTCCTTTAATTAGGTAACAAAATAATTGAAATATTCCATAAGGAAATTTGATTTTGAGGCCAAAATATAAGCCAAAATTGTTGCCACGGGATTTGCATTTTTGGACCACTGTGCGACGATTCCTAGATAATCTTGTTCTACCACAGTACATTTCAAAGCGAACTGTCAGTATTAGGCTAAACAGTTTCTATTCGACAGATCAAAGGTTCTATCTTAGAAAAAAAAACAATAAGTCATCTACGATAAATTGACGGCTAGCTGTCTGCAAGATTGCAGAGATAATTTCCGTTGCAATAAAAGAACATGTTTTGGAAAAATAAAAATAAAAACAAAAAACAACTACTATGAGTCACCTATTCCAGGGAAAAGATAAGAGATCAACAAAACTCCTCGACTTAGATACAAAGAGAACTCATTTGTCTTTTCAGTTTACCGCAAATTAATTAACCTGCAGAATCATAAATCGCGGTCCTTATCAGTAGCCAAACCAAGATAGTAGTCGTGTTTACAAAGACTAGATGCTGCCAAGATAAGTGAGTTGTCTCGAGAAATTTTGCATAAAAGGCTCCATCATATCTGCAATCAGAACAGTAACGAAACTTTACTTCGAAAACGATAATGGGAACGAACAGAATAGTCGGATTATTCCTTATACTAGTGGTAAATAGAAAAAAAATTTCACTCTTTATATCCTTGTATACCTTTTGTGCAATTATTTGTGACTCCTTTGTGATTGATCGTGTTGATTTATATTGAATGCCATGCGAATATACCGCGCCGTCTCCCGGATGAGTTCAGATGTTACCAGGATTTGCAATGATATGGATGGGAGTGAATAGCGGGGAGGAATATGTACTTGAAGCAAGTTTACTACCCTCGGGGCGTAGATAAGAATGTGATAGTTGACAAAAAGTATTGTCCCTTAGTGTACTCGTATGAATTCCTCTTATGTAACTCATACGGTTTTGAAATGTTAAATATCGGTGGCATTTATTGACGTTGCGGAATGTCAACACAATTTATAAATCGGCCACGAGAGTTCACTTTTATAATCTTAACCAGATATTTTTAGTTCGAGTGCAGTGAAGAGAGATTTAAATTTTGATTTTCATTACAGGCTGCAACGCTAGCAAAAGGTCAGTCCACAGTAAACTGCAATGGAAAGGAGGCAGTCTGCGTAGGACCCCTCAGCTATAAATACTGCTCGGTTAATACGAACGGGATATATCAGGCCAAAACGGGAGCCGCGATTCAATGCCCGGAAAACAGTCGTTGTGTGAACGATGGAGTTGATATTTGCTCTCCGTTGAAAGCCTCAACTGAGGGTTCAACGGCGGCGATAGTAAATGACACGACAGCTCCAAGTGCTGAAAGTGCTCCAGGCACTGAAGGTCCTCCAGGCTCACCAGGTGCCCCAGGTTCTGAAGGTTCTGAAGCTGCTCCGGGCTCATCTGGCGCTGCAGGGACTGAAGGTGCTGCAGGCTCACCAGGTGCTGAAGGTGCTCCAAGCTCACAAGGTGCCCCAGGAGCTGAAGGTGCTCCGGGCTCACCAGGTGCCCTAGGTTCTGAAGGTGCTCCAGGCTCACCAGGCACTACAGGAGCTGAAGGTGCTCCAGGCTTAACAGGCGCTTCAGGCTCATCAGGCGCTACAGGAACTGAAGGTGCTCCAGGTTCACCAGGCGCTCCAGGCTCCTCAGGTACCCCAGGTTCTGAAGGTGATCCAGGCTCATCAGGCGCTCCAGGATCATCAGGTACCCCAGGTTCTGAAGGTGCTCCAGGTTCATCAGGCGCTCCAGGCTCATCGGGTACCCCAGGTGCTGAAGGTGCTCCGGGCTCACCAGGTGCCCCAGGTTCTGAAGGTGCCTCAGGCTCATCAGGCGCTCCGGGCTCATCTGGTACCCCAGGTGCTGAAGGTTCTCCGGGTTCACCAGGTGCCCCAGGTTCTGAAAGTGCTCCAAGCTCATCAGGTGCTACAGGAACTGAAAGTGCTTCAGGCACACCAGGTGCTGAAGCTGCTCCAGGATCACCAGGTGCCCCAGGTTCTGAAGGTGCTCCAGGCTCATCAAGCGCTACAGGAGCTGAAGGTACTCCAGGCTCAGCAGGCGCTCCAGGCTTATCAGTTACCCCAGGTGCTGAAGGTTCTCCGGGCTCACCAGGTGCCCCAAGTTCTGAAAGTGCTCCAGGCTCATCAGGCTCTACAGGAACTGAAAGTGCTCCAGGCACACCAGGTGCTGAAGCTCCTCCAGGACCACCAGGTGCCCCAGGTTCTGAAGGTGCTCCAGGCTCATCAGGCGCTCCAGGCTCATCAGGCACTCCAGGCTCATCAGGTACCCCAGGTGCTGAAGGTGCTCCGGGCTCACCAGGTGCCCCAGGTTCTGAAAGTGCTCCGGGCTCATCAGGCGCTCCAGGAGCTGAAGGTACTCCAGGCTCAGTAGGCGCTCCAGGCTCATCAGGTGCCCCAGGTGCTGAAGGTGCTCCGGGCTCATCAGGTGCCACTGGTTCTGAAGGTGCTCCGGGCTCACCAAGTGCCCCAAGTTCTGAAAGTGCTCCGGGCTCATCAGGCGCTACAGGAATTGAAAGTGCTCAAGGCACACCAGGTGCTGAAGCTGCTCCAGGACCATCAGGTGCTCCAGGTTCTGAAGGTGCTCCAATCTCATCAGGCGCTACAGGAGCTGAAGGACCATCAGGTGCCCCAGGTTCTGAAGGTGCTCCAGGCTCATCAGGCGCTACAGGATCTGAAGGTCCTGCAGGCTCAGCAGGAGCTCCAGGCTCATCAGGTGCCCCAGGTTCTGAAGGTGCTCCAGGCTCATCAGGCGCTCCAGGAGCTGAAGTTGCTCCAGGCCCACCAGGTGCTGAAGGTGCTCCAGGACCATCAGGTGCTGAAGCTGCTCCAGGATCATCAGGTGCCCCAGGAGCTGAAGGTGCTGCGGGCTCACCAGCTGCCCCAGGTTCTGAAGGTACTCCAGGCTCATCAGGAGCTCCAGGCTCATCAGGTGCCCCAGGTTCTGAAGGTGCTCCAGGCTCATCAGGCGATCCAGGAGCTGAAGTTGCTCCAGGCCCACCAGGTGCTGAAGGTGCTCCAGGACCACCAGGTGCTGAAGCTGCTCCAGGATCAGCAGGTGCCACTGGCTCTGAAGGTGCTCCAAGCTCATCAGGTGCTACAGGAGCTGAAGGTGCTCCAGGCTCATCAGGTGCCCCGGGTTCTGGAAGTGCTCCAGGCTCATCAGGCGCTACAGGAACTGAAGATTCTCCAAGCTCATCAGGTGCCACAGGAGCTGAAGGTGCTCCAGGCTCATCAGGTGCCCCAGGTTCTGAAAGTGCTCCAAGCTCATCAGGCGCTACAGGAACTGAAGGTGCCCCAGGCTCATCAGGCGCTACAGGAGCTGAAAGTGCCCCAGGCTCACCAGGTGCCCCAGGTTCTGAAAGTACTCCAGGCTCATCAGGCACTACAGGAGCTGAAGGTACTCCAGGCTCAGCAGGCGCTCCAGGCTCATCAGGTGCCCCAGGTGCTGAAGGTGCTCCAGGCTCATCAGGAACCTCAGGTTCTGAAAGTACTCCAGGCTCGTCAGGCGCTACAGGAACTGAAGGTGCCCCAGGCTCAGCAGGTGCTCCAGGCTCATCAGGTGCGCCAGGTTCTGAAGGTGCTCCAGGCTCATCAGGTGCGCCAGGTTCTGAAGGTGCTCCAGGCTTATCAGGTGCCCCAGGTTTTGAAGGCGCTCCAGGCGCTTCCGGTGCTCCGGGCTCATCAGGCGCTACAGGCTCATCAGGTGCTCCAGGCTCATCAAGTGCCCCAGGTTCTGAAGGTGCTCCAGGCTCATCAGGTGCGCCAGGTTCTGAAGGTGCTCCAGGCTCTTCCGGTGCTCCCGGCTCATCAGGTGCCACAGGGTCATCAGGCTCAGTAGGCCCTCCAGGATCTCCCGGTTCTCCAGGCTCATCAGGTGCTCCAGGTGCCCCAGGTTCATCAGGCTCAGCAGGCGCTCCGGGTGCTTCAGGCTCTCCTGGTTCCCCAGGCGCTCCAGGCGCTTCCGGTGCTCCGGGCTTATCAGGTGCCCCAGGCTCGTCAGGCTCAGCAGGCGCTCCAGGATCTCCCGGTTCTCCGGGCTCATCAGGCACTACAGGAGCTGAAGGTACTCCAGGCTCAGCAGGCGCTCCAGGCTCATCAGGTGCCCCAGGTGCTGAAGGTGCTCCGGGCTCATCAGGTACCTCAGGTTCTGAAAGTACTCCAGGCTCATCAGGTGCGCCAGGCGCTTCCGGTGCTCCGGGCTTATCAGGTGCCCCAGGCTCGTCAGGCTCAGCAGGCGCTCCAGGATCTCCCGGTTCTCCGGGCTCATCAGGTGCTCCAGGTGCGCCAGGTTCATCAGGCTCAGCAGGCGCTCCAGGTGCTCCAGGCTCTCCCGGCGCCCCAGGTGCTCCAGGCTCAGCAGGTGCCCCAGGTTCTGAAGGTGCTCCAGGCGCTCCAGGCGTTTCAGGCTCTCCTGGTTCCCCAGGTGCTCCAGGCGCTTCTGGTGCTCCGGGCTCATCAGGTACCCCAGGCTCATCAGGCTCAGCAGGCGCTCCAGGATCTCCCGGTTCTCCGGGCTCATCAGGTGCTCCAGGTGCACCAGGTTCCTCAGGCTCAGCAGGCGCTCCAGGTACTTCAGGCTCTCCCGGCGCCCCAGGTGCTCCAGGCTCAGCAGGTGCCCCAGGTTCTGAAGGCGCTCCAGGCGCTCCAGGTGTTTCAGTCTCTCCCGGTTCCCCAGGTGCTCCGGGATCATCAGGTGCCCCAGGGTCATCAGGCTCAGCAGCCGCTCCAGGGTCTCCCGGTTCTCCGGGCTCATCAGGCACTCCAGGCTCATCAGGTGCTCCAGGTGCCCCAGGATCATCAGGCTCAGCAGGCGCTCCAGGTGCTTCAGGCTCTCCTGGTTCGCCAGGTGCTCCAGGCGCTTCCGGTGCTCCGGGCTCATCAGGTGCCCCAGGTTCGTCAGGCTCAGCAGGCGCTCCAGGATCTCCCATTTCTCCGGGCTCATCAGGTGCTCCAGGTGCGCCAGGTTCATCAGGCTCAGCAGGCGATCCAGGTGCTTCAGGCTCTCCCGGCGCCCCAGGTGCTCCAGGCTCAGCAGGTGCTCCAGGTTCTGAAGGTGCTCCAGGCGTTCCAGGTGTTTCAGGCTCTCCCGGTTCCCCAGGTGCTCCGGGATCATCAGGTGCCCCAGGGTCATCAGGCTCAGCAGCCGCTCCAGGGTCTCCCGGTTCTCCGGGCTCATCAGGCACTCCAGGCTCATCAGGTGCTCCAGGTGCCCCAGGTTCATCAGGCTCAGCAGGCACTCCGGGTGCTTCAGGCTCTCCTGGTTCGCCAGGTGCTCCAGGCGCTTCCGGTGCTCCGGGCTCATCAGGTGCCCCAGGTTCGTCAGGCTCAGCAGGCGCTTCAGGATCTCCCGGTTCTCCGGGCTCATCAGGTGCTCCAGGTGCGCCAGGTTCATTAGGCTCAGCAGGCGATCCAGGTGCTTCAGGCTCTCCCGGCGCCCCAGGTGCTCCAGGCTCAGCAGGTGCTCCAGGTTCTGAAGGTGCTCCAGGCTCTTCTGGTGCTCCGGGCTCATCAGGTGCCCCAGGGTCTTCAGGCTCAACAGGCGCTCCAGGATCTCCCGGTTCATCGGGCTCATCAGGCGCTCCAGGCTCATCAGGTGCTCCAGGTGCCCCAGGTTCATCAGGCTCAGCAAGTGGTCCAGGTGCTTCAGGCCCTCCTGGTTCCCCAGGTGCTCCGGGCGCATCCGGTGCTCCGGGCTCATCAGGTGCCCCAGGGTCGTCAGGCGCAGCAGGCGCTCCAGGATCTCCCGGCTTTCCGGGCTCATCAGGCGCTCCGGGCTCATCAGGCGCTCCAGGCTCATCAGGTGCTCCAGGTGCCCCAGGTAGTCCGGGTGCTTCAAACTCACCAGGTTTATCATGGCCATGGCCTTGGCCTGTCCCAACTTGGGTCCCAATAACACAATCACCACCACATGTTGGAAATGGAAATGCGATTACCCCTGGTCGACCCAACAAACCAATATGGTCAATATGGCCATATCTGCCCCATTTGCCCAGCCTTCCCGGACAGTTACACCGCCCTGGAGCATTACCTATTTTACCCAATTGGCCGCTTCGACCAAATCATCCCGTATGGAATGTTCCTGCAATTATTGCGCCCATTCCCAACCGTCCTGCTGTAGTTCCACCAAGTGCAGAAACTGTTGAAGTTGTATCCGCCGAAACCCTTAATCCCGCTCGTCCTGGTCGTCCCAGTCACCCACCACTCGCTCCACCCAGTGTCGAAACAGTTGAGTCTATCGAGGAAGTCCAAAATCCAGTAAAACCTGTACGTCCTGTTCGTCCTGGCCGCCCAGCTGTCGTCCTACCAAAGCCCATAAGTGCCGAAACAGTTGAAACAGAATCAATCGAAACGGTTGAAAAGGAATCTATCGAGAAGACAAAGAAAGTCAAACCAGCATCAGATGAAGATACTTCCATTGACGACAAATCCGTTGAAATCCTAAAGCCCGCCTCCGACGAAAGCAAGGCAAAGAAAAAGGGGAAGAAAAACAAGTCCAGCGAGGAGAAGACGAAGAACAAGAGCAAAAACGATGATGACGATGACGACGACGACGACGATGATGATGATGATGACGACGATGACAAAGATAGCAAACCCGACGACGACGATAATGATGATAGCTCCTCAAAAAGATTGCGCTGGCTGAGGAACAACCACAGAAATTAAATTCTGTACCATATATGCGTAAATAATCCACTCACTTATATTCTACACACTCACTCCTAGGTTTGTCAAGTTCCACTGCGAACCTGTACACAGTCACTATGCATGCGCTATTTTGAAATAGACAGACCATAGAGCCAACACCACGCTAACCTACTTAAACCATATTAATTATTTTTATGTGTATTATATTATTGATGTTTGTGTAAAAAAATTATCAATCAATAAAGCAAGTTCAGCAACTAAGCGACAGTCTTCAAATTTGACAGTTTATTATTTCCATTTTCGATAAGATCGCATTTCGAAGTTGCGCTCTGACGTGTACATCGAAAATTCGAAACTTTGAAGTTGACAGGTAAACTGCAATACTTTCAGTGGGATGACATTTAGTTGCGTCCGTGTCGCTGTCGAAATTTGCTTCGAAATTTCCGGAGTAACGCAAAGAAAATCTAGCAACTTATGGTTAGGAATGTTAGGTCCATCGAAGTCGTTGATATAATTTTGGGTACAGACGATGGAATAGAAATGAGAGCCAAAGATTTTTGGAAAACTAATGTCGTTTTGCATTGGTTTCAGTCGCAGATCCCCTCATTCTCTAATCCAATGGAACAAGAAAATACTGCTTCTTATTGAATCCACAAAAGTAGATATTGGTGAAATGCCAACAAATAATGCTATAATCTGACCTGTATAAAATACATAAATTACACTACTCGTAAGTGCTTTTTTAATGGATTCGGAATCTGTCTGACTTCAAATCGAGAAACAAACTCTCTTCTAAGAATCACCTGAAGAAAATTTTTTAGTCATAGGAACTGTTTCAGGAGTATTTTTTTTCGATTTCGGACTCTCCCGGGCCCTTCTTTTTGCTATTATGGAAAACAACAAGGTGTTCAACAATTACTGAAGATTACGATAACTGAGAAAGAATGTGTAGAGGATGTCAAAGGGTGTTGAACTGCTCCATTTCCGATTTCTGTCAATTGATTAAAATGTTGTTCCCGACTTTATTTCGTACCACCAGAGGTGTACCGTCGTTAAAATCGCATTAATTTGCTCCCAATTAAACTTGAACAGATTTTATTACTTGCAATAAACTTCCCGAAAGGATCAGTCTGAAAAGGGGCACCCTGGATATTATAGAAAAACAAATGTCTTATAGCTATATTCATCAGCAAAATACCGTATACCTATTCCAACATCCTGTTCGTAAATCAATTCGAAATCTTATCAAATTTATTTCAATTTCCGTTTAGCGAAAATGCATTTAATTTTACAGACTGTAGACTTCCAGCTAATCGAACGGATCTAATCTACAACGGTCACAATTATTATTGATAAAAAAATTCGTTCACAAAAAAAAAAAAAAAAAAAAAACGATTTCGCATGATATAAATCCGATTATCCGAAATCACTGGTCCTACAAGCAAAAACACTTATCATCGTACATCGCACGATGTCAAAGCCTTTAGTCATAATCTTCAATCAGCAACGTTAGGTACTACGATAACTTATCAGTTCCCAACCTACAAAAGCCCCATCGTATTCTATAAAAGAATTAGTCGAAAATCAATCAATTTCAGTTATAAAACTGCATTGCCAAACAGCGGGTGGCCTATACGCAGTACTTTTTCTATAAGGAATTAAAATGTATTTTTTATTTTTTAAATAAAACTTTACGAACAACCAAAAGTGATAAATCAAATAGAAGACATTTTGATAAATAATACAAAAATGTTTCGAATTGTTGTGGTTGCCCTTTTAGCAACAACTACCCTAGTTAGAGGTAATCAAGGCCCTTGTGCGATAGGGGGTGAATTTCCCCTTTACCCAGGGTCGTCAATATATTATCTCTGTTCTGTGAATCCTTCTGGTGGTCTGTCAGTGTCATACCTTCAGTGCCCAATAGGAAAAATGTTTGACTCGGCAAAGCAGACATGTGTCCGTAATACAGCATATCTAAATGACGAAAACGTAAATGCAGAAACGACAACCGTGATAGTGGAAAAACCTACACTTCCAACGATAATACCGGAAGAAGTAGAGCTGTCAACGAAGCCAGTTACAATGACTTCTGCGGCACCAGATGAACCCGACAAAGCCGCAGAGGATCCACTTACATCTCACGAACCAAAAACTAGCGAGGAAACTATTTCCACATCACAAGCGCCTGCAATCACCGAAGACCCAGCCACAACTCTCGAGACTGAAACAACTGAAGAACCTGGAACCACTTATGATGCATCTACAACTGAGGAACCAAAAACAACTGAGGAACCAACCTCAACAACTGAAGAGCCCTCAACAAATAAAGACATCAAGACCACAGTTGAACCTATTTCTACAACAGAAGACCCTGCAACCATTGATGATGCATCTACAACTGAGGAACCAAAAACAACTGTAGAACCAACCTCAACAACTGAAGAGCCCGCAACAACTGAAGACTTCAAGACCACATTTGAACCTATTTCTACAACAGAAAAGACTGTAACCAATGATGATGCATCTACAACTGAGGAACCAAAAACAACTGTGGAACCAACCTCAACAACTGAAGAGCCCTCGACAACTAAAGACCTGAAGACCACAGTTGAACCTATTTCTACAACAGAAAAACCTGTAACCACTGATGATGCATCTACAACTGAGGAACCAAAAACAACTGTGGAACCAGCCTCAACAACTGAAGACCTCAAGACCACAGTTAAACCTATTTCTACAACAGAAGACCCTGCAACCATTGATGATGCATTTATAACTGAGGAACCAAAAACAACTTTGGAACCAACCTCACCAACTGAAGAGCCCGCCACAACTACAACAGAAAAGCCTGTAACCAATGATGATACATCTACAACTGGGAACCAAAAACAACTTTGGAACCAACCTCAACAACTGAAGAGCCCGCAACAACTGAAGATCTCAAGACCACAGTTGAACCTATTCCTACAACAGAAAAACCTGTAACCACTGATGATGCATCTACAACTGAGGAACCAAAAACAACTGTGGAACCAACCTCAACAACTGAAGAGCCCTCAACAACTAAAGACCACAAGACCACAGTTAAACCTATTTCTACAACAGAACAGCATGAAGCGAGCACAACCGAAAAGAATTCCATCAACCCCCCTAGCGCAGGGTTCGTCTGTCGCAAGGAAGGATTTTTCCGGATCAGAAATAAATGCAATGAATTCCACATGTGTCTCTACGACGAGAATGACACCCTCATTGCCTACACTATGCAATGCCCATCGGGTCAGAACTTCAATCCCTACAAACAGTATTGCATCACTAAAGCCGCCTATACTGATACTGACTGCAACAAAGGCGGTCATCAGTTTATGAACGCGCGACTCGACTGCTCCCGTGAAGGACTCCACCCTCACCAAATGGACTGCTCGCTCTTCTACAACTGCCTATGGGATGTAAGTACCAAGCGCTACTTGGTATTTGTTGAGCGTTGCCCACTGAGACAGGTGTTCAGTTTGACCAGCAATACCTGCACGACCGGCACAATGCTATCTTGCCTGGGACGGCCGTTCAGCTACCATACATTCATGCATACTGATTTTTGAGCAGCTCAACAATATTATGTCGTTTTCCATTGGTTTCAATCGGGGACCCACTCATTCTGTAATGCAATGGAACAAGAAAACTGCTTCTGATTGAATCCACAAAGGTATTGGTGAAATGCCAAAAAATAATCTACGGCAGCTGTCATCGGACTTTTTTAAAATACTCAAATTACACTTGTGTGAAATTCTCTTCTCAGAATCACCAGAAGAGTATTTTTTGTGCCAATGGAACAGTTTCAGAAGTGAATTTTTCAATGCCGGACTCTGCCGGACGCTTCTTTTTGCTCAACGGAAAACGACAATAATATCCTGCACTATAGTACTCCGTTAGAATTGATGATATTATAAAAGAAAAATATCGTCTGTGTGTTTCCATTGTATCTATGCTGTCGATTGTCTTCCTATTTTTTTTTTTAAATATTCCGAAATAAAATTTATTGTATAAATTTTTTTAAATTAAAAAGATTTTTTTTTTATTTATAAATAGATTCAATAAATATTAGTAACGAAATATACCCGACGACCAAATGAGAGTTCTTACAAATCGATGTGAATTTTTAATTCACACAGAGTACTCCTTGCACTCGGCTGACTTTTGGGGAAGACACTCGAGCGCATTGTCATCGAACTTGTAGAACTTTGGACACTTGATCGCGATGACATTGTCCACAAAGCATAAATAATAATTGTTACAATCGTCAATGCTGCGAAAACGTGTTGGTGACCGGCAGTTGATCTTGTTTTTAGATGGTGATTGTTGTTTCACTTGACATCGGTTGAGGGCTGCTATAGTACACGCTTGACATGTCACGTCAAATGCTGTTCCGCGGGGACACATAAACGTCAGCTGAATGGCCGGGGTGAATTGTTTTGGCAAACAAAGATGATACAGATGACAGTTCAATTTGTCAGCGTACTTTCCAGGTTTCATATTCGCGCAGTCCATTGAGGATTTGACTTTTTTCCTTTTGCTGTCAGATTCGTATTCTCGCTCCTCGCGTATAGTGCCCTGAAGGATACAATTCTTCAGCGTTTCATCAAAATATCGCTCGTGGCCGCACATCATGTGCCGCAACAGATAGCCTACTCCGTTTAAGGGTACATCGCAATACCAGAAGAGAGTTGAATTGGTTTTGTCTGCAAAAGGAAGATGACACATGACAGGTGATGGTTTCGATATTGAAAATGCAAATTCTGATTCAGCAGATGGTTTTAAGTGTACGTGCTTATTGGAACACGTAGCAACGGTAAAAGGTAGGTATAAAACCGAGCGGCGACGGTTTAGTTAACGGGATATAACTTTAAATCAGATAAGACGTTTAAATTGACTTTAATGCTTTCGATTTGCCGTCGGTAACTGTCAACGGTTTGATTAGAAAATTAATCACTTTGCCAGCCCTCTGGTAGAATCGATAGTAAGTTAAGTGTCAAGTCAGTGAACATCTCTGATCGATAAGTATCTCAGCCAATCAGATCTTTTCTTGCTTCCGTATCTATTTTGGATGAATGATTGACATAAGCGAGTTTATCTAAATGCGTCAATTATCGGAACATCGCGTTCCATTTAAAATTGCGAAATGAGTTCCGGATACGCGCAGTCGAATTTTAATTTACTAATTTACTGATAGTATACCTATTTCGTTTGTTATTTCCATGACACATGTTGGCTAAGAGTTTTTGTCAAAAGGGGAATTCAGTACACTCTTAATTATTTTACACCAATGTAGACTTAGGTAGGTCATTTACGCAATTTGGCATACGCATATCCTGCAGGGATTATGAATTCGCCATAAATGCTACTCACCGGCAAAGAACCCATACGAATCGCATTCAAACGGTGGAGCCGGTGTAAAGTCGATGGTGGTAAAGTCAGTCTCGTCCTCCGATTCAGTTGTAGAAGCCACCTCCGGTGTTGATGTTTCGTCTTCGTCGTCTACACTTTCTCTCACTAGCCGTACTGGCCTAAAATGTGCATCTTCGTCAAAGTACACATCATCATATGCATCTACGATACCGCGCTGCTCTTCCCTGTTACCGTTGTGTAAAAGCTTATTTGGCGGCTCCCTAGGCGTACAATAAGCGGGATTGTTCTCGTCACAAGCAAACTCATCGTCGCACTCGTAAATGTTGGCCCTTTCTGTCACACCATCTACGGCAACTGGGCAAAACTCCAACATTTTCTCGTCCAAACATCTAAATCCATATTGTCCACAATCCGTGCGGTCTTCTTGCTCTTCTGACTCAGGCGGACCTTCCGTCGTTGTCACAGTTATAAGGGTGACCAAAAATATGAAACCAACTTGATAAGAAGTCATCTTCATTTCGAAACAAATCTGATGGTTAAGGATAGACTGGGTTTGACAATCGGATGTATACTCACAAAAACGCTTCAAATTCGGATAAGAGTGGGGCCAAACCTTTTAATTAAAACCTCGTCTTGTATCAGCGGTGACAAATGAATCGTAAAATTCCAATTAAATATACGAAAGTGTCAAATGGAAAAATTTTAATTAATTTGATTTGACAATCGAGTGTGTACTGTTGATTTGATTATCGACAATGAAAATAAGCAGGCATTTCTCGTTATTTTGAAGATGGCTCACCGGACATTATTTAATTTTTAAAAACAAGAAATGGATAGCTCGATGGACAGTATTAAAAGACACGCATGCTTAGATAAAGTGTTTTCAATTTACACAAACTACACGATCCTGATCGCAGCCGCAGATAGAACCACAGGCCTTGTATTCCATTTATCAGTATGATGGGGTTCTATTTAGCATGGGGTTTCATTAACAAATTCAGATTTAAATCTGATTTTAAGACAGATAGTGTTGTGATGTTATCGATGATTAATTGGTCAGTTTTCGTAATATATTTCTCGATACAACCTTCTGAAATCAAGATTGAACCGATTTAAGGACAAGATGGTAGTTGGCAACAAACGACATAAAGGTAGCATAAGCCGACTAGCTTGTTGGTAAGGCTCAAGGTCACTTATTCGTGTTTGATCGAAGGAAGTACAAGATTATAACGTTTGGATTGTCCAGCATTTTGGGTTCAATATCTGTACGCTTTATGTAACAGAAAAAAAAAAAAGGTCGAACAAAGGGAACAAGTGCAGTTCATGCGTAGCCTTTCGTTAAAAAGTCTACATCTATTCTGAACTTTAGTTATACATTTATGGGAACTTTCAACACATGTGTTAGCGCCTTGCTCACGTACCTAGGCGTTCTGGGAAACTATCGACTGATTAAAACCTGGTGGGTGTCAGTGTCGTAGCAATCGCTATATTAGCGAGCAGGGATACACTGAAAAAAAAAAAAAAATATATATAATGACAAAATTCCAGTGTAAAATTTCAACAAAAATAGTTTTATCACTACAACTTAAGTTCTATCAATTTGAACGATATTTTGTCAAATGGATAAAACATTTGTCAGATTAACAAAACACAATTTTCAGTTTAATAAACCGAGATTGTACCAACTGGACAATTTTATTGTTATGTATCCATAAAAATATAACCAAAACTTTTGTAAATGTTTGTAAAATTGATAAAGCCTATGCATAATGTTTGTTAGCTTGACAGATGATCAATATTACAAACATTTTATTGAAATGAAAGAAAATATTTGTAGATCTGAAATACGTTTTTGATTACACGCATGTCAATCGATAAAAATATATTTTAGGCATTGCAATCCTTTTAATGCAATGTTATTGATGGCTTCATTTATAATTCACACGCGAAGTAATTAAAAAGTTTGTTAGTGCTCATATTAATTTAACAGGTACCTATCTAAAAGTGAATAAAAAAAATGTTTACGTAAATGGATGAGGACATAATTAAAGAGCTAAACCTTTCTTCAATAAAAAAAAGTCGGAGATTTTAAATATTGAAAAGGTAAGTGAAAGAAGTTAGTGCTATAACATGATGTAGGTAGGTATATGCATATTGAAGACAAAGCGGGTGTACCTAAAAAAAAAGTTATAAAAAAAAGTTGTATTTGCCTAAAAAAAAGAAGACATTTACATACCTATAACCTAACAATACATAATATACTATCTTAACTGGAAGTGCAATCATCGAATTTTATATTTTTTATAAATCATGTTTTGAACTTATTCGTTTTGCGTATTATTTATTAATACCTAATTTATTTTACAAGGGAATTGTAGACATATTTTGGACATAATTTCTTTATTTAGGCACATACTTATTTCTTACCTTCAAAATTTAGCAAAAGGACAACTGCAAGTGAGTATTTGTCATATCGACAATATAGCTAATTTCATTCAACAGAACAATTGATATATTATTTCTATTAACTCAACAATTCTGTTGTTGAATCAACAAATTAAAATGCTGGAGCTGACAAAATGTTGGTATTTAACCAACAATATAGATTCAACAAAACACAACGGCAGTGCTGAAATATTATTTATTACAGACAGCAAATCTGTTGATTGTGCAAAATACAATTATTGCTGAATTGAAAAACTACTTCGATGTTATTAGCATTTTTTTTGTTAATTTAACAGCTTTTATTTTCAGTGTAGACTCTAATGTGACAAGTGTTACTAATAAAAATTGGCAGTCGGAGGCTGCGCATATTTTTTTCAGATTGTGTAGGTAGTGTCCTATTGTCTTTTATTATTGTTTTAATATTTTTATATCTTTTTTACAGTCAGTCGAGTTTTTCGGTTCTTTAAATTAACTTTATTATTTTGTTTTTTTCTTTTTAATTTATATTTTTATATTTATTTATTTATTTAATGATACCTCACTCTTCAAATCGGTCAAGCCGTTTGGGCTACAGGGCGTCACGTCTAGTCGGGTAAAAATAAACAAAACACCTTGATCAGAAAGTCAGAGGAAGTAACGGGTGATTTTTTAAGAGGCTTAGAACTTTTTAAAAAAAAAAAACACAAAAAAATTCGAAAAAATGAATGAAATATTTATTTGAATCGATAGTTTGAACCTTGCAATTTAAAGTTTAAAGATAATTTCATGCAAATGTTGACCGAGGCTGCGTCTCAGGTAGTCCATCCACTGAGTCCAATTTTGGCAAACTCTTTCACACATATCGGCCGGTATCTCACGAATGAATGCATGGATGTTGGCTTCCAGTGCGTCAATCGAAGCGGGCTTGTCCCTATACACATTAGCCTTGACATACCCCCACAAAAAATAATCTAATGGTGTCAAATCGCACGATCTAGGCGGCCAATTGACCGGCCCGAAACGTGAAATTAACTGTTCACCAAACTCGCCTCGCAATTGCGCCATTGTTTCGCGTGCTGTGTGGCATGTGGCACCGTCTTGTTGAAACCACATATCATGCAAGTCAAGAACTTCCATTTCGGGCAAAAAAAAGTTTGTTATCATCGCTCGGTAGCGTTCACCATTGACAGTAACGCTGCGATTCGCATCATCTTTGAAGAAATATGGCCCAATAATGCCGCCGGCCCATAAACCGCACCACACAGTGGCTTTTTCGGGATGCATTGGTAGCTGTTGCAATGCTTCTGGCTGATCTTCACTCCAAATGCGGCAATTTTGCTTATTTACGTACCCATTCAACCAAAAATGAGCCTCATCGCTGAACACAATTTTTCAAAAAAAAGCGGATCCTCGGCCAGCTTTCCAAGAGCCCATTCACCAAAAATTCGGCGTTGTGGTAGGTCGGCTGGCTTTAGTTCTTGCACAAGCTGTATCTTAAAAGGCTTTACGCACAAATCCTTCCGCAAAATTTTCCACGTAGTGCTGTAACAAAGGCCTAACTGCTGGGAACGGCGCCGAATCGACATTTCGCGGTCTTCTGTCACACTAGCTGATACGGCCGCAATATTTTCTTCACTACGCACAGTACGTAAACGTGTTGGTGGTTTAATGTCCAACAAAGTAAATTTGGTGCGAAATTTGGTCACAATCTTCCGAATAGACTGCTCAGAAGGTCGAGAATGCCGATCATAAAATGGAAGCAGCGCGCGATGAACATTTCGAACCGAGCACGAATTTTGATAGTAAAATTCAATAATTTGCAAGCGTTGTTCATTTGTAAGACGATTCGTGGTTAAATTGCAAACCAAACTGAAGCTGTTTGACAGTGACACAAGGTACTAAACACACGTCAGCTGTCAAACCCAGTGTTGCCAAAACCAAACCAGCTAAAAAATCACCCGTTATATAGCTAGGTATTTAACGAATAACCAACCAGCTGACAGACAGGGCGTAACTTTTAAAACGGTTAAAAACTTAGAAAAGAAAAAGAAAAGATAAAGCTCCAAACCTAGCAACTAATTGCTTAAATTACAAGTTCGAGAGCTTAATCTAGTTCATTTCCCACAAATGCAATAAAACCTGACGATATTCAATCAAATTCAAGCAGAATGTAACTTCTAATGGTGATTACATTTTCGAAAACGATATCGTTGATATACGGAATCTGTCCCTGGAAGAAAGCTTAAAAGCTTCTCTATTTGACAATTGACACCGCCTGATAATATTTTAGAATAAGACAAGTGCAACAAATTTGTAGAATTGTCGCCTGTCAAAGTTTATGAAATTGCGCCCAGAACTTCAAAGTAACTACAGGAATCAAGGCTTTTAAATATAACAAAACTGTATAGGACTTGATGGTAATGTTGTTTTGCAATGGGCAAAAAGAATCGTCTGAAAGTGAAAAAAATCACTTCTGAAACCGTTCATAGGCACAACTCCTCTGGTGATTCTGAGAAGAGAATTCCGATTCTCGAATTGAAGTCAGAATATCCACTCAAGAAGTACTCACACAAGTGTAGTTTATGTATTGTAAACAAGTCAGCTGACAGCTGCCATAGATTATTTTTTGTCATTTCACCAATACTTTTGTGGATTCAATCAGAAGCAGGTTTTTTGTCCAATTGGATTACACAATGAGTGGATTCCGGAGTGAAACCAATGGAAAACGATATAAGTTTTTCCGTTCAATTGATAGTAAAATAACTGGCGATAGGTCAAACTCATGTCAAACTAATGCCAAAATTTGTACTAACTAAATTGCCGTTTGAGCTTGATGTAAAATATTTTTATATATTACTTTTCACTGGAGTTTGACTTTCTACTTGTCATCTAGTGGCAAATGGAACAATGCAACGAGGGACACATATTACTATCAGACAGTTTGACACCATTTCGTAAATGAAATGTGTCAGATTTGTTAAACTCAAAACGTATACAAACTGTTTTTTCTGTTTATTTCCTGGGTGTATCATAGTTGGTGTACCTGCTATTTTTTTCGTCTATGGTAGGACCGATTAAGAAAGTGAGAAAGGCACATATGTAACGATCGGAAAGGTGATACCACCAGGGGAAAGTCAACTTTAAATTAAAATTTTTGATAAAGAATAAACCTCCTCAAAGTGTTCCAATAACCCGTCACAGAAACAGTAGATTAAGATTATGTACTTTTATCTCTGACTAACCCAAATGTTTCTCAACCAGTAAAAGTTATATTACCCCATTGTTACGATGATCGACTTACCAAACAATCCAACATCGGAAACATCCCTAGTCTAGACACAAAAACAACCGTCCAGAAAAGCCACCTTACATAACAATATATTCCATTCCATTTGCGATCAATGCCCCGATACTAAGCGTCGACAAACATGAAACCCAACCCGCCATCATCGATTAGGCCCTCAATTAGCTGAGCAATTAAGCTACTGTTGCAGTTGTTAACCGTCTTTTTTTTTTGTCCAAAAGTCCACTGTCCACCTATGCCACCGACCAAATCGCAACTTAACAACGTGCCAACAGTTCGTTGGATATTTTCACCTAGAAAACTACAAATTGTTCAATTAAAATGCAAACGCATGCTGCGATGCAACTTGTAATGATCGGTAAATCACTTTCACCTCATACGAACCATACGTACACCGTCAACGGTCGTCCGTCGACGATCTAATCTCCATACTGTGCGACGTGCTTCAGAGTGCGTTCCATCTTCTATTACATTGCACTACAAGGTACGACGTACACCGGGCAAATTGCCTTCAAAATTATGGCCAGATAATGGGGTGGATTGTGCATACACTCGACCGCATAACACGGCACGGCAGTACTTGCAAGTTGTTCGTCGTCGAGCTGTCAAAATTGGCAAGCGAACCTGTGCAGTTCATTGCGCGCATCCATAATTAGACCTCAAAAATGATAAGAGATAAATAAATTGCCTACGCTGCGGTGCCAAAATAAATTTTGACATTCCGCCAACCAACCGACCGTTCACTCATGCGCCACCGGTATATAGTTGGATTAAAACACAGCTTTTCTATGTACAGTGGGGGTCTGCGAATGTGCCCAGAATAACTCAAAAAATGACGGGGACGTGCGACACAGACACGGTGGCTGTCTTTGAGACAAATTTGTCATTCAGATCAGTCCCACTTTCGTTTTGATGAAGGGACCATCGCCTGTGCAGGTGGTGAGTGACTTATGTAATCGCTCCTTCAGTGCGCACCTTCGGTTGGTAAATGTAACATTCTGTCATGCCTTTGAGTCAGTCATCAAGTCCATTCATCAGCCATTTGATGACGGCAACGTGCGCTGCATTGTGCTGAAATGATATGTGTTGGTCGAATGATTTTTTTGATCGTCATGATGGCGAGATCTTCATCGCTTCTCCGGGAATACAAAACAGAATTCCAACAAATGCTCGCGTTTCCGTCAAAAATGTGTAATTGCTCTCTGTGAATGGTTATTGCGAGCGGTTTTTACAACGTGTAAGCGTTACGTTGGGTACCATATACCATTAATGCTATAGGGGAGGAGTTGCGAACATTTTACTCCGTGTTTTTCTGTCTGTTGTATATAAAAAAAAAAACCCAGACAAAGGGGAAATGTGAAAGATGGGTACAAAGTGATGACAGGTATTATGCTTAAGCGGAGTATGACTTGCGAGTCGTTTATTATCAGCTCTACTTCCACACATAGACAAATTTCGAGATGCGACTTGTTCCAGTAGCTCGAATCTCTTGCCAAAAATTACTGGGGAGCTACTGTCACATGTCTCTAATTATCGCCCGAATTTAAAATGTAAAAAAAAATTGTTCTCTGTGTTCTTATATAAGGCCTTTTATTAGTAGTAGCCCAGGTCCGAGTTATTCAAGTCTATGGATATAATTTGACTCCTTGAGCATGATAAATTACTACCAAGCTGGGATATTTTACTACCCCAAATGCTCTGGTTAGGACCTGGCCTATACAAAACGTAGCCATTACTCTCCCTTTCAATTTGTCTTCTAGTTCATTGCAAACATATTTTGGCTGACCACCAGGTTTGTGTAATTCCCACCATCTCGACTTTTTAACTACCGCTTCCGCATTTAAAGCGTTTGAGGAGTTAACCTTTCGCATAAATTTTACACAGGTTCCGTCCATTGTTTGATTTTTTTTTTCGCTTGTTTTGTTTTACTATGGGCGTTTTTCTCACACAGTCTTAAATGGAAATCATTCAAGTTGAGCGAACAAAAACACCAAACATTTGCCATGATCCAAGTCCAACAGAAACCGCCCGTAAGAATATATTAAGTTATATCACATTACACGCATTTCTGGAAATGAGACACAAAGTGTGGGCCTGCCCCACCCTTGAAAAAAAAGGGAAGGAAAGTGAAATTGCTTTCGCTTTTTGAATAATGGTGATAGAGTACTTGGCGGCAGATGCGGGTGTAGCAAATTTGATGAGCATTTAAATTTAATGCTGTGTAAATGTTGATCTAGGCCGTGGACGAAATAAATACTCGTCTACATCTATATAAGAGTTGCTGTCGAATGAAACTTTAACTGAACTTATAACCTGGACTCAAACAGCTTGCAAGTTATGACAAATAGTTGCCTTTTAATAAACTGGCAATAAATAGTAGTAGTAATTTGTGCCCCTAAAAAACCCTTCTTTTCACAACACCAAAGGCACATAAATAAGACATTTGCACTTAAATAAATCAAATGTGGTCCGTGTATGACGCAACAAATGTCAAAGACATGTGATAGAAACACAACTTGCGTTTAATGTGACGAAATTTGTATCATACGCGGTGCATTTATTCATTTATTTAACGCAGAGGAACTGGAAATACCCGCCCAAATTCTGAGGATATAAATAATTAGCTTATTATTAGAAATAAATAAAAAGTTGGCACAAGAGGTCCCTAGGGACTGTAGGCCTAGCTTCTCAAAACCATTCGTTTTGTGTGAGTTTTTCATTTTTGTATCGAATGGAAGGGTTCTGCAATTTTATGCCGATTACAAGCGGCTAATTGAGAAGCTCTTTAAGGACAGTAATGCTCTCGTATGCTTGTCAGACGTTCGCGACAGGTGGCGCAGTGGAAAAAATCCTGAGTTACACTCAGAGAAAAAAATCCTATAAAAAATCAAAACTACGCCCATTGATTTAATAGTACGTAAAATAATAGGTTTTTCCCATTAACGTAATAGTTCTCATATGATTTTGTCCCATTATTAAGAAGCAAAAGAGATACTATTCAATTAAATAGGTATACTTTTAATGTAATAGTAAATTTACTTTGATATTAAAAGTATTAGCCTATTAGCGGCAATAGTAAAATACCTTATGTTTTCAATATTGTAAATGTTATTAATAATAACCTACGATCATATAGCTCGAATGGTATAATACTTTAGATTTTCAGCTTAACTGGAACTAATGGTATTCGAAATATTGAGTCAATAGTAAAACCCATTTTAGTACAAAAAACAATACGTTTTATAATATTAATGAAATAGTTCAATATGTTATTGTTTTTTTACAACAAGAGGTATACTATTGAATCCCTGATTTATAGTACGCATACTATTGTTTTTCATGTGATTTGCTATTAAATCCGTGTTTTACTGTTCGCTAACATTTTTTGAAGGGATTGCATTCTATCAGTATCCGTTTTAGTGTGCAGATCGGTGTAATTTGTAGCTTAAATTAATTTGTTGAATAGGAAGTGTAAACAGCAAGTTTTTTGTTATTATTATTGTGTTGTGTTCTGTGTTATTATTACATTCTTTGGTAATATGTATCTTTATTTTAGAATATTAATATTATTGGCAGAATACGATTGATTTTGTCTTTCGATTCCAGCCAAACATGAAGTAAACAAGAACTAAGTTTTATTATTATTATTTTTGTAAAAATATTGAATTTAATTTAATGTGTTTATAATAAAAGCTTAAAGCTAAAAACGAAAAAAAAAAGTGTTTACTTATTCATTTTTAATCAGGTTTAATTTTATTTTCAGCAAGGTATTGGTCTTAATATTTTTCAAATGTAAGTATCGATTTGGGTATTTGATTCAATTACCTATATGAACTATTGTTTTTATAATAAAAACTAATTAAAGCTGCATCATACGAGTTAATAGTACTTTAATTAATGTGGAACAATAAGAGTTTTTATATGGTATTCACATTAAAGAGAACCTATTAAAATAATGGGACATCTTATTACTTTGAAGTTGGATGTACCATTGATTTAATATTGAAAAACTAATTAAAACTATAATATGCGGAGAATTGATTTAATAACATTATCACATTGAGTTAATAGTACTTCTCCTATAAAATTAATTTGAAACAATAATAGTTTTAATATTGCATTCACATTAAAGGGGAGCCTATTAAAATAATAGGACATCTTATTACTATTTAATCGTATGCACTATTGGTTTAATGTTATAAAATAATTAAAATAAATATCTAAAAGAACTATAGATTCAATAGTTTTTGAACTATACTAATAATAGGAAAAATCACATTGACTAATTTTAATAGCAAAAACATATTAAAAGAATAGGAATTCATATTAAAATTATAGTATTTTTCTCTGAGTGTAGAATTCGGGTTCTTGCGGGGCTCGAACTGCCGAATGAGACGAATAACCCAAAAGTGGATTTTATTTAACACTATTCCTATTTTATATTTTATGAACCGATTTTGTGTATGCCATCGCTTCTCAGACCCTTACCTACCTACCTAACAAAATAAGAAAACAACCAAACAAACTTTTGATGAACGAGAAAGTTTCGTTCGACCCAGTCGTGCACTTTATTTTTTGTTGTTTAACGTGTAGATTTGGCGTATAGCAACAGTGAGGATTTAATATAGTTTTAATTGAATCATTCATTCATTCATTAATTTTCATAGTCCAACTTAATTAAAAAAAAGGTTTTGTGTAAATCATCAATAACAATCCGCATACGCGGAGAGGAGAGATTTCAGACTGCTCTAAAAGCAGACTAATATTTATTTTTATTCAAACAAATATACCCAAACAACAATTGGCATTTCATTATCCAATCGTAGGCCTTTCATTTTACCACATCGGCTTAGTGTTGTCAGTCAAAAAAAAAAAAAAAAAAAAAATAAATCACCCTTTGCCAAAGTCCGAACTTCGCTCGAATACAGTCAAATTTGCGCTCGAAACTGACGTGAAATTTAATACGTGCCATGATGAAATTAGTTGCCTTGTCTAGTTCCACTTAATTTTCACTTCAATCGAGGTATATACAGAAAATCCTAGAACGGTAATGTCACTCGATCATAGACTGAATGTCACTGCCACTGGAGCCCATAAGCCTCTCCTGATAGTTCGCAAATCCTACCCACGGATTCACTTCGACTACCACTTCCATAGAGATATATTTGTCGCCTCGTTAGCGTGACTAAATAAGATACTGAAATAAGAATACCGGCAAAATAACATTACGAAGCGTTTTATCTTTTATAGCGCCTATAAGAACCTGCTCTTTGGACTCGTTCACCCACAGAGGTTTCCTCTTCTACGAATGCATGATAAGCGCCACTCATACTCACTCAACTGATAAGTGATGTCAAACTAGGCAATTTGTATAAATGGAGTTTCCGTCAGCACAAAATACACCTGTAATATTGCGAAATACAGACCCACTGTAAACTGGGGCATACCCTGTTCATTTGATTTTTGTATTCTGCACAGCTTATCACATCATCAACACCAACCGACGGGTGTTACTCAATTCATTCGATTACCACAATGCAGGTGCTTTCAGCTCATCAAACAGTCACTTGCCTTCAGTAGTTTTTTCGAGTACATTTTCGACCAAAAGTGTCTGTCAGTTTGGTTTTCGAAAAACAATCACGTTTCGCATATAACAATGGAGCAGAAAATTCAAGTCAACATGCTGTAACAATGGCTTGACTTCTCTCTGCAATGTATACAGTTTTTTTTTGGACATTTCCCAAACAAATGGCAGCGTGGTGGTCGATTTTTTCGGTCGCGTCATGTTGTCAATGGAACCCATTCAGGGTACTAAATAGTGTTCACTTTCACTAGACGGACGGTGCGGACGTAAGGCTCTAGTTGAAGAAATTCCTCAGTTTGTCAGCACAACAGGGTGTATGCTAATCTTCGAAATAAATTCTATTAACAGATGCGGTCATTGTTGTCAAAACAAACATTAGACGGTAGTTTGGGCGAAATTTTCACTTTCATTGGACGAGCTAAGAAGAAGACGCATCTTTGCGTTAGGCAAGATGTGACGCGTACTGTGGGTAACGGCTTAAGGAGAGGTGTTTATGAAAGTGCGATTTTTGCGAGTTTGGGAACGCAACTTAGGACTGAGTTTTTGGGTACCTAGTAATAAATATTTACTGTCGGAGGGATTAGGTATTAAGCGTGGGACCTAAAAGTTTTATGGGGGTGAAAATGTCGGTATTTTTGAACTTCTCAAAGAATTTGCATGCCTGGGAATATTTACAACTTCTTCTTTCCTTTCGGCTTGAAAGGTAGTATGTGCGATATGCCCAACACAAAAATGTATAAAGCCTTGTTTGGTATACAATTTTACAAAACCAATCCTAGGAAAGTTCCCTCCCTTTGGAAGGGAAAAACTTTCCAGGAAATATTTGTATTGTATTGTTTTGTAAGTGGGAGGCCCTGTACACTGCGACCAGAAGAGATCTATTGTGTTGGCCTTTATTATTTAACTCAGGGAGCTGTTGAGGCTCTTTATAAACCTCAGCACCCTTTTTGGTTCCATGTTTCCAATATCTGCAGGACTTAAAATCACCCTTTGCATATGGATGGCTCTGCCCCTTGCCACAGCAGGGTTTTCGCAGAGTATGTGTTCCGTTGTCTCCTCCTCTTCTCCGCAGAGTCGACAGGAATCATCGTCGGAAAGTCCAAATTTTTTGAGATGGTATCTTAGTGGCCAGTGACCAGTAAGATAACCCGCTAGGATCCTTAGATCTTCTTTGCCTAGCTCAAGTAACTTTTTTGCTTTACTACGAGCTGGGTTTATGAATCTTTTTGCCTGCCTCTGTCCCTTGGATTCCGTCCAGTATTCGGCAA
The DNA here is from genome assembly GCA_946477585.1 of Cheilosia urbana. NCBI lineage: Eukaryota > Metazoa > Arthropoda > Insecta > Diptera > Syrphidae > Cheilosia > Cheilosia urbana. The sequence continues at coordinate 3,660,642 of OX297854.1, read as the reverse complement.
GGTCTTCTTCCTATTTCCTGAATTTTGAGTGTGTTTAACGCAAAGCCGAAATAGGGCTCAGGACCGGTGAGCAGGCGTGATGCGCCTCTTCTCGCCAGACAATCTGCTCGTTCGTTGCCCTCAAATCCGTCATGGCCCTTGCCAGGTCTTCGAGGAGATTGAAACATTCCCAGACTAGCTTTGATCTGATCGAAAACGATTTTAGGGCCTTAAGTGCTGCCTGGCTGTCTGAGAGGATGTTGATACGGGCACCTTTAGTGCGCCTTCGTAAGCATTCTCGGACACATATATCTATGGCGTGTACCTCCGCTTGAAAGATATCTGGTGAATTTCCTAGTGCTACGGCTCTTTGGAACCTAGGCCCATAGACCCCAGCACCGGTGGCTTCATCTTCTATCTTTGAACCGTCGGTGTACCAGATTTGTGATCCTGATGGTGTAACGAATTGGTTGGTACTCCAGATACTCCTGTCAGATATGACTATCTTAAATTCACTGGAGAAGCGAAGCCTTTTAAGCATGGTGTCTGATACTTTGATCAGAGGATCATCTTGAAGCATTTGTAATACTCGAAGGTGTCCTGTAAGATTTCCTGCTTTAAGATTTGATATATCAGGGAGCCTAAGGGCACTGAAGCTAGCTTCCTTCTTTACAGAAATATGTAAAGGCAGAAGACTGAGCATTGCCCCTATGGCTGTGGTTGGACAAATTGTCATTGCCCCCATTATACCAACGCATGCTAGGCGATATATCTTGTTTAGTTTTTTTTTTCCAGGGAATAACATAGCCTTCAAAACCTGGCTTAACTGCGATATCTCAAAAACTGGAAAAAGAGAACATCTGCCTTATGGGTAAATTGGGAAGTATACAGAATCCTCGAAAGTGAATACCAACTGAATAATATATTCTACAACAGCTCGTAATATAGGCCATGGGTTGCCATCAAGTAGTGCAAGTTCATAAGGAGTCTTTTTCTCCCCGTTTTTCCATTCAGCCTGTGCCTGCTAGTAAATTAATGTTTTTGTCAACAGCTCCGATTGGAAAACAAAACTACAAAGTTAATATTTTATATATTTTTATCTTGTGAATTGTGGAAATATTTACAAACCATTAGGTTGTAAAACTCGTAAGCACCTAATAAAATGATTAATGACATTATTACCGTTTTGATATTACTTTTATGGCTGTCATAATCTTCTGTCTGTAGCCAACTGGTTAAAACTGATTGGTTTATTGGAATTTGTGCCATGATTGTAAATTTTTGCAATTTATAACCTCAAAAATTGTGATAACATCTTTACTCGCTCATTGGGGCTTGGGGGTAACGTTTGTACCCATACAAACAGCGTTTACTCTGGTTAACGTCCGGATGCCATAAATTCATTTTAACACTTGAGACGTACCTACTGCGTTGACAAGGAGGAAGACTTTCCTTGTCACCAATGGAGGAGTGATTAATTTGTGTATCTTTATGAGGGATCTCTTCGTATATCATAATGACTTGTGCGGCGAATTGAAAAACACTCAAGATATCATACAGGTTAAAGGTGGGCATTTTTTTATACATCATCTGAAGAGATTGTATCTATTTTTTTTTTTTTTTACTTTTTGGACATTACACACTCAGACATAGTTGACAGTCCTCACCTTTTGCAAGGTAAAGCTGTTTGATCATACGTCAACACGCTGTAATTATGCCACCAGGGGAGCAGGGTCAGTGATTTATTAAGACGTGTGAAATGTGAAGGTTTGAATTACGACTTTTAAGTGGAGAACTCTATGCGCGCATGTTAGATGTCACTTACATTGAACTATGCGGATGGGAAGATGCAATTGAGACATTTTTTTGTTGTGTACTACAAAAAAAACTATTGTCGGATGCAAGAATGCATCCATGAGAGTTAATGCTTTAAAATTGCTTTGTGAGAAAAATTTGTCGAGCAAAATTCGGTAGAAAAGAAAACAGTTCAAGTGCATACAGCGAACAAAAACAGAAGCAACAACCAGAACCATGGTTAAGTATATAGTAATAAGGCTCACGGAAAGAGCAAATCCACTGAGGGTGCTCTTCACCACCTCGTCAGAAAGGTGGCAGAAACCTTTCTGCGCATTCTTCTTCTGACACATCGAGGCCGCCACAGAGCGTGCCATTAGAGCCATATAGGCCTGTATGTGTCTGTACGGCAGAACTTGGGGTCTTATACCCAGAATTATGGATACACTGGTTACATTATCTGATGGTAAGACCCATTATCTCGTACGCGGCAGTCGTTTGGTGGCCGAAAGTACCACTTGAATATTGAAGGCCACTATGACTTAATATACCAACTCCAAAAAATGAACCTTTCTCCGGAAAAAAATAAAAATAGATCGTGTCTGGAGGATGCCGAATCCTCTGAACACATCTCCTGTGACTGCCCGGCGTTTCATTGGTTAAGAAAACGTGTCTTTAATAGAGAGACTCGTACACCAGCAGATTCATCCGCACCACCGAGACTCAATATGTCAATATACCTGAACACGTTCCTCACCGCCAATGTCCGCCCCTACTGTCCAATCTTTTTTTAATTCTCTCCAGTTTTTTCTGGTATCCCTATAGAGGCCTTAGCCAATGGAGTTCTGATAAGAATTGTTTCCGATTTTTTAAAATTGATTTTCAACTTCCAATCAATTATACCTCTTAAATTGATCGAACTCACGCTGCAGAAGGATGTTGATGCTGCATGATGGATGGCGGAGCGGGTGCTGGTATCTATTCAGAAGAGCTGGGACTAACTCGTCACATTAGCCTCGGGAAACACACTTCCGTATGCCAAGCTGAAATGATTGCGTTTCTGCATGCGTTGAACTACTTGCTTGAGAGTCAGGTGGAGCGTGGAGGGAAGAAATATCCTTGTAGCACTGGACAGTCAGGCGGTGAACAGACGAATGGAACAAACAAACATCACAACGACATTGGCACTGCAATGCATACTCAAGTTCAATAAGTTTTATACATAAATGAAGTAACACTGACATGGGTACGAGGATACATAAGGCAACGAAAAGGCGGACTCCCTTGCAAAACAGGGGTCAACTGAAAAGTTACTGGGACCAGAACCATTCTCTTCAATTGGCAAAGGAATGGTAGAACAGCTGATTCACAAATGGATCACGACAGAACACCTGAGAAGGTGGTCAACCGTGGAACAATGTAGACAGGCTAAAATGGCAATTAAGTGGCCGATCTGTTCCACTCAAATAAGGGTTCTAAGCAAAAGTCGAGGAGCATTGAAATGGGTGATGGCTTTGCCTATAGAACATTTTAATTTTGAGTATCACATAAGGAAGATGGGCCTTAGAGAGGATGATACCTGTAAACTATGCCTGGAGGAATCTGAGACAGCGGTACATATACTGTGTCAATGTCCGGTGTTGGCTGGCAGAAAAATGACGATCAAATACAGCTAAGGTCTTTGAACGCTCATTCTGGTTAGCTTATAAAAGAGCCCCTCCAACCATACGGTATCGAAGGCCTTCTCAAAGTCGACCAGACAGGCACCCGTGCATTGCTTCTTACTTTTGTACCACTGAATGTCGGAGACCAGTTTCGACGCAGCATGAATACTGTCATGCCCCGCTCCGCCCAACTCCGACTTTTTATATTTTTAGTGACTTAAAGATTCTCCGGAGTTGAGCTTTACTCACGAACAGATGCGAATTTACATCGGCGATTGTGCCATTTGCACGGTTGTCGTCATTGATAACGGTGAAACCGTTGTTCTCAGATTGACAGTTTTTAATTTCGGTCCGCAGATAAAAGTGGTTACGGAAGGCTCTCTCCTCGAAGTCGCGGTTACAACGCGGTCTGTTCACCGTATACACACGGCCCTAGCGTTGTATCCGTCGGAACGAAAAATTCTCCGCAACGCATACTCTTTCGGAGGCTCAAATTCTATTCGAGGTGTCCGACTTCGGAAGAAAAATAAACAATTGCGCGATGGCTCACCGCACCGAACTCCAAATCGTAAACAAATTCCGCAACCAGTTTCTGTCGGAAGATATTGGAACCTAGCTGTCAAAAATTTAAGAAAAAAATGCACAATTCGCCGATATGCGTTACAAAATGTCGGAATAATCCTCCGAATCGTATAAAATCACCAGTTTCAAAGAAAGCTCCCATCCCACCCTCTCCTGTGGGTCTTCGACGACGAAAAAACCGTCGTTCGAGTCAGCACTTTCCTGATGATACGATAGATCTTTTAGGTCGGAATGTCAGCCATCAGGGCCAAACAAAAATTCTCACGCTCATGGTGAAATGCTCAACCAAGTTAAGCACAAATCAAGTGTCTCAACTGTCAAAATTTCTGTCGATAGTATTGCCATAAAATAAACCTCCCAACAGACGTACTCAAAAATGTTGTGCGTGCAACTGCTTACCTATTGACTAGAAAATGAGTGACGACTGACGAGATCTCCATTTGAAGGCTGTAAATGGATATAACCATATACAAACGAATTCCTCTGCCTTCATTGATCAAAACCCCGAAACAACTTCCCAGCTTCGTGCCACAACCACACTCGTAACAGCTCCCATCTCATATAGTTATGTTATGTAACACGATAACTGACCTTAGAACCGAATCTAACCACCCAATGACGTCCATCTCAAGATCACCTATCCCACCTATCTAACACACCTTAACAGTTGATATACGTTTCTGTTTCTCTTAAATGCTACCATCTAAGTCTTCTCTTTTGCATAGGTTTTTCCATCCCAAAGAGTTGGCTCCTTCAGTACAACATCAACATCAGCATAAAAGTCACTATATCGCTATCGCCTTGCCAAAACTACCTGCGCAACACCTTGAGGCTCGAACAGATACAAACAACATACAATTCAAATTTCCCCGTCCGATGGAGGCAATGGGTAGAAAATTTCTCTTTTTTCTTGGCTCACTGTCTAGGAAGATGTTGCATGTTGTCTGCTGTTCACCGATAGATTTGTTATGTTGTTTTGTGTTACCTTTTTCAGTTTTTATTCCGTTTTCATGGTGAACGGTCCGGCATTCACGGTCTTTACCTACATCGTACCAGACGCTTGTTGGTTCATTTTACTCGCTGCACGCTCGTCATTGTCGTTTGTTCGTTTATTATTCGAAAGAAGCGCGAGTGAGAATTGATCCTCGATCGATAGAAATTGTGATACAAAATTCAAACTGTGTACAAAGGATAACAGTTAAAGTGCACCGCATCATCACCTACCGCAAGGATATCTCTGACAAAATTTTGTGTGTGTTATATTTTGTGCAAGTGCAAGACACCATGCCATTTAGTGATCGCTTTACACCCTGATATCGGTGCCTTTCTTTCAAAAACAAATTTCTTCATCTCTCGGGATTATAAGAACAAAAAGATACTCTTTCTTGGATTTTCTTGGAATAGACTGACAAAAATTAGTTAACACCCACACGCTGCGTACCTGAATAAAGGATATCGAATCGGACCTTTCTTTTGGATTTTCCCAGCTGCATCATGGTAAGTGGAAGATTTATTTTTTTTCAAATTTTTCATAGAATAGGAACGTCAGGCAGATTCTGTGGGGGATTATATAGGCGTTCACTTGACCCTCGTCAAGTTGTGAGCTGCTGACCGATAAAATCCGTGTTGATTGATGGGGATCGTGGTCCTGACACTTTTACTGACCAATTACGAATTAATTTCCATTGACAGAGTGATCGTCCATAAATCTATGTGCGGTGTCCCTGATTGTGGGATCTTGCTCTCATTGACAGAGAAAGTATTTTCCATGTGGGGACTGCTCCGAACGACCGAGAGTAATTTTCTATGTCTGTGCAATTTCCATTTCTATGATTGAATCATTGTTGATTTATTTTTTCTTCGTAGATATTATTATTATAATTTTTTTTTGCGGTTTAAGCGGTTTCCTAGGCTAATCTCAATGAGATTTTAATTTATTTATGGGGTGAGGCGTGTTGCATACTCGAATGTGCACAAAATGAGGCGACAGTGACGAGTGCATTCGCATTTTCTTGCAGAGTTAGACTGTTAGGTCTGATGGTAATTTGGATGTATGTGGCTTACCATGGGAACGACAATCGACGAAGAAGTTATAGCACGGATGCTAATCTTGTGAAGAGCTGAATGATGTAGGGTATACTTTTTTACTTGACAATGTAGGTGCCTACATATTTATTGTACACAAAATAATATTCCAGTTAAATAATTCTTTGATTCCGAAACGGGTAGAATTGATATTTCTTCTCTCTCTCCTTCTTCTCCGGGGCCTAAATATTTTGCAATTCATGACCAAATCTAATACATATCTGCAAACCTTTTGAGGGCCTTTTACCAAACGAAAGCTTAAGATCTAGGAGAAGCGTATAGCTTATCTTGACATCTTTGTGGTAGAATGTATTTATTATATCGTTAGTAAACTGAATTCACCAGCATCATTAAAAGGTCCCTAAAGGAAAAATAATACACACTAGCCGCGTTCTTAGACATTGAAGGAGCATTCAACAAGGTCAAAAACGTGCGCAGTAAAAGAAGCACTACTTAATTCCAACGTTGAACAAACGCTAACAAATTTGATTGAAAGCTTGCTCAATGAAAGGAATATTAATAAAAAGCTAAGTGACACTGATCTTGGAGTGACAGCCTCAAGAGGTACACCACAAGGAGGAGTCATATCCTTCGATAACTTCGAACCTCCAACTATCGAGGGTATACCCCTTAGGGTTGCCGGGAGTGCCAAATATCTGGGTGCAATCTTAGATAAGAAGCTAAATTGGAAATTAAACGTCAATGAAAGACTTAAAAAAGCTGCAAATGCTTTTTACGCATGCAACCGAATCTTCGGAAAAAGGTGGGGAGCAAACCCTAAAATAATTCTGTGGATGTATACGGCTGTAGTTCGTCAAATACTCACGTAAGGAAGCTTAGTCTTATGGCAAGCCACAAACAAAGCATCAAATCTCAAACTAATGACCAAAATACAAAGACTAGCATGTATAGGTGTACAACCAGCGCAATAAGGCAAACACCTCCTGCTGGAATGGAGGCAATCCTCAACTTGATACCGTTAGACCTATACATGCAAGAATCCGCCGCCAAAAGTGTCCTCAGGATCAGTCAAACCCAATGCTGGAAGCCCTACAAAATGCGACACGCGCATATTCTGAATAAATACGTGGGAGATGCTGTCACTTCTGACTACTCGTATCACATTTTGCCAAGGGATGTATTCATTGTTCGAACACATCCCTCGGCACCTGGTATATGGAATGAATTAACTAATGTACTGATAAAGAAGTTGTACCCTTTCGTAAATCAAGAAAGAAAAATAAAACAACATTTGAAAGAAAGTCAAATTAATTTTAAATAAAATTTTTAAATTTACTATTATTATTGTTTTGTTAGATCGTTAAGTGTTTTGTTCTGTTTTTCCAGTTGTATTCAAAAAATTTCAATTGCACCCTTTTCGTTCGTTTGCTTTCTGTATTTTGGCTATTTCAAAGGTAAGTTAGTGATTTGTGAAAACTGCGTGCGATTTATAAAAAGAGGTCATGGTAACATTGGTCGGCGTTCACAGTTTGGTTAGAGTAACATATTAATTGCTGTGCGTTAGTCGGGGAAAGGCTCCAGAACGGCTAGACCGATTTAAATAATTTTTGTTTTGTTTTGTTCGTCTTCAATCAGGGGTGGTTTAGGATAAAATAAAAGTCGGAAAATCCTCAACATGTGGCGTTGTAGGCGTATATGCCGTTTTTCAGTTCAATTAAATTTTCTTTAATAATAATCTTCTTAATTTATACCTATAATTCTTTCGGGTTTTGTTCGTATTGTTGTATTTCAGGTTAACGCAAACTTAAAAAATAGGATTTTTGACCCGCTATATGGCGTTGTTGTCGATCTCCGAAACCAGTCACCCGATTTCAATGAAATTTTGTAGATTTATATTCTTCATTCCCGCTTGAAGTATAGGATACTTTTGAGCAAGACTTAATACGAAAGGTACGGGCAATGACGGGTGGGTACAGTTACATATAAAAGAGACTGACGTCCGGATCGTTCGATTTTTATGATTTTTGGCTGGAAGGAAGGGCATAATGCTATCTTTTGTTGTGAAAAAAAAAAAAAACTTAATGGAGGTTAGTTGAATTTTTCAATTCTTTGGATGTTGCGGGCTTACCTCTTCATAATTTGGATTAGAAAGTCGGCTCAGTTAAAATGTTGTTGCGCAACATCAATGTACCGAAACTTGTAACGGATCGCATTTGATTTATGGTGAAGGATCTCACATCAAATATCATGCAAGTGATGATTTTGAGGTAAAATTCAAAGGCAAACACTCTTATTCCGCAGATTTCGCTTATTCAGAACGATTTACCATTCGTGCTTTCACTATGACAAATAATTTATTTGCAAGGATAATCGATGGGTGTTTGTGCATTGAATTGAATTTTGATTTCCCATTGTCAATTTAGAGAAAAAGCGGAAGGTTCGTCTTCGGACAAAGAGCCACTCTGCGACCGCTACCATAGAAAAATCCTTGGGGTGTTAACTTAAAAAATGTGGTCGACACAAACAATTTGCAAATATACATTCTTTTGGATATAATACACCCAAGTAAAAAAAAAACATCTCTTCCAAATATTCACCTTCCACTCAACATCTCTCTCAAAGTTTCAGCAGGTGGCACAATCCCACAATGCGGGCAATACTACTCCTCCCAAAAACAACAAACTGAGGGTGCGCCTGTGCACAACCTACCGCACAAATCAATAACGATAAGTATCTGCCATCAATTTATGCGCAGTATGTAGGTCTAGCGCGCGCTTGATCAAGTCACGGTCTTTAGAAGGAAAAAAAAAAGTAGAAATCATCGCATAGCCAAGTGCTTTCCACGATCACATGGCAGCCATCTAACACTCAAAATTCAATGACGACGAAGATCTTTATTATCATCGCATCGCCAAGGAGAATGAGAAAAACAACAACGAGAAAAAAAAATAAATAAATACATCTCTCTCGCCTGACATTCTTCCCACACACTAATCAACCATTCTTCTCCATCTTGCTTGCTGACTGACAATGTTTTTGCGGTCTTCAGCGCAGACTTTGGTTCTACGGCAGGTGCCGAGGAAAAAGTGAAAATTCACCGACTACCTTGAGATTATGCGCTTTTCACACACAGTAGCAAGTTAATCGGAGATTTCCTCATTGTTCCCAAGGAACCGAGCACTCACACCAAGGCAAAGGTTAGTCGCGCAAGCGCAAAGATGCCGATGCCGCGATGGGATGAGATGAGAATGAAAGTCAAAATTTTGTTTGAGTCGCAAAATGAGTGCACAGAGTTTTCCACGTTCGATACTTGTTCATAATTTTTCCTCAGTGACAGTGAGTTTGATTGTCTTTTTGGGGGAACTTTATGGAAATGATTTTTCCTAGATGCAGTTAATCTTGTGCTCCAATGCAATTGTATTTAATTTGTACTCCAAACTGCATCAGAAATTTGCTTTCCTTTCTTTTAAAACCCCCATATTATGTCGTTTTCCATTGGGCAAAAAGAAGCATCCGGAAGAGTTCGGAATCGAAAAATTCGCTTCTGAAACCGTTCCATTGGCATAAAAAATACTCTTCTGGTGATTCTGAGAAGAGAATTTTGCTTCTCGATTTAAAGTCAGAATCCACTCAAGAAGCACTCACACAAGTGTAATTTATTGTATTTTATACAAGGCAGATGACAGTTGCCGTAGAATATTTTTTGGCATTTCAACAATTTCAAACTTTTCTGGATTCAATCAATAGCAGTTCTTGTTCCATTGGATTACAGCAGAATGAGTGGATCCCCGAATGAAACCAATGGAATACGACATTAAAACAAAAGAACCCAATCATGATCTTCCCACGGTTCTTGTTCGTGCTAGAAGACTGAACTTTGTTCAAAGGTTTTTTTTTTTTTTTTTTTTTAAACACACGTGCTATACTTAAGACTGTATGGGGTATCGTCTTTATCACAACCCCAGTGCTTTCCATGATTACCAGTCCTCATGGCGATTTGTTTCTGACCCCACTCTGACTGTGCCTACATTAAAACGTCTTAATCGAAGGCAAGATTAGTGGAGAAAGCAATGGTATCAAAAGCAAATGTGCCAAATGTCCAAATGTGTGAGTTGGCTGGTGAGAATTGATTACCATGCGGCAAGATAGCTGAGATAACATTGCTAGATAAGAACAAAATTAAAACCCCCATTCCATTCACTTCAGTCGAGCATTAACAAATTCACGGTCCCAGTTCATATGGCACACTGTCATAGCTCCATCATTTCCAAAGGAAACGAGTTACAAAACCCTCTCAATGAGGTAACTGCCAGTGATTCGCTTGGTTGACAGAATCTCCGGCAGTATATATAAACGTCACAGTAATTGAACATAAACATAAAATGCCCGTCTAATGTGACACTTGGAAATGTGTTAATAAATTCCAAGATTAGCTTTAACCAGTGTGAGCTTGTTACTACATAAGACTTGTCATATTTTAAGATTGCAATGATCTTTGAACCAATTAACATTTAACCTCAGGAGTTTTGTTGTCATTTGACACATGACGATTATCCGCTCGCGAAATTCGTGTACCAAACTTTAAATGAAGGTGCACACACTTTTAATTATTTACGCCCAATTTATCGGAGTACTCATACATAACCCAAATTTTAAGTTCAATGACAGACTTCAAAGATAGTGAACCGCTCCATTTTGAGCTACTTAAGTGCGTACACATTTACGTAGTCGTTGCGAGTACAATTACTCGCCGAACGCGCCCATAGGTAATTCTGGCTTTGTTGCAAGCTTACACCTATGAGTGGGGCTTACTACTAACAATTTTGACAAACGAGGAAGAAAGCATCATTTTTTGTGAAGATTATTATTTTTTGTTGTCCGCACTAAAATAGCGCGATTAAAATTAAAGAAGCCACACTGCGACAAGATCGTGATTGTATGCGCTGATGGCGGCCAGTGCTGACAATTAAAGCTGTTGGACGCGCTGATGGCGGCCAGTGCTGACAATTAAAGCTGTTGGACGGTCTTGTGCATTAATTATACAATGACACGGGGTGATTGTGCATTAGGCGCAAAGTTTGTCATCTTTTTTATGCGGTTTTTATAGTCGCATGCAGAAAGTAGGAACTAGCAGTTACATGAATGTGTGTGCGCGCGTATTAAATTGTATTTAAGACGCGAGTGATACCTAAGACTAAACACTCAAATTATGACGTGCTTTTCAGCAGGGGATATTTTGTTCATATTTGCTAATTACTGCAAAGGAAAAGCGGCATATTAGGCAGAGTGTGTGCAATTACATTAACATTATAAAAATTGTTGCTGCCAAGAGGATTTTATGAAATTAAGCAGAGTTTCCTTGAACTTCACAATTGTTCGAAGATGTTACATGCTGAGTACACAAAATTTCATCTAAATGGCTTTACCTCCTCGTTGTATTTATACAAAACTTAAACACTACTCACCTTCAAGATAAAGCAGGTAGGTATAGCGTATAGGCACATATTCAACACCTGAACACAATTTATCGTATATTCGCTCTGAATGATGGGTTATTTTATGACTTCATTTATAGCTGCCAACGAGAACAACAGCCCTTATTTGCCCTTACAATTATTGCATCGTAAAATCAGTACACATAGGAAGAAGGTGAAGCGTAAAGGTAGTAACATAGTTGCGCACATGGCACATCTTCTTTTCGATTGTTGCCAAACGATTTTAATATCTTAACGTTGGCAGCAACTGTAGAAATTTGATTAGAAGAATGTCCGAAGATGTTGTTTTATGTTGCTAAACAAACATTTTAGTGACAGACGGAAAATTGATACTGACTGTCAGACCCTCATAGAACATTGCCCTTCTCATAGGTTACAAACAAATGGTAATTCAGGGTAAAATAATTTAGAAAAGTAGGTATATTGGCAAAAAATGTATTCCCAGAAAGACATATTTTTTATACATTTATTGCGTTTGTGAACTTAACTTCAGGCACTTGAAAATGCATGCAGAAGAAGAGTTAAAATCAATTAACTTGTTATCATTAACATTTATCATTAACAGCTTTACTTACAAAAATTATATATTTTTAGGTCACAATAGATCATTTAAAAGAAATAGTTTTGCTATTGTGACTTCGTAAAATCGAATCTTGACGCTAAACTTCAGTAAAAGACATTGGGCGATCCTAAATGCGCAGTATTAATAACAAATTTTAGTCCGACTTTAAATTTACGGAAGCTCACAATTGCAAAATAAAACCACTGTTACTGTTACTAAAATTTAGAGTCGAAACTAAAAATGGTTATTACTAAGGCTCATTATCATTATAATTAGTATCCAGATTAGTTCTCACAATGACGAATTTTTTCATATAAAATTATTTATTGTGACCCACAAAATATAAGTGTGAAGGTTAAAAATTATTATAAGTTATTCCTATTGAGTTCAAATGTACGGATGCTCACAATAGCGACATTTTTTTATAGCGAATAATGAATGTATATTGTGCACTCTTTAAAATACAAGTTAATCGGTTTTTATTTTTTATTTGTTTCGACCATATAAGAACGAATCCAAGTGCATGGTAAGTGATGAAAATTAATCAGTTTACCATCTTGAATACAGGGTGTAACACAAATAATAAGACATAATAAGTGAATTTTAAATAACTTATTATTTCGTTTATAAATTTTTATACAATTGAAAAAAATATTAAAGCTTATCTTTATATTAAAGCCTAATCTTTAATATTTTTATGATAATAATAATTCACAATCAAATTATCTTAGTGATCACTCGCTGTGTCTTATGTACGAGGATTTATTCCGGCTAGAAGCTTCGACAAAGAAAAGACGTTGATGGGTCCTATACTGCTAAATTATTTTTAATTGGAATACATGTATGATCCTGAAAAGAACTTCAAGAAAAGGTGTATGTCCACCCTGTACACACCTTTAAGGGAATCGGTGATGTTAAAATTATTTATGTACTTGCAGCACTGTAGAACGTACTCGGTACTGGTGATTATTACCTTCTAATCCATCCATTTTTTTTTTTTAAGTACCTAACGAATAATAACTCGTTACTTTGATGTTTTTAGATTTGACAGAACTAGACAGATTTAATGCTATATAATGTCTATGTATTCGGGCGAATGATTCTTTTTGGTTCATTGTGCAATCCTAGGCTTAACAGGCAATGAGAAGTTAATGGAGTTGGTATTTGCAGACGTTGCCTATAGTTATTGTCCTAGATATCTATACCTACTATAGTCTAAAGATGCCGATAAAACATCGTTCTCCTCATCAAACTACAGTGATTGGTAGATGCATATTCAGTTGAGTCTAACAACAATGACGAGCAACCTAGGTTATCAATTGACCGATGTCCAAAGAAAGACCAAAGAAAGACCAAATACAATGTTGTCTCAAAGAAAAACCTCCACAGAGTTTATTGAAAAAAATATTTAAATTCAAGGTAACGCCGCACAACTTACTTACTTACTTAGGTGGCGCTACAGTCCGGGGTGGACCTGGGCCTCAACCAATACGTCTCTCCAGTTAGCGCGATCTTTGGCTAACTGCCTCCAGTTGCGCACTCCAAGTTGGTTGAGGTCCCCTTCCACTTGCGCGCGCCACCTAAGGCGAGGTCTTCCTCTACTGCGTTGTCCCTCCGGGTTAGAATCGAAGACTCTTCGGGCCGGAGCGTTGGTGTCCATTCGCTCTACATGTCCCAGCCATCTTAGACGACTGATGCGTACTTTTCTGACCAGGTCGATGTCGCTGTACAGCTCGTAGAGTTCGCTGTTAAATCTTCTCCTCCAAAGCCCGTCAACGCAAACGGGACCAAAAATCACTCGAAACAATTTTGCGTTCGAAACGACCAAGGAGATCTTCATCCGCCTTTGATAGCGCCCATGCTTCTGCACCATAAAGCAGGACTGGGATGATGAGGGTCTTATACAGAGTTTCCTTAGTATTTCTCGCCAAGGCCTTACTTATCAGTTGCCGTCTTAGGCCAAAGAAACAGCGGTTGGCAAGTGTGATTCTTCGTTTGATTTCTGATGTGATGTCGTTATCAGAGTTTATAGTGGAGCCGAGGTAGACAAAGTCCCTAACTACCTCAAAGTTATAGCTGTCTATCGTGACGTTCTGCCCGATTCGTCGATGTCGTGTGTCCCTTCTTGTTGACAGCATATATTTTGTTTTACCCTCATTCACCACTAAACCCATTTTTGCCGCTTCTGTACTAATACTTGCAAACGCACCAGTGACAGCTCGCTGTATTGTACCAACAATGTCAATGTCGTCAGCGTATGCAAGCAGTTGCACAGACTTATAGAAAATTGTGCCTCTGGTGTTGGCTTGTGAGTTTCGCACAATCTTCTCAAGAATGATGTTGAAGAAGTCACATGACAGCGCATCACCTTGTCTAAATCCTTTTTTGACATCAAAGGTCTCGGTGAGATTGTTTCCGACCTTTACGGAGCAGCGAGCGTTCTCCATCGTCATTCTGCACAATCTGACAAGTTTGGCAGGGATGCCAAAACTAGACATGGCTCTGTATAGCTCGTCTCTATAAACGCTGTCATATGCGGCCTTAAAATCGATAAAAAGATGGTGAGTATCGATCTGGTATTCTTGGGTTTTTTCCAGGATCTGCCGTAGTGTGAATATTTGATCGGTCGTGGACTTACCGGGCCTAAAACCGCACTGATAGGGACCTATCAGATCGTTGACGAATGGTTTCAGGCGTTCACACAATACAGCAGACATGATCTTATACGCAGTGTTCAGGAGACTGATGCCTCTGTAGTTGGCGCAGTTTAGAGGGTCTCCTTTCTTGTGGATCGGGCAAACAATGCTGAGGTTCCATTCATCAGGCATACTTTCCTCTAACCAAATCTTGGAGATGAGTTGGTGTATGCACTCTACCAAGCCATCTCCGGCTGCCTTGAAGAGCTCGGCAGGTAAGCCGTCTGGACCAGCAGCCTTGTTGGATTTAAGCTTAGATATTGCTATCCTCACTTCATTTTGGTCAGGTGGACGGAAATCTTGGCTGTCATCGTCCAGGTTGATTGGTTCGTTCTGCCTAACAGCGGAATTTGTGTCGTCTTCGCCGTCTAACAGTCTGCAGAAATGGTTTTTCCATGTCCTCAGCACCGACTGTGACTCTACTACAAGGTTTCCTTGTTCGTCTCTATAGGTCTCCGTTCGGGTCTTGTTGGCATGACACGTTCTTTTTACCTTTTGGTAAAACTTCCGAACATTGTTCCTGGAGTAACACCTCTCTATATCCTCGATCGCGCGCTTCTCATGCTCTCTCTTTTTTCTCCGGAGAAGCCGATGTTCTTCCCTCCTTTTTCGCTCGTAGAGCTGACGAGCTGCTCTCGTCCTTCTATGCAGCGACGCTTCGTATGCACTTTGTTTTGCTGCATGTGCTTGCCGGCACTCTTCGTCAAACCAGGGGTTTCGGGGGGGTGGGCTGGTGAAACCGAGCACATCAGTTGAACGCCGCACCAACAGTATAAAAAAAACACTTCGGCATTCTGCTCTTATATCAACTGTTTAAAGTATACCTACTCATTTATATAAAATGTGAGTACACTCAGTTTGCCTCTTGAAATTTACGAAGCGTAGGTGTGGAGACAAGTCTGTTGTGGGACGATAACATTTGTTTATCTATATACTGCAATGGAACACTTAATTGCAACACTTGTTCAAATTGGGCCATTTGATATAGACACATTTTAAATTTATGCAAGAATGTGCAATGCGCCAATACATCGCATCAAGGGCTACCCGCTTATGTAAACCCCATAAAGCTGTTGCAATATACATATTTCATTCAACGAAGCTCTCTGTAAGTATAGATATAACTATCCTTTTTAATTATCGTCATGTGTGTTTTCTGGGGATGGTATTTTGGCAGGAGGTTAGTTAGGTTTGTATTTTATGGCATGAGTGCACATAAGACCATAATCCACTAAATAAGATTAAACACCATCCAGGTCATACCTCATATATGCTCGCCTTGTTTTTAAGAAGTGGTGACGGAGAAGTATATCCCCAGACCGCAGACGTGGGTAAGTTTAGTTAAAGTGCCTCTCGATGTCAATTAGTTATGATGATCGAAATGGGAAATGAGGTTTCACTGTTACAGCATATGCGAAGGACAGACTAAAGGCTTAGTGCTTGGGCCAATTTTTTTAGCTTTTCAATTTTAAGCTGTATGCAGAATAAAAGAGATTTTTCGTGGAGGACATTCCTACTACTTTCTGCCTTGTTTCCATAGGTTCATAGAAAACCTATATATTTTAAGTCTTTTATAATATAGTATATCTAATTTCAACGATACTGAAAATACTTATCGAGCTCGAGAATCCACAGAAAAAAAAAAAAAAAAATCGCCGTCTCACAAAGTATCGACTTAAAAGACCGACAAATTATTGTAGGCAAAATCAAAAATGCTTTACGGGAGTCAACCTCTTCAATGCTCAATAATAAATCACCAGGTGTTCGTCAATTGACAGCAGTGGTAGGCCCTTGGTCAGTTGATGGGCGTAGCAAAATTTCAGTTTTACGTCCTGTCAGAGGAAAAGCAATAAGGTCATGGCAAGATAAATTGTGGGTGCAGAAGGTAAATGGTACAAAAATAATAATCACACAAACGCAGAGCAAAGTTAGGGTAAGGGTTGTACGCTGCGCCAAATATTTATTTTTGATGTGAAATATCTATCGGCGCGGCTTGGGAGTAAAATCAACTCGAATGAGACGGAAATTCCGGCATTACGGCGGAAATTGGCCTGTTGCTATTGCTATCACTACGCCGCCGCTTTCGACTCCTACACCGTCACACATCCCACACGGAAGGTTAAAGGGATGCCAAATACTAAACAGCCGAGTGACTGAAAGAGACAGTATTATCTAACACGCAAAAAAACGTGACACGTATTTTGGTCGGCCATCTTGTTTAGGTAGTAGGAATTATAGGAAATTTAATTAAAATTGATATTTTTAAGGCGATGTTTAACGAAATTCCGCGTTTCTATAAAACAAAATGGCTTCTAGAAGTGATGAATGGGCAATTATTTATTTATTTGGTATAAATGATTAATGACCTGTTGGTTTAATATACTGAAACTAGTTATTAACACACTCATTTCACATGTCGTAAGTCCGAAATAGAAATGTTTTCAAGTAATTGCAGAAATGTTGGTGGCCTGAACGTGTGTTTATTTCCGTTTTACGTATCTATAATAATTATGAGTAGAACATCCATGACACCTTAGGCGTCTCATTTGTGATCTCATTCTCTCTCTGTCCCGTCTCATGCAAAAATGAGCGCGCGTGATGGTGTAAACGCAGATTAAACCAGTCAACAGATTTGAATGAAATTTTGTGGGTGTTTATGGTTGGCTGCAACTTGCAATTTGAAAGACAGGATAGATTTGGACCCGATAGGTGGCGCTGTTGTGGATCTTCTAAACCACTTCACCGATTTCAATGAAATTGTGTGGATGTTTATGATTGGTTGCAGTTCGGAAGATAGGATAGTGCTGGACCCGATAGAGGAGTGTTGCGAGATATAATTTTTTTTTCAGTTCTTTTAATTAAGTTGATTAACTTAAATTAAATCTTAGTTGTAAAGATATGAAAAAAAAGGAAACAGAAACTGTAAAAATAGAAATAGAAGACTTTGGATTGGATAGCGCTTTGAAAACTTTTTAAATTATTGAATACACTTATCTACTGCGCTGTTTTAAGATTTTAATATTATAAAGATTTGTTTTTCTCAATTAAATTTCTTAATATGTACAATTCAACTACCACACAATACAATTCAATATTCGCATTTAGCGAGAGAAAATTCACATCTAGTACGTAGTCACAAGCACACTCTCTGTTTTTGGTACAACTTCTGTTTCATACGTTCCAATTTATATGCCATTGAACCAGTCCTTTCAACATACTAGACTCTATCAAAGCCTTGACCATTTATGTATTTCCCAAAGACAGCTAATCGACTGTGGCCAAAAAGATTACCTCGCAAAGTTGCATTCTCCACCATTCTGTTCATTTTCCATTCCATATAGCCCATCGTGTCCATATATAGCGTCTCCACCTTCTCTGGCATGATAAATACCAGTATCAAACACACTTAACTTTATACAAGCATGCAACCGCGGCGCTAACTCTTTTTTAAAACCATCAAAACCCAACGGATGAAGAGACTTCCTTTATACAGTGGCACAACTTCATATACGTATATGCGGGCACCCGGGCACACGGCTATCACTTTGCGCGTCAGCAGCACCGTTGCCGGTTTCTATGGGCTTGCGATTTGGGTTTAATGACTGTGTATCTACAACTAGTATCCGTATGTGTATCATCGTCTGTAGCTAAGTGCAGCATTTATATACGGCTCCACTGTAATTGCCGCATAAATAAAATAAAGACGAAACCGCGAAAAACATTTCACGGATTTATTTCTTCTGTTGTTGTTGCTGTTTTGTTTTTAATACGACGAGATGGGTGCATGTGTGACAATTGACAATGTAATTTGCAAAACTAGACAGAAAAACAAAAATACAACTTAGACAGCACATTCCAATGAAAGGAAAACCTCGGCGCTCATAGGTGCCAGCTAAGGAAGTCACACAAAAACTGTCAGACGCGAAGAAGTAGTAGTAGAAGACGTCCGTGACTTGGCTTGAAAGTGATTGCGAAATTGCTTACATTTAATTTGATTATTATCTTGTGGCTTCCCAAATATATATATCCCTATACGTAGGAGTGTCAAGAGATGATGCATATGATGGTGGATAACACTTGGGCGAGGAGAAAGTTCTTGTGGACCATGGATCAGTCAATTATAATTTAATTTGAAAATGAATTCCACTAGAAATGGAATTCTTGAGCTATCAGTGAACAGCCTGTGGAACTATATTGTCACTGACAGTTGACAGTGGCTAAGAATTAAGATCACGGTCGTCAGTGATGAGATTTGGCATTTGTACTGCAGTGTTGCCAGCTTTTATTAGAGGTGTGTAGCCAAATTGAGAAATTTTGTTTTTTGAGCTTCGATCTCAGCAAAGCAAGGAAAGTAGGATTTCAGCACGCAATTATAACAATAATTGTGAGTCTTCGAAGTGTCAAGTATGTCAAATAGTTGTTCTAATTGCGTGCTGAAATCCTACTTTCCTTGCTTTGCTGAGATCGAAGCTAAAAAACAGGCCTAATATTAAATTAAAAAAAAAAAACCACACCCACTTAAATGACAAATTTCCTAGTTTCCATTTTGCAATGTTAAAAAAAAAAAAAAAACATATGTAAACGAGCTTTTATATTAAACTATCTCGAAATGGGTTGGTATAAAGTGTGAAAATCAATTTCAATGGATTTCCAGTCAAGTTTTTTTTTTGCGGCCAACTCAATGCATAAAAACACAAAAGAACCCAAATTCGGATTTAATAATTGGTTTGGCAGCAAAAAACTGAAATCTCAGATCAAAATCTGAAATACCCAATAATCGAATAAGACATAACTGGCTAGAAAGTTTTAGTTATAGCAATGGAATTATAAAGGATCCTAAAAATCGCGAACCTTTTAAATGACAAATGACAATGACAAATTTAAGGCGCCAAATTGGGATAAATAGCCAGTGCTGGTAACGCTGCTACTTGTGTATCGGCTGATGGAACTGTCCACAAATTATTTTCCGCTGCCTTTTCGCAGACGTTTCGCTGTCCATTTGGAGGCCACACCGGCAAATTTCGTTCCGGAACAGGTCCGTACCAGGTCGGCATTTACAAATAGTTCTTACAGGAAATCCAACCTAACAACAGTATTTAGACATTAAAAATATGCCACAAACTGTCAGGAATAGTGATGTCCAGTCAAATCGCCTGCGACACCTCAATGGTTGTTGATTTTTTTCTTACCATACACTGACATAATCCATAACACTCCTTATCGCCGAAAATATTATGTCGGATTATGACACCTCTGACACCAACAATGATGCATTCGCTGACCATTGTGACCTAACAAGTTAACACTCCAAAAGCGTGCTATTACATGTTCAGCCATTATCTACTTGAAAATTATTCCTTGTTAGATAAAAGCCGATTATCTTTATCACTGTCCATTATATTGTATACGCATTCGTATAGTTGTGAAGTCTTACATAAGCCATTTGACACTTTCAGCAGTAATTCGGTTGTAATTGTCACACAGCAACACTTGCCTGGAATGTGAATTGTGAGCAACACTTGCTCGGAATGTGAACAGCACTCTCGCCGCTAGAGACCAACAGCAGCGGTTGGTGTCAGTGAACTTTCGTTTGAAAGCCTTACCACTGCGGCCGCTGATGCCATCTCAAATGATCCATGCAAAGCAGTTATTAATGATAGCAATGATGATTACCGTCATAATCGTCATCATCAATTGCGATAAACACTCGCCGAGTCTTGTATACAAAAAAAAAAAAAAAAACTCTCGATGCAAGGAGAACGCCAAGGCGGCGCGGCAGTTTTGCACAAAAACTGACTCGATGCGAAAGAAATAGTCGTAGAAATAATATGACATCGTAAATATTGTCGTACAGGCAAAATGGAAATGGAAAGTCATCGCTGCACCGAAATCCTTATGGTAGCGCGTCGAATGCAAACGAAACCGCAACGAGTGTGAAGACGATGACAACATGAAACATGCGCTCAGTATGCGCGGTCTCATGGGTGCGGATAATGAGAGGTTATTAGACGTCGCAGAGGGTAGATATGATCTTGCTGCGACTGCAAACTTTTTCATTTTCTATAGTCTTAGGGCCTAGCTCGACCCTCGACATGGAAAGTCATTTGAGTAAAGATTTCAGATACAATGTGTCGACTTTTTGGTATGATTGGAGATGTTAGTCAAAGAGTGTAAGAGAATAAAATGCCTTTCAATGATTTATAAGTGGCACGGAGCGAACATCCGGTTAAGTGACTACGCGAAGGAGCAACCGGTAGTTAAGATCAAACTAGACTCTGTGCGGTAGGCACTAATATAGTATTTTTTTTTTTATCCGGGTTAAGATTTATGAGCTCACAAGGACTAAACTTTCAATATAAAACTAACTATACTATGACCTAAAAAATGAACCTTGCAAATTGTGAGTTCCTTAGAATTAGTAAGCTAAGACTTTAACTTTTGTTCTGTTCTTGGGTTAGATTTACTGATAAGTTCAGCAAAATTATATCATCTGCAGAAATATAGGTTCTATCTACGAGTCGTAGACATTGGTCCTAGGTTAGGTTAGCGGGTTGTCCAGACAAAAGGGGAACCTGCACAGCATGATCAATGTAGATCCATTGTGATTCCCTTGGGGCTCTAATGACCCTTATGGACATTGGATCTAAGTAGTATCCCTTTTTAACCTTCACACTACACATTTTGTAGGTCACAATATGCAATTTTGTATGGACAATTTCGCAATCTATCTGGGAACTGGGATCACTGATGCTTACAAGAACTGATGATATGAGTAAAATCAGTCAGTAGGTCTAGGTATGCCCTGAAGGTTTCAATATATAGCAACAACATAATTTAAAGTCTATTATCGTGGCACTTATAGCAACTATCGTTATGAAATATTGTGCATTTGAAAATTATTTTTGGAGGTTGAAAGCATTATCTCCTCCGAAACCACCAAATGGTCAAATATATTAACATGAAGGTAACAACAACTTTAAGGACTACGCCAATATATTAACCCCACTGGAGTTTTTAGGTTCAGTAATATCAGTAGGTTCACGAAATATACAGTGCAGGCGTTTTCTTTTATTTGAAAGCTAACATTTTTGTTGATACCCACTAGGCAAAGACTGATCCCAAAGTCAATTTTCTCTTTTTGAATGAGTGGTACGTTCCAATGATACAATTATTGTAAGTTGATAAATACCAATTTACGAAACTCATTTTCTCTTGAAAAGTCCTACTTTAAAAGCTTGGAACGAAGTTTCTTATAATATGTGACACAATCCTTCGAAGTCTCTCATCTTATCAATTACCAAGAGACTCGATTTGAGGTCAACTACCTTTGAAATTCAACCACTAAAACTCTCTCACGTTTCCACCGCACTTACCACTGACCAATCGAGGTATCGTTCAGGTAAAATAAAACCGAAATTCATTTGATAGCTACAAAGCCAGACCACCGTAAAGTGATGTTATGGTAAGTAGGTACTTACACTATTTTGTCGGTCAAGTGGATAAGCATGAGGCACCCAACAGTGAAATCAATAATCTGTCAATCAAACGGACAGCTAATTGTCAATTTGTTTTTGTTGCTCTTTGAAAGCACTTTCGTTGGTTTTTACATTAACAAAAAAAAAAAATGGGATTTTTAAATCTTTCTCAGCTTATGTGCAAATTGGCGGTTTGAAACGTTTCACTTCCCAGTTATGCGATGTAGAAACAACCAATTTTGGTCAAGTCGTGTACCTTCCTAACCTACGCCTAGGGATGTGGCCGTCTGCATATCGGTGGGAAATGCATTTTGGTCCAGAGGTCACTTAAGTTTTTAGGTAAACTACAATTTCCATTTTGCGAAATTTGCTTTATTTTGCCAGTTTCATTTTATTTAATTTGTTCACTTACCTCGGTTTTAAATAAAGTGTGATAAATTAAGATGTGAAACACGCGGTCTTACTCTGAAATTTGCTTATTTTATAGATCAAAAGAGGGAATGGATTTTCTTCGAAAAGGGATATTTGTACTTTAGAAACTTCTGAGAAACTCCAATCATTAAAGGTATCTACCTATACACATTTCGAAACGTTTTTGGAAGTGTTTTCGGGCCATTTTTAGACTCGATTTTGGACAAGTCTTTCAACACGTTTTTACACCCATTTTTTTGACACTCCTTAAAAGCATTTTTGATGCAATTTTTTGAATTTTGAAAGTTTTTGGCCCAACTTTAGAGTTGATTTTGGACTGAATTTTTGACAAGTCTTTCAGAAAGTTTTTCCACCATTTTTTGGACACTTTTTAAAAGCATTTTTGATGCAATTTGTGAAATTGGAAACGTTTTTAGAAGTATTTTTGGCCCAACTTTAGACTCGATTTTGAACTGAATTTTTGACAAGTCTTTCAACACGTTTTTCCACCCATTTTGTTGACACTCTTTAAAAGCATTTTTGATGCAATTTGTGAATTTGGAAACGTTTTAGGAAGTGTTTTGGCCCATTTTTAGACTCGATCTTGGACTGAATTTTTGACAAGTCTTTCAACACGTTTTCCACCCATTTTTTGACATTCTTTAAAAAAATGTTTGATGCAATTTGTGAATTTGGAAGTGTTTTTGGTCCAACTTTAGAGTCGATTTTGAACTGAATTTTTGACAAGTCTTTCATCACGTTTTCCCACCCATTTTTTTGACACTTTTTAAAAGCATTTTTGATGCAATTTTTGAATTTGGAAACGTTTTTTTAAAGTGTCTTTGGCCCAACTTTAGACTCGATTTTGGACTGAATTTTTGACAAGCCTTTCAACACGTTTTTCCTCTGATTTTTGGGCAATCTTTGGAAGAATTTTTAAAGCAATTTGTGACTCGTTGTTAAGCCCATTTTTGTCGCATTCATGACACCCAAGTGCACATTTTGTCATGTGCAGCTAATTCAATTTGCAGTGAGAGTAGGTTCATGTGTTTCTTAATTTTCCGACAGGCGACAGAATGTATTTTCCACCATGGCACAGTTTGAATCACTATTCTCTTCCCACCGCCATCATAATCCCTAAATTATCCACAACACTAAGTCGTACCTTCATTTTATTGCACTCCCATGCATTGTGCATTAAATATTATTCAAAAAAAAAAAAAAAACTCAATAATTTTCCAGAACATAATTCATTCAGTTGAGTTTTCATCTAATGACATCTTTTTTTGTTTCGGCTGACTTTCACTAGTACTGACGATGTTTCCCCTTAAGACCAATAATTCTAACGGCGATAAGGAAGACGCGCAGTGCAAGGGGAGCCTCAAATCTGAGATCGCGTGCATTCGCATAATTTTGTGCAACTCCACAGTCATACTGCACTCTGCATCTATGTTAACTTCATGTCTGGCGTTTTTAACTTTTGTTTGCATCTTTCGTGCAGCAGCCATCCCTGATGCTGGTTCCTCACAAAAAAAAAAAAAAAAAAATACCAGCTCCGCCGTAGTAGTTCCCACAATCAAATTGACTTAAATGGCAGGCATGTTGGCGTGCCATGGTGGTTATCCAAAATCCAAGTCCAAGACCAGCATCAGCACAGAGCCGGAGAAACAAGTTCTCTTGCTCTCGCTCCTTTGGCAGATGCTTCAAAGTCAAGGCAGGCGGCCGGCGGCAGCACGATGGCGTCGGCTACCTTATGACCGACTAAGAGGCCATTGTGGGGTGAGCGAGCACGTAATTCGCAAAAGGTACATGGTGGTGGCGATGGATTTCCATATTGAGGTATCTTCTCTGGTAGGCGCAGAGTTGGCGTGTCTGAGCCGGGGCTGTGCACGGCACGAACTTTTTCACTTTCTTTGGGACACGAGGTGACCTTATTGTAACTTCTCGATGCTGGCATGTATAGATGTAGATAATGCAACTGGTTGTTGGGAGACTTCCTTTAATGGGATTTCGGGTGGGGAAAGTGGTCGGTCTGTTTGTCTAGCTGTGTGGGTGCAATCGTGCGTGATGAATTGAATTTAAGTTTATTATGATTTTAGTACTCGTATGTGCGCGATTATGATTTGAATTTGTTGAGTGTGAAGTGGGTGGCTTGACAGGTGTGTGTAAAAAACGATTTATACTGTGTGAATGGTTGATTTTTAGTACAATTCACACGATATGTTGAGTTTGTACCGACATTTTATAGCAGTGACAGTGACGTGACATGAAATGGGTTCTATTCGGCGAGTGAATGGCAGACATGATGAGCAAAAGTACAAGTGAATGGTGACAGGGTGTTGAGTTTTGGGTCAGCTTTCAACGAGTTGGATAGGTTCTCACGGTTTTCAGTTTACGTTTACGTTTTCATTGAAAGGACTAGGAGGCAAAGTCATCAAACGGTGAAAAAACAGAAATACAGTCTGTTGCAGTGGTAAAATTCATAAAGGTGTGGAATTCATTTACCAACGCCGACAGATAGTTGGTTACGAATTTCAATTTTATACCCAAAATGTTCGAGAAATCATTGAAGAACGGCCTGCCTTACACGATGTTTGATTTCAGGTAGACCTCGACACTCACTTGTCACTTGTGTCAGCGCAGCTTTGGGAGTTGGTGTTAGGAGCGTCTGCTCGTGCTCTGTATATGAGGTCTTATCTTCTTAATTTGCTGCGTGGTGGTGAAGCTTTTTATCTGATTTCTCGACCTAGTTCCTGACTTTGAGACAAAAATAAAGAAGACTGCCTTAACATAGTGAAGCGGCGAATAAACTTATAGCGGAGCTAAGTCTGTCAAATTGATCTCGAAACGGTCTTGAGTCCTACTGCAGACTTTGACGAGAATTTTACTGACTTGTAGCTGTGGCTGAATCGAGATGGGGATGGGCATGGGAATAGTTATATCTTGTTTGAATTGTGCTTAAAAGTGACTCAAAATCTCCAGAATTGCTAAGACCACTGACAAGTACATTCGCCCCTTGTCAGGATCTGTCAACAGAATGTACTGAGTGATTTCACTTTTAAGCTTTTATGTTCATTTTTTAAACCCACGTACGTTCCTTAAAGAGTGTTGTAAAATACATTCATTTGGCAGGAAAATGACAATTTCGGGTGTTTGGTTATACTCGTATATACCAAACAGATTCAGCATAGCATACAGATAACGGTGTTAATCAAGCCATAAAAAAGCTTTCAAACCTTATGCTACGTTTCCACTGGACATAAATCCCGACATTAAGTGGGTACAAGAGGTTTAAAATGCATCCTGAAGAAGATTAACTTGACGTATTTTCTATGGCTCTGTCTCTGTCCATTCAAAAGAGGATGACGTTTCACGAGAGAGAAAAAGAGAGACATTTTTTCCATTTTTGACGTCTTATTTGTCATTTCTGACAAAATGCAGCTCTGTTTGCTTTGTATTTTTGACATCTTGAGTTGTGGAAAGTGTATTCCCTTTTATGAGATTAACTTTTGTATGATAAGTCCCGAGATTTATGCGGGATTTGCGGAAAATTTTCTTAATCTCACTGGGTCTTTTCTTGCCTTCAAATCCACGAATCCATCATAATAAATTTGGGTTCCTCGAGATGATTATTTTTGCATGGAGCTACCGTGAAACTTGATTTACAGTGAAATGAAACTGAGCTGGGCTTGGCATCTAAAGCAGCTATAAATATATGTAGACACTTGGATGTTGCTCCCATTTTACGCTAATGGACGACAGACAGAAACCATATCCCCACCGACTAATTTGTTGTCCTAATAAGACTTCGCAAATAAATTAAATAGAGATAGAGCAGAACTCACCAAGTCAACGAAACCCAGAACCGAAGAATGCGTCACGGATCACCAATTTTTCCGACGGATCGTTGAATGCAAATGGCATTCATTTCATAAAAAAAGTGGAGGAGACGATATACTCGAGTACCTATAACTGCAACTAAATAATGCACACTGTCGCAGCTTTAATGACGCAGCCGAAAAGGAAACACTCACTCATTTACTTTGCGCCTGCCAAGCGCTAGCTGGGGCCAGACAGCGATCTTTTGGTAAACTCTTTTTCGACTCCCTTGAGGAGGTCTCGTAAAGTAGTATTAGGGAACTGATAACCTTTTTTGAATTCCACAGGCTGGATCTTAACTCTCACCAGGTCAAATGAGTTGTGGTAACAAAACGGCACATAGTAAAGGGTTTTCCAATAAGATGTGTTATTGTGAATGGCCCGCTATAGTCGTCACTTTTGAAGCTTTTATTCTTTGACATTTGACAAGTAGAAACTACGCCATTACTAAAAATGGAACGATACACTCTTCGACAACGCATTGAAATTATTAAAATTCACTACAAAAAAGGTGAAAATCTTGCAGTCACAGTTCGCAAAACTAAAGCATTTTTTGGTCGTCGTGTAGCACCTTCTCGGACCGCAATACAGAAATTGGTGGACAAATTCGAGCTGTTGGGACAAGTTAGTGATGTGAAGAATAAAACCCGTGCACGTCGCTCAAGAACAACTGAGAATATTGCTGCTGTAGCCCAAAGTGTTGAAGAAAACCTAGGTTTGTCCATTCCTCGTCGTTCTTTGGAATTGGGCATTCCACAAACGTCATTACACCGTATTTTGCATAAAGACTTGGGTCTTAAAGCTCATAAAGTTCAGTTAACACAAGAACTCAAGCCGGCCGATCATCAACAACGTCGTGTCTTTGCTGATTCGGTCTTTGAAATGCATGAAAATGATCCGGAATTCCATCGAAAAATCATCTTGACTGATGAGACCCATTTCCACTTCGGTGGCTATGTCAACAAGCAAAATTGTCGCATCTGGGGCTCGGAAAACCCAAGAGTTATTGTTGAGAAGCCTCTCCATCCTCAACGTGTGACTGTTGGGTGCGGCTTATGGTCCGGCGGGGTCATTGGACCTTACTTTTTCGAAAATGGATCAACAGTTACGGTGAACGGATTGCGCTATCGAGAGATGATTAATGATTTTTTATGGTCGGAGTTGGATGGTATTGATCTGGACAACGCTTACTTTCAACAAGACGGTGCTACGTGCCACACAAGCAACGAAACCATTGATCTTTTACGGGAAAAGTTGCCGGACCGTATGTTATCTCTCGAAGAGCTGATCACAATTGGCCACAGTGATCTTGTGATTTAACACCTTGCGACTTCTTTCTTTGGGGCCACGTGAAAGATAAGGTCTACGCCAACAGCCCAGCGTCGATTCATGACCTCAAAGATAAAATTCGTGAGGCTATCGAGGACATAGGTCAGCCACTTTGCGATTTGGTTATGGAAAATTTCATGAAAAGGATATGGTTCTGTATGCGTGCTAGTGGTGGCCATTTGGCTGATGTTGTTTTTGATTATTAACGGCATACCTTCCTTTATTATGAAATAAACATCCGATCATTTATCTCAAAAAATGACATTTTTCTTTGAATACCAAATTAACACCTCTTTTTGGAGAACCCTTTACTACTTGAGTTTTTAAAATAATCCGCCACTTCTACCCACCTACCTATAACTATAAAAAAAAAAAATTCAAGCTGAGCCTCTTTTGCCTTATTGCCGACCATCTTACTCCAATCAGTACCCATTTTTGTGACGGAAATCAGGTCTCGTTCTGATGAATGCCACCACCGACTGCATAGGTCAAGTCCAAACAACATAAACTCCAGCTGACAAATAACTCTACTCCACGCAAATAAAAAGATACACGTTTGACTTTTCTAGAGCATCAGGCCTCCAAGTTATTGACTCTCCTCCAACTCCCAACACCCAAACAGGTATTGATATAGCTGCTCGCAACTCGTATGCCGCAAGCATTGTTTCTCACTTGAAATTCCCCCCGTCATCAGAAGCTAAATATTTGAACGCGCCATTTTCATTCCGGTTTCGCTGGAGTCTCTTTGGACTAATCGTCCATTTAAACCGTGCTAGCCGGCAGGCAAACCGCGTGTTGCCTCTCCAAATTGGACCAATTTCCAAAGTAGTTGTAGTAGATGTTGTCGTTGGACGAGGTCAGTTTTCAGTTTTCATTTCAATTAAAATACCTACCACACGATGACAGGAAAGTTGTGTTGCGGTGCTGCTGATCCAATGCTGCAGCACGCTGAATCACGCTTCACTGAGCCCGTGAAGTTTAACAGTTTAAATAGCTGCGAAGAGGAGACTCCATTGCGTAGATTGGATTAGAATCCAGATTCCAGTTTCCAAAGCCAAACTGAATGATTGTGCTTTTGATTTACTTTTCATTTTTCTCTTCATTAGGTCTTCCGTCTATACAGCGAGACAGACGCGTCGTCGTCATTTCTTTTTCCACTTTATTTACTTTTTTTTATAATTAGTCTCGAGTCGGTTGTACTCAACTGCATTCGCTTTCGTATAGTTGGTGTGCGCAGCGCATCGCCGCCTTTTATGTTTTGTATCTCAAGTGTCTCCCTCGTCTTTTGTGTTGGACAAACAATAGCCGTTCGGTGGGAAAACGCTGCGCGTACAAGTGGCGCTCCTTGTATACTCACACCCGAATGTAAAGCGACCTAGTCCCCTAGATTGTTTTGTTCGGCTGTATCCACCTGTTGACGCAGAGAAATGTCTTTTCAATGTACAATTGCACAGCATTTATGTCAATGGATAGAGGAAGTCGACCGCCTTGTAGAAAAAAATATATAACCGAGTTAGGTTCGCTTTAAAGATGAACTTGAACCATTGAATTGATGGGCCGGTCATACTTTTTCGGGACTCCACCTAAAAAATTTAAGGAATAAGGTCAGCGTTAGTTGCCATGCAGATTATGCACGCGCATGCGAAAAATTTGCGTCATTATGATGAAATTTGAGTACTTTCTAGGACACCACTGAACAAGTGTACATAGGCGTTATCTCTGTGTGAAATGGCGTGGTAAATAGAAAGGGAGTTGGGTGTTTGCTTTTAGAATTTTTCACTAAGCTTCACTCTTGTTTTGAGTGAAAGTGTAAACAAATCTATAAATCATTCGATGAGAGTCGTCACCTTCCGGGGTGGGTATAAGATCACATCCTGTGGGATTGGCATTGACGAATTATGTTTTATTTGTGATGCAAATGGGAATGGGTGTCTATCTCGGTTTCTCGAAGGGGAATCTTTTTACATATATCCTCTTCTGAAATATATTTTATGGGCTATCTACTTTAATGGGTCCTTGTGCAGCATTATCCGACTTGCAGCGACATAATTTCACCTACTTAGACATGCTTCTGTCAGTAAAGTTAACTTGCTAACAGACTGGTACCACTTACACCATCTATCTGTGGCAGTAGGCATCGCAAGCGACAGCCGCGTGTTTGCAAGTCAATTCCTGAGTTCGCTACCCAAGGGTACTCTTTAACAAGTGCCCGTATGCAGCTTATTTGGTACCGGCTGATCATTTTAACCACATCCAAAAAGAACTTCATTTCACTGTAAGTATTTGGAAAACATCGACTTCATCGAAACATCGCTCATCGAACTTACATGAGCGAGAAATCCAATTTTAAAGTTGTGAAGTA
Source organism: Cheilosia urbana (assembly GCA_946477585.1). Classification (NCBI taxonomy): domain Eukaryota; kingdom Metazoa; phylum Arthropoda; class Insecta; order Diptera; family Syrphidae; genus Cheilosia; species Cheilosia urbana. Next base: position 3,630,368 of record OX297854.1, on the reverse strand, counting down.
AACACTCCTCCACCACCCGAGTAGTTTATACTCATTTCTGTTTCTAGGACCGGCCACCATCTAGTTGCAGTTGGTGAAACTAACTTGCTTCTGGAAACCTTGAAAAAGCCTCCGCTCACTAATTTCTTTTTTTAATTGCAGACTGACCACCGATTTCTCATCATCACAGCGACCATACTTCAAATTGCTGTTGTGTCATCCGTCACTGATCACTTAGTGCCGCCACCGGTGCCCGAAGTTCCACAGCAACAGCTGCAACAACCGTCTCTGGTGCAACAACCCCCGGCCAGGGGTGGCCCACCGCGACCGCAGGCGTACCCTCCGAATCGATATGCTGGCGGCCAAAATAACGAACCACCTGGATTTATGCAACGCATAGCTCGCTGGTTTGGTTTCAACGATGCCTCTGCCAGAGATCAGCAGGGACTGGCATCACAGCAATATCCACAGTATAAGGACTCCCCCAGGGGCTATGAGCAGGATGGGCGAAAGGCGCCCTGTGGACTGTGCAACAAATATCCGTGGGTTCCAATGTTTCCCGGCAATATCCAGTATCCTCTGTCAAAGCATTACCAGGTTCCACAAGCGAATCAAATCCATCAGGTCCAATGGACTCAACAGCAAGAACAATTGCATCAGCAGCAGCTGCACCATCAACGTCAACAGCAACTACACCAACAGCAACTGGTGCGTCAAGAACACGACAAACTGGCAGGGTACAACTACCCGCAGCACCAGCAGCAGTTGCCTGCTTATCCTCCGCTCAATACAGCAGAGTCGCAGTATGCGCCGACTCATTTCCAGCCGCCGTTGGTGCAGAGAGCTATTCAGTTTAATCAGCCGCCTTCACAGGATTTCCGGCCGCCGCCACCACCGCCCATACAGAGAGCAAGCCCACCGCCGCCCTACAAGCCACAACCTCATTTTGCGCCGATTCCGCTCCCCAACTTAAGCCCATCTGCCCTCCCGCCAGTATACGATGCGGAACCGTTCAGACCGCTTCCACAGCAGCCGGCTAGCTTGGGACCAACACAGTTTCAGCAGCTGCCCAAGTACCAGTCGACTGTACAGTTCCAAGATCAAGTGCCAGCGGCGCAGTTCGAGCAGCAGCAGCAACCATCCCGCTATGAGGATCTTCCTCAATTCCAGCAGATCAACGAGAACGTACACCCGCCAATCATTGAAAACATCGGAGCCTCATCTGAGATTCAAACCGCATATCCAACACAAATCCCGCCGACTAGCTTCCAAGAAGATCATCAGGCTCAACAATCTTCAGCAGCAACGCAGACCCAAGGCCAACTGATTCAGAGCACACCAAGTTTTGAAATCATCAGGAGCCACCAGGTGAGCAACTTTGTGTCTGAGATTGAGTACCCCGCTGACTTCGTGCAGTCACATGCAATTGATGTCCCTCTGGAGCAACATACAACCACGCTGACCCCGGAGGAACAGGCTCCGATTACTTTGACCGAACTCGGCTCCTATTCACAGCAATACACGGCTCCGCCAGAGGAACCATCGACGACCACCACAGAGGAGCATTTCGCCGGAACCGACTCGATTATTTATCATAACCATCAAGAGGTTGACAGCTATCCGACGGACAACTACCCATCAGCCTCATCCCACAACCTCACGGTTCAACATGAAAACCACCTCGATATCGACCCAATTCAGCACTCCTCATCGGAAAACTACCTTCCGCAGAATGAAATCTTCCTACCTACGCCCGAGCCAACGACACTGCAGCCACAGCTTGTGACTGATGTCTCACAGCAGACTACGGTTGAGATCGTGCCTTCGCTGCAGACCACCAACTCTCAGAGACAGAACTACAAGCGGGACCGGGAGACCCCGAAAAAGCTATTGGACTCTCCAATACATTACTTGCAGGGACGGAGCTCACCCAGACCGTTCACCAGAGACCCCGGTGAGCTGAACATCCGTAGCTCTACTGCGACTCCTCCGTACCAAAATCAGAGGGTTGAAGCGCCGTCTACACCCACTCCCTGGCGAATGTCCCCAACACCAACATCGACATACACCTCCGTTGAAGCGAGTGGTCATTACGCCGGAATGTCACCGCCAGGGCAACCCAAGCAGTACCACCAAATAATCATTCCATACACGACAAAGCACAAGCCCCGGCCCTTTCAACCCAAGGAACACGCCGGTCGATATGAAAACTGGGCCACATCAAACGAATTCGATCCCCACGAGCAACAGGAGTCTAAGGTGGTGACAGCGACCCAACCCCCAGCTCAGCGTACAACCAAGTATCTGACAAAGATACTGGCCTCCAACCTGAGGGAGCTACTGAAAAAGGAACACGAAGTGCGAAACAAGTCCAAGGCCGGCTTCGATCTGTCAAAGCTTCAGAAAAACATCGACGATTGGACGGAGCAGGAGTTTACGTCTCTCTCGCACAAGGCCAGTACTGTTTCGCTCAGGGGGCACTCCAAGCACATACCCACAGAGTACTTGACTACAACGCCATCTATGAGAGAAGCTAAAACAACCATCTTCGCGCCGAACCATCTCGAACCACTTCTCTATAGAGAACGTGGCGTGAAGCGATTTGAATTCCAGCATTTTGACGACAATCGGATAGACCCTCAGGGCCACGGAGCTACCTCGACAACACCGGTGCCAAGTACCACCATTCCGACCACCACAACCACGACAACTGAACAACCAACAGTGACGCCGTACTACATTCGAGCCATACCAACCACCCAGGCGCCGAAGGAGAGCTGGAACCAAGCCGAGGTGACGGTGTCTCCCCTGACAAAGGAGAAGATATACGTTGTAACTCCACAGCCGGTATACACGCCAGGAAGCATGGGGACTTTCAAGTCCCCAAGGTTCATTGTCAGACCAACGCCAGCTAGTGGTCAGAATAAGCGAACACTTTCCCCAAACTCAACCCCTATAACCGACAGTTTTTTCTTTGCAGCTGGTTCAAATACCTCACCAAGGCCCTCCCTCTACACACCGGAACTGTTCGGACTGATGGGAATCTCAGCGTACATACCAGCGGCTCCTGTGGAGACCTTCGATGGACATTCAAAAGTATATCGCTCAAATGCCCAAAGAAAATAAACTCCTCTAACCTATGTAAATCTATCAACCTTTTGTATAAATTGAAACTTTTAGGTCATTACAGTAGTAACGCCATCGAACAGCATAAAGGGCTCCCAGGATAATGAAGTGGGCTCTCCAGCCGAATCAGTGTCCGAGGGTTCCAACATTGGCCGGACCAGCAGTTAGGGACAGAGACCGAGCTCATAATGGTCGGTCACAAGGTGCAATTGTTGGGTCCTATGTTGTAAAGCCCCTCAAAACCCCAGCTTTATAAATTTTGTTTCCGCTTCTTTTTATCTGCAAACCCCTTACTTTTTACCTAAGGTGCCAGTGTTGGGATCGTATGAATGTGTGTGTATATGAGGCTATGGATTTGTGTGCGTGTGTAAATTATGCTTGACAGAATCCTGCTTTTATTCTGATATCCTATTCATAACTGTGAACGTATAATTTTTGGTGAGTCAGAATGAGGAATAGTAGACGTTAATTCGTATGGTGGTTGTATCCGCTGTGTAAACTTACCGCTGGGTTGGTGTCCATGGTTAGCATTGGAATTATTGAAACTTATCTCCCCAATACCTGACACAATTTTTTGTATTTTTTATCAAATGGCTTAGAGTACGAAAGCGAACCCTTTTTGTAATTATGACTTTTCCACTTCTATTATGTGTACTGTAATTTTGTAAGAACTGCTATTGTTTAAGATATAAATATAAATAAAACTGTAAAATATAGAGGAGGAGGGTGTGTTTATTTTAACAAGTTCTTAAATTAAATTCAACAATCGGAAGTGGCTGAAAAGTGTCAAAGGAACAGACGCAATAACGTCACCTGATAAGTGAGAACCAAGGTGGGATTGCAGTAATCCAGCTTAAGCTAATGCAGTTTCGCTTTGAAATTGAAAGTAAATTAGGTATGACTTTTTTGACAATTTTTAACAGCAGCTTAAGCCCACTTAAGAATACCAGAGTGACACTTATAAACAACTTTAGGTAGGTACACTTTTGAGGTTGGTTAATATTATGTACAAGAACTTGACATGGAGCGTCGCGGTCTCGTCTATTGGCACAAGACGTTTTAAAATCATAGAAAAAACGGCGAGGTTTGAGTCTTCCACTGCATTTGATGAAAATTTGGTTAATCGTCGAATTTTCCGACCTAAACCCGGAATGGTAGTTTCCAACTTGTCCGTCGACAAATTATATAGGCTCGACTTTAATTCGGAATCTTACACTCATCGGCAAAAGTATTTTACAGAAATACAAGACGCTTTTTAAGGCGTATAATTCCTAACGGCTACAGATTAACTGTCTACAGTTTTCACTCAGTGATTGCATCATTTAGTGTAAATCAGAAACGTCAAAAATTTGCGCAGTGATGCGGCATCACTGCCTTATATACTGATGCGTTGATTGTATACGACGTTTGAGATTTAGAACGCGATGATTTTTCATGTGACTTCAAGATGGAATTTTTGCTAATAAACGTTTTTGTCAATAATAAGGATCGTAAAGACGATAAATTTACTTTTAATATGTGTGAAGCAAGATGTTAAATCTCCTAACGCGACTCTTGCCCCAGTAAATCGTGAACGCCACTGTTCCCTTTGAGGAAAAATTCCGCAAGGCTGTAAGTACCTACCTTTTGGCTTTATGGGAATTCCTACACCAATAGACTAGCAACACTAATAAATAATCAAAAACTAACTATGATAGCCGAGTTCTCTCTCGAAAATTATGAAAATTCAATAAAATAAATTTCCCTGCTAAATATTGGGCAAGAAATCGATTCAAATAAAATCAAACGAGGCACCCGCAAAGAAGATCTTACCGCCAAAACATCAAAAAAAAAAAAAACGCCAACTCGTAATTAAAACAACCGAAACATTGCATTTTCCTCGTTTAACATTTAAGTAGATATTTTGATATATATTCATAATATGTATTGTCTAATTGTTACATTACAATCGAATAATATTAGCTACACCCCCATATTGGCCTTAAATAGTGTTTACAAAAATATGTAATGCTTTTGTACAAATCTATCAGAAAATATTGACTTACAAATTTATGTAGGTATACATATATAATATATTCATATGTCTGTTACAAGCCTAAATACAATCTTAACTAATAGTTTATAGGATTTGTTCGTTTGTCTTTCTTTTTTTTTAAATTTCGTTTATCTAATTTAATTTTGTATTATTCTTCTGTTTAAAATCACATTCATTATACATATTAATATATATTTATTATTTATGCAAACGTAAGTAAATAATTGAAATTATTATCATTAGTTCCCTAGTGTTTTTTTCTTTGTATTGTATTTTGTTTTGAACAAAGCAAGCAATGTCCATTAAGTTATGGGTTCTACTGTAAATAGCGTGGCCATTACCACATTTTTATTCAAGTCACAAACCAACTAGATTAGTTTCTACATTTACCGTAAATTTAGTTTTGATTGAGATAACTAAGTCTTGACACACTGCAATAACTTCTTTCTACGACGTAAATATCGTATGAGCGCTTCGGTTGACCACGAGATGGCAGCAATGAACGTTAGCGCATTCAAACAATGTAGCGTAACGGAAAAATTGTAACGATCGCGAATGAGACCTGTAAGTAGATGGGGAGTTTGTTAGAAAATTTATATTGAGTGAAGACAAATGTGGTGTAAAAACAAATGTGAAATGAAATAAAAATGAGCGACCGCGGAAATGATCGTCGTAGCGAGGCTTCTTTTTGGTTTGAAATGATGGAATTTTTTAGTCCCGGTAGTAGTCAACTTTTATCAACTACGCCGGTATATTGGAAGATCACATGTGATCGTCAAACCACTAGGCGGGCGTCTTTATATCTGAACAAATTGGTCTACCTGGCTGAAGACGTTAGTCCTGATTGTGAGCAATTGCGACCAGTTGACAGATAGCCAAAAATCCCTAATTAAACTGCACGATCAGCACCGATCGCAGGAGAAACCAAGTCGGTATACTCTATGATTTCAGGAAGATATCGAAAGTGATATCAACTATTCTGATTGCTAAGATCATAACTAACCAAAGTCACTGTCCGATCGCGAACGACAAATATGTGAAAACCAAAAACCAACACCGATATCCGGACATAGAACCTTTGGACAGATCACTTACGCCCCTCGGTTTCATCCCATTTCCATTGTCGGAAAATGTACTCACCAACCAGCGGTCCGCAAGCCAGCGTAAAGAATCCCATTATTATTAGCTGCAGCCCCGATGCTCCCGGCAATCTCTTCAGTGGAACATAGCCCGGTATGATCAGGGGCCAGAATATCGTCCTCAAGCCCTTGCACATGCCAATCCAAACAAAACAACCCAAAATGACCGAATACGATCTGGAAGACGCCACTATAGTCCGTCCGAGTGCAATACCCACGACTCCGATCAACAGGAACACCCTATTGTCCCAGTCGATTTTCTCCGTCACGAACGGCACCAGAAACCTCACGATAATATCCATTCCGCCCAGCACCGACATGGCCAACGATATCTGCGCCGTTGTAAACTCGAAATCTGTCAATATAAACGGCGTCAAGATCGAAAAATTCATCTCGCCAAAATTGATGATCGTCAGCCCGGCCACAAGGTTCACAAAGGTAAAATCCCGCAGAAGATCCAAATCAAAGAACGCCACCAGCTTTTGGGTAAATGTCACCGAGGACGGATCTTCGGACGGCGGTGGCGTCGGTGGCTCAGCTTCGAGTTGCTTTTCGCTTTTCTCACTTGACAGTGTTAGTGATGGCAATGCCGACAACGTGGTTATTCCCTTGGGCAACTCGAGCAAAGCCTTCTCCTCGGCACAGGTACAGTGCAGCACACTCATTGAATCCGCTCGAATGTATAAGTTATTTCTACTGGCGGAGGTCTTCATCTCGCGTTCACGGCTAAAATTGTTCGGTCTTAGGAAGCAGGCATCCTTTTCGTCTTCTTCGATGACATGATGCAGCCGGAAGCCACCTTCGATATCTTTAGAGCTGGACACTGTACGGAAGCGCAATTGTGGTTTTGTCGATGATAACGATAGCTTGGAGCCAAACCATCCATCGTTGGCACGTGAAAGCATTGGGGTGCCAGGATCGATGATCTCATAGCCCGGCCTATCGGCGTCGTCGTCCTTGTAGAGGTATTGACTAGAAAAGATGCCGGTGTTCTTCTGTCGATTCATTTCGCAGAACTTACAGAGATACTCCGGATCTGCAGAGGCCGGCAAGTCGCCATTCGCTTGGCCCGTATTGGTCTGTGGGACGTGATACATCACAGGCTGGTATACCATGGCACAAACTAGCGAGTGCAGTGTTATGGAAGCAAATATTATCACAGTTCCTTGGACTCCGTAGGTCGAAAGTAAATACGTGACTACATAGGGTAGGAAAATCGGTCCCAAACCGGTAAGAGTCCACGAGAAACCTGCCGCACGACGGCGTTTGTTCTTAAAGTAGGTGTTGATGGCGAGCGAGGAGGCCGACACACTGATGCCCATGCCAAAACCTAGAAAGAGAAAACGGTTTAGATTGGGAATGGAAATTACATGTTAAGAGCGAGATAGGTTGGGAGATTTTGATCGAAGTTTGGGGCTGGAAAGTCATAAAGGATTATCGGGTGTGAGGCCCAAAACTTGAGCCCAGCAGGCCCCCAAGTCTGATCAAAAGATCGCTATGGCTAAAATGCCTCAGGTTTTTATTTTGACAGTCAAATCACTGCCTATCATCGCGCAATAGTTGGTTAGTTCTTTATAATCGACAATGTCTTAAAAGGACTTAAGCCTACAATGGTCACAGGAGTCAGGCTTTAATTTGTGTGGTCAACAGCGATCGCCAAAGTCAAACAAATTCGAGAACAGTCATCGTAGAAAGTCATGGGATCTTATTGAAGAATCGTTAAAGTCGCCAAGTGATGATCCTCAAAATTTAGATCACCTTTGATTACCTAAGCGGCGGAGCTTGTAACTATTTTCTGACGATCGTCTGTGATCACAGGATTCGTGTCAACGTTTGAATGCAAAATAAGGTTCAAAGATACTTTAAAAGTCTGGTTATTACATCCGCTCTGTGACTGCAAATCTCATTAGTGCTAAAATCAGGGCTGTGTTGATTGTGTAGATTTACGAATAGCCTTTACATTTCATGTGAAGTTGAGTCGGTCGTTAGAAAAGCAGATAGGACTGGCTACTTTAAGAGCAGCAAAAGATTCCCACTAATCGCATCTCTATATTGCGATCTCCACCGATCATCTTAGCGGCTTATATGGGGATCACTTATCGCCATTACGTCAAGTCTTAAATGATCGTTCTTGCTAAAATGACCGAGGGCCGCCCTTGTCTTGCGATCATTAGCCAGTGATCATGAAGCCAGGAAGTAGGACCCCTTCGAGGATCGATGTGAAATTCATGTTCATTGTGTTAGTTCTGCAATCAGAAACGAGAACTGTTGTAGATAATGCTGTATTTATAACTAAATAGAACACTAAAGCGCGATCAGTTACAAGTCTCGATCTTAAGATCACTAGTTATAGTTCCGACCAGTAGTTTTAGTTTAAAAATGACTTTAATTTAAAATTGATATAATTAACGAAAATTAAAGAACCAAGGCCGTCTACCAGGTTCACAACTAACTAACTAAACTAAACTAGTTCCAACCAGTATATAAACTTACTGATCGCCAATAGTCGTCATAGGTAGCTCTCTAGATGGCCTGTGATCATGGCGGTGGATGATCCCTGAAACCACTAAAATTCGTTGCATGGTTCAAGGCTATTTGTCGCCAAATTTGATGTTCAGTCAAGAATGGGATTATCATAAGAGTCAAAACTATATTGAAATCGCTTACTATCGTCGTTGGTACAAGGTGTACTGTACTGATCTAGGTCTACTTAATAAAGCTTAAACGACTAAGGACAAACTTAAATTAAACCTACCAAACAGCAGGGCATACGTAACCATATACGAGAGAAACGTATTGGAAAACGCCGTCAACATGAGACCAACAAAATTGAATAGCGCCCCCGTAACCGCCACCTGTCTAAAGCTAAATCTCCTGAACATCGGACCGTTCAACAGTCCCGTGCAGGCCGATATTGCCGGCTGTGTGTTGATGATGGTGGTCACCTGCGAACTTGACATCCCCAGATCTGCCAGTCTTTCGCGAAAGATGAATCCAAATTGTTGCAGCGACGGGAAGATGCACAGCTGAAAGTAAATGTCAGTTCATAGATGGCGCTGCCAGTAAATTCTATAATCAACTTACATTTGATATTCCGGCTGCGACGCACACCACCCACGCCCATCCACCGTCGGGAGCAACGAAATTGTCGCCCAGGTCGCTTTTGTCGCGACGCGTTGCCTTCTTCGGTTTCGTTGTCGGCTGCTGCATCTTTGGCGCTCTTGTATCATGGTAGACCTTCTGTTGTTTCCCTGTCATGTCCAGATGCTGTTACCGGTCATATGGAGTCGTTCGAGTCCTGCAATCGGTAAATATAAGGAATTTTAATTGAATTGCAAACTTTTCCTTCGCGATAATTGATAACAATGAGTATTAATTGCGCTCCTCGCGCAGGCACACAACTAATTAATATACCGACGCTACAAGCCCGGTCCCGACCCGATCCCGTCACACAAACGATACACTTAATCAAATGCATTTCGATGCATTCGCTGCTCATCTGGACAATTGGAAGTGATGACTTTATTGGCCCCAGAGTAATTGTTTTGTTATTGAGATGACAGTGTGTATAGTCATAGTCAAGCCTGGAAGGGCATGCCCATTAGAACGCTGGACATTCAATGGGATGTGCTGTGCCTGTCAGAGACACACACACAGCACCAAACAGATGTTTCCGAGGAATGGGTGATTCATGGGGATTCGGTTCTTCTTCGGCTTTGTATGACAATTAAATTGAACGATGTGTGTGCCTGAGATGCAACAGACAGCCAAGACAACGAGGAGGATGGCCGATCGCTTCGTCTGTTTTATTTGGCCTGTAATTGTGAAATGGGATGGGAATTCCCCATTTGTCGCAAAAGGAAAAAAAAAAACCGTCTCCATCTGGTATGGCTTTCTTTTGCTGCAAAAGAAAAACCATCCGCCGAGAGTAATGGCATTTCTGCGAAACGTGCATGACGATGGGTGTGCGAATGTGGATGGGAAGATGTTTTTGCGTTGGCTCTTCTGCCAGCCAACCGACGACAGTACGAATTTTATTTTGGGTTCCCAGACCGAGGTATTCGTTTTTGCCTCTGCCGTAGAGGCACGCCAGCCGCATGATAACAAAAGAGAGTTTTGACCGAATTTCACGAAAACAACAGTCGTATTGCAGCATCGAACTGATGTTCTTGGTTTTAATTTATAGCGTGCGGCAATAAATGAAATTAAAGTAAACACTGTTGTGACTTGTAGCCGTTATAAGCAGTTGCTACTGTTTAAATTTTCGCAATTTTGTCTGGAGTTTTACAGATACATATCAACAGAATGAATGTAGGTACGCCAGAGCACGTGCGCTGACAAATGGCGGAAATTTGTTCAAATTTATACGCGCTTTGTGTTGGAAAATTGTTAAAGGGTGGACTGTCATGTCACAACCTCTGACAGAGACGCGATGGGATGTGGACGTTTTGATATATACAACTGGATGAAACTTTTTAAATCCCTTGACAAATGAAAAGTTTAGTTGGTCGAATATTTGCAGTAGAATGGAAATTATTTTCATAGAGTTTTATAAAGCATGCCATATGGTACAGGAAAAGCGAATTCTGGTGGGGAAGTGAACATTTTGATGATAAGGATCAGGCGACCCATGGTGTTAGTGGCTACAGCTGGAGCTTATATTTTTATTTTAATAAGTACACCAACTTAGGCCCTAGTTATAGCCGTAACAAATTTGAGCAAATGACCTCTGTAGAGAAGGTCTTTTGTAGAGAAATAATTTATTAATTTTTCCAAACGAACAACTTTTTCCGATCAACCTACCAGTCATTTCCAAACAAAAAGCACTGGAATATTTTATTTCTTTTATGATACCATCTGTCAGGAATTGTTTTCTCAAGCAATCCAATCAGTGGTGGATGATTTCTTGTAATTGTTTTCGCAGGGAAACATATTTAAGATACTTTTCTGTTTGACCCAAGATATCATTAAGAAGAAGAAGGAATTGACCTAACGTGACTTAAGCTTCGACGATTCTCCTGTTGAGATCCCTGAAAATTGACACGAACTCTCTAAATTCACGCAAAAAGGCATCATAAGGAAAAATGGCATGGCCGAGAAGGAGCATACTGAACGTTGCTTAAGCCTTGAAGATTCTCCTGCGAAGATTCTTGAAATATGATTCAAACTCGTCAAGAGGAAAATCCTTCGAAAATTTCTCTCTACCTTCATGCAAAAAGGAATCATTAGGAAGAACGGCACGGCCGAGGAGGAGCATACCAAACGTGGCTTAAGCCTTGACGATTCTTCTCCGAAGATGCTTGAAATTTGACTCGAACTCGTTAAGAGAAAAATCCTTCGACAAAACCTTCTCTCTACCTTCACACAAAAAGGTATCATAAGGAAGAACGGCACGGCCGAGGAGGAGCATACCCAACGTGGCTTAAGCCTTGACGATTCTCCTGCGAAGATGCTTGAAATTTGATTCGAACTTGTTAAGAGAAAAATCCTTCGACACCTTCCCTGAAGAGGAGAAAACCAAACGTGGCTTAAGCCTTGGCGATTCTCCTGCGAAGATGCTTGAAATTTGACTGGAACTCGTTAAGAGGAAAATCGTTCGACACCTTCTCTGAGGAGGAGCAAACCAAACGTGGCTTAAGCCTTGACGATTCTCCTGCGAAGATGCTTGAAATTTGACTCGAACTCGTTAAGAGGAAAATCCTTCGACGAAACCTTCTCTCTACCTTCACACAAAAAGGTATCATAAGGAAGAACGGCACGGCCGAGGAGGAGCATACCAAACGTGGCTTAAGCCTGGATGATTCTCCTCCGAAAATGCTTGAAATTTGACTCGAACTTGTTAAGAGGAAAATCCTTCGACACCTTCTCTGAGGAGGAGCAAACCAAACGTGGCTTAAGCCTTGACGATTCTCCTGCGAAGATGCTTGAAATTTGACTCGAACTCGTTAAGAGGAAAATCCTTCGACGAAACCTTCTCTCTACCTTCACACAAAAAGGTATCATAAGGAAGAACGGCACGGCCGAGGAGGAGCATACCAAACGTGGCTTAAGCCTGGATGATTCTCCTCCGAAGATGCTTGAAATTTGACTCGAACTTGTTAAGAGGAAAATCCTTCGAAACATTTGAAATGTTGCTATTGATGTGAAGTGTGTAGCTTTGTCAAAACTTCAAGACAGCTCTGTTGTTGGTGATTTATGTGTCTTAGGGCAAACGGGAGAATGGGTTAACAATTCCTTGGTCTTTGCAGCGCTGATTTTTTTTATATATAAAGTGCAAACTATTCTTCCTTTTTTTTTTCTTTTTTTTTTCTTAGGACACCTGAGATCTGCTATTCATTGAGTTGCATCTAATTTTTCTTTAATTTTACAATAAGAAGAGCTAGGAAATCTCTCTGATCTATCAATATTAGCACCGAAAAAGTACAATCTCCAGTAAGTTGGAATTAAAAATAAGCTACCGATTAAAGCATCTACAAAATAGGAGATAAAACATATACAGACATAGTCGCGAAGTGCAGCTGTTTAAAACTTGCATTCACCACTCCTAGTAGACGCCAAACGAGCGAGAATTGTCAGCCTGGTATCATGCAAAAAAGCCATGTCATCCCTTTTATTTATTTATGACACGGCTTCTGAAAATCCGAAGGCGTCGTCGACAACAAGTAAATGCCACACGACACTGCGAACATAATACTATCTCCAACCGCAGCAGGCGCCCTCCATTAACACCAAAGTCCATTTGCATATGTGAATACGTCACTGCGCTACTTATGCATTCAATCTTTTGATTGATATCGCTTTCCACAAAAACGCCTCTGACCTCAATTAGTTGAACAGAAAAAAAAAACTGCAATTCAGCCACTTAATGCAAGTCCTCAAACTGCTCAGACATTTACCTAATAATGCACTTGATCGAATCGCACCGATCGAGTTACCTCTTGCCAATTATCCAATGTTTGTCTAAAGCTCAAGTTAATTTATTAGCTTAACATTAAAAGTGAATCATAAATGCTGGCCATAGTGTCGGTGGTCGGTCATGTTTCTCGAGGGTGCAAAGGCACCTTCAGTGCTTGTCCAGCAGACAAAAACACAAATTGTAAAACGATATGATACGAGTGCCGTACCTACTCCAGTCCACGAGTAAGCGTAAGTGATTTTACGTGCCAATATCATACAAGAACTATGTGCACATGGCTTCATAAATAAACAAAAAAAAATTTTTAGTTCTATTTGATCAGTTAACTTCAGTAGAGGAAGTAACAAAAGTCACTTTTTTATGGTCTGATTTATAAACCCAATGCGTAGTTGAGGGTAATCGAAAACGCAGATATATTGCGATAGCCGCTTTTATGACCAATTAAGGATTCGAAGGGATATACTGAGTTTTATGAAGGTTCAAATGCATCCGACGGGAGTAAATTATTGTGTCAACTATTTGGAAATAAATGCCTATCTTGGAGCTGAACATTTAAGGGTGATTTAGTTGAGTTCGAAAAGTAAGTGGCGGCAGAAGAGATCTAAGAGGATGATTAACCCTCGCAGGATGTCGTTTGATATTAGTTGGGATTGTAATGGTAAAATTCGTTTAATGGACAGCTACAGCTAGTACATGTCAGTTTTATGACTGACAGCTTGTCAGAAACAAAAATCAATATACTCGTAGATAGAAGCGGCTTTACAACAGATGTCTCTGAACTGATGAACGATTTTTGTAGAAGGATCTAGGACGTTCTTATAATTGATACCCCCTGTGGTGAGACATGGAATATTGCCGATGATGGGATGCAACAAATGTAGTTGGTTGGGTACAGTCCACGACGGTCAAAAGAAAGCACAACAATCCAAAAAAATGTTTCTTATTTTCGAGTTGGTCTCAATGAAAGGCGATTGATTTTGATATGAAAATTTCAGTTTCTGTCGGACCACCTTCTGCATACTTCGCCATTGAAGTAAAATTATAAATAATTTTTCACTTAATTTAAACAGTAAGCAGAACAAATTCTCTTTTAATTGGTATCGTGGTGACAGGAATTTTATGATCTACCCAAAAAGATGGAGGAATTTCCTTGTAAAAAGTCGTTCGCTGAAAACTTCCCGCTGAAAAGGTGGCCTAAAAGACCTTATAAATGTTTCGAGATATATGCCGTTTGATAATTATCGTGTGAAAAATCCCTCAGAGTCGAATCATCATGGAAAGCAATCCGTCAAGAGGTACCAACGCAAGTCAGGTCACAGATCAAAGCCAAGAGAGTTGTTGTTTAGCCATAGGTTAGGTTAAACCGGGTACGACGATGCTCGTAATATACTTGGCAGTTGGAACTATAATGGGTTCATCGCGGTCCTCATTCAGTACTAATTTCAAGGAAAATTGCTAACAAAATTTGTCAGCAGTCATCAAGTGTTCAAAAGTGATCCACATATATTTTTAAGCCACAACTTGGCACCACTGAGACTGACACAGTTTTGGGGTTATATACTAACGGGTGATTTTTTAGCTGGTTTGGTACGAAATGAAATGAGCATTGGCACCACTGAGACTGACACAGTTTTGGGGTTATATTCTAACTACTTTTCGACGTGAAAAAATCAGTCTCGTCGACGAATAATATTAAATTTGAATTCAATGGAAAGCCTATTTCCAGTGCTAAAATGTGAGTTGTGTATGACTAAATTTAAATCCAGGTATGTATTTGAAATAAAATTAAAAAACCGGATTTTATACAAATGCAATATGGTTTTCAACTGAAGACGATTCGGATTTTCCCACTTCAAATGTCCTGAACTGGCTGACAAGGAATTTTAAATCAAATTTATAACCAGCTTCGGAGTCCAAAAATTCTTTACATTTATACCAAGTTAATAATGGGAAAACGTATGTTAAAAAAATGTATTTAGATATAATTAAACTTTCAAGCCGGTGACTTTCATATATCATTGAAAATTTTAGTTGTAAAGAATCAATATCAGTCAATAGCCAGTTCTTACTTGTTCACATTCACCCCATACCGAAGTCCATAGTGTCTACAGGAATCAAACGGACTGTTTCCATTTACCCCTTAATTTTCAAAATGTATGTAAACAACGCCGGGGTAAATATAAACAGCACTATTTGGCGCTTCATGGTTACAGATCAGATGTGCAATGATCACCAGTACAATTCTTGTTGTTTTTTAATAATAATATTGATATCCGAAAGTTGAAAGGAGGTACCAAACATTTTTGTTTTCATTTTTTTTTTCAAAATTTGGTTTTAAAAAAGGCAGAAAGTGTTTCCATTTACTGACCCTATTTTTATTAAAAAAAAAAATGTACATAAATTTTTATTTTGAAAATACGTACATCAAATAAAATCAAGCTTGAAATATACAGCTTTTAAAGTTAAGAGCATTTGATTCAACAACGAACTACTGGTGTATCAAATAATAATCGTGACGTTTTCAAAGTCTAAAGAGGTTATGTCTACGAAGCCCTTGTCTTTGAATCATTGCTTGAACGAAATTAAATAAAGCTTTAACATAGTATTTTCAAAGTTGGATTTGTTTGAGTACACAATAGACGTTTTTTATTATCAGCCATGATTTATTTAGATCATCGATTTACATGCAATTACAACAGCAGCATATGATCCTGCTATTCATTGAGATCACAAATCATGATCTGAAAATGTATTCTACTATTTCTCGCTGCTTTGTTTGGCGCTGTTTTTTTATTGTTTATTTGTTGCATATTTGAACATAAAATTTTAAATTACTTTTTAAAAAACAATATCGAAAATCAAAACTATGCAAATTCGACTCAAATGGTAGCACCTTCGACAAGCAAGTGAAATGTCATGTCCATTGACATTATATTTTTGCGCTGGTGGCAATATGAAGTTTGCCATACTCATACATTTACCTACATTAGGTATCTGTCGTTTTTTAAAACAATTGTTGCCACAACTGAAAAATTCAATTTTTCTATGATCCGTATCGTTTTATTTTCGTGATCTGATCCGGATCAGACCAAGGTACATACGTGGTTAGATCAAATTAAAAAAAATATCTGCTTGTTATAGTAGGGAAACCCTTTGAAATTAATAATTTCATGTAACTTTGATTTAAAAATGTTCGTAGTCGAAGCTAATTCATTCCGAAAAATATTTAAATCGAAGTATGGTTTCCTTTGATTTGACGTTGTCTTTTTTCTGGGTGATAAGATGTAGCGCAGAAGCGTTTCTCAATGGTAAATGTTAACACGTGGACTTTCGGTATTTAGAGTGAAAGAGTGAAACTACAGACGTATCCTTAATCACCAAACGTGGTTCCCTTCCCCCACACCATAAACGACATGCCCAGTTCAGTTCAATGGCGAAACGACTTCCTTCGCATATGTTAATGGCAGTAATAAACCCGCACTTATAAGAGCGAGTCACACAACAAACCCACACCATTCCTTTTCCGCGAGGCATTGCAAAACCAAGAAAGACAATGACAGCTCTGCGTAAAAGTCTCGAGTTACACAAACATGTCCCTTTATAACAATTTGTCGACCTCCTACACACACGCGCCTTTCTCCACTTTCTAAGGTCGTTTTCCAACAACCAAACCATAACAAAGTGACATCTACCACTCCCCGGTTATTATGCACACATGCGGACCAGATTGCATTCGACTGGGTGGAAGAAAGGATTTCCAAGATGACCACCTACGATAAAATATTTTCCAAGTAATAACACTCATCTGACGCACTCTCCTCTTGAGGGCACCAGCCATCCGTTCAATTGCAGCAGAGCGCGTATATATAACTCGACTTGAATTGTGTTTTCCTTTCCTAGAGGGAATTCCACCAGCACACACATGGTTATTACTTTTGACTTTCTATACACCGCCCAAGTATGCACGTCTAGTCCCGTTGTGAAAAAATCATTCTATTTCCATCTTTTACACTCGTATGTGCACCCGACACGAAGTACTTCACTTTAAGTATCTCAATCGGTTTGTTTTCCCTCGTTCAATTTATAAAAACAAAAAAACAAAAAAATATATGCAGTGAATTTCATAATTTCGATTATAAATTTCCCAAGCGATTGACATATAGGGGACAGTCAAATCATTCGCCGTATATATTTATAGACATTGATCGAACATCATATATGAGGACACACACATTCGAGTCACATCTTCTCGAGGAAATAACACGTTTTGACGGTGTCCCTGCTTTTCAAGTCATCGGCACGTATTCGATTAGGTGTTATTGCAGTTCTGACTGTTGCTCTTAAGCTTGTTTTACGCGGTTGTAGTACAACGTACACCCGGCCTTAACGCATCTAACGATCGCTAAGCGTTGACATATTTAACATGTAAATGTGTTTGGGTGAGAAGGAGAACGGTACAATTTTATGTAGCAGCCATTTCGTCCCGAAACAAGTTAATGGTATCAAACAGATTGCCGTGCTGACAGGTATCACAAATGCTTTGGCATTTTATCTCGTATATGCTTTGACGCTAAAAATTAAATCTGACTTACAGGGAATTAAATTACTTTTGAGACGACTACATCGACAAAGTCGATTTGGAGTATACAAGGTGGGTCCTCTAGTGATTTATTTTTAAATCATAGGTTATTTTGACACTGACAGCTGTTTACGACATTTACGGAAATCTTGACAGAAAGTCAGTATCATATCTCCGCGGAACGAAATGAGTCGCTTTACACTTGAACCCTTGAATTATTGAAAACCTATTTCCAAAGTGAGTGCTGTGTAGCCCAAACAATGCGTTTTGCCCGAAATGAAGTACCCACCGCGCCTGCTGTACGCAAGAAGGTGCCAAAATTCGTGAGACTGGTACGGTGAGCACAGACGAGAATGTGGCTGCTGTAGCCGAGAGTATGAGACTTGTGGGGTGGTGGCATCATTGGACAATTTTTCTTCGAAAATGATGCTGAGAACAACGTTTCGTTGAACGGTGGGAGTTACAGAGCCATGTTAACTGACTTTTTTTTTTAATGAAATTGAAGACATGGATTTGGTCGACCTCTGGTTCATGCAGGACGGCGCCCCATGCCACACAGCCTATGCCACAATCGATTCGTAAATCGTGTTATCAGACGTCTCGGCGATGTTAATTGGCCGCCTCAGAGCTACGATTTGATCCCTTTGGATTTTTTTTTGTGGGGAACCGTGAAGGACCAATATTCTGCCAATAATCCGGAAACGATTCAAGCACATAGGGCCAATACCATCCAAGTAATTCGTGAGCTACAGCCTGGAACCATCAACAAGGTCTTGGAAAATTGGAGTGACAGAATGCGCTCCTGCGAGCCAGCCGATGCAGCCACTTGAACGACTTTGTGTTCCATTATTAAGAGGAATGTTTGCACTTCCTATAATAAGGCCATAATACCTGGATAAAATTTAATTTTGTTTATTTTATTGCATTTTTAAAAAGAAACTTGAATTTGGCCCACCACAACTGATTCTCTGCTGTATAGAGGACATTTTGAATAATATGATGTGCTCATGAAAAATCAGTAACTACTATAAATGGAAAGGGAGAGGGATATTGCGATTTTTCCTAGATCGGTATGCAGAAGTTCACTGGAAATACGTCTGTTTAATTAAGCCAATCCACTACCAACCAGTGTGATTCTGTCGTGGGAAATTGTGCCTCTTCGTTTCGATGTCAAACAAAAAATGATTTCATCTGTGTTATTGCATGGAGTATTTAGGCGAGTCGAAGAAAACAAATTATTCACCCAAATTTAGACTTTTACATATTGTTTATTTTTGTGAAGCGGGTCCACCGACATCAAAGAAAATTTTGGGTTAGTTTCTGTTATAATACTATTCTATGGCAACACTTATCAAGCTGAGCTGAATGCAATCTGTAAACAGAGAACGACGGATACCGTCATCTCGATTTCAACGTCTCTGTGCGGAGTCGAAGAACGTGCTTGCTGTCGACTTTTTTAAACTAAATATAAAATAAAATAATTGAATTATCCACCAATTTTTTAATTATCATTTATTCCCAAAAAAATGATTATTTCATTACTTTTTGAACAAAAAAGGGGGACAATCTTTAGCAGCTCTCAGTGGAAAATCTTGGTGTCAAAACGAGGCTATATCCATTGGCAGCTATTAGAATAGTATGGTGGGAAGGAGTCCTTCAAAATTAGAGGTGTTTGGGCAAGCACACTTAATTTCCGCTCGCATATTGATCAGATAATTCTTAAAGCCAACTCATTGCTTGGCTTCGTTGGTCCAAGGAATTCTCCGATCGTTCGCCCCCTGCTTGAGCCAAGCACGGTCTCTCTTTCAACGTGTTCATATAGACAGAGTTGAGAGCATCCAACGTCGTTTTCTTCGATTTGCTTTTCGGGGGCTTTCTTCGAATGATCCCTTAATCTTACCCCCCTATCAAGACCGCCTTAAATTCAGTAACCTCAATACCCTTGAGGAACGCAGAGACGTAGCAGACATTCTCTTCATTCACTGTCTACTCTCAGGCTCCATCTACTGTACGTCCCTTTACAACTCTACCTCCTTTCGCACTAACCCTTGGAATCTTCGTTGTCCCCGTCTCATCTGTTTACCAATTCACCGCACCTCATATAGGTTAAACGAACTAATCTCCCGCATGCTGCGGAATGTTAATTCCAGTCATACTGTTTTTGACTTCAACCGCAGTAGTCCCTTCCTTAAAATTGACCTCACCATCCTTAGCTTTTAGTACTAGGTTTAAGTTTTACTTTAGGTCATTGTAATAGCTTGTATTAAGCCAAATATGGGAGTTTTGGCTCCACCAAAATAAACATTTGTAGCGAAAAA
This sequence comes from Cheilosia urbana, assembly GCA_946477585.1. Taxonomy (NCBI): domain Eukaryota; kingdom Metazoa; phylum Arthropoda; class Insecta; order Diptera; family Syrphidae; genus Cheilosia; species Cheilosia urbana. The sequence continues at coordinate 3,610,276 of OX297854.1, read as the reverse complement.
CCCTGCCTCACTTACAGAGGTTAAAATAAATAAATCTGCAAGTCTGGTTTAATCACAGAGGTCAATTTATAAAATAATATAAGTTTCACTAATAGAGGTGGGAAAAATTTCACTTATAGAGTTTTTTTTAAGGAAAATTAAGGTGCGCCAGAATAAGGCCCAATATAATAGAGGTATTGCACTTAGCCAGGTCCCACTTAGACAGGTTCGACTGTATAAGCGAAGCTCCTTGCTTATAGATAATAAAACGGACATAGTTAGTGCTGGTCAGATACCCCATGTTGCTTAGAAAAGCGAAAACGTTTAGACCTAACTTACTCACCATAGGCTGCTGCACAGATCAACGTGAAATTATGTCAACTAGCCTTACTACGTGGAAAGTTTTGTATCGGTTAAATGCGAAAAAGACGCAGACATTAGTTTAGAATTTCAATTCAAGATGAGCCATAGTCTATAGGCAAACGTCACAAGAATGTTGAATGATTTTGACAACCAAAGTCTGCGGTACATTTTAAAGGTTTTTGGGCCGCAAATTATTTAGAGAACAAGGAGTTCAGGCTCTAAATGGATCTGTTTTGATCTTACACTAAAAAAAAACAAATGGCGAAAATTGCAAAGCAGGTTGCAAGACCAACGTGGGCAACATTAGTCAAACCTGTTCTTACATTAGTTGAAATATTTAGCTGCAGATAGAAAAGGGTGGAAAAAATATGTTGCCGTCGTATGAGCTATGCCCTATGTCCCCCCAGGGCTGAAGTTAATATTATGAAGGTTCTCAGTAGATGCAATGAGCAACAACTAAGTGAGCAGTAGTGATAGAAGCCTAACAGCATAATCAGCTCTCACCACATGTACTGCACTATCACTTGAGGGTAAATAAATTCAAACATAAGGGGAATATCAAAACATGTTAAGCCGAATAGTCTCCGCGTAAGACACGGCAGCATTCCATCTTAATCCTTAGCTCCATAGCAGATCTGTTCTCCGATCTGTTGTCATAGCACTCTCTCCTTCAGTACGAGCTTAGAGAAGAGCATCGACAGTGGTTCTCAAAGTGTACGCAGACAGGTTAAGTTAAGTCTAAGTGATTTATATTATATCACTATTATATGTCTGTGAGAGAGAAGCTCACAGACATCAACTGCTTTTGATCTCATTCATATCTCCAAAGAGATTTCGAAGGTTGGTCGACTTGACAGAAGATTATTTGAAGTACCTACTTAGAGTGACAGTCTTATGTTGCCTAACGTGCTACATTTGTCCTCTTTTGCCACATCAACATATCTTTTGCAGAGGTAAATGTAAGGAATACCCAATACACATCTTGCAGGACCATCATTATGAAATAAAGCTGAGCTTAAAAATAAATGGCTTCATGAACCTCAGCAAAAGTATAGTACATAGTATATTTACTGAGTCCAATCGTTGAGTAAAATGTTAACCATTAAACGATCCATTTAAATGCAACGGCTACAGCACAGAACACAAAAAAATGCATATACTAACCTACTAGATCGTAAAAAAATCCATAGTCCGCCCACAGAACAGCAAATGACGAACATAACAATTTGAAAATAAATTGCATTTTTAATTTTCCATAGCAAGTAGTAAAAAGTTCCATTTACAAAGAAACCAAATATACCTAACCCTTTCCGTCATGGCAATTGTAGTTAAAGTTTTAATTTCTTCGGTGACACACCTTCGGCCAACAAACTCTCCGCAAGCATGTGTAAGCATTCGCAGGATTGTCGGAACGCATATATTTTCAGCGATATTCGGTGTCACGCACACCTTGTGCTGCATTTTTTAAGCTAAATGCCGCTATTAATTTAGATAACTACGCTGATATGTCTGATAGCCTGATTGACGGCGTAATTGATTGATAAGGCCTTTTATACCACTCTAATAAATAATGGTGGGATTATGTTTTTAATTGTCGGATTAGTGAACAACAGAGATAGGCAATCGTTGAAAATTCCGTGACACCTACGGTATTGGCGCCAAGTGCCAGTGAACTTCAAACAGCTGATTAACGAGGCATCATTAAAATATTTTCGTTTTTATGATAAATCGAGCACCAGCTCGATGACACTTTTCTTTAATCTGGCTGGGAAGTCGTTGCTACTGTTGATACTGGGTGTCTTTTATCATTCTGCCAGCGATGCCAGATGGTGGCATTTTCATTGATTTTCAAACGATTTCCAACCTAAAGGGGGAAAGAACTTTGAAATTGGACCAAATCGAGTATATGTCAATTAGTTCCATATTTTTTTTAATTCAATTGGGACGTTCGGATTCCTAGTTTAATAAGTCTGACAGCTGACTCACTAGATATATATCAGTTTTTATTGGCCAGTGGTTATACGTGTATAGTTTTTGCAGTTGACGTTTATGGAGGGGAAGCCGACAAATCTAGTCCAGAAAATCCTGCCTGCATACTCATTTGACACTTTGAAGAGTCTAATTGAAAATAAACAGAGTGGCCGCTGCATAGTTCTGAAAAGTAAAAAAAGGGCTGGTAAGAGAAAAAGTTACCATTTTTAAAGTTACTCTGCAAACTTAAAATTTTCGCACGGTATTCAACAACCATTAGTTCGCATAACACTATACTAGTTTCATGATAGGCAACCGTGTTACATTTTAAACGTAGATACTTTTTTGGAAATCAAATTTTTGGAAAAATCTGCGAATGGCTTTTTCCAAATAAAAAAGGGAAAAATCAAACAAAGGTAGCGCCATTGTCAGAGAACTTCTCTTTTAGCAGGTTAACACAAATAACTCAACCACGTAATTTTTTTTGTAGTTAAAAGTTAATTAAAATGTTGGTTCAAATTTATCTTAGCTTATTTTTTCTGTGACATATCTGCTAGCATAAATAAATATATCGGGACTCTGCTAATGCTTAACAGCATGGCTTAAAAACGTATATCGATTTAAATACATGGAAATACATCAAACAAACGAGAATCTGAGAAACAACATACAAAAGGAAGAAAAATCTAAAGACTCGTGCAAAAAAATGAATTCATTCGATAAAAAACTTGGCAACGCTGCTGCGTACTTTGGTTCAGACGGGAGTTATGATAAATAATTAGTTCCATGTCAACAGTGAAAAGAATTATGTATCCCCATCAATGCCTATTAATTTCCCCTAATTTGAAAAGCCTATCAAGTGCTTAAAAACATTTATCAAAACTTCTTTGAAAGATATCCAATGTCCGCATCAGTAAAGCTTTAATGTTCACATTTCCCTAGAAAGGTTCCGATTTTAATATGCGTCACCTTTCGGGAGCTTACAAAATTGAAGAACCCTCCCCACTCGAGTATTGATTATCATCAGAAAATGTTTTTATTTTTCCAAATATAAAATACATTTTGGAACACCCTACGAATCCTTTTCATTTATCAACAAATAAAAAATTCGTTGTCGCTGACGTCTCAATGTGACACAGACGATGTGATGAATTTTCAATGAAATTAATCTTTTTCGTGTTCCTCGTCAAAGGTCTCGTAATTTATTCCCCAAACGTTGTTCATTTTCATCAGAATGACACAAACACCCACCCCAAATAATTCCATTGAAGTTGTAAATTGAACAAAAAAAAAAAAAAAAACTCTTTTGTTGAATAATTTTATGTCGTCGGATTTCACCGTAAAGAACAAAAAAAAAAAAAAAAAAAAATACAACAAACCCGCTAGGTACGTGCATTTGGTTTATTTTTGGCGATGCAATTTTCCATTCGACTGATATTTTTCGCTTTAAACGTTCTTTATCTCGAAATGTGTTGTTTTTGACATCAGTTTTTTGTTGTTTCCTTGTGTTTGCAATTTTGCAATTTTTTTTTTAAGCTATAACCTGTAGTGTGAATGATCTGTGTATAGCGTGCATAATAGCACGTGACTCGATAGCCCTTTTGGTTGTAAAAAAAAGAATTGACTGCTGATAAGGGACTCTAATCAGTAAATCAGTTTTAACGACGTGCTTCGGGTGTTTAAATAAAAGAAACATCGAAAAATGCTAATTATCAGATGAGGAAATACTGTCACTGGAGCCAGCTCTCATCCTTAGATTCTTAAAGGAAACTGGACTAGAGAGAGTGCTATAGGACGGATATCTTCCGCCAAAAGGTGAAACAAGAGCAAAGGCAGGACAGCAACAGAGGAAGTGTTCCGCTGTATAGTCGTCCTCTCCACAAGCAGGATAGATGCTGGTGACGCTCAAACCAAAAACATTTAAGTGTTTGGCAAAAGCTTGGTGGCCCGAAAGGACGCCCACAAGCAGTCTGCAGTCGATTCACCTGAGAGACAGAAGGAAAGACGCTTACCTTTTGCAGATGTCCGGTCGCAGTCGTTTGGTTTGCCCACACCAAGCGCAGCCACGCCATCGACACTCGTGTTCGCGAGAAACCCAAGTATCAATGGATTACCTTACCACCGATGTAAGCAGACCCAACTCAGGTTCAGGTCCTAGTAATGCTTCTTCTGAACCCAGCCTGGCAAGCTCATCAGCGATCTCATTTCCCTGGATACCAGTATGACCTGGGACCCAAACCCAGACCCCTGTCCGGTTTTGGAGCCATCCGTGAATACACGATGAGGGAGGTTCATCATAGCATCTAGAGCGGAGCCCGGTGTGCTGGGGAAGGCCCCTGTACAGCCGAGACAAACCGTTCTTTGAAGTTTGGCATAAGAGGCAGTAACACGTTTCCGCGAAAGCCTGTTCTACCATACAACCGATGCATATGGGAGAAGTGGTCTTACCATTGCCGTATATATTCAAAGGACCTTTTTAGGAAATAAGCCCCATGTCCTGCAAAAAGGCGCCTTTACACTGCTAGAAAGTTGACAGCGCTTTATCGGTTTTCGATTCAACATGCTTGGACCAAAGAAGCTTTCTATCGAGGATTACTCCCAGATATTTGACTTCATTGGAGATCGGAATAGAGACACCTTTTTTGAAGATGCTCTCATGGTAAAAAGTTTTTTTTAATCGAAAATTGACTTTCCAGTTCAGCGAGTTCCATCTGAATATCGACAGGATAAGTAATTATTTCACTGAAACTGATTATTAAAGGGAGTCAGTTTTTTTACCTTTAAAGTCCTTAAATCTTCTCTCAAACGACTGCAATAAACATCTAGTTTCGGATTTGTACTTAGAACAGTTGATAGTGTTTATATTGAGGTTATCCTTCAAACCTTTGAGTGTGGAAAAAAAGGCAATATTTTCTGTAGCTAAATTAATTAAAAACAGATTTAATTTAGCTTTGAAATTGAATTTCCCGCAACAGCAAACAAAATTCTTGCTAAAATTTCTCTGGAGAAAAGTAGTAGGTATGGGAGATACATTTTAGCGTTATGTGCACTCTATATATGAGGAATGAGCATCCTTATTTTTGTGACACCTTAGGCCCGCTTATGTGTCTCGCTTAATGTGGCCGGTATTGGACAAAGGGGCGTGGCACTTGCCAAACAACAAAGTCATTTAAAAAAATACAGGGTGTCCGCCGGGAAGGTATACTACTTTGTTTGTTTATAATTTTTGATTAAATGAAAGAAAATGGATCTTATATAGATAAATGTTTTATTTAATGTCGGCAATTATATGTATGGAATACAATATCAGGTAAATGTCCGCCTCTGTTAGTCTCACAAATGCGAGCCCTTTTGAGCACATTTTTCATTACATTCTTGGCTGTTTTCCCTTCCCCCGAAAACACCATTGAAGCCTCACCAGTGCCAGCATTTATCTCCCTCATGAACCTAGAGGAGTTTGATTTCCATTGACACAACTCGAAACCGGCACCTTCTAATATCCTGTACATGTCTTTTGCTAATTTTATAGCCTTAAGCTTCGTCTGACTCGCCCGTGGTGCAATCATCCATGTAATAGTCATTCTCGATTGCGTTGGTTGCTTCTGGCAATTCTGATAGAGCTTCTCTTGCCGCCTGTACTAATGATCTGACTGCCAGATGCGCTGACGACGTTAACCCAAATGTGATGAAGGTCAACCAATATTCCCGTAGTGGCTCCTGCTTGCTTTCAAAAAGATGCTTTGCAGGTCCCATTGATCTGTACTGAGCTTAACTTGATTAAACATCTTCTTTATGTCCCCGCATATTGCAATGCGATGCCTTCTAAAATGCATTATTATCTCATGCAGATCTCTCTGCAGCTTTCCACCTAACATCTGTACATCGTTTAACGAAAAACCTCTATCTGTACGACAACTGGCATCACAAACTATACGAAATTTCTTTTCTATACAATGATGGGGTATGTGATGTAATACAGCATCTGTACTTGTCTCTCCTTCTACAATCTGTACATGACCTAACGGAATGCTTTCACGTAGTTTTTCTTTTTATCGGTACGTTCTTTTCTAATCTGTCCTCAAGGTACCTAAACCTGCGCAGTGCTAATTTACTACCTATCTTCTCAAAACCTTCTTTCTGTGGCATCTTCACTACGAATAAGCCATCCTCCTTACGATGGTATGTCTGTACGAAATGAGGATGCTCTACAATCTCTTCTTTTCCTATCCGGCTCGAAGGACCAATGTATGATTCGGAAAATAAAACACGGCGACTTTGTTTAAAGTATATAAAAACCCGACTATCAATTATTCTTTATTCTGTACTTCTATACGCTTCGCTTCTGTACTGTCGATGGTTCGATCTGAACTGAGCTCGTCTGACGGCATTTCTCTTGATGAGAGAAGAGACGTCAGCCTGCTCATACCCTAATATAAACATGCTCATACATGAGTGAAATCAATACGACTATACAATATGACTATACAATATGAATCTATGGGTGATTCGACACAATTCTCACAAATTTCACGCGGAATTTCATTAATTTCATCACGAATATTTTGTTTGAGTTGCTCAAGCGTTTCTGGTTTGAAACCTTGCTTTTCAGATATCCCCACAAAAAGAAGTCCGGAGCAGTCAAATCAGGCGACCGTGGAAGCCAATCAACATCACCATTTCTTGAAATAACTTTTTGTGGAGAGGGGTCTCGCAGTAATTCCATTGTAATCCTGGCTGTATGCGTTGTGGCACCGTCTTGTTGATACCACATGTTAATCAAGCCCAAAGCATGAGGTTGTGGCGTTAAAAAGTTTTCAATCATATCACGATATCGCTCCCCATTCACAGTCACCGTTACGCCGTTTTCATTTTCAAAGAAGTAAGGTCCAACGATTCCTCCTGACCAATTTGCATACCAGACTGTAACTTTTAGTGGATGCAAAGGTGACTGATAATATCACCTACAGACCCTCTTTCTTCGAAATCATTCACTACACGATAAATAGTGCGTTGAGTTGGCACGTTGTTTCTCCCAAAAACTTCACATAACTTTCTCATCGTCACAGTAATCGATTACTGATTTTGATAAAATGTTTTAACGATTAAAACACGTTGGTTTATCGAATATTTTTCCATAATAAATTTGCCACGTGTCTACTTCACGACTGCCAAATATGAACTGTCAAGACTAATGTTTACCAAAATGGCGGCAAAACAAAGTAGTATACCTTCCCGGCGGACACTTTGTACATCTTGACATCTTGGCAGCTTTACCCTTGGATTTTGAGAAACGGACATTTTCCTTTTGTAAGTGTGCTTTTTCAAACCTCTCCTAAGGTAGGGTAACTTCGGGCAGAGGGGGCATTATGGCGAACCTTGTAAATACCATCCGATTAACTCATAAAAAACAAAACTATGTCTTCCTCAGTCACGTGTCGTATATCAGATGAGCTTACCCACCTTTTTTTTTTGGCAAAAAAAAAAAGTTTCTATTTTGTCACTTCTTACATTTTTGTCTATTTTTCAATTGTGCGTTGCTTGGTATGTATACAGCGCAGGCATTTCGTGTGAAAGTGAACTGAAGAAAATTGTATCATGTAACAGAAAATGAACGCCTGGTATTTTTTTTTTATGTGTTGCGCAAACGCGTATTTGTTGTTATATGGCGCACTTATTGTAGGGGCATTATGGCGCATCCTTGCTTGTAAAGTGCATGTAAAGTGTTCGCCATATGGCCCCAGTTTAAATAATTAAAGTACAGCAATACTTTACAGTCAGCAACCTTTTTTTTAAGTCTTATTTCCATATAAATGTCGCCTTTCCGCAAAGAAAATAAGGGCTGGAGAATTGAATTTGAATTTTTATTTTAATTTTGTTTGCTCTATGTTTCCTATATTTAAAAAATCTTATTGTCTTTTGATAAAAAAAAAAATATTCATACTAAAGTAATTTGAGAAAGAAAAAAAGTGCGCCATAATTCCCGAAGTTACCCTATTCCTCAGCAAAACCACAGTACTTCGTAGAACGGAAAGTGTGCAGTGTTATCGCACTGCAATGATTTGAGTCTTCACATTGGGTCACTCAGTCCCACAAAACTCTGATATGAGGATACTTTCGGGGCACGTTGACTGCTAATTAATTTCAAAAACAATGGGAGCTACGTCACCCCTATTCACTGTTTCCATTCCTTAACTCTTAACAGCTGGTTAGCACTGTAATTCCAGCAATTCAGTGTACTGTCACGTTCCAATGCACCTTTTAGCATTAACGAAGTTGCACGTGTTTAATACAATTCTATCGAGAAAACAAAAACAACAAAACAAACTGATGTAAAATTAAAATGCACGTCTCTGTCGCTAATGGAAGGAATTTGTGTGGTAATTTTCACAGCCAATGACACTAAACGAATCGCCTTAACACTTTCGCCCCGCTTATGCTTGCAACTTATAAGCCAGGTAATGGCATCGGCTACAAAGAATGAAACTTCCAGCACACCGTGGGAGAAGACTGAGAATACCTTCACGTCCAACGACATCGTCAACTGCGAGCAATTTATGATTATTCCTTGCTTCGAATTGCACAGTCCGAATGCGTCGTCTTCCTTAAAACTGCCACGCAAAGGGATATTCATACTCAACCGCGCGCAAAATCACTTTGTCCACCCAGAGCCTGCTCAGCGCACAGACAGACAGTGCAAATGCAATGCAAATCCCAGCGACAGGGCAGTAAAAAGCGCAAGTAATTAGGAGCGCGGAGGTAACGCATTTTTTTTTTTTGCCTGCCGCAGTCGCTTGGAATTCCATTTTCAATAGATACAAATGCTTAGAGCAAACAAGTTTGCTGCGCAAAGGAGAGGTATCAATTAACAAGTGACAGCGAGGGCTCTACCTTCGAATTTCACCCCAGGCATGCATGCGTGCAGTGCTGACATTTCTCTCGATAGCCGGTGAGAAGTTGATAAAAAGAATTGAAGTGAATTGCAATTCCGCACAACTAACTGCCCCTTTTCGCGGCCATCAGGAGGAGTCTCAAGATAAGTGAGGAATGCGCATCAGAGTTTGCATATACATAGCTAGAGGCGATTGCGTGAATGGGAACATTGTTGAACTATCTTTGTCTTGTCGGTTATTGGACTATTAACATCCGGTTCATTGCCAATCTATGTGTGCCATTTAAATGGAACTGACAGCTACATCCAATTAGTGAATGAGTTTAGTTTCGCGTTCTTATCGGTGACGTGCGATTGCCGCATGCATAGGCCTTTCTTGTATTGCATCAACCACTTGGCTAGACAGGATGGGAAGTGACACTTCCTAAAGAGGCAGTTTTAAATAGCACATCAGATTAGATGATGATTCACCGTCTTGAGGCGGCTTTCGCCACGCGCTGATAAAGATGTCAGTTGTGGACGTCCAATCAATTGGAATGAGTCCCATTACGTTGTATTGGTGGCTCAATGGACCAAACAATAGAAGATCCCTCTCAGGTCAGTTGTTGTGCTACTCGTTGTCAGGCTCGTGTAGTAGAGGATAGAACACCTAAGGTTGCCGGTAGTTCAACCTCACTAAGTAGTGTAGTGCACACAAATACTACGTGCAAACAGTTCGTATCTTGGTTGTCGTCAAGTCAATCACATTCACATCCCCGATTACCAAACAGATAGCGCGTGCACAATCGACTGTTTTATATATTGACGTCATCGAATTTAACACGAAAGAAGTGATCTACCCATTGAAAACAAAATTCGCAATTTTTCCTTCACCTTTTCGTTTGTCAAGTATAACGTAACGTACTACGTACACAATGCAGAGTTTTTCGCTCGTTTCTCTCCGTAGCTCTGTGGGGAATATTATTTCGTCTCGGGTTCGGGTATAGGTATATATCAGCGGCTAATCACGAGAGAGGTCATGTCTGCCCGATAACGTTTGCTACATTTTATTCGTCAGATTGAATTGCGCGTAATAAACGGTTCGGTCATTTATTCTATCACACTTGCTGGTGTGAAAAATTCGATATTTTTTAAATCACCCCATAGGAAATAGTGTGTGCGCCGCCTGTGAGTTGTAAGAGACTGGTACCCACAATCAGTAATCGATGACAATAATTGCTTTTGTGTTTTTTAGATGCAAATAAACTGCAAAAACTATCTGTAAACACGACGCAAATGCAAACAAAAATTGGATACAGTCCAGAATACGAATACTCGGTCGGTCTGAATAAATACTTATTTGTTTGACTTATTCATTCATCCACATAATGCATGCGATGATTTATTGTTATTGGCACATCGAATGGGGTAGGGAAATGCTCTTCAAAGTGAGAGATAGAAGTAAAGCCGATGGAGATGGGAAAGGAGGGATTTCAAAGGATTCAGAGATATAAATGTCAATCTTGGTTGCATTTGGTTTGTTTACAGAAGTTCGGAAACATACAGTTTTGGGGAATATTCAAATAAAAATTGTCAATTGGGGCCTTTTTCGGTACCAAATCGACAGTTAAGATTTGACAACCGGTCATTCACATATAGAAAGCAAATATTTAACTATCCCAAGTTTGGGATTGAGTATTACAGCTTTGTTCACAACAGAAATTCAGATACTGATGGTGCTGCTCTTGGTGTCTTATATTTTACCCATTGATAGGCGCATTCAGAAATCGCTCGAGTACATATTTAATTTATAGTTCGAAACAAAAATTCGCTCAGGAAGGCCACAGTAAAAAAAATTGACGACAACTTCAACCCTCTACTGCATGCATTATGATTAAGTGGATAAAAAACGAATTTTTTTTGTTATTCTTTGAAAAACTTACTTAAAAAAAAAAACACTTTTTCCATATAGTAATCGATATCATATTTCAGAGAATGCATGCGAGAAGTCATGCATGGACATTGCAAAAAAACGCATTGTACCATGAACTACGCATGGACAACTGGAAAACAAATTCAAACATTTTACTTACAAGTATTTAATATTGCAAACAGTAAATGTAATATTTCAGTCAGATCGAAAACTGACGCAAATGGTGTTTTCCAATGCGCCAAAACCAAAAAAAAGGTTTTATTGAGAAGCTTTGTCAGGGCAGAAGTTAGCCTTTAGATGTTTGTCAGACTTCAGACATAAGCGAAAGGCGCGGTGTAGTGAAAAAAAATTAAATTCAAGTTATATTTTTCTAGATTACAGCAAGACTGCAACAAATTAACCCTTGAGACACTGCGCCCACTTAAACAAGTACTTAAGAGACTTTGTATTTCTAAAATCGCTATATGATCGTTGCTGACAGCGCACCTGCTCTGAGCACAGCCCTTGACCGAAGAGGCAAGAGCAGTGATGCCAATCCTAATTTTCAAAAGTCTGTAGATGAAAAATAAAAATTCTGTAGAATTCTGTATTTATGTCTGTCGAAATTCTGTAGAAATCCAGACTTTATTTTACCATACTAAAAGTGCTAAAAATGTAAGTTTTGAATGGCATAAAATATCAGTCTTTAATTATCTATATTTATTAATTTTGTACAATTACATAGTTTTCATTAACCGCTGATACCGCATCGATTCCATTTTTGTCTTCATCCATCAATTCTAGGTTCCTTCTTTGGATTGAAAATAAAAACACTCCAATTTTTTTCAATTCTGTAGGATTGGCATCATTTCATTTCATTTCATTTGATTTCATTTCATTTATTAAATGGTTTGTACATTAAGATAATTATGATCTTTTGAGTGGGTGTAGGCGCAGTGGCATAGTGGTTAGTTTGTTAGACTAAAATCCCGTCCCAATTAGCTGTGTAACCTGTAACCTAACCTTAACTAGAATCATTACAAAGTATGTTGTCATTTAGACTATAAGGTCCAAACGGTGCGGTGGTGCAATTTGTGACAGCTCTTCGACATTTATCTTCAGTATTCACAAATATTCACGAGCAGACTTACTTACACTAAAAGCAAGCTTCTGCATAATATTCATAATAAATAAATAAATAGTGGGCGCAACCGGTCTGTAGGGAGGTACCCTAAACCTAGCTCCTCACAACCGCATTCGTTTTGTGTGAGTTTTTAATTTTTTAGGACTAATGAACGGGATCTAAAATTTTATGCCGAGTCCAAACGGCTTACTGCGAAGCCCTTTCAAGACAGTTCTACTCTCGGATGTTTGTCAGACTTTGGCAAGATGTGGTGCAGTAGAAAATAAAGTGCACGACTGCGTCGAACAAAACTTTCTCGTTGATCAAAAGTTTGATTAGTTGTTTTCTTATTATGTTCAGTTTAAAAAATACTATTGGTTAACTATTTAGCTGACAACCGAGTAGTTATAAAATTGCTAGTTATTGTTAATAATAAGTTATTGTTCGGAAAGTAAGCATTACTTGGTTTTAAAAGTTTTATCGAAGTCAAAAGTGTGTTTTCGAGATATGAGCAATTTTTAAAATTAGCGTTTTCGGTGATTCGAATTGAAAATTAAGGATGCAATAACTTTGAGAATATCAATTTTACTCTAAGTTTGCAATTTGGTAAAAATCGTTATTGCCGTTTTCAGGTAAACTAAAGAAAACTAAATTTAAAAAAAAAAATACTTTTTTCAAAAATCCATTGTACGATAAAATCGAGAGAAACTGAGCCTGCCATTAAATTATAAATGATAGTACCTTAGAAATTAATGGTATATGGACCGCTTTCGAGATACGTATTCCTACCTATATCCAAATTTCAAAATTACCATTATTCGAATTTTTAGAAAAAAAAAAAAAAAAAAAACTGGGTATGCCTATGCAATCAAGAGGTTACCATAGCCTACATATAAATATCAATTTTGGTTGAAATCGTTAGAGCTGTTTTCAAACAAATCGAAAATTTTATATGGAAAGGACCAACGTAACTCCGTGTGCATTGGGCCTAAGTCGTCAACACTTTTTTACTGAGAAAAGTTGCAGATTTCACGCCGAGTTTCGGACATGATTGCTTTGATTCTCAAAATTCGCGGTTAAGATGTAGGTACCTATACCATTGACGACCGCATTCAGGATAAATCGACTCGTTAATGGAACTGCTCACGATTTGAAATGTGACAGTTGGTAGATAAGATCCTTGCAGTGAGGGGTATTGATTGTTGTTGTAGCCCCTCCCATCAAGGTACGTTGAAGGGGTCGAATCCGACGACACATCAAGAATAATCCATTTATCGGCGCATCGCATCAAACTATCCTCACAGCTACAAAAAAAAAAAATCCTTGACCTAACATAGGTACACTCAGAAAAAAACACTTCCTCTCACTGCAAATTATTTTTTTCCCAGGGACACCACCATACCCTACATGCTTATTTGATTCGACATACAATTCCCTATAGGTACTGATCTAATATAATCTACACACCACTGGCATTCGCATATAGGTATACATATGTACGCAAGGCTTCCGCCTATGGTCGGTACTTCCACAGGATTCACATTATGCGAAACCATTTCCCTTCGCGATGTTGCACAGGAAGGGAAGCCCTTTCGCAATTTCAAATCCACAATAATTCACAAAGCAAATCAGACCCACCAAGCTGTAACGACATCCCCAATGTATACATTTTTCCTGTTCCGACAAAGTCTAGGAAAAAGAATAACAAGTCGCATATCACACGCCTACGTACTGTACACCTTACCTACAACAGAAAAAAAAAACAAAAACAAAAAAAAAAACAGACCGAAAGAGAGAAAACTTTCAACAAATTTGATTGATTTTCAGCATTTGGGTCAAGGACGGCAAGGATTAGCACTCGCTTTTCCATTATCTTTAACCCGTATATCTATCCATGCGATCAAATGCCAACAAAGACAAAGCGACATAAATTTTATTTGTCCACCCCGACCACATTCGCCGGTGGGTATATCCCTTCGCATTATAAGGGTAAACATAATCCCCTGTAGATGGAGCGCCTTAAGTATGATTCGCAAGAAAAAAGTAAACAAAAACAAACAGAGAGAGCTCTTAACCCAAACGATTAGGGAGTTTGGCATCAAAGAAAGCTCACCAGGGTTTGGCCCCATGGAGATTATTTGGGTCAGCCATTATGGGGGAAAAGGACTCGTGATTTGCCTAATAATCGTGCAGAAACGATAAACTTGCTTATATACTCCCGGGGGAACTGCTTAATAAATTCCCTACTTAAGTGCTGATACCTACTAAAAACCGGAACAATAAGGACTTGCCACACGCAGATGGATGGTACACCTAATCTCATGGCAGAGGGCTCATAAATAAACGATAAGGACAGCCGCAGGAAGAACCCTCTTGAGGTTGTAAAATTTGCGTTCGGAAATTCCCTCATATAAGACACATGTAGTATAAGCACTTCCGCCATTTAGCCATTTATGACAGGTAGACGTTATGTAGACAAAAGGTCGTCGCGTGTGCACGAACCGTAAACCGCGCAGCGTATTTTGCATAAAAGAATGGGACCAGCATCCGGACAAGTGTATCATAACGATGAATCAGTTCTGCACCCTTTCAAATGCACTGCACCGTGACACAGAACATGAAAGATGCGCGAGCTGCATTGAATACCTGAGTGAATCACCTTTGGTCATGGTCCTTCGCCGTGCACAAGCACAATTATTAGTTGTAGGCCAACTGCCAATGAATTCGAAATTTGCGTGTGCCACACACACGTATCCTCCACCAGTCGTGTGCTTCATCAGTAGGCTATCGATTGATCGCTAAACATAAATAACCATTGCAAACAAAATACTTACAAAATATACTTCGACAGGCAATCGCCACCACCTGTTGCTAGTGCTGCTCCGCGTGTGTAGTCCCCGTGCGTTGTCCGACGCACGATTACCGCTTGTTTATCAATCGATTGTGTGTGATTCTTATCACTTATCTCACATAGAATGGGAAACTAACAAACCAACACGCGATTCGCAATTCGATTTACGATTTACAATTCACACTCAATCTTCTTCTTTACATAATCGACATACAGAGCAGGACTGCACCCTATCAGACGCACCACATCACAAACGGTCGGAATTTTGTTGAATTTTTGCCAACAAAGTGTGGAACACACCACCCCCGACAGAAACAAAGAAGACACCGCACCGATGTCAAGTTCAAGGAAAACGGATAACGCACTGCGCTGCTCTATATGTCCGGACTACCACAACACACCATACACACCCGCGATGGACCGAAGAACTTCTTTTATTTTTCTTATTTTTTCACACCGCAACTATGTTTCTTTTTTTTTTTTCCTTGTTAAGAAACTGATAAATAGCAAAAGGAACAACAACAAAAATAAAACAAGAAGAAAATTCCCAAACAAAAAATTTTCACTTCAACTTTTGTTACATCATCACACACTGTTCGCAGGACGCTATCTCTTAGAGGTTGCAGCTTTTCCGGACCATATCTGAACTCATACTGAGCAAGAATCGACATTTGAGTTGGCCTACCAGCACCGTCGACCGTCGTCGAGCGGAAAGCAGAAGCACCGAGCCACCGACGACCGACCAACAAAAGAATGAGTCGAACGATGAACGAATCTTCACATACACTCGAAAGATAGTATTCCACTCGACTGTGTGTTTGATTGTGCGGTTGCGTTGCGCTGCGCGTTGCATTTCCACTCAAACCTGGTTGTGGAGTGACCCATGTCAAGGTGACAACCTGTTGCAATTGACGTTGCAGAGCGCAAAATCGCTGAAAACTTTATAACATTATTTTTCAATAACGACCCAGCAAAGGGAATTAGTTTAATTTGAATGCGAGCACGAGCACGAGCACATACAGCTTCAGCGATACGCGATCAGCGTTGCCAAGTCATTCTGGCGTTCGAGCACCGTTTTCAAAATTGTCAGCGTTAATTTTTACCCCTTGGGCACCTAAACTGACTTTTTTTTTTTTAAATAGTACCAAAGTAGATAACAAAATTAAAAGTAAAAAAACAACAAAAATAAAACCTTATAAAAATCATAATAGGTAGTTACTGGAACACATACATTTAATTTGTTTTCAATTTGCCCTTGTGATATATGTAAATGTATATGCCTGCAAGGTACCGTTTTTGGAAATTAGATTTTCAGGAATTCTTATTATTATTTCTTAGTTTATTTTTGCATTAAACTCATTTGGCTAAAAACCATTTCCACATCTCCATTTGAGTCTGGTAAACATAGCAATTTTAAGGCAAATTCGCAAATATTTTGGAAAGGCTTTTCACTTACTGAATCCCTTAAAATATGTCTGACTATGACTTTCTAGCCATAAATCTTTTGTAGTTTTTGATTGCCACTTCAAATTTGTTGGGATTCTCCATTCCATTTATTCCCTTTGTAGCTTTGCAGTTTTCACTAGGTATAACGATTAAATAGTTTTTCGAGATCAATCAAAATTAGCGAAAAGGCAAAGAGAAGAACGCATTACATTTCAAGACGAATGAACTTGTATAAAATGGCGTCTGTATTCGAAGAAAGAGAAAAAAAGGAGGTGTGCAGCGGCAGCGTTAAAAAAGCACTAAAATATTTTTTAAAAGCACTAAAAAAACGCCCAAGCGCTAAATTTACTTTTTCGGCACTAAAACTGAATTTTGGGCACTAAAATTAACGCTGAAAGCACTGACTTGGTAACGCTGTACGCGATGGCAAATGGCATTCAGTTAACAGTTGGGTCGAATCGGTATCGGTATGTGTGTTTGTACTGTGTATCTTTTTTATCTGCAAGTGGAATAACAATGCGGGTTGAGTACCGTGTACCGTTTTTCATTACTTTTGGGGTATGGCGTAAGGCGTATGGGTATGGGGTGTCCCAGTAATGATTTATGTATACTTCGTGGATGGTTTACGGTCCTACGTCTTAAATAACGTAAATATGTACATGGCCTCAAACTTGAGCCTGAGATGGAGCATGTACCAATAATAATTGATTGCGTAACGCGAGGATAAAATTGTTTCTTCGGCAACAGAAGGCTGTTTGGCAATGTTTACCAGGGTTTTACTTGGTTCTACCACCGTTTTCTTTTTTTACAGTGAATGCATAGGGCCGTGAAAAGAACCCGAGAATGGGTACATGGAGGCTCTAAAGTTTCCTTTAGGATAGGTAACCTACCCCTCGTCGACCTTGCTTCGAAGAACCGTCTGCCAAAAATGAACTTTATTTAATTGCGGATTTTATACTTTGCAAGCAGAGATGGGAGATAGAGAACAGAGTACGGTCGCCCAATTTTCGGAGAACTTTCCCACTTTATGAAACATTTGGCAGTCCGGACCCAGCTACGAATACCTATACCTATATAAGTTAGCCCCATGTATATATACTAACTTTTCGGAGATAATTGAAAAGTTACACAAAAAGTTGCAAGTCTTTTGTGCGTAAAGTTTCAATTGTTCACGAACTATGTAGGGTGTAGGATGTAGTTAGGTACATATATGGAAAAGTCCTAAGAAAGGTTGAGTGGCTTTAAGTGCGATGGGGGTAAGTATATCTTTATATTTGTACATTCCATTTTAAATGTATTTAACTAAGTCAAGGGGAAGAACAGCGAATATCCGATTTTTCAAACTTAAGCCGCAAGTTCAAAGAAGCCAAACCTACTCTAAACGGCAAAGAATATTAATCGGGCTTTGCAAAAATGTAGGGATGACACCTACTTATTTTTTATTATTATAAATTTATTAACAGGTAAATAAATTAAAAAGTAAATAATATTTTGATTTAGTGTTAAATAGAGAGATATATTATGAAGCGGGGGAGTCTTCAAGGGGCTCTGGCACTGAGGCTTCTTAAAGGAGCCTATTTTGCCTTCCCTAGTAGATTCCTAGAGCCATCTTTTCACTCCAGAGGCAGTCAGGAAGACAAGGATCTTCTCTGGGTATATGTCAGCATGGGTTGCTGAATTTAAGGTTTCATCACTGAGGATGTTTCTTTCTGAGGCGACATAGAGCCGGACATTCTGTGAGTATGTGAAGAGAGGATTCGTCACTCTCAAGACAGAGTCTGCAGATAGGATCTAGTGAGACGCCAATGCGGTGAAGCTTTTTTTCACGAGACCGTGGCCGCTGATTATTCCTGTTAGGATCGTCAGGTTATTTTTGTTCAGATTATTCAGGAAGAGTGATTTTCTGGAGGAGAAGTTGGTGGAAAATTGTCTGGTGCAGTTCGACCCAGTTGTTTGGTGCCAAATCTCGTTTCTCAATGCGCGATATAAGTTCCTGATTTAGTTCCTGGAATTGTTTTTGCTGACTCCGCAGAAGGGTTTAGGTCCGATGACTGGAGCGGTTGCTCCGATTTTAGACAATGAGTAATCAGATTCATTGCAATCAAATCCTCTGTGGGCTGGAATCCAGTGGAGGAATTTAAAGTGCTAGCTGCCAGGGCTTCCGACTAGTGTCATAAAGAAAGGAAGGTATATTTTATCTAATATGGAGTCTTCAAGTTTAAGATGAAAAATAACTTTATATAGGGTACGTCGTTTATGGTTTTTAGATTGATGTTGGATAGAAGGTAGGAGAATTGGTGGTCGGTTGTGGTTTTGCAGATAAGGTTAACTTTTTGTTGCAGGAGAGCAGGTGAGCCATGGTAAGGGTAGGTCGTTCGTCACATAGATGACAAGGTGATTGTGTCTTATGTATATTTTCATTTTTTGGATACCTATTGTTGGAGTAGATTATTGTTTTGTTGCTGTTGGGATTAAAGTTTTTGTATGTTTGATTGTAGTTTGTCCAGGTACCTACCTATTGTTTTTTTTTTTTTAATTTTCAGTTTTCTAGGAGATAATTTTTGATATATATTTTGTTGTATTGGTAGAAGGTTATTGAGGATTCTGTTATTGCTGCCTTAGCAGCTGTGTCGGCTACTTCATTGCCTTTCATTACAAGGACCCAGACGATTTTCAGTGTTTCTGTGTTTTTTATTAGGAGGTCTCGTATTGTTTCAACGATTATGCAGTATAGCAGAGTAGTATAGTAGTGCGACATCCACAGCTGACGTAACACGCGCAACATACTCCCCTGAAAACACGTATATTGGTAGCTAATAGCAGGAGAAAACCTAATGTCGCGTTTAACAATACTCTTACTGTAGAACTATCCAAGCATGTAAGTATATAAGTATAAGGATGAAGAGCTGAGATCCTCAGTCCACGCATATTAGATCTTTTATCAGGGCAAGGTTTCCCATATGTTTCTTAAATAAATAAAAAAAAAGCTGGCTCAATTTGTCTGTATAGGAAGGCTTTAAAGAAAATCCTTTTTTTTGCAACTTTTTCAAAATCTTCGAAGCCAGCCCTGCTTAGACCTATAGCTGTTCCCAAACATTCCTTTGAGTGAATTTGTATTTTTGGGACGAATAGGGCCTACAATTTTATGCCAATACCGAGTTACTTATAATTGAGAAGTTGTTTTAGAAGAGGTGAACTTTTGGGTGTTTATTATATACGTTTGCTGTAAGTGATGTAAGTTATGCAGTGAAAAGTGTCTTTCCGGGGATAAAGGTCCCACACATACTAACCCCCTGCAGTCATTTTCTATTCTTCTACTGACTTGAATACGAACTTTTATAACCAGTAAAATTATTTCGGTTACAGGTTGGATTTCACTTATCAATCTACCCCCAGCGTCTTTCCTCACTCTCACATCGCTAGATTAAATTGCGTCCACTTGCTAATCTTTGTACGTAATGTCCTATCCATGCAACTTAAGTTTCACACGAAAACTTGCGCGTCCGTTTTTTGGGATGACTCTCCTCAGTTCACATGCGTTGGCTTCGTTATACCAATAACTATTAAGGAACACACACAAGTGCATCTCATCCTCTCAAATATTTAGTAAATTTTTCACATCATGGATCAAGCCCATGACACTGACACATTCCTGACACATTCTCGACATCTCACACAATTCATAAATACCGTCGCCTCAAGCCCAACAATTTGCCACATCTCTGTTTACACAAGAGTGGTAAATTCCTGTATAAATAAGACAATTACTTGTGCGGCGTGCGCCCACGGCCCCCCAATGAATTCCCATTACCCATTACCTACGATGATCTATCTCTCTCTCTCTCTCTCCCTCTATCTGTGGTGTATTTAATTATACATTTTAGGGTTCAATGGGCGATTGTAGTTTTATTTTAACGACTCTTGTGTCGCGCGTGCTGCTTAAGAAAATCCCCTTTACATATCACGGGTGCATGTAATTTATTTTTAAACCATCTCCCGTGTATTTCAAAAGTCATTTTAATTACCTCTTTAACCGCAGACATAACATGATACCGCCAGGAGAATACCACCCACGGGAAAAAAGCGAGAGTCTTCTTCAAATGTCCGTTGCATAGAACTGAGGAAGGACAAGTAAATCCCCCGAAAAACGTGCTTAAATGGATTAATGGACTTGAAGGGAAATATGGAATTAAATTGAATTGGGAAATATCATTTCGAGTGGATAAGGCAGACAGAACTCGCACTCTTTTGAGTTTTTAAATGGAAATTTGATAAAAAGATTCGATATAAGCACTAGTGGTAATGAATTCATTTCCGAAAATGCAACCATTTCGATGAATGAAAGCGATGCAGGCTGCAGCCCATCCCTGTTTCGGAAATTCGATACACGTACACCGTACACGGCACTTACACATTTAATGGCTCAATTTGAAATCGGAATTCGGAAAGCCATATGCAATCAAGTCATCCATGGCTATTGTCCCTTGTGACGCACCCACAATAAATAAGAAAATTGAACGAGTAGGTAGGTGTAGGTGTGTAATCATGTGCACAGGGGCAATTACTCAACATCGGTTTGGAGTTTGTAAGATTGTCAAATATCAACTGAAGGCATGTTTTTGGTTTTTTTGTAGTAACAGCAGAAATTGATGGTCTCGATGACTCTTGTCGTTTGAATGTCATGAAAAAGTTCTCTATACCGGAGAGATACCACCATATATACGGTAACAGCTGTAGCTCCTCTCGTAACACAAGTATCACGGCTAGTAGGTAGTCAACGCGTGTAATGCATCAATGTCCAGGTTGGGAACAGGAAAGCACCGACCTCCAGTATATTGGTGGACACCCGAAATCGCGGAACTGAGATCAGTGTGTCACCGAACGCGAAGAATTTACCAGCGCTCCCGGAGTAGATCCGCCGATGACCACCAATTACAACTCGCACGCAACGCACATCGAGAAGCAAGAACCCGTTTTAAAAAAGCAATTAAGTCCAGTAAGCGTCTCTGTTTTAAGAACCTTTGCGAAGAACTTAATAAAGACGTCTGGGGTAAAGCTTACAAAATCGTATCGATGAGGCTAAAAGGTCCCCGTATGCAATCGCCAACGTGCCCAGTATTGTTGCGGCAAATAGTTGAAACTCTATTTCCCCACCAAGAAAATAGTGGGCTGGGCATTCCAAGTGTTCACGAGATAGGGCCTATACCCATCATTACACACGAAGAATTATTCGAAGCATGTAAGAAGGTACGCGATAAGAAGGCTCCGGGAATGGATGGCATCCCAAATAGAGCGCTAAAAATCGCAATCAAAGCACGGCCCGACTTATTCTCCGAAATGTTTAACGCGTGTCTCCAGGAGGGCGTCTTTCCTGAGCCTTGGAAGCGTCAAAGACTTGTCCTACTGCCGAAAGGAAAGGGGAATACAAACGAGCCATCCTCTTACCGCCCTATCTGTTTATTGGACACAATTGGTAAAATTCTTGAGCGGATCGTTTACAATAGGCTCCAGCCAGCAATTGAAACGGCCGGAGGCCTCTCGGACCACCAATACGGTTTTCGTAAATCAAGATCTACCGTAGACGCAATCAATGCGGTAATAACGAGTGCCCAAGCCGCTATAGAGGGCAGGCGTTGGAAAGGAGGCACCAAAAAATACTGCGCCGTTATAACCCTGGACGTAAAAAACGCTTTTAATTCAGCAAATTGGGAGCGTATCATGAGTTGTCTTTACCGGATTGAAATACCAGAATATCTCCGTAAAATGGTAAAGAGCTATTTTGCGAAAAGAGTCCTGTTCTATGATTCTGATGAGGGAATAAAAGAGTATGAAGTAACTGGCGGCGTTCCACAAGGATCGGTCCTAGGTCCCTTGCTGTGGAACGTTATGTATGACGAAATTCTGCGCCTACCGATTCCAAGAGAAGCGTCAATCATCGGATTTGCAGATGACATTGCCGTGGTGATTGTGGCAAAAACTATAGAAGAGGTCGAACTACACTGCAACGAGACAGTTGCATCTGTACGTAGTTGGCTAGCTAATGCCGGTTTGCAACTCGCAGATCATAAAACGGAGGCAGTGCTTATTACAAGTAGGAAAGTTCGTGAAACGATAACGTTTAGCGTGGGAGGGCATGAAGTATTTTCTCAACCATTCATTAAATACCTAGGAGTGGTTATTGATGCTCGTCTAAGCTTCAAATATCATCTAGAGCATGTATGCGAAAAGTCTGCAAAAACTGTTAGTGCACTTTCGAGGTTGATGAGTAACATCGGAGGCCCGAAACAGAATAAGAGACTACTTCTTACAGGAGCTGTCGGCTCAACACTCATGTACGCAGCCGAAATATGGTCAAGTGCTACAAAAGTTAAGTCTTATGTACGCGGAACTAAATCCGTCTACCGTCTTAGCGCACTAAGAGTCGCCTGTGCATTCAGAACTGTTTCAAACGATGCTATACTCGTCGTATCTTCAATGCTACCCATCGATTTACTCGCTGAAGAAAAGAAAACGCTAAGAACCGAGCGAGTTCGAAATGGCCGGGTAGACGACGATAAAAGAAGGTACGAAAGAAATCGCAGTATCGCAACCTGGCAACAACAATGGAACGAATCGTTGAAGGGAAGATGGACACATCGTCTTATACCAGTGATTGATGCATGGATTAATCGAACTCATGGCGAAACAAATTTCTATCTGACCCAGTTTTTGACGGGTCATGGCTGTTACAGGGAATATCTCTTTAAACGCGGCCATGAAACCATCCCAAACTGTCCACATTGCGAGACCGTTTCTGAAAATGCGGAACACGTGTTCTTTCATTGCCCACGGTACGAAACCGAGAGGATTGCCTTACGGCATCAATTTGGGGAATGGCCCACTCCCGATAACATCGTAAATTACATGTTGCTTAAAGACGAAAATTGGACTATTGTAAGCAACGTGGCCGTGCGAATACTCAGCGATCTGAGGCGTTTAGAGCGCCAACGAAAAGTGAATAGCTCAAATAATAGAGTGATCTAATATGGCTTTATACCGACCCCCGCGAAGTAATGCCTTACGGCGGTTCCGCGGGGGACAAACATCGGTCTGTTCGGGAAGGGAGGTGGTTTTAGCCGGTAGGAATCCGGCACTACCAATGAACGTCGGATCATTGGTGCCTCATGCAAGGTTTCCACCTTCCATCGCAAAAAAAAAAAAAAAAAAAAGCTGTAGCTCCTCTTAAGTAGGTATTTGAAATCTTGACTACTTATAAATGCTTGAAAGTTCTGCAGATTGACCACAGTAGTTCTGGAAAAAGTATGCTGAGCTATACTGAGTGACAGATCTCAAGTTCGTTACCTAGATACGATCAAATTGCGCCAACTATCTGTATAGTTTTTTGACCTGTGCAATCTTGACTGAACTAACAGCAAAATATTCAACTTTCTGTCAAAACGAATTCCGAATGTTTTAACATACAGATCCATGGTCGGGACATTTTCATGGGTTTAACATGAAAGTTGTCATTGAGGCTAACCACCACTTCACTCAGAAAACTACAGCACTACGATTGCCCTACTGAATGCGCCACCTCTGTTGAATGTAGGCACTTCACTTCAACAGAGCTGCGGTAACCAACAAGAAATATTTGAAGACATTCAATTTAGCTATCAGACCTGCATACAGAGCTGTTAAAAACTCCTCAATGAGAATGCCCACGCATTCGAGGCTGTCACAGCCTCTCAACTTGTGGAAGCCATATGCAGAGCTGTCAGATCCTCACGAAGGCTGTCACAACCTCTCAAAAGATTTAAGCCGCAAGTGGTGCAGCAACCATTCAAATGCAAATATAACTTTCAAAAATGTCGTTAAAAAACACGCACCAGAGAGCTGAATAACTCGACTTCTGCGCCTTTGTGAAACAAGATTCATTGACCGGCATGGCAGTATTATTTCCTTTGTAGCGCTCTTCAAATGTATCTTAATAAGTCTTGAAGAAATAACTAGCTGAACGTGGGCGTTGTCTTCGAAAGTGTCAACACTTTTAGCAGCGGTCCAAAAAAGTGATATCCTAGTAAGCCTCATTATTTAACTGCTGAGTCGGGAAGCGAGGAGTAACAACGATTCTCGCTATTTTTTGGGTTGACCCTGACAATCTCTGTTGGGAAATTTTTGTTTCAGTTTAACGCTGCACAAAAGAAGTTCTGAATTCTCTTAAGAACATCAGAGCAAATGCCAACGATTTTTTCAGAGAGGCTTTTTAATTAGTATCCCAACTTGCCGAGGACTTATCACAGAACTTCATTGACACAGACAACGCTTTCCAATGCAGAAGCCTCTTCTACTGAAGCCTATTTTAGAGTGTCTGTACGGATTCCTTGCATAGATTCGTTAATACAAAATCTTACGGACAGATTCATGGTCATCGAAGACGTTCTACCATCGTTCCAAGGTCTTCTCCCAGGTTTTGCTGCAGTTGAACGAGTGAACGAAATGATTAACATGTTACTTTGATATTATTATTATTATTTTAATATTGGGTATTAATGGGGATCCATATAAGGTGACTGATCTCAAGTAATAAAAAAGCTATAGCTGGACCTCTCCACATCACAAATTTGATAAGTAAAGATAGGTGCCACAGCTCCGACAGCCTATAGAGATAGTAGCTTCTTCAAGCATCTAGGTCAGTAACCTCGGATGCTTTGCATAGGTACCTAAAACGGACTTAATTGCTCCGGTCCGTAGAGTCTTCGAACCTGATTACATAGAAGAGGAAAACGTCGTCTTTGGTGGCATCGCACAAGTATATAGTAAAAAGGGACCTCAAGGGAACTTGGATGGGTTTAGTAAGCTTGCTGCAGAGAGGCTTGTAAGTTTCACTTTTGTTCACCACAAACTGTGGTTTGGGCCGCCTTACGAGGTAATTAAAATAGAAGACATTTTCAGTGAAAGATTTTATTTTCATTTCTTTTTACTTTTCTTATGGACATGACTTTCATTGTGGGACCAGAATATCTCCCTTTGTTTTCAATAATCGATGTTGGGAACCCATAGTTACGAAGCAGTATATCCCACCCTAATTTCATCGATAGCCGTAATAAATTGACATGTATCCTAGACCTAATAAAATTCTTTCCAAGTTGCTGCAGTCATTTTAGAGATTTTTGATTTCCCCTCTTGATGTTCCCGGTTTCTTTCTTCCCGCAGTTGATTCCCTTATCATTAAGTACCTTAATTTTCCACATCATTCTGCTTTAGTACCTGTGAAAATTGCCGAAAAAAAAAAAAAACAAAAAAACGAAAAGGTCAACTCATTTGAGTGCCTATTTACCGCCCACGTGCACGCACGCCTATAACAACGTGATTATTGTATGCGCATCAATGATTTTAATGACAACACGGACAACAAGTCTGTGTAATCGAAAAACCCACCCTCTCAGCCAACGACGATGATAATCATAATGGATGGCAATTTGTAAAGATCGGCAAGCGGCAACTTCAATAGCCGGGACGGGATCTGCATCCACCACAAAGTCAATTGAGTGACATGCAAGGAACACCCAGTGAAATTGGCCACATGGCGCTTCGACTTCGACAGCCGGTCGGTGGCGCCTGAAATGTTTTTCTATGCGACTTCCTGAAGTCGGTTTGGCAGAAGGCTATCTTGGGGAAATATCTTCTATGCGGTTTGGTAGTGATAGATGCGGCAGATATTTTTCAAGTCTGTAAACACGCGGAATAGGATTGGTGACAGGTGCAAGGGTCTTTGATATTGTCCTAGGATTTAGCAATCAAGACAGAGATTGGTATTTATGTTTCCGTATCTGAGTATCGTGACATACACTCGAGGCAATTTGTGCTAAAGCAGAAAATGTCTCCCCAGTAGGTAATAATTTTGCATGCGATTTTATTGCGAAGGAATGGCCTTTGCAAATCGATTTATTGGAGGATGTTGGCGCAGTCCCCTCTCCATTTTATGCGTGCTTTATCAAAACTTGTTTTCCCCGAGAATAAGTCGTAATTTATGCACCAACAAGTGACGCTCCTCTCAAGTCTTTTTTGGACCGTCTTATTTTCTCTCCCTGATGAAGATTTTTTTTTTTTTTTGTAAATTGTAACCATAAATTATTTTTCCAGTGAAAGTGCTTATAGGAATTTGCCGAAGAAGGGAGTGCCCGTTTTAAACTGTCGTCGGGAGAGGTAGACATCTTCTCTACATGTCGCATAGGTACACGGTTTTTTTTTTTGTGCAGTGTGCCTGTATGTATTCATGAAATCATTCGTTAACGTCTCATGGACAATGATGCGGGCCCCAAGGTGGCAAAAAGTCCACCTAACCTAATCTTGAAGTTCGTTTTAAAATGTAGATTCCTCGTGAATATAAAGGGTGTCCCTTATTGCACGTAAAATGTAATTTTCACTGAAAATACAGATTTTTAATTAAAACGTTTAAATTTGTTATTGATTGTTATCTATCTATCTTCTTCTTCTATATATATAATTCTTTCGGGGTGTAACTTGATGAGGACGTAACTCGATAACCCCTGGGACGATTTTCATAACTCTTTTTCTGTTTTGTTCGTATTGCTGTATATCAGGTTTTTATTTACTTTTTGTCGCGAAAACAAAACTTGGAGGGGATGAAAGAGGTTATGAAAGTTTGTATGGGGAAATACACTTTGGAAAAAAAGAAACTGGATAGAAATCGAGTAGTGACGATAAAAAAAAAATATGTTAAATTTTAAAAGCAATTGTTGTTGTGAACTTCCGCTTTATACATCGTGTATCGTAAACGACATGTGCATTGTGCATTTTGCATGCTCACTTGCTCAGTATTATTATTTTCATAACATTAACAAATATGCGCGAAACAAAGTTCGCCGGGTCAGCTAGTATATGATAATATACAGATTGTGGTTATGTATGGAATAGCACGTCGGACAAATGGCCACCACGGCTTTGCTGGCTAGTACGTACTCTTTTATTGAAATTTTATTGAATTTTATTAATACACCTCCCAATTTCCTCTTTCAAGGCGTTGGTGGTCGTGGGCTTGTTTGTATAGACCTTTCTAAAAACCCCAAAGAAAAAAGTCCAATGCCGTTAGATCGCAAGATCTGAATGACCAATTCTGGCGGCATCCGATTAGGATTAGGAATTGACTTATGCAGTAATCGAATTGTTTGTATGGCTATATGGCATGTGGCTTCATTATTTTTAAAATATTGCTTAACAATGAAATTGCGTTTTTCTTTCGTATAGCCCTTCATTTTTACTAACCCCGAACTGTCAGCTGTCACATTGTTATCTTTTTTTCCGCTGACATCACTGTACTATTAAATGGCGCAAAATTCAAATTTTCCGTGAATTATGGGTCACCCTTTAGTTTAGTAAGACCAATAAATTTAAAACAAGAAAAGAATTATTCACTAAAAAATGCTACCAAAACGAATCATGCACGACTGGGTCGCACGAAACATTTATGTCCATAGATCCATAGTACCTACGTATGAATTCCTCGTTTTGATCATCAACAAGTTGTAAAAATAAATTATTCATAACGTGAGAGGTTCAACTTTGCCAGATGACTTTTAACTTCAACGTCTAGGCGCATATAATATTGAGTCTTACATTTTAAATAATATAATTTAAGCAACCAATTTTTGTCCCGTGAAACATTATAACTCGCAATCTCAAGTAGGTTTAGAAGCTCTGCTGCCATTCTCAAGTATCATTAGTCGTTCTCAAGTGCCTTGATTTCGATAGTGATAGTATCGTAATCTAGCATCTGCACCAAACCAACTTGTCAAGACAATAGCGATCTTATATTTTAATAATAGACTTGTGGGGTTTCTGGCTTATTGTTGTTAACTTCAACTTCGCATGGATAAGTTAAGCAAACACTTTCTCAGCTCGGTCGTTAGATGTTTAGCTGCGTGATAGTTACCCCCAGCGGATGGTTAATGTGTGAAGCTGTTTGTCGACAGATGGCTCTGTGTGACTTATATTGTCGTTGGGACCCAATTTATCACAGTGATTTTTTTTTTTGTCAAAAACTGTCTTCAAAACCCACAATGAGACCTTTAGAAGAGGCGCTTACATTATGTATGACTCTCGCAATGTCCCTATAACGCAGGAGTTGCGCGGAATGTAGGCCATAATGTGCTCCTTTCTTTTTTCACTGTTTCCCAATCGAATAGTTCAACAAATGTGATTCATAGATTCATACATATTCCTAAAACTCTTACTTCTGTGTAGATTCGCATTGGAAAGATATGTTTTTTTTTTTACAAGGATGGAATTATTTGACCTCATGAAGGAATCGGGACTTCAAACATTAGAAGAAGAATTTAAATTTTTGGAGGAACACCTTGAAGTCCACCACAATCTTGATGTCAAGGTTCTCGGTAATACTATTTCTCAATCCTTGGTCTTACATGTCTCAAATGTATACATCACTACATAATATAAAGCAAAGTCGCTTTTTCTGTCCCTATGTTCTTATGTATGCTTAAATCTTTAAAATTACGCAACGGATTTTGATGCGGTTTTTTTAATAGATAGAGTGATTGAAGAGGAAGGTTTATATGTATAAAAACATCCATTAAATTGTGGGGAAATACTGTTATTTTTGAGGTTTCTTATGTGATATCGTAAATAATTACATTTTTTCCGCTTACATTGCAAACGCAGGCTGAACCCTACATGCGAAGCCGGAGCGGGTCGCTAGTAAGCTATAAATTCATGGTCCAGATGCGATTTCTGCTGCACTTCTTCCAATAGGCCCTCTGAAAAAACCCCATGAAGCCAGGAACAAAGACTTAAAAAAATATAGCGAGAGCTTTCCAAGGAAATGTTCCCGCAGAAAATGTAGTTTAATGTTGATTACATCAGACCCTCTGATAAAAAACAACTTAAAGCATTTCCAAAAGAATTTTTCGAATTAATCGTAAAATATTTATATTCAAAATTTTTAAATTCTGAGACATTAGCATTCTGAAATATTAGCGATGAGAGTGAGAATGATTGTTTATCAGATGAATCAGAATTTTAGTTTTCATTTAATAATTTTGGGTAAATAAATTTAAACGATTTGTATTATTTATAATACACATAGTATGTACAACCTACTTACAACAAAATGCGGAACTATTTTATGTTGAGATTCTTTTTCAGTTTTTCAAAAATTTTTTTTGAAAACAAAAAAAAAAAAAAAAAATATTTAAAGAGTTTAGCAGGTAGCACTATTGCTGCATACTGCATTTGCCATGCAAACACAATTTGGAACGACTGTATAGTTTCATAATGTTTGTCATGTCTCATTCGTCTCGCTTGCCCTGCGTATAAGAAGTAGGGGAGACTGGGTACGGTTGAAACACAGGACGGTTGAAACAACACGAATATCTCGTGAGCCATACGCGCAGCGTCTATGAGTATTAGGGGTGAATGAAGCAAAAACAAGACCGTAGACGAATAGCAGTAATACATCGTTCATTCGGCGGTTCAGTTGTGAGTGAGAGCTTATGTTCTATTTAGACTACCAAAAGTAAGTATTTTCGTTTGGTTATTTTTCATTTTACTGGGGTTTCTATCCATGCGAGATTGCTGTGCGTATTTTTTTTGTATGCATTAAGGAGTCTAGAGTAGATCATGATGACTAGTTTAAACGTTTCAGTGTTGTTTTCGTTACTTTATAGATTTTTTTTACTTAAAGGGGGGGTTGGGGACGGTTGAAACAATTTTTCGGGTGACGGTTGAAACAATGTCTTTAATTATTTTGTTATTCCTATATAATATTTTAACGAAATTTGAAGAACCAGAAAGTCTACAATAAACACCGATACACCAGAGAAAGAACAAATAAAAAAGGATCATGAAGCAAGACTGTAACAAACCAGCTAACCAAGCTAAGAAATGGTTGGAAGGTGTAAAAAAGAAAATAAAAGTTACGAAAGTAAAAAAAAAATAATAATAATGCAGCATTCCAGTGCTCTATTATTATTTTTTTATTCAGAAGAAGAGGAGTTTTATTGCCTTGTCTGCTTGTCAACGTATTCAGGGAGCAGATCTAGTGAAAGTTGGATACAAATGTGTCACCAGTAAAATGTGGGCTCACAAAGAGTGCACAGAAGGTTGCAATAGTTATGTTTGGCACAATTGTGATTCGGAATATTCCGACAACTGAATTTTATCGATTGTATTATCGAAATTAAAGTAATGTTCCTTTTGTTTATTTTCAATTAATTTAATGAATAAGATTTTTTTTTTCTTTAATTTTTTGTTGCTTAGAAACACTGTTTATTTTTTTTATTTCTATATAAAACAATGACGTGATGAATATTGTCAAACAAAACTATTATTTATAATAAAAGTTAATTAAATATGTAACAATGGAAGATTATGTTCATGTTTCAACTGACCCCAACAACTGTTTCAACCGACCCTGGTATGGGTACGGTTGAAACAAATTTTCATTTTTGTTTTAATATGATGTATTACGCAAAATATCACACCGAATACTTAAAAAAACACTTAACATTTATACATAGAACCATGCTCCTACATTTCACATAACTTGATCACCGCTTAGCTTATAAACGGCAATGGTATGGACGGTATAAGCGAAATTGTTTCAACCGTACCCAGTCTCCCCTAAGATCATGGTGTTTGACTGTTCCATTCAACCGATGTCGCTGTAACTTTATCTGTGTTTGTGAGTGTTAGGCCCCAGTTATAGCCTTACGTAAAATGCAAACGCAAAAGTTGGAACAGTAAGAAAATCATATTTTTTTTCGTATAGGCGCCAGGCGGTGATAGCGAAAAATCTGCCAGAAAAATGTTTCCCTACGAAAACAATTACAACAAACCAACCCCCTGATTGCATTTCATCAGAAAAAAAATTCCTGACGGATGGAACGGTAAGGAAATGAAATATTTCAGTGGAATGATTTGGGTTTCTTTTATGGAATTGACTGAGAAGTTGATCAGAAAAAGTTTTTCGCACGGAAAAATGAATAAATTATTTTTCTAGAAAACTTAAAGATCATTTGCATATTTTTTTTTAATAATTCTTAATTCATAAGCAACATTTTAAGACCAAGATTGAGTTCAACAATCAAGTTTAAGTAGCCAAAAAAAAGTAAACGATTTCGGTTACCGCTATTCGGTTGTTGCCTGTGGTCGTCTTTGTCTCTGTCTGGTAGTTTTCTTGTATGCATGATTTGTTTTTTGAAAGTATATTGACCATCTGGCAACGCTACCGTCAACACAAATTAGACCAAAAACTTAAAAGCTGCTTTTTCGCTTAGGGGAGAGATGTCACATTACGGCAATCAGTTTACGAAAGAGAAAGCATGAATGTACATACATGACGTTTATTGTATTACCGAATCCGCTACTAGTGCCTTGAAT
The DNA here is from genome assembly GCA_946477585.1 of Cheilosia urbana. Lineage (NCBI taxonomy): Eukaryota > Metazoa > Arthropoda > Insecta > Diptera > Syrphidae > Cheilosia > Cheilosia urbana. Next base: position 3,578,367 of record OX297854.1, on the reverse strand, counting down.
TTTCTCTTGCTGTGGGTAGTTACGTCACAATTCAAATATGTTATGCTCGGTTTGTCTATAGAGGAAGCGAAGGGTTATCTGATGGTGTGAGCTGAGCATACCACACAAGCATGAAGCGCAGCTGCTATCGTCATTAAATACCTCACATATAATCTGGTGCTCCTCATAGACGATCCAGAAACCAAATTGCATGAGGAGTTATGCTTGCAAGAAACACTAAATTGTACGCAAACACTTGGCTTTGACACAAAGTTTGCACATCCTGAAAAAGTTTGTCTTAGCTCTCTCAAAAATGTGTCATTGCCTTTTAAAAGGTATACGTTAGTAGAACTGTCATCAGAATTTTTCACGGGGTTCGGATATTTCATTTTTGGCATGGGTAAAGAGAGAGGGAAAGTGCGACTTTTGAACGTATACCTCCTAGCACTTAATTGGTTCATTATAATCAACATTTGTCAAAGGCAACGTCTAACCATACTCTAACCCGTGGTACAGGGTACAATTATACTGGGGGAAGGCATAAAAAAAAAGTATGCAGATCCATGTCAAAAGAGAAATTTCAAAAAAAAAACACACACACAATCCCCCACAAGGAGCTTATGTCTACATACTACTTCAATCTACGAGTTCGCGTATTAGACGAAAAAGAAAACACAACCCCCCCTCCGAATTATTTAAACGTATTCATGTAGTCTGGGTCTCGGATAAAATTCCAGTCACGCCAAGAAAAACAACTCGACTCTATTGAGAGGCTGTATTAAAAAAGAAGACACACGCCAAGGCACGTGCTTCGCAAACCGGAACGATGCTGCGACGAGCTAATTTATGCTTGTGTTAGCCAAAATCCAGTCGTACAACGATGCTGCCATTCAAGCTTCGCCGATAGACAGATGTAGGTACGTAGTCACGAATATTTGCATGTAGATATTTTTATAGATTGCGTATCCCAGACAGTTGACTGCTATCAATGGTGAAAATTTGTCTCTTTCTGGATCTTGAAATAAGCTACCTCCCTGCGAACTTTACTTTCATATAAATACAATGCATACAGGGACACAAATATAAATTTCCATCTATCGATGAGTTTTCAGAATTGTATCCTAAGCGCCTTCCTGCAGTGCCAGCAAAAATCGATAACATACATACATTCAGACCTTAACCAGCCTCAACCTTTTATCCATTCCAATCCATACGGCCACTGGCAATCCAATTACGCATTCCCTGCAGCTAGTAAAGGTCTACATACTTCTCACATCAACTGCCAATGTTGTATTCATATATAGTTGTTGCTTTCTGTGAAATCCCTTCGGCTTCGGTCAAAAACCATCATAGCCAATTAACTATCAATTTCCGTGTAATCAAGAGTCCTTTTACCCGCACTCCCGTATAAGAGCAGGGGGGACCAATTAATTTCCCTAGTCATTCATAGTCTTCTGTTTTGTAGCCGATAACTGGTTGGCCGGGATGGGATGGTCGGGATGATTGGAACTCTTGTATCTATTAGATACCACTTGTGGCAATGCAATTACGTACGTACACAGTGAGGAACATGGAAAAGATGTGTTCGCTGTGCGTACAAGATCGATTAATCGCTTAACATGCTTCGACACTGTGAATGTTAAGGAAACAAACAACATGGATTGTTGGGTGTTGCTGTTGCTACTACTTATCGTTCAATCGATGGAGGAACTTTAGCAATAAGCACTCAAAGACTCAGTTGAATGAACATCAAAAAGGGTGCTGACTGGGGATGCGTGTTTAAAAACAGCTATTGGTGCACGGTTATGCTTACGGGCTTATGGGCCCGTTCGTTACGTCTTTTTTAAGCGCTCGTCGTCCTTATTTCACAAAGTCACGTTAACTCTTCGATGGCCTAGTTAAATGTCCGGTTTTTTGGAATACTTTGTTCACCGTTAGCTATAAGCGAGTTTGTCTTTCTGATGCTGTTTTTTTTATGACCAAGTTTTAGTGCGTAATCTACCTTCCCGGTCTTGACTTCCTAAGCGTGTAAGCACCAAAGACTATTTAAAGTAGTGGACAAATTTTGATTGACAGACATCAGGGACATAAGCTCCGAAAATTTGAGAAAATAGATGTCAAAAACTCTCACGCTAGTGAGAAGATAAATGTCAAAAATTCTCGCGCTAAATAAAAGTAGTTTGAAAAAAATATATTGACTTTTTTTTTACTTTTCCTTAAAATAAACATTAAATTGATAATGACACTAAGGTGTTAAGAATGTGGGTGTTGTTTTTATTGGTACTTTGTAAAAAAAATGTGTGAAACATGGAGTTTCAACTTTTTATGATAGCACATTCTTCTTCATACAAAATGTTGGAATTATGTCCCATCTTTGAAAAATAAATTATAGACTTATATCCCGCTTTGGAGGCACATAGTTCCACAATAAAAAAAAATCTATTATGAACTTGTGTCTCATGGATTTATATCCCGGTGCTGTTAACAATACCCGCCGGGTGGCACTTTTTCAATAAAAAATAATTTGTAAATGAATCTATAACTATAAACGTAAAAATGACAAATATTAAGTATAGATTTTTACAAAACTTTACTTGTCCTCGAATAATCTTCGGCGCCAAAAAATATTCATCCATTCATATTTCAGGTTTTTCTTTTTAATTTTGTTTATATGAATTACATTTTTGAAAGCAGAACTCAACAGAACACGTCTGTTTAAATGTAAACCTTGGGGGTTGTTCCAAAAATAGGTCAAGAACATGCAAGTTAAGCCCAAGTTTCCACTAAGGCAAAAGTGAATTTCAGAAAATACGCCTGAACATTCTATTAGGCTTGCATGTTTTCAAATTCGTTTTTTAGCGCCATATCTGTACAAAATCAAAATAGGATTGGAAATTCTGTAGTTGAATAACACTTAACAGTGTTGAATGACGTTACTAAAAAAATGATGTTACTAATGTACAGTAATTCAGTAAATTCGTAAAAATACGAGTATATGATTTGACTAATAACAAAAATAAATAATCGGCACAGTGGCTTAGTGGTTCGTGTGTTGGACTACTAAGCGAGGTGTCCCAGGTTCGAATACCGCAAAAATCCAAACTCCAACTCAGGGTTTTTTTTTTTCCACTGCGCCTCCGAGAGTATAAGTCTTGAAAGAACTTCTCAATTAGCCGCTAAAAATGAAAATCACACGGAAAACATGTGAGAAGCTAGGCCTAGGGTTCCTATGGACCAGTTGCGCCAACTATTTATTTATTTATTATTACAACTAATTAAGCGGATTCTGTGATTTGATTTCTGATTTCAGGTTTCACGTTCCCTAATTGAATTTCAATTGAATTTTGAAATGAATTATATCTTAAAATATAAAAACGTTCGTGCGTATGTATGACCGACCATAACGGCTGAACCACTGAAGCTATCCCCGTTATATTCACACCATATGTTTGTGTGGTGCTCCGGATGGTTTATGTTTATTTTAGACCCTATAGGGGGCGCTGGGGTCGCTTTTTTAAAAATTCTTATTTATGGACCGATTTGGCTCAAATTTACACCATATAACACTTAAAAAAATAGAAAGCTTTTGCCAAAATTGGGACCCGATAGGTGGCGCTGGAAGATATTTACGAAAAGTTAGATTTCCCTGCATATCGATATTGTATCAACAACATTAAATTTAATTGTAATAATATAGTTGGCGTTGGTTGTTCAAACTTTTTTGAATTTAACATTTCAGTAATTCATTTCATTTAGCTGTACAATTCTTCGACGAAAACTCCAAATTAGTTTTTAATCAATTTGAAATAGATAAAAAACATTTCCATGTTCTTACTGGGCCAAATTTTATTATTTTTCTTTTGTTTTGTTCGTGTTGGTGAATTTCAAGCTTAGGCAGTCTCAAGAGATAACATTTTGGACCCGATAGGTGGCGCTGTTGCCGATCTCCCAAACAGCTCTACCAAGTTGATTGAAATTTGTGGATGGGTAGGTATGGTTGCTTCAAGATTGAAAATACTATAGTTTCGGACCCTATAGATGGTATTTTGCAAAACATAAGCGGGATAGGATAACGGGTTGTGGAAGCATTAAAATTATAAATGGACATTGTCCAAATAAAGGACTTTGCGAAATGTGAGCAGGACTTAGAAAAAAGACTGACGTCCGTATGTGCGCACTCATAACTCGGGAACCTATCCTTCAATTTTTATTTTGGTTTAAATTTGCATGGGCCCAAGGAAGGACATATGCTACTTTTTGTCGTGAAAATAAAACTTTATGGGGATTAGTTGAATTTTTGAATTCTTTGGATGTTCCGGACTTACATCTATACAATTGAAAGTCGGCTCATTTATAATTTTGTTTCGCAACCTCAATGCACCGAGACTTTGTAACAGAACGCGTTTGATTTGGTGGTGAAGGACCCCAAATCAAATGTCATGCAAGCGACGGTTTTGAGGAAAAAATTCAAAGACAAACATTCTCATTCCAAGGAATCCGCTTACTGAGAACGAATTTGTACGTCGTGTACTGTTAAACCATTTTAGTCAAAAAGCGGAAGGTTGGCCGACACGATAATCTTCTTTGTTGCGTTTGTCTACGCCTAAGGAAGGTTCATACGGCAAAAATTGGAGAATTTGAACGGGAATTTGGAAAGTTTTTGAAAATTGATTTTCCATACATTTTCTACGCAGAGTTTTTTTTTTAATTTTGATCGTAGTATACAGTGAGAACGTATTTGTTAAAAGCTATAGTTGGGATCAATAAATTTAATTTCAGGTGGGAGTGAAAATTATTTTTAGTCAAAATGTCAATTTTGGGCGGGACGAAGTTCGCCGGGCAGCTAGTATATTATATAATGAAAGAAAATGTTTTTTTTTATGTTAAAAAAGAAATGTCTTTGTTGCTCTGTTTTCTTTTGCTATATTAGTATTTTATGTGGAGGTCCATTTTTTCGGCTCGGTCCCCCTCTTAGTCCCCTTTTTGAAATTTCTTCAGCGGCAACGCTGGTTGGTGTGTTCACGGCGAGCTAAAGTGGAGAACAAAATTGACATCTCCGAGATATTGACATTATTGTCAGAACTCATCAAGTTTTGATTGACACGTTTGCAAATATTTGTACCGGGGTAGGTTAAGTTGTGAAGTGAAGTAAGTCGAAGTACCCATATGAACTGTCAACAAGAAGGGATGGACAACCATCGATGGATTGGGCTGAATAGTTAACTTGATTTGAACTACTACTTTTGTGAATCAATTATTTATTTTATTAATTATCAAGATTTTCTGCAAAATAAAGTAAACCCATATTTACAGTCTAAAGTTGCGACTCTTCTAAAGTATAAGGCACTAAATCTAAGCAAACTATGCTAACGTAGTAAGTATACGTAATTCGTCTTAAGTTTAAAAATATATACCTACAGCATCTAATAAAATTTGTTCTGATCACACGTAAGCGTAAGCCTCTGTGTTATTGTTTAAAAATAAAATCCTAAAATACTTAAACTGGCACCGATTATAAAAATATAGCAAGCGTGATGGATTCCCTGTAATAATTTCGTCGCCACCATTGGCAGATTTAATAATTTACTTTAACTTGTTGCTCCTTTTTTCGACGCATGAACTTCCTAACCGCAGCCTCGAGTAACCATGATAAAAATCCCAGAAGTGTCAGCAGATTGAGGAGGTGAATCGAAGCGGAGTAACCAGTCGTATCGGTGACCATACCTGAAATTGAGAAAGTCAATCGTTAGACTCGAGCTAAAAAAAAGATAACTCTAAACCCACCTAGGACAGGTGCGAAAGCGAGTGTGAATATTCCATTCGAAATCAGTTGAAGACCCGAAGCAGCTGGTAAGCGATTCAATGGCACGTAGCTGGGAATGATAAGCGGTGCGAAGATCGTTCGAAAACCCTTTCCGAAACCGATTAGAACACAGGCAAACAATAGAATTTTAAAATTCCGAAAATGTGCTACCACAGCCCGCCCTATCACAATCGATCCAATTCCAATGCAAAATAACATCTTGTTGTCCAACTTAATATTCTCCAAGGCGAAGGGAGACAAAAACCGGACAGCCATATCTATGCTGCCGATTAGGGACATCGCCGTGGAGATCTGTACATTGTTGTAGCCAAAATCGTTGAGAATAAACGGCGACAAAAGCGAGAAGTTCATCTCTCCAAACAGAATGACGGTCACACCTAAGATCAGGTTGACAAATGTAAAGTCCTTAAGCAGATTCAAGTCGAAGAAGCGTACAACTTTTTGCACGAATGTCAGGGGTTTTTCAATAACGGCTAAGGCCTCCTCTTTAGCCCTCTCCCTTTCGGATTCAATCTGTTTCTGCAGAAACACCTTCTCTTCGGCACATGTGCATTTAAGGTCGTCTTTTTCCTGCTTGGAATAGATACTGGCCTTGCTGTTGTAGCCATCCATGTCCTCCTTCTCCCGGTGGAAGTAGTTGGGCCTTGATGAGGTTTCCGATTGAAGCATCTTCGCCTCAAACGGGTAACAAACCGACATATGCCTTTGATGCCTTCGCGGTCCATTCGCATCGGTTGGCAAAGACATCTTTGAGCCGTAATACCCATCATTGGCACGTGCCAACATTGGAGGGCCTGGTTCAGTGATCTCAAATCCCGGCATATCTGCGTCGTCGTCGTTGAAGGCGTACTCACTCGTGAAGATGCTACGCTTGCGCTTCTTAGCCTGGCAGTACCGGCATTCATACTCCGGCTCGGTATAGCTCGTGAGGGCTTTCTCATCTGGCTTTGGCTGTAGTTTCACATGCCTCAGCACGGGTTGCAGTACCATGCCGGCTACAATCGCATTCATAGATACGGCGGCAAAGATAAAAACTGTCCCCCGAAAACCATACTCATACAAAATTATGGTGACTATATGGGGGAATATGATTGGTCCGAGGCCTGTGATTGTCCATGAGAAGCCAGTCGCCTTGCGACGGTTGTTGTGGAAATATGTGTTGACAGCCAGCGATGTGGACGACATGTTGACGCCCAAGCCGATACCTAGAGGAGGGAATTGGAATATCAGTCTTTGACGGGGAAGAAATTTGAAAGGTTGGTCATACCCATGACAATTGAAAAGAATGTAATGAACTGGATAAATGTCGTGCAATAGGCTGTTGCTATGAGCCCTATAGTGCTGAATATTGCACCAGCTATGGCTACCTGTCGGAAGGTGAATCGCCGGAACATCGCTCCATTGAAGAGGCCTGTCAATGCGGCTGTAGCCATGAGAAAGTTGACGATTGTACTGATCTCGGAAGCTTTTAGGCCGAGACCGTAGAGCCGATCGCGGTAGATAAGTCCATATTGTTGAAAGCAGGGAAAGGTCGTTAACTGAAAAGAAGTTTACAGTTTGAATTTTAGTTGGTAAGAGTAGATAGCGGAAATAAGAAAAATAATTCTGTAGCGGTACCAGGAAGCTCAGCATGTGGTGTAAACTGAAAGGCTTCCTGGATAAACTAAGAGCCCAAAATATATTCCAGCAGCTCTTTTCCGTAAGGCGTATCAATAATCCAAATTTTTACTTCCTAAGTCCAACATCGAGTTATTTTAGAGAATTGCTTACAGGCGTCAAAAAGTTATTCTTCGTTTTCCTAGATTGTGTATTCGTAGTTCCTGGAAATGTTCAGCTTGATTCGATGTTAAAAAATCACAGACCCACAGACCTAGGCAAACTATATTTCTAACAACGAGTTGAAATCAAAACCTATATACGATCTGCTGTACCGGTTTTGTTATCGAATGCAGTTTTTCAGCTATGAAAAATAGATTTGCGAGAGGAAAACATACATTTTGGAATAGAAGAAGTGGACAATAGTAAGTGTAAATTAAATCGTTATCATTAACAAAAAGACCCCAAGAAAAAGACAAGTAAGAATGTAAGCAAAAGTAACGAGTAATACTTTAGTTTTCGGATCCACTACATTACCGACGTATGCGGGGGTTGTGAGTTAAGTAGATGGCCTCGGCAACAAGTTAAATTTCGAGCCCCGTTTATAAGTCGATTCATAATTTCGAATGAGGAGGAACCAATCAAAAGCGATTCTCGCAAAGTCTGTACGTCTGGCTGAAGGCTACATAACTAGATGGATTTTTGTTTTAAATTGTATAGAGTTTTTAAGAAGCAATACAAAAATCATAGCAATGCCCATAACATGCGCCCAGGCTATTAAGCTAAAATCAAAGTGCAATTTAGTCTCCATCCATTTACCATCGGATGGATGCCTTCTTACCAGTAAAGAAGACGTACACCTTACACCAATATCCGCAGGTGTACTTCAATTTGTCGGGGGATGATCAAGTCGATAGGCTAAACAGAGGGCAAACAAATATTTTTAGAACTCGGTCGAGCGCTATAGCAACTGTGTGCGAACGTTTATAATAATTTCGGTACCACATGTTTAGTTAGCATATACCTAGAGTAAGATAGTAGCAAGATTCCACCCCACCGAAAAATTCACGCCGTGCACCCGCAAGGCCGTAAGCGTATCGAAACTGCTACAAAATTCATTCCTAGACCCCTGTGGCTTACAAATGTATGACAAAAATCGAACTTGCCTTCCCCCGATTGGTTGTTAGACTATTATGATACGCAACTGCGTTACATTTCAAACATATTTATTTGGAAATCACAGTTGTTTAAAGAATTTGCGAAGTTCCTTTTTCGACTAAAAAAATGGAAAAAGTACCAACAAATTGTATTAGAGTCCTCGAAAAAAGTGTCAAATTTTCGAACAGCGGTCACGCTGGTCCAGCGCGCGGTTCATTCACATATTCAAATCCGATTCGGAAAGTTCCGTAGCACAATTGCGGAAAAAAAAAACGCACAAAATAAAGGCACAAAACTTGCGACAATTTCCTGTTATTGAGAGCTTCAACCTTTAAAAAATCGCATAGTTATTTGATATGTACTGCCGTATTAGATGCCGTATACCTATTTTATGAACCGTTTTTTTTTTTATCTAGCACTTTATTTAATATATGAGTTTCAAAAAGCATAATTGAAAGATTCGGAATATACTTATCTTATTTTTTAGTCAGGCTAAATTATAGTTTCAAATTCTAAGATTACAAAATAATTCTTCATTAATTACTCTTCGTTCTGGTCGACGTGTGAAACTTCAATAAGAATCCGAGTGTAAACGTGTCCCAAGTCCCAACAAGTTTACAGGTTACAGCGGTTGTTTTAATTGCTGACTTCTGGGATATTGGACCGACTGAACTCAATGTGGTTGACGTATGACGTTACAACTTGACTTTTCACTGACGTTTGATAAACATTGGTTTTATGAAGAAGTTCACTGATAAACTCATCAACCCTTGTGCGCAAAACAGCGAGTATTTTTCCCAAAACATGAATGTAGTTGTCCTTGCCACATATTAGCCCTCTCATTGAGGTCGAGTTGTATTTCCAGCTGGCTGTTTCGATTTTCCAAGTGCATAAACTTATGTCGTTTTCCATTGGGCAAAAAGAAGTGTCCGGGAGAGTCAGGAAACGAAAAATTCGCTTCCGAAAAGGTTCCATTGGCACAAAAGATACTCTTCTGCTGATTCTGAGAAGACAATTTCGCTTCTCGATTTGAAGTCAGAATCCACTCAAGAAGCACTCACACAAGGGTAATTTATGTATTTTATACAAGTCAGATGACAACTGCCATTGGATTACAGATTGAGTCGATCCCCGAGTGAACCCAATGGAAAACGACATTAGTAGTTATCTCTTCGTGTTTTACCTTGATGTTATATATCTCAGAGACAAGCCAAGGTTGGCCTTTGATGCCAGCTCTTTGACAAGTTCTTTATTTTTTTTCATTCAGTATTTCCCTAAACGTCTCAATGTTAATACTTTTCGGTGCTACTCTGATCGGAAGATGTTTCGAGTATTCCCCGCTTACGCATTTAGTTAGGTTATCTTTTTTACAAGATTTAGGTTGACAATTTTGTATGTTTGTATCTTAATTGTTACAACTCACTCAGCTTGTATTCACTATAAATAGTCACAACTTTTATGGCTCATTTGAAGTTAGATTCTCACTAGGTATTTTTAGTTAAATTACAAACAATTTTTCTAAGAGCTCTTTATTTTGCATAGCTGTTTGACTGTTCCAAACGCCATCCTATCCCGGTACACTCATCTTAAGGACAAATTACATGGTATCTTATAGGTTATAATCGATAAAATTAGGGTAACAAAAACAATACTTTTCAATCGTTTCTACAAAGCTAACTATTCCAAGCTTCTCCGCTCTTTTTATTCTTTTTTTTAAACTTCCGCTCGAAGTTTGAACAAAATCTCACTTAAGCCTACTGTCTTAGCAACTATGGTATTCCGCACCTTTTCTAATATATACAAGAAATTCAATTTCAAACTATCATTACAAGGAATTTTTTAATTCACAAGTGGTAAGTCTAATAATTTTAATCTATCACGGCAACACTGGCTGAGCGGTGCGATCAGCAATCAGGTATGGTATGCGCACGGCACAAGCGTTTCATTTGCGCTTGATGTTTGGGGAGTCGTTTTCTGGGTGCTCCTGATGGTGTTAGTATGCCAAAATGCTGCTGCTGCAATTCGAGGGGGTCGCAAGTTATCGTCGCCACTTTTATAGTCTGAGCGTATATGACTTCCATATGGCAGCTTTAGATCTCCGCCTCGGCTAGTTGCTCCTTGTTGCGGCGCACAAATCGTCTAACCAGAGCTTCGGCTGACCAACCTAACAGCGCCACAAATGTCAACAAGTTTATAAAGTGAATGGTGATCACATAGCTGGTCGCATCAGTGATCATACCTGCAAGAGAGAGATACACAAAAGATGTCACTACAACACAGGGGATATTAAATGTTCAAGAAATGCTCACCAACGATGGGTCCACAGAATAGTGTGAATATTCCGTTGGCAATCAACGCCAGACCGGAAGCAGCTGGCAGGCGATTCAGCGGCACGTAGCTGGGTATGATCAGAGGCGTGAAGATCGCACGAAGACCCTTGCCAAAGCCAATCAAGATGAAGGCGACCAGCAGAATTTTAAAAGAGCGAATGTAGGCGACGAAAGCCCTCCCGATGGCAATCGCCATTATTCCAATGGAGAACAGAACCCTATTGTCCCACTTGATTTTCTCCAGAACGAATGGAGCCAAAAACCGAACACAAATGTCCATGCCTCCGATGAGAGACATCGCCATAGAGATCTGTCCATTGGTGAAGCCAAAGTCGTTGAGGATGAATGGCGTTAAGACTGAGAAATTCATCTCGCCAAACAGAATGATGGTCATTCCAAAGACCAGAATGAGAAATGTTGGGTCTTTCAGCAGATCCAAGTCGAAGAATTTAACAACTTTCTGCATGAACGTCAAAGGAGGCTTTCCAATAACGGCGGCGTCCTCCTCCTTTTGCATATCCTTTTCGACTTCAATTTGCTTCTGTAGCAGTGCCTTCTCTTCGGCACATCTGCATTTGAACTCGTCCATACCCGATTTGGAGTAGACACTGACTTTGCTGTTGTAACGATCCAGGTCCTCCTTCTCTCGGTTGAAGTAGTTCGGCTTTGAGAACGACTCCGACGGGAGGTTTTTCTGCTCACCATGGCCAGCAGTCGAAATGCGCCTTTGAAGCTTCCTCGGTCCATTGATATCAGATGCCAGTGACAGCTTTGAGCCATACCACCCATCGTTGGCACGCGCCAACATCGGAGTGCACGGTTCTGTGATCTCGAATCCCGGCATTTCGGCGTCGTCGTCATTGAAGGTGTACTGCCTCGTGAAGATGCTGAGTTTGCGTTGTCTAGCCTGACAGTGCTTGCATTCGTACTCCGGGTCAGGATCGCTCGTGAGAGCTTCTTCACCAGGCTTTGGCTGGGGTATCACATGCATCAGTACGGGCTGTAGTACTATACCGGCGACGAAAACGTTTAGAGATATCGCAGCGAAGATCAGAACAGTTCCTTGTACCCCGTATTCGCGCAGCGTCAGAGTGACTACATGGGGGAATATGATTGGTCCCAGGCCGGTAATTGTCCACGAGAATCCTGTCGCCTTGCGACGTTTGTTGCTGAAATATGTATTTACAGCTAGCGATGTGGCTGACATGTTGATGCCCATGCCAAAGCCTTGGGGGAGAACATTAAAATGTCATGGAATCTGCAAATAGTTTAAGCATTTGTCTCTCTCTTACCAAATATCATCGCAAAGAATACGACGAACTGAAAAAATGTTGTGCAGAAGGCTGATGCTATGATGCCTGTCGTTATGAACACGCTGCCCGTGATGGCGACTTGTCGGAAAGTGAATCGTCGAAACATTGCTCCATTGATGAGGCCCGTCAATGAGGATACGCCAATGACAATGTTGATTATCGTACTGATCTCAGATCCCTTCAAGCCCAGACTGTACAGACGTTCGCGGTAAATGAGTCCGTATTGTTGCATGCATGGAAACAGCGATAGCTGAAGTTTAATTAGATTTTGATTTTAGATTTTGTGCTAGTGGAGGTCCTTGTTAGTGTGGTTAGTAGTTATAATCATTATGGTGCCACTTTTGAAACACACAATCAATTAGTAACAAATCACACCTTGACAGATATTCAGCGTTAAGACCGTTTAAAGTTCGCGGTATAAAATCCAAATTCCTCTATACCTACTCACTGTGCGAACTATCGTAACAGATCGGTTACTTCGCGTGATTTCCCCATTTGTTTTTTTTTTTTTTTTGAATTCAATATCTCTTTATACGGTTTATTAAAAAAAAAACGCATTACTCCAATGAATTAAGTTGCGTTTTTTGGGTCACAACTTGGTCATGGAGTCCACAGTCCGTGAACTGTGACCAACATCGGCTCGGTATCGGTTCAAGCTCACAGCGAACGTTTGTTGAACAACTTAAATATTTGTATATATGTAGGTAGCTACATAGCAAAAGAGGGAGTAGTCACAAGATTAAGAAAAATTGTTTTTCTTTATCCTGTCTCCAAAAACAGGGAACTGTGACTCATCGGAAAGTATGAGCGAATACAAGTACCCGAAATTAAGTAGACAAAAGACAAATAAGAAAACCAACAACACGTGGCAGAGACCCGCCTTTTACAGAAACTAACAAACGTAAACATACAAAAAATATACGGGACTGCGACTCACCATATTATGTACCGTGACACACATGTCCAGACGGTGCAGGGAAATAAGTCCCCAGGAACTAAGTCCACTGAGGGACTTAGTTCCCACCTAATGGGAAATAAAACCACTTTCGTGAAGTGGACTTAGTTCCCATGTAAGGTGGGAAATAAATTTCGAAAACTCTGAGTGGTTTTATTTCCCTTTTAATGTGAAGTAAATTATCACTGTCGACTAAGAACAAAGTTAAATTAAAGAGTCAAGTTGGTACTTTCGCAATTTTTATTAACTAAAGAGAAATTAAATTTTAACTGAGGCAGAGCAATATATGTAAAAAATTTCAAAAACGAAATTTGGTTTGCAGGACTCTGAAAGTAATCAAAGAAAAATCTACGCTCACCATGACCGGTCGTGCGAATTTTGTACTTTTATTTTCTAAAATTTTCGAAGGCTAAAAATGACAATTTATTTTCTCAAACAACTTTTTTGTTTTAGCCTTTGAAAATTTGAGAAAATAAAAGTAAAAAATTCGCGTGAGTTTAGTCTCGTGGACTTATGTCCCTGCGCCAAAAATCACCGCAATTTTTCTTTGATTATTTTCAGAGTCTTGCTAATTTCGAAGAGAGTATTTTGTCATACAGAATAAAACTTAAAAAATTCAGCTTGCAAGACTCTGAAAATAGTCAAAGAAAAACAGCTGTGACTATTTAAACAAAAGTGTATCCAATTCTAAATGTTGGAAGTTAGTTCCCTCTTCCTATTTTTGAATGTGTAATAAGTTCCCATAAGAAAGTGAACTCAGTTCCCAACTTACATGGGAACTAAGTCCACTTCACGAAAGTGGTTTTACTTCCCACTAAGAAGGCTAAAAATGACAATTTCCTGCACCTGTCCAGACAGTGATGTCACATTTTTTTTATCCAATTCTTGGTTCCAAGTTAAGCGAGAGATTCGCGTTTTATTCGCCGTGAGAAGAATTCACTTGCCGGCGAGTTTATCTGAGAATCCCATAATTCAAAAAATTTAATCCATCAGAAGCGAAATAAGCTCGTATAAAATTTCATTGGAAGAATCGGCTGCGATTCTTAAAAGCACACTTGGAAGAACTGAATGCGATCGCCTATATAAATATTATGCAAATGCGGTAAGGATTTTAAAATTTCATTGGAAGAATCGGCTGCGATTCGATAAAGCCCACGTGGAAGAACTGAATGCGATCGCCTATATAAATATTATGCAAATGCGGTAAGGATTTTAAAATTTCTGTGGAAGAATCGGCTGCGATTCGTAAAAGCACACTTTGGAAGAACTGAATGCGATCGCCTATATAAATATTATGCAAATGCGGTAAGGATTTTAAAATTTCAGTGGAAGAATCGGCTCCGATTCGTAAAAGCCCACTTGGAAGAACTGAATGCGATCGCCTATATAAATATTATACAAAATCGGTAAGGATTTTAAAATTTCTGTGGAAGAATCGGCTGCGATTCGTAAAAGCACACTTTGAAGAACTGAATGCGATCGCCTATATAAATATTATGCAAATGCGGTAAGGATTTTAAAATTTCATTGGAAGAATCGGCTGCGATTCGTTAAAGCCCACGTGGAAGAACTGAATGCGATCGCCTATATAAATATGTATTATGCAAATGCGTTAGCGAAAATGGTTTAAACATTTCAGCAAACGGCATGAGAATTAGCAGGGGCGAACAAAGCGACCTCGTAAGCGAAGAATATGCGGCGAGTCCTAAGACAAGACAGTACTTATACTGGATTGCGTTGTATATACACATCATTCTAGTGGACAGTGGTATGTCTGTATGTCTGTCTATCAGACTGCAAGAATTAAATTGGTGTGCGGCTGATATGCAACGGCAAGATACCTCTAAAAATTTGTACGCTAGAAAAGCTCTAAGGTCTAAAAATCATCGTTCAAATAGATCGATAACCAAGAAGACTACTTTTGATCGGTTAGTGGTACGCCAATGCCAACAGAGTGTAGCCATGTGGCCCTTCGCCAGTTGATGGACAAATTTCAGTTGGAGCAGCCGAAAATATTGGCCTCGTATTTGAATAAGTTTGTATCGAAATAAAATAGTTAAAAGTTCCTCAAACTAGTAAGCGATTTATTTACTACTCCCCGTGCAACGTTGCTAAACGCATCTTTATGAGCAGCATATGATGCGCATTCAGTGATAATTGCGATCATAAAACGAAATACCACCCAAGAGTACCTGTTTGCTTGGATGCTTGCCCAAATTTTACGACATCCCTTTCGATGAAATGAAACGCGGAAGACTATACCCATTTTAGTGCTCCCCGTCCCCATACATACGGCTATCACATTTTGATAAACTCTCATCGCACGTGTCTATCTCGAGTTCTCTTCCATCACCTACCTTATGCGGAGTAGTGTTTACTTTCCGAAGTAAGCCTCCGGCACTCATGGCCAACAAACTCATCAAACGAATGGAATGCCACCCACGGGAAAACGAACAAGTTGCGAGCGGTAAGAAGCCATAAACATTTATGCTGGTGTAATCCTAAAACAACAGATGGAGGACGCGTCGTTTTTCAATGGCACCCCGTGGAAATGGCTCAATCTCAAGAGAGCGAAAGGATTTGAATTAATTAGAGCAGCTGAAGTGGAGCTGTCAAGTGGATTCCCATTCCGGAAATTATTAATGGGGATGGATGCATTTAAAGTGTGCGCGCGCATTTGCAATTGAAACAGCTAATGGGCCACTTGGATATTAAAATTTTCTCAGAAATCCGAATCACTTCCTGCCATCCAGCATCCAGCCAGTCTCCATAATTTATTCCACTCAATGACTCAATTTGTGTCAGCGACAACCGCAATTTGGGTATACCTTTGACACACCTATTTCGGTCCCTATAAACAAAACGCCCAGAGTTAGTGCAGAGCCTATCCTCGTATACTCACATTAGATATGCCAGCAAATATGCATACAACCCATCCCCATCCGCCGTCGGGAGCGACGAAATTCTCACCCAAATCGCTTTTATCGCGTCGTTTTTTCTTCACCGGTTTTGTTGTCTCATTGTACACTTTGACGTTGTTGTTCTCTGTCAGGTTCTTTTCATCCATTTTTATACGCTTCTTTAGATCTGTAACGAAACGATGTACAAGACGGTGGTTAACATTAATGTGGTGGTGGTCAAAGGAGAGTTCACAAAGAGGTCAGTCAGGATGACTGGGTGTATAAATATAAAGTTGCCTTAGAAATTTCAGAAGAAATTCTGTTTTAGCACCAGATAAATGATAGTCGGCAGTCACTTGCCAAAATGTAATTTATTCTCGTTTGTGGAGAGCTTATAATTTGAGGCTTTGATATCATTTTAATCGAGTCTATCTCTTGATAAAGATGGCTTTGCGTGTTGACGATGTGGGAAACTGTTTGCTAAATATCTCATAATAATGAGAAAATAATTGGATTGATGATAGTAGGTTGCTGTTGAATAGCTTTGACGACGGAATTGGGGAATTGAAGGACCTAACCGAGACTGGTTCAATAGCCTAAACATTTTTTTTTTTGCATGGGTTATCTTTATTTTCGAAATCTATCTGGTCTAAAACTACGATTAAACCGCCATTTTAATGTCTTTCTGTGTGATCGCCATTTTTAGGCCAAATGACATGAATTTTGTCCCATTAAAATGACGGGAAAAAATGGCCGTGTGATCGCTCCTAGGACAAATAACGAAACTTTTTGGTTGTTGCGTCATTTAAATGCCAGCCTTCAAAAAATGACTGGGCACGAAATTCATCCCATGCCAATTTTCTACGCAAATGACAAATGACGCAACACTTAATATGATATCTGTGCTGTGCTTTCATTTGGAGTTTTTCTCATGTCGAAAGGACGTGTCGCATGTGTGTGGGCGCTATTTCGGTAAAATATTAATAAACTGTTTTTTATTTATTTTGCTGTGGTTGTGTGCAAACAATTGGACTATTCCGTGAACTGTGTTGGGATTTTGATGATACAAAATATGCGTTCTGTAGGAAGGGTAATAGTATTAAAGTATTTTTCTAATTGTAAGGCTTTTCGTATTAGTCGGCTATAGAATTTTGTAGACATTTTGCAGATAAAAAAGGAGAAGGCGTTCAAAGTATTTGCAAATTTGCAGACACCTCCCTGTAAACATTTGTAGCTGTTTTTGAAGTTTTAATGGGTTTAGTGGATGTTATTGGGTCTTGGCCTAAAATCGCACTTAAACTAAAAACACTTTTCAGTAAACTTAAACAACTCTCACGAACTAGGGTTTCCAAATCCTTTAAGCAGTTTCCCCAATCGATTTTCAAAGTATACCTATCAAAGTCCTTTCATCAAATTTCACATTTTCATATTTTTTCCTGAGGATTACCGACCTTCGGACCGTCTATAAGGTAATTGAATTCGAAATGAATTACTTCTAACAATATGTCTATCTACCATCGCACAGCAATCCTTTGCCCAAAGTCCAATTAAATCGAATGACACAATTGAGGATTCAGCATACCTAACCTAGTGATATTTGCTAAGCAAACCAATTTAACTTTATCAGGCCTTACGTACACAGCAGCACACTCCTAATCCGAGTCCTTATCCCTACCCAAATACAAGTGAGTTTTGATTAAATTGAAAATGTAATAAATGTAAAATACGACGACAGTAACAAAATCTGCCCCCAAAAACACACACGAGACGGAATGAAAATATTTATTTTTGGATTTCAATATGTAGACAGACACACGAGACTTGTCTGACTTAACTTATTGAGTTTCCCCCTATCAGGGATCGCCCCGGCTACCCATTGTATTGACTTAGAGACACATTCACAACAGTAGACGCAGAGAAGCGGATTAAGGTGACTGTTCTGGTTCTCTATATGAAGACAAAATGTCAACAAAACTTTTGTCCCAATATTTGCAGCCCCCTTTAATTGGATCCAAACAAGATGCACCTTCCATATTTTCTTTCGACATTTTCCCAGAATTCCCTGCCTAATGCCTTGAACCATGATAAACAAATAAAACTAGATAGTAATAAACATTTATCTTGTTATAATGAATCCATTCACGGAATGATAAGTTAACTGTTGACATGAATCCAAGTGCAGAGCAAGGGTCTCGAACTTCAGACTGTCATTTGATCCGAAAAGCTAATCCGCGACGACGAGACTGATGCGACGCGACGGTGACGTTCATAATTTATGTAGATCTAAGGTAATTGTGATCCGGGCACGTATTTTTCGGTTCATAAAACGCTCGGCTAATCTGCGTCCAATTTCGGGAACGATTCGGGCTGGGATAGTGGAGCACAAGAACCATTTCTTGGAATTGATTTGCATTGGGCTTGGGCTCAAAGCTCACCCGAATCTAGTCAAAAATCGTTTGTCAAAAACACACGTCGTCGGTCGCTCTAATCTAGGGTCACGCAAACGATGTTCTGGGTCCTATCTAAAGCGATTGGTCAGTTTCATTAGTCATGTGGAGTAAGTTTGGAAGGCCAACGAATGGTGCGCCGCAATTAAGCACGTGATTAGACACCGCCACACCGCATTACGTGACTTTATGAAAGGAATCCACACTCTAAGCGGATCGGAAATTTAATATCGTGCACGTGAGATCGGCCGCATATGGGCGTCTCTTTTTGTTCTCGGAGCTATTTCGTGGACGTGCATATTTTATGACACAGCTAATGAAATAAAAAATACTAATTTATTTCGTGGTGGGTAATCCTTTAAGAAGTAGGACATTAGCCAGGCGGGACTTTGTTTTGAATGGATTTGTGTTTCTGTTTTTAATTCCAATGTTTGTAATGTCATATATTTTGTGGTAATACCGTGGAAGGTGTGGACATAAATTCATAATATCAGTCACACTTTTGATGTCGATATAAAACTGATTCTGATATACCGAGGTAGCTACCAACTCCCGCAGTTTACTAACGTGAAAGATACTAAGCAGCTTAAAACCAGGAAGTTCAATTTTCGACATGAAAACCACACGAAATTAGTTCATTAGCAGCAAATGCATGTTCATTAAAAATTTACCAAAATAAGGTTATTTTCTCTGCTTCACCTCGCGCGAACGTTTAACAAACATCTGAGAATATAACCGTCAGAAAGAGTTTTTTAATTAGCCTTTTGAATTCAGCATAAAATTGTTGAGCCCTTCCATTCGTCGTAAAAATGAATGGTCACACAGAGCGGCCTCACATTGAACGCATACAAAAATTGTTAACACTTGTGTACCGCAGCGTAGATTAGTTAGGTTAGGAAATAATTTTTATGAGAGGCAGCTTCTGCCAGAAAAATATTTGTGCTAAGTTCCGAAGTAGACGCGGTGTCAGTTCAGATTGAGTAAATTAATTTCAGAAGGATTTTGCACTCCAAAAATAGTCAGAACTTAAATATGCTGTACGTGTCAATTGCATATTCTCGGGTATACTAGGACAGAAGTTAAAGCCTCTTCAGGGCAGGGTTATTTTACCACTGGTTTGGGTCACTGTCTTAGATTAAACTTGAAAACTATGATGCTGCCGTTGTGCTGTTTGCAACTGGTAAATCCCTCCCAACATGTTAGCGGAAAATAATTTATTGGCCTTAAGACACCAGACAGTTGGAACGAAAATTGCATGGTAAACCCGCAACAAACTCGCAACTGGTAATTTTCAAAAGCAAGCCTCCTCCGTTAGAATTTCTGAAAAAGCTAACATCAACTGACTGAAATGTGAAACTCAGTTGAACAATTATCATTTATGAGAGGGTCGGAAAGGCTTTAAAAGCCCCTTATTCTTGCAGTAGAAATCTTGTAAAAATCTAGGGATGTATGTCTGAGGTATCTGGAGATAACTTTTTATATATGCGGCTGTAGTATGACCTATACTGACCATTGGTGAGCATCGGGGCCACTAGTGCAATGAGGAATATTGCAAACGTAGGTCTTATACACGTATCTTTTTACAAACGTAGGCAATTATCCGTGACAAGTATGAGAATGGGCGTATCGAGGTCTGAACGCATCCTGTAATGTGCTACGTAATGTGTTACGTGCAGAATTCGATATGCGTATAAGCCCTGCCGTATCTTGAAAGCCTATGACATGGCAGTACCAATAGTAGCCCTTAAATCTGTATTATGACCACTGAAAAGGCGCCACAGCCTTTAAAACCTTATGAGACTCTCATAGAACCTGTTACGAAGCTACAAAAGAAAAAGAATAAAGCATTCATCAGTTGACGTAAGGAAAGCTTATAAATCCGCAATCTTTTGAGTCACTCTCATCTATCATGGTGCTATAGTTGAAGCCTAAGTTCGTACACGTCGAGTCTAATTTAAGTACGGAAATATGTAATCGGCCATTTTGAGTTTGGCTAGTTCTTCTTCATCTTCCACATCTTTTAGGAATCTAGACCAAGCTTTGGATAGCCATTCGTGTGTGAGAAGTGAGCACTTTATAAAATGAAGCTGTGTTGGGTGTTGCTGCCGCATGTTTTACATAGACATGTTGCATGTTCGATGAGTAGGTCATGTTCATGTCAGTCGTATGCATGCAGACCGCAGTTCAGTGTTGTTAGCACACTCTCTTCATTTATCCCACGAAGCGTGGTAATTTTTCCCTATTTTCCCTTTTCAATGTACTCAAAATCCTTTTTAAATCCCACGACACTTTTTCGCCTCAAAATCCAGTTTTTAGAAGTAAAATTTGTTATACAAGGAAAGAAAATCACTGTTAATTAACTTTAAGTATAAAAATCACAGTTTGTAACATTATTACGATTATTTCTTGTACTTGAAAAATTTGATAAGAGACAATTTATATAAGCAGTTTTTTATGCACATTCAGTGTGTTAATAATCATCGTGAAAAGTAGGAGTTTTCATGAAATTTCAACAAAAATTTATAGTTTTAATGTTTTTTGTTAGATTCCTCAAAATCCCACGATTTGGTGCTTTTTCGCTTTATCCCACGAAAGGCTGTTTGGACATCGATGTTCCCACGAAAAGGGATAAATCCCACGATATATCAACACTGCCGCAGTTATTTTTACAATTGTGTCTTTCTTGTTGCATTTTGTTTGGCAGGCATAATTTTAATGGAAAAAACTAAAAATGTTGAGTTGGGGAAAATTGAAGAACAGCTCATGCTGACGAAATTTATGTAAACAAGTTTTTGTTTCCGAATAGTTAACAAAAACTTTTTAGGTAGCTAGATTTTCAGCCGGATTTGCTTTTTCATTTTCTATTATCTAACAAGTGTCCAGAGGCAATGGGCAAGTGCTTCACTTCTTATGTAACAAATTTAAAAGAAAAGGGTAATTTAAAGCCACAGTTCATCTTCAAGTGTAAACGTCCCTCAAAAGCGTCACTATGGTTGCGCTTAAAAACGTCAAAATGTGCAAGTATCTAATGCTGATAGATCAGTTGCAGTGCCAAAGCTGCCATTTTAGTGAACTATGAAATCTGTTTAAAAAAAAGTTATTTGGAATACCCAGTTTTACTGTGAACTTCTTGGTTCACCAGACCTATTATTAAGCACCAAACACTCCTCGATTGATAACCACAGCACGGTGCAGGGAACGCGCGAATTTTTTACTTTTATTTTCTCAAATTTTCGAAGGATTAAAATGCAAATTTATTTTCTCAGACAACTTTTTTGTTTTAGCTTTCGAAATTTTGACATTTTTCATTGATTTATTTTCAAAGTCTTGCAAGCTTCGAATTGATTATTTTGTCAAACGAAATCAAAAATTCCTGTTCTAAATGTTGAAAGTTAGTTGCCTCTTCTTATTTTTGAATGTGTACGAAGATAAGTCCATGGGAACCAAGTCCACTTTCTAATGGGAACTTAGTACACATTCAAAAATAAGAAGAGACAACTAACTTCCAACATTTAGAAAGTGGTTTTACTTCCCACTTGGTGGGAACTTAGTCCCTCAGTGGATTTAGTTCCAAGTACTTTTCAAAACTGCACCCCGTCGGCCGGTCTCAGAACAGTTGCAAAACCCAAAATAGGGAATACTCAGCAAAACAAAATATTAACCATACAATTACAAAAATTTCCCAACAGAAATTTTCAACACCAAAAACTAGCGAGAATCGTTGTTACTCCTCGCTACCCCATTCAAATGCCAAGGTTGTTTATATTGGCTAACACCTATTCATATCTTTTCTATAAAAAGTGTAAATACGTACCTTTAAACTGGCACGTGGACAACAAAATAGTTTACATTTTTCATTTCATCTGATAGGACCTACTCGAATAAAAAAGATAACAACACATAAGCATTAGAACACGTAAGTCGGAGCTGATTGCTGAACAACAAAATGCTAAACAATATAAATATAAATGGAATGTATAAATCGCACTTTATATCGGAAAACAAAAACAGTTAGCAGCGTTATCGAATTGATTACCAAATTGTAGAACTCAAAAGATACGCAAAGTAATTTCTATTGTAGAAATGATTTTATGACATATACATATTCGGCCTTACCAATAATCAACTTTAGTCTGGCAGCTTATGCAAAGACTCCACATTTTCCAAAATCCCTTAATCAATAAACAAATATAGCTAGCTGCCTGACGTTAGGGACTATTGATATGAGAGCGAATTGCGAATTGCGAACAGGCGAATATTTGTAGATTCTGCCATTTCATTCCCATGAAAACTTTTCTTAGTCGAAGGTTAAGTTTTGAAGGTTAAGTTCGAAGGAATTTTTATTCCTGGGTTTTTGGATCGCGACTGTTTTAGTTGGATTGTAAAAAAAACAAAAATCAAATTTCATTTCATAAATGCAATTAAATTGATTTGTTTGCAATTCGAGCTCATGAATGGAACAGTCGTTTAATGTTGAAAAAGCCATGTTCATCACGGGAATTAGCTAAATAAATCCTCCCTTAATGCCATTGAGGAGGAGTTGGAGTATTGGTTGCCCAAACCGGTGCAATGAAATAAGTCCCCGGGAACTAAGTCCACTGGGGGACTCATTTAATTTTTATTGAATGGAAAAGCGAGGAGTAACAACGATTCTTCGCTAATTTTTGGGGTTAGCCCTGACAATTTCGATTGGGAAATTTTTGTCGAATTTCTGGCAAACTGAATTTCAATTTTGAAAATTTTTTAATTAAATTTGAATTTTCTCGAATTTTCCTTTGTTCTTAGCCGACAGCTGAATTTAAAAAATAGATGGCGCAACAGGCCCGGAGGGACCCTAGGCCTAGCTTCTCACAACCATTCGTTTTGTGTGAGTTTTCATTTTTGGACCGAATGGAAGGGATCTACAATTTTATGCCGACTCCAAACGGCTAATTGAGAAGCTCTTTCAAGACAGTCATACTCTCGGATATTTGTCAGACGTTCGCGAGAGGTGGCGCAGTGAAAAAAACCATAAGTTGGAATTGTGGATTTTTGCGGGATTCGAACCTCGACCCCTAGCGTACGCGACAGGTGAATTTACTTCACATTAAAAGGGAAATAAAACCACTCCGAGTTTTCAGAATTTATTTGCCGCCTTACATGGGAACTTCACAAAAGTGGTTTTACTTCCCACTAGATGAGGAATTTATTTCCCTGCACCGCTCAAACTATCCAAAATGACGGTATTGAATTTCATAATAACAGCGAATTTAAATACAATGCCAGAGCGGCTGAGTGTTTAAAATTATAAATTACCTAATTTTAATAATTTGTGTGCATATATTTATTTCACTCACTTTTAAGTAAACGAAATGATTAATGAGTTTCTGCTTTTCTGGTTGATCTGCTTATCTTGTTTATCCCGCTAGTTTGCTTTTTGATTGGTCTTCTTTCCAATAGCTTGCAAGCAACGAATGGATACTTACTAAAAAATAAATCTTATTTAAGTTTGAGATCTTTATAAGGCAAGTCATCACAAAGAGAATAAAATCTACGTTAAATTAAGTTTCGACGGCTCATACCTGATACCTACTTTTTCCAACAGTTCTCAGTACCTTAGACATTTCAGGTATATATTTGGCTGAAACCATACACCAATAACACTTTTTGAAAAATGAGTTCGTTCGCCGAGAATGAGGATCTCTACGGTAAAAATGGTTTGTGTGAAAAGGTGGACTTCGCGGAAATTCTAATATGTATATAAAAATCCGAATCGTATAAAATCGGAGATGGATACCTGCTAGGGCAGATTGTTTAGGGGAAAATCTGATAAATCGTGAAGTAGTATTAGAAAAAATGAAAAGCGTACTATAAAAAGTACCGAAAATTGTGTCCGATCGAACGGTAGGGCATTACTGATTTGCATATGACATTTGACAAATCAGCGGATATTTTGTGTATTTCTTATTTTGTGTTTTTTTTTTTTGAAGTGATAACTTCTTTAGGCGCGTTGGGCACTATTTGGATGGGCAAAAACTAGCAAACTCGCAACACCGACATGTATAACAGCGACACCGATTGCATACTTTTAGTTGTAAACTTTTATACTATTGCTTACTTTTAGAGGTAGGTAATTTATAGCTTAATCTATGATGATTTTTATTTGAATACGTTACTATGGTAATTTATGGCAGCGACAAATTGATTGTCACCAAAATTATTTCAATTACATGTTTTGTATAGGGAATTCATAACTTAATTTTACCAGGCTTAATTCCGACAAATTATATCCACGATTTTGGGTTTGTGCACATTTACGGCACAGTAGCTTGTAGCTTTATAATTACCGAAACAAGAAAAAGAAAACTGTGGTAAACTTGCCACCCTAAGAGTAGGTATACTATACAAATAATTGTAATATTCATGAAGCAACGCTAGGTAAAAGAACCGGTTCATGAAATATAGAAAAAGTCGAAACTCTAGAAACAGACAATTGTCGCAAGTTCTTGTTAGAGAGTTATAAACTTTATAAGTTTTTGGAGTACGAGAACAAGTAGGAGTAGTAGGAATTTCTGATTTTTGATCCGTTTGGGAATGATTTTCTTTTTGACTGGAATTGATTAATGACGCTGGGTTGAGTTGTCAATGATTGGAAGTATTTATTGTTAGTGATAGATCGGTGTCTTTGCATATGCGACACTTACATTTAGGGGTAATTGCATTGCATACCTTTGGGTATATGATTCTCTCTAACGAAAGGAGCGACATCTTGATATCAAAAAAATAAACAGATTCTAATCTACTATGATTTTTATTTGAATATGTTACTATGATAATTTATGGCGGCGACAAATTGATTGTCACCAAAATTATTTCAATTACCTGTTTTGTTTGGGGAATTCATAACTTAAATGAAAAATGTAACATAATTTTTGTAGTAGAAGCTTATAATAATGAATAAAAAAAAACATTTATTTAAAAGTACTTCCTGCGCAATAAAATATTTCCTGACGATTCAAAAAATACACACGTAATTGTTCAAGTTATCACTTCTGTCGGCACTCCCGGAGTGCCTCTAGTTTTTATATACCTATAGTAAGCCTTAAAAAGCCTTTGAAAGATATCTGTTTTGCATATTTTATTGTAATTTATATATTCGTTTTTTTTTTAGAATAAAATCCTCGTTGTAAAATAATAACAAATAACAATGTAATGTAATAACAAATGTAATAGATCTTATGTAATAAATCTTATTGTTTATTGGTATATCGTTTCACAAATCCTGTAATTTTTTACTAAAGCTGACAGTTAACTAATCGTCGACATTATTGCTTGATTGTTATTAGAAAGACCGATTGTAAACTGTCAAATGCACCTAAGCTCTGTTAGATTTTCAATCCAGAAATATCATCTTAAAGTGACCTGTTTTTTAGACGACTTTCAGCTGATGCTTGCATATAGATACCGCGCGCATTTGACATTTCCAATTGCAAACAAAATGACAATCTTCGAATGTGATTTGTTTATTATGCAAGTTATAACTTTAAATGCAACTCGGTTATATGCGGATATTACATCATTCTACTGTGTAAAGTATGCACTCACGTTTACTATCAACAGATGACGACAAGTTACAGCTTTCCATAGGCCAATTGTTTGCTTTGAAAACTCGCCACTAATCACAGATACACATATTACAAGTGGGTGGCAATAAACTAACTACATCACTACCGGTAGCGATAGCGATAGCGGTAGATGAACATAAACAATTAAACCGAAGGGAATAGCAACAGGTAGTGCGTTAAATTTAATTAAATTCCAACAAGTACTAACGGCTGTGGTATTTCATAGAATGGCCGGAGCTCTGGAAATGCAAACGAAAATACCGCTGATAAGATTGGCTGTCATTATGTGCGACTCAAAAGTGACGTCAATACATCGGTGTCGGATTGCAAAAGCGATTGTTCTTATTTGTGCAAGCTGCTGTCTGTTAAATGGGAGTGTCGTGTAACATCAAGTTCAAGATTAAAATTCACCGCCCAAACGGAAAGGTGTATAATTACAGAAGTACACAGTCCATACACGACCGCATACTTCCGAACCTAAATAAGAAAAGTTGTTTGTGGTCTCAAATTGGTTTCCGCAACTTAGTTGTCCTGGAGCGGAACGAACGAGAGTGCAGAAAGCCACTAATTAAGTACCTGCATTGAGAGGTGACACAAATCTGAAACCGCAAACCTATACGACTTTGACAGTGACAGCCTGAACTCCATTTTCGGTTGCGGTCTTAATTAGGAAGTTGTTGGTAATATGTGGCTGACGGAAAATCCAAAACAACTGGTTGACCATCCTGACCAAAGGCAATTGGACTGAGTTAGTGTAAAGAAAGTGCCGGGGCATATTATTTTTGAAGGCAAATTGCAGCAGAAGCTCGAATTTGATGAATTTTTTGCAGCAGAGGATGTAAGAGGAGTGAGGCTCAGAGAAACTATGAGCCGTACATGTGGGTTGGTTGGTTGCTTTAAGTATGGCTGTATTCCCCGTCTTCTGATGAGGGAAAAGACAAAGAACGCATTGAGCGCCGTTTTGAGACCACAACTACCCGAAGATAAAGGGAGAGAAGAAGTTAAGGGAGCTCAAAACCAGCCTATGGAGTTGAGAAATTTGATGATCTTGTTGAAATGGATACTTTGGATGGCCGAAAGGTCATCAATCATCATAAAAGGGGTGACCTAGTGCACTGCGTCTGAAGATGAAACGTGTACGTTGGGTGGATAAGGTCTTTCTTCATTTAAAAATTTCATTTTTCAATTTCCCACCTACAAGGGAAATATGGCAAAGGGATAAGTACGTTTTGAACTCTAGCGGAGCCATGGCATAAAATTATCAGTTTTGAGTGGTTGCGATTACTGGGGCAAGACAAGAAATAGGTATGCTAGAAATGGAACTCAACTCTGCATATCCAGTTAGGCCAAGGTTTCATTCGGAAGCACACAGCCTTATAGATGCCCTTGGTATTTAATCCATGAGTACAAACAGTGAGCAATATCAGAATTGACTCTCTGGAATGTTCTTCTTCTTCTATTCCGGAAGCTGCTGTTTGGTAAGTGGTAACTCCTCATGGACCAAAGGGCAACTACCAGGTCCTTCCATATTTATCTCTTTGCAGGTCGATACCTCAGCTTAAATGCACCTAAGTTGCTATAGCGATTTTTCGATTGAAGAAAAGAATTGCCCTTTCTATCAAATCTAGAAGTGTTCGTTTTATGTTTTCTATGATTAATTGAAGAAAAAAGGGCACTGAGTGGGGAAGCGAGGAGTAACAGCGTTTCTCGCTTGTTTTGAGGTTACCCTGATAATTTCTGTTGGGAAACTATGTCGAATTTCAGTTTGTGTATTATTGTTTTGAGGGAACAAAAGGCACTTCCAGATCAATTATTAACTCGACAGAAATGTCCGGGATATTTTTAAAGAATTTCCATGAACTCACCAACGGCCACTAGCAACTTTCTGGGGCACGGCTTCGAAATGTTGTCAATTGGTTTCCTCTTTCTCTTAAATGATGGCAACAACTATTTGGAAAACAGAGAAAGCCATCAAAAAATAAGACTTACAAGACAAGCTTACAGTGTTTGACTTTAGCTCATTTGGAAGACCATGGTTTTATTTTTCAATCTACTAACTAACTACTAATCTTTTGCCACCGAGACACAGACATCGGACAATCCACGACACGGTTGTGGAGAAGAGTTGTCGGACTTGAGCTAACCGCCTCAGCTGACCTACTACCTTTATAAACAAATTCACGCAGAGATTTTTTTATTTCGAAGTGGAAAGTAAGCGGACCTAAAGAATCGCCCCTCATTTTAAATTATATGTTATTTTAACACTGACGGCTGTTTTCCGCTCGAAATCTTGACAGAAAGTCAGTATCACACCTCCGCGAAACGTAATAAGTTGCTTTACGCTTAAACAATGTTGGGAAATATTGAAAACTTATTTCCAAAGTGAGTGCCCCAACAGTGTTTTTTTTTTTGAAAATAAGTTTTGGCCGAAATAAAGCACCCACTTGCCCCTGCAGTATGCAAGTTTGTGCAAAAAGTTCGTGGGACTGGCATGCTAGTGGATAACATTCATGGTCTCCGTCGTCGTATACGGTGCGCGCACAGACGAGAATGTGGCTGCTGTAGCCGGGAGTGCAAGACATGTGGTGTGGTGGTATCATCGGACCATTTTTCTTCGAAAATGAGGCTGGGAACAACGTTTCGATCAACGATGTGCGTTACAGAGCCATGTTAACCAACTTTGTTTTTTAAATTAAAAACATGGTTATGGATGACCTCTGGTTCATGCAGGATGGCGCGCCATGCCACACAGCTCATGCCACAAACGATCTTTTGCGCACCAAATTCACAAATCCTGTTATCAGCCGTCTTGGCAATGTAAATTGGCCGCCTCGGGTCTGCGATTTGTGGAAAAACGTGAAGGACCGATGTTATTCCAACAATCCGAAAACGATTCAAGCACTTAAGGCCAATATCATCCAAGAAATGCGTGAGCTACAGCCCGAAACCATCAACAAGGTCATGGAAAATTGGAGTGACAGAATGCGCTACTGTGAATCCAGCCGAGGCGGTCACTTGAACGACGTTGTGTTCCATAATTAAAGGAAATATTTGGTCTTATTAATAAAGCAATAATAATGGACAAAATTTAAGTTTGCTCATTCTATTGCATTTTTAAAAATAAACTGTTATTTGGCCCACCCCTTACATGTTGAGATATGTAGGTAAATTTGTTGAACACTTGACAATTTGCCCTTGTAAATAACAACTTACGTCAAATACGCCACTATAGGGTAGACGTGTCAGTACCTGTCAGAGTGATAGTGGCCAGTTATTTTTGTCAATGCTTTTAATTTTTAGCGATTCCCTGATTTCAGTGTAAACTTATTTAAAGCGTAATATCGCACAGATTTGATTTAAGATATAGGTACCTCATGTCAAATCGGAAACTGCTGAAGGTGATGTCTGATGTCATTGTCCAAATTAGACTTAGCTATCTACCCTGTCAATTAAGCAATCATAAATGCACTCGAACCACGAATCATAAGATCTAAATTAGCCATAGCACCGTCGGCGTCTAATCTCTAAATGATTCATCAAATAGAATAAGTGCCAGCAAACACTTCATAAAGTTCATTGCCAAAGAAGCATATAAACCAAATGTACTGCAGGTGATAGCAAATGGCTAGCTCTCAACTGTGTAATATGGGACCTATCTGTATAGCTCGTTCCGTCCGGGGATTTCTTCGGGACTATGCCAATAAAAATGAGCGAAATGCAAAGTCTACTGATTGACGGTGTTGTCTTGAATGTTGCAACCACAGCTAAGTAGTTAACACAGAACATTTCGGGTCCTCTTATCGAGTATCCAGGTGAAATATTTGGCATAGGTATTGACATTTCATGACAAAAAGCTTTAAGCTCTTGCCTGTTCTTATGTACAGTATATATAGTGAAACGCGCCTGGGTTTTTGATCAAATAATTATTTATCTGACATAATAAAAAAAAAAGTCTCAGCTTACGACTCCACTGCATTAAACTTGACACACTTAACCAATCAAGAGGAAGAACCCATCATCACCATTGATAGTGACAAATTGTGTTGTCAATCCATGACTTTTCAATACAGACAACCCATTAATTGGTAATTAATATTTGATTGCCTTACTTAGCCCCTAATACCTAAATACGTTATGACTCAGCTAGACTTTATCGGAAAAAAAAAAAAACTAATTACCGGGACTAACATCAGAAAGCAATATGCACTGCGAAACTTTACCTAATCTGTTGCGCCAATTCATAAAGAGAGCTTTTCTATTCGTCACAGCGGTGTCACTAGAATAAAACATCGATTCGATGAATTATTAACGAACACAAATTCCATTCAGTCACATCAATCAACTGGAGTTGGCTTATCGGCGTACAGCTTTAAGCAAGCTATAGCATTAGCATCAGCCGAGTCGAGATCGATTCGTATAGATGGAAAACGCAATTGAAAGGTGACTGCATCGAGCTTGATCAGCGTTGAATAATATCCTATCGATGCAGCGGACATCGCGTAATCTAGTTTTTTTTTTATAATTATTATTAAAATTAGGAAAGAACACACACAGTTTTTAGTACAAGATCTCAGATAACAAATTAGGAAAATGTTTTACAAACAAAAATTTGTCGAAGCAAATCATAAATCATTTTATTGGTAAGTATGACTTGAAAATAAAAATAAAACTGATAAAAATACGCACGCAGACTATTGCCGTAGATAGTGTTGAAATTCAAGACATCAAGTGAGTCAAGCTACGACTACACGTGTTACTTTTCGTGGCAAAATTTCACAACACTTGTCTTAAATTTGTCGCTACCTGTCGATCGTCTGTCAAGCGTCTGCTCACGCGGGCTGTCACATATCGTGTTGTTGAAATTTTCCGGTTGGAGTTCATTTGAAGATTAAATTTATCTTGCATAAAATCAATAAATGGTTGAGCTTCTGGAGTTGCAAAATTGATATTGAACTCTCCGCTTATGATCATTGGTAAAAGATGATAATCTCCCTGCAGAATTCTTGAAATTTCTTCTGATACGGTGCAAGGACGAAATGGAGAAATTTTATTTCACATCAACAAAAAGTTGAAATTAATATGCCCCAGCTCATAAATGTATGCAATGATAAAAAAGTATGCAATGATAAAATGTATGCAATGATAAAACACAGTGACGCATTTCCGTCCCCGCAAGTTAAATGTGTGGAATTACTCCACCAGATTCCAACAACGCGCGCTTAGATGCTTACACATTGGTGGAAACGGAAAGACAATTTTCTTATTATTATTTACAATAAAATTAAAATTCGTCTCGAGAAAAAGAGCAATAAAAACTTTGCGTGCAATTTATTTTATTTATTTTGATATGAAGGCGCAGTGGCTTTGTGATTAGAGTGTTTGGACTACTAAGCGAGGGGTCCCAGGTTCGAATCCCGCAAAAACCCAAATTCCAACTTAGGGGTTTTTTTTCACTGCGCCACCTCTCGCGAACGTCTGGCAAACATCCGAGAGTAAAATTGTCTTGAAAGAGCTTCTCAATTAGCCGTTTGGAGTCGGCATAAAATTGTAGATTCCTCCCATTCGTTCCAAAAATGAAAAACTCACACAAAACGAATGGTTGTGAAAAGCTAGGCCCAGGCTCCCTCCGGACCTGTTGCGCCAACTATTTATTTATTTATTTATTTTGATTTGAAGGTATGGACTCGGGCAAGAAAGTTCACATACAGTAAAATATCTTGTAATGCAATTTCCGTTTTTACATCCGTACTTCCGCCGTCACTAATGAGAATTCTATATTTTTTATATTTAATTCTTGGTTTTTTCTTAGTTAAAAATAACAATAAGGAGATTTTCAAAAACCCTTGAAACACAAAACCATGTGACAGTCCTGTACTACGACTTAGGAAATAGACAGCCCTATTATGGCTACCAAATATTAATTACTTGATTCTTGATAACATTTATCAGTTCATCGATAATTTGGTATTATGAGTATCAATTGATAATTTTTACCCCATTAACGTTCCTAATTCATATATGTTTTTTTTTTTTCACCATAATCTCCTTAAAAAATAACTCCACCGATGACATTTCGTTCTAAAGTCTTTTTTTTTAAACAATGTAAACAAGGATATAAATTTTATGATTTAATGTTAATAGAAATTTGTAACCGCCAAGTTTATAGATAAACCAATTCATAATAGATCCTAAATCTACCACAATGCATAATTCATCAAAAAAATTTATAGGCTGATAACCGTAATACCGATTCATTTATTTTGTTAATACGTATCAATTATTATCAAGGACTGAGAGTGTGAGTGAGAGAGAGAAAGAGAGTACTTTGGATTTCGACTGGCAAAAAAAAAACCATCTCAATCTTTATTGGTATTTTGATTGCACTTTTCGATTAGCTATCGGTTTTTTTTTCCAGACTTACAGAAAACACGTAAACAAGTTTCTGCAGCTACACATATTCCGAACAACAATAAATTTCATTTATTTTTTATTCGATTGGTCATACGAAATCTAAAATTGAGAGCAGAATCTGGGAATTAGAATATATATAGTTGTTTGTTTAAAAAACTCCTCTTAAGATTTGGAAGCAAGCCCACTCGGAAACAAAATCCTGGCTACGGCACTGCGTTCACCTATTTGTATATAAAATTATACTACCAAGCCAAGATGCAAGTTTCTTTTTTATACAAGCAATGTGTGTCTAAACATTTATGTTATTATTGAGACAAAATTTAAAAATAAGGAAAGACCTAAGTGCCCCTACTTCCCCTATTTTAGATCATTTTGGTTGACATGACAGTTGAAGCGTTATAAGTTCGCTTATTGTACAAACTACAAGTTGAAAAAAAAATTATATAACACAGTTATACATAGCATACCATCCAATTCAAATCTTATCTGAAGAAAGAACCAGCTATCGCGGAAAGTGGGAGGCTTGACATTGAGAGTAGTTAATACATTTTGTAGCTCTAGCTGGTAGCCAATCAAATAACGCATAACACTGATTACTAAACAAAATCCCAGATACATGTCTCGCCCAAGGATCACAATGCATTTCGCTTTCATAAAGTGAATCCTTTGTTTGGCATTTGCTTTTCAAAAAAATCTATTTACGTCGATATCGGCTTAAATCAGGGGCTGTTGAGTAAGGTCTGTCTGAATATTTTTATGGTATCACTTGACTTATTCGAACAGATAATAATAATAATGTTAAAGTATTTGACTGGATTCATGTAAAACCAATTGCGGTATGAGATGTTTTATAAGGCAATATGGTGTATGGGATTATTGGCTAATAAAATCATGTGTGCTTAAGTTAATGTCAGTATCCACTTTAGTTATGTCAGACACTTATAATAGTGTAATAGCTCTTTTGTTATTATGGCATATAAATTCGTACGATAACTTAAGCTGGATTAATCCGGAGCACACTTGGTGTGGCCTACCCTTTGGCGGTTAGCCCTTAGGAATTCTGACCGAAAACTGCAGTCGTGCTTAGGCGTTCGGATAATACAAGAATGGTATTGCAATAAGCTAGACTTGAGAGGTTATATATAACGAATTTTATTTGTCATTTTGTTTCGACTGAAGACTACAATAAGAAGGAAATGGGGAGCGCTTACTGTCCGAAAACGCACACAATAGTGCATAGGAATAGTAGAGGCGATGGCAATTTTTTACCCGACTGGACACAGGGAGGGTTATGTCATGTGTTTCGCGCGTTTCTAGTCTAAAGAGCTAGCAACGTTTTTTAGAGAGAATTTGATATGAGATCTCACTCTCACTCTCACGTCATACATGCTGTCTGGCGGGCGGTAGTGGCCGTCTTGAAATTCTTGTTTTCCCGGCGTTACTAGCTCTCGTACTATATGTACGTTAAGTTATTTAACATAATTATTAATTGATAGCTGAAATTTAATTCTGTTAAACAACTTTCAAATTACCCATCAGCCAACATTTTACAAGCAAGATTTTAAATTAATTCTGACGAATTGAATTGCGTGTTGTAAACAATTATTTTCATAACTATATTTCGAGAATTTTCGTTTCAATAGCTATACAAAAATATAAGATTCAGATAGCGCGAAGACTCAAATTATTGTCATATTAATTTTAACTTTTAGCTCTTCAACTTGTTTCCTGTAATTATAGGTAATATACCATAAAAGTAAGCATGCGAAAACATACGACATTTTGTAAGTTATATACCTACATATTTACAATAAATAAAATAACAACTGGTGAAATAATTGGTGTAAATAGTCTCCATGGCATAATTGGGCATAAAAGGTTCAGAGAAACTGTGAGGTTTTAGAGAAGAAAAAAATATTTATTTGAATGACTCAAGCAGGTCTATTTCGGTGGGTTTTCCTTACTCACTCTTATATAAATTTGCACAATCAGTTGCACATTAGACTACACAGTTCACCACACAAGCAATTTTCATTTCAAATTCCAATGGTGAAAACCTATTGATACATCATAACATTTCTTACATAAATATCTTAGCTAAATTTGTAAAGAATCTTTATCACTATGGTAATAGAGCCTTCTCTTCTTTCAAATAAATTAAATCCATTAACTACTTAAAAATAACAATGAACCACAGGGTCTCAGGTAATTCCACACATTTAACGTGCGGGGACGGAAATGCGTCACTGTTTTTTATCATTGCATACATTTTATCATTGCAAACGTTTTTATCATTGCATTCATTTATGAGCTGGTGCATATTAATTTCAGCCTTTTGTTGATGTGAAATAAAGCATGTTTTTCATATATGATGGTCTCACATTTCTTCCTTGTGACGGACATCTCGAGGAAATTCAGTGCCAAATCTTTCGTGAATTACCAGGTACGCAGAAATCACAGCTGAACAACAACTAACAAAAATGTCGTAGACCAGCACCTCTACAATATGCAATGTAAGCCGAATAAAATTACAATGACACTTTCATTTACTGTCATTTAACTTGCGGGGATGGATTGCATACATTTATGAGCTCGGGCATATTAATTTCAGCTTTTTGTTATTTCATAATATATCAAGAATATGAATATTCAATTCCCTCTTTTCTCAATGACGTGTATCAAGCCACACACATACCGCACGCACGGTGTTTATTTTTGTATACCTATCTGTTTAACATCGAAAAAAATGTGTAGCTACAAAAATATTCCTGTTAGTAGTCAGTGTATATAGTGCTTAATATTTCTTTACAGTATCTATGGCATTACTCCTTTATTACAGAAGCGATTAACAATGGCAGCGTTAATATCTAATTGCACGGGTTACTTCGTTCTACTTATGAAACAATCAAAACTATTGCCTATATGGCAAATTTTATTTGAGCTACTAGGTATAACTTAGTTTTTCATTATATCATTGATCATTGATTTCCATGGTTTACAACAGTAATACGAGATCCAAATATTGTTGTGAAGCATGAAAATCAATGATCTACATGTATGGATCATACGGGCATAATAAAAAAAGCCGATTGGCATCACTGATTGTGGCTTGTAAACACTTTCCTGAATGAGTAGATAGCCAATCAATTGTGTAAAGCGAGATGGTCACTTACAGTTACAGTAGCAAATGACCTTATCAAGACACTTGGAAATTGCAAAAAATGTTTTGAAGTGCTGTCCGAAAATTGAGGACATCTACGATCGTCATTATCGTCAATACTATCTGATTTTTTGTAAGGGAATATTTGAATATTTTATTTAAAAACAAAGCATTCTATGAACAAATGCATATTTTATTAACACAGTTATTGATAAAGTCCGACAAGCAGAACAAAATATTTTCACAATGGCGAAATTTTCCCTATACAACTACCCATTGTGGCCTACAAAATAATTAGTGTAAAGATTAAATTTTGATTATTGGTAAGGTCTAAAGCAGGTATTGCTAATTCGTTATCGTGAATTTTTTTTGAAAACACAATTAGAGATTGTTCAACATTTTTATCTTATCAGAAGTAGGAAGAAGGAAATTAAAAATAGCACATGAGTATTTGTAAATGATAGATAGGTAAACAGTTACGTTATTTATTGAAAATTTACTATGAATATGTACATACAAAATAAAAACAGCAATGGTACAAGGATAACGGATTAGAAAAATGAGACATTCTGTATTTAAAAAATTGATTTAAAGGAAAATAGTGATGAATTCCGCTTTAAATAGTTTAACAGTAGGGGAGAGGTGATCACCTTAGGACAATTTTTACAAAAATCGCTCTAGATCCATTAAAAAGCGGAGTACCTATCCCTTCGGATATTGAAAATTATTATTACATGTTGTTTTATCTTTGAATCTTATATCCAAACTTATATGTATAGTTATGATTTATATGTTTTTTATTTATTTAAATAATCTTTTTAAAGTGTCCCATTCTGCCCCTCTGGGGGGGCACTTTAGGACAACCATGGGGCAGTTTTGAACATGTCTAAAAAAACTCTCATTAGGAGCGGTTTCCTTCTTTTTCTTGTAATTTCTGACCATTAGTGCAGAGATAAACCTAAACAAATAAAACCAAAAACAATCACACTGAAATAGATTGTTCAAAGTGATAAAAGGGGGCAGATTAGGACATGCCCAAAAGTTCCCCTCCCGCATTGTCCAAAAGTGCCCCGAGAGCAGTGATGGTACATGTAGGGAAAAATCCCTACATGTAGGGATTTTCAATCTAAAAATGACGCCGTAGGGAAAAAAAGGACAGATTTGTATAACGTAGGGATTTTTTTCGGACGAAACATTTTCATCTTATTTGTAAGTAAATTGATTTGCTCAGTCAAGAAATGTTTATTATTTTTGTTTATCTATTATATTTTGGTCTTACATTCGTTGACATTAGCTAAGGAATGAAATGAGATGACATAATTTGAAGAGTCAACAAATAGAAAAAAATTCATTTGTGATTGAAATTGAGTATGAGAAGTTTGATTCGATTTTATTCGTGTATGTATGGATAAAATAGTTATGTAGAGAGATTGTATTGAAAATTATTCGACGGTGTAGGGAAAAGTAGGGATTTTCTTTGTGTACTGTAGGGATTTTTCTGTATTTTCTGTACCATCACTGCCCGAGAGGGATTAAAAAACTAAAAACTTCATATTTTTTTAGAAACAATGTAAATTGTTAATATTTTGGTTGAATAACATCGCTACACATCTATATATTAATACGGAGTTGCCTAAAACGTGTTTCCCCCCTTTTTTCCTATTATAAGTCACATAAATATGCCAACACTATATATATTTGGGTAGGGGACAATACATAGAAGTGCACAATACAAAAATTATCCACAAATTATGGATTAAAGCAGGTAAATTTAAGCGAATTGCATGAAATTACAACAACAACAACATGGCACCCGCGTGAAGTTAATTCGCACTTTTTCTAGAATGAAAAACGTGAAATGCAGTTCGATAGACAATCGTTTGTAGCTGTTTGTAGTGAAATTCTTTTCGTTTGTAGTTCAACCGTTTGAAAGTTAGAACCATTTGAAAAAACAAA
Source organism: Cheilosia urbana (assembly GCA_946477585.1). NCBI lineage: Eukaryota > Metazoa > Arthropoda > Insecta > Diptera > Syrphidae > Cheilosia > Cheilosia urbana. The sequence goes on along the minus strand of OX297854.1, from coordinate 3,540,734 downwards.
ATCCCAATCCCTTAAAACCGTGTTATTTCTGAAACCGCAGCTAGCAAAGTGATAAAATTTCTAATTTGTATTTTCCATTTTCGAAACTTTTCGACATTACAAATCTAATAAAATTCAAATTGTACCAATCGGCCTAACGGTTTATGATTTATATGAAATTTAAGCAAAATGTTGGCTTCTAATTTAAGGTCCCCATAACTCTAAAACTGTTGAACAACAAACGATGAAACTTTGCATATCTATTCTATGCACCCTTTTCTACCTGTAATATAAAATAGAAGACAGCCCGCATTACTGGACACTTTTTATTCGCAATTTAAGGAAAACCTAAAATGGTTTCGATTGCCTATTTATAAGCCCTCCGATATTTCCCCTTCACTTCCCCTTCAAAAATTAACTTATAGAATAAATTGGTCGAATTTCGACCACGGGGCGACCCCTAGTATATAAAATTGAGCACAATGTTAGAATAATATGCTTACGTCTAGGAATAAAAAAAATACAACCGTCGTTTGGAAACACATTTTTCTTTTTATTTTATTTTTTAAAGTTGGTATCGTTTCAATATCCATCAGATGTTTGTTTGAAGTGGATTTGCCACTGTAAAATTGTATTAAGGTATCAAAAAGTTTTTTTTTTTAATACTTTTTCCTAAGTCGTCCTAAACTGCCCCCCTCTCCCCTACAAGATACAATTATATGGATGGGGTGACCCTCGTGAAATAATTTTCAAATACAAATTTAAAACAGACAAGGACTAAATTAGAATCAAGTTACAGTTAGGTACTTAAAAACTAACCATTAAGAAAAACACAAAAAATAGGCGAAGAATACCCCAGAGAACGACAATTGACAAAAAAATATCTCGTAGCAACAAAAACGCACAGAGGTTGGTCTTCTCCTCCGTTCTAATCAATAGTTGGCGGGCTTGTACTCGTCGCTCAGTTGGCACATTTGGTAGTCACTTGGTCAATTAAAAGAGGTCGAAATGCAAGTTCATTTCCTGACATGCGGAAACAAAAATGTCTTCCCAAGTGGAATTATATACGTAAAGTTGACGAAAATAGCTTTCATTCCTACCAAAGTGACTGTGTCTACGAGTTGTTGTTAAGAGTTGTTCTCTCAAACAAAAATTCACAAAAAAAAAAAAAAAAAAACAATGGCAATAAATGATTCTAAATTACGATAGTGAAAAATAAAAAGTCAGCGTTTTATAAACAAACAAGATATGGATAAGGATATAGTCCTAGTCGCTAGTGGAAAATTTGTTAAGCGATAAGAAGAAACAGTATAAAGTTTACGATAGGCAATGGTACGAAAATTGGGTACACTTAACATTTATAAGAAAAGTTTCCGAAGTTTTGCGTTAAAATAAGACGAATATAACAATAACCAGACTTCATAAATAAAAGAGTATTTAACACTTTGAAACAAGGCGTTCTTTATTATACCTACCACTATATAAATCATTGATTTCAATGGTTTACAATAATATTACGAGATCCAGCTGTTGTAAACCGTGAAAATCAACCATCTATATGGATCATGCGGGCATAATAAAAAACACATAATATAAATGACGAACGGGAAGAATTCAAAAAACAAGGAATAACTAGGCTATGTAGCAGTTCACGGTATATTTTTCTTAAGACATATTTCATCGCCCTAATACTGTTGGGTTATAGAAAAGTATTTTTGTTTTTTTTTTTGTACGTGCATACGATTTTACTGTAACCGTAAAAAAGTATAAATACGTTCTCATTGAAAAATATTTCAGTAGGTGCTTCCCATCTTTTTTAGTGAAGTCATTACTTGTGATGATGAATGAATGAATGAAAAAAAAACATTAATTGTTACAAAGTAGTTCTCTACTTTACGAAATGTGAAATAAATACAGTGGTGGTCCAGTATAACGAATGCCGATATAATGAATAATCGATATAACGTACACCTTTTCAATTTCATTGGTGTCTCTTTATAACGTATGAAAAAAAGGGTTGACATTCGATATAACGAATGTTTCTTTTATACATCCCTTTAGTAAAGAAATATGTGCCTATGTCAGTTTTATGGAGGCAAGAAGAAATGGTCGTAGTAACGAACACTTTGACTTTTCCCAGAGGTTAAAATCACTTTCAAACGCTAAGGTATTGTTTTATACAAATTACATTATATATGTACCTTAGGCTGACTTCAATGCAGCGGACTTGGAATTTTGGAACAATGCTGCAATGTTTCTTGCAGAAGATAGTCGTACCAGCAAATTTCAAGAAAACGAGGTTATTGATGTTGACAATGGTGAAATTGCTAGCTCCTCAGAAATGGGTCCAAACTCTGTTCAGAAAGTAAAACATACCCAAGCGGTTGAAAATTTTATCACGTGTATTAAATGGCCCGAAGAAAACAACGTTGAACATTTTAAAATATTTTTACCTTAGTAATCATCAAGAAAAACCTGTAAATTGCTGCGTTCAAAGCTCACGAAAAGAAACGTTTATTGGTGATTTCTTTTTAAAAAATGAATGATAGCATCCAGACTTTTTTCCTTTTTACATTGAATAGTTTTGTTTTTTGTTTAACTTTATGAATAAATGAAATAAAACTAATAAAGAAATAAAGAAATAGTTGGCGCAACAGGTCCGGAGGGACCCTAGGCCTAGCTTCTCACAACCATTCGTTTTGTGTGAGTTTTTCATTTTTGGAACGAATGGAAGGGATCTACAGTTTTATGCCGACTCCAAACGGCTAATTGAGAATCTCTTTCAAGACATTTATACTCTCGGATGCTTGTCAGACGTTCGCGAGAGGTAGCGCAGTGGAAAAAACCATAAGTTGGAATTTGGGTTTTTTGCGGGATTCGAACCTGAGACCCCTCGCTTAGTAGTCCAACACACTAACACTAAGCCACTGCGACTACGAAATAAAACTAATGAAAGAAACAAATTCAACATTGAACATTGAACGTTTCGCAAAAGTAAAATGTTCTCGATATTACGAATTTTTCGATTTTATGAATACACCTGGACATTATATCATTCGTTATACTGGACCACCACTGTACTTATATTTTTTGTTCTCAAAAACTTTATTTTTTTTTTAAATATAAAAACGTGTGCTATATTTCTTGATTTTAAGTAGGTAAATACATTTTTTACTAGTTTATTATTGGAATACCGTATATGCACAATTTTTGACGTATGTGTATGAGTAAATAAAAAAATAATGATTTTGGTGGCGTGTACGGCAAACTCATTTTTTAATAAGCGTTTTGGAATAAATTCTTACATTTTTTTGAAAGAGGACTTCCGTGTGAACATCGTATCAAAAAATGAAAAAATACCAGCGATTGCTTTTCGTGCTATAAGCTGTCAAAACTTAAAATGCGATTTCCCAAAAACATTAAAATGGCGTTTACGGCAACCCAATATTAGGGCGACGACTTTTGATTCGGAAAGTGTTGAAATTAACAACATTTATTTTAACTTAGCTTACTTATTTCTGGTTATAGCTCGTTTGTTATACATATGCCAACATACTTGTAATCCATTACTTTTATACTGCTTACATTTTTCATAACCTTTATGAACTAATTGCCAATCTTACTTATTAGTTGCTTCTTTCTATTAAAATTAAAGTCAAACAAAGTCGACGTCTTTTAATCGTTCCTTTTTATAAGCATCCATGACTATTTAAACAAAAAGCTTAGCCAAATGCAAAAATAAAACAAAATAAAAAACAGCATAAGTCATTTTCAGCTACTTTGCAGGAGCGCAGGCTTGGCTTTGGTTGTGGGAAGACAAATTATGCGTTTTACCCAGCAACCCTAGTAGTTATTTGAATGAACAAAATATCTAGAATTCAGAAAATTTAGGTCTACGGTGCAACCGTTCGTAACATTAACTCAATTTTGACATAGGTAAGTCGACTTTTGCTGGTTTTAGTTGTTGCCACAGATAGGTTCTTACAGTATAATAAAATGTTGTACTAATCTTAATTTTAGTTCTCAAAATCTGCTTCAAAATCGTATGATAATGGCCTCAACATCTTGTCGAACTTTTAACACATTTTTAAACACCCCAGAGGTGAACGTTGTAGTCGCAGTAGCTTAGTGGTTAGTGTGTTGGACTGCTATGTGGGGGTCCCAGGTTCGAATCCCGCAAAAACCCAATTCCGACTTATGGTTTTTTCCACTGCGCTACCTCTCGCGAACGTCTGACAAACATCCGAGAGTATAAATGTCTTGAAAGAACTTCTCAATTAGCCGTTTGGAGTCGGCATAAAATTGTAGGTCCCTTCCATTCGTTCTAAAAATGGGAAACTCATACAAAACGAATGGTTGTGAGAAGCTAGGCCTAGGATCTCTCCGGACCTGTTGCGCCAACTATTTATTTTAGAGGTGAACGTTGCAGCCTCGCAAAGGAAAACTGTTTGCAAACTGATATTAATTAATTAATATCTACAAGTTATCATTTATCACACTTCATCAAGTAGGATAATAAGTTTCCGCATACCTTTTCAGCTGTTCTTATCTAAAGAGTTGGTCATACTCATAACATTTGAAGCAGCAATTTGAAGGACCATAAAACCATATAGGCTTGATTTTGCATTAAAATTGTGAAATACTATGACACTTGGAAATTGCAATTAATTTGAAGTTGTGCTGGCTGAAAATTCTACTGTCTGATGTTCTGTTAGAAAATATTTTACTGAAAGAACATCAGAGAATCCTAAGACCGACTGCAATTGAAATGACACTTCTGAATTTCTTCACATCGCAAATCAAATCGAACGATTACTGAACAAAGTTTGGGCAGACATTCCTTTGTAGAAGTGCGTCTCCTCCAAAATGCGTTTACTCGTAAATGCCAACCCAATTTCGGGGAACAATAAATTTCCCCAGCCGAAATGAGCGTCCTAATAAAATCAAACAATTTGTCTCTCACTAGTCCATAAATCTCCCAGAAAGCACCTTTATAGCGCGTGTATAACTAGTTTTTATTGGCTTTTCTGAATTAGGAACAACGAAATGCATTTTTACAGAGTTGCACACAAAAAATGCACCCAAAGGAAAAAAACCGAAAACAATAAAAATACAAATAAATTAAAAACGAGGAAAACATCATGGAAAAGCGCCATTAATTTGTTGTTATGGGAGAAGGAGCACTGAGATGACATTTCAATTTGAATCAATTGAGTAACACCCTTTAGTGACAATGCAAATTTATGATTAATATATCTCCGAACAAATTGTCATAGGCGATCACACAACCCGCTGTACCGGGGTGGCAATTTGTCTAAAAACAACCGAATCATCATTATTTGTTCGTTTGTTTTTTGCCATTTCAATAATTAAACACAAATTAAGCAAATTCGCACGTTTCTAACATCGCAAATCTTTACATTCTGTTCAATTAGTTGTAGTGATTAAAATGCTTGTAATCACGGCCAAAACAAATAACAGAGAGCTCACCGTAACAAGCCAGATAGCTGAGAGGTACAGCTGTATTGTGCATTGACAGTAGTTTTACTTAGGTTACTTATAAGAGCACTGATCTGTAGGTTTGAAATTGGGATCATTTTACGCACCTTTTTCTATCACAGACTGTTAAGCTATACCTAAAAAATATTTTATTTAAGAACAGCTATTGAACTTGAACTTTTTGAAATGCACTTCAATCACTTGTCGGCTGTTTTTTTATTTTCTTAATTTCGCGTCCAATGCGCTACAGTGAAACTTCCATACTGACTGGTCTGCGAAGGCGATACTAATTTTTAATAAACTAACCAAGCGTTAACCGAATAAATATAACGAGAATGAGATACATCAACCGCAGTGAGAGATACTCGTATTTATATTCAGCAACTTTGGCTACGTAACTGATATTTCGCTACAGTGCGAGCTGTTGTCGCTTTCGACACAGAGCCGGCGTTATCTTCAACTTCAACACTCTGAGATATCAGAAGCTCTGACATATTCTACAGAAAGTGAGAGCAAAAAACCGAGAAGCATACTTTGATTCAATCCTTTTTCTTTCTTTTTTTTGTGGTGGGTCAAATTTTTGACTTTATCGATCTGTATAGCAGGTAACATGAACACGATCGTAGCGATTGGCAAGCTTTCCCATAACGTCGCATCAATGTAATGTGCAACATGCAAGCCAGCCAAGTTCAAGTGGTATTGGTGAAAATTCATAAAATCCACGGCAGATTTGAAATTTATCGCTCGGACCAATGGCATTGGGGGTTTACCTATATCCACAAATGTAATACGTCGGGTGATTAGCAGAACAATGCTAATAGAGCCCGAATTTGCAAAATTTATTTATGTATGTAGTTTTGTGTGTTAATGCAATTTATTGAATTAACGTCTTTCTGTACACTTGTGGTGTTATAAGAAATGCTGGCTATTTGTATTTTGTTCCTTTCAGATTAAACAAAAATGTGGGATTAAATTATTATCAATGATATTAAAACTATATTTTTACATAAATGAGTTATATAAACAAAACAAATTATAGCACTAGCTACCAGAGGGATTAAATTTATTTATTGAGAATTGTATACAGAGACTAAGCGGAATGTGCTAAAATAGGCTTTCCGTTAGCGTGTGTGGCAAATAATTGTTAAGCGCAGTGGCTTAGTGGCAAGTGTGTTGGACTACTAAGAGAAGGGTCCCAGGCTCAAATCCCGTAAAAGCCTTTACCTTTCGCAAACGTCTAACAAACATCCGAGAGTATAACTGTCATGAAAGAGCTTCTCAATAAGCCATTTGGAATCGGCATAAAATTGTTAGATCCCTTATATTCGTTCCAAAATTGAACAAAAACTTACACAAAACGGACTATTTTGCCAACTATTTTTATTTTATTTTTTAATGATTATCCGTATTTAAACAAGCTCTGAACGGTTTTCTACTTTTATGAGAAAGAATTTTGTAAGGATCAAAAAGAGTGACTATGATAATCTATGCTTTGGTGATGTATGAAAACGAAGTCTTCCAAATTAAAATAGGAAGTTGTAAGGATTTTTAAATAACTGCTTTGAGTATAAAGCGCAAGCTCATGATATTCACTATTTAAGGACTGTTCATATGAGAGCGAATTGCGAACTGCGAACAAGCGAATATTCGTAGACTCTGACATTTCATTCTCATGAACTGAAAACCTTTCTTAGTCGCAGGTAACCGCGAATCAGTTTCATTGTTGAAAATTAAGTTCGAACGAATTTTTTAATCGTGGGTTTGTGTATAAACTAAGTATGAAATATACCGTCAGATCCGCCCAGTTGAGAGAGTTTGCCTACAAGCTGTTTTCCGTGTTAAAGTAAACTAGCCGCACGCATACACTTCCACATAGTAACCTGACAGCTGACTGACAGTTTATTCTGTGGCGATGTTGGAAACAATTCCAATAATTCAAATAATTGGCCGTTGACAGGACGTGTTATGGAAACGGTGGGTATGCTGTGGTGAATTTAGTACCAATTTATATTTCATTACAACGAATATTATAAGGACTTCTTTTATTTTACCTAGTTAATCCATACAGTACAGGATGTTTACATTTTGGTTTTATTTGATGGAAAAAATCGATGAGCTAAAATAAAATAAAATCAGTACATATCTACAAATAACTATTTGGAATTTTACTTATAGCTACCTATACATTTCAGTTTCTGCTATTTCCCATACAGTTTAAAGAAAATTGTATGGCTGTTCCCTTACTTTCTGGTTCAATATTGGCAATATGTCACATTTCTCTGACTGTGAGAGAATTCGCTCACCGAAATGAAATAAATATAACCAAAAAGTAATGGAACGCATTGAACCACAAATTTGAAAAATGTGCATTTTTTCTAGGCGGGAATATTCAAATATCAGTAGAACAAAACACAAATTTATATTTAAGACCAAAATTTGAATTGATTTTATTGCAGAAATTAAAAACTTCAATTCTTTTGCATCTTACATCTATTTTAATGCTATAACAGCACAAAATATAAATTTTATCAAATAAAAATTCAGTAGTCAGTTACAAATCAGCATTTGAACGATTTGACAACCATCTGTCAGCAATAATCAACTAGCCCAAAGAAGTTTCTTGGGCGGATATTTGCAGATTTTTTCTCCAGGGAAAATGTTTTGTTCTCTCTTTTTGGCCCATCATTTGTGTAAGAGAAGAGGGAACTTAAGCGGTATTCCATTGGGCGCTCTTAGAGCACTTTTTATGTGCGTTTGGTACAAAAAATGCAATATTTTTCAGATTTCAGAGAACTTTTGAGAATCTAAAGTGTTTAGGTTTTCGTGAATTTTGTTTCTACCGCAAAGAAAGGCATAGCATCGGGTGCATCTATTTTTATAAAATTTTTATGTATAAATATGTATTTAGAAATGAATCGGGACGCAAATTTTGAATGTTTTAATATAAAATTTAACCAGTGAATGGAAAACGCTTTGGAAAGTGTCGAAGGCTACACTTATTCGATTCGCACGAATATCAACAGGAAAAAGAGCAAGTGACGTTTTTTGTTCGATTAGCCACACGAAATCTGAAATCTGAGACTGAATCTGAAGAATCCCAATCGAATACGACATAAGTATACGTGTCTTGAAAGTACCACATTTGTTTTTGACCAAGGTAAAAGAATGGCTATTTTCATTAGATATTTCAACAGTCAAAAATTTATTTTTTGGTGTAATGTAAAAGCCTTACGAATGTTAATTTCATATTGTAATTCTCCTTGTTTTTTCTGTCTATCACTTTTTTCTAATTTCTTTTCTTTTATTTAAAGTAACTATCATCTCTATTTCTCTCAAATATAGATGTCACTAACTATTCTGTATGTACTATTTTTAAATCTTACTTTGTATTCTTGTAAATTTTTCATATTTTGTACATACTTGAATAAAGAATAAATTGAATTGAAATTGAATTGAAAAAAAAACTATTGTTTGGTAATCAGATATTACCCCACATTACCATACCCATCTAAATTTTGTTCTTATATTTGGGAAATACCCAGTGCAATCAATTCTAGTTTTCTTATAAACTACAGAATGACACTTCATCAATGGGCATTTTTTTTATGTTAACTATGTAAACTATTATGAATAAGGAATAATTAAAAAAAAAATTGGTGCGACTGTATCCAACAGTCCCGAAATATGTGTAAACACCGTGCGTGTGGTATGTGTGTGGCTTGATACACGTCATTGAGAAAAGAGCAGATGCGAGTTGGATGACAGTTGAGGTTAAGGAGTCACAACTGAATAAATTATAAGCAGTGTATTAAACAGTGAAATCGAACAGTGAAACAACGCGCACTTAGATGTTTACACATCAACAAACACTCCTAACATATGCAGTGGAATATACCCGTTTGCATTTCCATCCCCGCAAGTTAAATGACATCAACTGTTATACAGTAAATGATAGTGTCATTGGAATTTCATTCGGCTTGCATTGCATATTGAAGAGGCGCTGGTCTACGACATTTTGTTAGTTGTTGTCCAGCTATGATTTCTGCGTGCCTGGTAACTCACGAAAGATTTGGCACTGAATTTCCTCGAGATGTCCGTCACAGGGAAGAAATGTGAGACCATCATATATGAAAAACATGCTTTATTTCACATAAACAAAAGGCTGAAATTAATATGCATGTATGCAATGATAAAAATGTATGCAATGATAAAATGTATGCAATGATATAACACAGTGACGCATTTCCGTCCCCGCAAGGTTAATGTGTGGAATTACTCCACCAGATTCCAACAACGCGCGCTTAGATGTTTACACATTAAAAAATGATGTGGTATCAGATTTTCTAAAAAATTGTTTGTCATGTCCTTTTAATTGGTAAGTGCTATGAAGCTTGTATATCATTTTGGAAGGTAACATTTCGAAAAATAATGAAATTGCATATTATGTTTATTCAATGTGCTATGTTTAAAATCTATATTTATATTTAATAACTAGCTGACCCGGCGAACTTCGTTCCGCCCAAATTCATGAATGTAGGTAATGAAATTAATAATTCCAAGCTTTCGCTTCATTTTGCTTCATGTAATTCGGTCAATTCAAATTTTTTATTCAAAAGGTACCTATATTAAAATTAAATAAATAAATAAAATCAAATACTTGTCGGCCAACCTACCGCTTTTTCACTGAAATGCTTTATGGTACACAATATTTTTGTTTTCTATTTCTATTATCGGGTGTGTACACGTACAAAGCGAGAGCCTTGCCGACACGTGAAATTCAAGATTTATGCCACACACATCCAGCGATTGTCCTTGCGACTTATTAATTGTCATAGAAAAAGCGAGACGTACGGGAAATTGAAGACGCTTAAATACGAACGGCAAATCGTTCTGAATCAGTGGAATCCGCGAGATAACAATACCTTCGCCTATGAATTTTCCAATAAAAATCGTTGCTTGAATTATATTTGCTATTAAATTCTTCACAATCAAACGCGTACCGCTACAAAGTTTTGGTTCATTTAGGTTGCGCAACAAAATGATTACTGAGACGATTTTTAGTTTCAAATTGTGTGGAGGCAAGCCCGAAACATCCAAATAATTTTAAAATTCCGTGAGATAGTTGGTGGCTTCGTTTTCATCCATCACGGAGTCGACTGATTTGTATGAATGCAACTCACCAGCGATTTGGTTTTGAATGGCGAAATTCAAATGTTTGACGTTCTTGTTTTACACTCAGCCAATGGTCAATATTATTCTGAGCGATATTCGGGAAAACATTCATGATTAGTTCTTCCGGTGTCGTTGTAAGGTCGCAAGGTTTTTTTTTGTCTCTTGGTTGCGCTTTTTTTTACAACATTTAACTTGAAAATTTGTTTTTGTTTATATAATGTTTTTGTTTCAAATAATTGTAGTTTACTTTGTTCACTCTTGCACATTTTGTAATATCATGTTATTCTCATTTCCTGTACTTTTATGAGTTAAACTCAATGTACAGCGTTTCAATATAAATAAATACTACTAAATACTACTAAAAAAAATGTTGTGGAAACTCAATCAGGCCGGTAATCATTGCTCCACCGAAAGGTCATTACGTAAACGATTCAGGGCCTCCAATGCGCGTTTGTAAGCCATTGTGCATTCGTCCCATATAATAATCTTACATTGGTGCAGTACTTTCGCCATCGCAGTGTTCTTTGAAATGTTGCATGTAGGTTCTTCTTCCACTTGCAGATTCAATGGCAATTTCAATGCAGGATGCACTGTTCGACCGCCTTCTAACAAAGTAGCCGCTATCCCAGAAGAGGCTAGGGCCAAAGCGATCTCAGATCTCGAACGAATTGTAGCCAAAATAAGTGAAATCATGAATGTATTTCCAGTTCCGCAATTTTCGTTATCGACTGCTTGCATCAATTCATCGTACACTTTCTCTTATTCTTGATTCAACATTGGCACATTTGGTCGAACAGCTTGACTCAATGCGATTCGACCGAAGTCCATTTCTCGCTCCAATTCTAGATTAAATGCGTCTTGCATTGAACGATTTTGCTGTGGCATCCCCAATTTGCACAACAAATTGCCACTCATGAGCAGACACATATATCCTCAATCAAAGTCAAAGCTTTGTTGCGCATTCCATCTGACATCTCCAGTTCATTATCAGATATCACAGTACGAATTCGATGCAAAATATCGTCGGCCATATCATCTTTGTATAATCAACGTATCTACTTCATTTCAAAAAGTTACTTAATGTAACATAGTAAACATAATTTTTATTAGAACAAACTTTTTAGGTACCTATAGGTATTTAAAAAAAAACTTTCAAAATTGTTGACAACAACAATTTGGTTGGAAAATAATTAAAATAATTGACAACAACAATTGCTTTTAAAATTTAAAATATTTTTTTTTTTGTATTTGAAGTGTCACTACTCGATTTCTATCCAGTTTCATTTTTTTCAAAGTGTACAAAAATGAATTTATTGAAATGGCGGTTGGACCTTCTTTCAAAAATTTATCATACTAATATATTAACCTTCTCTGCATGGTTTATTAACCAACAAAAAAAACTAAATCAAAATCGGATGTGTGTGGCAGTCGGTAGGCTGTCACACACACATTTATCAAGTTATTTTTATATATATAGAAGATAATAATAATAATAATAATAATAACAATAATAATAATAATAAAGAAAAAAAGTAGTTAAACTGTGGGAACGCATCCATCAGCTGATAGAAACTCACCAAACCGCAATCTCTCCGTCAGTGTTTTTAGCAGTCTCTCTTTATTTTTGGATATTGTTAAGTTTAGAGTGCTCGCCAAGAGCCAGTAAGCTAGAATAAGATAAGTGTTATTTTTAAACTAGATTTAATCGTTTTTGTCTAGTTTATTTTAAATTTTAAATTAAATTGACGTTAAATTGATTGTCATATATCACCAAGTGTGTGACAGGAAGACCCATAGACACTTTTACGCATCTGCCCGGCCGTGGCAACTCCACATGGTTCGCTTTCTATCTGCTCCATCTATTATCATGACACTGTTGATACCGCGTTACACTACCCATGAACGAAAGCTATCTAAACACATCAATCAAAATTTGTTAAACTGTTTGCCCAGATGTACACAAATAGCAGCAGTAGGTGCGGGCTTCTGGTACTGATGGCGCCTATTACAGAGAATCCAACCGACAAACGCACTCCCATCATCATCATTATCATCATCATGACTGCTGTCGGCAATTGAAATCAATTTAAACTCATTGAAATTGAAGCAAGTGTGACGTTAGTTTCAACGTTTAAACGATAAAGAACATAGGTGTTATCTGCATAAATGATACTGATAACGATAAGTGATAACAATAAATGCATTCGCAATGACTGGCCTCTTTGAATAAACGTCACATAATATGACAAACCAAAAGTTTTGTCTTATCTTTCTTTAGTTCAGTTGGATCAAGCGTATTTTGCTGACAGATGAAGCCAACTGACAGAAACGTCAACGTTTGTTATATCCTACACTGCAATTTGTTGTGTTCATTTTTATTTGAATTTACATAAAGCCCTGATAATAGTAGTTGCCTGTATACATTTTTGGCTGTAGGTATGAATCGAGAGATTTAAACGGAATTCAGGTAACATCAGGCACCACTGCTGTGCTGGTACGTGTGTTGATGACTCAAGTGAATTAAATCGTGCGCGCGGTTATGACAGCAGTTCCAAATAATTTCTTTGTGTAAGCAGTGACTTAGCGGCTTTTTAGTGTTTTCTTAAATATTGGCTTGAATAATTTGAGTGGTTTTTCTTTCAATTTGCACCAAGCGAGTGAAGCGAGCAGAGCAATCTCATTCAGCAAATTGGGATTGTGTTTTTATCACGGGCATAGTCGCCGGTAACTTTGCAGAGCTCCGCTCCATTGGAATTTGGAACCGTCATGGTCTGGACAGTGCTTAATTGCTGTAAAATAATTCCTTGTCTCCCTTATGGCGTATGCTGTACGTGCATTGTACGTAGTGCCGATGCTTGAGTTTGCTGTGGTTAAATAGATGACTGAAGTCTTAGAAGCCCTTGAGAATGTATCAACTCAAGGGGGATGGTTCCATTTCATCTTCATTCATCGGGCTTCTGCAGAAGGCATTTTTTGTTAAAATGCCCATCTTCTAAAGCATGTTTCCAATGATGTAATGTGTATTTAATTTCACGACGAGCACTCCGAATTTATAGGTTTGATTTTAAATACCGGTTTCAATCCACAAACTGTATATATAGCTGTAAGTGTTGTTTCGTTGCATCTATACGCGAAACTGGCTGTGCGTGCTATAGACTACAGCTGTGTAGAAAGCTGGAAATTTGCAGTTAGGAGACGCATTTGGCCGTCATTTACTCAAAGCAGACTGTCCGCACAAAAGTTTTATTCCAGTTGCAGTGTTAATTCCACTCTCGTGGTGCGATGCTTTGAACTGATTTTTAAATAGTAGATCTTAGCTTCTTGGATAGTACAATACCTATAAACAAAATTGATAGTCGGCAAGGCTACTACTACGACTGCGAAGATTTCAGTTTAAAAAACTCTGCAGTGGGAGGAAGAACAACCTCAGTAAACCAGGTGATTCGCATTGCGCTCGCCTGCCAATCATACGCGGAACATGTCTCTATACCATACTTGTGGAACAATGTCTATAGAAAACTGAAAAGAACAACCATCCCATCAAACAAGGACAATTCAAAATTGGTTCGCTTCGAGTTCCACGCGAACATTTCCTTCGCTGGCATGTTCATCTCAGAATCCCATGCGAAACTTTTTTCTGTAAGATTGTCGACTTCTCGCCGGCTAAGGAATCGCCGAGTGTATAAAATGCGAACATCTAGCGGATATGCAAATTTTGGAGCAATCTCACAGTAGGAGACTATTTCATATATTTTCTGTAAATCTTTTCAATGTTCTAACGCAAGCCTTTTAATTTACAAAACTTTTCCTCGGTGCTCGAGCACACAACTAAATCTCTGCTGTAAATGTGAAACAAGAAGATGAAATTATCGACATCACCGATGACGACTTTGTTGAAACTGTCTTGAGAAGGAACCCCATTTACAAAATGTGCGCTATCACTGAAATTATTAAGAGATCTCATGTAATAAAGTAATCTAGATAATGCATGTTGGCTAAGTGAGTACTTCGGTACAGTCCTCATCATCTCGGAAGTATTTGCATTTCCATATCACAGTATTGTTTGTTGATTCTTCTCAAACAGTGAGGAGTACCTGCTAGTATTTATTACTATACATGTACTTATGTCAGATTAAGATCTTGCTCTTACTCATTACAGCAATAAAAAGAATGGAATTGATTGTGCAGAGCATTTTATAATGAAGTACATATGATCTAAGTAAATGGCTTGGTGTCTTGAGCACTATGCGGTATCCCTGAATTGTGTGACAAAAGAAGTATGCGTACTTGGGGTATACCCTTTTAAATGTAAGCAGAATTGCATGTTCAGATATTTCAGGAATAATTGCTAAAAACACTTCTTCAAGTGTACCTACATTTCATATTTAGTATACCTATACCATCCACCCCACAGGGTTTTTATGTGCCAACTTGTTTACGGTTCGATTTATCAGAGGATTCGAAAGTTGACAATAGTTTAAGCCCACAAATGCGTGAATGATGGAACTCTTACGTATTTGCCTTTGGTACTAACACTACAGTGTTTTTCGTCGTCTGCGACCTCATTTTCGTTACTTTCAAATAGCCAGACCGAGCTCTACTCTGGCATACACAATGGTTCGGTCTTTAAGGCTCAGGTTCGGTATTTAAGACACAAGTTCGGTCTCCAACTAGTGGGCTGACATTTAAAGATCGACTTGGCTAGAGCATTATTGTCCATATAAAAAAGAGACTCAGAAATTCGACGAATCATGTGAATATTCTTAAAACATAAACATCTTTGTACCTGGTATTGTCATCTTTATTCGGCCTCTTCGCACATAGCACCAGAATGCCTATAGTAATTTTTGTAACCCCGATTACGTAGTAAGAGAAAGTAAGAGAAGGATAGGTATTGGCCGGGTTCCACTGCCCGCTAGACGTCTAGCAGAAAATATCCCAGATGAAGGAACGCTCGCGCTAGAACAATAGCGGCAGCGGCAAAGTCCCCACTACAATTAAAGAAATAATACAAATATCATAAAAATAATATCTGAATTGCTATTTTATTTACATTAAACCAATTTTATCACATTTAAATTTGCTTGGCTTCGTATTTACTTTTATTTTGTAAACTTTTCAACGATTTCCTTTGACAGGTCGTTTTTTTTTTTTTTTTCAAGGCAGCGGGTAGTCTTGCGCTAGATTGAGAAATTTCCCTAAAAGGGATATTTCACAAAAATATGGCACTTTTGGTGAAATGTCTATTTTTTTATATGGATTTTGACATGCCGCTAGTCATCTAGCGGGCAGTGGAACGCGGCCATTGTATTCGTACAAAATTTCGAACTCGAGATATTAATCAATTCTGACATGACGATGATAGAGGAACCGTATGCCCGTACCGTATGTCCTAAGGCCTACAGTCTAAACGGCTGCCCGGGTTTAGCTCAAATTTCGTATATGAAGTTTTGTGTGCTTACAGTTCGGTACTTCCCATATAAAATGTTCATACCAGTTTGATTTGTTGGAAAACGACTCTAACGATTTCAAGCTTAAGTATGTGAGGTTAATATGACTGCGTACTCAGGCTTTTGCTTAAAAATCGAATAAAGCGGTACTTTTAAAATTTGGACATAATTAGTGGACATCCATTTCAACGAATAACCTATACAGCGAATTTGCGATATAATGAACGCTTTTCAGATATACATATGTACATGTATCACTGTATAGCGAATTGTTCCCACGATTTGCTATCTGGTATATGGAACTTTTATATAAGTTGGTTTAAGAACCCTGAAAGTATTTAAATGGCAGGACCATCATTTATTCAATTTTAAATCGAATAAAATATATTTTAAATAAACATATTTTTCAATGACTTCTGTTTGAAAAATAGTACAAAAAGTCGATCGATATAACGAACGCGTTCGATATACCAAATGACATCAAACATATCATTCGTTATACCTTATACTGGACGTCTACTGTATCTCGAAAACGGTCCATACGATTGTAAAGAAAATCGATGTCTAAGGTAATATGGTTATTTCTAACTTAATAGCAGACTCAATTTTTCTCTGTATTATGCATTTTTGAAAAAAGTCACTTAGTAAAAATTTAGTTTTCTTTAGTTTACCTGAAAACGGCAATAACGATTTGGACCAAAATGCAACCTGGGAGTAAAATTGATGTTTTCAAAACTATTACGTCCTTAATTTTCAATTCGAATAACCGAAAACGATAATTTTAAAAACTGTTCATATCTCAAAAACCCCAGTTTCGATATCGGTAAAACTTTTAAAGCCTGGTAATGCTTACATTCGAAACAATAACCTAGATTTACCCGATTTTCAGCTAAATAGTTAAGCAATAGTATTTTTCAAACTAAACATTGCAATTACTGTTTTGTCTGTCAAATTTTACAGGAACCGCCTTAACGATTTTGATCAAAATACATATTAAAAATAGTATAAGTGTTCTCAATAAGATTTTTTACTTAGATTTTCTCAAAAAATTCAAAGAAATCAGTTTTTTATTTATTTCTCAAAAGGCGATCTCTGTTCATATATATTTTTAAGACTCAATCCCGCAATTTAAAATTGCAACAGCCATTAAAAATTCAATAATAGCGTCTTTAACCTATTTCAGTCAAAAACAGGAACTTCTACTATACGCTTCGCCTTTTACCCTTAAATCTTGTAAAGTATAAAAGCTTATGAAATAGTACGGTAGGCGCTTAAGACTCTCTAATCAGAAGTTGCAACAAATGCCTATTATACTAAAGCTTCAACTTATAAAAACTCAAATTACTACCATATCAAATGAATAACTTAAAAACAGATTTTATTTAAAACTATTCCTAGCATCGCTTCTCAGATTTTTATCTACTTACCTAAAATAACAAAACAACTATCAAACTTCTGATTAAGGAGAAAGTTTCGTTCGACCCAGTCTTGCACTTTATTTTCTCCAGATAGGATATATTAAGCAGAACTTTCGGAGTCTACAGAGCATGAATTTCGTCCTTCGACATAGCATAGCAGGCCGATTTGTTTTACCAAGCCGATATGTGGCTAGGGCTTCTGTTTACCCGATATCGACTAGGTAGATCAACTTGTTAACTGCCTCGAAGTTACAGCTACAGTTACCTAGGTTAGATTAAGCTACTAGATTGGTGAAGTCTTGAGTCTATCCTTTTGGGCAACTTCATTGCAGCAGGCTCCTTTCTCCATTGGAAGCTACGACTTATGACCAAAGTACCTACCATAGATAATAAAGTTCCGTCGAATTGTAAAAACTATTTCGTGCAGCTTTTGTCATATTCTGAGCAAGGCTTACTGTCAAAGGTTGGTAGTGACTTCCCATCATTCGGATTCTATTTCTACTCATTCAAATTTAAAGGTTCTTCGATTAAAGTGTCTGACGGTGGAGTGTCCCGTTCTTCTCACCAATCTCAACGCACGTTTTGTTTCTATGTATCTATTAGACTAATTAAATAAGCTAACGAGAATCTTTGAGGAGTTTTTAAATCAACAAGTCGCACGGACTGATTGGGTTTTTCCATTAACTACCCTTTCTTTCCAACCACTTTTTCTGTTTCTATGGGCAACAACACAACTCATGCCCCAAATAAGACAGTGATCACTTACACATTGCCAACCCTGACCGCACAGACACTGCTTTCAGTTATCTGATATTTGCGATAGCCGGTCTGTTGAAAATGAAGGTCTTCATCGACATCCTCAATACGTTTTCATGACCTACTACAACATTTGTTTGCGTTATCAGAATGTGTCCCAGTTACGTACAAAGGGACAACACCTTGACCGAGACGGGAACAGAATACAATCATACCTCTTGTTCCACTTACTGGGAGATAACAGACAACCACAATTTTAATCGTCAAACAACCGCAATCATGTTATACTCTATCGGAAGTGGGTTTAAAAATAAATCAACCACAAGAACGCGTCCACAACTCTTTCTGCGTGACGCACCCACCGCTAAGTCTGCAACTGCCAGCGATCATTTTCCCACCCGCCCAAGGGTATGCAACACATTTCCCGCCACAAAAATCAAACCATCCATTTCGTTGTTAAATATTTACACATACGAATTTATTCAGTACAATTGTCCTTCATACGCCCCTTTTCGGGGCACACTTTCAAGTAGTTGGCTTATTTATGTAAAATTACAATAGAAAACTATACAAGAATTTTTGGTCTTTATCTTACAACAATAACATAAAAAAGAGACATAATAACTAAGCTACTTGAGTTCAGTTTTGTCGGCCTCCACTGCGTCGACTTTCTTTGGTCTCCATTTCCGGTAAAGATCCTCGCCCACCCACGCGAAGACGACAATCATGCATATCGCGTTCATGCAGTGGATCGTGAAGGCATAGTTGGTGGCATCGCGAATCAGACCTGCAAGGAACAAAAAATTGGCTCGAGACTAACCCGGCGGCAGAGAGGCTATCGAACTCACCAATAATAGGTCCACAAGTCAGCGTGAACATTCCTGTGATGAGCAACTGCAGTCCGGCTGCAGCTGGCAACCTCTTCAAAGGTACATAACTTGGAATGATCAGATTGAAGAAGACCACCCGCATCGCCTTGACCGAGCCCATCCAGCCAAAGGCGATCATCATCACGGGGAAGCTCCTGGTGTGCGCACAAACGGTCCTGCCCAACACCATGCCAATGACACCCACCAGGAAGAACACCTTGTTGTCGCACTTCATCTTTCCAGTCACGAATGGAATCAAAAATCGCACACCCATGTCAGTGGCGGCTAATATTGACATGGCGGCAGCGATTTCACTGTTGTCGAAACCGAAATCGTTCAGTATGAACGGCGTCAGGATGGCAAAGTTGATCTCTGTAAAAGCGATCAGGGTTAGACCCACGGCCAGATTAATATAGGTGAAGTCCCTCAGTAGGTCCAAGTCGAAGAAGACCGCGATCTTTTGGAAGATTGTCACCTTCTTCTCCTCCACTTCCTCGATTTCGAATTCCTCGCGTGACTTTTGAAGGGATTCCGTCTCCTCTGGAACGGACAATTCCTTGACGGGCTCCATGAAGGGTTTGCTCACTGAAAACGAACGTTTAGGCGTTCTCGGTGGAATGGCCGGCGTATTGCCAGGTATTGCTTCGGCCTTGTAGCTCGATATTGAACTGTGGCGCCGCCGAAATTGGGCTGAGTCTAGTGAAACTTTTGATCCATACCAGCCGTCGTTAGCTCGAGCTATCATTGGGGTTTCCGGATCAGCCTGATAATCCAAGATCTGGTGGTGATCCAGTTCGGCTTCGGAGAGCTTTCGCAGTGCCTCGGCGTCCTGTGATCCTTTTTTCACATGCCACTTGACAGGCTGGTAGACCAGTGCGCTGGATAGGTTGTGCAGTGACATGCCACCGTAGAAGAGGACCGCTCCACCGACACCGTATTTCACCATTAGATACGTGGAGATGTATGGCAAGACGATGGGGCCCAAGCCGGCTACGGTGAACTGATAGGCTGTGGCGGCTCGGCGTTTAATTTTGAAATACGTGTTGACGGCTAGTGATGATGCCGATACCATGAAACCTCTTCCAATTCCTAAAATGTGTCGTAAATGAAGTGTTTAGATCATACAGTGAATTGGGCTCAGTTCAACTTACCATAAGTCACGGATATCGACATCAGATAAAATATGAAAGAGTTGGCGAATACTGTCATTCCGAGACCGAGAAAAACTAGAAGCGATCCAGTTATAGCGACCTGTCGGTAGGAGAATCTTCTGAACAGCGGACCGTTAAAGAGACCTATGGAAGGGGAAAAGTTGCAGAAATTATGTGTTACATTAAATTTTTTAAATAAAGAAAATTATGTCGATCCAAGAGGTCTTACACGAAGCTTCGACTATGCCTGTCAAGCGACGAAAAGAGACCCGACAATGGTGGTCTGATTCGAATATCTCTCGAAATCTATATATATGCCTGTCAAGCTGTCAATATATGTATTTTGCTAGCGTTACAAGCTGATTTAAATAAAATTGCAAACAAAGGGTCTTACCGATCGATTTACCCTACATATTTCCAGGAAACATAGCAAAGCCTTGAGATGAAGAAAGATTGCTGCAGAAATAAATTTGACAGGCAAAACGATTGCAAAACGTAAAACTCACAGCCCTACTGTTGATACTTGAGAACATCTATCGATTCATCGATAATTTGGTATCATGAGTATCAATTGATCATTTTAACCCCATTGTGAATGCTAATCAAAATATCGTTGAAAAGTCGTTCTGTTTTGAACTTTGACGTTTCTAACTTGTATTTGTTGTTTTTTTTTTTTTTTTTTATCATAAAAAATAACTCTGCCGATAACATTTCGGTCTAAAGTCGGTTTTTGAACAATAAAAACAAGGAAATAAATTTTAAGATTTGATGTCAATAGATAATTTTAGCTGCGCAGGTATTTGATACGTATCAACAAGAAATTTGTGATTGATAGAAAATTTGATGAATATCAAATTTTTTGACAACCGTAATACCAAGTTTATTGATAAAACTATTCACAATAGATTCTGTAGACTTTACAATCAATTTACGAGAACCGATCAGACCAATTGAAGCTGATTGAGATATCTAATACAATTCACAAGTCATCAAAACTTTTGATAGGTTGATAACCAGAATACCAATTCATTAATTTTGTTGATACGTTATTATAAAATATCGTGTTGATATTTGATAGCCATAATAGGGCTGTCAGTATCGTGACTGTAGAATCAACTTAGAAAATAATGAACTAAGAATAATGAACCTTGTATGCGGCCTGCGGCGGCTTGGACTTCGTGTGGAAGGACAAGGTGTTGAGTATTGCCTCAATAATCCGAATTGAGACCGCGGCCCTTTTATTAGAAATTGCGGGGAATTTTAAATAATGATACCCAAATTTACACCAATACCCAAAAAGTAAGCGACTTCCTACATCTTGAAAGCATGGTCTTGCTGCCGAAGAGACCCATTACCCATTAGATATGTTAAGATAGCAAAGAAGGTTCCATGGTTTCACAAAAGATCAGAAATTCAATCACAAAGTTCTAAAGTAGGTACTCCGGAAGGCCCCAAAACAATGTTTTCAAGAAGTTTGGAGAACATTTTCCTGACAAAAATTGATTTTAAGACAACAAATTGTATGGGAATTTGTCCAAAAATAATGTACGTAGAAGAGTTTGAAGCTTCTGTTCTGAAACAAGTGAAGCACAACATGCACCTCCAATTTATACAATGCCGGTCTTTTTTGTTTCGGTCTTTACGTAAAGGCTTCTGATCTCCAGTCAAACGTACCCAATCTGGCACCGGATTGACGTTGACCATAGAAATAATGAGGCAATAGCTAAGATCAATGGGAACGTTCAGGTATCTAGTTAAGTAAGTCTGACAGCTGTCTGACTTGATGTATCTCGGTTTTGATTGGCTGAAATCGGTTATTATGAGCAGCTATTTCAGTTGAAGTTTATGGAAGGGTAGCCGACGAATCTAGTCAAGAAGAAATTCCTGACTGACTACTAAGTTAACAGTTCGGATATGTGAATGACGTAGGAAAAGTGACGTTCCCGACCAATATATTTTTTTCCGTTCAGGTTACATCTTATCCAGACCAATCTAGTCTAGATCTAGGTTCTTGAATGTGTCCAATATTTTTTCTTTTTCAGAAAGTGACCACTACAGTCGCAAGGAAGTTGCAAATGCCACTAGATAGATGTCTTCGCAACAGCTTTAGGATCTTCTAACCGAATCGTATGTTCAACACCCTGCGAAAATGGACCTAGTCAAGACACTAAAAAGCCGTACCAAAAATCATTTTTAACTTATATATTTGAAGGTGACAATGGATGAGTTAATGTGGAAAACTTTGCCGTTGTGAGTTCATCGAATAAAGTCGGTACATTTAAAATTAATAATAGTACCGCACTATGGCCTTAACCATAAAATGCCTGACGCTTCAAAAGCGAAAATGTTGTCCTCAATACGGTACGAAACGAACCCCTGCGCTTGAAGCCCTATACAAATATGTTGATCAGCTAATGCTGAGCCCAGCTATCATATAAGAGCGAAACGAAATTTCGATGGTGCGAACATTCTGGATAGTTGTGTAAGCAGTGATCGTGAAAATGGATCGAAAGCCGGTATAGCGATTGCGGCAACAATCTCCAAGCAGAAAGCAATGATCTGCGCTATCAATTGGAAATCTATAGACAATTATAATTGGCCTGACAGCTTCTGTTGACTTTACAATCAATTTACGAGAACCGATCAGACCAATTGAAGCTGAATGAACTATGCAAACATTTCCCTTATTACATTTATATTCCAATCGATCGTGTGCATTCTCGCAAAAATAAATCTTCGATGCAGACATAATTTAAAATGTTGATCGATGCTAAAGCTACGATTACACGTGTCATTTTTCGTGGCAAATTTCGACATGCTGATGTCACAAAAATTCAGCCACTCTTCACTCGAGCGTCTTTAGTGAGAGTGCGCTGACAGGAGACGACACATAGTGATAAATTTAGGACAGATGTTTGCGTCATAATGGCGTTGGCATGTCAACATTTTTGTAATTGTAGCTTAAGACTTTTCAAGGCTCCTTTGGCACTTTTTTTTGAAAGCCTGTCACAATTTATTGCTATTTTGGCCCTTTTTTTAGTTGAAGAAGGCGCTTCAAAATTTGTTCAAATGCTGGCTATTTCCAAATAAAAACCTTTAAAGTGTAGGTACCTAACGCAGTAACCTATCAAACCGCTTTTATAGTATTTAGTGAGCCAATGCTTGTGAAATATCGTTCAAAAATACTAAGTGTGCAGAATAGTTTCAGAAATGACACTTTTTTTTCTAATTGGCCCTTTTTCTTGCTACTTTTTAGAATCCTACAGCGGTCACGCTCCATGTAATTGCAATCAAATTCCCAATCTTACCTGTACACGCCGACACAGCTTGCTGCGTATTGATGATAGTTGTCATCTGTGAGCTACTTATTCCTATTTCTGTATATCTATCGCGGAACAAAATGCCAAATTGTTGCATTATTGGAAATGTGACTAGCTGCAAGAAAAAAAAAAAAACAAAAAAAACAATGAACTATTGCCAGGCAAAATAACCCTCAAACACACTTACAATACTTATTCCAGAAGCGATGGCAATCAGCCAGCCCCAGCCGCCATCTGGTGGAATAAAGTTCTCACCCAAATCGCTTTTATCGCGACGTTTCTTTTTGGCAAGTATCACTGTTGGCTGGCGCGGTGGCTTCGGAATGGAATTCGCCTTATGAATGTCAAGTTTGAGTGGGATTTCGGTAGCGTTGCCATTTTGCGTATCGCCTTTGTTCATTTTGTTTTGCGGAATTGTTTGATGTCACATTCGATGGGAGTGTCCTTACTGCGTGCATAAATCCTAAAATAGAAAATACAAATGGGTTTTAACTTGCTCTGGATATGGTTTAGGTATTCGCTAGTATTTTGTGTGCGATTAGATTGCCGAGCATTTACACTACAATTTGGCATAATACCTACATCAGACTTTTAATCAGTCAGATTTATGTCAGCTTCTTAAACTGTTCGCTTGTCCCTATAAATAGGTCTTAATCGTAGTGTATTTCCTGATAAGATATGCGATATCAAGACCGGTTTGATAAATGCCATATTATGTGATAACCTTGAAATAGGTAATTATTTTACCCCATCTTCCTATATTTACAACAATTGCGATGATAGTTCTTCAAATTGTCCCCTTTTACACCATCAATCGTGTAAACTTGCTTTTATGGTTATTTTTATAATTATGGCACCTTCCCACACAAGTAATAACGACGGAAGATGGTGACTCGATTTAATTACCGCCAAGATTATGGGGTTTAGAAGAGTTTTTGTTTTTACAAATGGAAACGTATAATATATTACATATACTTGACTCATGTACCTATACTACGGTGAGGGGCTATCTTTGGCGGTGCATTGTTAAATTTAATAACTTTAAATAGGTAGGTAATTAACCGAAAGACCTAGCAAAAGGTTTCGATCATAATTCTTTTAAATTTTACAATTACAACTATTTTACAACTATTTGCAAACTTGTCTATTATACCTATCCGAGGCGTTCAAAAGTCAAGGTTCTTACGAAATTGAAAAAAAAAAAATATCGGCTTGATTAAGTACTACCTGTTGCATGTTAAATTGCTCAGATATGTAGTAACAGACAGAGTGGAATATACGAGTCAATACGACAAAACAAATGTGTTGGAATTGATGGGAGTGGAGTTTGTTTTTGTAATTTCATTGCGTTTTAATTGCACTTCACCAGTGGAAATATATATTCATCAAGTGCGCTATGCTGTGCATAATATATACGAGTTTAACTGAGTTAATGACACATTACATGCTATATGGTAGCTTTTCCATTCTCACTAGTTGTTGTATGTCGTTGAAAAGTTTTACAGAAATCTACATAAATTTGCGGAAGTGGTGGCGGAGCTTTATATTGAATTTGAAATTGTGCATTTGCGGTACCCCACACAAACTTTCATATCTTTGTGTTTTTCTGTAATACGTGGATCTTTTCGATATTTTACTAGTTATTCTGCTATTCGGGGCGGAGGCGAATCCAATAAATCAGAGATCATTAAAATCGGTCCAGCTGTTCTTGAGTTATAAATGGTGTAACTAACCCGACTTTGTTTTACTTATGTATAAAAATATATATGCATATGTATAGGTATATAGATAGATCTTTGTATAGCTAGTTGTTCACATTTTTTTATTCAAATAAAAAACGCTTATATCATGCATCATGGTACTCCACAACTGAAGTGACGGCTGGCACGCGTTGCTGTGGCTAAGATATACCTTAAGTTATGTTGTAGTAAACTATTCAATATAGTGAAATTATAATTTACGAATAAAGACGGAAACGTTATAGCCGGTATAAAAATCCACGGGATTGAGATTTGAACTAGAGGTAAAAACTTGCAAATGATTTAGAAAATTACAAATTACAACCCATTTTCCTATACCGCTAATCTTTTGCAAAGTGCCAGATATAGGGTCTTAAGATATCCTATCTTTCAAACTTGAACCAACCACATAGGTACATCCACAAAATTCTATTGAAATCGGTTGAGCGGTTTCGGAAAGCGCCAACAGCGTCACCTATCAGGTCCAAAAGCAACCTATCTCTCAAACGGGAACCAACCATATATATCCACAAAGTATCATTGAAATCGATTGAGTGGTTTCGGAGGTCGACAACAGCGCTACCTTTAGGGTCCAAAAGTATCCCATCTTTCAATTTGGAGCCAACCATACCTACACATACATTTTTTTTATCGAAATCGGTTGAGTGGTTTCGGAAAGCGCCAACAGCGTCACCTATCAGGTCCAAAAGCATCCTATCTTTCAAACGGCAACCAACCATATACATACATCCACAAAATTGTATTGAAATCGGTTAAGTGGTCTACAAGATCTACATACAACAGCGCCACCTATCAGTGTCAAAGCTACCTATCTTTCAAGTTGCAACCAACTATACACACCTACAAAATTTCATTGAAATCGGTTAAGTAGTTTAGGAAGTCGCTAACAGCGACACTAGGGATGCCATACGTCCCCCTTTTCAATACAAAAATGTTGTCTTTCCCCCCCTAGTAAAAACCACTGACCCCTTATTAAGTAAAAATTCAATATTAGGAAACATTCAATTGTCAACTTTGAAAGAACTTCTTTTAATATTTTTAACAAGATTCTCTGTGAACACATTCATTTAAAGTGCAAGAAAATTTTCAAAGCTGAATTCATCCACTCACGAACTACATCTCACTTCACGTACTAAAGTTGTTCTCCTGTACGTTTTTGTTTTGTACTGTCATCTGTCTCTCTTTCAGTTTTTGTTTTAGATGCCACGAATAGTAATTTGGCCGAATACTGAATACCGAATATTCGGCGAGGCTCGTGGCCGAAGCGCCGAATATTCGGCCGAATAGTGAAAAATGTGGCCGAATGGCCGAATACCGAATAGTTGCCGAATATTCGTGGCATCTCTAGTTTTTGTTTTGAAATAAAAATTTACTTTGGTAAAATGTGCGAACCGAAAGAAAAAACCAACACAAATACCAAATATGTTTGTCCCCCCTAGAAAACTCACGATGTCCCCCATTTTGCGTTTTTGAATCTGGCAACCCTAAGCGACACCTATCGGTTCCAAAAGCAGCCTACATATCTTTCAAACGGGAACCAACCATATAATAAATAAAATAAATAGTTGGCGCAACAGGTCCGGAGAGACCCTAGGCCTAGCTTCCCACAACCATTCGTTTTGTGTGAGTTTTTCATTTTTGGAACGAATGGAAGGGATCTACAGTTTTATGCCGACTCCAAACGGCTAATTGAGAAGCTCTTACAAGACATTTATACTCTCGGATGTTTGTCAGACGTTCGCGAGAGGTAGCGCAGCGGAAAAAACCCTACAAAGGCGGAATTGGGTTTTTGCGGGATTCGAACCTTGAACCCCCGCATAGCAGTCCAACACACTAACCACTAAGCTACTGCGACTACAGATAGAACCAACCATATACATTCACAAAAATTCATTGAAATCGGTTGAGTGGGCCACAGCGCCCCCTATCGGTTCCAAAACTATTCTATCTTCCAAGTTGCAACTAACCATAATACACGTACAAAATGTCATTAAAATCGGTTTCAGTAGTTTAGGATTCCATTGCGGACAAACAGTAAACGTGACACGAAATTTTAGAATATCAAGATTTATCAATTAAAATACATTTCTCCGTTTAAAATAAATAAGTAAGTATAAGCAACAATTCTCTTTAAATAAAAAGCTGTCATAATTTCTTCGCTGAAACGAGACAGAAGCAAGTTTAACTCGATTTGTTTTCGGGCTAAAATATTTTTATAAACACACAATTTTCAACCCTATTTCACTTGGACTTTGAGACGGTTATAGAAATACGAATGGGAATGAGTTCTTATTGGATTCAAAGGTTCATGGGGTAAACAGTCGAGAGTGGATTTGAATATCTAGTATTTTTTAACTACACATTATGGTGGTAAAATATATCTAATTTTACAGCCCTAATCATAATTACCTACTCAAAACGCTTTGTGCTGTTTATCATGTCAATGAAAAAGTTGTTAAGCGCCTCGCTATCGAAACCGAAAAACTCAAATTAAGGCAGTGAATATGTGTGGATTTTAGTACTGGCGGGATCGTAAATTGGCTTCTATCTGGAATAGTTGTGTGAGTTTGAAATAAGGCCACATTTTATCAGTTGGCGTTTACGCATTGGATCAGGCATCAAGGCGGTTCTATTGATACTCTTTAAACATTAAGAGACTGAATGAAGCTCTTATTTTTGAATGAATTGAATTGAAAACATCAGAGAAGCATTCGAGAGAATTATTTAAATAAACCTAAAATGCGAGTGTTGACTGTTAGTTTATCAAATACAAGAACCCAACATCTTAGAAAAAAAAAATAAATAAATAAATAAAAAATAAACAATAGAACAAGCGTATTTATTTCAAGTAAATATGAAAAAGTTGTTGAGCAATAACTTTTCAGTTTGCACGTTTATATGATCTGGGCATATCTAAAGGCTAGTACGCTGCTCAAGTGAAGTGAAATTTTCACTGCTCTCCAAAAAATGCTGTGAAATCGAAAGTGAAAAATTTTGTTGGAGATTTTTGTGGAGAAATTAGGGTGCAGGGTGACTGAGCTGAAAACATTTTTTTTTTCTGAGAATTCCATAAGATTAAGGATAGCTATAGTATATAATAAACATATTTTGTTCACTCTTATTTTACCTAAAATGAACAAAGATGGAGGAAAGAAATTGCGAATTTTGTTTTACTGTAGTTCATAGGTTCTAGAAGTGTTTAATTTTGGCAATAATATCTGATTTGTACATAAGACCAGTGTAACACATTATAAGAACCAAGAGTGCATAGAGAGTACACCGCACCTTTTGAAAGATCCGGGGTTTATATTGATGTGATTAATGAACCTCATTGTAGTAGAACATTCGAATACTGCTGTATTCTTATTTGCAAAAGTTTCTTATGTGGTATTTGATCATGCTTCTTCAAATTCGCTCTCAGATTTCAGATTTCGTGTGGCTTATCGAACATTAGAACATCACTTGCCCTTTTTTGTGTTGACATTCGGGCGATTGGAATATGTGTAGCCTTCAACACGTTTCAAAGCGTTTTGCATTCACTGGTTAAATTTTATATGCAAACATTCTTAATTAGCGTCCCGATTGATTTCTAAATATTTATACATAAATAAATTACACAAATAGATTCACAGATTCAGTTTTTTTTTTTTTTGTTCCAAACGCACATAAAAAGTGCTCTGAGAGCTTCTAATCGAATGTCACAATAATATTTAAGGATTTATTATTAACTAAAATAACTCTCATTCAT
The DNA here is from genome assembly GCA_946477585.1 of Cheilosia urbana. Lineage (NCBI taxonomy): Eukaryota > Metazoa > Arthropoda > Insecta > Diptera > Syrphidae > Cheilosia > Cheilosia urbana. The sequence goes on along the minus strand of OX297854.1, from coordinate 3,511,612 downwards.
TCATTAGTAATAAAAATGCATAAAAAGAGTATCGTGTTCAATTTTATAACGCAATTACAGTAGCCGCCGTGTCGCCTTTACAAAAGGGAACTGCGAGCTGCGAACAAATCATTTTTTGTATGAAAACACTTAAGTGCCGTTTTAGTATCCATAAACCATTTTATGTAATTGATCTGACCGCCGATTAAAAATCTGTATGGTTATCTTGAGCAAAACAGTGTATAACAATTTACTGAGGCACCCTGTTCATCGAAAAGGTAATCCATGCCATCAACTTTTTGTACACCTAGCTTTATGGTACTATATTCAATGCAAAAATGATAAAAGAAATTCGAAAAATGCAGTACTCTCTTAAAGAAACATCTGAAATTGAAATAATTTTTTTCAACCGTCGTCCTACGAATCATTTTTCACGCCGAAATGTCAAAAATTTAATGCGACGGACAACAAAAACCAAGTGAAATAGCTGTGGAGAGATTTTACTATCGCCACCTACAGCTGAGTTTTTGAATCGCAATTTTTCACTTGAGCTGCGTACTTCCAAGTGAAATTTCCCTCTGGAAAGTTCATTTTGACATTTCGCGGTGAAAAATTTGTATGAAAAACTGGATTTCACTTGAGCAGCGTACCAGCCTTATGCACATAAGTCAATGCCAAAAACATCTTTATGACGTAGTTTTGTATTCAAAAATCCGCCACAAGTTACCACACGCTGCTATGTTCTGTACACGTCACACATAAAGCAATCAGCCTGTTAGCACAACAGTATCTAACAATAAGAAGGCATTGTGCGATTTAGGAACTATAGTCTTGTGTTTGTTTGAATAATTATGGCTGAGATTAGCTATGTGATTGCGTCTTCTATTCAAAACACCAGTCTATAAAGTGAGCGCTATACTAGCAGAAAAGCGCAACATCGATGACATTAATGTGGAAAAACATGTTGTTTCAACAAGACTGCACAACTTGCAAGAGATCGGGTGCCACATTTGTAATTTTACGTCAACTCCATGCCAAAATATCCTGTGATTTAATTCCGCTAGCTCTATTTGTGTGCATTTGTTTATTAAGTTATGATTTCGTATAAGCGACAAATTTTGAGGGCTGTGAACATATGTTCCGACGGGAAAACCATTTCCACAAACTACACATGTGAACATAGTAATCCGTTCACAAATGCTAACCAATTATGAGGGAACTCTGTAATGAGATTGCACACGTATGTCTTGAATAGATTAAAATGTCAAGCTTTATTGACACAAACGTACCTAAACAAAATGCTGATAAATAAATCTTTGCGATAAGTTTGAGGTAGTAGGTACATACGATCTTACCTTCAAAGTTATTGCCAACACTCGTTAAATTTTTTTTAGAGGCGCATAAAAGTGGCGCCCAAGCGGCACTTGACTAATCCGCCCATGGATATCGTATCACTAAAATTCTACTTATGTTGAAGCATGGGTACAGCGAAACAATTTGCCAATTTAACAACTGTCCAGTGCCTTTCCCATCATCTCAAGAGATGACCACATTTAACTGTCAGTGTCAATGTTTACTGCTCGCTGAAAAATTTCTAACAATGCAGGTTCCAACTCATGGAACTTATATATCGTCTATGAAATTAAATCTCTAGATCGCTAATGGGGTTGTCACATTTCAGCATTGGAAATACAGTTTTTGTTTACCTCAGAATTTACAACTTACAGAGATCATTTAGTAAGTTAACTCGATTTGAATATTTTTATAATAATCGATTAGTGCCAATCTCGGTAAAAGGGCAAACTCAGTTAATGAACAATATTACTGTCCCGCATGACTCACTTTTGCGATGTGTTTGGAAATGTAAATGAATAAAACACATCATTCGTCTGCCTGCCACTCTGGTGGCTGCTAGTATTTACAAACGAAACAAAATGGTATTGTCAACAAGGGATATGAACACATTGCTTTCGTCAAAAACTGATCAATGGCATCAGATCTCAGATGATGGAACATGGAAACGCATTTGTATCATTGAATCGCGAGAACGCCACTCCGATGCAGATTGGATCTTGCTAAATGCGGTTTTTTAATCTTTTTTCAAGATCAAAGATCAAAGGCTGGTAAACAAATATACATTCATGTAATCAACGTTTCCTATTTTCACGGTGATGTGTTGATTTTATTTTTTAAGTCTTGTGGAGTGCCATAGATTTGGCTGTCAATAATTATTATTTATTTATTATTAAATATTTATTTCAGCTTTTCTAGGGAACGTGGGTCAATTTTTAATTGCGACTTTAACTTTAATTGTCGAGATGATCAACGGCAGTTGCATTATGTTGCCATAAAATATTAAGGACACATGTTGTTGAAATGTTCACAAATATTCTTCACGGCCGCAAATATTTCTCAACATGAGTTTATCATGTGTAGGAAAGGTAACAAGTTCCTAAGACTTCTGATAGAGAAAGGTAATTTATTAAAAATTGAAGGAGCTACTACTGTGAAGAATCTTCTGTAGTGAATTTTGATATACGCTGGGATATTGACCAAGTTGACGGAATTTACACGTAAATTATATATCGAATTACTTCTAACTGAAAGATAAGCACTCCTTATAAAATAGCCCACTAATAGATCTGAGCTCCTTTAACGTCGCCGAATTGTTGGCATAGACCAATTATTTAATGTAACCCCATAAAAAAAATCTGGAGGCGATAAATCACACGATCTCGGCGGTCAATCGACGGGTCCGTTTCTCAAGATAACACGTTCACCGAACTGAGACTTTAATAACTCGGTTGTTGATCCTGCTGTGTTGTGGCACCGTCTTGTTGGAACCACATATCACTGATGTCCAATTCATGCATTTGCTCAAAGAAACAACGTGTCTCTGTAGCGTGAAAAAACGGTCAATGACGCCAGCGGCATGTAAACCGCACTAAAAACAAGTGAGTTTTTGCGGATGAAGTGCTGTTTCATGAGGCACCGGTGCAGTAACGCATATTTTGCTTATTGACGAAGCCGTTTAACCAAAAATGCACATCACCGCTGAAGATTGAATATTAGCGTTAACGCTCTTAAAGTTGCGACCACCGACTCGGAATTTCGGTAGTAAATTTCAATAATTTGTAAACGTTGTTCCTTCGTGTACTTCACCATGATGAAAATGTTGATTTTGATAAATATTTTGACATTGACAGTTCGGTAATCGGTTTAAGGGTACGTTTACCCTGGAAGTTTGAAGTTGTCAAGTCGCTAATGAAAGACCCTTTATTATGCCGGCATCCAAACAACGACTCAGATTGACTAACCAGAACATGGAGAACAGCGGGGTGATGGACTACTTAAGCTAGGATTGACGTGTCATTTTTCGTGGCAAATTTTGACATGCTGACGTCACAATAATTTGCTTTTTCTATATTTTTCACTCGTGTGTTTCTCGTGAGAGTACGCTGCGTAAAGAGACGCTTGCCAGGTTATCACACGTAGTGACACATTTAGAACAAGTGTTCAGGTCATAATAACGTGGGTGGAAATGTTAAAATTTGCCACGAAAAATGACACCTGTAATCTAAGCTTATGCCCCAGTGGTTGAACTCAATCTTGGTCTTAAAATGTTGCTTATGAATTATAAAGTTAGTTTAAGGGCCCTTCACACGTTCAATGTTACTTGACAAGTATCATTAACGATTTTGTTCATCAAGTAACATTGATGATAAATCGCCTCCACACGTATCAATGAATATTGACAATGTTTTTGCTTGAATTATGTTCAGTCGTTTCATAGTTACTTTACACACGACACAATCATTGTCAATTAACATTGAAGAAAATCAAATCGATTTTGGCTGTCATCAATGAACAATGTTACTTGACAGGAACATTGAAGAGCGTACAAACGATCAATGTTACTTGAAAGATGAGTCATTCAAGTAACATTGACAATTAACATTGAACGTGTGTAGGGCAAAAAAAAAAAAACTAACAAATTATCTTTAAATTTTTAATAGGTAAGTAAGTTAAAGGTAATTTGCTATTTTTTTATTTATAAACTATCTTTTTAATTCAAGAGCAACATTTTAATGCCAAGATTGACTTCAACCAAAAAGTTTGAGTGGTCAAAAAAAGCAAAAGAACATTTTTACGGTTTCGTTTAACGTACCTACGGCTATAACTGGGGCCTTAAGGAAAAAATGCAAAGCCGCATCGAAAAATGGTTGTCAATATTCTTAAGCATTTCATCGTTTTGCAACCAGTGGCGTAGCAAGGGGGGGGCAAGGGGGGGCATAGGCCCCGGGCGGCACTTTGCCAGGGGCGGCAATTTGGAGCAGTCAACTTTTTTTTTTTTTAATTTGTAAAAAATTATAAAATTGACAAAACGGACACTGCTTCACAGGAAGTAATCAGACATTCCTTGTGTTGCTTAGCAACAAAATCCAATGAACGCTGCTCCCTAGTATGCAACTACATTTTTTCAGAAATGTTAAACACAAATTAAACACTGTGCACATCTACATTGGAAAATACCTACCCCTTTTCTCTTTTCTCGCTAGAAACTGGGTGTGTGCGTATGTAACTGTAAGCGATGTTTTGCTGGAAACTGGAGTTAGTGCAAATAAGTAATTATAGTTAGACTTTTGTTGGTATTAGAGGTATCTAATATAATTAGTTCAGACACTCTCTCTATACACCCACACCCACACACACAACATTGCAGGTATACTTTAAGACCTCTGAGTTTAAAGGAGTTCTGAGCGAATCATTAGCATCGATCACTCTGGTTTGCGAATCGTGCATGCTAGTCGCACTCGGGTTACTATGAAGATTACACATCCTTGGCGCAACCAAAAAAAAAAAGGAGTACTTTTCTATTGTGTTTTATTTTGCTCAAAAGAAAAGAATTGTTGGAATTATCGATGCTGCATATTCAAAATGATTGAAAAAAAGAAGAAGTGGGCAATATTTGCAAAAAATAAGTTTTGCCTTGCTGCTATTGCATTTATAATGGAAGTGGTGACACTGATGCCAACCCTACAGAATTTTCTGTATATCTACAGAATTTTCACTTTGCCTACAGAAATACAGAATTCAAACTAAAATATACAGAAATCTCAGATTCCAGTAAAAACTTGATTTCCTTAGTTTTGCGTTGGTATATTTCTTTGACCTAAACAAAGAAATGCAATCGGAGCACCCAAAAACTGTTTCTTGCTGTACGACAAAATATTCATAACGTTTAACAAAATGTATAGTGTTTTATTTTTTTTTCAAACCAGAGTAGGTAGTAGGTGGATTCCAGGATTCAGCGATACCAGCGGCTAATAAAAATTATGGAATTGTACAAAATTAATAAATATAGTTAAAGACTGACATTTTATGCCACTCAAATTTTACATTTTTAGCACTTTTATTATGTTAAAAAAGAAGTCTGGATTTCTACAGAATTTCGACATCGGTTGGCATCACTGAGTGCTGAGTTCTAAAAAAAAAAAAATATGAACACAGATCGGCTTTTGGGTAGGTAGTCATTTTTGAGAAATAATTTAAAAATTGATTTATTCGAATTTTTTTAGGAAATCTAGGTAAGGGGTCTTATTTGAAATACGGATATTATCTTTAGTATGCATTTTGATCAAAATCTTAAGACCGGTTTTTGTAATTACGCAGACAAAACCGTACCAAATTTTGCAATGTTTAAGTTTTAAAATATACTATACTATAGGCAATCTAACTATACAGCTGAAAACTGACTAAATAAAAGTTGTTTTTCGGGATGTAAGCATTTTACTTGGTTTTGAGAGTTTTATCGAAATCAAAATTAAGGTTCTCGAGATATAAGCAGTTTTCAAAAACAGCGTTTTCGGTGATCCAATTTGGTCAAAATCTTTCGCCGTTTCCCTAGAAAACTAAAGAAAATGAGAAAATTTTCAAAAATCTATTGTAGGGTAAAGGTGTCAACAGTGGATCAGAGTACACAGTGAATAACTTGCTCTCATAATGTCGCTTTTTATTTTAAAACATATCTTGAAATTAGAAAAGAACACATTTTGACTTCCCCTCGCAACAGACTATCAGTCTGCGCGATCACTTTTCCGAAGGTGGTTATTCTCATGACTTTGTGTTTTCTGCATAATGTAAGTATTTTTTTTTTCTGTTTTATTTTCGATCTTTTTAAAAATGTGTGTGTAGTAACTTCATTTGAGTAAAATATTTGCACTTTTACTTATAGGTACACCCATTGTACACAGTGGATCATATGGGAAGGTTTTTTTCCAAAAAAAAATTTCGCTATCTCAGCATTAATAAAGCTTTAAGATTTTGTGTTTAAAATGAAGATAAAACATTGAAAAGGCTGTGAAAAAAATTTCATGGGTATACTATTATAAATGCGTGCTCTACGGCCCAAAAAGTAAAAAATGATCCACTGTTGACCCCTTTACCCTACGATAAAATAGAAAAAACTGAGCCTGCCATTCAGTTAGAAATGACCATATTACCTTAGAAATGAATTTTTCAAAAGTACCGTTATTCGATTTCAGAAATTTCACCAAGCTTACAAAGGTCTTTTTAGTGTATGAAAAAATTACGGGGGCGGCATAAATTGGGTCTGCCCCGGGCGGCTCCAACCCACGCTACGCCACTGATTGCAACCACTAAACCTTAAAGTTCAGATACTGCAAAATCAAACTACAGGACAGCAACAAATTGAGGTCACGCAAAATCCAGTTTCAACTTCACTTTAAAACAAAACACAAAGAGAGTGGGTTTTTTGTCAAGGAGCCATATGTATGAGGTATCAATGACGATGATGATGTTTATAACTATATAGGTATTAAGTGAGCAATTTAAAAGAATTACATCCAATCAATTGAGCAAAGGGCAATATGCAATCAGTGCATTGTAAGGAAAAACGAATTCTGTCGAACGCACTACACACTCGACTGAAGTGTCTACCGTATATACATAAATATACGATCTGCTTATTTAAAACGTATCTTCACTCTGGTATCTAAACATTATCTAATGATAACTAAACATCGCTACTACTATCTGGCGCCCATGAGCACTACTCAACCCGCCAGTTTGGCTTATTACATTACTTAAGTGTCTCTGATCGCCAATCGTTTATCAATATCACCTGCACGACATTGGAAAAGTATTAAACTAAACGCCAAATTATAACCGCCTCCCCATGTACCCCCACTGTCACTATCACTATCAAGTGTCGCTGTCGCATAGTCAATCAAAGGCATTTTATCACACTGATTTGACTCACTTATCACGCACAAACCATTTCACCATTTTATAATAAATCAAATCATGCGACATGGGACAGAGGCAAACTTAGTACTAATCATGTGTGTGGGAGATAGCAGTCTGCCTCTGCAGTCACCTGTCCTCACGAGTGTGTATTTTCTTTTACTGGGGATCGTGTATTTACGCGTTTTCTCACAAATATCACTTCAAGTTTGCCAACTTGTTGTTTATTTAAACTTCCGTTCAGGTTTTACGCGATTAATTGTTAATAAAGAAGTATAAAATCAGAATTCAATTGTATGAGTTACGCACGAGATGAACTTGATAGATTCACATAATACTCATGAGTCATGGCATAAGTCACGACCGCCAGTTTTCACACTCCACGCATATTGAATTGAATTGAATTTGTTTTTGCTTTTTTCATTCAAAATTCACAACGTTCTTTATTTTTTTTTTTTATAACTGACCTTATCTCTGACGCAGAAAACGTAGACGATAATTTTAAAAAGCAAAAAAAAAAGAGTCGGGCGAAATTAAATCCACAAAAATACTCTTCGATTCTAGATAGCTATTTACGATCTAACCAACATACCACGCTGCCGGCCACCAAAAGAGCAGACAAAAAAAAATAAAATATTGCGAACTAAATTCAAATTCGCGCGCGTCGAACTAAACGAAGCTCAGTTCAACTGAAACTAATTACTGAATGAACTGAATGCCAGCCAACAATTGGCAGTCTGAGTTCTGACAGGAGTTGGATTTTTTGTTCGCGGCTATCAACCGCTACGAACTGATAATCGCAAGTAATTACATATTTTTTCGCAGAAAAGCAAGTAGCTTTCGAGGTATTGGATAATTTTCTAATTGCCATTGGCCATTTGATGAAAGTTCCTTCTGGAATAGGGAGAGGGACTGTTGTCTGTTCTGATACCTGTACATGTACGCTGTACGATCTACATAGAAGCTTTGTAAAGCTCTCACTCGTGCGTAAAAACGGACGGTTATGGGCGTGTTACTGGTAGATAATTTTGCCAGTTTCCCTATCAATAATGATAACATGTATTTCATGTTGTTTGGCAAAAATTGCGCTATTGGAGATAGATGTGCGGTTTTTGGCAAGAATTTATTTATCAGTTGATACGATTGCTTGTTTTCTTTAATGGCACTGGATCAAAGTTTGCTGGCAATAGGAAACTCACAGCAGATATCACGAAATGGGGGTTATACCATATGTCAGTTGATTTTTGTATTCGGTAAGATATGGGAAAGAATTTTATGGATTTCTTTGTGACATTCATTGTTAGTAGTAGATGGGAGAGAAAAAGTTAAATATCCTTGTAAAACTAAAAAAAAATCGGAGATGCGCTTAATATTCCAGAAAGTCGGCCATTTTAAAAACGCAGTTCGAGGAGAGGACGATAAAACAAGAATTTTTTTTACAATGGAAGGGGGGGAGGGTCTGCCTCGTTCCGTTTGGGCTGGAGAGGTAATTTAAGAAAAAAAAAATGATATGCAAAAAAATATATTATAAAAACAACGGCAACACTTACAATAAACTACTTTACCATTTTTGAAATCCAGGAACCCGTTCTTTCGAATTATTTCTTAAACAAAGTTATTGCTCTTAATAGTTTTTTGAAAAGAAAAATACTTTCAAACTTTACATTTTAAGGAAAAAAAAAAAACAAAAAAAAGGAAAGGTTAATGCTTTTAAAAATTGATTGATTTTTGATTGATTGATTATTAATTTTATTCTTATAAAATTATAAATTTGACAAAATACTGTCAGTTGTCCGAAAAAGAAATGAACAAAACCGAATTTATTTTAAGATTCTTTATTGATAATTCATGCTTTATGCCCGGCGGCCGAATAAGAACTAACTACCACAGGATGACAAATAAAATCCTGAGAAAAGAAAAAAATAGGGGAGGGGGAATATCGCAGGACGATTATGACAGAAAAGGACAGACCGATAATCTGGTAGTGGAGAATTGTCGGTCTGGTAGTTGGAGAATCGTTGGTGACAATCGTTGGTGACAATTCGGCCTTTCCTGACAACAACTCGTCCCGAGGTGCCAAACGTTGGTTTACTTATTGATCGGGTGCATCGTCGTTATCCTCATAGTTGTCGTCTACTTCCGGATACAGCTCACACCAGGGCTTTAACTTATCACTGCTAGCTACGGTGCTGAATCGACGGTGTTTGAGGCGGAGTCCGTCAATATCAACAACGACATAGCGATCGTATCGTAGTACCTTGGCGATTTCATATGGGCCTCGGTATTTCAGGTCCAATTTGCGGGATTCTCCCGTACTTGGAAGAGCACTTTCAATTAGGACGAGGTCGCCCTCATTGTATTGGTGCGGGCGTCGATGTTTTGCGTCGAATCTTGCCTTCCATATTTTGCGTGCTGTTTCGATGTTGACTATAGCGTCGTCACGTCGTTCTTGTATCGATGGCTTATCGAGATTGAGTTGATCCTCGTGCAGGGCGGCCAGTACTTTGTTACCTCCAATATCTCGCAACGGGAAGTCATACACTAAATTCATAGGTGAATACTTAGTCGTAGAGTTTACCTTGGTGTTCATCATCCACTGCATACGTCGAAGTTGACCATCCCAATCTTTCGCTTCTGATGTCGAGGCTTTTAAGTACGATAAAATTGACTGGTTTACCCTCTCGGCTAACCCATTTGCTCGTGGGGTCCGGACAGCTACCTTGATGTGTTGGATATTGTTGATGGCACAAAAATCGACGAATGCTTGCGACGTAAACGCGGTTCCTCTGTCCGTAACGATTCTTGTTGGCACTCCGAAGTATAACGTCAGTTGACTTAGGACATCCGTTACCGGCTTCGTCTTGGTAGATTTCACAGCTGCAAGCACAGTATACCGTGTCAGCGCATCGACGATTACTAATATATGCTCGTTCCCTCGGCGACTCCTGACAAATGGACCCAAATGGTCCATGTGAAGCGTTTCGAAAGGTAACCTGGGTATCTCCATCCCATATAGTTGACACTCCTTCACTCGTGGTTCTCGGCTGAAACAGCAATCGATACATGACCCAACGTACCCTTTGACGTAGTTCCTAACGCGTGGAAACCAAAAGTGATGTAAAATTCGATTTACTGTTCCGTCAACTCCCGGGTGGCCAACGTCGTCATGGCAAAGTTTTACAATTCGCCATCGCATGCCACATGGAACCACGAGTAATAGTCTGCCTTCATCTGCTTTCCTAAACAAACGATTGTTCTTCACTACGTACTCAAGTTCATACTTCTTCCGTTGGTCAGAGATGACTTCACGATTGATGACTTGGATAATTTCCATAAGTTTGGGGTCTTGTTTCTGCAATGACACCAACCAATCGTCGGGTGTTAGTTTAATCGCCATCACATTCACGCTAACATCAGCTGCTACACTGGCTGCTTCAACAGGAGCACGGCTCATAGCGTCGACATGTTTCATGGCTTCTCCAGGACGATGTATGATGGTATAGTCGTATTCGAGTAATCTCAAGAACCATCGAGCTATACGGGGTACTAGCGGCTTTGTCGACTTAAGACTGGATATAGCGGCACAGTCGGTCACAATGGTGAAATTTTTCCCCAGCAGATACATCCGGAAACGATGACATCCTTCCACCACGGCCAGAACTTCAAGTTCGTAGCTGTGATAATTGCGTTCGGCATCATTACACGCACGACTGAAATATGCAACTGGCTTCAGCTCCCCTCCGTCCTCTTGTTGTAATAGGATTGCTGCTATTCCGACACTGCTAGCGTCAGTGTGTACTTGGTGTTCTTTAGTTACGTCGTAGATCCGAAGAACAGGTTGTTCGGTCAAAGTCTTGACCAGCTTCCTGTACGCCTTCTCGCAGTCGGCTGTCCATTGAAACTCGGCGTCCTTCCTCGTTAGTCGCGTCAATGGAGTAGCAATATGAGCGTAGTTTGCCACGAATTTACGGAAAAATCCCGTGAGTCCCAGGAAACGTCTTACTTCCGTCGGATTAGCCGGAACAGGAAAATCCTTAACCGCATTTGTTTTTATTCGTCCAGGTTTCAGTCCACTTGAGTCCAGTTCGTGACCCAAAAAGTTAACACTACTTTTCATAAATGAACACTTCGAAACCCGTAGAGTCAAGCCAGCCCGTCGTATCACTTGAAGAAATTCGTGAAGGTTTCGTAGCCCTTCTTGAAAAGTTGCTGTTGCGATGTTGACTTCGTCTACATAATTAGCCACCTTTTCCCTGATGGGACTTACGACCTCCATCATCATACGCTGGAATGCGCATGGGGCGTTCTTCAGCCCAAACGGCATGCGGTTGAATTCCCAGTGACCGTGATGCGTTACGAAAGCTGTGTAATGTTTGGACTCTTCACAAATCTCGATTTGATAATACCCTGACATCATATCAAGAGCAGTATAATATTTCTTACCTGCCAACATAGAAATAACTCCCTCAACAGTAGGCATTGACCATGGTTGTTTCTCCGTCACGGCGTTCAATTCTCGATAATCCACGCATAAACGTTCTTCACCGTTTTGTTTACGAACCAGGACTATTGGAGAAGAGTATGCGGATGTCGATGGGCGAATGATGTTTAAGCTTAATAATTCCGCGATTATTCGTTCAACCGTTTGGCGCTTCGGAATCGGAATTGCGTATGGCTTTTTAACGATTGGTTTTGATGTAGTTACCGAGATTTTCATTTTAACTGTCGAACACTTTCCTAGTTCATTTAGATTTTCACCAAAACAATCCGCGAATGAGTTAAGCAAATCCATTAATTCGTTCTTTTCATTTGCCGAAAGATCTTCACCGATATCAATCTTATCACTGGCTAAGGACATGACCTGACACTTTCCATTTTCGATAATGACGCGGCACTGTGACATTATGTCGGTTCCGATTATGACATCGTACTTCATCACGACATTATCTACGATAAGGAATTCACATGGGTACTCACGACTGTCAAGAGTTACGATTGCAGACAGCATTTCACTACATTGAAATTCACCCCCAGCAAATCCATGCAGAATCTCATCACACGGTGTCACTTTACCACAACATTTTTCTGCAATAACGCGTTTTATTATCGATTTACAACTGCCCGAATCGATCAATGCGCCGCATTTAATGCCATCCACTTTAATGTGCTTAATAAGTTCTTGCATATTATTCCCGATCACGTTTACCGGCGCACAGTTTCGTAGTGGACAATTTCTCGTCTCGTGACTTGTTGACGAACACTTTTGACACCGCGGTTTCCTTTGTGGTTGCGGACAATTTTTCGATAGATGTCCGCGCTCACGGCAATTATAACATATCGGTCCCGACGGTAACAGCTTATTGTTATCAAAATTTTCTTCCTTGCATATCTTTTCTTTTGAACTGAATTGTGAACCACACACTCGCGAATTACCACCACTAGCCACTGCAACCGTATTGTTTACCGCGACACTGTTTATAGTTTTCAATAAATCAGAACACTTAACGAAGTGCATAGCTGAAAGCGTCTTCTTAAGCCCTTCATCTTTCATACCGTTAATTATGTATCGAATGATGGCGTTGTCTTCGATTTTCCCGCGACGACCTAGCGATAGTACCCGGTAGTAAAATTCGACGAGGGATTCATTTTTTTCCACCCGCGATTGCATCATCTGCATGTGAATATCGGCAGTATTTACGACACACGGAAAGTCAGTCAAAAAAACGGCGACGAAATCTACCCAATCGCGAAATATCGGATGCGCGTCTACCCAGAGCTTCGCGGCGCCTTTTAGCTTACTTTGTACAGCGAAGAGAACTAACTTTTCGTTCCACCCGTACGCTTCCTTCAGCTGTTCTACACGATCGATAAACTGTACTGAGTTCATATCACCTACACAAGGATCGAACTCTGGCAAAACCATTACAACGTCCCGCACATTGCAATACCGAGATTCACCATTGTCACTGTTTTGTTCTGTGTTTCTGTTATTAACGTATACAGATGACGACACTACCGGCGCGACACTAGACAATGCAGCTGTTACAGCCGTCGGCACTGTCACCGAAGTGGTTGTTTTTGTAGTGTGTGTACGGGGATGATACTCGTCATCGTCTCGATCCCTTTCGTCACACAGCTGCATTTGCGACGCAGACGGCGACACAGACGTCGACAGCAAAAGCAAATCCTGCGGAATACCGTCCGCTTGCCTTGCTGTTCGTTTCGGCAGCTGTTGATTTGGACTTACGTGTGTGTGTTCAGCGTTCGTCGTCGTCGCCAAATGAATAACTGCTTGCAGCTGTTGGGTCAATGTCTCTATTGAACGTTTGAGACCATCGACTTCGTCCCGTAGCTTTTCGACTGCAGACTCGTCATTTGTCGAATCGTCACACACTTTTTCCGCGATGTCTATCACGTTAATTTCCCCGTTCTCTTGGAGTTCTTCTAAGCGCGCAATCAATTCGGCTTTTGTTCCCGACGTTTTTACATTTAGTTGACGTAATATGTCTTTTAATTGTACGAGCGTATATTTGGTCAGATCCATATTGGATCCCACTTCTGATTTTTGTCAGTTGTCCGAAAAAGAAATGAACAAAACCGAATTTATTTTAAGATTCTTTATTGATAATTCATGCTTTATGCCCGGCGGCCGAATAAGAACTAACTACCACAGGATGACAAATAAAATCCTGAGAAAAGAAAAAAATAGGGGAGGGGGAATATCGCAGGACGATTATGACAGAAAAGGACAGACCGATAATCTGGTAGTGGAGAATTGTCGGTCTGGTAGTTGGAGAATCGTTGGTGACAATCGTTGGTGACAATACTACATTCAATATTAAATACTTCAAGTAAACAAAATATAAGAAAGGTTGGTGACATTCATTATTTATATAAAGGTAATAAATAGCTTTGAATGCCACTTCAATTGACTAAGATGATACATAATAACATAAATTGGGTGGGGTGACCCATTAAGAATTCAAAATTAAAAAAAAAAAAAGAGTAGAAAATCAACTTAAAAAATTACAATAGGAATAACAAAAAAAGATTATATAATTCAAATCAAACAAAAATAAAAACTGAAGCTTATGTACAAAATCCACAAAAAAAGAAAAGAAAGAAAGCAAATATTAGACCAAAATATTCGAAATTCGAGATTCTAAGGCAACATAATCAAAGCAAAAGAGCCACAATTTAACACACTTTAAGAACATTCCAGGTATTGTTAAAGTCCTGATAGACTGAGGGAGTTCATTAAATAACCGAAAGGCTAAAACTGAAAAAAAAATTACGATAAGCAGTGGTGCGGAAATGGGGTACAGTTACAATATTTGACAAGTTACCACGCAGATTGTAACAGGAGATTAAACGAAAATTACGATTACCAGACTTCAAAAAGAATAATTTTAGCACCTTAAAACAATACAAAATGACGAACAGGAAGAATTTTCAGGGCACAAAATAACGGAAAACTAGAATGTCTACCAGCCTTACGACAGATTTTTCTTAGGACATATTTTTGTAAAATCAGCAGTGGTTGTATTTTATTTCGATACACCCCCCCCCAACAGGCAATTCCATATTGTAACTTCGAATGGAAAATACCATAGTAAATTGTTACTAGGAGCTTGGTAGAGCATAAGTTACGCAAATAGTAAAAATGACGAAGGGTGCAACGAAAATATTTTTTCAGAGTAACAACGTGATTCGCAAAACTCATCCTAGAATCAAAAGTAATTCCCAAATATTTAAATACATCAACACTTTCAATTAGGAAACAATTATCACTACAGGTTAGATTATAACAAAACGAAGGAGACGAGGAACCAGAATAACAAAAGCAATTGGAGAGTTTATGTCTTTGACACTCTGGAGCATGGTAAAAGATATTCGCGTCCAAATAGCATGCGGAAGATAAGCTGAAAAACATTATCTTGGTTTTAGGGCTTATTACTAAAAGATGTTCAGCAAACCAGTGTCTCAATAAATTTAGATCCCAATTAACATCAGAAACTAAATCTAAAGGACTGTTTAAGCCATAAGCGAAACCAATGTCATCAGCAAAGGCAGTTGGCGAACCCTTGAAACTAAGAGCAAAGAGTGAATTGATATATACCAAAAATAGGATAGGACCTAAGACAGAGCCTTGTGGAACACCCAGGTTAAAGAAACTAATTCCACTCCTTACATCATCTATCTTCACTCTTTGCGATCTATTTTCAAGGTAAGACTTAAACCAGTGAAGCATGAAACTACGAAAACCAGCTTTTTCCAATTTTTTCAACAAGATATTGTGGTTGACCATGTCAAATGCTTTGGTAATGTCAATGAATAAACCAGCAGTACATTTTTTAGCATCGAGATGTGACATTATATGTGAACAAAATTGTAGCAGCGCATCTTCCGTAGATTTGCCTTTTAAAAAACCAAATTGAATAGGGCTGAAAAACTTATTTTTTTCTAAAAAACTCACTATTCTAGTTTTCATTAGCTTTTCAAAAATTTTGCTAAAAACAGAAAGAAGTGAGATGGGCCTGTAGTTACTGATATCTGAAGTAGAGCCTTTTTTGAATAAAGGAATGACATCAGCACATTTGAGACTATCAGGAAAAACACCTTCGAACACACAACGATTATAAACATTAGCCAAGGCATCAACTATGAAACATGCAATGTGTTCTAAGCTAAGTTGAACTTAGAAATATTTTTGAATGCAAGAAGGACGTCTTGCACCAAAACTGGTAAATTGCTTGGTATGAAATAAAACAACTTGCTCTAATACGTTATAATTTTAATAGTACCGATCTATTCGACTGTTAACTGACAAGTGTTCGTAAGATTTTCATTTTAAGTCCCATGAAGCCTTCTTTTAGTCGCTACTGTTCTTTACATAACATTTTGTTCTACCGCATATGGTCATTGAACCATTGAACTTGAATTTCTAATATACCTACAGATACGTTAATACATTCATGTGCTTCATGGGAACTGCTGAATAATTACATGTGTGACATTTATTTTATGTATTGGTGTTCTACTTTTACAATAATGCCCCATATTTGATGTGGGGGTGAGAATTGGATGCATATATAATATAATTCTTCTTTCTCTTTCTGTTCATATGCTTGCTTATGCTTTATTACCACCATGTTGCAAATTTGACATTTCGTTTGTTTTCTTGTTTCGGTCGGTCGTGAATTCTTTCCAAACATTTTAATTTAATAAAATACGCGAAAGTTCGACGCGATTATGTTTATTTCGTTGCGCATATTATATGCCAGTCATCTGGGATATGTATTTCTCATTTCCATAACTCAGTGACTAGCCCAATATGCGCAATGATTGCAACAGTGTCAATAATGCAAACTGGTTGGCAATTGCATTTAAGTAATTACAATTTGCTCGTGTTATTTTCGTGTTGATTTTTGTAATTAATTTCGTGTTGATTTGTGTAATTAATGTGTTGGGAACCAACATGCTCCCGGCCTCCGGGGACAAAGTTTCAATTCCAAGATATCCTGGTCTGGTCATCTCACATTTCACCATAACCTCTTTTTGCATGTGGCTGGTTCTGGTGTTGCCTTGTTGTTGTGTTATTTGGCCACCGGCTGCCTTGTGATCGCTCTCGTTCCGATGTGATTCGGTTTTTTGTAAAATAATAAAAAATGAGTATTAGTGAAATTATTTTTGAATTGAATATGCAAAATGTGTAAAAAGCATTAAATGTTAATGTTCATAAGTGTTTCCCTTTTGTGGTGAGGGGGAAGTAATCTCAGGGGTATTTGTATGGGGTAAGTTCATTTTATTATTGTTTTTTTTTTTTTATTATTATTCACTGTTCACTATTATGTGTATATAGTTCAATTTTGTGATTAGTGAATAGTTCATAGGTAGGGGGGGGCAAATCTTTTATTCATTATTTAGGATGCTATTGATGGTAATGGGTTCCGATACCGGCAAGGGGGATAGTTTTACTATTGGGCGTTTAAGTATCGACGAATTGGTTTTTATTGTCGCGACGCGCGTTAGACCGTCGGAACCCGGATGTAATTCCATTATTCGGGCGAGTGCCCACGATGAGGGTGGTAAATTGTCTTCCTTGACAATTACAATGTCTCCAACGTTAATATTGGGCTGCCTTTGCAGCCATTTCGGTCGTTGTTGAAGCAAGTGTATATACGATACGCTCCATTGTTTCCAGAACTCTTGTATGAGCCGCTGAATGTATCGCCATTTCTCCAAACTGCTAATGTTTGAGTCGTGTAGATTCCTTTCGGGGACCGTGTGCATTGATCCGCCAATAAGAAAATGTCCCGGAGTAAGAACTGTCAAGTCATCAGGATCCGACGACATAGGACAAAGTGGTCTCGAATTGAGGCATGCTTCAATTTGAGTGAGCAGTGTTGAGTACTCCTCAAATGTCAATTTGGAGTTTCCAATAGTGCGTTTGATATGGTGCTTGATAGATTTAACTCCCGCTTCCCAGAGCCCGCCGAAATGTGGTGAGGACGGGGGATTAAAATGCCACGTTGTATTCCTTGTGGCTAGTTCTTTGGCAACCTCCGAGGACCACTCGAATGATATAAATTTGCTGTCCCTTTTTAGTTCGTTGTTGGCTCCCTTAAAGTTCGTCCCACAATCGCTGAATATATTAGCGCATGAGTTACGTCTCACCAAACAAAATCACACATTTATACATGTATATATATTTGACCTAGTTTTAAGTCTAGTTGTTAAGATTACTGTATTTTGTCAATGACTAAAAATGGAAACGGAACAACATCATTCGATGTTGTTAGTACTTAGGTAGTTTTAAGATGAGAAATAAAACATTCACTGAGTTCAGTTTGGGCTTGGCTTTTCTATTACAAGGACGTATTTTTATTTTCGCTTCCTAAACACAAAACTCATGTGCCTCTTCTTGCAACAAATCTTCGAAAGGCGGCTATGAAGGAAGCCGTGCTTAAATCGTTCACAAGCTCAATGTGAATGGCCTTCGTTGAAAGACAGACAAATACTGCTATGTATCCCTTGGAGATTCTGTTACATCGACCCTTCCATGCCTTAATTTCTATGGGGCCCGCGTAATCCACTCCAGTGTTTGTGAATGGTCTACAGCATGTGACTCGCTCAGCAGGGAGACTTCCCATGAGCTGTTGTTGCATTTTAGCTTTGTGGCGATGACATCGGACACATTTGTGTATAATCGATTTTATAAGCCTTTTAACATTCGTTATCCAGTAAGCGTTTCGTATTTCCGCCATCATTAATTGCAACCCCCCATGTAGGGTCCGCTGATGTATGTCACTAACCACTAGTTTGGAGAAGTGGTGTGAATCTTTCAGTATCAATGGATGTCTTTGATTGAATGGAAATGCTGAGTTTGTTAATCGACCCCCGACACGCAGTAATCCTTCGGAGTCGAGAAACGGGTTTAGGCTCAGAATTTTGCTACCCTTGCAAATACTGTTATTTCTTCTCAATGTCTTTATCTCTTCTGGAAATAATTCTTCTTGGACTATTTTAATGAGTTGATTATGAGCTGCGGTTAATTCATTCGGAGTGATGGGATGTTTTCGAAGTGATTTTTTGTCTCGCGGATTTTTTAGATTGGCGAAATATCTTCGCCATATGGATACATTACGAATCATTCGACGTAATGTTGAATATTGCTCAAAAAATGCATTGCCGATTATGCAGTGGGCTACTGCATGTTCGAATTTGGCTATTCTTCGGGTATTGGATAGGTTTGTTTCGTAGAACCCTACTTGAATATCAATTCGATTGTTTGTTTCCTTTGTTTCTAGGTCAGTATCGATTGGAACTGCAGCTGGAAACTCGATGAGGGAAAATTTTTCTAAAAATTTGGGACCATGCCACCATAATTGATTTACGATGAGCTCCTCTGGTGAGAGCCCTCGTGAACCGATGTCTGCAGGATTTTCCTTTGAGGCAACGTGTCTCCAGATGGTAGGGCTGGTGAGGGTCTGGATCTCAGACACTCTATTGGCTACAAACGTGGTTCGTATTAATGGGCTTCCTTTTATCCAAGCCAGTGCAATCATGGAATCGCACCACGCAAAGACCTCCGGATTATGAAATTGCATTGCCCGTGATATAAGCCTTAGCAGTTTTGCCAACAGAAGAGCTGCGCAAAGTTCTAAGCGTGGCAATGAGACGCATTTAACTGGCGCTACTCTAGTTTTTGATGCTAGGATATGTATATGTTCACCGCCATTTTTAATAATGCGAGCATATACGACCGCTGCATATGCCTTCTCAGAGGCGTCGCTGAATCCATGTAGCTGCACCTGATCCGAATCCTCGTATTGGATCCATCGAGGTATTTGGATGTCCTCCAGTGCGACAAATTTACTTCGTAGCTGCACCCATATGTCTTCCGTTTCTTTGGAGATTGGGCTGTCCCATGTTAGTTCTTGCAGCCATAGTTGTTGCATGATAAGTTTCGCCTTGATAATGCAAGGCGAAATCCACCCAAGAGGGTCGAATAGACGGGCGATGTCTGCTAGGACCGAGCGTTTTGTGTAACCCTTAACGACAGGTAAATTTATTTTAAATTTAAACGTGTCTTGTGCCGGATGCCATCGAATCCCAAGTGTTTTAATGGCATCGGCGGAGTCAAAGTTAAGAGGAAGATTTATCTCTCGTTCATTTTCAGGTATTTGATTTATAACCTTGGCTGAATTACTTGCCCATTTTCTGAGCGGGAATCCAGCTGACTTTAAGACGTCCAGAATGTCGGTTTGTAATGTGATGGCATCGGATTCATTATTTGATCCGTAAATTAGATCGTCTACGTAGAATCCTTCGGTAAGTGCTTTTGTAACATGAGGATGCGATCTTTTTACATCAGTAGCGAGTTGATGTAGTGTCCGCACTGCCAGAAACGGTGCTGATGCAGTGCCGAAGGTAACAGTCTTAAGACTAAATGTCTTAACGGGCTCTTGACTATTGTTTCTCCACAAAATCATTTGATAAGTGGTATCGTTGGGTGCCATCCAAATTTGCCTGTACATCATACTGATGTCAGCCACAAATCCTACTTTAAATTTCCTCCATTTTGCAATCAATTCTATAATATCTCCTTGTAGACGTGGGCCAACCATTAAATTGTCATTTAAGGATGCTCCATTTGATGTTTTGCAGGATGCGTCAAAAACCACGCGCAGTTTCGTAGTAGTGCTTGACTCTTTAAACACTGCATGATGTGGAAGAAAGTAGTGTTCTCCCGTGGTAATTTTCGTGTCTTTGGTTGTTTCTTGCATGTGCCCGAGAGATATGTATTCTGTTATGCAGGCTGTGTATGCCTCTTTTAACTTTGAGTTTGTATCAAGTTTTTTCTCAATTTGAAAGAATCTCGCTAATGCTTGTCTTTGCGAGTTACCGAGGTTCGGGCGAATGTTGTTTTTAAATGGTAACTGAACTTCGTATCTGCCGTCCTCTCTTCTTCTGTATGTATTTTGAAAATGTTGTTCGCATAGTCTCTCTTCCTGCGTTAGCTTCCTACTTTCAAGGTCTTCCTCTAACTCCCAAAA
The DNA here is from genome assembly GCA_946477585.1 of Cheilosia urbana. Classification (NCBI taxonomy): domain Eukaryota; kingdom Metazoa; phylum Arthropoda; class Insecta; order Diptera; family Syrphidae; genus Cheilosia; species Cheilosia urbana. The sequence continues at coordinate 3,490,808 of OX297854.1, read as the reverse complement.
CCTTTTCAATTGATCATCCAGGGAGTTGAAATGGTTTTGAATTGTCAAGGACTTAGATTGACCTGAGCTGATTATGTTCCCAGTGAGGATCCAGCCTAACTCGGTGCATTGGGCAATAGGAGCCCCTACTTCGCCCTTTACGAGACCCTCCAAAATAATCGATGCGTATGCATCAGCGCCTAGAAGGAGATCAATTTTTCCTGGCGAGCTGTACGAGGGATCGGCTAGCGGAAGGTTGTGCAAGTGGGTCCACGCTTTTGTGGCTAACTGGTGTGCTGGTAGCAGTGACGTCAGTTGTTTAAAGACAAATGCCTTAACATGCAGAGAAAACGATGGGTTAATTAAGGAACATATTGTAAATTGCACTTGATGGTTCGATACGCCAGTTCGTGTTTGCCCTAAGCCTGTGACTTGTGCTGAAGTCTTGTGCCTTTTTAGTTTAAGTAATTGAGTGACATTTTCTGTAACAAATGTCGCTTCAGAACCCGGGTCAATAAGTGCTCTTAAGATGTGTTGGTTGCCGTTGTTTGCAGACACCTTTACCAATGCTGTCGCTAACAACGCCTTTGTATGCATTTGGTTTAAAAGAGAACAACATGTTTGATTTTGATGGTTAGATACTATTTGAGATGAGTCTATCTTCTGGACATTTGTGTCTCGAATAAGGTGATTGTTTATGTTGCCTTGATTATGGGCACAGAGTTGGTTCTGAGGATGCGTGTACGTTTGAGCGCACATCGCATTTTGCGAAGTTGAAGGTCCCCAGTTCATGTAGTCTTGAGGATTATTAGAGACATATGAGTTGGCATTCTGATTAAATTTATTGCCACTCACTTGGTTTTGAGTCGATGAAATAGTATTGCTATTATCGGTACTTGTCATCTCTAATGAATTGTTGGGAGTCGCATGACAATGATGATTTTGAACATTTCGATGCGAATGATTTTGAGCATATTGTAGGTTATCTGACTGATTGTTTTGTGGAGCCCTATCCATATGCAGAAGGGTGTGATGTTTGCCATTGCATTTGAAACAACGATTCGTGCTGGTGCAATGGTTTATATGGTGGTCGTAACCCAAGCAATTGGAACAAACGGAATTTCGTTTGATTATCTCCATACGATTTTTTCCACTCATCTTCAAAAACTTCTTACAATGGCGTAAACTGTGTGCACCTTTGCACAGCCTACAGCGAAACGGTTTCGCTTCACCATCAGTTTTTGTATGGTAAGTGTTGGAAGTGTTTTTTCGAAACGATGTTGAAGGCAATTGTTGTTTCGTGTATGCGGTTGATTCCATGAAGTTCTCCAACGAGCTGAATCTTCCCTCAATGAAAGATAAGAACGTTTTCCAATCTGGAATATTTCTTGAAGTCCCTAGTTTTGTTTCCCAATCTTTTTGAGTGATTTTTGGGAGTTTGTGATATATGATGTATATCAGTATGGGATCCCATGAATCCACGTTCATCCCCAAATTTGAAAGCGCATGAATACACTGATTACTAGTGTCATGTAAAGCCTTTAAGAGATCGGCCGGTTCAAATGTTATTTTTTGTTGCTCTAACAAGATTTTTAATTGTGTGTTGACTAGTTTCCTTTTGTTTTGGAACCTATCAGTAATAATTTCCCAAGCCGATGCATAACTTCTGCCATCGATTGGTAGATGTGATATTAACTCTCCAGGTTTTTCACCCAAAGAGGATTTTAAAAACTGTAGCTTTTGAATTTCGGATAGATCGGCGTTTTGATCTATTAAATTTTCAAAAACGTTGCGAAATTCAATCCAATCTTCTGGTTTACCAGAAAATGGTTTTATATTAATTCGCGGAAGGCGAATATCTGACGCCACAGATTTAGTGGTGTTTAATCGCGAAATGTCTAGATTGGTGTTGATCTCGTGCCCATGCTTATCGATGTCATCATTTATCATGCCACTGAAGTTGAAAAAAATGCGTTTAATTTTGGCAAATGTTTCGTCTGCGAAGTATTTATCCTTTTGCGGATCCGCAGCATTATTTACAATTGTGACATGAATAGCCTTAGCAAATTTAAAACTTTCATCGACGTCCGCTAAGCACGCGTTAACGTAACCCCTCGATTTGCGAGATTCGATTTGCCTGATGTATTCATCGAAATCACTTGTTAATTCGTCGAGAATACGCTCTTGTTTTTCGATAGCTTTTGATAACTTAGACATATTGAAAGATATATTATATCAAGAGTTCACTTTAGCCTAACAGGGATTAGTATTGTCTAGTTTAGTTTTTTTTGTTTTGCGGAGATTGGAATTAATGCACTTATTTAATTGCGGTGTATGAATTTTGTTATTTTGATTTATATAATTGTGTATTATATATAATATTGCAAAAAGAAAAGGAATAAAATTCCTACCTTTATTTGCTTTTGCAACTGTAACTTCAATATCCTTTGCTATGAGTTACAGTTGCAGAAGGCTTTGCGTTGCACAGTTCCTGGCTGTGATAATTACAGTTGTTCCGCTTGATGAACGTTTTGTGACTTGTAGAATATTGTGCCGTTTTTAGACCACTGTGAAACAGTAACTCCTTTGTTTCAGGATCCGTTCACTCGTTGTTTTCGAGTTCCTTGCTGTGAAAATTATAGCTGTTCCACTTGCTGACCGTTGTGGCGTTTGTAGACCAATATGCCGCTATTAGACCACTGTTTCACAGTAACTCCTTGGTTTCAGGATCCGTTCACTCGTTATGTTCGAGTATTGAGCAATTGAACATAGAAATATGTGTTTTGTTAAATAGAGCACTCAAAGGCGTACAAAAAGGAAAGAAATTCCTACCTTGAATTGCTTATGCAACTGCAACTTTAGTATAATGAACTCTTAGTTACAGTTGCTTAAGGCTTGCTGCTGCACAGTTCCTTGCTGTGAAAATTATAGCTGTTCCACTTCCTGACCGTTGTGTCGTTTGTAGACCAATATGCCGCTATTAGACCACTGTTTCACAGTAACTCCTTGGTTTCAGGATCCGTTCACTCGTTATGTTCGAGTATTGAGCAATTGAACATAGAAATATGTGTTTTGTTAAATAGAGCACTCAAAGGCGTACAACAAGGAAAGAAATTCCTACCTTGAATTGCTTATGCAACTGCAACTTTAGTATATGAACTCTCAGTTACAGTTGCTTAAGGCTTGCTGCTGCACAGTTGGTTGCTGTGATTAACTAAAGTTGTTCCGCTTGATGACCGTCAACTCGTTGGATACTGGGGCCGATAGACTGTCCGTCGTTGATCGGGCTGCTGTTTTTTAGATTGATGATCTAATTTATGCACTACCCCCCAGTACACTTTCAATTTTTTATTCTTTTTTTTTGTATAAAATGATCACTGTGTCACAAATCACACTTGTATTTTAGTGATAATGTATTTTTATTGTTTATGCACTATTCACTCGGTTCTTTAAAAGGCTCGAAGGACCATGTTCTAAGCTAAGTTGAACTTAGAAATATTTTTGAATGCAAGAAGGACGTCTTGCACCAAAACTGGTAAATTGCTTGGTATGAAATAAAACAACTTGCTCTAATACGTTATAATTTTAATAGTACCGATCTATTCGACTGTTAACTGACAAGTGTTCGTAAGATTTTCATTTTAAGTCCCATGAAGCCTTCTTTTAGTCGCTACTGTTCTTTACATAACATTTTGTTCTACCGCATATGGTCATTGAACCATTGAACTTGAATTTCTAATATACCTACAGATACGTTAATACATTCATGTGCTTCATGGGAACTGCTGAATAATTACATGTGTGACATTTATTTTATGTATTGGTGTTCTACTTTTACAATAATGCCCCATATTTGATGTGGGGGTGAGAATTGGATGCATATATAATATAATTCTTCTTTCTCTTTCTGTTCATATGCTTGCTTATGCTTTATTACCACCATGTTGCAAATTTGACATTTCGTTTGTTTTCTTGTTTCGGTCGGTCGTGAATTCTTTCCAAACATTTTAATTTAATAAAATACGCGAAAGTTCGACGCGATTATGTTTATTTCGTTGCGCATATTATATGCCAGTCATCTGGGATATGTATTTCTCATTTCCATAACTCAGTGACTAGCCCAATATGCGCAATGATTGCAACAGTGTCAATAATGCAAACTGGTTGGCAATTGCATTTAACTAATTACAATTTGCTCGTGTTATTTTCGTGTTGATTTTTGTAATTAATTTCGTGTTGATTTGTGTAATTAATGTGTTGGGAACCAACACAATGTTTTTTAGAATAGGTAAAGTTAGAAACACCATCAGCTCCGCATGAAGTCGAATTGGGTAAAGTTCCAATAATTTTCAAGATTTCTAAAGAGGTTATAGGTTGAAAGACAAAACTACTACTGTGCAACGGTGCAGCACAATCACAGATGGAAGGACAAGTAGAACAAAGCGATTGTACAGGACTCTGGTGTAGATTGCAGCCTACATTAGCAAAATAACAGTTAAAAGCATTAGCAATAGAAAGTTTGTCATAAATTTCACAGTTATCAACACGTAAGAAAGTAGGTTTTTTAAAAGAATTCGATTTATTCAACATGCTATTAACAACTCTCCATTCATTTCTTAAATTCCCATGTGCAGAATTGAATTCAGCACGGTAATAGTTATCCCGGCAAATAGGAATCTCTTTTTTTAATTCGATACACAATTTCTTATACCTTCTTTTTAGACCCTGGTTGTCAGGATACCTTTTGCATTTTAACCTTAATTTGTTTTTACCAATGACTTTGTTTAATTAAGAGCGAGATAACCAAGGTTTAAGTCTTTTAGCGGAATTTGTAGAAGGCAGAAGTGCGGAACAAGTTAAGATGTGATTTCTAAGCGAATCAATGAATATTGTAAAAGCAGAAGAAGAATTGCTACAAGCAGAAACATCTTCCCACGACTCATGGCATAAGTTGTTTTTTAGTTTAATGAAGTCAACAATGACTTTTCTATAAGACGAATTTGAAGATTCACTGATTCTAGTTTTTATGATCGGTACTAAGAGCCCCGTCATACAGTGATCAGTGATTTTAAAATCAAAAACACATTTATCGCACTCATTCAGTGCAACATTACTGAGACGCCCAAAGATATGATCAAGGCAACTCCCGGAAGCAGGCCTAGTCGGCTCATTGATGAAGCAAGCTAGACCATGCGAAGCAAGTAGGGCCTGGTAACTAGAGACAGTTTCATTTTCATCCAAGCAATTAATGTTGAAATATCCTACTATAATTAGATTATTCGCTTTTTCCCTATTTAAAAGAACAGAAAATTCTTTTAAAAAAGTAACGACATTAAACATATGCAGTCTATAGACACATAAAAATACATATATTACATTGTTAATTGTGAACAAAGACACTTAATTTGTTTGTAGTACCTATTACTGCCCCTAGCAATTCTTAATCGAACACTGAAAAACAGATTGGTTTTTGTATTCTAGTGTTTGAGAACATTGAAAATAACGAAAACTACTCTTTTATTAGATTTTAATTTAATATTGTTGGAATTGGATGAACTAATTTAGATTAAAGGAACTTAAAGCATGTCCTCAACCTCGCACCCACCCCGTAATCCAACAGTAAACCCAAATAAGGGGCTACAGGGGAAATTACAAGGGGCGTTACATACCGGAAATAAATGTGACTTTCCTGAGTACCTACGCAAGTGCCACTTTCCAATTGAGTACTATTTGTACTACTTTAAATTTTTGAAATAAAATAATCGAACATTTATATGAGGTTATTTTTTCACTTACGGACATAATATTATTCACTCCAAAAAATAAACCCAAGTCCATAATATTCTGTACCCGAACATAAACTTATTTTGACCAATTTAAGCATTTTAACTCGGCACTCGGCTTAATACTCAATTTCATAATAGGCATTTTTTGTTATGCCCATGGAAAGTAATGATCTATATATACCTATAGATCATGTGGGCATAATAAAAAACGCCCAATATTGACATTTCTTCGTTTTGGAAATAAGTACGTAAAAGTGAAGTAGAATGTAAAATGTAGCAAGAAGCTAGAAAAAATGGATTTCATTTGTAAAGTGGATGAAATTTTGTGATGGCTTCGCTTCGTCGTCAGAAGATGAATTTATCGAATAGCTGATGGATTTATATCGAAAGCACAAGCGGGCAAGGCCTTGAGTCAATGATTACGATGTCGTGGATTTTCAGAAATATTTCCGGCTAAATTCATATTTAATATAATTAAAATTAAACTGTGGCACACAGCAAATTAAATCAATAAATCAATCAATTGTGACAAACAACAAAATAGACTTGATTTTTTCTGAAATTAAACATTAAGTAGGTTTAAATCGAGCTAAACTCGTTTCAAACTCCGCGTTTAAATGCATCTTTTCGCAGCGTTTAATGCATGTTTCTGAGTGAATATTGTAAATGTGAATTTAAATCATCGGGCTTCAAAAATACGGATTAGGGTATAAAATTAACTTAAGCCTAATTTACATTCGGAGTGAATAATATGGCCTAAGTTTCAATAAAATATGCTTTCTTTTTTTTTAGCTATTTCATTCATATTATTTATGTTATAGCATTTACAAAAAATATGTACTGTTTTGTACGATTCAGTACTATTTATTTTCAGTTGATTCGCATCACTGTATCCCAGATACGGGCATTTTTATGTTTCCGAAGATTTCGGAGTAATTTTAAATTACTCGCTTATTTATTTTGATTCCAAGGCAGACATTTACAATAAATTTGATAACCAACAAAAAAAAAATGACCTATTGATCTGGATTCCGGCCAATGATCTTCCACGACGTAATTTGGCGAAGAGGTAGGTACACCTTTGGCAACACTGCTCTCGCTTTTAAATAATCACACAAAATCACTCTTACTCCCAATGGGCAATGGGGAATACCTTGAACTATTCATTCAAGAGCATTACACAAACTTTCAGCTAGAGAGATAAGAGCCAAACAATCATGTAGGTGGAAACTGTGAACATTCTTGAGTAATATTCATTAGGTACTATAAATAGGGGCGCGCTTTTTGCGCTCATTGTTAGCAGATTTAGAGAACTCTCTTTTCTTGTATACTATGGAAGATAAAATGTGTACTCGATGTTGTGAAATAATAAGACTTCGGGGCAGATAAAAAGGTCCACGTCTTTCTGAGACTTCCATTATTTTGTGAGGTAGTATTTTGCGGTGTTTTACATTCTGTAGTTCGGTTTCGATGGGCATCCGAGGTTATACATATTTAAACATAAAACTACTTATATCCAATGTAATACAAGAGGAAATCTACGTACAATCTAGTCGATGACGACATCTACTGGGGAATGATTCTAATATTTTCTTCTAATACAGTTTTGAGCCCGCCCGTAGCGGCCTTACATTTGTATTTTTATTTACCCTTGTAACAATAAACAGAACTAGGGAAATGAGCGATTTTAATTAACAGTGATGGGAAATTAGCGAATTTCAGTCATTCGGAAAATAGAGACCACTTGATTATTGTCACTTAAGGTCGCTGACACGTTGCCATTTAGACATTTATTTTGACAAAAAAAAAAAAACATACACACACAATTTTTTCATTACAAAACAATTTTTTTTTCATATGTTTGCAGTCTTTTTCGTTCAGTAAAGAATAAAATCGTACTTATACTGAAAAATTGGCCATTTTAATAATTTTTTTAAAAAGTGGGGCCCAAGGGTCCTGACTCCTCAAAAAGGGGTCATTTAGCCCCCAAAGGTACCAAACGGCAGCACTGCACGTAGCTGCACCAAGATTGATTTTCAGATTTTGCTCTAAGGTTTTAGATTTTTCGTGCCCAATGGAACATTAAACGAGATTTTTCATTCTTTGCATTTGTGGTAGTACGTGATTTAAAAGTCAGCTGTATTCAAATTGTTATTTATTTGTTTATAAAAATCCATTCAATTTATGTTGATGTTATATGTAGGTATCTATTGCAGCGGCCAAATGTAAATTTTCCTTTATTTTTCACAGACTTATCTCGTCTAAAAACGTCTTACTTCTGACAGGTTACGTCAATACTTTCATTGACCTTTGATCGTGTCTATTCGTATCGTATCCATTTTATATAATATATTTAATCAGCGTTGCCAGTTTGACTGGTTTCCAGTTACTGGATTTTTTTTCTCCAGATCCAGTCATACAGTCAAATTTGACTGGATTTTAACATTTTGACCTGGCAACACTATATATAATACGGCCTGTAAAATTGACAAATACTACAGTCGGATTGCTAAGATCGATAAACACAACATAAAACAATTAGATAAGCCTTAGATCACATGTCCGGTATCACCAACGAATATATAGGTCGGTAGTCATATTTATACATATTGTTACATTCAGGCTGGGATTCGAAAAGATAAAACACTATTCTGTTAAACATTTCTAATAAAATCACTTTATTCATAATTTCTAATTATTCACTTATTAAGTACCAAAACAATATCACTTAAATCAATTCTTAAACGTTTTAATCCAATCGCTTTATTCACTGTATTACTTTACACTTATTTATCTCACAACCGATTACTCTTTCGAACTTTAACAATCACTGGTTAAAAATCAACTGTGTCTGTCTCTGCTCAAGCATGCCCTTTTATATCCGCTCTGCCACCTAGGTATCAGGTATTTCTACTATTCTGAATGGTTCTACAATTAGCTATAGAGAGAGTGGTATAGAGTGGTTCTAGAATAAACTAGAAACTTGTAAGAGTGTGGTGTGTTGCACCTAACAGATGACAGATGGCATTGACATTTGACAGATTCGAACTTCCAATTGGAATTGGAAGTTAAACTTGGAAGGTGACTAATGTCGTTTTCCATTGGGCAAAAAGAAGCGTCCGGAAGAGTCCGGAATCGAAAAAATCACTTCTGAAACCGTTCCATTGGCACAAAAAATACTCTTCTGTTGATTCTGAGGAGAGAATTTCGCTTCTGGATTTGAAGTCAGAATCCACTCAAGAAGCACTCACACAAGTGCAATTTATGTATTTTATACAAGTCAGATGACAGCTGCCGTAGATTATTTTTTGGCATTTCACCAATACTTTTGTGGATTCAATCAGAAGCAGTTTTCTTGTTCCATTGGATTTCAGATTGAGTCGATCCCCGAGTGAAACCAATGGAAAACGACATAAGTGACCGTTTCACCATTTTATGTTCGACGCTACATTCCACACCACAAAATATTATATGGAGTTGAGAGTCCAAATTCGATTCGCCAACAGAGTCCATAGGTAAAAATAATATTTAATTGTTGTTGGTGCGTCAGCTTCTCGTTTTATGGTGTAAATTAAAATTGCTGATAGCAAATACAAAACGTTTATTTATCGGCGGCAGATTACAGCTTAGAGCCACTTATTGTTTTTCCGCATTTATGCGAGCTCTCTTCTTATGCTTTTTGTTGAGCTTACACCTGAAAAGGCACTGGTAACATGATTAATTTGCACCAGCGGAACTGTATCCAATTTCAATGTTTTTGTTGAGATCAGGTGGTTGTTTCAAAAAAAAAAAAAAAATAAATAAATAAATAAATAAAAAATTGAATAATGGATCTGAATTTTGAAATAGTAACAGACTTATCCCAGCCTAAAAGTGTGTGCATAGTTTAGGAAACTTGTGCGCTATCGTAGCGATGCGCCGATTGATAATTGACTATACTCTTAGGCGCAGAAGTATTGCAAGTATATCTCTCACGAAACATTTTAACTGGGACACTACTGTTGAAAATGCAATGGCGATTTATACCAATTTATACAAACCATGTGGGGGCGATTTGGTATTTGAAGCATTGAGGCCGATATCGATATACCCCTTAAGTTACCCCGATTCTCAATATCACCGACCCTTTGATAAGAGGATCTGTTTAGTGATACCAGACCTTGAGTAATTAGAACAAAGCTAAAACAATTCTCTAAAATATTTTGCGGAAAGATTTTAAACAAAGCGGTGCCTTAGGATTACCATACCTACAGTAGGTACCTACCCGTTTTTGTCTTAGAAACTACTTTGTCCCCTGTAAACATAGAATAAAATCTAACGCAATTATTATGCTTCCACCTCAGATAAGCCAAGAAGGGCACTCACGTCACCGAGGACTGAGGACACACATTCGGCATTAGATTATTATAAAACGCAGAGACAATACTGAGACCCCCAACTTCGACCGATTTCCCGTTACCTTGCCTACAAACTATATTTTTACGGAGTGAACACAATTTAGTGCGCTAGTATTGATACATAGAAATAGAAATTCGTATTGACAAATTTCACGAAACTTCAACACCCAACACACCCTCAAAAAATATCAACAACTTCCGGTGACTTCCGGTTTCGGCAAAGTTGCTGCCATAGCGTTCATAGAATTTCATGAACGTTTCATGTCAGTTAAATTTGAAATTATTCGTTACACGTGAATAGTATTTTATTTTAGGAATAAGTGCACTTTTTCTGAAAATATTTATGAAAAATGATTACTGCAGAATGGTTGTAGGAAAATAAAAACATTTTTAGCAATTTTTCTTCAGTTATTTAAGAAAAATGTACACATGAAATCGAAGTTAATTATATTCAAAAGCGGAAAATACACAACAATGTTTGTCCTACTATGTTTCTATTATATTAAACAACTCATTTAGATAGTATTACTAATCAAACAAATTATATTACCTTATAGTCTTCTAAAAATGTATAATAATCAACCAATAGCATTCAGTTATCTTAAAATGCGGTATTCCCAAACTCTATTATATTTCCCCATGGTTGGTAGCAGTTGGCAGCATTGATTTTATATTTTTCGTATGTTTTTACATGTCACAGGGATTCTAAATTGAGATAACACCGATAGGAAAACAAAATTGCGAATTTGAAAAAAAAAACTGAGGGGGCCAGCGGCAAGATGATTGTGAGTTGGGGGTCTCAGTATTGTCTCTGGTTCAGATAACCAGAGTCAACTGTACATGAGGTTAACTCATACAACCTACCTTCGATCTAAATCTAAATCTGTTCTGTGTTGAGTTGCGTCAAATGTTCTCGTAATTCCCTATTCAAGCACTCGCCCATCGGCATAGAGACAACTTGCCCCAAACAAAAACAACAAATAATCATTTGATAACTCTGTAGGTAGGTATATACTTACCAAAAAGTAGTAGTAGAATCAGAATAATCAAACCACCCATGAATTCTTCAGTATGAATTCACTCAATATTATTTTTGTTCACTCAGCATTTAACCCTAACTGCTACTGCGTTGCAAGCAAAACAATTTATGCAAAAACGAATCGTAAAAGAAATGTGCAACGCAGAATTATTTAGATTTTGTTTTCCTTCCTGTCGTCGTTTTTATTTTATTGTATTTTTATGATAGTGATTATCCCGATCTAGAGTTAACCGACTGTTAAAAGTAAACAAACCCAAAGAACTTTTTTAAGAACTAACTTAGGTACTATACTAACTAGTGTTTGTGGCTCGAACACACACAAGAACTTTTTGTTTATATTTCTATCACTTTCTAGAAGAGGAAGAAGACAGTATAGTTAACAACGATTAACGAGGACTGATGAGCCGAGGCAACAACCGAAACACTTGGACAAAAATAGAATGATATGTTGTACTAGAAGAACATAGAAAATATATTAGAGATGAGACTCGCAAGTAGTAGTAGTTTTTGTTCTTATCTTATGGCGTTTTCGATTCAAGAAAAGAATTGCCCTTTCTACGGAAAGAGTAAATCCAGAAGTGTCATTTCTATGTTTACTATGTTTCATTGAAATAAAAAGTACACTTCCAGGTCAATTCTTAACACGATAGAAATGTCCGGGATATTTTTAAAGCCGGAACCACACTTGTAACGTTTGTTGTGATGTGGAGTGGCGTATCACTCCAATGGATTTCATATGCGTAGAAACATATTTTTCTCGTGTGTTGTGTTGCAGTGTGTCGCGTTGTGTCGAAATCGCTCCTGTACCGATTGCGGCACAATGCTCTATGGCGCAATGAAACGAGACATATATATTATCTGAAATTGTATATGTGAAAGAAAGAGTACACATGAAGTAGGAAATCAATAACGTCTCAAAAGCAAAACAAACAACATTTGAATTCATTTAAAAAAATGACAGCACACAGACAGACCACACCACAACACACCACACGTTACAAGTCTGGTCCGGGCTTTAGGCATTGCCCTGATTTTAAGATGTGAGTTGTGACATTTGTTCGGTCAGCTGCTCTGCTGAATGTTGCAAAAGGTGTGTTTTTTCAACAACTCAACGATTGGAAATCGTTTTCGCTGTGTTTTCGTGGAAAATGACTTTAAACGACTCGTTTTGAAAACTGAAATTTGTAGGGGAAACTTCTGTTTTTGATGAAGTTTTCGAGTGTTTTCACGGTGTGAATAGGATTTAAGATTTGGTTAACTGTCATACTGAGCTCTTTGGCGAAGGGTTATTGGATTGACTGCGCCGAAGAATCACAAAATAAAGTTTTATTCCGCAGAAATATAGAAATTTGCATATAATTTCTCAATTTCAGTTCGCTTTGATTTATTAAGGACTATTTAAATGAGAGCGAATTGCGAATAGGCGAATTGCGAACAAATCATATCAACTGTACACATTTTTTAATTGAAAATTGCTATTTGTTCTACCATAAAAGCATCACATTTTAATAATTCTAATATGGTATTCGTTTGGGCTTCTTCAGATTGGCTCTCAGATTTCAGATTTCGTGTGGCTAATCGAACATAAAAACGTCACTTGCTCTTTTTCATGATAATATTCGTGCGATTCGAATATGTGTAGCCTTCAACACTTTTCAAAACGTTTTCCATTCACTGCTTAAGTTTTAAATTAAAACATTCGAAATTTTCGTCTCGATTCATTTTTAAATATTTATACATAACCAATTTACTAAAATAAATTCACCGGATGCAATGCCTTTCTTTGCTGTAGAACAAATTCACGAAAACCTAAACGCCCTCCACCATTTGTCAAACTCAAACGCACTTGTGTTGGTAAATCTGAAAAAATATCTAGATTCGCAAAAGTGCTCTGAAATCTGAAAAAGATTGTTTTTTTTTGTACCAAACGAACATAAAAACTGCTCTAAGAGCAAAAAAAGTGATCTGAGAGCGCCCAAACGAATACAACATAACATAACATCTAATCTAAAAAAAAAATGTCTCAAATGATTTACATAAATAGCGAACTTTACAATTAAAGTTATTTTTCCGCGAATACAAAATTCTTGCCGCGAACTGTCACATTTTATTAACAGTCCACATAACACTGTCGCGATCCACAAACCCATGAATGAAAAACTCGTTCGCACTTAAAATTTAAAATTAAAACTGATAGGGGTATTTGCGACCAAAAAAAGTTTCAAGTGAATGAAATGTCAGAACCTAGATACGACGCTACGAATATTCGCTTTTTCATAGTTCGCTTGTTCGCAGTTTGTAATTCGCTCTCATATGAAAAGTTTTTTACTGAAAGAAATACCTGTAACTGGGTAGATCTTCAGTTTGCAATTTTCACCATTATTTGACTGCAAGTAATCTAACTGGCTCGTTACTATTTTTTATCACAACAGCTACTTTTTTCCCTTGAAATTCGGAAAAGCTACTCACTTGCATACGACTTGTCCTTTTTAAATACCTAACCAGAGACAATACTGAGACCCCCAACTTCGACCGATTAACAGTTATTTATTTGCCTACAAGCTAAATTTTACGCTCCCAAAAAGTTTAGGTGCGCTAGTATTGTTGCATAGAAATTCGTATTGACAAATGTCAAAAATCCTCTCAACCAACACATTCGCACCTAATCTTTTTACATTTCACTGTGGGCAAAGCAAAACGGATAGGAATTGGCGTACACGGATAGGAAAACAAAATGGCGGATTCCTGGCAAAAATTGAGGGGGCCAGCGGCAAGAGGATTGTGAGTTGGGGGTCTCAGTATGATTTGTTTATGTACCTAACAACGCAACGGTTGGAGGTGCAATAACAACGCAAATCTATTAAAAACCTGATTTTGCTTAACTGTGTGGAAACCCATACAACAATTCTCTATTCTACTACTACTTCTATTTGTCAACTATCATTGGCAGCCCGTTATTCTAGTACAATTTCTACATTTCAATCTTTTGTTTACTTTAGCAATTTCTGTTTTCGAACTCATTCGCGTTCAACATCAACAACACCTAAGACCTAACCTAACCAAAGGAATACCTACTTATGCTGATGCTCTCTTCACTTTACTGGTTTCGGATTCTGGTTATGTTTTGGTTCTAGCGGGGTGCGGGACTGCTGGTGCGGTGGTTGTTGGTTGGCGAAGAGTGGGACAGAGGGTTGTTAAGGAAACAAGCATGCGCTAACAGAAAAACCGGTTACATAACCTAGTAGCATCAGCTGGTGCTCGTGCTTGATAGCCAATATTGGTGGGTAAGTTACAGGTGCCAGAGCAACAGATTGTCAGTTGTCACTGCCATGCAACGTTGCCATATTCACAGTTTAAGCTGTAAGTTTTTCGGACAGGCTTACAGTTTTTAAAAATACCTCCTAGTACAAATTACATTTTTTTTTTAATTTCGGACTTGAACAAAACAAAATGAATAAGTGATTTAAATAATTTAAATGTGATTTAATTTACCTACTATCGTATTTAAGCTAGTTGTTTTATTTAAAATGAATTGTTTCTTGTTTTTTTGTTTATAAAAAGGAAAAAAAAACGTAATTTCACAAAAATCTTTTCGTTTTGAAACTTACAGTTTTTTGGTTGAGAATAGTTTTGCTTTTGAGAATTTCCAGTTTTTTGAAAAAAAAAAAAAAAAAAAAAAAAAAAAAAAAAAATCTGGCAACGTTGCTGAATGCCTTCTGTAACGGTGTAGGTAGGTAAGGTACCTATGCAAAAAAAAATGATTTGTTACATGGAAAGCAAATATTTAAACCCAAATAAGTTCAGGAGAATCTTGTGTGGTGAAGGTAGGACATGGATATAGCTTGGAATAAAATGGTTTACATTTATAGTGCTGAACCTTACTTAACACCAGTAAGTTTTAATTTACCTATAGTTCTACTACATTTCTCACTTGTAATTTGTAATGAAGGTGAATATGTCCTGCGGCCTGTGGGCTGTGGGGCTGCGGCCTCTAGCTATGCGGATGGAGTGGAGTTGAGTGGGGAGGCATGAATGGGATTCGTGTTCGTGTTAATATGGGGTGTTATTTCCGTGAAGTAAATTCACAAACAAGTTGGTATGAATTATTTTCCTCCTAGTTATTCCTCCTTATTTTCCCTTCCTCTGTAGTGCCGACGTAGGGTAGGCTGTATGTTTGTACGTACCTAGCTGCTTTTATTGTTTTTCTTGGTACTAAATGCTGAGTCCTGAGTCGAGTGCAAGTCTATTATTAGCACTCGCACGCACCACCACAGGAGAAGCAGTATCAAATACTAATACCAAAGTAAACCCAATAATTAAAAGCACTCAATTCTATTGTACAAATTGATTAAACATGATGCTGGCTGGGTGTTAAATTTTATGGTGAATAGTGTTCATGTGAATAGTATCCCTTGGTTTGTTTCTTGTTTGATGTGTGGGTGTTGCTGATGGGTGCTACTGGGTTGCCATAGCAAAATAACACAAGGTACTAAAATAGTAAATTGCAATGAGTTTCTAGGTAAGTAAATAATTTTGTTATAATACCTAATTATATGTCGCTATAATTTTTATTTTGAGTAAAGCTATTAACAGCATTTTTACAATATCGAATCTAATATTTAAACCCACATACCTGAAGTCAAACTTTCTGCCGACATATGTTTTTCCGGAAATAACCAACAACACTTACCTAGGTACCTACATTAAATTTCATATGTGTAAAGTGTAAGGTACATAATAGGGTGATGCCACATGTAGTCAGCCCTTTCTTTGCTCATTAAAAACCCATTCTTCAAGTCTGTAGATTCGGAAATACTAAGCTTATTATGTAAGTGTATGAGCTACCTAATGCAAACTATTTAGAAAGTAGGTGAAAAGGGTATGATTTGCGAGTAGTCAGCCCCCTCAGCTATAGTAGTCGGCCACGCAAGTATCCAGTAGTCAGCCCCAATTTAATTTACACATTTTCATAAAAAGGGAGGGCTGCCAACCAGAGAACGTTTAAAGGAACCGTGTCTTTTATAGTCAGACCCCATTTCTCTAGTAAATGTATAGGGGGGCTTTTTGATACATCCGCGCTATTTGATAAGTTGCCAGAGGACACAGGCGAAGGCATACTGTTGACCGGTCACTTCCGCCTCGACCAGCCTTATTAAACCTTAAGTAACGTACACAACAAAAGGGCCGATCTACTAATCACCGATGGCGCTTACGGTTTACGCCATTATGACGAGACGTTAAAGGATTATAAGCGAAGGACGCACTGTTTTGGTTACCCTTACCAGTCATATATCCGAAGACATATCGTCCAATAGTTATCCCCAGTTTCCTCCCTTCAAGGAGTTGTCTGAGGATTACAGGCGTGGGGAAGACTGTTTCGGTCACCCTTCCCCTATCCGAAGATAAACTGTCCCGATTCTCTATACGAGACGTAGGAGGTTTGCAGATAAAGAAGACAAAAAATCATAAGCACAAAGATAGCAATTATGCGCCCACTAGCATGTCCGGCCTACAGCACTCTGGCCGTCTTCCGCAAGAATAGACAAACTACTTACATTGCGCCGAACCCACCTACTAATACTAAATTTAAGTCTGGATTTTAAATATACTTCAGCTCACAATTGCGAAATTCGTATGGAAAATATAGCCTTTCTGAACTAATGTTTTATTGGTAAGGACCATTATCTCTGAGATTTCCTTTACTTTAGATATGGGGTTTGCGACATGGAATACATTTGCTGCGCAAAACTGATGCCAATATTGCAACATTATGGATGGGAAAGCAAATTAACTAAATTGTTTCATTGCTAAAGAATTATTTGTCCAAAATAGCGGAATAAGAGACAATGCCCTTCAATCATATAATATTCTGCAACTACGTTTAGCCACAATATGACCGAAACATTTTTGTGCGAATTACCTGTCCTCAAATTGCAGAAAAATGTATTACGCACGTTTATTTCTCCAAATCGGAACCCGCTTTTCCTCCCATCTAATACCTACATTAGTACCATTTCTATCTGCTCGAGAACACTGCTACCACTTATTTCCACTCACTCAACTCAACTCAAAAAAAAAAAACAAAAACAAAGACCAAACCATGGATAAGCGAAAAGCGAATATGAAACAAAAGTCGAGTGTCGAGTCGAACATGAACAGAACAACAGAAAAAAGTTGGCCAGCTGCGAGAAAACATACGCAAACAGAAACAGCTAGCTAACTCAGCTGAGAAGTAAAACACCACCGTAAACAATTTTAGTCGTCAATGAGCAGTGCAACTGGTTGCGAACGTGATACGTGAATCGGTCGAAGTTTTTGGATTAATTCGCTTCTTGAGTGTTTTTTTTTTTTTTATTGTTCTTTTCTATCATTTTTCCTAATCATACATTCATAACAATTTCGTTTTCTCCCTTGTCGTTGTCGGTCACAGCTCAGGCTCACAGCTGTTATTGAGTGAGTGTGTTCATATCTATCGCCTGAAGCTGAGCTGAACTGAAAAAGTGCCTCAAATTCGAATAAAAAAGGAAAACCCACGAATAGAACGGCTGAGTAGATTACTTTACGGCATTCCGGCCTGATGCCAAGCGAACCGCAAACGCACGTGAAGTACTAGCCTTTGTTGCTTGTTCTGCTTCTGGGGCGTCAAATCGAGCAATCACCAGTCACCATCACCAGCACGGCAACGGCTCCACCGCTCACCGCAGTCATACTGTCGCCTATTAGTTTACCAGCGCCGTCGTCAGTCAGCTGTGGCTATTTCAGTCCACAGATCGTGTGACAGTTTTCTTTCTGGTTTTTCGCGATCGTGTTCACATAGATATTTTCTCCATAAAAAAAGTACTGAAAGAAAAGAAGGTCGTTGTCCTTTGGATTGTCTTTGTTTGCAATCCCTACTGTGCCATAATTATCCTGCCAACCGATCGGTTTATAAATGGAAAGTCTCCGAAACTCTAACACCACCGCGATTTGTTCTATCAATTTTTTAACTATATTTACGAGTAATTAACTCGAAATTGAACTTACCAGTTTTATATTTTACATAGTGTAACAAGTGCCTTAGTGCCAAAATTTACCCTTTAGAGTTGCCAAGGCATTGTGAATTGTATTTGTCTTAAAAAGTGTGTGCCCAAGGACCACCTACCCACCGATTGAAAAAAAAAAAAAAAAAAAAACAACAAATTCAAGTAGCACGAGATGAACAGAACACCGAAAAAAGTCGCCCCCGATGGCGGATGGGGATGGGTGGCGACATTCGGCGTGAGCATTATAAATGTGAGTATCTCTTCCTAGCAAAACTATTTTTTGTTTCTAGAATTCTATTCCAATTCTGTGAATGTGAACAACGTTAGTGTTCCGTTTTTTGAGTAGAGTATTTTGCTGTTTTGTTTTGATTCTTTGTTTTCCATGCATAGTCTGCCTTCATGATCAGGCACTGACTGCGTGTACAGCGAAAACGATCTGGCTCACAGTTGAAGTGAAAAACGATAAATAAAATGTTCAATCCATTGCGAGCGAACGATGTTTTTGTTTGGAATCACAGAAAACGGGAATGGGTGCATCTTTCTGTTTACACAAAGGATTTTTGTAGAGGCATTTCTTCAATGTTTTTGGTAGTAAAAATTGATATAAATGATAATTGGGATTGTAATTTGTAACCAGGTAGACGGACCTGTCAAAAAATAATGGGGGAATCTTGGGTTCACAGTTATTTACGTCGTCGATTTTGAAATCTCTTAGGAACTCAAAAACGCAACGTAGCGATCTAATCGAGTTTAATTATGCCCACGGATCAAATCTATGAGGGTTGAAAGGATAGGTAGGTATACTGTCTTTGCGTAGGTAGGTATACCATACATGGTTGCATTCGAAATAATTGTAGCAGATGGTCTTTTTTGTGTTCATTATTTTTTTTTTTTTTTTTCCAAAGAGGGGTTGTGTCAGCAGACTAAGCTTTCAGGCAGAAATCTGGGCTGAGGTTTCCATTATGCGCACTAAGCAAATTCATTTTTTTTATTTTTTTTTTATATAAATTGACTTATTCTAAGATGTACTGTAAAAGAATTTTTTTGAGGAAACTTTTTTTTCTATTTTTTTTTTTTAATTTTAAAGTTTTCAGTTTTCACTGAAAAGTGCCTGTATACAAACTGCACAAATGGACGCGTTACTTTAAATACACCAGACTTTCTTAATGGCGCCTGCCTGACAGTTGTTGACATACCCTTAGCGGAGCGACGAAGTCGCGTGAGCGTCTAAACCCTGCGAAAAAAAGGTTTAAAATCCTGTTAGCGAGCGAAGCGAGCCCTCCACCCCTACTTTAAATTCAACAGGCACCTGCCTGAAAGTTTTTGGTATACACTTATTCAACTATTTAACTGGGCTAAAAAACATAAATATTATATTTTTTTAGGAAATGAAATTTTTTTTTATTTTTATTCTTTTTTTTATTAAATTTAAATAATTTTTTTTTTTTTTTTAATTAAACCAGGAGATTTTGCAAAAAAGGTTCTAAATCTCGGTGTATAAATCACGTAAACATGATTTCATTAAAAAAAAAAATATCAAAATTTAATAATAAAAAAAAAAAAATTATAATAATAAAAAATTTAAAAAAAAAAAATTTCATTTCCTCAGGAAAAAAATATTGTATTTATGTTTTTTAGGCCATTTTAAGCCAGAAAAAAAAATAAAAAAAAATGTTTGCTTAGTGCGCATAATGGAAACCCGCCCCGAAATCTGATCATTGCTCGGTAAAATATGGCAGCCAGTCTATCTTCAAAATGGAATCCACTTTGGATGGAAATAAGAGTCATATACCTACCTACCTGCTACCTACCTTCCTACTTCCCATATGAATGAATTTTTATCTAATTTATCAAATCAATTGACAGATCAGTGCCAATTCTAATTTCGTTACTTGCTTGCAGCCAGTCATTCGGCTGATTTTCTGTTTCAAAATATTTGAATGACTAATTCCGAATAATGCAAGAGAATTGCGAACAGGCGAATCGCATTTCGTTCGCTTTAAATTTCCTGGAAGAAAATTGTATTCGCTTGCGAGTTTTAAAGCGAATCCCAGGCGATAAATAATGGTATAAAGTAGGTAGGTATAGGCAGTTATCGTTGCAGCTAATGTCGATTGAGGAATCGTCGGCTCTTCGCCAAAAAGAAGAATATTCAAAATTTGTATCACATTCACAGCCTTGTACTTCCTGTCAAATTTTCAATATGTTATCGGGACACTATTCAATTACAGTAATTGCTCGATTTTAGGAGGAGGATGTAATTTAGTGTGGAAAAAAATACAAACCGTGTTTTCTAATTTCAAATAAAATGTATTGACACTCGAAATTCGCGGTACAGTTTTCTAGGAGAAAGCATTTTTCCAGTGGCTGATTAGGCTTTTATGACACTTTAAATTAAATTTTTAACATGTAGGTACTAGTTTATTTTTTAGTTAGAAAGCAAACAAGCAGGACTCTGCTTTTGGCGCAATGTATTCTGGATGAGCAGGTATTTTTTTTTAATCTATTTTATTGGTTTGGTTACGCAACTTTATATGATTTCTCTCTCATCAGTTGTTTATCGCTAAGGGTTTATTTCTCTCATTTTAATAAAGGAAAAGTAGGCGTTCCAGGAACTTCAATGAGAGTTGAACCTACATAATTTATGCAAAATTGGCGATCCTAAGTTCTATTAGCGAAGTCTAGCAGATTTTTTTTTTTTTTTTTTTTTCATTCAGCTAAAATGAAGGACAGCTGCCAAACAAAATTTTATAGCGATCTACAATAGCTGGCAATACCGCCCAGAACTTAAATTCATTGGGTCTTACCAGTAAACATGTTGCTTCTTTCAATTTATGTTGTTCACAATGGTTGTAACTTGTAATATTTCCCATAAAAACTTCGCAATTGTGACCTTCCGTAAATTTAAATTTGTTATCAGTGCCGGCCCATTTAACTTGATTTCAATTCTCGTTTAATTTATTGCACTACAGTAGTGGGCGCAGTGGTGTAGTGGTTAGTGTGTTGAACTACTAAGCGAGAGGTCCCATGTTCGAATACCGCAAAAATCCATATTCCGACTCAATTAGCAGTTTGGAGTCGGCATAAAATTGTACATCCCTTCCATTCCTTCCAAAAATTAAAAACTCGCACAAACACAATACGAATGGTTGTGAGAAACTAGGCCTAGGGTCCCTACTTGACCTGTTGCGCCAAATATTTTTTTATTTATTTATTAATAATAGCAGACATTTTTTGTTCATAAAGTACCGGAATAATTTAAGTTAACTCGACGAAGATCAAAAATAAAAGAGAGACGCATCCTGCTCGATTTGTATAGATATGATGAGCTGTTTCTTTACAACGATCGTTGGGTTTTACTTATGATTTTGTCACGATAAGCAACCGCACCCTACTTAAATACGAAATCCATTTAAAATCGACAGATACCTATTAGTTAAGAGGCAATACTCCACACTCAGCCTCTTTCCTTAGCTTGTTAAAGGAGTATATTTAGCCAAACCCTTTTATGAGATAATCAAAATCACGCGACCATATTAGTTCTGTTTGAAAGAAAAGAGCTTATCGCAACAAAACTATAAATCAACAGACAAAGCCGCACCATTAGCAAACATAAACACGCTAAACGGATATACGTGTGGTGTAGCTGCTCGTGTTGTATTCGCATGTGTGCTGTGCATTGCATTCCATAATAAATTGTAATTGTAACCGATATAAGTAACTAGTAGCGCGGTATTCACTTATTGTAACCACAATCATGAAAAGAGCAATTTAGAGGCGATAAACTTTGCAGGTTTTGAGAATGATGAGCGGGAGTTCCGGAAGTAAATTCATTTCATGTGCGATGTATTTTGTATTATCTGTGGATATATATGGTATTTGTGCACGCATTTTATTATCATGATGAATTTTTATTTCAAATAGAGTTTTTTGCTAACACAGGCGACCATTTTTTGATGTTTTTCACGTATGACGTTTGCACATGGTATAGGCTAGGAAGGGAGAAAGGAAACATCCACCTTGATCCCAAAACAAAAGTTGAAAGATATTATGTTCTCAAAAAGATGTATATTTTTTAAGGTTCGTCCTATACAGGATGGCGCAAAACGCTAATTTAGAGGTTTGAACGCATCAAAACTGTTCCTCGTATTTAAAACAATCCCTCGAATATATTCAGTTCCTCGTTTAAGTTAGGTTACCAAGTTGGGGAATATCATTGCTTTGTCTATATAGAATTTATTGGGGGGAAATAAAACCTCGACAACAGCTCATTAAAATGAGCTTATTTGGCAAGAATTGTACAGTTATTTTAGTGTTTTATAGTTCGTCCTTTTAAACTGAATATAGTCACACGTTTAAAGTTTATTGTATGAGTCCCTGAAAAATCAAAACAAGCTGTTTTTTTTTAAATAGGAATTGACTTCTGCACCATCCTGTACTCTTCAAGTTTAGCTGGATGAACAATTTTTGAACGTACAGATATCCTTTTAAAAAAGAGTAGATCTTTAAAAAATCTCCGGGGTAAATTTTGGTCATGTAAAAAAAATATTTTTGCAAACATCTTTCGAACTATCAAAGAGCCAGTAAATCCGTGAGTTATAATTTCGACATTTAAATTTGTTATTTAAAATAAACTACCTATTAATTTGTTGCAAAAAACAAACTCTTTTTGTAAAATGGGGAATATTTCCAGTTGAAGGCAAAAATAATAGTCTGCTAATGGATTTAAAATAATTCTTACTTTACAGTACCTACCGCTAAATTCACTTGTTGTTAATAAGATTTTTTTCAAATTTTTTCAAGATGTACACAAGTTTTTCGGGACCTCACCGATAATTGTAAAGCAGATGTCAAAAATATCTCAATGTGAACGTGACTTACACGTGTCATTGGCCGCATTGAAGAATCTAGTTATCTTAAGTCGACTAGATTGGTCTGGATAAGATGTAACCTGAACGCAAAAACTAGATTGGTCGGGAACATCACTTTTTCTACGTCAGCCACATACCCGAACTGTCAACTTAGTACTCAGTCACGAATTTCTTGACTAGATTGGTCGGCTACCCCTCCATAAACGTCAAATGTCACAGCTGCCCACGTGACCGATTTAAACCAATCACAACCGAGATAGATCTAGTCAGACAGCTGTCAGACTTACTAAACTAGATACTTGAACGCCCTCGTTGTTTGTGGCAAATTTTGACATGCCGACGTCATTCTGACGTAAACACTTCTAAATATTTTACTTCGTGTGATCGCCTATCAAGCGTCTGGTCACGCTGGCTATCGCAGCGTATTCACACGAGAGACACACGAGTCACAACTGACAATAGAAAGAGTGAAATTTTATGACGTTAGCATGATATATATATCAATAGATATTTCTGTCATTTGTATATACATATTCACGTCTACAGATGAAGTTTAATTAAAAAACTAACTTGTAACCGAAAGGGAGATTATACCAACATAGATAGATAAGTTTTATTTGGTCTTTTAACAAGTTTGTTTTAGGCGGACACTACTGTAAAATGAACATTTGTTTTCTGGGTTCCCCCTCCACTTGCTGTAGGCCTAAGGCGATGATCTTCTCTACTGCGTTGTCTCTCTGAGGTCTGAGCTGGAGTTGACAAAAACTGAACAAGTTAAAAAAACTCGCAAAATTAAGGTGTAAGCTAAATGCCTATTAAGTGGCAGCAAACAAATTGAAATAGTAATAGGTATATGAAATATTAATTTACTTATCTGCAATAGTTCTACAAACTATACTCAACTTATGATTAATGGTTAGTTATACCCTTTATATTAACCCTGATATGATGTCATTTTCTCCTTTTTATTTAAAAAGTACCTACCTACCTATAATTATTATATGAGTTTCAGTTGAAGTAAACTATAATGACAGTCAAGTGCAATCTATAAACTAGTTACAAGATATATGAAGGAAATTAATGACACATAGACATAGCACAATGTACGTCAAAGTATAAGCCCTTGAAAGTTATCTGTGCACTTTATTAAATATTAAAGCCGCTATTTCTGATTGACATTGAATGTTCTAGAATTGGATTATACAAATTTTATGAGCTTTTGGTGTTAGGTATATAGGGTGATCCAACTAGGAAACTTTTGAGTGGGGAAGCAAGGAGTAACAACGATTCTTGCTTGTTTGGGGGTTACTCTGACAATTTATGTTGGGAAATTATTTCGAGTCTGATGATGAATTAGTGGTGTAGTTCGAAATAGCTATCATTCCTACCAAAAGTGACTGTGTCTGCGAGTTGTTGTTAAGAGTTGTTTCTCTCAAACAATAATTCGGACCTTTTTGGCAAAACAAAATAATCAAATAACTAACAAATTCAAATTTATAATAATTTTAGAGATGGCCTCAATTTTTCTTGATTTTATTTGTATTTTGTTAAAACACGTTATTATAATCGCGTTTTTTTCTCAATCTACACAGGGATTTTTCATCACTGAACCATCAATTGTCGCATGGTAATTCATCTCTTCCTAACTTTCCTACCAACACATTTTCTTGGGGCATTACTCTTTAGTAATACCAAACCACCACTCTCTGTGTGTTAGTCTATACAATTCTACTAAAAAATAAATTTGGAAAATAGAAAAGAATTTTACTGAGGCAGGTATATGGATGGTATATGTGCGGGCTTGATATTGAGGATGGCATAGATTGCAAAAAAGTACTGGGGTCGTATTGGTTCCTTATTACTTTTTCTATTGATGCGTAAGACACGTATCATGTCACAAAAAAAAAAAAAGAAAAGAAAAAAAGTGACGGATCGACATCCATCAATTTATGCTTCACCGCATGCAGACTCTTCGTTGTAGTCATGTTGTGTATGAGTATGACAAATATTTGCAAAGTTTCTTTGTCGCATGTTGTTCAAATAGCTCAATGGTTTAAACAAGTTAGAGTACCTCTAGCAAAAATGTTTTTTTTTTTTTTTGACAGTTCCCACTCTTTCGAACGTTTGACCAGAAAATAAAAACGAATGAATGAACTGGTGTCCAATTTGAACGCCGGGGTGTCCGTTTAAAGTTTATTTTGAATTTTCTCGATTACTTAGTAAGATATAAGATATTGTATTCGTAAAAAATTTTGAACTCGAAATGTTAATCAATTTAAATTTTTGAAAATTTGGACATAAGTACATTTCTCGAAAACGGTCCATGCGATTCTAAAAAAAATCGATTTCTAAGGTATTATGGTCTTTTCTGATTTAATTTTTGAAAAAAGTCACTTAAAAAAATTTCGTTTTCTTTAGTTAACATAGACTAAAATTTATGTTTTCAAAATGATTGCGTCCTTAATTTGCAATTTGAATCACCGAAAACGCTGATTTTAGAAACCGCTCAAATCTATAAAACCCCGTTTTCGACTTCGTTATAACTTTAAAAAACCAAACAATGCTTACATCCCGAACATTAACTTATGTGTACTCGGTTTTCAGCTAAATAATTAACCAATAGTATTTTTCAAACTAAACATTGCAATATATTTCGTACTGCTTTGTCTGCCAAATTTTACGAAAATCGCTCTAACGATTTTGATCAAAATGCATATTTAACAATAAAATCAGTATTACAAACCAGATCCCGAACTAAGATTTTCTCAAAAAATTCAAATAAATCAGTTTTGTAATTATTTCTCAAAATGGCTCCCCAAAAGCCGATCTTTATTCATATACCTACCTACCTATAATTTTAAAACTCAATACCGCACTTTAAAATAAAATATGCAACAGCCATTAAAAATGCAATAACAGAAACGCAAAGCTTATTTTTAGCAAATATTACTAACTTGCCACTTCTACTTTTTTCAGCCATTTGAATATGCACCTTAAAATAATTCCAACCACTTGGAGTTCACATGATCCGAAAATCTCACTTCATTTGCACCCCCACACACGCCCATCGGGATATTCAGTTTATAACTTCTAATGCAAATTCAAAAACAAATCTCTGAATTCTTACAATATATATCTATGTATAAAAATATCAGTCTATCGCGAACCCTATTTCATATCATCATCATCATCATAACCATTTTAAACGAGCGTTATTAATCTATTCCTGTCAAAAATAAAAACATTAGATTAGAAAACAAAAACTTCTACTGTACTCCTATCCTTTTACCCAAAAATCTTGTAAAGTATAAAAACTTGTAAAGTAGTACAATAGGCGCTTAAAACTCTCTAATCGGAAGTTGCGACAAATGCCTGTTCTGTAACTAGAGATCCAACTTATAAAAACTCACATTTTTATTTGATATGAGATGAATGACTCAAAAATGGATTTTATTTAAGAATATTCCTAGAATCGCATCTCAGTTTTTTACCTATATACGACATACCTAATTAAATAAGAAAACAACTAATCAATTCGACCCAGTCGTGCACTTAATTTTGTAATTAGTTGTGAGTCCCAATACCCCCAAACTCATTATTTAACTTTTCGAGGCAGCAGCTTATACGAACAAATTGTAGAAAGCATATATACAATGATTTAATATGCCTTGATAAAACAAGCTCATTGTGATTAAAAATCGATTCTAACCAAACACAATTCAATTTCGATTACCGCCTGTCCACTATAAACTCTGATAACCTCTCAAAATTCCCCTCACGATTATATCGGGTGTATTAAAAAACAAATCGCAAAGCCACTCGAAAGCTTAATAATGACTTTATTAGATGAAAATAAGCTTTTATAACGACAACGGATCATACTTTATTGGACAAAAGTAATATGCCCTCTAAAAAGAAACTATTTTATCGCTCAAAGTGATTTTGTTGCTGTTTCCTGCAACTTTAAATAAGTGTTTTTATAAAAAAAAAAAAAAATACAGCGTCCTTCAGCCAAGAGTTTGCTACAACGCACGCACAGTCCTATAAGTCATGCATATACCTATACCTACTGCTATAGTCGAACGATACTATGAACAACTGGCCCCTTCAATATAAGCCGCAATAACAGAAAACAGAACCCCCTTAATGAAACGAAATTAATTTTAATAAAATCACTAAATCAATAATAGCCTCCTCCATCCGTAAACTGAGTGAGTTTGAACGATTGCCGAGATATCGTAGACTAACCTTGGAGTTTGCTATAGTAGCGCCCTCGTCTATACCGATGATGAAGTCATAAAAGTAAAAATACTGAAAAATATAAAAAAACAACTTTATATTGTAGTGATAAGGAAGAAAAAAAAAGAAAAAAGAAAGGGAAATAAGTAGAAATCTATTGATTTTAGTAATACGATTTGTTGATTGCCGGTAACTGCCACAACGATGACAAGCCCGACGCCGGCTTTTGTTTACCCTGAGAGCGGTGCTGAGCTTATCGCTGTGCTAAGTGAACAACGGACAGCGTCATTAACTTTGTGTTGCTGTTGATCCATGGCAGAGTAGGGATACATATCTTTGGATATGGTTGCTTGCCAACCACTTGAAAACATGTAGACAACTGTGAGTTGTGACATTGTTTTCGAGTCGCAATCAACCTAAAGTGAATTGAATGCATTGTTTTGAACGATTTAGAAGGCTGAGGTTTTAATTCAGACATTGAAAAAGGTACCTGTCAGCTCGTTTGGGGGTTAACCGTTTACCTACTTAGAAAGCTCCACGAATGAAATCAGACACATAGACAGCTGACAGCTAATAATAGGTTCGTCTGTATACTTTCACTATAGAAAAATGTTGAATCTGAGAAATGGAGAGGGGAATCTCTTGATTTTAAGAAAAGTACGTCAGCCATTTAAGTTACATAAACTACAACAGAGACGAAGAAAAATCCAGTAATATTTAAGAGACAAACAACGCCTACAATCCATCAATTTGTCACTTATTCATCATCAAACTCCTTTTAAGCCCGTTTGCCGATACCACTCAAAGCGATTTAAGTTCCATTTAAAATCGTATGTGACACGATAGTTTATGACATAGAAAAAGTAGCCCGTGAGGTATTTAAGTAGAACTTAAATCGCTATGAGTAGTATCAGCAAACAGGCCTAAGTGATTATTTCATCATCATAGTGCTTAGTGTCTCGACTATCCATTACAAGGATCGTAGATGTGGGATGCTTAAGGAAACCCTCTCGATCTTTCGTTGTCGAGTTTAATTAGCAAAACTATTCCTCCTATAGTCATTTATGGATAGATAGATGTCGGATGCACGCCTTAGAATCCGACTTGGAAACATCCGTTTTGTAGAACTTTACCACTATTCTGATGTTTGTACGACTTTAGCGATCTTTTTCTTACCATTAGTACCCCAACCCTTGAAGACCTATATAACTTATAGCTTTGATACTAATCTTGGTCCCCCCGTAAACAAAACCCGGTATCTATCTCGTCGCCCTTCTTTCAATTACATTCTGAGGACTATTATTTACGTTTGCCTTCATCCCAACTTTAGGACAAACGGCTATAAATCGATTGCGTGGAAAATTTTATACTGAGATGGTCGAAGAATTTCCAAGCCGAACCGTCACAAGAACCACCAATTCCATTCTCCTGCTGTACATTATACCTAGTTTACATCAAGGATCTCGGTCTTGTTCCGTCACCATCTCTGCAAAATAATTGTAGACTGGTGTGATCGCCCTCAAAACTGTGGCCATAAGTTGAAGTAGTTTATGTCAACATAGGCCAAATTCGAGTTTTTTACATAGCAAAGTTCTTCCTTTCCTCAGCTTTCTTTTCGTCCAGGTCCTATTACTATACAACCATTAAATATTAAAAACCATTAAATTTGAAGAAAACTGAACAGCTTAAGTTTATTTGGACTAGAATACAATAGATCTAAAAATCACAAGATACATTTATTTTGCTCAAACTGAAAAAACTACCAAAACTGACATAGATAGGCTACTTTAACTATTACCACAGATATATACACATCGACCTGAGACTAAACAACTGATCGCACAAAAAACACACTGGGTAGGGTAGTCCCTAAACTTTGAATCTACAATGCGTTTGAGACTGTTGAAGCAACCGCATTTTTTGAGGCATTCAGCAACATTTTGGAAATTTGGCTTTTCTTTATTTAAAAAAAAAGAAAAAAAAAAAAAGAAAAAAAAAAAAAGAGGACGACTAATCCATTTCGAAGTCACAGTAAGTCCGAAAAACTGTCAGGACCACATATTCAATAACGTAATTCGAATCCTCAGAGCTTACCTATTAAGGGTGTATTAAATTCAATCTTTTTTTACAAATCAAAGGTTAGACTCAAAAAATATACCATGGGTAGGTATATGGACCTCGGACCTAAAATTTTCACTTAACTTCCACTTGACAGACGACACGACAATATAGAGTATACATGAGTTTGATAGGATAGCCTGTTCGCACCAAGCCCAATTACTTGTTGGTAAGCGAACTATAAATCGGCAGCCATTCTTTGTTGCTAAATTTAAGAACAAAATTCTGCTTAGAAATCAGAAGTGGTTGAACCCAAAAAATTATTATTTCTTAGCTACATTAATTTAAACATGAACTTAGGTGCTAATTCAGACATATCTCTATATATAAAACAAAGTTGGAAAAAGTGTATGCTTCCCTCTGTCGCACGTAATTTTCAACCAATTCAGTTGATTTTTTTTAACATGTCGGTATTTACCACTTAAGTTCTACATACATTTTAGTGCCTGGCGAAGCCGGCTGGGTTCAGCTAGTTAAATATATTTCTGACTCATTTTGATTGACTTGTTGACAGCTGTTTTTTTTTATCACCGGGCTGAAAAGGTATTAAACTTTCGGAATTTGTAAAGAGGTTTCTTCGATTTGACAAACTTAAAAATGCAGCGACGAAAATCAACATTTCGCTGAAATTTAACATTTGGAAATGTCGGAAAGTGTATGGCGAAATGCTGGACATTTGAAATGTTATATTTAGCCGAAACGATGAGTTTAGGTGCGGTGTAGTGTAAATGTACTATTAGTCCAATTTTCTAATGTCAAAAAATAATTTCCAAAGTTGAGCGATCACTCTCCCAAACCTGTTCAACTGATTTATATCGAAGCATACTTTTGCATACCAATTCCAGGAAATTTTAAACAAATCTCTGCACTAGCTTCTATAAATGGCAACTTTAAGTCAACTCAAAAAATCTAGTACATTTTCTTTGTATATTGGGACTGGGAGACTGCCGTCATAACATATTGTTATGGTTGTCCCCAATAAATCTTGCGTCTGTTGGTGTGTGGTGTCACAGATGCTTGCTTGAATCTATTTCTAAAGGTTTATTTTCGAAGCTGA
Organism: Cheilosia urbana; assembly: GCA_946477585.1. Classification (NCBI taxonomy): domain Eukaryota; kingdom Metazoa; phylum Arthropoda; class Insecta; order Diptera; family Syrphidae; genus Cheilosia; species Cheilosia urbana. The sequence goes on along the minus strand of OX297854.1, from coordinate 3,460,300 downwards.
CTAGTAATAGGTAAGTAGTTCTTTGTTCCAGATTTAAGCCTTACTTACCCTCATTCGGTCTGGCAAAGCTCATCGATTCACCTTCCCTTTTGCAAATTGTCGTAACGTCGACAATCGATACGGATTACTACTGGATGGATGAAATGTCAAGATTTTCCCGACGTTTCCCCTGTCATATGTGTAGGTACTTACGTAAAGAAAATAATATAGTCTGCACGGTTTCGCAAAAAAATATATTTAAAAAAGAAAACAAAGAGTAGTTGCCATAAAAGAAAAGAACAACAAAAAAAGACATACATTGCATTCGTTCAGTTGTTGCTGTCGTCGTCGATTAGTCTGACTCTGACTCAGTCGTACGCCACAGATAAGAGTATTATACTTAAGATACATCTCCGTCACACTACTCTTTGAAGTATAGTCTTCTTGAGTATGATGCGGGGAATACCTCTATAAATTTTAAACGTACACATTTACTACCAGAGACAATACCATAAATAAGTTGTCTCTGCTTACTACAAATTGGTTGGTTGGCTTTCTTTGTTGTTTAGCTTTTCTTATATTAACCCTTTGTTCCCGGAGGTGTTATTTTTTTCAAATATTTTTATATTTGTTTGAAATTTTGATAAAACTTGCTTTAGTGATGTTAAAAAAATATATTTAAAAAAAAAAAATAAAATATGTTACCCTTTTATTGTTGCTTAAAAAAGCGATTTTAGCACGTAAATAAGAGAAAACTTAGTAAAAAATACGTAAATCACTTCGTCTGACAAAATCGATGAATGGAAATGCACGATTTAGCACGTTCGAAGCTCTCATAACAGACAAAACAGTTTTTTTTTACTTTTAAATGAGATACAGTTCCTTAAAATCTATTTGGTTTTGCAGTGAAACCACCAGGAAAAAATAGAAAAAATATTTTCTATGTGGTTTCTTTGTGAAACCACTAGGAAGAAAAGGGTTAAGAAATGTCTCGGTAAAATATTTATTTTCATAATATTCATGTTGAACTAGTGTAAGTAAAGTAGGGGATATCAAACCGGCTCCATGTTTGCACACGAACAGTAGCTAAGCCATGTGACTACTATGTGTGTGTATATGTACTACGGCACGTGCAATGGTGCAAGCAAAGAGCAACGTTCCATGCACTCATATAATATCCTCTAATCGGCATTCGGTCATCAACCTGATGATGACGTGATCACTTTGTCCACCGTTGGTTTTGTCTTTTGTGAAACGTGTTTTCATTTTGCGGCAACAGCGTCACTAAAATTAAGGTAGCCACTGTCAGAGTGTCAGTTGGTCCATAGTTGTGCACATTAGGATACGTAACGTAGGAAGGGGTTGATTGAGGTATTGAGGACTTTGACAGATTTTTGTTTGGGGTGACAGGTAAATAAACTCAAATGAAATGCTGACAGATGACTTGAATGGTAAACTGTAAACATCTTTGGCTGTCGTCTGTGCGAGGGGTAAGTTTCTTAAAAAAAGTACGACTCAATCGCATCAATTGGTAGTTTTAAAGACTTTATGACTATAGGTACTGACAACTACCTACACCTATATTCCCGTTGACGTTTGTCGTGTATCGTTGTAAAATCAGTTTTATGTTTCTCTTAACGAGACTATTTTATTTCACTGTGTAATGTAATTAAAGCAAATCTTTGTGCTGAAGGTGGCTTGAAATGGCGGCACGACCGCGACCCATGAGTCGTAGGTATTCGATAGAAAACAACGAGAATAGGGGTGTATTATACCTGTTAAGTTGATATAGGTAGGTACCTAGTGCAAGTTTGTGACGTGTTTTCATTTTTAAAATATATTAAGTATACGATTATATCGGTGGGTAGCACACTTTGGCGCTGCTGAGATTAAATTTGATGTGAAGTTTAACATTCACGGGTACTTGCTTTCTATACCATTGATACAGCGGTTGTGACTTTGCTATTATTATTGGAGGTTTTATTTTTAAACAATAGTTACGAGTATTTGTCGTTGACAAACTGTACGATTGTCAGTCGTCGAGGCGACAAGAAGGTCTCATAAACAAAGAAATTCTCATTGTTCGCACTACAAAGTCTACAACAAATCTGATGTCATCGCGCCTTTGCAAATGGCACCCCTTAAAGCTCGTTACATTAGGTTGTCTAACCGTTATGAAAGCAAATTCTACTAAACAGAAAACAGAAAACGTATATTAGAATTGTGGATCGTAAAAAAGAAACCACCCACTCAAGGTCCATAAATGCGTGTCGCCAAGAGAGTGCCCACTATAGCACCGACCTTTTTATACATGGGTATAGGTATACAATCTACCGCAGTATGTTGTGTAAGAAAACTGTCAGTAAACTTTTATAATATCATCAACCACCAGCTGGGTTTATATATATATTCCCAAATTAAATTAGCTTTTTTTATAATGGCTCTTAGTCTTCTATTAGATGAAGAAGAAATGGAAATTGATGGACTGTTGTTTAAATAGACGCATGGCCAGTCTCTTGTTACACCAAATAATGACACGATAGGGAAATGGATTTGACTCGTCATCAAGTTTATTACCGTGTTTTCCTTCAGAGATTTTCCCATTTTTACTTTGTCCATATGGAAAAGTTTCCCACCGAAATGGAAAACGGAAAAACACTCGTGTCTGTTGTGATACATAAAACTGTTTGTAAAGTCTTGCATGCCTGCCGGAAAATCGCAATTTACTAGAGCAGACAATTGTGGGCACTCGTGAATTTAATTTCCACTTTTACCACAGTGCGACGAAGAGGCACTTTGTTTGCTTCTCAACGGTGGTTTTGTTTCTTTTTTCGTCGTGTTAAATGCAATTTGATGTATATTTATATAATTTGTGCGGTAATGAGAAGCACACGGTACACGCAGAATGGATGGAGAGATGGACGCGTCTGCCCGTGGACAGAAAGGGGTCAGCTCGAGTGCATATAGGGAAAGGTGGAAGGAATTTAAATTTGTTGACAAAATTTGTAGATTTAAGTAAATTTAAGTTCACAGTAAAAATGTCGAACTCAGGTCGAAGCAGAAGTGAAGATCGAAAGCTTACCCCTACGGCCATATTATTCACTCTGGGTGTAGCTCAGGTTTAAGTTAATTTTACACCCGACCATTAATCCGAATTTTTTAAACCCGACAATTTAAACTTATGTCCATATTATTCACTGAAAAACATGCATTAAACCCGCTGGATTAAAGATGGATTTAAATTAAAAAAAAAAACTTTAACCCGTTTTTAATTCCGGAAATTATTTTGGTTTTTCATTTTTATTAAAATAAATTGCATACAGCAGCAGTGATCGCGAAAAGGAAAGTCTGTCTGTCGATGGAGCAGAGAGAGAAGACGAATGAATGAGATTTTTATTTTTCCTTTTTTAATAAATTAATAATAATAAAATAAAATAATTAATTCATTAATTAAATTAAAAGATAAAAAAAACGCAACATATTTTTTTTTATTTTAATTATATTATCCGCTGACGACGAAGACATCAACATTTCGTCAATATTGAGAATGAAATCCATTTTTTTCCGCGTCTTGATCCTTTTTTTATTTTATTTCAATTTGTATTTCCTGCCTCCCGCAAGCGAAGAAATGTCAAAAATGTGACCTAAACAAAGGAGTGAATATTATCAAATTGTGTTTTAATCCGAGTTAAAGTACTTAAACCGGTCTCCGGAGTGCAGTTTAAATCCAATCGGATTAAACGCTGTCAAGTTTAAAAAAATGGGTTTATGTTCGGGTTTAACTACTGAATACTATGGACTTGGGTTTATTTTGAGTGAAGTGAATAATATGGCCGTTAGCAACGAAAGATGTCTTTAAGATAGTCGTTAAGAAATAAAGGGGTTTTTATTAACGACTTGACAACTTCAAACTTTCAGGGTGAACGCACCCTTAAGCCGATTACCGAACTGTCAATGTCAAAATATTCAGTGAAATCAACATTTTCATCATGGTGGAGTACACGAAGGAATAACGTTTACAAATAACTAAAATTTACTACCGAGATTCCGAGTCGGTGGTCGCAACTTGTAAGTTTTTGGTTAAACGGCTTCGTCAATAAGCGAAATATGCGTTACTGGACAGAGGACAGATGAGAACCCTCATGTGCCTCATGAAACAGCATCTTCATCCGCAAAAGGCATTGTTTTTGGTCTTTTTTTCTTTGAGCAAATGCATGAATTGGACATCAGTGATATTTGGTTCCAACAAGATTGTGGCACAAGTCACACTGCGGGTAAAACAATCGAGTTATTGAAGTCTCAGTTCGATGAATGTGTTATCTCGAGAAACGGACCCGTCGATTGTCCGACTAGATCGTGTGATTTAATGCCTCTAGATATGTTTTTGAGGGCTACATTAAATCAGTGGTCTATGCCAACAAGCCGCCGAAGTTAGAGGAGCTCCGAGCCAATATTGAACGAGAACGTATGACAAATGTGCGGCCGAGTCAACGAAATTTGGGTTCAACGTATGAACGTATGACATATGACGTATGACATATGAACGAAGTCGAATTCCATTCATAAATGCTTTGATACTAATTCAAGCCAATACATTTTTTTTTTTTTTTTTTTTAGATATATCAAGTATTTTGTATTTTATTTAAAAAAGAAGTTGTCAAGTCCTTTTGTAAAGAAAGACCCTTTACAAAGGTCTTGGGCAAATATTTCCTCCAGAAGAAAAGTGCTCAATGAAGGGTTTTAAAAAGATGTTTGTGAGTCAAAGCATTCGTCCTATAACTAATACATTTTCAAGGTTTTATTAACCAGATTTTTTCATAATACTGCAGATAGAAGCACCGAGGGCTGTCAGAATTAATGACAGCTTTTAGGTTAAATGGTTCTCCCTCGTTCTTTACCAAATATTAAAGTTAGAGCTGTCCTATAAATAAGGCATAAGGGAGGTCACTCCCCTTTGTCAGTTTCTCCGATTTGTACGATTTCGAGATGACAGCGCACGTTGTTGCACCGCGTTGTGGAACTGCGTAATACCACTTACTTTTGACAGCCTTTGACAGAATTTTCTCCTTAGCTCTCCGACAACTAATTGCTGCAGAATATTTTAACGTGAAATGAGCGCGTTTCTATGCATCATTTATTTTGTTCCGAAACGAATACATCGAACGCAATTTGAGTTCCGAACAGGGGTCGAATTACCGCCTCCGTGATCGAGCCATACGTCACTGAATTTTGTGGATTTTACAAGCAAAACAATAACAAATTTAGTCACGTATTACTCGATCACGGATGTGGTAATTCTCCAGATTTGACTTTCGTATCGGAATTTTTTTCAATCGAGGTATGATAGGAGTGAATTTTCGCCACTTTAAGTTCCTCGCATCAAATGCATTAAATTAATATATACCTACGCACTGTTTTTTCAATTTTTGACTTCATATTCCAGCTGCATGAAATTGATTTTTTCTATAACTGGAACGCCTCTCACTACACAGTCTAGACGAAAAACATGCCGTTCATGCCAATTAGCTCATTTTACATTAAATTTTTAATATGACACCAACTGGAGTACTTCTACTAGCTGTTCGCACAGAAAAAAAAAAGACGAAATAAAATTCACGTACGTGCTTCAAACGATACTATTGGGACTCAGAGCCCCACCACAGCCTAGTCCCAATATCTTACATGACATACACGGAGGTGGTGATGAATGCTTGCTGTTGACTGTCGTTAATTTTGTATATTTTTCTAAAATGAGTTTTAGGTTCTTAGGAGGAGACACGATGTAATATCGTGTTTCTTCCATTCGCTATATATTTACATGACATTAAAAGTACGACGAACGAGGGGTAAAAAGGACAACTTCGAACTGGAAAATTACACTCTTTCCAATATTTGCGTGTATTTTAGTTCCATTAACGAAAAATCGATTTCAATTGATGCCTGTAAAAAATAAGTAGAAGAACCATTTGCTACAATAGAAGACCAGAATGCCATTTTGATAGTAGTTATATGTATATGATTCCCATAATTTTGTTAGGGCTTTAACGTTTTTTATATTGCACATCGATTGTTAAGGACACAGAGAAGCAATTTGTGCACATTTTCTTATTGCGCATTGCTTAATTAATAGACTAGGGTATTTTTTTCGGACCTTATTTGGTTTTTGAAATTAGTTACTCGCCTGAACGTAACTTTTTCAGATTTCCTAAGGCTGGTCTGGTTACACTGCTACTTGAGTATCAGCTGATGGAACTCTTCACATTTGGAGACCACCGGAATTCAAGTTTGTTAAACGACATGATGGTTGCGTCAAATTTCAAACCAAACCAAAGCAACAGTTATCGAATACAAATCACATTAGAGACCGACAAATATTGTAAAATTTCATCTTGAAAGGTTCGCTTTGCTTCCAAACCAGTTTCGCAGTAAAACGTAAACCAAATGGTGATGTGTTTTCTTCGGGCACAACTGCTGACAGGTCCTCGTGCGCAATGAAATTATTGCCCCCCTGTTTATTATACATGACGTGTTGCAACTCGTGACATTTTCTATTTTTATTCTCTAACCATCAACACTGCTAACAGCCGCCAGCACCAGCTCCATATGTCAGGAGATTTTAATAAATTCCCATGACAAATCTGTAGCCAGTAGTCAGCAGTACCTACTCCGCGTGATTGTATTTGTATCGATCAATACTCAAACTGTTTCTCGCGTCCAATATCCATATGACTATTATTATACTCAAACGGTGAGCGTTTGAGCAGCACCAGCTGACAGCAATTGTCTTCAATTCAACTCCGTTATATTTTGATCCAATCGTATGCCCAAACAAATAATTTAATTGCTAAATTAATTCCAATTGATCTGTCGGAGTGTCGGCCGCTGGCTGCCTCTGTGCCACAACCACGATGTGGATGTGCCTTTCCCCATTTCAATAAATTGTGTTTTGAGTTACATTTCAATAAAAAACGAAAGTGATGCCGAGCGATGCGCTTGTGGATGGGTGGACTTTGGTCTTCCACTTTGTTCCACAGTCGCAAAGCGATATAAAAATAGTATGGGAGTGTGTGTGAGGATGAAAAATATGGACAAACACGCTTCCATCACGTGCTCGGTTGAACGGCACCGCTTGAGTCATCGCATATCACGAGATAGCAATTTGTACTTCTGACTGGATGGTAACAACGTTCGCTTTGCTTGGTTTTGGGGCAGAGCACAGAGGTGCCTTCGCCATGTGCATGTGGTGGCCTCTTTTCAATTCAAATGAAAACAACTTTTCATATTATATGCATATGGCTGAAGTTTGAGAAAATATGCGACGATATTTTGCAGTAGCTAATTGATAAATACAGAAATACGCTGACCGACTGGCAATGAAAGATTAAGCTGGGCATTATATTTTGAATATTGTGGGCTTATGGGTTCACGCATCCATTAAGGCGGCCATGATGGAAATTTTATATGTGAGCCTGAAAATGCGACCGTCAATTCTTTGGATATATACAATACAAAACTTGTAATCTACCCGCACTTATTAAAAATAATCTTAATTAAGAGTTTTCCGAGGGCGATTGACTGAAATTAGCTTTTGCAATGAATTTCTGCATGTGTTGCATTCGGCATTCCCCAATAAATTAGTTCAATGAGACTGAACACAATTGTCTGCCGGAACTATATGTGATATAGGTATGTACATGTACGTTCTTTTTAAACTATAGTAACTTAGTTACAAGTTTGAGAGCCGCATCAAGTTCTTCTCCTTTGACCAGTTCACAGAACTAATTATGGCCACAATGAGCCTATGTCCAGAGCTATTGTTTCATTCAATGAAGTTTGTAATTATGTTGATATACCTACATTTCTCTCGTAGTGGCTTCATCAGTGTTTTACTTAATTTGCTTGCATTCTCTTAGTCTTAATGGAATTGTTTTATATAATTTGTAGGTATTGTTATCACATTATCTGTATAGCTGAGCTAGTAGATGAAAGAATAAATGAAATGAAATGAAATGAAAGTTCAGTCTACACAAACTTAATATTTGAAAAGAAAGTATACCATATAAAGCTTATTTCGGTAGCTGAATCTCGAAAAAAAATTCCGTCTTCTTATCATCTATCCCGAGGTACCTGCACCTGCATACCTCAGGCAGGGACAAACCAAAACATAGATTTCTGTAAACATTTCATTTTTGTCGCAAACGGGTTACATGTAAAGCTGTTTACGGGACACTTACCTATACTTTGGAACGTTCGCAACAGCTTGCGGCAGATACAAAATATCTTCCCGCGTATAGAAACTAATATTAATTGTAGCTTGAATTGAACCTCATGCTCATACCCCTGGCTCAGTAGTCATTACACAAACGTACTCGCTGCTCTGCTCAAAGCTCCAACTCTTTGGTTGTTTAAGTCCTGAAAAAGAATCCAAACCCCTAGGACCTAGGTAAAGGGACTTACAGATTTAAAAAATATTTTACAACAATGTCGTCCTCATTCTATTCGACGTTTAACCTGACTTGTCAATAAAACGCATTTTTATGATATTGGATACGTTCAGAGCTTTAAAAAATATTTTCCTGTTCCGCTAAAAAAACATTGATCCAAGTTGAATAATTTTGAAAATAATCTTCGGCATTTATAGTAATTGGAATAGCGAATAATTTTATTTTAATTTTCACATCCATTTCGCGCAGCCATAAGCAGTGATACCAGATTACAAAATATCTTTTTTTTTCAAGATTTTTGAGCTCCAAAAAATGTACAAGTCTTTCACCTCAAACTTATTAAATTTCAAAATTGCAAACGTTGTATATTCCATTATGGTATGTATATATATATATATAGTCGAACTAAGGTTTCCATCAAAGAAACATAAATTTTAACGAATTTGATAAAATAACAGATGTACATAATATGTTTTTTTAAAAATGTTTTTGGAGTAGAAACAGCGGATAGAAACTTCGCATACATACAATCTTAATAGATTTTATTTTCAATATTTTATCGCTTCCGCATTCCTCTGCAAATATTGGAAGAATATTTTTTTGCTGTAAATCTAAATACCTACACAAAAATTCGTAATAAAGGATCCGCCAAATATCTTTTTTTTTTTGAAAATGCTATAAAAAAAAACTACTGAATATTTTCTCAAATTTCTTTTTTTATTTGAAAGTACAATCCTTCCGGTTAATAATGGAAAATAATTTCATTCAAATGGCTGCCTCGTCTGGCCATGCTAGAGCTTCATCTGAAAAGATGATTTTCTAAGTCGATCGCAGTCCCACTTAGCGAAGCGAAAACGCATTGGATGTTCAGTTGGCTTCAACTCCTGAACCAATTGGACTTTGTATGGCGTCATACGAAGGTCTTTATGCAAAATTCGCCTCAATGATGTCTCCGAAATGTTCAATTGTTGAGAACGACGGTGAATTGATGTTGATGGCGCTTCACGCACACTTTCTGTCACAGCAGCAATTTTCTCGGGTGTACGCACTGTTTTTGGCTTTTCACGCTCTGGTTTATCGATGGGGATGCCAGTTTCTTTCACTTTTTTCACAAGATAACGAACATACGGAGCTGACGGTGCTTCTCTTCTTCCATAATCCGTACGCAATTTTCGCACACATTCTGCAACATTACCATGATTTTCAAAGTAATGTCGCAATATTTCACAGCGTTGTTTAAGCGTATACACAACCATATTCGTTCAGCGGAAGGATAAAACTAATTATCTGTCAAATCAGACATGAGCTAAGTGTTACCATTCGCGAAATAAGCACTAGTTGAAAAAAAAAAACGTTAGATGGCGGACCCTTTAGTTGCTGAACTGAAGCAGTTGAAAGTTGAATCTTTACAAAGGATTTATAGCGAATTATGTAAGTCATTTGAATTCAAACTATAGTTTTGTCGAACTAATAAATATAAGTTTTATTTATATAATGCTTCAAAGTTGTATTTTATGTTTTGAAGAAATCTTGAAAAAAAAAACTTTTTATTTCGGAAAAATCTAGATTTTCAGATTTTTTATCTGGCAACACTGGTCATAAGTGTCTTCTTTAAAATTCAACCACATTTCTTATACCGACGCATTTGATCACATCCCTGTTACGATAACCTATCCAAGAACACAGAGCTTTATTCCATTCCAACCAGTAGCAAATAGCAACTGCAATTTTTCTAAATCACTTGCTCATCATTTCTACTTTCGAAATGTACTTACACCCATACTACGTAAAAATCACAAGTGTAAACCAGCCTAGACATCACGGCTACCCAACCCAACATACGCCCATTAATGTATTTTCCTAACAAGTTCATAAAGCGATCTGTCCAGCTCGTATAATTGTTGGATATTCATTTGTTCACTCAACAAAAGTGCTACCACCAACGCCAACGCGCGGAATGGCACACTCCGCATGACGTACGTAGGCAGCTATCTAACCTACCTGCAATGCTTGTGTCATGCCTGCTGCACCAAATCTTATTCATAAATAAAATAACAACTCTGTCAACAAAAAAATAACAAAACTTGTTTTGCCGGTAAAGGTTATCCAATCGTTAATTTGTCGCCAAGTTTGGTGCAAGTGTTTGTGATGCGGAGGTGGCGGATGGGGTTCAGCTGACCGTCAAAGTCGCCCCGGCATTTGCAATTCATAAAAAAAGCAGGCATGGTGCGCTGAAGACATGAACAGTGATGCAATTCTGACATTTTTAATGCTAGATCTAGCATTTTCGAAGATTTGAAAGCATTTTTTTTTAAAAGAAAAATGCCAGATGCTGTTTTAGCATTTTTTTTTTTTTTTTTTTTTTTTGATTTTTTGTATTTTTCGATATTTGCTCTGAAAATGTTGTCATTAAGCTGATATACAGTGCATCGAAGTTTAAGATGTTTCCCAACACTTTCCCACGCATATGAAACGTGAAACGTGCGAACGGATAATGTGTGACTACGATTAGTCGTGTCTATTAGGTACCAAAACATAAATTTAAAAAAAAGAACTGAGAGTTCTTCTATAAAAAAAACTCTATGTAACAAAGTCAGTCGTAGAAAGTACCGACATATAAAAGTACACTAAGTTCTTACTTTATTAAGGTTAAATACGAAATATATGAAGTACAACAATACTAAAACAACTACAAATTAAGAGAGAACTTTTATTATTTAATCATTACTAACTAAAATTAGGTGGGTTCACTGATCAAGTTTTTAAAACCTTTAGAATTTGGCGTAGTAAAAAGAAAACTTGCCAAGTAAGCCCACCAAATTTAAGTCAGCAATAAGTTCTTAGAAAAGTCATGAACTTTTAAGTTGCATGTATACTTTCTAAATGACAATAGGCAGACACTTCAAATGAAAAATCTTAGATTTTTGAGCTCTACCGATCAACCATATTTCATTATTCTACAGCCATCGGAAGTCCTCCATATAATTGACAACAATTCTGAGAAAGTGGATGGATACCACGTCCCCTTATAAAGAAACCTCAATTATTCCGTTGATTGCACCACAAGACATTCCGTTGTGCAAAATTAGAAGATTTAACGATGTCGGAGAGTACTCCATAATTTTGATGATCTGTCAGTCAGTCAGTTACGGTTTTTGTGATTTTTGAAGCCCTTTTTTTCAGGAACCACTTATGCTAAAAAGTTTACTGAGGCGCTTGTGCTTGATCAACTTAGCAAATATTCCGAATTTGAATATTCTGACTTCATTGATACTGAAGATAGAGGAGGGTCAAAAATCGCCTGAGTTTGTTCCTGTAAAAAGGGTGTAGTGCTAGAACTTTGCTGGGTACTACCATGCCCTTTGATACATGGGCTTATTAATTGAGACATGTGGTGACCCCAAACACCAAAAAAAATTTACCCTTTTTATATTTTTTTATTTTCTGAGAGAGGGTCGAAATTCCTAACTCAATACATAGATAAGTAAAAAAAATGCATTCAGATGAATTTGAAGTTAAAAAGACAAAATAATATTTTTTTTTTTAAAAGCTGGTGAAAACACATTTTTTTTCTAGCATTTTTATTTTTTTGTCTTCATACATTCTAGCATATTTTTTTCTCCAATCTAGCATTTTGTTTTTTGAAATTATGGCAACACTGGACATGAAGATGGAAAGACTACTTCAACTTAACCACGTGACTCTGCAGCCAGTAGGTATGACAGAAGCAGTATCCAAAAGAGTCGCTGAAACTTGATCACGAGTCGGTCATGTGATTGCGCGCCGCCACAGAGTGGCCCACTATTTATGGGACAGCGAGTTGTGTGCGCATATCCATACATGTACAATTCAAGTTCAGTTCAAGTACAATACATAAGGCGTTTTGAGCCATAATAAATAATATGTTTGTTGTTAATTAAGCTGCAGTGTCCAGTTGGTAACACAGACGTCAGCTAATTATAACGGCATTTTGGGATTTTTGTATTATATTTATTGTTTTTGGGTGGGGGAATTGTTTATTGAACTTAATGAACCAACTAATCAAACGTGTCGACAGTAACGAGTTCCGCTTAATAAACCATTGATTCCGGCATTAGACATCAGAGGGCGGGGTGACGAATTCACATAAATGTAGCTAGGTGGGAAGAAGCAGTTAACGAGTTGTGGAAAGTTTTGCGTTTGCGTAACCGAGACAGTGGGGTTTGTGCGATACAAAGAGGTCTTCTTTTTGATAGGGTTTTATGGGTATAGCCTCTATAGGGTATTGCGTATATACTCCGCGACTCTAATAAAATAATTTTTAGTGTCCAGCAACAATTTTCGAACTCACAGTGGTAAAATTTCATACAAAATTGCATATTGTGACTTAGGAAATATTTAGTGTGAAGGTTAAAATAATTTTTAATAATTAGCCCCATAAAAATTAGTATTGTCCACTCGAAGTCATTTGGAATCTTATTTAAAATGGTCTTAAATGATTTGAGACAGAATGTATATTTAAGTTCATATAACAATGATCTACAAAGAGACATCTATTTCGGTCTTAAATTTAATTTCCGGACGATTTCAGTATTTAAAAGGGCTGTGTCTGATCTTAGAATTGTAGCCTTAGCACCGGATTATATGCTCAGATTTAAGACGCAGGGACATTCCACGAGATATAAGTTCACAATGGACTTTTGTTCCACTTTGGGGGGACATAAGTTCAAAATTTGATTGTGGAATTATGTCCCTCTAAAGTGGGATATAAGTCCATAATTTATTTTTCAAAGATGGACATAATTCCAACATTTTGTAAGTAGAAGAATATGCTATCATAAAAAAGTCGAAACTCCATGTTTCACACATTTTCTTTTACAAAATAACAATAAAAGTAGCACCAACATTCTTAACACCGTATACGCTTTTCACACCGAGCCGAAAACCTGGTTTTAGCGAAAACACTCGAAAACTTCATCGAAAACAGAAGTTTTCCCAGTTTTCAAAACGAGTCATTTAAAGTCGGTTTCAACGACAACGACCTCCAATCGTTGCGTTGTTGAAACAAACACATCTTTTACAAAATTCAGCTGAGCAGCTGACTGAACAAATGTCACAACTCACAACTTAAAATCATTTTCCACACTAATTTATGGGCTAATTTTATTTTTAAATGCTCTGAATTAATTTTATTTGCTAAACAAAATAGTTTACACAGAAGTTTCGAGACTAGTGTCTCACAGCTGCTTGAAACGTCAAACGAAAACTAGTTATTGTCGGCGTGAATGCAATTTAGAGTTTTCGACGAAAACACGGTTTTCACTGCTATGTGAAAAGGGTATTGGTGTCATTGCTCATTGGCAATTTAATGTTAATTTCAACGAAAGGAAAAAAAAAAAAATTAAGATAAAGTCAATTTATTTACTCAAACAACTTTTTGTTTTACTTTCCAAAAATTTGAGAAAATAAAAGGCAAACATTCGTGCCAATTTTCGAAAGCTTAAAAAGTCAATTTATTTACCTAAAAAAGTTGTTTTTTTAGATTCCGAAAATTTGCGAAAATAGAAGATCGGCAAAAATAATATTTTGCTATCCATTTTAAACTATTTGGGCGATTATTCAATATGCAAAATAGCCAAAATTTAAAATTCAAAAAAAAAAAAGTTCAAGTTTAAATGAACCATCGGCAAAAACTACAATGGGCCCCGCTGGATGATTAATTCCTTATAAGTATATGTAAATGTTTTCATTGGACTCATGTGCCACTTCCAGAAGTCCATAACAAAATTTTGAACTTATGCCCCACTTCATTGAGACCACAATGGAAGTCCATTGGACTTATGTGCCTGCGCCCAGATTTTGTGTATCATTTTGACGCTAATTTTCTAAACCTTCATGTATGACAAATAAAATTAATAAATTTACTGTTTTTAATGAATCATTCATGAGTCGCATATGAGTAAAAAAAGTAACAATTTCGTCTTATAAAAATTGTTTTTAAAAGGTACCACTTAGCTTCTATTATATTCTCTTAGGTATTGTACAGTCGAAGGGTAGATAATATGCGTCTTTGGCATTTCAGAAGCCATTCGCCCTACATGTTTATCTTATCAACGTAAAGCAAAGCTCCAAAATGTCTGCTTTAATTACCACTGTAGGAAAGTAAAGTCGACTAAAGTAAAACGTCAGCGTATTCTGAAGTGCTTACTGGATATTGAACAAAAGATAGCATTTAGCAATCAGTTCTTGATTGCATAGGTTATAGTATAGGTAATGAGATGAAACATGGTCCAAACTAAGTATTTATATTTCAAAACGGTCGTATTCGTTGGTGGATTTAAAAAAAGGCAGCCCATGCCATAGAATGACGACTTTACGAAGCTCGATAAATTGTTAAAATGACACAAGTTCTTAAAGACACTCCTATAACCTGCTGCTTTTTCGTTTCATCGAAGTTTGGAATCACTGCCCAATGATTCATAAAAGTAGCACTCAAAAAAAGTTCTTCCAAAGAGATTAAACTTTAAGGCAGACCAACTGGGAACCTAACTGCATTTGTACCTAAAGCAAAGTTTTAACTATTTATTTAAAGTAACTAGAGTTCGCCCAGTGGTAGAAATTCTACCAGTATATTGACTGGTTTATACACAACATACTGAAAAACAAAATACAGACATCATTGCATCTCTACACTATCTTCCCAACAACAACAAAAATCAAGCGAATATGTTGTTTTTAAGGCAGTAAAAGTTGTTCTTAACTATTTTTCTAAGAAGCCTATTCATATGTAAGATGACAAAAATGGTTTAACATATTCTGACCTGGTTCGTACTTCCTAAATTTTCGAAGATGCAAAAAAATCCGTGAACAAAACTGTGTATATATAACTTTTATGGGGTTAAAAATAAGAACTCGCCCCTTTAAAGCAAGTAAATATTTGTTCATAAACAGCATTGTCACTCGGAGAATAATTTGTCAATATTGATGAAAACTCGCTTTCGGAACCTCATTTTCGATTACATAACCTCTTGTGGGCGTAATTCACGGTTGCCTGACATTTAACCACCCCAACATGCCTTCGTATCAACCTTAAAAATGTGTCTTTTTGGGAAGGTATCAGTACCTATACGTAAAATCGATTAAGATGACACACGCCATGATGGCATACGTCGCTAGCGTCACGTCCTCATCAGGACTCCAAATTATATGCGCGAGTGGTATATCATCACATGATGATATCATAGACATTTTTGTAGAACATTTAAATGAATTGGAAATAAAGTTTCCTGAAATATTTGAATGCCCAATGTGATCTCACTTGGCCATAGGAGCTTATCCCTATTCCGATACCAAAAGGTGAAATTTTAATTATCACTTGGAGAGCCATCAAATAGCTTTTTGGTAATCCTCGTGATGAAACCGATAAGCTCTTTGAAGGGTAATTATGAATCGTGTCTTAGGTGAGTTAGGAAACTATTTTTGGTTGGTATGTAGTCAGTGTGATTAAGGAATGCTCATGCAAATTTGCTAAATACTACGCATATTTAAGCAATCTACTTTGGTCATTGGGAAGTTAACCAAAAGTGGTGCAGATGCTTGAAATTCGCAACAAAACTCAAGTACAAGAAAAACCTCTTAAAGTTTCTTTGTTTCACTACTTTTCTCTTCGAATCAGTTGACAAACATTTTTTTTTTAATTATTCTAATCTTTACTTCAAAGAAATTATTACGAAGTTTACTTGTTAGTGCTTTAAGACAACAGTAATTATACCGACCAATGTGGGTTCAAAGTTATTAAATATCTTTGTAATAGGTATCTACAACAAAACATGTAAATAAAATCTACATACGAAAATTGGTACATTATGCTTTTGGCAAAACGATTAGGGGAAGAGCAAACAAACGAACTCATTCGCTTCCTTATTGGGTCGTGTAAATACTTTTACGTTCCTCTTGTTGGGCAATTTTATTTCTGCATAAATAGTTAGTCACATATTTTTCATAATAGCAATCCGGATGATGTTTGCTGTGGCTGGCGCTGGATTGTAAAATGAGTCAGGTGAGATAAAATTGTTTGTGTCCATGTCCATGTCGATGGAAAGCACAATTTCTTTTGTACTGTAACTAAGTAATGACTTATCAAGCAATTTTTTTTATCGCGAAGTTGTATACATTTGGCAGGCAGCATTCCGGCGAAAGTTCCTACTTGTTCCGCAAATTTAACGCGGTTGATAATTATCGGGCTAAGTCCGAAGGTTTAGTTCGTTGTAGACACCGCAATAAATTTGTTTCATCGACAATTTCACGGACCGAGTTATTATGCAATAAATTAAATTTTATAGCGCAACCATATCATTGCGAGTATCATGTGCCTACGATTTGCAAGAATAAGGTACCTACATTTTTGGTATCTGATGGTATGGGCTAGAACTATTGATAAAATGGAAAAAACCTTCCTTGACCTTTGATGTGTGACTTGAGTGAGATTGAGTTTTTTTTTTATGGGTGAACAATAGCACGTCTGTATGAAAAATTAAAAGCTGAATCCAGTTTAGTAGCTACAAAGATAAATCTGTCTTTCATGCAAGATCTGTAAAAAAACAAGCTTGCTATGATCGCTTAAGATTTAAAAACGGCAAATTGATGAACCAAATTTCGCCATTAGAGCTGATTAATTATACCGCGTGTAAAACATTAGGCGGTTTTTATTATGTCCACATGATCCATTTAGATCATTGTTTTTCATGGACTACAACAGCAGTTGGATCTCGTGTTAATGTTGTAAACCATGGAAACCAATGATAAAAAATGGAAAGAAGAAGTTAGGTATAGACTACACAGAACATATTACGAAATCTTAATAACAATCAATTTTACTTTTTTTATAAAATATTTTGGATATATTCAAGGGCCCGCTCATAATGCTCGCGCTGAGTTCATAGCTCAGCTCTGAACTAAAAAAGAAAAACGTCTATTGATAACGTCTTTCTAAAATCGAGTTGATTTATTCTCGATAAACCAGAAAAGCCTTTTTTAATTAAAATGATGTGAACCTATAAAAACGTATCTTGTATAAAAAAACTTCGTTTCTGAAATCCTAGTTCTTTAATCAAAATAATTTTTTTGTTGGAGGTCCACCTTTGAAATGTGCTCCAAGAACTCTTTTCCAACATAAAGAACTTTTTTCTCACATCTTGCAAAATTATTGGACATCTCAGACACATTTATTAAATATTAAATGCGACCTGAACAGTTTTGCTCTTGAATTAACAACATTTTTCATAAAACCATGCATTTCTTATAATAAGAAAACTATATATGGTCTGACTTGAAAATCTTTCCCAAATAACTGACATGGCTTTCGAATGTTCTTTGAAAACAAACATATTTGGAATAGTCCAATAAAAGACTTTTTTTTATCGAAAATCTGTTTTTCGAAGTTTTAAGCAACGGAAATGAATGCCTGACGAACAAAAAATGGGTTAGCAATGTCTTCTTCACGGCGGATCGAGATGTATCTACTAAAAATAAAGGCACTAGAAAGTTTCAGTAATGGATATAGCTAAGCGGGTTCAGTGTTACCTCTGAAAATTTTCAGAAAATTTTTGTATTAAACTTTATACCTAATTATATTTCAACTTAACACAGACGCTGAATGTTGGTTATTTCACAAATAAATTGACAAAACACACAAATTATGTCAATACTTGTAGGTGTGGGTAAACTGTCTACGGATTAAGTAAATTAAATGGGTTTCACAAGTTTATGATTTAGTTATAGAAAAAGGGTCCTATATTTGAAAAAAAGAGTCCGATTTCACTCATTTTGAAAAAGATAAGTCCGGAGTCCGGGCTGTCAAAAAGGAGTCGAAATGACTCTAAAGCGTCCCGCAGGTAACGCCAGGTCAGGTTTCAAATTAAGTAAGAATAAGTCTCTTTGAAAAAGTATTAAAACGCTTCATCTCGTATTTAAGAAATAGCTTACAATCGATCAAAATACGCAGGAGAGTAATCAGTATTTTATTCTTTAGTAAGTATATATACTACGAACAGGATTGTAAATGGACTCGTTCCTTATACAAATATCGTTACTATTCTTAAAAGCATTGTCATGACACTGAATAAAATTTAGCTTCGCGATTTCTAGAATCGACTAAGATACCATGCCCAGTTGTACACTTACATAGCAATCAAAATATTTCGAACCTAGTTTCTCGCATCAAAATTGAATTAAGCACATGTATGATTTTTTGTCGGCGCTGTGGCTTAGTGGTTAGTATGTTGGACTACTATGCGAGGGAGGGGTCTCAGGTTCGAATCTCGCTAAGACCCAAATTCCGACTTAGGGTTTTTTTCCACTACGCCACCTCTCGCAAACGTCTGACAAACATACGAGAGTATAACAGTCTTGTAAGAGCTTCTTAGCCGTTTGGAATCGGCATAACATTTTAGATCCCTTCCTTCCTTCTACAAATGAAAAACCCACACAAAACGAATGGTCATGAGAAGCTAGACTTATGGTCCCTACGGACCTGTTGCGCCAACTATTTATTTATTTTATTTTATGATTTTTTGTGTATAGCAACAAATTTGTCTATAATGTTTTGTTTTTGTTTTTTTTTTTTTCCTTTCAGGTAAGTGCAAAGAGTTCCAAAAAGTCGTAAGTTGACTCCTTTTTCTAACAAGAAAAACCGTTTTCAGTAATTTTATAAAATCGCAACCGAAAAACCTTACAACTCACTCGTTATCGCGTGTCTTACCTAATTTTCTCCAAGCCTACAACGTGTATAGGTGACACATTTAATCTACATAGACAAACAGTTAACCGCCTGCAATGTGAAAATCACACATGTTGATCAAAATTAACTATTATTATGAACCCATAGTAAAATCAGCAATAACAACTACTCACACATACAACTCAATTAGAGATAGTTACACTAAAAGGTTCTATTTTGATAATGTTTACTAGAGAAATGTATGTTCTTCAAGTCGTTGAGTGCTAAAAGCAATTTCACTAAAAGCAGATTCTGGCTTCCATCGTGATTTATGCCATAATAGAACATTCAAATATTATCCGTTGCTGAATCAATAACATATCTAACTGTAAGTGTAAATGTAATTACTGGCAGAACCATTGATTTATTATTGAAAATATATACATATATTGACCGCAATTATCTGAATCAAATTGGACTTTGATTGCGTTAATTGGCTTCGAAAACATCCCCCTGATGAGATAGCAACCCGTATTTGATTTCACCAATGATCGGATTGTGATCTGCTATGTGATCTCGTACGATCTCAAGATTTCACGATCAATATAGATCAATGCGAGAACAATAGAAAGGAACACAGTCATGTAGGTATAATCGTGTTTTCGAGAAGTTGAGAAAAAAATATTTATCAGACATGTTTGTGGATTTTAAAAATTAGTCAACATTTTGTAGACTGTTTTGCAAAGCGACTTTGACAGGGGAACGTGGTAAATTGTGCAAATTGCCACCCAGATATCTTATTTGTCTGATTGTTGATGAAATTTCGCAGTCATTCACTTGGTAACACAAGTTGATTTGTTTGGGGTTACGGTGATTTGTATTTGTGGTAAGAAAGGTAATAAATAGCTCGTCTCGCTGTTTGGTGTGATATGTAAACAGATATTATTTTAGGTCCTTCCCTGATAGTTTTGTAAAACCGTAAAAACCGTTATGTATTTTCGGATTATTGTTACAGTCCGTAGCCTCTCCTCTGAATTTCTCAGGTTACTAGAAAAATGCTGAACTTATTTAAGTCAAAAAAAGCATAGTTGCATGAGCGGCATACTTTAAAAAAATGTTAAAAAATGTAACCTAAGATCCGCTTCCGCACACTTTAATTTCTGAAGGGAAAAAAAAAAAAAAACGTTTATTTAACTTGTATCATGTGTTTAAGAAGTATCCAACTTCCTTCCAATATTCATGTATAAACGCACACTCATCAGTCAAGTGTGTGAATTGATTTCCGGTTTCGCACATCCGTGGCGCCAGTGGGCTGTGCGCGTTGCGTGCCATAGCGCGGTCGCGTTGTCGCCTCGTGCCGCCTTGCACCGTTCTGCAGCAATGCTCTTGAACAACATAAAAAGTAAGCCAAAAAATGCAAATTTATGGTGCTTTAAAAAAAAAAATGTTGTCGTATTTTCCTTTTTAATTTGGAAAAAAGACCAAAAACTTGAAAAAAATGTTTCCTTTTTCCCATTTTGCTTTAATGGAAAAAATACCCAAAGCATTTATGGGGAAAAAGCCAAATTTAGCGGCATTTGCGCCAAATATGTGGGCGTTTTTTCTACCACAACTTTGTATGGAGATTTTTGGGCTTTTTCTCCATTTTAACTTTTTTGGCAAAATGTTCTTTGCCGTAATTTCAGGGAGCCCATTGGAAGAGCATTTCGTACTGTACCCATTGCCTTATGTCTTATGTGACTTGCACCTTTTTTAATATCTTCAATAAAAATATTTATGTGTTTCCCATTTTTGTTTTTATAAACCTGGCTATCGCTCGTACCTTAGACGCATGCGCTAGTGTCTTTTTTTTTTATTATTTTAATCTTAGAAGCACATTTTGGAGTATATTTGTTTAGGCGCATAACATAAAAGTGTTAGTTGCTATATTCGGTTCCGCGCACATTTTAACATCTTTACCTTTTTTATTGGTTTCAGATCGGCTGTGATCTTTGCACGTCATTCCCAAACGGTGCCATTTTTCGCTTTTTCATTGTTGGGTTGGGAGACTTTTATTGGGCAACTTAATATGAGCGTTGTAGAATGAGCTCCTAATTGCTTTTAGAAGTCAACAATTTGTGAACCATAATTTCATTATGTAGGTACATACATAACCTAGTGTAGGTACGTTAACCAGCAATTCCAAATAATTAATCCACATTCTTGAGAAACATAAACAAATTGTGTCAATTCAGCTTAAATGATAAAATTCTTTAGGGCTTTGCCTCGGTTATAAGATTAAAAAAAAATCTTGCATGGGGAATCAAATCAAGCATTTACTGCTTAAATTGTGGTCTAATACTTTACGGATACTGATAATTTTGATTGTTCCATTCGAAACAAATGTATACCTCGCGATATGTCGTTTTAAAGGCTCAGAAAAAAATAAATTTCCTATTCAATAATAAACTAAGTATAGTTATATTTTCTCTTAAACCAGGCAGAAATGGCACAATGGCTTTAAATTAGAAGTTAATTAGTGTATACGCGTAGGTAAAATGATTTTGTTTAAAAAATGTAAATATCATTGATTACAGAACACGATTATGACACCAGATATCAATAATTGAATAATAAAACTTGTTAAGTTCCTTGTTTCACAAAACGCTTCAATATAAGTTATACACGACAAGTGATTATAAATATATAAATATGTATATGCAAATTACTTGCTGATTAATTGATTAACTTGACATAAAAATATTCCGTGCATAGTAAAGAGTATTGCTTTAATTTATAGCCATGGAAATAGATGTAGTTCTCGTTTTTCAATTGAACTTCTGACTTAGATTACAGTGCGGCCTAAAATGGAATAACGAGAAAAAATTTCATATAGGATGCATGTGGAAACATCGTGTCTTTTTACATAAAAAAAAAATCGTTTCATTAATCAGTTGTTTTCGAAGATAGCAACTCGGATGTAAGAAACAATTTTTTGGGTTTCTTATAACCGTTCTCGACTGTAATTATACAGTTCGTGCACTATTCATTTAAATATACACCACACCAATCTATAAATGACCTGCTTAAACCTGTAAATGCCTCGGGGTGGCTGGCTAATCCGAAGGTTTGTCATAGGTTTCCATAGTGCAGGGATCGCAAGCCCCAAGGGCATTGCAAAGGGTCTACATTGAAATAAGTGTGGCCGGGTACATGCTAAACAACCCACTAACCTAAATAAACACCACAAAATCAATGAAATATCCAAAGAAAAGCTAATTACACACCCCGAGGTTTGTTCATTAGGAACATATTAAGACACCCATCAGCGTTAGCTGCGGGACGCTTTAGAGTCATTTCGACTCTTTTTCGACAGCCTGTACTTTGGACTCAAAATGAGTGAAATCGGACTCTTTTTTTTTTCAAATGTACGACGCTTTTTCTTTAATTAAATCATAAACTTGTGAAACCCATTTAAGACATAGTTTATCTACACCTACTAGTATTGACATAACTTAAGTGTCGTGTCAATATATTTGTGAAAAAAACAACATTCTGCGTGGGTGTTAAGTTGAAATATAACAAGGTACCTATAAAGTTTAATACAAGACTTTTTTTTTTAATCGGTACAAGGGTAAAAAAAAACATAAACGCGCGTGAAATTATAAAAAAGAAAAAAATATGATGGGAACGGGACTCTTTTTTGGACTCTTTCTGAAAATGTTCAGAGGTTTCACTGACACCCAGCCCAAATTATAGAATTGCAATGCAAAGTTTTTCATTGACCTGACGGATTTGACGGATTTTCCTTTATTCATCCTAAGAAATAAAAAAAATAAGAGAAAAGATGTCTTCAATTTTCATAATGTTTGAGCCCAGACAAGCGGCGCCAATATCAGCCCAGTAATGTGTTTCATCTTGTTTACAAAAACGGATTTACTAACTAAAATACATTGCCTTGCGTTGAAAGTGGAAACATAAATATAAGATAGAGAGTACCTAATTGTGGGGAAACTAATTCGAAATGTTGGCCTTATAACAATGAGTCATAAAAGTCATCAAATGGTTGGCAAATTGACCTCCGTTATGGAATTCTTTGACTACCAACGCCTTTCATATAAAAAGCATCAGTGGTCTGGTAGTCCATTTAATGCCGACTGAATTCGATTATGTATGTCCTTTAAAATGTAGTGAAATTGTGGCCTCTATAAAGTGGGTAACCACATAAGAGAGATCGAAAGTAAGAAATAACCGCCAAATAATCTTATACCTTTAAACGAGCTAATCTTGTATGTATTTATTTATGTATTTATATTAATTTATTTCTGTGATCTCGGAAACGGCTCTAACGATTTCGCTGAAATTTGGTATATGGGGGTTTTCGGGGGTAAGCAATTGATCTAGATTAGTCTTATGTTTGGGAAAACGCGTGTTTTCGAGTTTTCATGCGTTTTGAGCTTATTTTTCTGACTTTACTGCCTTTTACTCGCCATTACACAAACAATTCTTAATCAATGCAAACAAAAAAAATACGTAGGAGAGCCAACACTTTAATAGTTATTTCAAGCCATCAATCAGCTTTCTATGTCCTCTAGAAGCTGAGCTACAACCTAAAATCTAACACGAAAAAAATAAATTTATTTTCTCAAATCGAATATTATCAGCAGCCGCGGTTCTTGATCGTTGTTCTGCTTTGGGGTGGTTTTGTGGCGCACATCGCACAAGCACGTTCATATGAAAAAAAAAAACAGCGACAATGTCTTTCTGAGGAAATGCGCAGATGGATTATGACGTGTGGTGTGGTGATGGACGGATGGTGGAGCAGCGTTGCCAACCAATTTTGACGAAAAAAAGCCTAACTTGAGAAAAAAAGATGCCTTTTCAATAAAATAATGCCTAAAAAATTTTTTTATGTAAATTGGAACAATAAATCAAAAATTAAACACAAATATAACAAAATTAACAACAAAAATTTTTATTTCCAAAAAAAAAAACTTAAATTATGTATAAATCACAGAAGAAATAGGAACAAAATTCATGACTTTAGTTTCATGAGTAGGTAGGTAAATAGCATTGAACAAAACAAACACAGTTTTAGTCCATCAGATCAAAAAATAAATAAATATTTGAAATAGAAAAAAGATGCGTTTTTGGAAACAAAAAAGCCTTAAAGCCTTAGGTAATGAAATAATGCCTAAAAGGCATAAAAAGCCTAGGTTGGCATCGCTGGGTGGAGGTGCTGTATATAGAAATTGAGTTCAAGGTTTTTGTTTTAATCTTATACCTTTAAACGAGCAATTCTTGTATGTATATATGCATACTCTGAACTCTGAAGCGTGAGCGGTACCCTCGCACCTTTGAGTATCCAATGCTTTTATTAGCGTTGGAAGTCGCATAAGTAAGTAATAAGTCCGCGTCATAGTAAAAGGAAAAAAGTAAGACATCTACCGGCATTTAGGAGACTTAAAGTTTTTTATATGTTCAAGTTAATATATATTTTTTTTAATTTTTATTGTTTTTAAAATTACAATAAATAGTAATAACCGAGCAAAGCTCGGTCACCCAGATATTATTTCGTTAAATAAACCAATTTTCTTTCATTTCCATGAACGCCACGCAAATAAATAATATGCGATGCATTATTTCATTTTACTCAATTTTGTTATTTAGGTTATTTAAATCATCTACTCTATATATACCTACTGTGAATTTTTATCGTTTCTGACAACAAAAACATTTTGGGAATTCCCCTTCAGAAATTCATTTTTCATTTGGTCCACGTCGTAAAAATCGGGTTTAAAATAACGCGGTAATCGGTACGACAACCAAACGTGGAACCTATAAATATAACGATAAAGTTTATGCACCTAACTAAAAATTAACAAATATTTTCACTGTACTTTTTTCCATATAAAGATGACACCTTAAGCTGTTAACAAAATCTTTAAACAAAGTATACAACTATCACCAATTTAATATATTTAATAACAATAATAAAAAAAAAAGAAATTGTCATTATCACGCATCAATCAGCTTTACTAACTGAGCTGTTTTATCAAAATCATCATAGTATCACAAGATGCGTCATTTAATAAAACGCCTAAGTTATGATTTCGTTTACAACCACATTCAACAGAACAAATTTAGCATAATAGAGAAGACGCCGTCTATCTTTTAAAATGATTCAATTTGCGTTTCCGTTTCGTAAACAAAAAATATAAACACAAAACAATCTCACGCCACATAAATTTGATTGTGCTCAACAAATTGTTTTACGACTAAAAATAGAATTGTAAAAAACAAAACGCTAACAAATTAAATATTCTCAATACAATACAACAAAAATATTCGTGTAGAATATTCTCGCTGGATCCGCTTTCAAAAAAATCGTATTTAAAGCAATTGCATTTGCTTGCGACCGTTCCAAAGTCCAACATTAGCACTTTCTTTGTACATGACTTTAATTAAAAAAAAAAAGTCAAGTACCCAATCCCCTTTAAATTAGCACAACTATTGAATTTTGAATGTTATGTCAGCACAATAGTGATAAAAAGAATTAAGTCCGCATCGTGTCAACAAATGTACGTAAATAAAAACCGGCGAAATGTACTCGTGTGCTTTTGCACAATTTCGTTGCTTGCCGGACTTTGTTTGCTAACTTTGAGCTGATTATTTGCTGATTAACTGGAAATGTCAGTCAATGACTTCCCAACAAAATGGCAGTTGTTTTTGTTTTATCGTTCGATTACTTGTTTTCGTTTCTGTTTTTATCGAAGATAATCACAGTCGTTGACAATCTTGAGATTATTGTTGCGACACTATAACTACAGACGGACTCTTCAAAAAGTATTAGGCCAGTCCTTCAGATACTCAACGATTCAAAATAAGTATGCCAAGCGATAAGTAAATTAATGACGTCTAATCGAATCAACGGCGAAATTGAAGTGCATAGATACATCATTTTGACACATGGATTTTACTACCGCATGTGTTATCGCGAAGATTATGTTGACTTTAAGTATAGTTTGTAGTAGGTATATAGTGTTCAGTGAATTTATTAACAAAAAAAAAACATTTCTGTAGAAGAGCTTTAAAATAATGAGAAAAACGTCAATTTGCTAAGTAGATAGGTATGGATTTGAAGTGATATAATCAGTACGATTACTGATTAATTTTAAACAGATATGGGTGCACATTGTTGGGCTACTTTAATATGCATCCAGAGTGAAATAATTTATTATGTCAATGTCAGTAACAAGTTATATTGCTAGTATCGTGCACTTGTACTTGCTCCCAAAATCAAAAGTGGATTAGTGAATGAATCATTGATTTTCGCTTATACTTGTACTCACATTATTTAGGACGAGAGAATATAAATATTTAATCCAAACCTTACTATTTATTTTCATTTGAAACCACAACAGCTTCACACGTATTTTTAAAAACAGCTTGCCCAATAAACACCTTACCGGATTTCGTAAATACCATCCTCTGCTTTTGAATAAGTTCGCAGTCCTTGGGAACGTTCCGATTCAGATTTATATTTATATTATATTTTAGAAGATTTGATGTATTTCAGAGTTTTGTACCTACTGGTGACGTGAGTAGTTTATTCAGTTGACTTTTATGGAGTGGTAGCTGACATTTCGACGGTTCCATTGGAAATCGACAAGAACACACAAACACATATTCGACAACTTTTCGAATCATTGCGTTAGTTGTCTAAACCCAGGGTTGGTATTCTTTTGTACAAACAGAGTCCCACCACAGAAATTGTATTTCCAAATGCGACAATACAAAATATAATCTTAATGCTCCTAAGTGTCCAGCTTTTGTGCGTCCTGTATCATCACGTCTGTTCCTTTACTTTTCTAGTAAGAATGGAAAATACTGTCAAAATGGCAGTGGTGGGGATACATTTTCTAACAGAGAGACGCCTACGAAAAAGTTAAGGAACGATTTTGTATTGGCGCAGTGGCTTAGTGGTTAGTGTGTTGGACTACTAAGCGAGGGGTCCGAGCTTCGAATCCCGCAAAAACCCAAATCCCAACTTAGGATTTTTTTTTTCACCGCGTCACCTCTCGCGAACGTCTGACAAACATTAGAGAGTATAACTGTCTTGAAATAGCTTCTCAATTGGCCGTTTGGAGTCGGCGTAAAATTGTAGATCCCTTCCATTCGTTCCAAAAATGAAAAACTCACACAAAACTAATGGTTGTGAGAAGCTATGCCTAGGTTTGAGAGACGAAAAGAAACCCGACAATGGTGGTCTAATTCGAATATCTCTCAAATCTATATACTTTACTTTACTTTTGTATTAATCTATTTAAAATGACAGATACATAATTCAAATATTCAAAAAAGTGGTACGAAACGTCGTTTAAATGTCTGATAAACTCGGGGAATTTTCTAATTTAATAAGAAAATTAGTTATATCATCTACGTAGCGATGGAGTGATATGGAAGTAATTGAACTTCTTTGGAATCCGAGTATGTGGAAGAGTTAGTACTGATTGAACTACAAGCATTCTATAAGAGAAAAAAGGGTCACTGCATTAAAAAGGAGATTTTCTGGGAAATTTTTGAAGTACACAAACAGCACTGAGTAAAAATTCGTAAGAATTTGTAAAAATTCGTAAGATTTAAGAGTAAAGGAACAGAGCTATTAACTTCATTATGTATATAAATACGTAGTAAGTGGATAGGTACGACGTTTCGATCATCGATTTTTATTCTCAATATAAAATCAAACAAATCTTCTACCTAAAACATCAACAGCGAAAGTACTAAAGTTCCACTTCCTTATTGTAGGTATCAACGTAGGTAATATAACAACCACTAAAACAAAAACCTTGAACTCAATTTCTATGTACACAACCATACGTCCATCAGCGCACGTCATCAGCCACCTGCGCATTTCCTCAGAAACACATTGTCGCTGTTGATTACATACACATTCACGTCGCATCCTTCTCTTTCGTTTCACTTAATTTGGAAAAAACACCACGCAGTTTTTTTTCATATGAACGTGCTTGTGCGATGTGCGCCACCCAACCACCCCAAAGCAGAACAACGATCAAGAACCGCGGCTGCTGATAATATTCGATTTGAGAAAATAAATTTATTTTTTTCATGTTAGATTTTAGGTTGTAGCTCAGCTTCTCCTTCTAGAGGACATAGAAAGCTGATTGATGGCTTGAAATAACTATAAAATTTTGGCTCTCCTTAGTATTTTGTTTTGTTTGCGTTAGTTAACCACCTCGAGATCAACTCCGGCAGATGAATTGAATGCTTAAAGGTGTCTGCTTTATGGCGGTACGTCAAGAAATTGCATTTGACAACAAACATGCGAGTTTCTTTACAAAATGACCAGTCAGCTGCAAAGTTCTTCAGGCAATTGTTGGCGATGGGAAATGGTGATTGAGTTTCCACAAAATGTTTGCAACTTTACAACGACACCGGAAGAACTAATCATGAATGTTTTCCCGAATATCGCTCAGAATTATTTTGACATTGATTGGCTGAGTGTAAGAGTGATTTGGCTATGAGTTGCATTCATACAAATCAGTCGACTCCGTGATGGATGAAAACGAAGCCACCAACTATCCCATTTTGTTGCGCAACCTAAATGAACCAAAACTTTGTAACGGTACGCTTTTGATTGTGACGAATTTAATATCAAATATTATTCAAGCTACGAATTTTATTGGAAAATTCAAAGGCGAAGATGTTCTTATTCCGCGGATTCCACTTATTCAGAACGATTTGCCGTTCGTATTTAAGCGTCTTCATCTTCCCGTACGTCCGGCTTTTTCTATGACAATCAATAAGCCGCAAGGACAATCGTTGGATGCGTGTGGCATAAATCTTGAATTTCACATGTCGGCAAAACTCTCGCTTTGTACGTATACGCACCCTATAATAGAAATAGAACAAAAAATGTTGTATACCATAAAGCACTTCAGTGAAAAAGCGGTAGGTTGGCCGACAAGTATTTGATTTTATTTACCTATTTATTTAATTTCTTAATATAACTTTTGAATACAAAATTTGAATTGTCCGAATTACATGAAGTAGAATGAAGCGAAAGCTCGGAATTATTAATTTCATTATACCTACATTAATGAATTTGGGCGGAACGAAGTTCGCCCGGTCAGCTAGTTCTATGTAAAACAATAACGTGATGAATATTGCCAAACAAAGTTATTATTTAAAATAAAAATTAATTAAATATGTAACAATGGAAGGTTGTGTTCGTGTTTCAACTGACCCAAACAACTGTTTCAACCGACCCTGGTATGGGTACGGTTGAAATAAATTTTAATTTTTTTTTAATATGATTTACTACGCAAAATATCACACCGAGTACTCAAAAAACACTTTCCATTTATACAAAGAAACATGCTCCTATAGTGCACATAATTTCATCACCGCTTAGCTTATAAACGGCAATGGTATTGATGGTAAACGCGAAAGTGTTTCAACCGTACCCAGTCTCCCCTACTGCACCACTTTTTCACTCTTCATTTCTAAAACTTTCTGTTGTTTTATTACATTCCTCTTTTGCCTTCTGCACCTTAAGAACAGCCACTCAATTATCCATGGAAAGGCACACATTGCCATAAAGAAGTTTATACAGTGAAACGTCAGAACATAATCCCTTGTCTTGTCACGCAAGAAGCCTACAAACGGTCCAATTGCGAAAGTACTAATTCCATGCAGAAACATATACAATCCAAATCCTGAAGCAAATCTACAATCAAAAGTGGGATAAATTATTTTGAAGAGAAATTATTTCAAATGACTCACCTTTCCTTTGGCAGATATTCTGCAAAAACCAATGTCTTAGGAACATGTATCCAAGTTCTTAGGAATCCCAGCAAAGCAGTTACAATAGCCATATGAGTGAAGTCGAACACTTCTAAGAATGCTGTAAGGAAAAGGACAAGTGATTTTTTTATTTGAATTTTTCATTTTAGGTGGTTAAAAGCAGAGAAAATAATAAGGTTTGTCTTTTATGGTTAAAAGGTTCTGTAGTAAACGTATTCAAACTTTCATTTCAGCTTAACAGCGGCAGTCTTTCCTTTCATAATGGAATTCGCGCACAATTTTGAAACAGTTACTTTCCACATCTTTACTCTGGCAAATATTCAATCAGGCAAACTTCCATTTGTGGTGAAATAAACCGCATTTAATCGGTTTGTTAGGTTTTGTGTTACGGGCTTTGAGATACTCGTCCAGAAGAACAAATTTTAGATAAAATAAAATGATTAGTAGTGTGCTCTTAGCAAAAGGATTTATTCTAAAAATAACAAAATTTTCCGCCGTTTTAACTGTTTGCCTGCAATAAACTCAGCAATAAAACCAGAACACACATTTTTGCATAAGTAGTGGGAACATTTACCACGCAATGCGCATCTTCAGAGATTATACCAAATTATTATCTTGGGTGTTGATAATAAATCATAGTAATTACACAAAAGTTGAGGACTCTGCAAATATTTAAACCAAAATTGGGTAACTTACCAAATCTTGTGATGATTGTGAAGAGCGAGCCAGCAAAATAGACGTATCGCGGTGGGAATGCAAAGTAAATAGAGCTCAGCGCCAGAAACACACGGGATCCCAAGTCTGCAGCAGCTCCAATGGCAATTATATTGGCCACTTGCTCCTTTAAACAAGACTCATGAGTTGTTATAACGACCATGACAGCGACACGAATCTTACCTTGGTGTATTTCAATTCAAACAGATACAACGGCTGTAAGGTGAAGAATGCTGAATCCGAGTAAAAGGCGAATGAAATTCCTAAAGCGATATTCATATAGATCGGATCCTTCAACAGTGTTAAGTCCAGGAAATCGACAAGAGGTTGCCAGAAAGAAGACTTTTTCGTATCCACCTGCTTTGGAACAGATTCATCAGGCACACCTATAGGCGCGGTCCAATTACTCAAGCTGGCTATACTCGCCGTTCGACTTGAAAGAGTCTTATTAAGGTGATGAGCAAGGGAATTTTGTGAACTGCCTTTGAGCAGGGGCTCCCCATGTTTCGGATCCTCGTCGCATGCGTTTTTCAACTCCTCCTCGACTGCAACTCGTTTCATATGCCACTCCACTGGCTGCATGATCAACATACCCAAAATAGAGTGACTGTTGATGGCGGCCAGGACGATGAGACATCCTCTGAATCCATACCACTCGCTCAGCTTCTGCACGACAACGGGATAGAACATGATTCCCACCCCGATAAGGGATTGGGTAAAGGCCATCATCATGACACGCTTCTTCACGAAGTAGGTGTTAAAAACTGTATAGATTGTGGGGACGATGATACCCATGGCTGCTCCCTGCATCAAACCGAAGGCCACCATTAATTGAAACGTAGAAGTGACAAAGATTTGCATCACAGATCCAGTGACGTAGAATAAAGCGCCAACCAGTCCGACCGATCTTAGTGAGTACTTCTTCGAGAGGCTACTTGTGAAAAGTCCCGAAATGCTAAGGGCTGCATAGAAAACACTTGTAATGGTAGCAACAGCACCCGTCTCGGCACCGATGCTCTTGAGGAAGTCGGAAAATATGAGACCGAACGATAGCATGAATCCCATAGCGCAGATCTGTAATGAACGAGAATAATATCCTTCTTGGAATGAGGTAGATTTTTTGCTTACAGTTGGAAGGGCCAATCCGAAGCACACGAGGATACCCCAGCCCCCATCAGGAGCTTCCAGTCTTGTAGCTTTCTTCATCTTAGCTGAATACGACACTCTTTGCCAAGGCTTCGCCTTCTACTGACTCGAGCAAGAGATCGGTTTATCTCATGTGACAAATCGTGTGCAGATAAGAAATTATTTCCTTCTTTAGTGTTGGACCGTAGACGGTTAATCTCACAAAACTGACTTTGCATATATTTGGCTTAGAGAAGTTGTAAATCTCACAAACGTGGAAACTAAAGAAAAGCTAAATCATATCATACCAAAGTGATGTCTCTTTTGTTTTCATATCGGTGTAATGTCAACTAGAATCGGTGTAACATAAAAAAAAAATAGTGCGTGGAGTCCCTCCGCGCGAAAGAAGTGAAACTTCGTAATGTGGAAATGAAAATAGGAAGGGGTGGAAATTGATTTTTAGAGAAATCATATTGTTTCTTTAAGACTAACTTTATTAACATTGCTTACAATTTGCAATTGATCGCATCTTTTAATATTCGAGTGGAGAAATATCCAAATCTATAACATTTACAATGGGATTATGACAACTAAAGTAAGGTACGAAATGTTGGAATGGAAGTCGCATTAGAAGTTTCAGTTCAAAAATGCTACCCTATTAAATTACTAGCTGTGCCCGCAACTTCGTACGCGGCGTGAGACTGTGTAATTTCCAATAAAAGAGATTTGACCGTTTTCTCAACGGCATATTTGTTTAAAATCAACAGTCCAGCTAAATCAAATCGGTGAACATTGTCAATGTGAAACAATAATTCAAACAAATCTATTTACCTAAAACATCAATGTAAGAAAATTAAGTTCAACAGCGGAAGTACTAAAGTTCCACTTCCTTACTGTACCAAGCAAACACTTGTCTTCGAAAATGAATCATAATGATTCAGTTAAATGAAGAAATTCTTCAGATATGAATTAGTTTATGATTCAATTTCAATCCAATTTCCTGAGAAATGGGGTTTCATTTCTGAATCTTTTAAATTAAATGATTCATAAATGATTGGAGAAACATTCACTAAAATGAATACAAGCATGCTCATTTATATTCATTTAGTATTCACTTTTATTCATTTAAGTGAAGGACATTTAAATTCGAATTCTGAAAACTTAATGGAATAGCCATTTTAGTTCATTTATGTGAATGAAAATCCAATGTCAGTATTCGTTTTAATCTAAAACCAGATTTGATTCACATAAATGAATGTTGTATAAATGTATGTTCTTCATTTTTACTGAATATAAAGTGATTCTTTAGTTTTACTGAACAAAATTCTTGCTGGGAGGTAATAGGTATCAAAACAACCACTAAAACAAAAGCCTGAACGGAAATTTGTATAGACCAACAATAAATAAATTAAACAACATAATTCTCCTATATCGTCTTTACTTCTTGAATTCTTCAATTCTTTACTATAGGTGGGTATCAACGTAGGTACTATAACAAATTAAAACAAAAACCTTGAACTCAATTTCTATATACACCACCATTCCTTCAATCATCGCACGTCATCATCATCAGCCATCTGCGCATTCCCTCAGAAACACATTGTCGCTGTTGATTTCATACACATTCACGTCGCATACTTTTCTGTCGTTTCACTTAATTTGGAGAAAACTGCACGCAGTTATTTTTTCATATGAACGTGCTTGTGCGATGTGCGCCACCCAACCAGCCCAAAGCAGAACAACGATCAAGAACCGCGGCTGCTGATAATATTCGATTTGAGAAAATAATTTATTTTATTTTTCATGTTAGATTTTAGGTTGTAGCTCAGCTTCTAGAGGACATAGAAAGCTGATTGATGGTTTGAAATAACTATAAAAGTGTTGTTTCTCCTAAGTATTTTGCTTTGTTTGCATTGATTAAGAATTGTTTGAGTAATGGCGAGTAAAAGGCAGTAAAGTCAGAAAAAAAAAACACATTTTGGTCAAAAACGCTCCAAAAAATAGGCATTGCAATGAAAGAAATATCCTATGTGTTTCTCAGAATCTTAAGGAACATTTCAAAAAAAGTTTCATCGAAATCTGTGCAGTAGTTTTCACGCCATTAGGTAACAAAAAAAAAATGCCTACAGTTTTATTATATGTATAGATGTATAGATAGATATAGATTTCAAAAATTACGCATTAAAAGCAGCCTCCCCAATTTTGTGATACAAAAACTCACATACAAATTAATAAATAACTCACGCTTTGGCCTGTGTTTCTTTCTCAAACAACAATCATTTTCATAAAAAAAAACAAAATTCTTGGAACGATACAATCGTGTACACAGTTTCAATGCTCAAGTGGATATCATAATTATTTTTAATTTTTTGTCTGTTCAAGAAAAAGTCTTTCATAACACCAACCCAAGTTGGCATTGTTATAGCCGCCCCCCCAAAACGTACTAAATATTCTGTGGACAGTCTTAATCCAATTTAAAGAAATAATAACAACAGAAAACAATAAATCATTTTATTTCCAATTTTACGCAATTGCGTCTCCCATGTTCGTCCGCTCGATTTGCTGTCTATTTTAAGTTGCAATGCGCATTGCGTGATTTAACTTGACTCTCGATATACATGTTTACCCCGTTTCAATGGCTGGTGCACATTTTCTCGAAGCTATTTTTATCCTCGAGATAATAACATTCGCTCCAAAGTCGTCTGCACTTGTCGATGACGGCGATACACCGTCCTCGCCTCCTCCCCCTCCCGCTCCCCATCGCTACCGTTGACCTTTCTCTTCACACTGTGAAAAAATAAGCAACAACAAAAAAAAAAACTATTTCTATTTCAATTGCGACATACAATAATATAAACAATGCACATTCCTCCTTTGATCAATGTATATAGAGTTGAAAATAAACAAAAATATATCCTCGTCTTCACTTACCTCCTGTGGCCAATCGGCGGAAGTGCAAATCTAATGGTGGGATGGCTAAAAATAAATCGCTCAATGCTTATTGAGATTTGCCTGTCAAAAGCGATTCGATGGCGGCTGGCGTCAAGCTCACCCTATACCTCACAAGTCAAACACTGTAAGTAATTTTATCCCTAAACACTGTTATGGCCAAACCCTTTTTTCTTTCCACATAGGATTGGAAACCAATCATGACCTATTATGACCTTCAAGCGTATTCATGTGTCAAGAAGACTCGTTAACTTGTTTACCATCTCGTTTGGACGGCAACGGGCACGGGTTTAATCCTACCAGACGGGTGTCTTGTGTCTACTGGCTGTGGCCGCATTGTGCGGGTGGATGACGTCATTCAGACATTCTGTCGTCAGCCCCTCCAAGGAGTAATGAAGGTGGTCTTGACTTAGGATTTTATCATATACAACACCCAGGCTTTCTTGGAGACTAGTTTAAGTGTGAGGTAGCGTTCCGTCGAATCAATTATACGTGTTGGATGGATAATATTTTCATTTTTCATGTTGCTGTTGTTGTTTTCTTTTTCGAAGTATCAATCGACGCTAAATTAGATTTAAAATTGATTTTTCGAGGTTTTACGGTGCCACCGTACAATCGAGTTCGAGTTGCTGAAATGTTGTTTGTATACCTACTGCATACTCGTAGTATTTGTTTAACATTTTTTTGGTTTGTTATACGCAAATCAATGGGGCTGAATATTAATTAGGTAAAGTGTACATAACTGCGTGGTAGCGGATAGAATGTCTGTATACACTACACACTGTGAAGTGATTAAGTATAACCGCAGTGTTAATTGATGTTTTTTTTTTTATGAGCCTACGAGTTATGTATCTCATTTGTAAAAATGTTTTCGTGATTTGTGGTAATAACCTCATTTGATAATTTTATGATTTACACTCTCAAGTTTCTAGTTTAACGACTTGGAGAATACTGCTCATGGATGATGGGTGGCCATTTAGTCATTATGATCTGGAACGAGTTTGATACTAATTTGTTAATATTAACAAGCGATTTTATCTGGGTGATCATTTTTCTAAGAAGCAGTGCTTCGACTTGTTTAATATTGGCTACTGTTTGTTTACGTTCCTTTCGATAATCGTGTTTTTAAATTTTGTACTTGAATTAAATTTATAATTGAACTTGTGCGTGTGATTGATTTTACTCTCTCTAAAAGGAGCCTATTGTACCTAAACAGATAGAAATGTCCTCAACCTAAGAGGAATTGTTTCATTGTTTAATGAAAAATAAGTTGTAGCAAAATGAAACGCATTTCAAAATTCAAGTCATTTTAATTTTTGTTGTCTGAACGTTTTTCTCCGTGTTTACTTTGGCAAAGATGACCAAATAATTAGGAGTTCAGAATTTATAAATACATCGATAAAATATAATAAAAATCATGGAATAAAAGAATGCGTTCATATAGCTTCCTGATCAATCAACGAACCCCCTCCCTCTTTATAATCGTCGTCGATAAAAACTGGTTTTCTTCAAGACATTGCAGTGTTGCCGTTGACACGTTGGCTAGTTGTTTTTAAGCTTTTGGATTTATACTGAAGTCATTAACCTGACAATTTTAACTATCTACAGAAAATTTGTTTTGTAAGGAATCGTGTAAAATTTGTATATATTTTTCTTATTTTACCAAGTGGGCTCAACACATCGTTACCAAGACTGAATCTTTCTAAGAAATTCGTGCTCGTGGCATCGATTTAACTTATGGATTTCTACAATGGAAATGTCAATATAAAACGAACCTCGCCTTGAGGTCTTAACTATACAGATAGCATTCTTTTATAGGCAGGAATGCAAATGCCAATTTTCATGCCATCAATTTGGACGTCCTTGAGTCTTAGCATTGTGTGTGAGAAAAATTTAAATAAAGAATTCAACAAAATTTTATAATTTT
Source organism: Cheilosia urbana (assembly GCA_946477585.1). Taxonomy (NCBI): domain Eukaryota; kingdom Metazoa; phylum Arthropoda; class Insecta; order Diptera; family Syrphidae; genus Cheilosia; species Cheilosia urbana. Next base: position 3,423,657 of record OX297854.1, on the reverse strand, counting down.
TTCTGGCAAAAGCATATGTTCCTATTGATAAAAATGTTTTTTTACTTACTTTTCTTTCTCTTCCGACATTTTTCTCACTTTTTTGCCGGCGAATCAACAGCACATCAGGTATTTCTGTTTCTTTTTTTCGGTACGTTTGCGCATCAGTTTGATCGACTTTGGAATAATGAACACTTGACGTTGAAAGTGATGCCAATAGTTTGCATTAATGAACATTTTGCAAAGCATCACGATGCGAGTGATGCGTAACTGATTTTACACCTAATATCGGTAGATCGAACATATTCACTAAGTTTTCTTTTAAATTAATTTAAGTTATTTGTGTTCCTAATGCCTGATAGTATTTTAAATGTAGGTAAATAAATAAATAAATAATTGGCGCAACAGACGGAGGGACCCTAGGCCTATCTTCTCACAACCATTCGTTTTGTGTGAGTTTTTCATTTTTGGGACGAATGGAAGGGATCTACAGTTTTATGCCGACTCCAAACGGCTAATTGAGAAACTCTTTCAAGACATTTATACTCTCGGATGTTTGTCAGACGTTCGCGAGAGGAAGCGCCATAAGTTGGAGTTGGGGTTTTTGCGGGATTCGAACCTGAGACCCCTCGCTTAGTAGTCCAACACACTAACACCAAGCCACTGCGAAATGTAGGTTATAACCTCAATTATTTGCAATTCTTTTGGAGTTATTTTTATTCAGAGTTGTCAAAGTTGTTTTGTTATTTGATATCTGTTAATATACAATCCAGCAGAAGGAAAACGACAGGCCTATTTTTTTTTTTAAATATGCACGACTAAATCGCACGAAACTTTCACCTTCATTATACAAGCTGAATTATAACACTCGTGTTATTTAACAATACCTATATTTTTATTTCTATAGAAATACAAATAATATCCAACTACTACTACGGGTGCTTTTCAATGAACTTCGATGGTCTATGCACTACACTTAAACTTGGTACCCGATTCAGGGCTTGGGGGAAGAACGGTACTACTAAACAGTAGCTGCTCAAATAGCTTCTATAGTTTATGCACTTAACTCGTTGTAAGTGCTGTCGTAGCGTAGTTGTGAAGTATTCACTTATTGAGTGGAAGGTTATGTGTTCGAAGCCGATAAATACCACAAAAATATTTAAAAAAAAAACAGCCAAGTGCGAGTGTCACTCGCACACCGGAGGTTCCGTACAGAGACAATACTGAGACCCCCAACTTCAGCCGATTTTCCAATACTTGCCTACAAGCTGTATTTATATGGGCTGGTACACGCTAAGTGCGTTAGTATTGTTACATAGAAATTCGTATTGACAAATGTCACGTAACTTCACTTATCAGCACACTCGCACCTTGTGTGTCCCACTTCCGCTGTCGGCAAAGTTGCTGCCAGCGTTCATAGATTTTTGTCCGTTAAATTTGAAATTATTCGTTACGTGTAAATAGTATTTTATTTTAGGAATAAGTACAATTTTGCTGAAAATATTTATGAAAAATGATTACTGCAGAAAGGTTGTAGGAAAATAAAAACATTTTGAGCAATTTTTCTTCAGTTATTTAAGAAAAATGTACACACGAAATCGAAGTTAATGATATTCTAAAGCGGAAAATACACAACCAGTTTGTCCTTCTATGTTTCTAGTATATAAAACAACTCATTTAGATAATATTATTAACCAAACAAATTATATTAATCGTCTTTTAAAAATGTATAATAACCAACCAATAGCATTCAGTTATCTTAAAATGTGGTATTCCCGAACTCATTCACATTCCTCTATGGTTGGTAGCGGTTGGCAGCAGTAATTTTATATTTTTTGTATGTTTTTGCATGTCACACGGATTTTAAATTGACAGAACACCGATAGGAAAACAAAAAGGCGAATAAGAAAAAAAACTGAGGGGGCAAGAGGATTGTGAGTTGGGGGTCTCAGTATCGTCTCTGGTTCTTCTTCATAGTTACTTCTTTATAGTTGGAATTTGGCACAAAGCTTTGTCTAAATCTAAATCTACATATACATATGTCTGCATGCGAATGAATTTCAATGGAAAGAGAACATGCTTTCATCTTTATCTTTAATGGAGGGAGAATCGGAGAATGGAGATGACCGAGAGCACAATGCACAAACACTAGTGTGGACTGTGGACTGCGAGTGGACTGTGAAGCTGAACTGTGAAGTCTGGAATCTGGATGGAGTGTGGTATCGGCGTGTGAATAAACATGAGTATAGTTCCAATTGGAATCGATTAGAAGAACACACCAATAAAGAATGAAAAATGGTTAAATGAGGCGTATACTTTTATACAGTGATTGACTGTTTTTTTTTTTTTTTTTTTGTAAAAATCTTTTAAATATTAACTTTTCGGCAAAACATTCTTCGGCACATTTATAGCTACGAGCATAATCTACAAAAAAGTGCATATCCATTTTTTTTTTTGTAAATCAATAAATAATTAATAAATTTTTTTGTATACTAATGAAATAATTTGTTTCGCCAAATTACTAATTAGGTACTCTATAACCAGTATGTTGTGCGCAAATTTCAGCCTTCTACGTCAATAAGTTTCTGAGATAGACCTAGGAACAAAGTTGGTCTAGGTAGGTAGGTAGGTAGGTGTGGCGGTTTAATTTAAAAACCCAAGTAGCACTATGTGCCGTTTTGTTACCGCAACTCATTTGACCTGGTTGTTTAAGATTGTCGCATAGGAGAGTTTAGATCCAGCCGCGTTCGTTGGTTTCTGAGCTTCCCCACATCACGTGTCTTGCATTGGCATCGCAGCCCATTAGCAGGGTTGACTTCGATTTGGTTACGAGCTCATTTACTTCTTCTGGTGGTGTTGTTCGGTCATGTCTTTTGGGTCGGACAGACGAACAGACATCGTAGCGAAACTAATATGGTTCCGTTTTTTCGCTTTGGGTACGGAACCATAAGAAGTCCAATTATGGCTTCTTTGCCTTTAAAGAAAATGTGCTATAATCTAAAGCTTAAATAAACAACAGTCCTTCCTTAGTCGTCCTTATAACTTGTGCAGAAAAAAATGACTTGTGTTCAAAAAAAAGTTGCATTGCCTGCTAACAAGCAACAGCAACAACGCCCGCCTGATGATACAGATTCCATAGCACGTCTTGGGATCTGAATTGGAAGTCCTGTGTTATTCTTGCTAAATCCTTCTTACAATTTTCTTGGAAGAATTTAACTTTTGAAAAACCAGAGACTATTATCATCTGTACCGGAGTTAAAATGAATACAATCATGCTTATTTTGAGATTCGAATGAATAGCCAATTCTAACTCATGTCTCCAAAAATACATAAAGTTCACTCAAACGAATAGAGACATTCGTTCGAATTGGCAATTCGTTCGAATCTCCAAATAAACATGAATATTATGATCCATTGAATTATAATCCTTTACAAAGCGCAGTCCATATTTTTGATATACATATTTTTAGCTAAGGGATATTGCTTTTTGAACCCCATTCATATAACCATAATCGCTTCGTGCCACACATGGTCAGAGTACCCATAAAATACTCAATAGCAGCAATTCCCAAATTAAGTCACATGTCTTTTTACAACTTAATTTCTTAATGGAAACTAAATTGTGATTGGCGAATAACCATGTCTTCCATAAAATGAAAATGAAAATTCAATAGCCAAACTGAATTCCCGCATGATGTAATAGACCCAAAAATAATTTGAACAACAATTAAGTTCAGAGATGGCTCCATTCTGCGCACGATGAATTAAAAAAAGTGCCACAAAAATGCAAAATTCGATAACGTCAAGGATCCCACAAGACAAAAACAATGCGACATTGATCGATTTACTACCAACTTGTGTTTTTCAAATGAATTTATGAAGGCAATGTCTTCGATAACAGCGCATACGAATACATCGTGATCGGCTTATATTGTTTTGCTATTTTCTACGCCCACACCAATAAAACCATTAAAAAACAAACCAGCCAAACTTAACGTGACAGCTGACAGAGTAAAATTCGCCATCGAAACATTTATGATTAGCGCCAAGTTTGGATATGACAAGCGGTTATCGTTTGAATCGATCTACATTTCACGGGTACAAATTACGTTGGAATTTATCAGACGAAAAGTACTTTTGCGAAGTGAAAATCGGTTAATCGCTTTCGAGTGGCCATCTGACAAGAACAAATAACCTAGCAAAGTGATCGAAAGCAACATTTCATGATCGACTAACCTAATTCTCGATACGAATCGACGATAACAGCAATTAATCAAGTAAACAATAAATAGAGCCCACAGAATGGCACAGTTAAGGACAACTTAACTTGAATGTCTGGTGTTCTCGTGCACCTCATTGGCCGAGTTAAAATGTTTCTTTCGTTTTTCTTTTTTTTTTTGCGAATAAACCTTGTGTGACGAGAATGAAATTTTGACTGTCACGGTCACATTACGGGTATGTTTGATTGTAAAATTGCCAACGATTTTCTGCTCGATTAAATATTTGAATTAAATTGTGAATAAAATGTTCGTTTATTTGGAGGACAATGAACTCACATGAAACAGATGGCAAGGACAATTTATAATTATATGAGAGACATTAACCTGAGGGAAAATTTAAAATTTAAAACTAGACACAAACGAAAAATATAGACGAGTAGATGCAACAGGTAACAGCTGGCACGAGTCTCGAGAGTCTTGCAAACAATTTGCAGTAAAAAATGGTGTCTATACAAAACGATAAAATATGAATGTCAGGTGTAGGAAGCGATTTACTTCAATTGTCATTACGACAGTAGGTATTTATTTATCTTATGGTTTAAAAAGCTGCATTTTGCACATCCGATTTCTAAGATTGGTATTTGGCAACAATCAATTCTGAGCAATAGTGTATTTTTATAGTTCATGCTGCCACCTTTGTGGTGAGGATATGAGTATGAAGCTCCTACTGGCTATAATGATTTGTACGATTGGCAGTGTTGTTGCAAACAAGCATTTCTGCGCTGAAACATGTTTTCAATAAAACTTGCTTCAGCCGCTGTTAGCTTTTCGTAAACAGTTAATATATTTATTGCTTAGTTTATCAAATATGTTGACGATAACACTTAAGTCAACAAGACGAGTGCACCAAACGAGACAGAAATTTCCCAAAGGGAAATTATGTCTAAAAATGTATGTCAAATGTCAAAATTGTCAATGTTAACGTAAACAAACAAAATATTTATATAAAAAATATTCTTTTGTGGTAACAAAGAATTCCTTTTATAAAATTGGAAGCGGTTGTTTCATTAACTGCGGAATTTTAAAGCGTTTCCTTTTTTCTTAAAACAGTAATTTAATTGCTAACATCTCTTTGTTCACCGCCCGAACAAAATATTTGGTCTGTTTTATTGGCCATCTATCTGAGCTAACCAAAGCAGTGTTGCAAGCACTCTCTCTTCATTTACCCCACGAAGCGTGGTCATTTTTCCCTTTTTTCCCTTTTCACCATATTCAAAATCCCTTTTAAAATCCCACGATCCTTTTTTGCCTCAAAATCCAGTTTTTAAAAGTAAAATTTGTATTAAAAAGAAAGAAAATCACGGCTAATTAACCTTAAGTATCAAAACCGGAGTTTGTAACATTACTCGATTATTTTTTGGTACTAGAATATTTTGATTAAAGACGATTTATATTAACTGCTTTTTATGGACGTTCACTGTGTTGGTAATCATAGTGAAATGTAGGAGCTTAAATAATATATCAGCAAAAATTTATAGTTTGAATGTTTTTTAGTTAGATTCGTCAAAATCCCACGATTGGGTGCTTTTTCCCTTTATCCCACGAAAGGCTTTTCGGACATCGAAATTCCCACAAAGAGGGATAAATCCCACGATATTTAACACTGTACCAAAGTAAAATAGACAAATGCTCAATAAAACAATTACTAGCCTGCAGATTATTTCTGATCAAGTGCTGTTAACTTCTTGTTCTGACGCCTCTGACGACATGTAAAAGTAAGTCATAACGTTTTTTACGGTGTGAACACTGCCTATCTACTAAATTCTTTTCACAGATATTCAGTGTCGACATTTTATAACTTTGCTCGGATACCGTAAGAATGATTATTAAAAATGATATAAAATCAACTGACAAGTAATTGGAGCTTAAAGACGTTCGAAAGAAAGAGCATTGAATTGATGTTTCGGCATAATGCATGTATTAACAAAAAGGTCGGCATTCAATGAAAATAATCTATGTGTCAGTAAAACTAGCTGTTGTTTTTACATAATCATCTCATATAGCATATTGAACTTGGAAGCTATAAGGGATATAACTTTGGGCAATGTATTCAGGAAACTTATTGTTAAACCTGGCTATGTGACATTTGGCACAGGAAAAATAGTCGAATCGTTTCATTCAAAAACTCGATATCTGGGGGTCAATTCTCATTTTGTGAAAGAGTGAATCGAATAAATCGTTCTCACATTCGCCTTCACGCATTGCTTTCATTTTTTCGATTCACTTTGTACCAAAATGCGATTCTCGTTCAATAAGTGAAAATTATATCGTGGTGAATTCAATGCCGCTCACAGCTCACTGTGTTGTATGAGAGAGGGTTCTCAATTTTCAAACTCTCACTAAAAACATTCACTTGCAAACGGGGCCGTGAAAATAAATTATTCATATGAAAAATATTGACGTAAGGTTTCATCTTTTCATAGAACGAGAATCGAAAGTGCGGTGAAAGGGTGAATACATTTTCGTTTCACTTTTTCACAGAACGATTATATAACCCCCTGGCCGGTTGGGGACTTGAATCAGGATAAAATCAAGATGAATGCATTGCGAACGTCGTTATAGGTTCGTTCGTGTACTTTACAAAAAGCTTAAGAAATGTCATTTTGACAAACTTTTTTTCTTTAATTGAAGCATCTACAAAATAAGTTGGAGTTGAATGTTTTATAAGCTGAATGCCTAAACTTACCATTTTGAATGCGCTGATAATGTTCTAGGAGAAAATTCAATTTCAAATTATTCCTCCGACATCCGTTTTACTGGTCAAACTTTTGAGCTTTCACTTAGTTGTCAGTTTTTATTTTCAGATGGGAAATGGATTTCTCTATAATTTTTTTCAATTTTTTCAGTGGTCGCACAGATTCTTGGAAAATTTTTAATAATTTCACGTTTGCAAAAAAGTACACGATTATGAAATGTAAAAAACACTGCATATTGTTGGGCGGAAAGTTGATAATGGGTGAATAAAATTGCATTAAAAGTATGTAGTTGAAAAACAAGCTAGTCCATTTCAGTACTAAAAGTTTTACAGAAAAATATAAAATTCTGACGCATACTCCTGCTAAATTTTCTTGTGGGGAACTCCAAGCCATATAAATGGAACTGTCCACTTTGTTGAGTTCTCATTAGCATAATTTTTTGCACAAAACGCATGTTTTATATGCTCTTTTAGTTCTCTTTTCAAAGCAACTATAACCAAGTTCGTCTTTCTTTCTTTTTCTATTTTCAGCTGTGCACCCGTTCGATAGAGCCATCGTTTGGGCTTCTGTTTGGGGATTTGTTACGTGATCTCGAGGTCGGAACAACCGGAGCAGCTGTGATTATCAGTACCTTAGATGTGTGTATGAATTTCTCGGGGCTATTTGTAGGTCCTCTGCTGAAAGAGTTCTCCTATCGAAAAGTCGCCCTAGCCGGGTCGCTGCTGTGCGGTCTTGGTCTGGCACTGACCTCAACTGCCACTAGTATGCCGCACATTATAGCGACGTTTAGTGTCATCAACGGGATCGGTGTGGGTCTGTCCACATCGGCCGCCTTTGTCGCTCTAAATCATTACTTCAAAAATAAACGTGGCCAAGCAGTGGGCTTGTCTATGGCGGGAACTGCAATGGGTATGCTCATCATGCCACAGCTAGTTCGGATACTTCTCGAGGCGTATAACTTCCGAGGAACTGTCCTAGTACTCGCTTCAGTAGCTCTGAACTCGCTTGTGGGTGCGATGGTTCTACAACCAGCCAAATGGCATATGGTTGAAGAGAAAGTCGACGTCGAATTGATGCCCATTCCCGAATTTGCTCCAATCAAAGAAGCCGAAGATGAGGACGCCTTGCCAGAGATGAATACCCTGCTGTTCAATAAGTACCTTGAGGTGCCCGGCATGCGAAAGAACTACTCCGAAGTGGCGATGAACTCGATGAATGGCAATAACCGAACTGGCATTCCCAAGAGACCCACATTCCCAAGGATCATGTCGCTGGCTGGAGTACAGTCAGCCGAGAGGAACTTCTCCAGCAATGATCTGAATGCAGTGCTAAGGCATCGCAAACAATCGGTCACATCAAACTTGTCGGTCTTGGATTTCACAGGAAGCATACTTCAGGTGCACATGAATACTGGTGATGATGAGCTCGAGCGACAGGATCGTGAACTTAAGCGTGTGAATACTCTGTCGGGAGGCATGATAAACGCCCACCGTGATTCGTTCATCAAAATGAAGCCCACCGAGGGCGACAACAAACAGGCCGAGAAGGAAAAGGGCGTCTGTGAGGAAAAACCAGTAAAGCCGGGCTTTTGGAAACGATTCGCCGATCTTATGGATGTTGGTCTGCTGAAGGATAAGAAGTTCTTGAATCTGCTCTTTGGTCTTTCTATATTCTACGTTGCCGAGATGAACTTTAAGATGGTGACGCCGTTCTTCTTCGCCGATCTGGGATTCGATAAGTCTGATGTGGCCTTTTGTCTGTCTATAACTGCGATAACCGATATCGCGGCGAGAGTAGTACTGCCACCGATATTCGACAAGACGACTATACGGAAGCGAACCGTGTTTCTTGTTTCAATCATTTTTGTGGCGATAACTAGATCAAGTGAGTTCTTGTGCAGTGGGAGGAAGGCTTATGCCAAATAAATTAACTTTTTTCTTACAGTAATGGCGGAGCAAACGGAATGGACCCCACTGATGGTGTGGCTGTCAATTTGCGGCTTCTTCCGTGGATCAGCCCTGAGTAACTTTACACTTACCGTGTCCGAGTATTGTTCTCTGGAGAAACTGCCATCGGCGTTTGGTTGGCATTTGGTTGGTAAAGCGTTGTTTGTCATCTGCTTTGGACCACTCATTGGTAAGTCTATTTGACAGATTCATAATTTTCCAACACTACGATTGTTGGGACTCTGGTACTAAAAAAGAAAAACGCCTAAAGAACTCCATTAGTACCTACATAGTCGGTGGAGTCATTTTCATACCTAAAATGACGTTGCTAATGTCATTGGACCCTACCAATAAACCATCTAAGTTTGCAGTTTAAATGGAAGTTTTTCACAATGGTTTTATTTTCTATGCCTGTTACTGAGCTTCCGAAAATTTAAACCCGAGACTAGAATCTGTAATCAGTACAACTCATTGTTGCTGAGAGAATGAGTATTTTAGAAATGATTATGTCACCAACAGAATATAGGTACATAATGGCAAATGACGACAATGTCTTATAATTTTCCGTATCTATACAGCGTCTTCCGAGCTCCGACTGATTATTATTTTTACTCTGCAAATCAGCTTTAATGTCACACAAGTATAAACAAAAGTCGAGCAAGGTTCACTGAGAATAGCCTTTTGTCTGTATTATGATTGCGACTTTTGTTTTTGCAGTTATCAAGTCAAGGACCTAAATAAAATCTTTTAATGAGATCATGTGAGCTGTGTTATTGTCACCACACAATTCGTATGGATACACGTGATGTTCTTATCTCTTTAGAATTTCAATGTGATCATGCAGCGGCATGCTGTGCGAGTATTCCCCCCTTTTGCACTGACATATGTCAATAAATCAAGAGTTCGGCGAATTGAATTTAGTCTTTATTTTGTTTTCCCACGTTTTATATGGACAACAAAAATGTGTTGTGGTTATTTTTTTATTGTTTTGTTGAACGTTTTTATGACTTAATGTCATGAACTTGAACTTTTCATTTAATGAATACGACAGCTGTCGGCAATCGGTTTATAAAACAGATTGCGAACTCTTTTTTGTATTATGTAGAAATAAATGAAGTAGGTACGAAGTGCTAGTAAGTTTTATAAGACATTTGGGACGCTCGGGTTTCTAGTTTATTTAGTCTGACAGCTGACTGATTTGATATATTACAGTGTTTATTGAGCCTAAATTGGTCACGTGAATAGCTTTTTCAGTTGGAAGTCTATGGAGGGTTAGTCGACAAATCTAGTCAAGAAAATATTGCCTCAGTTGACATATTCAAGTGTCAAAATAAACCGAGAGAATATAAAAACATTTTAAGAGGCGTTTTTCTTTTTTAGTTCAGAGCAGAACCTGAACTGATATACAAAAATTTCGTGTTTCTTTTTTCGTTCAGAGCATAATCAGAGCGCGCTCTATGAGCTCAGAATTAATTGACTGAGCAGGATGAATAAAATGCTGATTACACATATACATACACATTTTCAGTCACATTTGACAGAAAAAAAGAAGAAGAAAAAAAAAGCCACGGAACGATCTGGTTGGCGTTTTACAGGAACTAGGTATCCGAAAGTCCCCATTTGTGCATTAGTTGAAGGGGTTGACACAATATTCTCTAGATATGCAATAGTTGTCTTTGGCTTTGAATTTGGATTACGTGCATAATTACTCATTCATTCTAACTACTATCTATGGAGTTTTGCAGCTGCAAAGAGTCGACACTTATCACAAAACTCATACTCATGCCCCAGCCCCATAAATTGATAAATAACAATTAATCACACTTGAACACAAATAAAAAGAATACACAAATGATTAGGTAGTAATGTTTAATGATTAGGTAGTGGAGGCCAACGATTATGTTCATTCGCGTACGCGGTTTAAATCGAACGCAATCAATCGAAATCGCTCAAAGTCTGTACACGTTCTCATCAAAAATGACAGATAAAGATAAAATTAGCAAAATAACGAGTAACGAGCAGTTAAGCTACTATCAGACGGTTTGTAGATATACACAAATTTCATTTGAATATCGCATACAATTTTCTATACAAATGGAATTTGTGTATATGTTTATCAAACTGGTTTTTATTTGCCTGTGTTGATTTTGACGTATATATCAAATCAAAAAATTAAATAAATAAATATACCTACTGCCATCGTTTCGATTCGTTAAAATGAGAGTTAAAAAAATGTGCCTCAATTACTTTGGCTGCTTATTTACTTGATACCGACAAGGAAGACGAAAGCCAACAAAATGTCGTCGTGTTATCACGCAAGCACCGTTCGTGTTGGAGAAAAAATTGGATCGGCCACCGCGAGACAGACGGCTTTTAAGAATTGCGTGCCGAAAAGCCGCAATTGTATCAAAATTTTGTCCGAATGACTGCAGTTCAGTTCAATCATTTGCTTCAATTGGTAACGCCGTACATTCAAAAGGCCGATACAGTTATGCGCACCAGCATTCCTGCATCTGTGCGACTGATATTGACGCTGCGGTTTCTGGCCTCTGGGGAGAGTTTCCGATCGCTACAGTATCTTTTTCGGATTCCACAAAATACAATTTCTACCATTATTCCGGAAGTGCTGGATGCAATATATAAAGTTCTTTTAGACGACTACCTGAGAGTCCTTATTTAACACTCTTTGTCAACAGCGGCTGGTTGGGAAGCTATAGCAGCAATTTAATGAGCTGTGGCAATTTTTCCCAACTGCATCGGCACTGTCGAGGGCAAGCACGTCGTTATGGTGGCACCATAGCCAAGCAGCTCTCAAAGCTCTTGACTCATCTGTCATCAAATCCAAACTCGTCTTAGAAACATTCTCAACCATCTATGAACTTTCTAAGAAAAACCTAGTCATTCTCCACTGGATTCCAGCCCATAGAGGATTTGAGGGTAATGAATCGGCTAACTTACTGGCTAAAATCGGAGCAACCACACTACTCATCGGACCTGAACAATTTTGCGGAGTCAGCAAAAATCATTTCAGGAACTACATCAAGAACCTATCTCGTATAGAGTCTAACGAGATCTGGCAAAATACAGCTGGGCAGAATTGCACCAGAACATTTTTCCCCAAATTCTCCTCCAGAAAATCACTCTTCTAGATTAATCTGGATAAAAACAACCTGAGAATACTAACAGGAATAATCAGTGGCCACGGTCGCGTGAAAAAAAACATCTTCAACGAGTTGGCGTCTCACCGGATCCCATCTGTGGACTTTGTCTCGAGAGTGAGTAGCTTTAAGCTACTATCAGACGGTTTGTAGATATACACAAATTTCATTTGAATATCGCATACACTGATTTTATACAAATTCATACACTAATGCCATTTATGTATTCAACAAACATTTGTGGTTCAGACGGTTTGTGTATTTTCAGAAAAATACACAAATTTCATTTGCTTAATCCCATACACAAATACGGCATCTACAAATTATTTTGTGTATACAGATTTGTGGTTCAGACGGTTTGTAAATTTCTATACAAATGGAATTTGTGTATATGTTTATCAAACTGGTTTTTATTTGCCTGTGTTGATGTTGACGTATATATCAAATCAAAAAATTAAATAAATAAATATACCTACTGCCATCGTTTCGATTCGTTAAAATGAGAGTTAAAAAAATGTGCCTCAATTACTTTGGCTGCGTATTTACTTGGTACCGAAGGAAGACGAAAGCCAACAAAATGTCGTCGTGTTACAACGCAAGCACCGTTCGTGTTGGAGAAAAAATTGGCTCGGCCACCGCGAGACAGACGGCTTTTAAGAATTGCGTGCCGAAAAGCCGCAATTGTATCAGAATTTTGTCCGAATGACTGCAGTTCGGTTCAATCATTTGCTTCAATTGGTAACGCCGTACATTCAAAAGGCCGATACAGTTATGCGCACCAGCATTCCTGCATCTGTGCGACTGATATTGACGCTGCGCTTTCTGGCCTCTGGGGAGAGTTTCCGATCGCTACAGTATCTTTTTCGGATTCCACAAAATACAATTTCTACCATTATTCCGGAAGTGCTGGATGCAATATATAAAGTTCTTTTAGACGACTACCTGAGAGTCCTTATTTAACACTCTTTGTCAACAGCGGCTGGTTGGGAAGCTATAGCAGCAATTTAATGAGCTGTGGCAATTTTTCCCAACTGCATCGGCACTGTCGAGGGCAAGCACGTCGTTATGGTGGCACCATAGCCAAGCAGCTCTCAAAGCTCTTGACTCATCTGTCATCTGACCTTTTTAAGAAAAACCTAGTCATGCTCCACTGGATTCCAGCCCATAGAGGATTTGAGGGTAACGAATCGGCTCACTGGCTAAAATCGGAGCAACCACTCCACTCATTGGACCTGAACCATTTTGCGGAGTCAGCAAAAATCATTTCAGGAACTACATCAAGAACCAATCTCGTATAGAGTCTCGAGATCTGGCAAAATACAGCTGGGCAGAATTGCACCAGAACATTTTTCCCCAAATTCTCATCCAGAAAATCACTCTCCTTGATTTGATGATTTCACCGCATTGGCATCTCACTGGATCCCATCTGTAGACTTTGTCTCGAGAGTGACGAATCCTCTCTTCACATAATCACAGAATGTCCCGCCCTTTGTCGTTTCAGGAAAAACATCCTAGGTGATGAAATCGTTAATTAAGCATCTCTTGCGAATATACACTCAGAGAAGATCCTTGTCTTCCTGACGGTCTCTGGAGTGAAGATATGGCTCTAAGAATTTACCAGGGAAGGCACAATAGGCTCATCTAAGAAGCCGCAGTACCAGAGCTCATTGAGAGCTCTCCTGCCCTACAATCTAATCTAATCTATGGTGGCACCACCAATTCGGGTAGCGTTTTTTATAATTATAAGGACACGCAAAACATCGTACTAATGGGTATCGCAAACGCTAAATATAAACTGATTTACGTCGATGTTGGCCGCACCGGAAGTTCGATGGCGGCGTTTTTAACCGCTGTACTTTTGAACAAGCGATATACACCCAACAGCTTTGCTTGCCACCGCCGAAAGTACTACCCGGCCGTGAAATACCCGTTCCGTATGTTCTCGTCACTGATGATGCATTTGCTCTGCGGCCGGTCTCAGAATAATAATAATCTACCATAAAAAGCAATAGATTTTAAACCATATTAATTTAATGTATAAATAACTACATACGTATACAACTATACATATCAAAAAAGAGAAATCCAAAAGAATAGTTTTGTTTACTTAACACAAACAAAAAAGCAATGCGTGATTGTGCAACTGCACGTTGCAGGATATTTTAATATTCAAGTGAAAACCAGTATATTTTTCATGTATACATATTTCATCAACATTACTACCAAGTTCTCGTAGAGGAAATCTCATTTAATTTTTTTTTTTTCAACTGAACTCCTAAAACCATTTGTGTATTCGCATGATGATTTGTGCATGTTCTAATTTTAGAAACACACAAATGAAATGAGGTACGCAAACGATACACAAATGCAAACAAATAAGCATAAATAAATTTGTGTACCCGATCAGACGATTTATGTTTATACACAAATTCGATTTGTATATGCTATTCACAAATGATACACAAACCGTTTGTGTATCCCATTTGTTGCTATCAAATTTGTGGTTCAGACGGTTTATGTATATTATACATAAATTTATTCACAAATTTTGGCGTATACACAAACCGTCTGATAGTAGCTTTACTCTTTTGGCTTGAAACAGCTCAGTGAATTTCAACTGACAAGTACTGATAAACATGTCAAATACACAAAATTGACAGGAAAAAAAATTCAAAATCCGCCTTAAAAAATCAATTGCACGCAAAAATGAGATCTATCTCACTGTCCGACTGGCTGAGATGTTTAGTGCTACCAGGTCGTGGGAGATTCTCCTTTTTGTGGGGGGATTTCAATAAGAAATTTGCTAAAAGGGAAAACGGGAAATCTTCCCTCATCCAGAACGAAATGTAAGGAAAATAAAAAAAATATTAAATGTCAATACTTAACTCCAAAATTGGGCATATTCAAGAATCTAGTTATCTTAAGTAGATTGGTGTGGATAAGATTCAATGTAGTTTTCCATTGGGACAGTAAAAGCTCTTTTTTCAGATTCAGAACAATTTTGCGAATCACGATTTCTGAGCGAGATTTACACCTATTTACACTAACTCCAAAAAATTTGTCAAACTTTAAAGTGTGTTATTACTTCCGTTTTAGTGGACAAGTCTGTGAAAAATAGAGAAAGATTTACATTTGGCCGCTGCAATAGGTATCGACATAAATTCAATAGATTTTTATAAACACAAATTAAGAACAGCTGACAACACGCACCACCACATGCAAAGAAAGAACAATATCGTTTTATGTTATGTTTTATGAAAATCCCAATGGAAAACGACATAGCTTGAACGCAAAAACTAAATTGGTCGGGATGTCCCTTTTTCTACGTCAGCCACATATGCGAACTGTCAACTTAGTATTCAGTCAGGAATTTCTTGACTAGAGTCAGCTGCTCGTAAGACCGATTTCAGCCAATCAAAACCGTGATACATCTGGTCAGATTCCCTTTTAAATGGAGCCAGGGTTGTGCTGAAGTACCCAATTGGGTAATTTGGCTCAAGTATTTTAGCTTTGGCTCAATCCTCAATGCTCCGAGACAAAGAGAAATGGCTCACATTTGTCTCAAAATTTAAACATACCTAACTCTCTTAAAAGAACGTAATCAGAAAATGAGAATTTATTCGACTGAACGCCGTCAAAAAAACAATACTGTTTTGCGAACCCCATCCTTCCACAGATGGCCTATCTTTTTCGTTCACTTGTAGGATAACAAAGCTGGTTTATAATGGCCAGGCCAGAGTAGTATTTATTCAAATTTTGCTAAAAAGCGCACAATTCCCATTACTTTAATTTCTCAGCTGCTACCAATTACGTTTGATAAACATAATTTTTCAATTCTACCTACAATGAATTATAAACTTTTCAGTAAATTTTGAACATAGTTATGCTACAGCCATATAAAACTGTTTTGTTTTCCTTCAAGTTTTTTAGCTGTCACTTGGAGTGATAGCACCCAACAATTTTGCCTTTTTTATTACAAAACACTCCCTCTCGTGTGGAATGGCTCGGATTATGCCTCAATTCCTCGTATGCAATTGGCGGGTGTCATAAAAACGTATATGACTGATTTTAAAATGAGCCATATTCAATATTATGCGCAGGTTCATTCTAACTACATTTCAGTTTTTATATTGAAACTTGGGTGAACAATTTGTGTGAAGCAGTCAGTTTAGTCAATATTTTAACTGTGGGGAATCCACGGAGAATACCACTTAAAGCGCCTGGTAACTCTGGAGATGATGTTTTATTGTAAAAGAAATTTTATAATAAATCACCATCACTACTACACTACTCCCATCAACGCTCTAAGTTATCTACTTATTTATTATCCGCAATATAAATGCGGCGAACAACCGCTCGCATGTCAATAATCTGCCCAAGAGTCTAGATTCCAGAAGCAAAATGTATTGTGGTTCATGTCGGAGATAAAGATCATATTTTGTTGATTCGTTAAGTTTACGTGGTTTGTGTATTTATTCATTGTAATTGTATCACAAGTAGATGGCAGCCGTCAGTTATTTTGAATTTTCATTTTTTGAACTTTTCTTTTTGTAACAAACATTTTTTTTTTCCAATTTCAGGTTACATTCGTGACTCAACCCAAAGCTATCCCATCTGCATCCATGCCCAAAGTTTTTGCATTTGCCTTTGTTGTTTGGCTTGGAGCATCGAATATCTTCTATCCTATCTGCGAGACCGCAAGAAGAACAAAAACCAACAAGTCGATATTAAACAGTAACACAAATAATACTACAAGAACAAACACAATGATGACTAATTTTATTTAAACTTAAATCTTAATTATCTGTTAAGTTTGCGTTTAGTTTTGAGAAAGAACAACCAAACTCATTTCGTTTTTTAAGACACAGGAAATTTTAATTTTTTCTTACCAACATCAACTTATTATTTTTGTGATAGTTCAAACGAGAAAGAGACATAACCAAGTAGTGTATGATGTAAGAGCGCAGGCAAGAAAACAATATTAATTTTTTTTTTTTTTTGATAAAAACTCTAGCATCATAAGAGCACAGTCCTGTAGTAGGTACTTAAAAAAGAAAAATTAAAACCTATTTTATAGCAAAGTTTCCTCAAATGAAATTCCATTGCGAACTAATTTTGAGATGACTTTAAACGAAAACGAGTATTAGCTTAACCTTCCTAAATGAAAAAGAGCTTAGTTTTTAAGTGAATATGTGTTTTTATTGAAAAGTAATAACAAGCACGTTTGTAGTTGAAACCAAAATTGTTAAGTTAACTGTATTCTCACTGTTGTGTAGATTTAATGCAAACTATATGTATTTTAGAAATGATGTTTAAGTGTAATATTTTTTACAATATATACTATAATGATGATGTAAATATTTATTTAGGTAGTAACAAATTATATGATAAAGTTATATATTTTTACAAGTAAACAAAATATTTCGTACTTAATTGAAAAAAAAAAAAAAAAAAAAACAATATACCTACTAGTAATAATCACTGAAACTTGAAAGATAACGTGAAAAGAGCCAATAAAAAACAATTGTGAGAAATTCTACATTTATTGGTGTTTTTATTTCGAAATTTAAATGTTTTCAGTAAAGATAAACACCTCTCGAGGAAACCGGCGCACAGTCGTTCCCCCCGTAGGCCAAAAGGTCAAGTCTCAAGGTTAAAATTATTTATTATTTTGTATAAAAATGGTATCTCTAATAACGTAAATAAATCCCAGCCATCTTTTTCCTCTAAATTGTTTTCATTATGATAAGAACGGTCATGCAAGTTGTGTGTTTTTCCAATTTCAGCTAAGTTAACATTCTCATTATTTGCATTTACAATCACGTAAAATATATTTTTTTTAATAATCACTTTTGAAATTTGAGTTATGGAATTGAGAAAGACGGTATGTAGATAATAATGTATATGACATAACTCGGGATTTTATGTGAAAACAATTAGTCAATTGAGGTGTAAATGATTTTTGGGTTTTTTTGATGACTTTCAAAAGTGCATAACTTCTGTGCCCCCTGCTTGCCCCTAACAAAAACTACATAATTTATTTAGGCTAAATTATCACCTTTTAAGCTATATGAGTCATTTTTTGCTAAAGTTAAAAAAATCGAACATTAATTGGACAAAGTAATTTGTTTTTACTCACTTTTAGAATCCACCAAAATCTTTCAACGACTTGATATATTTAACCCTGCAAAGATAATCTGCGTTAAATTGACTCATCCGAAAACAAATAATAGCGAGTACCTATCGGTATGTGGACGTGTTGTTTGAGGAAGGTATCATCCATTTTGAGTTATAACCACGCTGTGAGTCAAATTTACCTATGATTATCTAAAGTGTGTTGCAAAATATGATTATCTTTCCAGGGTTAATATTTGGCGTAAGGTGAGGAAGTTTGGAGATGCTTCCAAGCATAAAGAAACCTTAAAGATGTTTTTAGAAGTCTAAAACTTAGTTCATTGTGATGATTTAGTTAAAAAGATTAATGATGTATGCAAGTCCTTTTAAAAACGAGGGAACAAAGCTTTTCTTTGACAAAGACCGATGCAAAAGACCACAAAGACTTCAGCTATGAGAATAAGGATCCATGTACAAGTAGGTCGCAAGGCAAGCAAAAAAAATATTTTTTTGGAATGCTCTACTAGAACAAAAAGAAGACGTATTGCAAGCATTGCATCAGATCCAGATATAGTACTTATCGGGCTCCCGACCCGTGAAGAGTCTCTGCCTGAGACACTGCAGCCTTCCATCCTCTACGATCCCGGGCACGCTGCTTCCAGTTGACCAGACCAAGCGCTCTGGCATCCGCGATGGCTTGGTCTTTGAAACGGAGGTTCGGTCTTCCTTGTCTTCTCGAACCTGGGGGCTGGTATTCGAAGATCCTCTTAGCCGGAGCATTATTGTCCATTCGCTCGATGTGGCCGAGCCAATGTAATCGACGTGTTTTGGCTTTTTGGACTACATACACATCTTGGTACAGCTCATACAGTTCGCGGTTGTATCTTCTCCTCCATTCGCCCTCCTCGCACGAAGGACCAGAAAGACAGATCCAGATATAGCCTCTACTTTAAGACCCACTTCTATCAAACGCTCGTGTTCTTGAAAAAATCGAGAAAAGAGGTGTTAGACTTATTGCACTAACAACTTTCATAAAAATATTTAAAAAGTAAAAACAACGATTTTTTTTTTATATATTCAATGTTATTTGTCGTGTATATATATGGAAATAAGCACTTAACTTTTAGCTCGAAATACAGAGTATATCAAGCAACATCAGAAACAATAATACTGCAGGTTCGTGCCCTTAAATCTAACGCGGTAGGTGAGGACGGAATCAATTTGCGCTTCATAAAAATAATACTTCCCCATTTAATTAGTTCTCTAACACATGTGTTTAATTTCTGCATTACCTCTTCAACCTTTCCGGATTGTTGGAAAAAGGCAAAGGTCATACCTGTGCCCAAAAAGAATAACCCCATATTAGTAACCGATTTTCGTCCAATAAGTATTTTACCCTGTTTATCAAAAATTTTTGAAAAAATTCTTGCGAAACAGATTTCCAATCATCTTGACCGTTTTAATTTATTATCGCCAGTACAATCAGGTTTCCGTCATAGCCATAGCTGTTCTACAGCTATGATCAAAGTGCTTGACGATATTAGAATACAATATGATAAGGAATATCTTTCACTGCTTTGCTTATTGGACTTCTCGAAAGCCTTCGATATGGTCAGTCATGACGTTCTTTGCACAAAACTAAAACTATACTTTGGTCTGAGTGATTCCTCTGTGTGTCTGATTAGGAACTATCTTAGTAATCGAGTTCGAGAGAGTAATTGCTAATCTTAAATACTCTCAACCTAAAAATATACTCTCTGGAGTTCCCCAAGGTTCAGTCTTGGGTCCAATCCTTTTTTGTCTTTTTATTAATGATCTACCACAAGTGTGTCGAAATACATCTGTACATTTGTATGCTGATGATGCGCAGATATACCTATCTCGACCGACTGGGTTGGTGGAAGACCTAGTAGCCAGATTTAACTCGGACTTGTCATTCATTGCAAAATGGTCTGCAGATAATGGACTGATTTTAAATCCAAAAAAGAGTCAGTTAATTTTGATCTCGAAAAAACTATTTAATGTTGAAGAATTGCCACCCATTTTCCTCAATGCCACGAGGCTTACCTTATCTGACACCGTTGTAAGTCTTGGATATAAATTAAATCGGTCCCTATCCGCCACTGATCATGTCAACTGTATAATAGCGCGTGTTTATGGAGGATTGCGAAAGCTGTGGCTGTTATCTAGTTTCACACCTTTTAACACCAAAGTGAGGTTGATAAAATCACTTCTTTTGCCGATCTTTGATTACGCTATAGTTATATATTGTAAACTAGATTCCGTTTCCCAGCACAAATTACTTGTAGCCTTTAACGATATGGTTCGATATGCCTTTGGAGTTAGAAGATACGACCATATATCTCATTACCATATGCATGTCCTTGGATGTTCATTTGGAAATTTTTGGGACATTAGATGCTGCGTATTTTTACACAAATTAATACATGGTCGATCACCCCCATATTTATTTGAAAAATTAAAATTTGTTCAGTCGCCAAGAACTTTTAATCTCATTACGCCTAGCTCTAAATATTTAAATTCGTCCCGCCTCTTTTTTGTTCATGTGTCCAGACTGTGGAATTCACTGCCTACAACCACCAAACAAGTAATAGGAGCCAATCAATTTAAAAGTGCTTTATTTGCACACTTCTCGTCATTGTAATCTATTCTTATAGTTTTCTTTTTCATTTCAGCTTTCTCTTCTCTTCCCCCTTCATCTCCCACTTTTTCATCTATTTAACTCCTTCCTCTGTATATCTTATATTTTTTAATTTAATTTAAGATTTTGTTTTTTGTTTTTTAAACTATAAATTTAATTTAATCATTCATTTAATTGTGCTCCTAATATTCCAAAATTAATTTAATGTGCAGATTCTCGTGAGCTTTGTTGTACTATAAAAGACTTTTGTTCTTATTTGTACCTTGCCAAATAAAATTGAAATTGAATTGAATTGAATTGAATTGAATAATGCTCTATGCAGTGCAGTCAGTCTTGGGGATGGCGACGGTATGAGACTACGGAAAAATTGCTAAGATTCTTTTTAAAACGACAATTGAGACTTTTAAATACCAATACAAACTAGATGTCACTTGTAGGAACGGGATTGCCGCAGCTGTTCCTCACCTCGCTAAAACTGCATTTTAATTGCATAATAACGGTACTGCATAGTCACAACGAGAAGGTTGCAAAAAGTATGGTTTGAAGAATGAAAAAATCTCGCCGAAGCTTGCTCCCTGCCATTTAATGTAACGCTGGACAACTTACATGAGTTGAAGACATATCTACATAACCTAATTGCGAAACTCTATACTAGATTTAGGGAAGAAAATATTGAAAAAGCAATTAACTCACAGCACTGAGAAATATACTCAATTCTTCAGTACAACCAAAATCAAAACAATTATTTTAAAGATAGCTTCAGTATAGAAAAAATGTCAATGATATTTCGAGCAAGAGAAGAAATACTATCTTTAAACTATGTGCCACACAGGATCGATTTGAGCAACATCTGCACTTTATGTAATACCGGCGAAAGAGAAAAAATTCTACATTTTATCGCTAAATGTCCCATCTTGGTGGAAATAAGGAGACATAATATGGCAGCAGAATAATATTGACCAAGGGCGTGTCATTGGAATTTTAAATGGAGGAGAGTGGCATAAACTATTTCGTTTTATAAAGATAATAGAATTTATAGAAAAAAAATCTAATATATGGGAATTTTTAAATGATTGCTCTATTATAACTAAACAATTTAAAATATTAAATAATAACAATAAAAAGTGGAAGAATACAATTATTCTTACAAAGCTATCATCTGGCTGACGGCCCTTTTGGCCATGTCTAACTAGATTTTAACTAAACATAAATTGTAACAAACTGTTGAATGAAACCTAAAGAACCCTGAAATAAATCGATCATCTATCTATCTGTCTATCTAGCTAGTAAAAATAGATTGAATATCATGGGGTGCGATTGGTCGCAATCAATAATATGCAAATAATGATTCAAATCAGTTTATCAGTTCATATTTGTACCTTATTTGTTCGTTACCTACTGCTCCCACTGATGTGAAGTTAACTATCGTCAGTTACGAAGGTAGTTTTTTTTTTATTATTTCTTATTTTGTGATAATACTCTTTGTACTTTTATGATTCTTGCCTTCAGACACATTGTTTTTTTAAAAGCTTGATTTACAATTCTGTAATGACTAAGAAATATGAAGCACGCTCTGAGTGATTTACTTGATCATAACAAAAAACTGTTTCTTATGTCTGCCTAAATTTGTCCCATCTATAAGATTATGCGGTATCGTTTATCCTAGTCGGCCGGTAAAGACCGGTTCCTTTGGCGGACAACACTATGAAATCAATCACAAGACTGGAAGCCCTCGATTGTGGCTGGGGTATCGTCGTTCGTCGCCAAGTTGCAAACCTTCTTAATACCTACTTCCGTCGAACAATTGTATCCCTGTCAATTCGATGTTGGAGTGGATTTGTATGGGGAGTTTCACTTCGATCGTTTCTGCGATGGTGTTAAGCAGAATTATATTTCCATTCACTTTATCGACTGCCAAGTATTGATTTTGAGTGAAACGTTCCCCTCGGTGTATCGTTGAAATAGGGGGAAATGTTTAAACCTGTTCATGGCATTGTTTGCTGCCCCATAGATAATATATTTTGCCTTAAATTATATAGGAAACCATACTGAGACCAACTTCAGGCGATTTCATATTACTTGGCCTACATGCTATATTTTTTCGGAGTGACTACGATTTTGTGCGCTAGTATTGTTGCATAGAAATTCGTATTGACAAAAAATGTCACATAACTTCAAAAATTCCGCCTCACCAACACACTCGCAAAATATAATATGAGGCACTTGTCGGCAAAGTTGCTTTTGTAGAATTTTATCCGTTAAATTTGAAATTATTCAGTACGCGTGGATAGTATTTCTTTTTTAGGAATAAGTTTACTTTTGCTTAAAATATTTATTAAAAATAAGCATGTACCAAGGAGTAGATTGGTTGAGCGAAAATATAAACATTTTGAGCAATTTTTCTTCAGTTATTTTAGAGATAGCTACATACATACTCATGAAATCGAAGTTAATGATATCCAAAATCGGAAAATACAAATATGTTTCTAGTGCATAAAAATTCTCATTTAGGTTTCTTAACCATCACATTTCCCCACGGTTAGCAGCTTTTTTTTATATGTCACACCGATTCTAGTTGACATGTCACCGATCGAAAGCAAAATGGCGGAATTTAAAAAACAAATTGAGGTGCTCCAGCGCCAAGAGGATTATAAGTTGGGGGTCTTATGGCGTTTTTTATTGAAGATCCGAGAGAGTTGCCCCGAAATTGAAAATTTCTCCTTTCAATGAAATTCGTTGGAGCACTTTTGTAATAGTTGTTCTGTTACTACCTTTTTTTCCACAGTAAACATGAAAGTTTTAATAGGCCAAATTAACCAGTAGCAAGAGGATTGTTAGTTGGGGCTTGGGGTTTCAGTATGATTTGTCGGAAGCAAAATAAGCAACAACAAGAAACAGATGTAGAAATGAAATGTATAACGTAACGAACTGGTACATTTGTTTTTTTAAGTTAAGTTTTATGTTTCAACAAGTGTTCTTTTGCAATATTCGTTTTGTACTGTATGCAATTTTTGTCGGCGCAGTGGCTTAGAGGTTAGTGTGTTGAACTACTAAACGAGGTATCACAGGTGGAGGCTTTTGATATAATAGGCCAAGAAAAGTCTTATTTTTCACATTAAAACAACGAATCAATTTTTTTCATCTATAAGTACTGATGAACAATTTTCCACCTTAACTCCAATTGTGCTGCTCTGGTACCACTGTACCTACAATAAAATAGACAAAGAGACATCACTTTGGTGTGATATGATTTAGCTTTTTTTTAGTTTCCAGGTTTGTGAGATTTACGACTTCTTTAAGCCAAACATATGCAAAGCCAGCTGTGTGAGATTAACCGTTTTTAATAATTTCTTATCTGCACACAATTTCTCACATACATGAGGTAAACCGATCAAGAGATTCGAGTCAGTAAAAGGCGAAGCCTTGGCAAAGAGTGTCGTATTCAGCAAAAAGTGCGATAGTTAGATTATGAAGAAAGCCACAAGACTGGAAGCTCCTGATGGGGGCTGGGGTGTCCTCGTCTGCTTCGGAGTATCCCTTCCAATTGTAAGTAATAAAATCTACCCTTATCCCAAGAAGGATATTATTCTCGTTCATTCCAGGTCTGCGGTATGGGATTCATGCTTTCGTTCGGTCTCATATTTTCCGACTTCCTCAAGAGCATTGGTGCCGAGACGGGTGCTGTTGCTACCATTACAAGTGCTTTCTATGCAGCCCTTAGCATTTCGGGGCTTTTCACAAGTAGCCTCACCAAGAAGTACTCACTAAGATCGGTCGGACTGGTTGGCGCTTTATTCTACGTCACTGGATCTGTGATGCAAATCTTTGTCACATCAACGTTTCAATTAATGGTGGCCTTCGGTTTGATGCAGGGAACAGCCATCGGTATCATCGTCCCCATAGCCTATACAGTTTTTAACACATACTTCGTGAAGAAGCGTGTCATGATGATGGCCTTTACCCAATCCCTTGTCGGGGTGGGAATCATGTTCTATCCCGTTGTCGTGCAGAAGCTGAGCGATTGGTATGGATTTAGGGGATGTCTCATCGTCCTGGCCGCCATCAACAGTCACACTATTTTGGGTATGTTGATCATGCAGCCAGTGGAATGGCATATGAAAAGAGTTGCGCTGGTCGAGGAGGAGTTGGAAAACGCATGCGACGAGGATCCGAAACGTAGAGAGCACCTGCTCAAAGGCAGTTCAAATTCCCTAGCGCACCACCTTAATAAGACTCTTTCAAGCCGAACGGCGAGTATAGCCAGTTTGAGTAATTTGACCGCGCCTATATTTGTGAGCGATGCATCTGTGGCAAAGCAGGTGGATACGAAAAAGTCTTCTTTCTGGCAACCTCTTGTCGAATTCCTGGACTTAACACTGCTGAAGGATCCAATCTATTTGAATATCGTTTCGGGAATTTCATTCGCCCTTTACTCGGATGTAGCATTCTTCACCTTACAGCCGTTGTATCTTTTTGAATTGAAATACACCAAGGTAAGATTCATGTCGCTGTCATGGTCGTTATAACAATTCATGAGTTTTGTTTAAAGGAGCAAGTGGCCAATATAATTGCCATTGGAGCTGCTGCAGACTTGGGATCCCGTGTGTTTCTGGCGTTGAGCTCTATTTACTTTGCATTCCCACCGCGACACGTCTATTTAGCTGGCGCGCTCTTCACAATTATCACACGATTTGGTAAGCTACCCAATTTTGGTTTAAATATTTGCAGAGTCCTCAACTTTTGTGGTATTACTATGATTTATTATCAACACACAAGATAATAATTTGGTATAATCTCTGAAGATGCGCATTGCGTGGTAAATGTTCCCACTACTTATACAAAAATGTGTGTTCAGTTTTTATTGCAGGCAGACAGTTTAAACGGCGGAAAATTTAGTTATTTTTAGAATAAATCCTTTTGCTAAGAACACACTACTAATCTCTTCATTTTATCTCAAATTTGTTCTTCTGGATGAGTATCTCAAAGCCCGTAAGACGAAACCTAACAAACCGATTAAATGCGGTTTATTTCACCACAAATGGAAGTTTGCCTGATTGAATATTTGCCAGAGTAAAGATGTGGAAAGTAACTGTTTTAAAATTGTGAGCGAATTCCATTATGAAAGGAAAGACTGCCGCTGTTAAGCTGAAATGAAAATTTAAAGACGTTTACTACAGAACCTTTTAACCATAAAAGACAAACCTTATTATTATCTCTGCTTTTAACCACCTAAAACGAAAAATTCAAATAAAAAAATCACTTGTCCTTTTCCTTACAGCATTCTTAGAAGTGTTCGAATTCACTCAAATGGCTATTGTAACTGTTTTGCTGGGATTCCTAAGAACTTGGATACATGTTCCTACGACATTGGTGTTTGCAGAATTTCTGCCAAAGGAAAGGTGAGTCATTTGAAACAATTTCTCTTCCAAATATTTTATCCTACTTTTGATTGTAGATTTGCTTCAGGATTTGGACTGTATATGTTTCTGCATGGAATTAGTACCTTCGCAATTGGACCGTTTGTAGGCTACTTGCGTGACAAGACAAGGGATTATGTTCTGACGTTTCACTTTATAAACTTCTTTATGGCGTTGTGTGCCTTTCCATGGATCATTGAGTGGCTGTACTTAAGGTGCAGAAGGCAAAAGAGGAATGTAATAAAACAACAGGACGTTTTAGAAATGAAGAGTGAAAAAGTGGTGCATTAATATCGCAAATAGTTTTTTTTTTTTTTTTTCCCCGAGGGTAGGTGAAAATCTTTCAAAGACACTATGTGAATAGCAAGTGCGTGCTCATAGTAGTGTCAGATTTCTACTGACTAAAAACACCACCCTTCGAAAGATTGTTAGATACTAGGTCTGTTCCCTTACGATAATGCATTCGAATACATTAGTCACTTTTCGTTCCCTTACGCAAAAGTTGCAACTAAGATATAACTAATAAAGCAATTTTTCAATCACGAAATAATAACTTTTGACAAGTTACTTTCCAATGAATGATCCTGCATGCTCCGCAATTTAGACGCGGTTATCTCGCCTAAACAAAAAAATAATAAAAATGAACATTAATGACTTCATAACAAAACTGTATACACGAAAATATCGAAAATCGAAAATCAATTTTCACGAACTTTCACGAACAATTTTTTTACCGTAGGAACCTTCCTCAGGCGTAGACAAATACAACAAAGAAAAGATAGGTCAAATCGGACAATTAGTTCTTGAGTTATGGGCGGTCTTACGGACGCAACTTTGTTTTATATTCCTTATGCCCACATTCGTTAATGTAATGAAAATATTAATTCCGAGCATGCACAATGCACTTACTAATTTATGTAATTTTTCATAAATTGACTAAATTGACAATGTGAGAAACATGGGGAATCAAGACTGATGCTACAAATGCACAAACATCCATCGATTATCCTTGCAATAAATTATTTGTCATAGTGAAAGCGAGACGCACGGGAAATTGAAGTCGAACGAATGGTAAATTGTTCTGAATAAGCGAAATCTGCGGAATAAGAGTGTTTGTCTTTGAATTTTCCCCTTAAAATCATCACTTGTATGATATTTGATGTGAGATCCTTCACCATAAACAAATGCGATCCGTTGCAAAGTTTCGGTACATTGATGTTTCGCAACAAAATTTTTACTGAACCAACTTTCAAATCCGAATTATGTAGAGGTAAGGTAGCATAATTTCCTTCCTTCCAACCAAAAATTATAAAAATCGAACGATCCGTCTCCGAGTTATGAGTGCACATACGGACGTCAGTCTCTTTTATATGTAACTGTACCCACCCGGCTTTGCCCGTACCTTTCGTATTAAATCATGCTCACATTTCGCAAATTGCTTTATTTGGACATCTGTTTTCTTATCCCGCTTGTGTTTTTCAAAGTTCCACCTATAGGTCAAAAACTATCGGAAATTTAAAACTGGAAGCAATCATATCCATCTACAATATTTCAATCAACTTGGTAGCGCTGTTTCGGCGATCGGCAACAGCGCCACCTATCAAGTCCAAAAGTATCCTATCCTTCAAGCGGGAACGAAGAATATAAATCTATAAAATTTCATTGAAATCGGGTAAGTGGTTTCGGAGATCGATTACAACGCCATATAGCGGGTCAAAAATCCTATCTTTTAAGTTTGCGTTAACCTGAAATACAACAATACGAACAAAACAAAAGAAGAATCATAAAAATTGACCCAGTGGTTATCGAGTTATATCATCATCATCGAGTTTCATCCCGAAAGAATTATAGGTATGAATTAAGAAGATTATTATTAAAGAAAATTTCATTGACCTGAATAACGACATACGCCTACAACGCCACATGTTGAGGATTTTCCGACCATGTGCACTAAGAAATTCAGTTTTTGTTAAAAATAATAAATTAATTATTTTATATGTATTTTATCAATATAATAACTCCGATCAAGCCACTGTTTTAAACGATATTTATTTTGTTTACATCCTCGTTGACGATATTTGCAGCACGCATTCTGTCAATGTTATGCCAACGCCATAAGGTTACATCAAAAATGTTTGAATTGTAAAAGCGCTATGGTTACATTAGATATAATTTAATATGGTGGCTTAGTATTCTTAAATTTTCTAATTTTCCACGAAATTTTCTTAACTTTTTCTTTCATAAGATTCTTCTCCTGACAATAACAAACACAACAAAAATTTAGCGAAATCGGTCCAGCCGTTCACGCGTGATGGCGTGACCAAGGGAAATAGGTATTCATAGATTCAACATTGGCACATTTGTTCGAACAGCTTGACTCAATGCGATTCGTTCGAAGTCCATTTCTCGCTCCTATTCTCGATTAAATGCGTCAAATCAAAGCTTTGTTGCGCATTTCATCTGACATCTCCAGTTCATTATCCGATGTCACAGTGCGAATTCGATGCAAAATATCGTCGGCCATAATATCATCTTTGTATAATCAAAGTACCTATCTACTTCATTTCAAAAAGTTACTTGATGTAACATAGTAAACATAATTTATTAGAACAAACTTTTTGGGTATACCTATATTTAAAAAAAAAAAAAAAAACTTCAAAATTGTTGACAACAACAATTTGCTTGGAAAATAGTTAAAATAATTGACAACAACAATTGCTTTTAAAATTCAAAATATATATTTTTTTTTATTTGAAGTGTCACTACTTGATTTCTATCCCGTTAATTTTTTTTCAAAGTGTATTTCCCCATTCAAACTTCAATTTTCTAATTTTCCGCGCAATTTTCTTAATATTTTCTTTCATAACTTTGTTCTCCTGACAATAACAAACACAACAAAAAAAGAATTAGCGAAATCGGTCCAGCCGTTTGTGCGTGATGCTGGGACCAAGGGAAATAGGGGTTCATTTTTATATATATAGATTATTATTATTATTATTATTATTATTATTATTATTATTATTATTATTATTATTATTATTATTATTATTATAAGCTTTTATTACAAATTTTTCTTCACATTATTAGATAGATACATGCTTCGTTTCTATTATTACATTGTCATTAAAAGTATTTATATGTCATTATTTAGTTTATAATACATAAAATAAATTTATTATATTTTGGCAAAGTCTAAGCATTGTTTTCAAAATTCTCGCAAATAGTATAGTTGTCTATAAATCTCCATTTTTTGCGTCATGATACCATTAGCTAATAAATTGGTTAATATCGTCAACCCATCTTGTTCGTTGGGTTGGTCTTGTCGCTTTTGGTGTCCATTTAATCAGAAGTTTTGTCCATTTATTATCTGTAATTCTTGATGTGTCCTGCCCAGTTCCATTTAAGTTGTTTCGTCCTTTTTATTACATCGATGATGTCCGTTTGTCTCCGCACTCTTTGTATTTGTCTTATATCGAGAAGTTTCCTCTCCATTTTTGTCTGACAGATCCTTAATTTCTCGGTTAGGTTTGCTGTTAAGCCCAATGTTTGAAGTCCGTATGTCAGAACTGGTAAAATTGCTGAATCCATTAGATATTTTTTTGTGTCTTTGTTTAGTTTTGCGTTGAGTTTCTCCTTCATGTTCCAGAATTGTCACCACGCGTTCGATGTTCGTCTACCTATCTCCTTTTCTTCTTGATTTTTAAATGATTTTAATTGTCCCAAATAAATCCTCAACATAATCAATATTTACGCCATCGAGTGTAATGTCCTTATGTGTAGAGTTGGTCATCACTTTCGTTTTAGACTGATTTATGCATAGTTTGTAGGTTTACAAATTGAAGCCAGCTGTGTTACCATTGTCTGAATATTGTCCGCTTTTTGTGATATCTGGAAAACATCGTCAGCAAATCTCAAATCAGAGAATAATGGTGGTGGTTTTTGATCGCCCTGTCGTACACTTCTTTTTATGCTGAACATTCGTCCTGTTCTTTCTGTTTTTATCTGTCCAGTGATGTTTTTATCTTAGAGTCTTGATGTTAAATCATGAATCCCTTGGTTTTCTTAAGCTGTCCATATTTTGTTGTGTTATATTGAGTCAAATGCCTTACTAAAGTCGTTGTATAGGAGAAAGGAGAATTAGGGGTTGTCTGCGCTCGTTGCATTTTTCAATCAGTTGGTTAATAGTCTGTAGATGGTCCGTTGTAGAGAATCCTTCCCTGAATCTTGCTTGTTCCCGTGGCTGTGTGTTGTTTAGTTCGGTTTTGATGGTCCGATATATAGTCTTTGAGAATAGTTTATATACTGTTGATATCAGGCTGATAGGTCTGTAGTTGTTAATATCGTCTTTGCTACCTTTTTTATGCATCAATGTTATTGTACTTTGTTTCCATTGGTTCGGGATTTGTTATCTAGTCAAAATGGCGTTGAATATAATGGTCAGTAGTGGGGTGTTTTTTTCCATATTTTAACATTTCCAGGACTTTTTTCTGTTTTAAGTTCGTCAATGGATTTCTCTATATCGTCAAGTTCAAATAATGGCACATCATCTAAGACTGTAGTTCTGCTTTGAATGTTTGGCTCGTCAGGTTGGTATTGTATTGAGCTAAATAGTCTTTCGAAGAAGCAGGTTGCTGTTTCATTGAAGTTATCCATGCCTTTTCATTATTTAGAAACTGTTTAGTTTTTCTGATTGACGTAGTATTCTGCAGTATATTTTTAATTGCCATCTCGTTGTATAAGTCAATATCCTTTTTCGTACTGGTTCTTAAAGCTTTTCTTAAATAATTTAACTCAATTTTTTCGTCATTTCCCAAATTAATCTCATTTCTTAGTTTCACTCTTCTGTCAATGAGTGCTTTTGTTTCGTTTGAAATTTGTATGTCTTGTTTGTGCCTTGTCTCCATTATTATATTTGTTGCCGTTGTTTTTATAATGGATTCTAGTTTGTCATAAGTGCTTTGAATACTTAAGTGCATATTGGTACTGTCGATAGCTTGTCTTATATGCATGTCAAGACTCAAGACTGCTGTTGTAGAGTGCGACAGTTTCTGTTGACAATTGTTTAATTGTTTATAACTGATACGTCTGATAAGTTATGTTTTTATTTTATTTGTTAGAATGAAATCAATTTCGTTTAGCATTGTCCCATCGGGTGATCTCCATGTCCATTTCCGTTTCATTTTCTTTTTAAAAAAAAGTGTTTGCACAGACTAAGTTCATTTCGTTCCGCCATTTGACTAATATTTTTTCCCGTTCATTCCTTAGTCCGTAACCATATGGTCCAATTACTTATTCATCTCGTCCGGTTTTTTTTCCTACTTTAGCACAGTGTTGCCAGGCGATTTAAGTGAAATTCCCCATCACAGACCTTTAAATTCCCCTTTTTCCCCATTCTTCGTGGTGGTTTTCCCCATGGATTCCCCACAATCTAAATTTTGAGTATACTGACTGCTTCTTACAAATTTTTCACCCAAGTTCCAATATAAAAACTGAATCTGATCTAGTAAGAATGAACTTGTGCATATTGAATATGGCTTGTTGACGTGACGGCGAACAACGTCAGAATGTATGGAATGCACTCACCCACAGCAAATATCCCACAAGGGAAATTACTGTAAATAGAAAACGTCAAATGAATTATAATAATGTTAAGAGGAGCAGTGGTTTTATTCTATTGCGGTCTAGATCTTATACATTTTTGGCCAATAAATCTCAGTCATAGGTATACGATTATAATGAAACGCGCTACTTGCGTACGAAGCGTTGAACTATTTTCCGAGCCAGGGTCCATTCACTTGGCTAATATTTTAACCAGTTATAGGGTATTTCGCAACAACGTCAGTGTCAAATAAGAAGAAAAAAACAAGTGACAGCTGAAAAACTGATAGGAGAACAAAACAGATTTTATATGGCTGTAGCATAATTATGTTAAAAATGTATTGAAAAGTTTATAATAAAGTGAAAAATTATGTTTATCAAACTTATTGGGTAACAGATGAGAAGTTCAAATAATATGAGCCATTTCTCTTTGGCTCGGAGCATTGAGCGAAAGCTAAGATACTTAACCCTGGTTCTATTTAAAAGGCAATGGGGACGTTCAAGCTTCTAGTTTAGTAATCCTGACAGCAGCCATCTGACTAGATGTATCTCGGTTTTGATTGGCTGAAATCAGTCATATAAGCAGCTGTTTCAGTTAACATTTTTGGAGGGGTAGCCGACGACAAGTCAAGAAATTGTGACTGAGTACTAAATTGCAGGTCGCATAATGTGCTTGAAGTAGAAAAAGTGATGTTCCCGGCCAATCAAGTTCTTGCGTTCAGTTTATGTCTTATCCAGACCAATCTAGTCCACTGAAGATAACTAGATTATTGAATGTGCCCAATATTGGAGTGAAGTATTGAAATTTAATTTTTTTTTTATTTTCCCCACATTTCGTTCTGAAAGAGCAAAGATTCCCCTTTTCCCCTTTCGCATATTTTTTTCTTGAAATTCCCCACAAAAAGGGGAATCCCCCACGACCTGGCAACACTGCTTAGCATTGAAATCTCCAATCTCACTTTTATTCTTGTTGTTGTTATATAGATGTTCCAGTTTTTCAGTCATTAATTCCTCTTCTGGCGCTTTTTGGTTGGAACATATGCTTGTATGATTTGTTTCTCCTATGTAACAGAAAATGAGTTATCTTGTTCTATAATTTGTTTTCCATAAATTCTTGTTTCTGCTAGTCCTATAAAGTCCCAGTTTAAATTCGATAATGCGTTCTTTAGATCTTCTATTCGTTCGTTCGTGGATAATGACTAACATTAAGGGTACAGATTTGTAATGTGTTTTTTAAGCTGCTCTTTTGTTTTTCTTGTATTTTAATAATTATGTATTGGGGGGCTATAGCTTTTGTCCTTCACGGTGGCTAGCCGGCTTGAGGACATGATTCTTGTGGTCTTGTTCATTTGTTCTAATTTTGTTGTATCCAGAGTTCTAGCTTCTAGACTTTGTCGCGTTTGTTGCTAGTGTTTGTTATTGTTTGTTTCCTCTTTAGTGCTGGTTTGAAAAAAGTTATTAATGTTTATATGCTGTTTTTCAGTCTGTCTCTGTTTCTTAGAGCCACTTGAGCAAGGACTCTCATTATCGCATTTCTTTTCGTCATTTATATACTACAATCGTCTTTTCTTAGGGTTATTTTTGGTTGTTTCTGGGTTCTTTATTTCTTTTGGTTGTTTCTCAAGAGGCTTCGATATGTCTTTCTTTTCTTTGAGTGCTGCGTTAAGGTCTTCTTTAGTCTGATCGTCCCCTATGTAATTAATGGTTCTTTTATAAGCTCTTAATTTTGTCTTGTTTTTCAATATAATGTCTTTTTTGATTTGTGTTGTCAATCCTGCTAAAAGTGGTCTGGTCTTTTCTCCTTTTTTTTCCGATACGTCTAATAAAGTCAATTTCTTCTTTTTTTGTTTCGACTTAAGTACTTCATTAAAGAGATGGAGTACACATTCTTGAAGATCTTCGACATCGGATTCCACTTCGTTAATATTAAATAGTACCTACTTAGTTTTTTTTTTTTTTCAAGATAATAGGCTAAGAAAAGTCTTTATTTTCACATAAGAAGATGAATGAGAGAGAGAGAACAATTTTCCACCTTAGCTCCAATTGTTCTGCTCTGGTACCACTGTACCTACAATAAAATACACAAAGAGACATCACTTTGGTGTGATATAATTTAGCTTCTTTTTAGTTTCCACAGGTTTGTGAGATTTACAACTTCTTTAAGCCAAATATATGCAAAGTCAGCTTTGAGATTAGCCGTTTATGGCCCAACACTAAAGAAGGAAATAATTTCTTATCTGCACACAATTTCTCACATACATGAGGTAAACGGATCTCTTGTTCGAGTCAGTAAAAGGCGAAGCCTTGGCAAAGAGTGTGGTATTCAGAAGAAAGTTCGATAGTTAAATTATGAAGAAAGCTACAAGACTGGAAGCTCCTGATGGGGGCTGGGGTATACTCGTGTGCTTCGGAGTGGCCCTACCACTGGTAAGCAATGAAATCTACCTCATCCCAATAAGGATATTATTCTCGTTCATTACAGATCTGCGCTATGGGATTCATGATATCGTTCAGTATCATATTTGCCGACTTCCTTAAGAGCATCGGTGCCGAGACGGGTGCTGTTTCTGCCATTACAAGTGTTTTATATGCATCCGCTAGCATTTCGGGACTTTTCACAAGTAGCCTCACCAAGAAGTACTCACTAAGATCGGTCGGACTGGTTGGCGCTTTAGTCTACGTCGCTGGATCTGTGATGCAAATCTTTGTCACATCTACGTTTCAATTAATGATGGCCTTCGGTTTGCTGCAGGGAGCAGCCGTCGGTATCTTCGTCCCCATAGCCTATACAGTTTTTAACACATACTTCGTAAAGAAGCGTGTCATGATGATGGCCTTTACCCAATCCCTTATCGGGGTGGGAACCATGTTCTATCCCGTTCTCGTGCAGAAGCTGAGCGAGTGGTATGGATTTAGGGGATGTCTCATCGTCCTGGCCGCCATCAGCAGCCACACTATTTTGGGTATGTTGATCTTGCAGCCAGTGGAATGGCACATGAAACGAGTTGCGGTGGTCGAGGAGGAGTTGAAAAACACATGCGACGAGGATCCGAAACGTGGGGAGCCCCTGCTCAAAGGCAGTTCACAAAATTCCCTTGCTGGTCACCTTAATAGGACTCTTTCAAGTCGAACAGCGAGTATGGCCAGCTTGAGTAATTTGACCACGGCCATAGCTGTGAATGATGAACCTGTTCGAAAGCAGGTGGATACGAAAAAGTCTTCATTCTGGCAACCTCTTGTCGATTTTCTGGACTTAACATTGCTGAAGGATCCGATCTATTTGAATATCGTAATAGGAATTTCATTCGCCCATTACTCGGATTCAGCATTCTTCACCTTTCAGCCGTGGTATCTGTTTGAATTGAAATACACCAAGGTAAGATTCATGTCACTGTCATGGTCGTTATTATAACTCATGAGTCTTATTTAAAGGAGCAAGTGGCCAATTTAATTGCCATTGGAGCTGCTGCAGACTTGGGATCTCGTGTGTTTCTGGCGCTGAGCTCTATTTACTTTTCATTCCCACCGCGATACGTCTATTTTGCTGGCTCGCTCTTCACAATTATCACAAGATTTGGTAAGTTACCCAATTTTGGTTTAAATATTTACAGAAACCTCAACTTTTGTAAAACAATTGCTATGATTTATACTCAACACCCAAGATAATAATTTGGTATAATCTCTGAAGATGCGCATTGCGTGGTAAATGTTCCCACTACTTATGCAAAAATGTGTGTTCTGTTTTTATTGCTGAATTTATTGCAGGCAATTAGCCGAAGGCCCAGGTAGCTAGGCCTGTAAAATTAAAAATTTAAAATGCAATTTATTTACTTTTTAAATCTATATATATAAAAATGAACCCCTATTTCCCTTGGTCCCAGCATCACGCACAAACGGCTGGACCGATTTCGCTAATTCTTTTTTTGTTGTGTTTGTTATTGTCAGGAGAACAAAGTTATGAAAGAAAATATTAAGAAAATTGCGCGGAAAATTAGAAAATTGAAGTTTGAATGGGGAAATACACTTTGAAAAAAAATTAACGGGATAGAAATCAAGTAGTGACACTTCAAATAAAAAAAAATATATATTTTGAATTTTAAAAGCAATTGTTGTTGTCAATTATTTTAACTATTTTCCAAGCAAATTGTTGTTGTCAACAATTTTGAAGTTTTTTTTTTTTTTTTTAAATATAGGTATACCCAAAAAGTTTGTTCTAATAAATTATGTTTACTATGTTACATCAAGTAACTTTTTGAAATGAAGTAGATAGGTACTTTGATTATACAAAGATGATATTATGGCCGACGATATTTTGCATCGAATTCGCACTGTGACATCGGATAATGAACTGGAGATGTCAGATGAAATGCGCAACAAAGCTTTGATTTGACGCATTTAATCGAGAATAGGAGCGAGAAATGGACTTCGAACGAATCGCATTGAGTCAAGCTGTTCGAACAAATGTGCCAATGTTGAATCTATGAATACCTATTTCCCTTGGTCACGCCATCACGCGTGAACGGCTGGACCGATTTCGCTAAATTTTTGTTGTGTTTGTT
Source organism: Cheilosia urbana (assembly GCA_946477585.1). Lineage (NCBI taxonomy): Eukaryota > Metazoa > Arthropoda > Insecta > Diptera > Syrphidae > Cheilosia > Cheilosia urbana. The sequence goes on along the minus strand of OX297854.1, from coordinate 3,387,248 downwards.
ATTGTCAGGAGAAGAATCTTATGAAAGAAAAAGTTAAGAAAATTTCGTGGAAAATTAGAAAATTTAAGAATACTAAGCCACCATATTAAATTATATCTAATGTAACCATAGCGCTTTTACAATTCAAACATTTTTGATGTAACCTTATGGCGTTGGCATAACATTGACAGAATGCGTGCTGCAAATATCGTCAACGAGGATGTAAACAAAATAAATATCGTTTAAAACAGTGGCTTGATCGGAGTTATTATATTGATAAAATACATATAAAATAATTAATTTATTATTTTTAACAAAAACTGAATTTCTTAGTGCACATGGTCGGAAAATCCTCAACATGTGGCGTTGTAGGCGTATGTCGTTATTCAGGTCAATGAAATTTTCTTTAATAATAATCTTCTTAATTCATACCTATAATTCTTTCGGGATGAAACTCGATGATGATGATATAACTCGATAACCACTGGGTCAATTTTTATGATTCTTCTTTTGTTTTGTTCGTATTGTTGTATTTCAGGTTAACGCAAACTTAAAAGATAGGATTTTTGACCCGCTATATGGCGTTGTAATCGATCTCCGAAACCACTTACCCGATTTCAATGAAATTTTATAGATTTATATTCTTCGTTCCCGCTTGAAGGATAGGATACTTTTGGACTTGATAGGTGGCGCTGTTGCCGATCGCCGAAACAGCGCTACCAAGTTGATTGAAATATTGTAGATGGATATGATTGCTTCCAGTTTTAAATTTCCGATAGTTTTTGACCTATAGGTGGAACTTTGAAAAACACAAGCGGGATAAGAAAACAGATGTCCAAATAAAGCAATTTGCGAAATGTGAGCATGATTTAATACGAAAGGTACGGGCAAAGCCGGGTGGGTACAGTTACATATAAAAGAGACTGACGTCCGTATGTGCACTCATAACTCGGAGACGGATCGTTCGATTTTTATAATTTTTGGTTGGAAGGAAGGAAATTATGCTACCTTACCTCTACATAATTCGGATTTGAAAGTTGGTTCAGTAAAAATTTTGTTGCGAAACATCAATGTACCGAAACTTTGCAACGGATCGCATTTGTTTATGGTGAAGGATCTCACATCAAATATCATACAAGTGATGATTTTAAGGGGAAAATTCAAAGACAAACACTCTTATTCCGCAGATTTCGCTTATTCAGAACAATTTACCATTCGTTCGACTTCAATTTCCCGTGCGTCTCGCTTTCACTATGACAAATAATTTATTGCAAGGATAATCGATGGATGTTTGTGCATTTGTAGCATCAGTCTTGATTCCCCATGTTTCTCACATTGTCAATTTAGTCAATTTATGAAAAATTACATAAATTAGTAAGTGCATTGTGCATGCTCGGAATTATTATTTTCATTACATTAACAAATTTGGGCGGAACGAAGTTTGCCGGGTCAGCTAGTAATAATAATAAAAAAAAAGCCCTACGGGTAAGGGGTTGAAATATTCCCTGGGTAAGGCATTCATGTCGTATGAGGCGACTTAAATCCACCCTGGATCATGGAAATAAAAACGGCTTGACGCACCAAAGATCCACTTCGTCCAGACTGCCTAGTATGCCGGCAACGAATTTTAAATACATACCTGAAGGAAAACTGTAAACCAAACCCAAAATTACGGAGAGAACATTAAGAAATATAACGATTCAAATGCCGCCATCCGGGGGCGCCCGGGCTGACTCTGGAGCTACCGTTGGAGTCAGCAGTCTGGGAGTCGGTAGTGGTGCTGCAAATACGCAGGATATGCGCACCGGGATAACCCGAAATACAGAACAACTGCGAACTAGGAGCAGAGAAACAACATCACATGAATCTGCACCAGCTTCGACTGCTTTAAGGATCCGAATATCCGAGACCACACAAGCTGGGAGACAAAGACAACGCATAGCATGGTCATTAGATATGAATAAAGACTATGCAATGGCACTATAGAGCTACGAAATGCGGGAGTGATATTGCTTTATATCCAGAACTCAGTGAACGACAAACTGAACAGAATATTACGGACAAACGCCGAGCAATTACCAGAAGGCTACTTTTACCAGCTTTGCAAATAGCTGAGCCTGAGCAAGAAATTTAGGAGGAGTTGAGGCCACGTCATAGAATTAGCCTCGTAAATAATAGGCTATCTGAACTGGATCAGGTGCATTCCAGAAATACCAAACCAGGCTGAAGATGATATAAATATGTAGCTATAGAGCTTCGTTAGGATCTGGAGATGTATTATTTCAAATGGCTTTTGACAATTTCCAGGAAGCCCTGATGGAATATGAAGGAATGGATCCTTTACTTAGGCCCAGAATACCAAAAGTACATGTTAATGAGAAAACAATAAAGATTATTAATCATATGAATATCATACTAGAGGCACAATTTCAAGAGTGGCACGATATAACATGTGTGCAAAGTTTAATATTTTGTGCAGCGGTAGCGGTAGCGAGAACAAGTGGACTAAGAGTTAGTCAAGCACAAGAACTATATCAACAGAGAGAGCGAAGGAAACCAGCTTGGCAGTTGAGGCTAGAGAGGAACATTTCAGCGTACAGAGCAGATGTTGGACGACTTACTATGTTGAAACAAGGTGTAAGATCACAAAAACTTTTGCAGAAAATATGAAAAGTAAGTAAAAAAAAGGCCCAGAAGCCCTGAAGAACTCAACCACCTAGACCTGGATATGGTAATTGGTAGACTTACCCAAAAACTGCAGGTACTGAGTGCTCGTTAGAAGAGGTATCTGATTAGCCAAAAAAGGAAAGAAGATAACAAGGCCTTTAAAACCAATCAAAAAAAGTTTTATTCAAACCTCAAAGGAAGTAACAATGTTAACTGCCCATTAATAGATGATGGGGCTCCATTTGAGGCATTTTGGGAAAATGTGTGGGAGAGACCGCAGACACACAACACTCAAGCAATATGGTTAACCACTCTGCCTCAGACTCAACAAATTAATAGTAGCCCAATTAGTGTTGAAGAACTCTGCGAAGTCCTTCGGAAAGCCCAGAACTGGAAAGTACCCAGGTCCAGATGAACTACAAAACTTTTGGCTAAAAAGGTTAACAAGCTCGCATCTCCATATTGTTCATTGATAAAGAACAACGAATTCCAGAATTCTTTACAAAGGGACGGACTTTTCTAATTCCCAAGACCACAAATTCGAAAGACCCAAGTACATTTAGGCCAATTACATGCCTAACAACATTATATAAGGTTCTGACTGGCATAATAAGTAATAGAGTTTGGCTACACTGTGAGTCCAACAATCTAATCTCAAGTGAACAAATGGGATGTGCTAGGAATTTTAGAGGATGTAAGGAATTGATAACAGTCGACGCTATAATTGCACTAAATTCTGTTCATCATAATCGCAATAGCTTATAGACTATCAAAAAGCCTACGATAGCGTCCCTCATTCGTATTTAGTAGATGCCTTGAATATCCATGGAGTGTGAGTGTGAGATGAGTGTGAGAAGAGGATTGTTCCAGGGAGATTCTTTTAGTTCATTATGGATCTGTTTAAGCCTTGCACCTCTTAGTAAAATATTAAATGAAACAGCGAACGGATATAGAATTGACCGACAAATGAGAGTTACGCTACGCACCTTCTCTATATCGACGATTTAAAACTATTTGCACGGTCCAGGCAACATCTTCAGAGCCTTCTGAATATTGTGAAAGATTTCAGTTCGGATATCAAAATTAACTTTGGTTTTGATAAATGCAAGGCAGTGGAAATGATACGTGGTAGAATTGAAAGAACTGAAGGTTTCAGCTTTAGAGATAGTACTATTGAAACTTGAGATGAAAATGAAAGTTACAAATATCTTGGAGTCCAAGAAATACGTGGTATCCAACATACCACAATTAAGACTCTAAAGCTAAAAAAAATGCTTTATTGAAAGAATAAAAACACTGTGCAGGACAAAATTGAACAGACATGAAAGTTGTGCTTTACGTGAACACCTGCCTTGACGGCTTAATTTCACGGTGGGCACACCCACATGTGAGTCACTGAGAAAGACGCTGACAAGGCGCCCCAAGGCCAGTTCAAGTACAAGTACAAGCACTGACCATAGTAGAATTACCGTGGCTGTTAGGTTAAGGTTATACAGACCATCGACCCATTCGTGATGGGCGAGGCCTATCTTGACACCTCTTCGTTCTGAAAGAACGCTCTCGTCATCCGCATTTGGAATAAACCACAGCCACCACGAAACCAACCTCTAACGATGGGGCTGCATCAGATTTGACACAGAGGCTGTCCCCATCCCCGTGGTACCATTTTAAGTTAATGGTAAAGTTTTCGCAACCCGAAGGTTACTCCCAATTGAACCGCCTTACCCAGTTCTGGCATGAGTATCGCCTGTGCGTTCAAAAATGTTAGGTGAACAGAGCATCCTGAATTCCATATTACTAGCGAAAACAGATAGCTCATCACCTTTTTGCTCTTGCACTGCTTAATTTGGTGATGCCCACAATAAAGGCATCACTCAAATTTGGGCAGTGCCCCAACAAAATTGAACAGTGGTAACTTAACTAAGGCAGTCAATACCTATGCTATACCGGTGCTGATATATTCCTTTGGATTAATAAAGTGGAGCCAAACGGAGCTGGAAGACCTTGATAGACAAATAAGGGTTTTGATGGCATCGCAAAGATTTCACCACCCGAAATCGGCTATCGAGAGAGCAACCTCATTGCTACCTAGAAATGAAGGTGGACACGGGATAATAAACTTATTGAACCAGCACAACATACAAGGGGAAAATTGAAGCAGTATTTTATGGAGAGTTAAATCAATAACTATACAAAAACTATACCCCATTAAAGCTAGCAGAGCCAGAATATCAGCCCCTAATTTTGTCGATAGATATAACATTTTCATTTGGTGAGATTCGCTGAAGATGGATGTTTGAGACCACCTTTCCATCAGAACCCACCTCAGGGACGTCTATTAAGTATCAGGAGCATCCTGCCTCCAGAGATGAAAGTCCATATGGACAATGCAATGGGATTGCGAATCCCAACCAAAGCCGGAGATTTTTGAACGCTCGCCAGATAAAGGGGCATTTTTAGCCTCACAGCCAGTACCTAGGAGTGGGGCTTTTTGCTATTTAGCTATTATAAGCAAGGCTCCAAATGCCAATTAGATTCTCGACTAATAAACTGCTAAGAAAGTATCCTTACCAGCTGAATTCAATTGAAATTGATAAGAATAGCTCAACAGAATGGCTTCAAAGAGGTCAGCTGTTTCCCGAAACCGAAGGATTTGTCATAGCCATTCAAGATGGAGTCATCGCAACAAGACAGTACCGCCGGGCAATTCTTCATGAGAATATTAACAATATGTGTAGACGATGCCACCAAGCCATAGAGTCAATTGAACACATTGTAAATGGATGCTCAATGTTGGCAAATCATGAATACCTTAAACGGCATAACGATTTTGGGAAGATAATTCACCAGGAACTCGCCTTGAGGTCGAAACTTTTGAGCTGCACGAAACCATACTACCAGTACCAAGCTGATGAAGTCCTTATCAGAAAGAACTTTAAACTTTATTGGGATAGTCAAATAAGTACGGACCACACAATAATGGCAAACCGCCCGGATATTCTATGGATAGACAACATGAATGGTGTGGATTCATAATAGATATAGTGGTTCCGTTATCAGCAAACATGAGTAAAACAGCTCATGAAATAAAGTAACGCGAAAGACTGAGAAGTATGTGGATTGTGCCAATTGTTATGTCAAGTACGGGAATGATTGGAAAAAATGTAGTTGAAGAACTTAATAAAGTGCAATGCAACCATCTTTTGCACGAAGTTTTAAAGTCGGTCATTCTCAATACCTGCAGGATTGTACGCAAGTTCTTAGAACATTCATAGAAAAAAAAAAAAACAAATCATCATCAGACCCTATCCCTACCGGGTAGGTAATTTCCAACTTCATAGAAGTTGAGAAGTATTGCAACTCTATAAAAATAATAATAATAATAATAATAAAAAATATTACAGGCAAACAGATTAAACGGTGGACATTTTAGTTATTTTTAGAATAAATCCTTTTGCTAAGGGCACACTACTAATCTCTACATTTTATCTCACATCTTCTTGCGATTGAGTATCTCACAGCTCGTAAGACGAAACCTAACAAACCGATTAAATGCGGTTTTTTCACCAAACAATGGAAGTTTGCCTGATTGAATATGTTACTGGAATGTTATCTACTGTTTCAAAATTGTGCGCGAATTCCATTATGAAAGGAAAGACTGCCGCTGTTAAGCTGAAATGAAAGTTTAAAGACGTTTACTACAGAACCTTATAACCATCAAAGACAAACCTCTGCGTTTAACCACCTAAAACGAAAAATTCAAAGAAAAAAATCACTTGTCCTTTTCCTTACAGCATTCTTAGAAGTGTTCGAATTCACTCAAATGGCTATTGTAACTGCTTTGCTGGGATTCCTAAAAACTTGGCTACATGTTCCAACGACATTGGTGTTTGCAGAACATCTGCCAAAGGAAAGGTGAGTCATTTCCCACGTTCCCTCTTCCAAATAATCTATCACACTTTTGATTGTAGATTTGCTTCAGGATATGGACTATTTATGTTCCTGCATGGAATGAGTGGTTTCGCAATTGCACCGTTTGTAGGCTACTTGCGTGACAAGACAAGGGATTATGTTCTGACGTTTCACTGTATAAACTTCTTTATGGCGTTGTGCACTTTTCCATGGATAATTGAGTGGCTCTACTTAAGGTTCAGAAGGCAAAAGAGAAATGTATTAAAACAACAGGAAGTTTTAGAAATGAAACGTGAAAAAGTGGTGCAGTAATATCGCAAATAGTTTTTTTTTTCCAGAGGGTAGGTGAAAACCTTCCAAAGACACTATGAGAACACCATGGGCGTGCTTATAGTAGTGTCCGATTTCTACTAACTAAAACACCACCATTCGAAAGGTTTTTAGAATTTAGATACTAGGTCTGTTCCCACGATAATTCATTGGAATACCTATACCTACATTAGTCACTTTTCGTTCCCTTACGCAAAAGTTGAATAGAAGTGAACGAAGTTTGACTATTGTATTCAAATGCATTATCGTTTTATCGTAAGGGAACAGACCTACTGCAACTGAGATATAACTTATCAAGCAATTTTTCTATTATGAAATACTAACTTTTGACAAGTTACTTTCCAATGAATGATCCTGCATACTCCGCAATTTAGACGCGGTTATCTTGCCTAAACAAAACAATAATAAAAATGAACATTAATGACTTCATAACAAAACTGTAATACTGTATACACAACTACAAAAAAGTTTTTCCGAATTAATAAAATAAATAAATAGTTGGCGAAACAGGTCTGGAGAGACCCTAGGCCTAGCTTCTCACAACCATTCGTTTTGTGTGAGTTTTTCATTTTTGGAAAGAATGGAAGGGATCTACAGTTTTATGCCGACTCCAAACGGCTAATTGAGAAGCTCTTACAAGACAATTATACTCTCGGCTCGGATGTTTGTCAGACGTTCGCGAGAGGTAGCGCAGCGGAAAAAAACCCTAAGTCGGAATTGGGTTTTTGCGGGATTCGAACCTGGGACTCCCGCATAGCAGTCCAACACACTAACCACTAAGCTACTGCGACTACGAATTAATTCCGAATTAATACCTACTTTCATTTTGCACATTTATATTCAAATACCTACCAGCGTGCCCTGCGAACTTCGTACCGCCCGAAATTGAATTTTTGACTAAAATAATTTGGAGCATTCACTATTCCACCTGAAATAATTTTTTGTTGGTCCAAAATATCTTTTGACAAATACAATTTTACTGTATACCTACTACGATCAAAAATAAATAAAAATAAACCCCGTACAAAATGTATCGAAAATCAATTTTCACTATCTTTCCAATTTTCCTTCAAAATTTTCCAATTTTTTCGCCGTAGGAACCTTCATTAGGCGTAGACAAACAAAACTCGCTCTTTTCCGAGTTGTAAAAGAATACATTATTTGCAAAAAATAAATTATTCCACTTGGATTTCATTTATTTGTTTTATAATTTTTTTCCAAGCAATACAAAATTATCAACACTTGTAAACACTTTCACATTCACTTAAAATTGCACGTCTTCTTGATACTAATAGAGGCCATATTCAATGTCAATGTCATGTCAATCAATGACAACAAAGAAAAATAAGCACATTCAAGAAAAAAAAAAAAACCGTAAATTTTTTATTTTTTAGGTGTCAGACTTTGTTTACAGTCATTTTCAAACTGTTCAAATTGAAAACGATGAACGATTCGATTGAACGATACGACGATGATGTTATATGAAGCAAACTAAAAACGAGATCGTTTTGTTCAATCGTTTCGACGACTATCGTTTCAAAAATTACGCGATGAGAGCCCTGTTTTTTCTTAGCTTCGATTTCAGTAAAGCAAAGTAAAGTAGGATATTTAGCACGCAATAACAACAACTACGTTCTACTTGACACTTCGAAGACTCACATAGGTGTTGTAATTACATGCTGGAAATCATGTAAAAATGAAGTTTTACTTTGGTTTGCTGAGATCATGGTTAAAAAAAAACACGCCTAATGTCGATTTGTTTCAATCAAACTGCAATGATTTTGACGTGTCGGCCAACCTTCCGCTTTTTTACTAAATTGACCATGTGAGAAACATGGGAATTTAAGATTGATGCCAGAAATGTACACATATCCAGCGGTTAACTTTGAAACATAATATTTTTTATTTGTCATAATGTAAGCGAGACGCACGAGAACTTCAAGACGCTTAAATACGAATGGCAAATCGTTTTGAATAAGCGGACTTTGCGGAATGAGAATGTGTGCTTTTTAATATTCCCCTCAAAATCGTCTCTTGCATGACATTTTATTTGAAATGCTGATGAACATCAAATCAAACGCGATCCGTTACAAAGTTTCGGTGCATTGATGCTGCGCAACAAACTATAACTTTCTATTTCAAATTGTGTAGAGGTCAGCCCGGAATATACAAAGAATTCTAAAATTCAACTAATCCCCATAAAGTTTTTTTCAACTGCGCTACCTCTCGCGAATGTCTGACAAACATCCGAGAGTATAACTATCTTGAAATAGCTTCTCAATTGGCCGTTTGGAGTCGGCATAAAATTGTAGATCCCTTCCATTCGTTTCAAACTTGAAAAACTCCCACAAAACGAATGATTGTGAGAAGCTAGGCCTAGGTTTGAGAGACGAAAAGACACCCGACAAGGGTGGTCTGATTTGAATATATCTCGAATCGGTATACCTACTTTACTTTTTTTACCCGGCTTTACTCGTCCCTTTCGTATTAAGTCCTGCTCACATTTCGCAAAGTGCTTTGTTTGGACAATATCCATTAATTATTTTAATTATTATACAACTTTAGAAATAGCGTTTGATTTTATGTTTGAAATGGAGGTGGTGCCACAACCCCTTTTCCTATCCCCCTTACGTTCTACAAAGTACCACCTATAGGGTCCAAAACTATCCTTTCTTTCAAACTGGCAACAGCCATACCCATCCACAAAACTTCGTTCAACTCGGTAGAGCTGTTTCAGAGATCGACAACAGTGCCACCTATCAGGTCGAAAAGTATCCTATTGGAACCAGGCATACGCATCCAAAAAATATCTGCTGGTGTGCGAGTCTCGCTATTAAAGACACGTTTTCTTTACCAAATGAGAAAATGTGCTCAGAGGATTCGACAACCTTTAGACAGAATCTGCATTCAAAGGTTCATTTTGTTGAGGTGAGGTCTAGGGCCATACAGTGACTTGTGAGGAAACCTTACCATACTGAGCCTAAGGATTTCCTTAGGTTTAGGAGTAAGGCTTAATTAAATCGTTTGGATGGTCTTAGACCAGGGATATGTTCCCAGTGTTTAAGACAAGTTGTGTTTCCCAATCATTAATTTGCCTTAGCGCAGTAGTCCAATTGACTGTGCAGTATGGTTCTGGTCCGCACAGAAAAGATTCGGAACCAGCCCTAGCTAGTTTGTCTGCATGTTAGTTGCCTGCAATACCCTGATGACCAGGCACCCAGCCAAGCCCTACCTTGTGACAGAACTTAACTCTTTTGGAGTCCATTGTATTGGACGCCAAAGCTAGTAAAGCTGATGACTGATAATAATGGCCTCAAGTGCTGATGTTGGGCAAGTGCGCATAGCACCTGTAATGCTGATGCAGGCAATTCGCTGAAGCTTCTGAAGCTGTACGATCTAAACGAAGCGATCAACTTCAACCTCGAGTTCATAGGGTGTCGTAAGTAGATTGCTCAGTTCAACATTCTATTCAATTTCGTTCCTAAAGCCTTAAGTATCTGTTGGCCAGTAGGTCGGCTTGCCCGTCGAGTGGAAATCGCAACCATACCTGCCCCATAGAGCAATCTTCCTTTTTGCGAGATGTATCTAGAACCCCAGAAGGCCAGAACATGTGTTTCGCATTTAAAACCGCCGCCAATAGTGCAATTTGGTTTGAGCGATTTAAGCAAGAATAATCACTTTTTTCAAGCGCGGAACGCGGTTGACAGTAGATAGATGAAATTCTAGGAGTACGCTTACTATTTTTTACTCGAATCGTGCACAGTTGCATAGTTTCGAACTCTAGGTATCTTAAGGTCTTCGTATTGTTCATTGCAGTCTTTAATAAACAAGGATGATCCACCTCTCGCGTTTCCCGAAGGGTGACAAGCGTGGAAGTCATTAAAGAGCGAAAGTCCACGCCTTACCAGGATATTCTTATCTTCTTCCGGTTTTTGCTTCTCCTTCTTGATGATATTCACGGCATCAAGAATCTTAAACCCTTTGGCTTGGAGGTCGTTTATTACCTCTTCTTTGGTACACGACGGGTGGAGTCCGCTTGCTACAACAAGATGTGGCCTTTCTAACTTTATTTCGAAAGTATACATCTTCTCAGTATTTAGCTTTTGGGACACTGCCCGGTATAGTATTCGTGGTTATCGACGTTGATTTTCCACGCCTTATTCCTCAAAGATGTAACCTAAAATTTCGATGTTATCTTTTCTTTTATAGGAGGCTGTGTAATTTATTTTACTGGTGAAGTATAGGTACTCATAACATTGCTATTATCACATAACATAATACAACCAATGCCTTCAGCCTTCAGCGAGAGGGAACTAGGCGAACGTTTTCCAAAGCAAACCTAGTGAATATACTGTTTGATGCATTTGATGATGCAAAACAAGACGCATTTCGCTGCATTCTAGTCAAAGCTTAAGCGAAAAGATCGACTATGTAAGGACATTTGTGCAAAAATCTTACATTGGAAGCAATAAAAAAAGATAGAGAAGTTGATGTTTCTACAGTCTCTGCTGGTTCACTCAAATCCGAAAAGCTAGAGGCTTTTTTAATTTTCACATTAAAAGATAAATGAAAGATGAACAATCCACCTTAACTCCAATTGTGCTGCTCTGGTACCACTGTACCTACAATAAATAGACAAAGAGACTTCACTTTGGTGTGATATGATTTAGCTTTTTTTTAGTTTCCACGTTTGTGAGATTTACAACTTCTTTAAGCCAAATATATGCAAAGTCAGCTTTGAGATTAACCGTTTATGGCCCAACACTAAAGAAGGAAATAATTTCTTATCTGCACACGATTTCTCACATACATGAGGTAAACCGATCAAGAGATTCGAGTCAGTAAAAGACGAAGCCTTGGCAAAGATTGTCGTATTCAGCAGAAAGTTCGATAGTTAAATTATGAAGAAAGCTACAAGACTGGAAGCTCCTGATGGGGGCTGGGGTATCCTCGTGTGCTTCGGAGTGGCCCTACCACTGGTAAGCAATAAAATCTACTATCTACCTCATCCCAAGAAGGATATTATTCACGTTCTTTTACAGATCTGCGCTATGGGATCCATGCTATCGTTCGGTCTCACATTTGCCGACTTCCTCAAGAGCATCAGTGCGGAGACGAGTGCTGTTGCTACCATTACAAGTGCTTTCTATGCAGCCCTAAGCATTTCGGGGCTTTTCACAAGTAGCCTCTCGAAGAAGTACTCACTAAGATCTGTCGGACTGGTTGGCGCTTTAGTCTACGTCGCTGGATCTGTGATGCAAATCTTTGTCACATCTACGTTTCAATTAATGGTGGCCTTCGGTTTGATGCAGGGAGCAGCCTTCGGTATCATCATCCCCATAGCCTATACAGTTTTTAACACATACTTCGTGAAGAAGCGTGTCATGATGATGGCCTTTACCCAATCCCTTATCGGGGTGGGAACCATGTTCTATCCTGTTGTCGTGCAGAAACTGAGTGAGTGGTATGGGTTCAGAGGATGTCTCATCGTCCTGTCCGCCATCAGCAGTCACTCTATTTTGGGTATGTTGATCATGCAGCCAGTGGAATGGCATATGAAGCGAGTTGCGGTGGTCGAGGAGGAGTTGGAAAACGCATGCGACGAGGATCCAAAACGTGGGGAGCCTCTGCTCAAAGGCAGTTCAAATTCCCTTGCTCTCCATCTTAATAAGACTCTTTCAAGTCGAACAGCGAGTATGGCCAGCTTGAGTAATTTCAACACGGCCATAGCTGTGAATGATGAACTTGTTCCAAAGCAGGTGGATACGAAAAAGTCTTCATTCTGGCAACCTCTTGTAGATTTCCTGGACTTAACACTGCTGAAGGATCCGATCTATTTGAATATCGTTATGGGAGTTTCATTCGCCCATTACTCGGATGTAGCATTCTTCACCTTACAGCCGTTGTATCTGTTTGAATTGAAATACACCAAGGTAAGATTCATGTCGCTGTCATGGTCGTTATAACAATTCATGAGTTTTGTTTAAAGGAGCAAGTGGCCAATATAATTGCCATTGGAGCTGCTGCAGACTTGGGATCCCGTGTGTTTCTGGCGTTGAGCTCTATTTACTTTACATTCCCACCGCGGCACATCTATTTTGCTGGCTCGCTCTTCACAATTATCACAAGATTTGGTAAGTTACCCAATTTTGATTTAAATATTTGCAGATTCCTCTGATTTATTATCAACACCCAAGATAATAATTTGGTATAATCTCTGAAGATGCGCATTGCGTGGTAAATGTTCCCACTACTCATGCAAAAATGTGTGTTCAGTTTTTATTACTGACTTTATTGCAGGCAAACAGTTAAGAATAATTTTTAGAATAAATCCTTTTGTTAAGAGCACACTTCTAATCTCTACATTTTATCTCAAGGTTGTTCTTCTGGATGAGTAGGTATCTCAAAGCTCGTAAGACGAAACCTAACAAACCGATTAAAAAAAAAAAAAAAAAGTTTTGTGAGTTTTGCATTTTTGGAACTAATGGAAGGGATCTACAATTTTATGCCGACTCCAAACGGCCAATTGAGAAGCTCTTTCAAGACATTTATACTCTCGGATGTTTGTCAGACGTTCGCGAGAGGTAGCGAAGTAGAAAAAAACCCAAAGTTGGAATTTGGGTTTTTGCGGGATTCGAACCTGAGACCCCTCGCTTAGTAGTCCAACACACTAACACTAAGCCACTGCGACTACAAACCGATTAAATGCGTTTTATTTCACCATACAATGGAAGTTTGCCTGATTGAATATTTGCCATATATTTGCCATGCCACATTTACTACAGAACCTTTTAACCATCAAAGACAAACCTCTGCTTTTAACCACCTAAAACGAAAAATTCAAATAAAAAAATCACTTGTCCTTTTCCTTACAGCGTTCTTAAAAGTGTTCGACTTCACTCAAATGGCTATTGTAACTGCTTTGCTGGGATTCCTAAAAACTTGGGTACATGTTCCTACGACATTGGTGTTTGCAGAACATCTGCCAAGGGAAAGGTGAGTCATTTGAAACAATTTCTCTTCCAAATAATTTATCCCACTTTTGATTGTAGATTTGCTTCAGGATATGGACTATTTATGTTCCTGAGTGGAATTAGTGCTTTCGCAATTGCTCCGTTTGTAGGCTACTTGCGCGATAAAACAAGGGATTATGCTCTGACCTTTCACTTTATAAACTTCTTTATGGCGTTGTGTGCTTTTCCATGGATAATTGAGTGGGTCTACTTAGGGTTCAGAAAGCAAAAGACGAATGTTATAAAACAACAGGAAGTTCTAGAAATGAAGAGTGAAAAAATGGTGCAGTAATGCCGCAAATACGTCCCCTGAAAGTAACACAGTTCTATGTGACTTGACTGTTGTGTGGAGATATCGGCGTTTGAAGTTTTGGGTGATCTGTTTTGGCATTTTAAATTAATATTTTCAAATAATAATTATGCAGAATCATAAAAATGTACAAAATAGTAATTATAAATGTTAAATTTTGCCCGCACGGTCGATAGTTTTCTTTATAAATTGAATTTAAATTTTGATACAAAGTGCTATCAGCCAATACGGTGTGAGGAAAGTTAAAACAAAGTCCTATGTACTACAACATACATTTTATAATTAGACTATTGTATGAATATCACTCGTAATTAATGTTTATGCATTTTTATATATATAAAAAACCCTATTAAAAATAATCTTTGAAAAGAAGCCATTTAAAAAATGACAATTATTATAAATTTCCTTATTTACCTTGCCTGAAACCTGTAACCTGTATTTGTGATGAACATAGAACTTTTTTTGTGTTATTTTTGAAGTTAGATAGGTAGTTAAAATTACAAAATCCTATGTGAGAATTTCAAAAACACAAAGTGCTATCACCATATATCTTAATGTTAATAAATTTTCAATATGATTGAATGACAAAGTTCTATGTACAAATGTTGTTGCATAGAACTTTGTTACAGCAAAAAGTTTTAACATTTTGTAGGATAGAACTTTGTTTTTCTTCAGATTTGGTATGGTACGAAACCTTAAGGGCCCCGTTATTATACTCGAACGAAAGTGCTCTCGAAGACGAATCGTTTGATACGAAAAACTCATTTTTGACCAAAATGGCTTATAGAACGGTGTTACTTTGAGGGGACAAATAGTGTGAGTTTTTATTTTTGTGACGGGGGAGCTACAATTTAACGCTGAATTCGAATTGTCCGAACTGAGAAGATTTATTTTTGCATAAAAATTGCAAAACATGTTAAACGACATGGTGGGTTTGTCTTTGTACTGTTTTGATGGTAGTTGATTGAATCCAGTGAGATTTAACGAATCCAACCAAATCGTGGGCTTTATACCAATTAAGACTAATCGTTTTGGATGATTCTGGTTCTGTCCACAATAATCAGTCGTGTCTCGTGTGTTGTATTTGGGAAAGTAAGAAATCTTTAATTTTCCTGAAGTTTTTATTGCGATATGATAAAGGAAATCGAGTATATTCGTGCGTGTTGCCAAGCGTTTATATTATGCAAACCATTGACATAAAATGTATGGATATGGGCTGCTAGTGAAATGTCATGTATTTAATTGTTTTGCTCCAATAATCATGATCTACCTCATTTGCAATATACCTATGCTTGCGCACTTGCAATGGTTCCTAATTTTTGGGTTTTTTACCAATTCCCTTTTGGTGTCATTTTTGCTAAGTGACAAAAATATGCTAAAGATAAGATTAGACTGTATGTCAAGTGATCATAAAATGCCAATTTCTGACAGTTCTCCTGTCAAAATATGGTCATACAATGTAATGGGCATATCGCATATCTCATTTATGCTCTTATGATCTAAATGCCAAATATGACCAGACTGATTTTGACAGATAAAAATGCCCAAATAGCGTTTGGTGTAATCGGACAGTAAGAATACGAATGCCAGCATAAGCCCTATTATGCCCATATGCACTTTATACTTATTTCTTTAAAAAAAAAAAATACTAGGTATCCACACGTAACGAATAATTTCAAATTTAACGAATAAAATTCTATGAACGTTGACAGCAACTTTGCCGACAGCGGAAGTGGCTCATATTTTTTCGGAGTGTGTTGGTGAACCGGAGTTTTTGAAGTTTCGTGACATTTTTATCAATAAGAATTTCTAGATTTAGATTTAAAAAATATATATAGGTATATTAAAAAATCGAATTTCTATGTATCAATGGGGGCGTTTAAGTATCTAGTTTAATAAGTCTGACAGCTGTCTGACTAGATGTATCTTGGTTTTGATTATTTGATATCGGTCATATGAGCAGCTGTTCCACGTTGAAACGTTTGACGTTGACGTTTATGGAGGGGTAACCGACGAATCTAGTCAAGAAATTCGTGAATGGGTACTAAGTTGACAGTTCGGATATGTGGTTGACGCTGAAAAAGTGACGTTCCTGACCAATCTAGTTTTTGCGTTCTGGTTACATCTGATCCAGATCAATCTAGTCGACTTAAGATAACTAGATTCTTGAATGTGCCCCCTATAAGCACACAAAATCGTAAAAATATATCTTGTAAGCAAAGTAACGGCAAATCGGTCCAAATTGGTGGTCTCAGTATTGTGGTGTGGAGTGTCGAACCTAAAATGGTGAAATGAAAAAAACCCCTTATTCACCAAACAAGTTCCACTTCCTGTTCTAATTGGAAACTCAAATCTGTCAAATGTCAATGTCTTCTGTCTTCTGTCATCTGTCAAGTGTAACTCACCGCGCTCAAATTCTAGAACAACTATATCTAATTCTAGAACCATCCAGAATAATTGGAATATTAGCGATAGGTGGCAGAGCGAATATAAAAGGGCACGTTTGAGAAGAGGGAGATACAGTTCATTTTTAAGCATTTTACTTCGAAATAGTAATGGGTTGTGAAGATAATTAAGTGTAAAGTAATACAGTGGATTAAGTGAATGGGTTGAGTCGTTTAAGAATTGTTTTAAGTAGTTTTGGTACTTAATAAGTGAATAATTAGAAAGTGGAAATAAAGTGATTTTATTGGAAAAGTTAAACAAAATACTGTTTTATCTTTTCGAATCCCAGCCTGAATGTAACAGTATTGTCTCTGATAAGAACACCTCGGATAGGTATAAAAAGCTATTTGTTTTTTATTTTAGAGGTTTCTATATCCCTCGCGGACTGGCTTATAAAAAGTATGAAAGTACCCAGTAGAAGTAGTTATTGCACGCTGAAAAATCCGATACAAAAGTGACATAACGAAATCATAAACGAAAAATTCCGCCTTCCTTTTCGTTTTGCAGTACGCAGTAGCTGCTGCGAAATGATGGCGGAAAAGTTGGTAATTGTAGTAGATTGCTTGGTACAATTCTCCACTGTCTTTTCGCACACGTTTATTGTCCGGGACATTTGGCATTTGTACTGCAGTGTTGCCAGCTTTTATAAGAGGTGTGGAACCAAATAAAGAAATTTTGAAGCCGAAAATATCCAAACTTAAATATGAAAATTAAAACTGCACATTTTTTTGTAATATTAAACTCACAAAAGAAACCGAATTCGAAATTAATGTTCGATTTGGCAGCAGAAATCTGAAATTTAAAATTAAGATCTCAAATGCCCAATAATCGAAAAAGTTTAGAAATTATAAGTTATTTGAAAAGAGTACGTTCGAAATAGAACTATAAATTCCTAAGGATCCTAAAAATCGCCAAACTTTAATTAAAGTAAATAGGTAGCGTAAATTACGATAAATTCGAAATGACAATTTTAAGGAGCCAAATTGGAAATAAATAGCCAGTGCTGGTAACACTGCTATTTGTGTATCAGCTGATGGAACTGTCCACAAATTATTTTCCGCTTTCTTTTCGCACACCTTTCGCTTCGCTGTCCATTTGGAGAGGGAGACCTCACCACCAAAAAATTTGCTTCTGGAACAGCTGCGTACTAGGCTTTATGTAGTAGGTACCTATGCTATCGGACTGTATGTGTATCTTTGTCCCATACTCGAACACGACATAAAATATATTTTTAAAGTTTTAAGAAGGTTTCCTGTTAAGATGGTTTCAATTAAATGAAGCAACGGCCTTATATATGTTCAACCGCCAGCGATATGGGTGTACACAGAATCGCATCCAAGGATCAAAATATTTACTCATGTTCTCGTTACCTGCTGCACTATTATGACATGTCCTATCGTTCTACACAATCTGTATAGTTGCACCGTTGATAAGATCCGCAGCGAGCGGTTTTATGATCGCTTCCATCAGCAACTTAATGGCTTCCGAGAGATTTACAATTCCGTAGAGATAACGATACAAAGCCATTCTGTGAGATTAACTTATCATCTTTGCAAAGAGATTCAAGCCCATCCATACGGCCTACCACAATAGAAACAATAGATCTCTTATCTTCGTCAGAATATTTCGCATATGAGATGAACATAGCGTTTATCCAAGTCAGTCGAAATCGGTAGCTTTTCACAGTCTGTCGCCTTTCTTGAATAGTTTAAGAAATAATATTTGCCTGTGAAAAATATGAAGAGATCAACAAGACTGGAAGCTCCTGACGGCGGTTGGGGTATCCTCGTCTGCTTTGGCATGGCCATGCCATTTGTAAGTACACTTATGTGGTTTTCCATTGGGACCACCAGAAATCTTTTTCAGATCTCAGATTTTGTCGGTGCTCATGGAACGCGCAACGAAATTGATCTGCTTTTGTAAGATTAGTGCGTTAATTGACAACAATATCAGCTGTTCAAATGGCATTCGTTTTTGGCAAAATCACAAATGGATATCGACCTGAAAAATGTTTCGCCTGTTGTAGATACAAATGAAGTATTATTTGTTATTTGTAGTCTTCAGATGACGGGGAAGACATAAAGATAATAATTCCTCCGATATAATATTCATGGCTATTTATGTATTTTGTTATTTTGGTTTTTACGAAACTTTGCGCATTTCTCTCGAAAGCAAACTTCTTAAACTGACGTAAAACAGCTGTGCAACTTATATTGGTGTGTGTAGATCTGAAAAATATCGAGATCTGCAAAAAGTGATCCGAATAGAAAAAAATATTGATTTTTCTGCCTAATGGAACGCGAAAAGTGATTTAGATCAAAAAAAAAGATTGATTTTTGGTCCCAATGGAAAACCACATTAATCAATAGCTATAAGGAAGGAACTTATCCTAGTTTATTCTCTAGATCTGCGGGTTAGGTTCCATCCCCTCATTTGGCCTTATATTTGCCGACTTTCTCAAAAGCATCGGTGCCGAAACAAGCGCCGTTGCTGTCATTACAAGCGCTTTCTTTAGTGCGTTCAGCTTTGCCGGACTATTTACGAGCATTCTCTACAAGAGGTATTCACTAAGATCTGTCGGATTGCTGGGCGGTGTGCTTTACTTCATTGGATCCGTAATGCAAATCTACGTTAAGTCAACATTTGAATTGATTGTGGCCTTCAGTTTGATACAGGGAACAGCTTTCGGACTGATAGTCCCCACATCCTACACGACCTTTAACAACTACTTCGTCAAGAAGCGTGTGATGATGATGAGTTTCGCCCAATCGCTCATCGGAGTGGGCACCATGTTCTATCCAGTTGTCGTTCAGAAGCTCAGCGAATGGTACGGGTTCAGAGGATGCCTGACGGTATTGGCAGCTATCAACAGTCACGCCATATTGGGCATGATGATCATGCAGCCAGTGGAGTGGCATATGAAGCGCATTGAGGTGATCGATGAGCAAGTGGAAAATGCTTGTGATGGTGAAAACAATCGCTTGGAGCCTCTGCTGGAAGGTGTTGGCTCACAAAACTCCTTAGACCTTCGCTTGAATAATAATCTGTCAAGCCGGGCGGCAAGCATTGCAAGTTTGGGCAATTGGACTGGAGCGATAGTAGTGAGCGATGCATCTGTGGAAATGCAAGGACATCCCAAGAGCACTTCTTGTTGGCAAGCTGTTGTCGATTTTCTGGACTTGACGCTGCTGAAGGATCCAATCTATTTGAACATTGTTTTGGGCATTTCATTCGCCCTGTACTCGGATATAGCTTTCTTCACCCTACAGCCAATGTATCTGTTTGAGTTGAGTTACACCAAGGTAATGATCGAGGTCGCAGTGAACTTCGCCATCACGATATTATCTTGACGTGGAAAGGTTTCTTAATTCTGTCTTTTTAGGCGGAAACTGCTAATATAATTGCCATTGGAGCTGCCGCTGATCTGGGTTCACGTGTATTTCTGGCGCTGAGTGCTATTTTCTTTACAGTCTCGTCGCGGCATGTGTACTTAGCTGGCGCGTTCTTTACGGTTATCTCAAGATTTGGTAAGTTTACCTCTATTTTCTTAGCTGACATGTTTGCAGACACCAAACATTTTACAAAATCCATCATGAAGTGTGCTGCTACGTTGTGTTGATAAAAATAGTTTACGTATGTGTTTATATACCTATACATACATAACTGTGTAAAAGTGTGCACAATGTTAAATGCTAATGTTAAATTTCTTAAATTTTGAATATATCTGTTTAATAACCAAACTAAAAACCATTTTTTGCATTTATTCTCACAGCTTTCCTGGAAGTATTTGACTTCACTCGCATGGCCATTGTAACTGCTATAATGGGGTTCCTACGAACTTGGATACATGTTCCACTTCCATTGGTGTTTGCCGAATTTTTACCCAAGGAAAGGTAGGTCTTTCAAAATATATGTTCCATTCAAAAGGCTGAACACAACATTTGGTTTTGGTTACAGATTTGCTTCCGGATACGGACTGTTTATGTTCCTTCAAGGAAATATTACCTTTGCAATCGGTCCGATTGTGGGATATTTGCGTGACAAGACAAAGGATTATGTGCTCACATTTCACTGTTTAAACTTCTTCATGGCACTATGTGCTGTTCCATGGCTGGTTGAGATATTCTACTTCAAATGCCGAAGACAAAATAAAAATAAGGAACCAGAAGGTGTTGAAATGAGACCTGTGCAAATGGTGCATTAGATTTAAATATTTCCTGGCTTCGGTTTTTATACAATAAACATTATAAATAATAAGCAAGTTTTATTGGTACCGTGCTGTACGTAGTCTTCGTGGATTCTATATTTGATTATCATTAGATGACTAGATAGATAGGTAGATTGTAGGCTTCTTAAAGGAGCCTATTGTGCCTTCCCTTGTAAATTATTAGAGCCATATTTTCACTCCAGAGACCGTCAGGAAGACAAGGATCTTCTCTGGGTGTATATTCGCAAGAGATGCTGAATTAACGACTTCATCACCAACGATGTTTTTCCTGAGACGACAAAAAGCCGGACAGTCTGTAAGAGAGGACTCGCCACTCTCGAGACAAAGTCTACAGATGGGATCCGATACGATATACAAGATTGGTTCCTGATGTAGTTCCTGAAATGATTTTTGCTGACTCCGCAGAAGGGTTCAGGTCCGATGAGTGGAGTGGTTGCTCCGATTTTAGCCAGTGAGTCAGTCGATTTGTTACCCTCAAATCCTGTATGGGCTGGAATCCAGTGGAGGATGACTAGGGTTTTCTTAGAAAGTTCATAGATGGTTGAGAATGTTTCTAAGACGAGTTTGGATTTGATGACAGATGAGTCAAGAGCTTTGAGAGTTGCTTGGCTACAGGGCTGTAGCTAGAGTAGAATTTGAGGTAGGGCAACATTGGTTACAGGTAGGGCGAAAGTAAAAAAATGATCATAATTGATCTGCCCTCGAAGCACGGACTCCTAAATTGACCTCAAGGTCAGTGATGTACATTCAATAGCTATTCGTGGACAAATAATTTCTGTGACAGAGCATGAGCATGGATCTAAGAACTATTAAATCTTCAATGATGAAGAACAAGCGAATAATATGGTTGGACTTTGGATGTAAAAGGTTTTTCAACAGGGACGCTACAAAAGTAGAGCGACAGGGACAGCAAACGACGCCGAATTTCTTGCCGCTCGACATTTCTCTTCAGTAAGGTTTGCCATTTCATGATGGAAAGATAAACGAGCCAACAACGTGTCGAAATTATTAAAATTTACTTACAAGAACTAAAGCCGCTTGACCACCAGAAGCGTCATTTGTTCGTGAAACAACTTGAAAATGATTCGGATTTTCATCGAAAAATCATCTTCAGCGATGAGGCTCATTTCTGGCTGAATGGCTTCGTCAATAAACAAAATATGCGGTATTGGTCAGGCAGCAATCCACACGTACTCCATGAGTTATCATTGCATCCCGAAAAAATTACGGTTTGGTGTGGTTTATGGGCCGGCGGCGTCATTGGGCCGTACTTCTTCCGTGATGATCAAGACCGGCACGTTACTGTGAATGGGAATCGCTACTGTTCAATGATGACCGAATATTTTTGGCTCCAATTGGATGATATGGACTTGGAGGAAATATGGTTCCAACAGGACGGCACCACAAGCCACACAGCGAATGTCACAATCAATTTATTGGAAACCAAGTTTGGAGAACGTGTTATCTCACGAAATGGTCCAGTCGCATGGCCGCCTCGGTCGTGCGATTTGACGCCGTTAGACTATTTCCTGTGGGGCTACTTCAAGTCTATGGTCTATGCCAACAAGCCAGCGACGATTGATGAACTTCGTACGAAAATCGAACGTGAAATTGCAGCAGTATCGGCCGATTTATGCTTGAAAACCGTCGGAAATTGGGTTCAGCGCCTGGACTTCTGCAAGCGTGCCCGTGGTGGCCATGCAAAAGAAATCGAGTTTCATACATAATGGCATCGAACGTACTTTCACAGAAATAAAGAATTTCATTGATATCCAAAACCGTTTTTGTTTTATTTAAAATTTGTATCGCTCTTATTGAAAAAAGCTTTGCGAAAGTGACCCCAGCCATTCTCTCGTGACCCATTGACAGCCTTTGAGGCCTATTGATTGCAGCTAAAGTTGAAATCGTAGATTCGCACACTGTAGTTCTACATCCTATGGTCGCTACAGATGCAAAAAGTTCATTTGAACGCCTCTCGCTGCCTGTTTCCATGGAACTAGGAGTAGCGGTTGTATTTTGTGCTTCCACCTGTTTTGCGCAGTGAGGTTCTTCGTGGTCAATTCGCTCTTCAACTTTTCGTTTTTTTCCAAAGAAAGCCCGTATATCCGTCGCGAAATCAATGAATCTTCAATTTATAACAATAAAAATAACAATTGTATTGATTTTTGACTAAAACACTCTTTACCGTACACTTCACTTAACCAAACTACAAACAATCATAATCAATCTCTAGCTAATGTTTATTTTAGTTTAAAAGGAGATTCCCCGGTCTAGGTATGGGGAATTCCATCTGCATCACAGATATTCGGGTCTATCACAGAATCCGTCGTATTCGGAATTTTGCTACGAACCCCGAAAGAACTGTTACAGAATCCGTCGTAGGGGAATTTTGAAATTCGTAGAAAGTGGTATCACTGAATATACCACGTTCTACGAATTTCGAAAGCAAAAAATGTACCCTGCAACGGATTCTGTGATGGTTCTTTCGGGGTTCGTAGCAAAATTCCGAATACGACGGATTCTGTGATAGACCCGATTATAATTAAATAGACCCATCCCTTCATGGCGCTTCAAATGCCATCTATACACAGAATAACGAATTATTATAATATGAAATGAATGTCACAAACTGTGGTATGTGCGGAAAAGTTTAGATAGGTACCTATAGCTACAATTTTTTTATCTCAAACTATGAACAAACAATTTAATTATAATAATTTATCTTAGTTTTTGGTATTTTTAAGGTAGGGCATTATTGTTTTAAGGTAGGGCATTGCCCCACAATGCCCCCCCCTAGCTACGGCCCTGCTTGGCTATCTGAGAATATGAATATGGTTTTTCCAGGTGTGTTAGAAGTCAGCCTGGAATATGGATATATTTTTTTCCTAAGGCTGACTGACAAGTTCACCGATGGTTTGACTCACCGTAGATTCCAGAGCCAGTCCCTGATTCCATCTTAGAACCGTCTGTTAGATGAGTTGAGATGACTATAAGGCTATGTCAAATTATGTGTAAAAATATTGGATTGTATTTTGTTTTCCATTGGGCAAATAATGTTTTTTTTTTTTTTGATTCGGACCACTTTTTGCAGATCAATATATTTTTTCAGATTAACTTTGCTTGTCAAAATACGCGAATAGACTTTTAAAGGACTATTAACATGAGAGCGAATTGCTAATAGGCGAATTGCGAACAAACCCATTTAACTGAATTTATAAATTCAAAATTGCCATTTGTTCTATCACAAAACCATTATATTTAATTATTTCAGGACACATCAACCTTAAACAAGCAAATTGAATCGGCATTTCAGAACCATCGATATGCCCAAACTGCCAGGAGGAGGAGGAAGATACAGAACACTTCCTCTGCCACTGTCCAGCTACAGCGAGGCTACGTAACAAAATTCTGGGAGCACTCCTGATACCAGACCTTACATGCCTCAGAAATGTGGAACTAAGCGACATCATGGAGTTATCCAAGCGAACAAACAGATTCGCTGAAAACACAAGCCCTACACACAGTGACTACTCATAATTTAACCAACTATGTCCAACCGTTTACAGAATAAAACTGCATTTACACTATCACGCACGCGCATTTTTGCACGAGACGGGACAGAGAGATCCGTTTGTCCGCAGTCAATGCTAATAAAGGCGTAGGAATGAGATCACAAGTCAGACGCCTAAGGTGTCATGGATGTACTACCCATAATTATAGATACGTAAAGCGGAAGTTCCGGCAACCAACATTTCTGCAATCAAATGAAAACATTTCTATTTCCGATTTAAAATTATGTGAAATGAGAGTGTTAATTAGTTTCAGTAAGTTAAACCAACAATTCATCAATCATTTATACGAAATAAATAAATAATATCTTCCGGAAGTCATTTTGTTTTACAGGAAAACGAAATTTCGTAAACCATCGCTATAAAAATATCAACATGCATAGCTTTCCCATAATTCCTACCACGTAAATAAGATGGCCGACGTATATAACGTATCACGTTTTTTTGCGTGTTAGGTAATGCTGTTTAGTATTGGGCATCCCTTTAATTTTCCGTGATAGGAATGTGTGACCGTGTAAATGCACTATAAGAGGGGACCACAACGGGTCCCCCAGCGGCCTCAGTGAAAAGTGAAAAACTCAACCATTATATTTAATTAATCTAACATCTAATACAAAAAAAAAACATGAATCTCAATTGAACAGCTAAATTAACAATTACAGCAATTTTCCCGCGAATTGTCACACTTTATTCAGAACCACGATTGAAAAATTCGTTCGAACTTAACCTTTAAAAATGAAACTGATACGCGGGTATCTGCGACCAAAAAAAGATTTCATGTGAATGAAGTGTCAGAAACAACGAATATTCGCGTGTTCGCAGTTCGCAATTCGCTCTCATGTGAATAGTCCTTAACATCCCCGATTATAAATATAATTCTTTCTGGTTCCACCCTGTACTCTAAAATGATTAGCTACCTACTATGCGAACCTACCCTTTACGGAACGTCAAAATCATCTGTTCGTTTTGTTGATAATTTCGCCCACCGATGACAGCTGGGTGGTGAAAAGTCGAAAACAAAAATTAAAGATTAGCTTCGGTCATCGCTTTTCCTCAATTTTCACTTGTGTTTTCTTGTTTTTAAAGTTTCATCCCAAATTGTAGTTCTCCTTGAACCCTAATTCCTAAACGATAGCTTAGCACAATGCTCAATCAACTAAAAATTATATTCCTTAGCATAATTGGTTTGTTTCGACGTGCTATGTGCTGTTTTTCAAGGCGCCGAAAGCCGTCCACGTCGGATTCGGAACCCCTGCAATGTGTCAATGTCGTTGCCGAAAATTACCCAAGAAAATCCAATCATCAAGTAATAAACATCAGTTGATCAATGTTTTTTCCTGTTCGTCAGATTTTCGTTTTTCTACTTTAAGGGTAATGACCGAGATTGGAACTCCTGGGACGATAGTCCACGTACCGTCGAAGAACACATTGAACAGTATCGACAGAAAATTGCCAAACCTTCAACGCCAAAAGAAGAGGAACCCGAACCAGATTTTTTTAGTGTAACTAATTATTGTTTGGCCTAATTTCCACTAGTGCTAATTTGTTTCTTATAGGAAATGACACCAAAAATTAAACCCCAATTAAAAGTTTATCTTGGTCAAGATACAGCTCAAGATAAACGTGACTTTTCGCGACTGGAAGCGAAAACTGATGTTCCAATAACAGCTAATGTAAGATCATAACCAGATAATAACTTCGATCACTATGTTTCAGTTAATAATGTTCTTCATATTTTGCAGGCCGATCTGGAGGATTGGATGGAAGAGGATCCAGGTGGTTGGGAGGAACTTGACACCGAAACAACCAAACAATTAATTAGAGAGAAACGAAAGGAATTGCGCTACCAAAAGCATGCTAATCAAAAGTCGAGAAATAATGGAATTGTTAATGATAGTCCTAGGCACGAAAGTATTGGTTCGAGAATCGGCTCCAGACAGTCGTAGTAGTAAGAGTGAACGTGCATTTATGTTTTAAGCGCATCCGTATGCATAATTATAGTTAATTCGTTTGTTTTTGTTATTCTTTTCTATTTTAGTAACAAATTCATTGCCCCAACCGTTGCGGTGGCGATACAAAAAGTTTGTAATATTAGCTAACTTTGTCCCGATCTCAAAACTATGGAAAATGTACAGATACAACTCCAAAACGTATCGCAAAAGATGATAATTTGGCTAATGAATTAAGTCGAATTATGCAATGGATAAAATCCACAACTTCTGGAACCTTAAATTCCGTTCTCGCTCACATTGACATTTCAGATCAACTGTTTGTTCTACGCTGTACTCACCTTAGAAGATTGGGTGTAAGAAGTCCATTGTAATGCAAGTCATGTGTTTATGTTCTAAGTACTGTGGAAACCAGGTGGTAGATTACTTATAACGATGATTGCCTGGAGATATCGTTTTTGAAATGTTGATGACCAAAATAGTTTTTTTTTTTTTTGTAATTATCGACAGTTCATTACATTTGGGTAGCATGGACTAAATGACGATTTCACACTCGTAATTTTGGCAATAGTTGCCAGTTTTGGAGGTCTATCGTTTCGACTAGGGCCGTTTTAAAAGGCACGTGATTATGGCCGAGGAAACTCGATTCTTCTTGTTCTTAATCTTGTGCCGACAAATATTTTGCGGTTGTTGGCCACCTGCTTATGTTTTCCAATATCCATCCAAATGAGGCAGTTGGCCGAGGCCAATATAAGAAAAAAGTCTTTAGCTAAAGCCTGACTTAACAAGGTCATGACTTATGATTGTTTGCAATGAACAAATAATATGGAAGCTTGAAAGAAAATTGTTGACTGATATATTTTCAATATTGGTAGTCGCAGTGGCTTAGTGGTTAGTGTGTTGGACTACTACGCTAGGGGCGAGGTTCGAATCCCGCAAAAACCCAAATTCCAACTTAGGGTTTTTTTCACTGCGCCACCTCTCGCGAACGTCTGACAAACATCCGAGAGTATGACTGTCTTGAAAGAGCTTCTCAATTAGCCGTTTGGAGTCGGCATAAAACTGTAGATCCCTTCCATTCGGAATGGTTCCCTTCACACAAAACGAATGGTTGTGAGAAGCTAGGCCTAGGGTCCCTCTGGACCTGTTGCGCCAACTATTTATTTAATTATTTTCAATATTGCCAGGAAATAATGCTTTTGGAAATGAGAGGCCATTCAATAACGCCTAGAGTCTCGACAAAAGAGCGTGAACTCATTATCTAAAAATCAATTAACTTTGAGCTCATGAAGTCTTTAAATTGCATCGTTGATTATATATGAACGGTAATCGCAATAGCGATAATATATTGCTCGTAGAACAATCAGAGTTAAAATCAAACTGTCCTCCATTGTAAGTCTAATCTCGTATCATAAATATCAGCGAGGGTTGGATTTATCAATTGTATGTTCCCACTGTTTATGACACGATTACAAACCGTATGCTTCTTTAAGTATATTAAGAACTCACAAATTGGAAAACTTAAAAGACACCCAATGTTTTCAGCCTTGTGTCATTTTATTGTTTATGACTTTTTGAATTGATTGCACATTTATTTGGGTTTTTGTTTTTATGTTTAGCAATTCTACTAGAACATTGTCATAAGTAGATTTACCTACGTAAGTAGTGTTTTTTTTTTTTTTTTTTTATCTGTCGCAAATCCATAGATCACCAGTTACAACTTTACAAACAAACAGAAATAAAACAAAAACAATTTCAAATTACCGATAGTTTGTTTTTCGCGTGATAGCAGCTCACGTTTGTTTGAAAAGTACTGCCTGTCGACGTATCAGTTAGTGGAATGGAAAAGACATGACTCTTTATTGTGTAATAAAATACCTATTTCAATTTAGAGTTATCTATAATCTATATACCTATTTTTAAATTATATATACCTACATAGAATAATTTTGCTCTTCGATTAAAATTATTATTTTGTTTTTTGTGTATTTCATTAACGCGTATTGAATATACATTTATAAAAAACGACACTGAATATGAATAAAGAAAAAAGAAAGTGACTTGAATTGTATTTCTTATGACTAAAAACAATTTTCGTCTGGTTTATAGTAGTAGTCGTATTTTCAATGTTTTTATTTTACAGTAAGTTCGTCCACTTCCAAGGCAGGGATGTTTCAGAAATACATTCTTTTCCGTTGTAGGAAATTTACCCGCCAAGGGTGCAGTTAGCATTTTTTTCCAAATTAATCTCTCCACTTCTTTATTCTTCATAACTTTAATATGATTTCATCGCCTTACTTAAAGCAATAATTTGTTAAAATCCAAGTCAATGAAAGCGTAGCCCTATTTACAAACCTGCCGAAAACGGTCGCAAACAACTGCATTTCAAATTCCTTTCAAAATAAGTGACCGTCCATTGACCTCTTTAGCTTAAGATAAACACTTCCTCAGCAACTATGTTGTTGGTTATCCTCCGTGACCAAACGAAAAGGAAATTGAAAATCAAAGACATTTTCCGCAAGATGCTATATAAAAAGTGACAAGAAAAAACCGCAAACCAATAACACGCTTCGCTTCAGATCCCACCTATTCGTTCAATATGAAAATACCTTCCCGTTTTATAAAAACCATCGGGAGACTGAGGTCTCATTTAGTATTATCTTGTGTTTCATCCAAAGGCCATGAAGTAAGGATATACAATCGACATGGTACGTCAGCAGTCGACATGGTTACGCCAAATTTTTCATCACTTTATCTAATTCGTAATTTCAGAATTCAACTCCTTTAATTTGTTTAACTCTTTGGAGTTTAGCACTTGGATATCAGGTTACGGAGAAGGAGTCCCAAGCACCAAATTTGCCTCTTCGACCTGGCGATTTGTTGAGAAGTCTCGATAAGCTAACATCCGATGTACAAGTAATTTACGCTCCACTTGACAATGCACCTTCAAAATCAGCCAACCGTAGGGCATATGACGACGAGAATCCCTACCTAGATCCTGGCTCAGAGAACGAATATGACCGAGCTTACGAGGACTTTGTAAGCAAATATTTTGCCCAAGGAGAAGAGGACTTGGAGTCTGACGAAGAATCTGAAAGATCCTCAAATTTTGAAGATGCAGTTCCTTATGAATCTCCTGCCGAATCCGATGAAACAGATAAGCCGAAATCGAAGAAAAAATCTTCGAAATCCAAAAAGTGTGAACGCGTGGAAATTGATGACCAGGACTGTGTTATATGTGAAGATCCAAAAACCAATGAGAAGTCCAAATCGTGTTCATATTCATCGGATGACAAGCCAAAAGGTTATCGATTCAGTAGGGAAAAGTCGACGAAGAGATCTAGAGACGATGATGATGATGATGATGATGACGATCGAAGTACAGAAGACGGGAGATCAATAAAACGGGAAGTGGTTCCAAAGAGTGATAAAATTCAACCGAGGCGGACAAGTATTAAGGCAATTGTGGCTTCTGCTGCTACTACGAAGAACAGTGTCGCTTCTAAAAGCACAAGGAAGAAGGAAGATGGCATGATTTGCTATTATTGTGGATCTGCCGCAAA
This sequence comes from Cheilosia urbana, assembly GCA_946477585.1. Classification (NCBI taxonomy): domain Eukaryota; kingdom Metazoa; phylum Arthropoda; class Insecta; order Diptera; family Syrphidae; genus Cheilosia; species Cheilosia urbana. Next base: position 3,357,283 of record OX297854.1, on the reverse strand, counting down.
ACATACACGTGAGTGTTTAGCTGATAGGAATAGTCCGAATAAGCACCGATTGGACGCATCCTCCAAGAATGCCTCCAAAACGAAGAAAGTTTTCAAGCGTATGGTAACCTATTCATTCAAAAGTGATGCAGACCCGAAAATAAATCAAAACTCATATGCGGTATTTCAAGGATACTAGTTATAATGTGTAAATGCCTTTTATAGTGTTTCTGTATTAATATTTTTTTGATTAAATGTTTTATTACTAATTAGTGTTTGCTTCGTTTGGGATTTCTGCGTTTCGTTGATTTGTTTCCTGGTTGTTTGTTTGTTTTCTTTCTTCGGATGGAGCTATTTAATGGTAATGGTAAATGGAAAGCGGCTGTTCTCTTTACTTGTTGTAATGGAAGGTAGTGGAATTGTATTGGAAGAATCTTCGGTGTGAGAAATTGCGCAGCATCACAGTACGGTGGTAACAAGCAAACGATTACGAAAGCTGTGGATCCACACAGAAACCAAATTGATCATTTTCTAAACGGAGCTAGGAACGCATTTAACTACCTAAACTTTACGGAGCAAACGTCGACTCTGATCTTAGCTTATACTTTGTGCAACAAGCCTTGGTAGTTTATTTTGCAACCAACAAACTCCAACAATGAAACAGTTGTGTACATTGGTGCTGTAAAGTTAATGTCTGCTTGGATTCCAAAAGAACTTTCTGTTCGTTCTCCACTGTGGAATGATTCTAAGAACGTTTACTATTCGACAAATAGAATATAGCACGCAAGTTTCCTGTTTGTCTGAATTGTTTATTTATTTCACTTCTCAGTATAATCAACTCCATTAATTATACACTTATTAGGCATTTCAGTTTACCTGAAAAAGCATTGTTTAATTTTTTTTATTTTTTATTTTTAAATATAAATTCATTCTAGCTCCAAATCAGTAAATATTTGAAACTTTTGTCATAATACTCGACACATACCTAATCTTATGACGATTGTTTTAATAGCTAAGCCTTCTTTAATTCTCATTCAAAAACTGAAATATTATCCACAATCAGGGCGATATTAAATTAATTTTTTTATTCAATTAGCATATTTCAATTGTATAATATAGTATAATACGACTTTATCATAAGATTTTGTAAATTGTTTTAAAAATGTCTGTATAAATGCATTAATTGTTGCACAGGTGTATTTTTTTTTCGAATTTATTGTTCAAATGGCACATGGGCAAAACATTGTTTTTATAATTGATTTGTAGCATAATACAAATTGAGTTTATTCGACTTAAATGCAGTACAAAAATTGTGTTTATTATTTTTTTTCAAGGCCGCTTTGCGATGAGGTAGGCTCGCCTTATTTTTATTAATTTTATTAATTTTGAAAAGTTAGTTATGTTTATACTGATATGAAAATGTTAACGAATGAAGATCATGGGTAAACAGTATTTCATAGAATTCATCCAGTAGTATGTAAATTTAAACAGGGTTACAATATTCATTTGGTTATGATTAAAGCATTTATTTGTATGCAAAAGCTCGTTTTACGGATGTGTGTGTTAGGCGTGTAATTAAACGGATAGAATTATTAGGGTGTAGTTAAAAACAGGGAACAAAATAAAATAACAAAGTCTGCTGTTCGTGCTTTGAGATAGGAAGCTCTATTCTCGAACATTTTTCACAAAAAATGGTAATTAAGTTGAAAGAAGGTGTAAACCAAGCACACTGTACGTTTTAAATGCTGCATTAAACGAGACTACTTGCTACATTTGCATCGAAATTCAGCTTCGACCCCGGCATTTTAAAATATGCTGTGCATCTTATTATAAACGATCATTTTCAGCGAATAAAATTGAAATCATTTCAAACAAGTGGAGAAGTAAGCATTTTTTCTTTTGATTGGTCATCAACGCCCAAATAAAATATTGACGCGCTGGCAGAAAATAGCTCGACTAATAGGTTGCACTAGTGGTGATCAAATTGTCGGCATAATGGTATCTGACATCTCTGCAGAATAACAACTACGGTGTCCCTACTGCTTGCCAAGTATATTGTTACTGTCATACAAGCTGCTTTTTGCCCGATCAACAAAACACTGGTTGGTTTGCTCAGTTAAATAAATAAATAAATAAATAGTTGGCGCAACAGGTCCGTAGACACCCTAGGCCTAGCTTCTCACAACCATTCGTTTTGTGTGAGTTTTTCATTTTTGGAACGAATGGAAGGGATCTACAATTTTATGCCTATTCCAAACGTCTAATGGAGAAGCTCTTTCAAGACGCTTATACTCTCGGATGTTGGAATTTGGGTTTTTTGTGGGATTCGAACCTGGGACCCCTCGCTTAGTAGTCCAACACACTAACCACTAAGCCACTGCGCCTACGGTTTGCCCAGTTTGCGTGTTTAAAATTGATACAAATAGAAATATAAATAATTTTGGGCTATCAACTCATTCCTAATTTAGAGAATAGCACTCCGGGACCACAAATCCAAAATCAAAAAATCTGCAGTCCGAGATAATTTATGTACTCAAAGTTAGAGCCACTTCAATGCGGAGCACCTGTATATTCTCTACAAAGGAAAAGTTAGACTAGGGCCTTAAAGTTACTGCCATATTTGTAGCTCGACACCAAACACCAACAAACCTAGAACTCTTTAAGGAAAGTCTATGAGCAGGCATCTCGGATTCTGAAGTTCGAGATGGCTAGGGCAACAGAATCTCTTCCCTAAATCCAGCTTGGGTTCGTGTAGCTATTATAGCACATATTATAATACACACTACGTGCCGTTAACTTAGTGACCGTATTCAGATAGATAGGTATTCCTTCTACAAGAGTATAATGATGAGTCACACTTGTGTGTGTCTTGGACTTTACGACTGAACTCCCTAATGTCCGAATTTCAAACTTCAAAGACATCGCAGTGTTTGCATATCTCCAAAAAAAGATTTATGATCATTGCTGCAGCAGCTTATAATTTCTGTAGCAGTAAGCACTTTCCTTTGTGTCTCTTAAATCTCTACTTGCAATTAGGCTGATTCGGTAGTCCCTCTACAAGTATAGTGATGACTGATGAGTCACACTTGTGTGTGTCAGTTTTATTTTTTGGGCCAATGCAAGGGACCTTTCTTATCGTGGACAGAACAGATAAGCTCTCTAATGCCCGAATTTCCAACTTCAAAGACATCGCAGTATTTGAATACCACCAAAAAAAGATTTATGATCATTGCTGCAGCAGCTTATAATTTCTGTAGCAGTAAGCACTTTCCTTTGTGTCTTGTAAGAACCTATTTGCAACTAGGCATACTGATTAAATCGACTTGGTCAAGCCTGAACTACACCGAAACAAAAGTGGGAAAAACTACAAGAAAGTGAAAATACCGAAACTCATCGCAAACACACGCATATGACATTTTCGAGAAAACATCAACATCTAAAAAGCCGAGGGAAGTGCAAAAATAACTTTTCCTTGAGAAACTGACGGGAATTATGCGATGAAAATGTCATCTAGCGGAAAGCCAGGAACAAATTCATTGAATGGATTTGTTTCTAGAGCTGGCAAAAAGTTAAAGCTGGAACATGCTCGAGCTTTGAACGCCTGTGAAGATTTTAAATTGAAAACTATAATACCGAGTGTACTATGGAAGAGTATAACCGATTTCTTCTACTTTTTTCTACTTTTTTTTTTAACTTTTGTTTTGATGTAGTTCAGGCTTAAGTCCCATCGTTCACATGCCCCCAAACATTTCCACCAGTACTTCGACTCGCTTAAGCCTGCCCTGATAAAAGTATGTAGATCATGTTAGAAAAAAGGAAGAGCCGGTATCCACAGAATAAGTATTCATACACGTTTAAGAAAACAACGATCTTGCTCAAACCGATAAACATGTGTTAAGTTCAGTTGAAATGGTATTACTTGTGGTATATCGTTGAGGTTTTCGTTTTAAAGAGTTTCCCTAACGCAAACTTTAGTAGAACAAAATAAATCTGTGAGTACCTAACTGAAATCAAACTAATGAGACAAATAATAATTTCGCTTAGCAATAAGTTTTGTGTTTTACATTTGTTTTTGTTTTTTTTTTGCTCGTTTTTTTATTCATAAATTGCATTATTATAAATTTAAAATACATTATGTTCACGCTTTATTACATAATTAATTAATCACTTTAAATACATATTTATATAATAATATATAATCATAATAATTACAGCACCTACACAAAATTAGGTTATTGTTTCTTTTTGTTTTCTCTTTTTTTTTTAAATTTAAAACAACAAACTATATTTATATAAAAAAAAAAGAAATGATAAACGGAAAATATAAATTTTGTTTAACTTGAAAGTGCTATTTTGTTGTATATATTTTTGACTTATTCCTTAGGAATACCAATTCCCGCTTGGTAGGGGGAGCTATAGGAAAGGATACACAAATTCCCTATTATGTTGTCCAAGTTGTAAGATAACAAGAAGCCGAATAGGTAGGTATCATATGGACTTTGACTTAAATTAAAGTGAATGTGTTCTTCTTCTTTTTTAGTTTTAAATTAAAAAAAAAAAAAATGTTTTTTAGTTTTAGTATTGCTTTGCACTTAATTGCTGTTAATATTATTTTGTACACTATCCATATTCGGAATGTAGTCCATGGCCATTAGACACGCAAACACAGTCATCACCATTTTTGGTTTAACTTCGGTGATATCCTCGGGCAGGGCATAGACGCGAGCACCAATTTTGCGGGCCATCGAAATGGCATATTTCGCATTGGCAAGGTTGTCCTGCAGAAACCAGTTTTAGAGAGGTGTTAGGAAATAATTTCAAAGAGGTGAGTCCTCATTAGCATATATTTACCTCCTGGGTGCCAGTGTGTCGCACAAGTTCGTAGTTAATGCTGCCCTGTTTGATCGAATCAATCAGATCGATGACGATCTTACCATCGGCGATCGCAGAATCGTTGAAGTTCTTTAAGCTGGTTGCCTTACCGCCAGATGCGAGTTTCTCGTTTACCCATTGCACGATCTCCATTTCGATAATTGGATTGCCAGTGTCAGCCAGGCGAGAGAGGATCGACAGGGTGTAGGCGCGCATAAGTTGCCAAATTAGAGCTGAAATAGATTCAGGTTGGTTATTTGTGCAAAATGCATGTGCAACATTTTTGAAAATAGACCTACCTAATGTCAAGGTGGCATTTCCGTCGTTCAAGTCCTGTCCAGCGATACCGACCAACGAGAACTTCAATTGTTTTCCCAATTCCACGGCATAGTTGCAGTTTTCAAGCTTCTCCATGAACTTCTTGCGTGGTGTGAATCTACTGTGCACTTTGCGCCATTCGACAATACCCGGCTTAATAATGTCAAACAACTGGAAGATCACTAGACCATCGGCCAAGTCAGAGTACAGCCAGTTGACATGTGGGGCAACGCCCATCGAATTCATCCAGTTTCTGTAAGCTAAGGAACCAAATTTAATTCTTGCCCATCGATTGCAACCTGGTTACAACTTACTTTTCTCTTCACGAGTCTCCTCGATTGTCTGAAGTCCCTCAATCTCTTCGGGCTTGTCCAAACCAGGATGATTGTTGAACAAATTGGCAACGAAAGCCAAATTCAATTTGTACACACCGTTGACGACATCCTGTGGTGTCAGGAAACTACGGCAGTGCAATTTTGCAGCCTGCTGCAACATGATTTCAGCTCTCGACGTCAATTCCGATTCCTATACAAGCACTCAAATAAATAAGGATCATATCACCATAACAAAACTCACCCTTAGTGCTTCCACATTCACTCCCGAGTCGTTTGGTGCAATCTGCTTCAGTAAATGTGTGTAAATCTCTGAATCAACAATATCGCTCTGGAAGTTTGTGCATCGTCTGGAAATACCCGCCCTCTCCAAGTGATGATTTACCCAACGCAGGAGAATAGCCTCCGGCGATAGCTTCATCAAATCCTCCAAACGTTCATCTTCAAACAACAAACCAGCCAGTCCCGGACAACTGTCCAGAGTAATGTGACTGAACAAGCCAATGCGGATGATTTGCCACAACAAACCCAACACCAAATGTGGCTTGCCCTTTGCCAGATCGTGAGCATCGATATTAACAATATTACAACCGATCGCTTGTGACGACACCAAGGCCAGAGTCAAGTTCTCAAACTCTCTGTAGACGGTGAGGTTCTTTTTGTTGATTGCACGCTCGTCGATTGTGTCCGGGCAGGAGTGATTGATGATTTTGCACAAGAGGATACCATCCCGAATGGACTGATATAAATGTTTGCCCTCCTGATCGATTGGCAGCAAGTGCTTCAAATCGATATCATGGCCCAGATTTGAGTTGATCCAATCGGAGAAGGCCAATTGTTCCTCAAGGCGAACAGAGTGTGTTGTCCCTTCGGACGAGATCGATGACATGCCTCCTAGTGTTTCGAGGTTCTCTTTTTTCGAGACAACTGTCTTGAATGTGCTCGCTACATCTTTTGACTTGAGATCGAGGCAAAGATTTTCAAATTCCTCTAGATTGAGTTTGCCCTGGTGGGCGGTTCTTTGTTTGTTACGGAATTCGTCAATCATTTCGCGGACCTGGTAGCCGGCTAGCTTGAAACCGACCTGGTCGAGGGCATTCTTCAGTTCTGACAGGTCGATGAAACCATCTTTGTTTGCATCAATCTGTAAAAAGATAAAGGAGACGGGTGTTTATTAGTTTGCTCTATTTGTAATGACACATTTAATGACACAACATAAATTCATCAAAAGTTAGCAAACGTTCATTTTAACTAAAAAATGATTTCCATTTTGTACATTTGCTGATAGTTGTCTATTACTGAAATGTAACTCGGCACTAACGGGCTTTAGCGAGTTGTTCTTTAAGGCGATGGAAATTAAAAGCGCCATTCATAAATGGATTGTTTAATTGAGAACAGTTTCCTCACAAATTCGAACCTGACTTGGAGCAAAAAAAGCGAATCTTCTCTTCAATAACAGAAATATAATTCATCTTAAACAGACATCAATCATTCAAAATGTTATCAATAGAAATGTCACTCAGAATTTGTCTGTCTAAAAATGTTTATAGCAGTAAAGAGTTGCCACTTGACAGTATTATAATGATGACGATACCAAAGACTAGAACAGGTAGGGTGACGCCGTATTTCAAATATTTCGACAATTTTTCTTGCCAACGCCAGTATATCGTTTATTTTCGAACGAGGAGAAATAACCAAAAAATGAATACAAGTGATACATATTCGTTTTTATCAGCAGAACCCCACCCGTAACGTGGATTCAGTCCAGCGTTGCCGTTTTGCCCCTTTTTGAGCCTTACTCACCTTGGCTACTACTTTTTGAAAAATAATCAAAATTGCCCCTTTTTTTAAGATTTTATTCTTTACTGAACGAAAAACTGCGAACATATGAAAAGAGGTATTTTGAGGATCTGAGAATGCAATGCAAGATTAAAGAAACGGTTCATAAAATATAGGAAAATGAATATTGTTAAATAAAATTCACTCTTGGGTTATTCATCCGATATGACAGTAAGTACATATAGCAGTGGTTCGAATTATTTTAAGGTGCATTTGCGTTGCTGTTATTGTATTTGTATGGCTGTTGCAATTTGAATTTTAAAGGGGGGTATTGAGTTTTAAAAATATATATGAACAGAGATCGGCTTTTGGGAAATAATTAAACAACTGATTTATTCGAATTTTGTATCTTTAATTTGCATTTTGATCAAAATTGTTAGTGGTTTTTGTAAAATTTGTCAGACAAAACAGTACCAAATTCTGCACTGTTTAGTTTGAAAAATACTAGTGGTTAGCCATTAGCGGAAAACCCAGTATAAGTTATTGTTCGGGATGTAAGCATTGTTTGGTTTTTAAAGTTTTACCGAAATCAAAAATGGCTTTTTTGCGATATGAGTTTTTAAAATTAAGGTTTCCGGTGATTCGAATTGAAAATTAAGGATGCAATCGTTTTGAACACATAAATTTTACTCTAAGTATGCATTTCGGTCAAAATCTTTAGTACCGTTTTCAGGTAAAATAAATTAAAAAAAAAATACGTTTTTTTTCAAAAATCTATTACACGATAGTACCTAAAGAGAAAAACTGAGTTTGCAATTAAGTAAGAAATGACCACATTACCTTATAAATAAATTTTTGTTACAATCATATGGACAGTTTTCGAGATATGTCGAAATTTCAAAAGTACAGTTATTAGCTATTTTAGCGAATAAATGAGTATGCAGTCATGGTTACCCCACCTACTTTAGCTTAAATATCAATTTTGGTTGAAATCGTTAGATGGGAAGTACCATTAATATTGAGGTTACCTTGGAAAAAAAAAAAAAAAAAACGGGCAGCCGTTTAGGCTGTAGTCCTAGGGAGTATACGGAAATACTTTTGCTCCTCTATCATCGTAATGTTCGAAATTTTGTACGAATACTCTCTCTTACTGCGTAATCGAGACAGTTAAAGTCACCAGGGCAGACATGGATGGCTTTTTGATTATAATATACTAGCTGACCCGTGCTCGCCTTGCTTCGCCTTGCTTCGCCAGAGTTCCACTTCTTAAATTTAAAACAAAATAATTAGCGCTGTACCTACAACGTAGCTTACGTAGCTTACCCGAAAAAAGAGAAGAAAAACTGCCAGTAAAACTATCCAAACAAATACCGAGGTACCTAGGCTAACTTCTATTATTCCCTCTCAATCTCATTCGTATTCCACTTGTAAGTTGTTACATTTTATACTCCATCTCTCTCAATCAAATAACCCATAAGCGCCACAGCCACACTCGCTCACTTACTACCACACAAACATCCTCAAGTTCAAATTAAAAAAAGAGAGAAAAAAATATATATATACCTATATATGTATAGCAAAAAAGCTGCAATTGCACAAACAGGTTTTAGAATGCACATGAATTACTATCACTAATAAGATCAGAATCACTATTTCGCATTTTAAATATCACAAATCACAACTGAGTGTGACTCCCTCAATCTCAATTACATACCTATCTCTCTCAATCCCATGCACCACATCCGCTCTACTACTCAACTCATTGTCATTATACATTAATAATAAAACGTGAACATTTTACTTTTTTTAATTGTTTAGCCATTATTTGTCGTAAAAAGTAAATGACAAACAAATTTTATTGTCGGATATCCATGAGAGATAGACCTATACCATCGCGGAGTTTTCTGTAGACCTTTTCAATGTGTACAATAATTAGTACATTATTTTGATAAATCTCGTAGGGTTCAGCCTGCGTTTGCAATGTAAGCGGAAAAAATGTTATTATTTACGACATCACATTGGGAACCTCAAAAATAACAGTATTTCTCCACTATTTAATGGATGTTATTATACATATCAATCACTCTATCTATTAAAAAAAAAAACGCATCAAAATCCGTTGCGTAGTTTTAAAGATTTAAGCATACATAGGGACATAGGGGCAGAGAAAGCGACTTTGTTTTATACTTTGTAGTGATAGTGATTTCTGTTGGACATACAATTTATTCACAATAGAAAACTCTGTACTTGGAATAAACAGACGTCGCAAATGGTTCATATCTACGTTACTACGAATCGAATACTGATTCATTGATGACATTGACGCAACAGGTCTTCCTATAAACTGTCTGAGTGAGTTTCCAATAAATTCCGTCACTTTTCCGAGTAAATTCATTTTTTCCTATATACCAAATCCAACCTTAAGACGTTACAATAAACACAATCTTTAGAAGACGCATTGTCTATGAATACCGTATAATTTTCCAACAAGTAACACTATGACTCAACCCAACCACCACCACCTGTAAAAATCTATCCGTGCTTATAGTAGAAAGAAAAATTCACAAGCTCTAGCTCATTAGCTGTCTCAACGGCTGTCGTCATCGAAAACAAGCATTCTTTCTAATGCTATTCAGCCAGGGGAGATATTTGCATAATAATTTGATAGTCCCTCCCTGTAAGTTGCCATATTTGTCATTTACATTCTAAAACAGTGCGTGTTAGCCAGCCAGTTAATTGACAGTTTATTTCCACACTGAGATCAGTGAGGAAGATAATGTAACAATGCACATATATAGAATGTGCACTGTTCTTAATATGGCGTTTCTCGTTGGTGACATTTATTAACAGCGCCATTACGCAAACTGTTTTCGCTTCGAAGTATTTACTTAAAAAAGTGATCACCAAAATTAAGTGACAAACCGATCTGTTTACGGTTATATTGCACAGTTTCCATCCAGAAAGAAAGATTTCCGATTAAAAATATACACAATCTGCTTGAAATTTATAACTCGGAATCGAGGATTACAACTTGTTGTCTTAAAGATTAAGTAAATACGGTTGTGATAAAGCTAAGTACAATCTAAACACAAGTTTCATAGAAAGCACCGAAAGGGCTCTGCAAAATAAGGCCCCAATATAAAAATGAAATATGTTCCCAAAAAATTTTACAGGAAACAACAACGATTTTTAATAAAATTTGGGGTGTTATTTCCTTTTTTGGGGCCTTATTTTCTAATGAAATTTGGGGTCTTATTTCATTATGAAATAAATGGGTTTACTGTTACATTACGAGTATAGCAGGTGCGAGGTTGAGTATATACAAAGTTCCTTTAATCTAAATTAGTTTATCCAATATCTACAATATTAAATAAAAAGTAGTTTTCGTTATTTTTAATTTCATTATGAAATAACACCCCAAATTTGGGGCCTTATTTTATTTCCTACAGCCCACCGAAAGACTGATAAATAGCTGTACAAATATGTAGCTCACTTAATTAAATTTCGCCGGTAGAACACCTGTTTTGGAAGATAAGCAAGCTTTATGATCTAATAATCGCTACCAACACCAAGGTAGGTCTGATTCGATTATCTCTCGAAATCTATATATATATCACCAAAGCCATAAGTACGCACTTGGCACTGAATGTGCTACCTCAGTAAAAAAAAAAACAATAAAAACTTAGAAAAGGATTCGCCTTCAATGTTATTTAGATAACGACTGCACATAGTCATAAACTGTCGCACATAAATTCGTTCGTGTTCAATTTTGAGTGCAGCAGGGCGTATGCGTAACATTTTTTTTTTTTTTTTGCTGTACTTATATGTATATATGAAATTATTACATGCATGAAGTGGGCGATAAAAGTGTAAACTTTAATTAGTCTGCAAGCTCTGGCAATACGTATAATGAATTGCAAACCGAAAAGGTGTTGGGAGTGGCAACGTTTTCAATTTCACTAGTAACGCGCTAAAATAAATGTGGCCACCACATTTATGTAAGTTGTGAGAATTTGAATGAGGCATTCTTTAGCATGACAGCAGAACTTCCTGCTTACCTTCCAGACACACCCTAGTTTATGACTTAATGTCTCATATTGATTTAGAGTCTCGAAATATGCTAAATCGTTACCCTTATGAGAGTGAATGAAGGGAGGATATGAAGTTGTACGTGATAAAATATTGATCAGCAATAGGGTAGTAGGCAAAAATAATTCGAATGTTCTAGATAAGATAAAAAGTGCTGAGCACATGTGTGAGTTCAGCTTGTATATGAAACTCAATCGATATACTGATAAGAAATGCAAACATCATATCACTAAGGAATGCGCGTGGGTAAGCCTTTAAATCTGCTATAGAAATAAAATGCTTTCATGTTTGTTTACTTTGCTTTAAATGTTTGTATTTTGTTAAGCACGTACCGCGGGTTAACGCTTCCGCGAGTCGACTTAAGCACTTTGAAGTCACACAATGACCATGAAAGTGGACTTCTACAGCTAAGAAAGTAAAATTTTGTATTAGATAATACATATTTAAACAATAATTAAATATTTTAATCATATTTAACACGCTGACATCTTAAAAGCGACAATTCTTTCTGAAAACCTGAATACAATACTGCCTACTTCAATATTTTATGCCCAATCCAAACACTACCCATTGGCATTTTGACATTGCAAATGAATGTCAAACGCTAGAGATCTTACTGTTCGTGCTGTAAATGGCACTTTTTTGTAAATGGAGTTTGACGTGATTTTTCGGGTGACGTGAAATAAAGTAAGTAAGTAAGTAATTCTTTCTATATTCTCTTTTATAAACAAATATTTAACAATTCTGTTACATACCTAATTTTATACTTTTACACAATAGAGAACAGTTAGTGACACTTTTTTATTCTGCTTAAAAAGCAGTGAATAGTGTTGCCACTTCGAAAAATTATAAATTTTGCTTTCAAAAGTGGAGAATGTATGAAAGAATTCAGAGGGGCAGAATGTCCCCCATACATGTTCAAAAATGAAAACGAAACAATGCCAAATTGGTCTTATTTTGTTTTCAGTAACGAAATAAAGTCGAATTTAAAATTTCTATCTGATGTGACTATTCAATTCGCTTTGGAAAACGAAATAAGGCTTCATTTTAGGAATTTGTTCTTTTTTCTTTTGGCTTTATTTCACGTCAAAGATTTTTCGGGGTCTCGTGGTCAGAAAAAAAAAAAAAAAAAAAAACGAGAACACATACTTGCAACGCCTTCCATAAAACTACAATAAGTTGCTGCTGAAAAAGCAAGAACTATCAGTTTTCGAGAGATATTTTTCATGTGAGCGTTCAAATCTGCTTACTATTTATTGAATAGTTTATAAGCCTTTGATACGCTTTCGTCTAACCTTAAACTTAACACATTAGAATCAGTTAATAACCGATTTCGCGAGCAGAAATTGTCAGAATATGTTAAACAAAGTTAACACAAACATGGTTCTGCTCCCAAAATTTAAGAAAATGTAAAACACTCATCAGCGGATTCTTCACATTATCCATACGATATTCATCAATTGCTTTTAGGGTTTGTACAATTTTCACCATTCGAACGAGAAACTCTCGTGCGATGCAGTCGTGCAAAAGCCCCAATTTTTTTTTTTAATTAAAAGTTTTTGACTAAAACATGGCAGGCCAAATATATCGATAACACTTCTCGAATTTATTCGATTTTTAAACGTCCAAGGACATACAACAACGCCTCGGACCAATATGAATGGGAATTTCCAACGAGAAGAGCCACAACTATGAGCCAGTTTGCAACTGTAAAAGCTTTTGCTGATCAGCGTATCCCTAGTGCATTTTAAAAGATAAGCTCAAGCGCTTCAGATTTGGCAAACGCAAATTTATTTAGAAAATAAATCACAGATATTCATCTTCGACTTTTTATCCACGACGAATAAAATATTTCGCAATCTGTTTCTAGATCTGTTTCCAAGTTAACAAAAAAAAAAATCAAGTGAAAAAGAAATTAGCCCTAAAGATACAGACTTAATATAGGCAGAAACACAAATAACATTTTTCTTCGACATTCATGAGAATAAATAGTCCAACGGCAGTTTTAACTCCACAAATATACTCAAATGAAAAACCCATTCGGCTTTAGTTCGGCTTTCATCCTCCTTTTCAGGTTTAGCTATCCGAGTTCGAATGCAGCGTGTAATTACGATAAGTGGAAATGAAAATACTAACAATTAATTAATTATGCTTTAAAGAAAAACAAAAACATTAACGTTAACGACCAGTCTTCTATCTGATGTGACTATTCACAAAAGTCTTACACTAGCGCCGACTAGGTCTATCCACCGACAAACGTTCATAAATCAATTTGGCCCTTGGCAATACACCAATCGTTTCCGTTAAAACATACTCAAATTCATAAATTTTTGTTATTATTATTTTATTGTGGCAAGAAATTACAATTTTTCGGATACAATTTTAGGGATTCAGAGATTTGGTCTGGTACCTTACTACTAAAATATATGTACAATTTTTTACTAAATATAATACATATCACAGATTAATATAAGATTCGAAGGAAAAGCCACTAAAATCCTTCATTAAAACTAAATTTGCAGGGGGAAGGGAGAAGCGGTTTCAACACTTGATTTCAGAGTACAAAGATTATTATTAATGTGTGAGAAGTTACACAGGTAAAGATAAAGAATAAATAGATAAATAAATAAATAAATAAAAAAATAAAAAAATAAACAATGATGAAGAACAAGAGATGTTATACTGATTGTTTAGTTTTACAATTCTATCTGAAACCATTTTAATGTTAGCCATTTTGGGAAGTTGAGAAAAGCCAGGGAAGATTAAGTATCATTTTGAGCAATTTGTTTTGTGCTATCTGCAGCTCGCGCAGATGGCTTTTTGCACACTTACCCCAGACTGGAGAAGGAGATCCATAAAACATTTGCTTTAAAATTTAAGAATTTGTTGGCGTCACTCAATTTTGAATTCCGGCTTATAAATGAGTAGAGAACTTTTCTTGTCACATTAACCTTTTTAATTACTTCTTGAACATGAAGATTGAATGTAAGTCGCTTATCTAAATGCCAAGATACTGAACATTCGATTTCCAATCACCTTGAGTACCGTTGATTAGAAGATTGTTACTTGGAAGTAAGCATGCTTTTCTTTTACAAAGAAAAGTAAAAAAGATAGCCTGAGTCTTGGAAGCATTAATGTTTATACAATACTACAATATACTTCAACAGCATTTAAACCAGATTTCATGTTTCAATGTTGAAACCAATTGCATCTGAAGAATAAATGCAAGTATCGTCAGCGAATAAGGCATTGTTACAGTTTGTCAAGTTGGGGAAATCGGATGTTCCTATATATATTAATGAGGACTGGACCAAGGACAGATCCTTGTGGAACACCTGCATTAATCAAATGATTATCTGACAGACTTTGGTTGATGGACATGTTAAAACTTCGGAACGATTGAATAATTTTAACGATATACAATGGAAAATTTAATCTTATTGATAGTAGTTTATGTAATAAATTAAATTCATAAATTATATTGTACATAAATGTACAACCCGGGTACTTGGATTTTCCCTCGTAGCGTCCGTCAGTCACATAGCTCCAGGAACACGTGAGCAATCTTTCGTTTTTTAATAATAAAATCGATCGTGTTTAGATAAGCTCGACCAACAAATAATATTTTATTAGCTCATTTGTGATATCTCCAACATTACGCATGAGCTATATAGCGAGGAAATTAATATTAATCAAGAAATAATGGAGGTAGTATGACTTCACATTTTTTTCCTTTTTTTTTTCTCTTCGACACCATATGTGGCAAACTTCATGCACAGCCAGGGAAAGACAATTTAATTAGGTCTTGAGCAACACTTAATTTTGCTGTCGTCGTTGTTTTGTATTTCCTTTGCTTTGTGGTTTTCTTGGTGTCAACGCACCACAAACTATTTCGCACACTATGCGCACTCCGTGTACATGGGTAACACCAGTAGCTAGGCTAACGCACCGATCTTTCATCTTTTCTCGTAATGTCACTGGAAAAGTGTCACAAATTTGCAATCTGTAATTCAATATATATTAAACACAATCACACGCTCACAGCGACACCCATTGCAATCCGATATCCAAGTCGATCAAAGTCCAAAAAAAAAAAAAAAAGGAATTTAACCAAGTACCTACAGTTGGGATCAGTTCGTGCATAGTCAGTTGATATTCATCCAAAATTCGATGTTGTTCAATTTCTTGTATATCCATGGTAAAGAATGTTTTGAAATATATACTATGTGTATGTATATGCCGAGGGAACAGATAAAAAAATATAGGTACACACACGCGCGGAGGACGAACGATGCGAAGAGCCAACAATACCGAAAACGACTGAAAAGGTTTTCAAAAGTCTGATTGATTAACTTTAGTCCACACGACGACAGCGGCGAAAACGACGACGACTACGAACATAAAAAGAATACTATCGGTTATACCATTGTGTGTGCCCCTACTACCTGCCTGCCCTCCACCAGATTGTGCCAGTGAATAACTATCTCCATATACACCTGTACACCTTATCAAATCATGGCCAGAGATAAAGACGGAAATAGGGGGAAAAAATACCAAAATTGTTTAGCTATATCGACGCGAAGTTGCTGATTAGATTTTACGACTTCGACCTGCCAATATTTGGAGCTCTTCAAACAGGTTATCGGCTTGTAGTAGATGCCAGATTACCATAGTCCCGATTGGTTATTAATATAAATATGTGACTCATTAGGCTGAGGCTGGTAAAGAGAGTTCACAGCACTTCCCCAAACATTACGTCACTTGACAACGAATGGTAATTTATGTCGAATCCACTTGATCTGACATAAGGTTCGGTGAATGGAATTTCTTTCCGCTTATTGCCAATAAAATAATAAAACACAGGTGACAACTAAAAAGAGGAAAATAACATCAAAGCCATCCAAACAATAATATCATTTGAATAGATTAATAATAATTATGTTCCGCTAAGTAAAAAAAAAAAAAAACACACGAAATGAAATGAGATACACAAAAATGCATAAAGAAAGGCGATCGTTCAACTTGAGGTGCTTGGTGTTGGTTATCAAGTTGTGATTAGATGACGAAAGCACACGAAAAGAAAGTTCAACGAAGCGCAAAAATATTTTCTTTCAAATGTATAAATATAATTCGATCACGATTGCGTAACGATTTTTACTACTTGTATCGGCAGCGGCGCCCACGTGATTAATGTACTACAACCCTTCTCCGATCTGTCAAGATTTGAGAGGGATTTATGTCATTGGAAAATTTATTGACATGCTGATGAACGGTGGTCGTTACTGAGTGACAAAGCCGCCATTGCTTATCATTATTGGGGTCGTTCGGATACCTAGTTTATGTAAATAGTCAACTAGATTTGTCGTGACTAATGGGGCACATACACGACACAGACATGTCGTTGCTGAACAATATATTTGTCTCTATCTGCGTCGTGTGTATCCTATGTCTATCCTTTGCAGCGACCATCTGCGTGAATTCAAACCTTTTTGATTTTTTTCTTGGTTTGCAACGACATATCTGTGTCGTGTATTTGCCCAATAAGTATCCGAACGCATTGACTAAGCAACTTTGAATCGTTTTTGTATTCACGCGATCGACGTCATCCTTGTTGGATTTTTTCCCCCTTTTTTATTCGCAAAAGGCTTTTTGGTTGTTAAATATCGTGTGAAAATTCTAAATTTGCGGAGTAACTTTAAAAATGGCACCTTTTTGTCTCACCGTCCTTTTTTTCGAATCTTCAAAATTCTGCAGCGACAACTCTGCTTATTTTAAATTTGACTCATCGAAATGTCAACTGAGTATGCAGGGAGGTTTTTTGACTAGATTTGTCGGCTTCACCTCCATAAACGTCAACTGCAAGAAACTATACACGTGACCGAGGCAGTCAGCTGTCACCTGTCAGACTTACTAAACTAGGAATCCGAACATCCCCATTATCAACTGAGAAATATGTTGATATAAGAAATATCTTTTTGAAGGCATAACAATTATTGTTACTTGCCATGATGATGTTGTTTTGATTCAGGCATTTCAAGCTTCCGGTACTTCGGCGATTTTATAGGAACGATCATTGGCATTGCCATTTTTGTTTCGTAGGACCTCTCTTTCGATCATAATAGGTTATGAATAGCGAGGCACCGCAACTGTAATGCATTTCTGCTTGAGAAAGGGCAGAAATCCGTCATCCGAGTCACATTCATTTCATATATTTAAAATAAAGTCCACCAGATCACTCGCTCTCAATCGTGTTTCGCGATGACTTGTCCATTGACACGAAGACTAGGTCTTCCTTTTCGTCTTAAACCTTCGGCTGGTTCAAAGCGAGACATTTTGTCATAGACAGTGGACATGTGCTTTCTTAAGGTTACCAATTTTGCCTGATCTTCGATCGCCAAGTAAGTCTTATGGTACGATAATGTCTTGCAGATTTCCCAGCAGAATGGTTATGCCGGTATGCCGACATCGCCATGTATAGAGCTCTTGACTATGAATGCTATCATATTAGGATCTTAAATCCATGAAAAGTTGGTGGGCTTCGAAAAACCTTCCGCAGATATATTGATCCGTTCCAAGGAATAATTATTATACCTTCTCTGAGATGTAAGAGGAAAACACTCTTTTTAGTCATGTTACTAGGTCCGTATGGCAGTCATTCCAAATAACCAACACCAGCTTGTAACATGAAAACATCATAAATCGCGAAATTTCTCTTTCGGTTGTAAACTGCGCGCAGTTTGGTAAATGCAAACACACGACAAACTTGCAGGATCCTCTTTGCAATCAACCATACAGCCTTCGCGGACATAAAGTAATTCTCGTCTAAAAGCATTTCTCTCGGTGGCCAACTTTCTATACTGACACCAAACCAGCCTTCCAGGTGCAAGCCTACTCAATGAGTAAACGTCTTTGTGTGAAGCTAGTAGCCCACTTATATTATTTCCACTTCTCCTTATCTCCAGTATCCCCCGCTTTAATTTGCAACAATTTGTCGACAAATCTCTGAAATTGTTTCATATATAGCGAAGCGGGCACACACATATTAGCATGTCTAAATAATTTGCCGACTTTGTTAGTGGGCCCCTCTTCGTCTAAGCCAGCAGGACTAGCACAACTGCAGTTTCTGAAAAAAAGAAGATAGAAAACAATTATACAAATAAACAAGAAACAAGACACAACCCGCCTGGTGGTTCTCTGTGAGCCAGATACACTCTCTCTCTATCCAATTAAAGTTGACATGCCGGTGAGAGTCTATTTTTAGCAAGAGCCAAACAACGACGACGACGAAGGAGGAATCTCCTCGGTTCAATGATGCTTTCGATTTGATTCTCGCTCGGGTGTATGCACAAACATCGGATATGAAGTTGAAGATCCTCTTCTGGGTGCCCGCCGCCGCTCAACATAGACCCTGTTGCATTCCTCGGAATCAATGGATGCAACGTACTCCACTGACCACAGATTAAGCCTGGATTAAGATTTCACACACAGAACAGAGGTGGGTTTCTTTTGTCGTCGTCGTCGAGGAGATTTTGCTCTCGTTGGGTGCTCTGCACACGTTGAGAAACCGTAGAGCTGACGGCTGATTACTTTACTTGCTGCAATTCCATGTGGCTAACGAGAGCGTTCTTCGTTCATACGTCTACTCGCTCCCATCGGTGTAGTGACGTTTTATTGACAAAAGAGCTGGAAAGCGAGTGTTTGACGTGAAAATACAGACCCACTAGGGGACACAGAAGATAAGTGCGGGCATCTCACAGATGTGTGTGGAAATTCTGTCGGTCCTTCACTTGAGTTTTGATAATTAACTTGTGACGGGGTCGGTTTATTGCCACCGTTTATGTTTGTTTGTTATTTGATTAGCGGCATAAAATGATAAATGGGTAGATGACTGTCGTTGAAATTGAATGTCCAGGCGTCATTACAACGTGCCTTTGCAGTTAGAGCTTAATCTAGGGCTAGCTGCCTCTAGTTGCACAGACTTTTGATAGATTGCAGTGGTGCACTGGTTCAATGGCTTTCAGGCACTGATGCCATATTGTTCTTCAGCACGGGACATCTTAAAAGATCGAAGGGATCTCGAAAGGTGAAGGTTCTGACGCTTTTGTAATGAAATATTTTTACCCACGCAGTGAGATTTATTTTTCAAAACGAATATCTGTCCCAAACTACTTAAACAAATGAGCAGTGGTTTTATCTTACAGGAGGTTGTTTTTCATAACCATTTTTATACTTGTCACTTAAACATTGTCGGGCCTTTCTACTACTGAAAACTATAGAGTTACCACTTGACAGATATACACTCGTGTTACTGGATCATGACTAGTCGAAAACCCTTTTTTGTATTCTCCTTTGAAAAAGATTGATCGAAAACTTGTAAACCTCGTTAGCGAATCTCAAAATTCGTCTAATTCCGCAGCTACAAACATGAAGTAATCGCCAATCTTTTCCAGTTTCGCTATCGATTTTGAACTTGACACTTGTACGCTAATGCGTATACGTGTCGTTACAACAAACAGCGAATGTTGTTTTGGAGCCAAAAACCGGTAAACAGTTCTTTGGTTCAAGAAACTAACCTCAACGTTGTTGATTCTACTGATACCTCTTAATTACACAAATTAGACCTATCGATAGCACCAACAACGTTTCGCAATCGATTTACATAATAAAATGACAGACCGCTTAATTGGGCGGTCGAACTGGGCCTCCTCTCAATAGACAGAGACAATTATATAAAAACTTGTCGCCGACACACAGTTGACACTGATTAACGCTTGATAAATCAAAGCAGCCCGCCCCAAAGAGTCGATCAATCGATCGCTCCACTCAAGTGCACCTTTGTAAACGCATCGATAACTTGATTCGATGTAACTGATTTTTCACTCACAAATTACCGACATGATGCTCACGTTGTGGCGCGATGTAACGTTGGCACACGTTGTCGGTCGTGGCATTTATGGCGCGAAACCTGAAACAAACCAAATTTAAGAGATAAACCATTAAATCAGTTGTTGCATAGAGTCATCAAGAGTAATCATCGACTCTTATGGAACTGTGACGATAACTTCGTTGCTCCAAACGACAAATTCCTCGAGCATAGCAATGGGCATTGCGTAACTTTCTTATGTGTGGGCATATTATCGATGGCTTGGTAACGATAGGCCCGTTATAGGGCCTTCGAACACTGTGTCAAACAAGTTTCCGATAAAATCCGAAACATGCATTTATTGTTTCAATTCGATAACCAGTCGGTGTCAAAGTGTATATGAGATAAACTTTGATTAGAAAATATGTTCATTGTCTTGTCGTATATAGGGGCATTGTTCAGAGCTATTTGGCAAAAGCGTAATTGAAATTTAATTGTCAAGTCGAGTGGTTCGGAGTGCGGTGTTCTAGATCGAACAATTAACACATATATATGGTTAGAGGTAAATACGTTTGTTGAGACTGTGCTTGCCAGCAGGCGGTAACCGGTTTTAGTTTTTGTTTGCTTTGAAGTTAGACACAATTGCTGAATGTAGGGTATAGAATTTTAGACAGATAAACGGGACACATTAATAATAATCGGATTAAACAGACTGAATGAGGGAATGCGACGTGAAAATGTTTTATGTGTTTAAATTGTCTTAATTATACGGGGGGGATGTACTTTGCTATAAATATTTTATAGTAGCTTCGGTTAATTGGCGGGAATTTACATATTTATGGAAGCGACTTATTTATGTGCGATGTGTTAGGTTGGAAACATATCTATATTGACACATGTTGTTGGTAAAAATTTGGGGAATTGATTAGTTTGGTTTGGGTTGCATCAGCTGGCCTAATGAAGGGAAAGTCTGCCGAAAGTTGCGCATCTCTATTTTTAATGACATTATGAGGTAACTGTCGTGTAAGAGGAGACTTTTCTGGTAATTTAGTGCAGCAGTTTGTAGTTGAGATGAAACGGATAGTAATTTGGCCGGATACCGGGTATTCGGTATCTAATAAGGCCGGATAACGGATACTTACCGGATATCTGTTGCATCTCTAGATGGTGGTTCACAAGAACGTATGTCGGCAAACATTAGATTGTCATAACAAAATAAAAGGAATCGCAAAAATTGATACACAGCAGATAGGTTTGTTTGTTGTGCGTATTAATTTCGATATGCGGATTCGAAATATGGATTTGAGCAAACCATAATTGTACCATCTAAATATACAAGTTGACCATTTTAAGACTGTTTGGGAAGCTTTCTTATTGCGGTTCAATACTGTCTGCTGTTTGACAGAAGTTCAGCCGAGGTTGGACAGCAAGAGTTCTTTCTTTGGATGAAGCCAGACCTCGCTCAATATTCAATCGTTGTAGTTAAAACCTTGTCTGTTTAAGTTTAAGGTTGAACTCTACATTTAAAAGAGGCACCCGCTCCAAAGGCCTCCAAAACATTTATACTTTTTCGACCTTGGGAAGGCACTCAACACCTCGCATCGATAATTCTATCTCCTTCGCATAGCACCACAAGTTACATCCTAATACTGCCGGATGATACCGAAAGTAACCTTCGCCACATCAGTAGGTGCCTATTCATAAATACGGAAAATTTAAAATTTCGTCTGTAGGTATAGAAGCCTCGGACTGTCCTCGTATGGAAAAGATAAAGCCGAAAGTTTTGACAAAATTTCAGAGACCGGGCAAATTGTTAGAAAATGGGACTAATTGGTCTATGAACAATGATTAGATTAATCCTTTTATAAGCATCGGGTATTGCATAAACCGGGCAATCAATCTCTTCCATCTTCCCCGGGTTTCCTTTATGGATCGCTGCTACTATTTCCTATTCTTATAACCTTTGAACATCGTCTTCGTGCACCCCTTAGGAACCCACACGAAGGACAGTTTCCCGATGTTGTCATTGGTTTCCTAAGAGTGTGATCAATACAGCGCATTTTGTATGTCGAAAGCTTATCTCGAGATCTAACAGCTTTTGGGTCATTTTTCGCCACGATTCCTGGTTAAATAAAGTTTGCTACACGGTTAAATATATGGGGGTGGTTTTTAATACCTCCGCAGTAAGGTCTATGCAATACAAGAAAATTTAGTTTCAAACTAGCTGTTCTCGCCCGACTTTGCACGTGCTACAAAAAATGTTTCAGTACAGAAAATCTACTGAATAATTAAATTTATGTAGAGTGAACTTATATTTTATAAACTAACCTCTGTTATTTGACTAGACTTGCAAATTTATTTATTTTAACCTCTGTAAGTGAGACAGACTTGCAACAAATATCGAGTTTTCGCTAAAAAAATGTTTGCATGTGCTTACCCAAACGTTTTACTTTGAAGGCCTCCTTAAGTGAAACAAATGTTTGCTCTACCTGAATAAGTGAGCAACTGGGAAATTGGAATACCTCTATAAGTGAAACTGAAATAAATTGCCCATTAGATTCCAATTAACCAGGTTCGAGGTAATAGCGGGTTCAGCTTAGCATATATTCATAACACCAAATAAAACCAGGACATCAAATTCATTGGAACCATCTGTCAACATAAATGCTTTACAACAATTGCTTCCAGAGAATGAGTTCAATACTGTCACTACCCCAAATCTAAGTCAAAGACCCACATAATCTTTAACCTCTATTGGCAAAACTCAATTGCAAATAAAAATTACTCGCCCGATAAAATTCAACCTATGCGTACACTGTACAGTGTACACATCTTCCCCCTTACAGAAGGCATAGGACTAGGTAGCCTCCAATCATGAAACACTACACCGTACAGCCACATATACATTTCTACACAAAACAATAGCGCGCACAACACAATAAGCTACACAATAAGCTAGACAATAAGCTTATCGCTCCAATTAGTCAAATGACACATATATTTGCCAGAGCCATGGTAAAATCGAACGAAAAACCACCATGACACCCTATTCCGAGTGTCAACAAACAAAGCCCGACACTAAGCAGTGTAATTCAGCGCCGTGCCGGTTGTGGTTGGCGGCATTCTCTCTATGGTCTATCTATCCGAACGCCCCCACACACAATTATTAGGTATTATTATTGTGCAACATAGAAACAGTGGAAAAGTGCGAAATGCAATTCTCGCGTTGCACTCTAATCCGAGTGTTATATGCACATTCAAAGTCGCGTCACGAATCCCCAGTCCGAGCACAAACAATAGAACACGATGAGTGTGTGTCAGTCGTCAGTCACTAAGTTGCAATTATGCATCTAAGACGAGCTCAGTGAATTCATTGGATTCCTCATGGTCAATATTGCACACCAGAGAGGATCCAAACTAGAGAGCCAACTGAGAGCAGAAACGGTACATTTGCCCACAAGCTTCCTATGACCTTGTCCTGCACAGGAATATTCTTAGTATTCGTGCATGTACAAATCAAAGGAGCGCCATTGCTGCCGCACGCACACATAGTATATTCCTGTGCAGGGACTTTATGTCAATCGGGCGGCCATTATTGGTGGAATTTTAAGTGGGGGCGACTGTGTTCGTCATTTTTGGTGCCGATTAGTTACACGGCGTTCACATCGCAGTTCAATTTAAACATTTTTAAAGTTTATGAAATTGTTGGAAAATCGAATTTCGGAAATGATATAGGTACCTAATATAATTTCATCACAATGTCAAATACCTTGTAATAATCATTTGTCGATATCAGAAATCCATCTCATGTTATTAATCAGAGAAAAATGAACTAACACGGTTTTTTGCACTTTTGCCTTTTGTTTGTTGATTTTAATCTCTTAACTTTAATATTTAAATACAATAGGCCTGTTTTTTTGAGCTTCGAACTCAGCAAAGCAAAGCAAAGTAGGATTTTCAGCACGCAATTACAACAACTACTGTGATTCCTCGAAGTGTCAAGTAGGGCGTAGTTGTTGTAATCGCATGCTGAAAATCCTACTTTGCTTTGCTTTGCTGAGATCGAAGCTCAAAAAAACACGCCTAGTGTAGGGAAACAAATTTTTATGCCATGGGAAAAACATATTTCAGTTTCAGAATATTTTACAATCTGCAATTGATGCGTAAAATGCATACTTACACAATATAAATATGTGCAAGCATGAATTTGTTAAATTCAAAAAATTAATTAAATATTTTATTTTCTGTTATTTTCCTTTTTACAGACGAGTCTGTGAAAAATAGAGAAAAATTTACATTTGGTTAGTGCAAAGGGTATTAACATAAATTTAATAAATTTGTGTAAACAAAAACTACAATACAATTTAACAGCTGACTTTTAAAACACGCACCACCATAAATGCAAAGAAAGAAAAATCTCGTTTTATGTTCCATTGAGCACAAAAAATCTGAAATCTGAGAGCAAATTCTGAAAATTCAAATGGAAAATGACATTAGTAATTCAAAATAAACTCTATTCTCCAAAAAAAAAAAAAAAAAAATTGCAATAACGAGCTACCATAAATTTAATGTCGAGACTGAAATTTGTTAAAAGTAATGCGCTATATCTACAAAAAACGAAGTAGAACGTGAGAATACCTACAATAAACAAAATAATTTGGATTCTCACGATTGAATACGCCAAATCCGAAATCGGAAATTATATCGCAAAATCCAATTAAATACCACATTATTAGGCGTGTTTTTTTTAGCTTCGATCTCAGCAAACCAAAGTAAGTAGGATTTTCAGCACGCAATTCCAACAACTACTGTGAGTCCTCAAAGTGTCAAATAGAGCGTAGTTGTTGTAATTAAGAGCGGAAAATCATACTTTACTTTGGTTTGCTGAGATCGAAGCTCCAAAAAACAGGCCTATTGTATTTTTGTTAGGAGTTTAAAGACAAAGCTACTTGTATTTTTACGATATTCATACGTTTTTTGTTTTGTTTTTTTTTTTTAAATATGAAAAGCATTTGTTCTTATGTAACATCATTCAACACTGTTCAGTGTTATTCAACTACAGAATTTCCAATCGCACTTTGATTGTGTACAAATATGGCGTTAAAACGAACGAAAACAACCAAAAAGCCCTCCACCAGTTGTCAAACTCAAACGCACTTGTATTGGTAAATCTGAGAAAATATCTAGATTCGCAAAAGTGCTCTGAAATCTGAAAAAGATTGTTTTTTTTTGTACCAAACGAACATAAAAACTGCTCTGAGAGCAAAAAAAAAGTGCTCTGAGACGGCCAATCGAATACCACAGAAAGTTTACTTTTGCCCTAGTGGAACCCCGGGCTTAACTTGCATGTTGTTAACCTATTTATGGAACAACCCCCAAGGTTCAGCTGCATGAATTCTGCTGTCAGATATGTAATTCATATAAACAAAATTAAAAAGATCTGAAATGTGAATGGATGAACATTTTTTGGAACCGAATATGTATAGAGAACAAGTAAAGCTATACAAAAAACCATACTCAACATTTATTCGTGCTACATTTATTGTTATAAATGCATTTACAAATTGTTTTTAATTATAAAAGTACCACCGGGCGGCCATTAATTACACGTATTCACCGACAGGAAAAATAAGAGCGCGCGAGAGAGCGCTGTCATTCAAAATTTGCGGGGAAAATCGGGTAGGTGCACGGGAGTTGGCTCTCTAGTTTGGATACTCTCTGTTGCACACTGTAGCACCGCGACATGACAGCGAAATATTTTATGTCAAAATTCAATTCCGTCGTCGTTGGCATGACATCATTTCTTGTGTTGCACAGAATGCATTTTTGCTGTAAGAAAAAAAAAAAAAAAAAAAACAAAGACCGTTTGTTTCGTTTTTTTTCTACAAGCAACGCTGTGTGAGAAAACGAGAAATCTGACTGCGGAGGTGGCGGTGCAGAATTTCTCTTCACAGTTGTTGCGGACAGTGATGCCAGATTTTATGATATATCGCTTTATACCACTAAAGACTAACCCCCGTATTAATAAACTCTGTGTAAAAGTTATCAACTTGTTACTCAGCAGTTATGTCCAATTTTTGTTTGCTATCTGACGTTTGCAGTTCTAACTTACTTGTGCACATTTTTTTATTAAAATTACCCCCTTTTAATAAAAAAATGATTTTTTTTTAATTTATACATTTTATGAAATAAATAAATAGTCTAATAAACTAATTAAATAACAAGTTTAATATTTTTTCAAGATTTTCGAACTCCAAAATATGTACAAGACATTTTACCTCAAATTTATTAAATTTAAAAATTTTGTAGGTATGTCAAGAATTTTTTAAATCTAGAAATTTTTCTACAACCTTTTCTATTGAAGTAAAACGTTTCCTATTAGTTCCATTATTCTGTATACACAATGTGAGTCAAACTAACGTTTCCATCAAATTGTTGTTGATGTTATTGTTTTCTAAAAAGTGTTTTAGGAGTATATATACAGCCAGCGGATAAAAACTTCATATATATACAACCTTTATAGATTTTATTTTCAATATCTTTATCTTATCACTTCCACATTCCTCTGCAAATATTGAAAGAATATTTTTGCTGTAAATTTAAATGAACAAAAATTCGTAATAGCTTGAGAACTGAAACAGTTGAAAATGTAATCCTTACAAAGGATTTTTAGTGCTTTAATGAAGCGAATTGTTCTGAGTTTGATATAAGCAATGAAATTTCAAGTCATTTGAAACAGCAAAACTTTTGTTTATGACCAAGGTTTTTTCGATATTCATTTGATTTATGTATTATGCATATGTATGTACCTATAATTATATATCTATAATTTTGTCAAAAAATAAATAGATAGGTAAAAGTGTTATTTAAAGTCTGTACTTCAAAATTGTATTTTATATTTTCATCTTCATACTTTAAAAAAAAGAAATAAGATTTCATTTATTTTTTATCTGGCAACACTGGTTGCGGATTATTGTTTGGCTTTCGGATTGAGATATTCGTACCGCATATACAGAGTTAAAAAGTAACAATGAATCGGAGTATAGTGCACAAAGTTGTTTACTTGTTCTCGTATGACACGCTTCTTCAATCAATAAGATTCTAAAAATAGCGCGATTCGAGAGCAAATGGGGATTTCATGTGCTCCAAAAGAATGGTAAAATGTGTACCCGCACAAGGGGGTATTGGGATTGGGGAGGCTTTTAAACCGACACAATGCTCACTTAAATCGGGTGGAACAAAAGAAAAAAAAATCAATATTTGCTGGGTTTTACTATTCTTTATCATGGATGAAAGGGTCGAGTCGACTGAGCATTGTTAAATGGGACGCTTTTATTTCTATAGTTATTCCTGAAACAATTTAAAAATGCATGCCATTTTGATGCAAGACAACAAGAATGCAAAAAACAAAAAAAAAGTGGATTATGACAAAATGGTTCAGCTATTGGTTTTGGTAGAGCATGGACTAAGCAAATTTGAGTCACAGGTCACAGCCGATCAAGATCCAAATGACAGAACATTCGTTTCAATGACTATCGCGGATGCCATCAGAACAGCGTTTCCAGAAGAAAAAAAAGAAGTAGATTTGACAAAAAGTGAAGAGTCAAGAAAAGGGAAGCAGATTTCAAAATCATAGTTTTCATAGCGTTTGTTAATTTTTTCATTGGCTAAACTTTTCAGAACAAACAGACAGGAACCAAAACCAAACCAAACGTATCACCTCTTTGACAGAAAATTAAAAGGAAAACAATAATAAACTACAGAAAATTGTAATATATTGGCCGCTTTCAAACTCCATATAAACAAATTGACATTTCACTATTTGCGCTAGACGTCTAGCACTTTTTGTGAAATATCCTTTTCAGAGAAATTTCTCAATCTAGGGAGAGTAATAGAAAAAAAAACTTCATGTCAAAGGAAATCGTTCAAACGTTTACAAAATAAAAATATATACGAAGTCAAGCAAGTGTAATTGTGATAAAATTAGAAATGAGGTAAGTAAAAATAAAATTTACATGTTTTTTATTATTAAGATTGTATCATTTCTTTAATTGTAGTGTGGAAATAACGTCACTTTACCGGTCCTTCATCTGGAATATATTGTGCTAGACGTCTAGCGGGCAGTGGAAAGCGGCCATTTTGTGTGTAAAGTGAAGCTTGATGCAATTTATTATTTTGTAATGTGAATATGGGCTTACATGGAAGAGTGTAAAACATTTTTAAAGTTTTTTTTTTTTTTCTTTTTTGGAAGTAGATTCAAGTTTTTATTTTTTTAATTAAAGCGGATTAAATTCTTAAGTTAAGTAGATATAAAGAATTTAACAATGGTGCGAAGTAGGGAGCAGATTATTTTTTTTTTTACAAAACTAAAGTAAATCTACTTCTATTGAATTAATGTGGTATCACTGGCCAGAACGCTTAGTCAGAATAAATAAAAGCAATGTGTCTGGTTTACAATAAAAATGTTTCCCATTCTCGGATACTTGTGTGAGTAAAGGTTTCTTCAAGATTTCAGATTTAGGTGTGTTCACGAATCGTGCATACATATATCAACATCCTCACAGCTTTTACAAGACTGTAATATCAAACTGGTAGACAGTTTTTTGTTAAAGTACATGTGAGTATATACCTACTGACTGTCAACATATGGTTTTCTGTGTTCTATCTCTGTTATAAGTGCCCAGCGACATCTGCTGAGATGCAGCGCGCATGCACTTAACACCTTCAAGCGGTTCAACCGACTTTTAATTTTACTTTTATTTATACACATACACTCTTGTTCTGGGCATCTTTACTCTTAAACATCTTAAACAGTGCTTTAGTTAATATTGCGTGTAGCATTACACCTTACGACAACTTTCTACGACATTTGATTCATTTTCGACAACGGCTGAAAGTTTGATTGCCTTAAATGGAAAACTTTACACTACCGCTTGGGTCTACATTTGTTGCGGCCTCTCAGGCAGTTCACGACACTTGAAACATGCAGCAACAATTGAAGAAGAGGCAGAGCAATTCAAAAATTTGCTTGTCCTCATATTCAAAAACGTAAAAAGTTCAAGGATTATTAAGGAGAAAAGCTCAAGTTATAATTTTAAAACACTTTACAATTTGCATCAAATTGTTGTTCACCATAACAACAGCTTTTAAAAAAGTAAGACAAGTGCGAGTCGGACTCGCTCATGAAGGGTTCCGAAACAGCAAGTAACATAACATAAAAGTTCTTGTAGTACGTTGTAACTTTGATCGATACCTATTTTAATAATAGTGTATTTTTATATCATTTATTATTAGGAAATAATGGTTCAGGGCTTATGTATAAGGTTTATGTTTATAAAATTAAATGTTTTTTTTTTGAGTTGATTGTATTAAAGGTAAATTGAGGTTTACAATTTATGACGTATAAAAAAAAAAACTACTCGCTAGATCTCGTTCAAAAAATTTTCATTTGAAGTTTACATGGTAATGTACATCATATATTTTTTTTAGTTTTATCGTTCTCTTATTTTAGAAGTTAGGGGGGGGGACCAACATTTTACGACTTTGGAAGTGTCTCTCGCGCAAACTATTCACTTTAGAAAAAAATGATATTAGAAACCTAAATATCATTTTTGAAGACCTATCCATAGATACCCCACACGTATAGGTTTGATAAAAAAAAAATTTTTTAGTTTCAGTTTTATGTATGGGGACCCCCAAAATTTACTGTTTTTTTTTCTATTTTTGTGTAAAATCTTAATGCGGTTCACAGAATACATCTACTTACCAAGTTTAAACGGTATAGCTCTTATAGTTTCGGAGAAAAGTGGCTGTGACATACGGACGGACAGACAGACAGACATGACGAATCTAATAGGGTTCCGATTTTTGCCATTTGGCTACGGAACCCTAAAAAGCGTGATGGTACAAACTTTTTCGTATTCTTACAGTCAGTTTGACATGCAATTTTCACCCCCCAAGCTGGAATATACACCAGCAATGCATACGTCAAAGATAGAAGCTTTACATTGCGAACGTAAATCTTTTCCGGATTTTATTCCACTCATAAAAAAATCGGAAGCGCGGTTACATAAAGCAATGACAACGCAAACAAAAAAGTCAATTATTCACCACGACCTAAAACATGCACAATTCCCTATCCATATCTGACGCACCTACTCCACTTAACCACCCATTCATTACCTGGTAATCTAATTACGAATGCAGAAAAACATTCAAATGCTATTAACGTGAACGCGTGTTCATGGGACAAAGTCAACGTGCGCGTTTCTTTACGCAACCAAAACGAACCATTAGAATAGGAGCTCTCCTCCACATCAGTATATGTAGTTGTACCTACCTACAACAACACTCAAGATTGATTTACAACGACCGTGATAAGACTTTCAATTATACTTCGTCTATGTGACTGACTAACTGACTGGGCTAGATTTTCATTTCCATTCGCGTACCCGCAGTTTGACAGTGAGAGCGAATGGCTTGCATAACAGGAAGACAGCGATAGCGCAATCATAGCGCAGCGACTAAGCCATGTGGGCCATGACACGCGTACGTGATGTGTGCAGCTAAAGTGACGATGGCATCATAAAACAACGACAGCTGTCAACTTTATTTATTTTTATTTCACAAAGTATAACTTTAATCAAATCGCAATAAAGGAAAAAATGCAAAAAAAGCCTTCAGCCTTTCTGGTCAACGATCTCAGTGGAAACAGAGCCCAAGGATAAACTTGAAATCCCACTCCAAAACAAGGGGAGAGATAAACATCCCAATGTAAATGGCTGTAAATAATTCGAGTTAATGAAAACGGTTCTGTGCGCACATCGCAGTGTTTATTTAGTGGTTCTGCAGTAAACATTAAAGATGCACTGTTCACTGTTCACTGTTCAACGGAAAACGCATTTAGTATCCGCCCTCCCTCTCGAAGTCGTTACATTAATCTCTGCATTCCGCCGCCGCATGGAACAGGGCATAATGAGTACCCGTAATTAAAAAATGATGAAAAGCAGATTGGATAATGTGTGTCTGGCTGGCGCTCTATTTTCCTTGAAATTCAAACCAAAGGTTACGAGGGGGTTAAGTGCGCGATTACATTGTTCACTGTAGTTCCCCCCAAACAATTGACAAGTGGATGCTCTCTTGTGTCATTGACGACAGCTGGCCCGGGGAGAACGCTTTGAAGTGCGAGACAAATCGAATTTTAGATGAGGGCGCGCGTTATTACCGATGATGAATGTTCGAAAGGTCGAAAGGTGTGGGCCACTTGAGTGTGGTTAATGGGGCAGATTTTTGAAGACGCATAGAAGCTGCGTAAATTCTTTCATTCAAATAGATTTTTTTGAGTAATTGCTTTGGTTCCCTATGTATATGGTGCTAATACAATAATGGGAAATAATTCATTTTACAGCTTAATTTGCTTAGGAACTGTTGAGGATGCACTCTATATCTGTAATAAAGACTTAATACCCTATTCACACCGCACCGAAAACCGTGTTTTTGTTGAAAACTCGAAATTGCATTCAAACCGAACAATAACTGGTTTTTGTTTGACGTTTCAATCAGATGTGAGACAGTAGTCGTGAAACTTCTGCGTACACTATTTTGTTTACAAATTTCGATCGCATTAATTAATAAACAAAAGGAATTCGGAGCAAAAAATAATATTAGCCCATCAATGTGTGGAAAATGATT
Source organism: Cheilosia urbana (assembly GCA_946477585.1). Classification (NCBI taxonomy): domain Eukaryota; kingdom Metazoa; phylum Arthropoda; class Insecta; order Diptera; family Syrphidae; genus Cheilosia; species Cheilosia urbana. The sequence goes on along the minus strand of OX297854.1, from coordinate 3,325,360 downwards.
TTAAGTTTTGAGTTGTGACATTTGTTTGATCAGCTGTTCTGCTGAATTTGCTGAAAGTTGCAAAAGGTGGTTTGTTTCAAAAATCCAACGATTGGAAGTCGTTTAAGTAGATGAAGTTTTCAATTGTTTAACCCGGTTTTCGGATCGTTATGAATAGGGTATAAATAATGAAAAACAAAATGTTTGAATCTAATTCGGAAAGACTGCAACTTTTATTGATTTAAATAGGTAGATGTGAAATAAGGCAAATAAGGAGTAATGCAGACGAGATTTGTCATTCGTCGTTCGGACGAATTGAGCAATCGATAAAACTAAGCTTACATTGATCGTGCCACGCCTTTCCGTTTGCCAACGACACGCTTTTTTCTTCTACCAATTAATCGACCGTCGGGTTTAAATGTCTCCATACGCATGCCATCACAGCACACTTTCGACAAAGCCGGCAGCCCAGTAAATATGCCGTCGAACTTAAAATAAAACCCTCACCAGAAAGCCATACAACGAACATTTATAGCTTCATCGATGAAATATATAAGAAGGTTACTCGCTCGCACCTATGGTCTGCAAACTTAAAACAACACGCCTCACCTGTCACCCACCCAAACGTAAACACACTCCATTTGCAAATTTGCTTGTGTGTTCTTCGTTCGGTTCTCTATATCGCACCCTCAGTACAATAGAGCGATAAGTCAAAAAATGTGTTTTTTTAGTTATTGATGAGTAAGCGTTGCTTTCAAAAGTACTTTTATTTTAAGGGGCTTGCCATTTTCATGTTCAAAAAAATACCAATGATATGGGCATAAAACAAAAAATAAGAATATACAAAGTTTTGAAGTTGTTCGCATTTTCCAATGCAAAACTCAGCTAACTCTAAATACTAACTTATTTTCACCTAAATATGAAACTTTTTCCGAGCAATATAGAGACTACCCGAAATAAGTCTTAAAACTAATTACTTTTAAATAAAAAATCTATGCAATAGAGAGACATAACGAAATATATCACTTCAATTATCATTCATTCTAATGCAATACAGACTTAAACCGAAATATATCTCATTGTCTCCTATATTATTTCCATGCAAAAGAGCGATAAATGTCATGAATTTTGACTTATTGCTATATTGCACTTAAAATATTTTTAATTACTAGAAGCTAACTAAAAAACATTGTTTATTTATAATGAATTGTTTATTTAAATAACAAATGTTGTTAAAAATTAAACGTTTATTGCTTTGTTTTTCTAAATAAATTTCAGCATTATGAAATATAATTTTGTTTGGCAAGATACAAACGAAAGTTATATCCTCAATTTTGTAGATAGCGTTTTCTCGAAACTACGTTTTTTGATATATCGCTCTATTGTACTGAGGGTGCGATATATGCCTGCTAGTTTATTTTGCTCGTAAGAATTTTTTCGGCGAAACGGTAGCTTATATTGTAATACCATCGCGTTATGCTACTTCCGCTGAGGGGTGTCAAATATTATTTTTAATATTCTGACAGAGTCGGCAAAATCGAACAAAAGGAAGTTGAAGTTTGGCTTCAGCGCAAAAAGGTCGAAAAAAACATGCGACGACCAACCCAGCCACAGCCCTTGACCACACATTAAGCAGACCTATTAATACATAAAAGGGAATCCCTCCGCCGAGTTTTATGCTAAAGAAACTTCCCCTCCCTTGTCTGTGATTCATGGCGTCCAATAAGTTACAACCTCATATTTTGTTCGAGGAAAATTCTGTTTAATTAATATAAACCGACAGACACAGAGCAGGCTGACGCTGAGTCATATTTTTCTGGCTGTATGCCTCTGATCAATTAACAAGGTTCATGTTACATCAGTGTGTGACCCTATTTGGCGCGTGTGTACTGTGTTGCTGCATACACGAGATTGTGGACTTGTTATCAGTACGAAATTTCAGTTTCCGGACGACATGCAATTTATTCTTTTGAATTTTCTTTTTCTTGCGGGAATTTACTCATATCGAGTTACATGTTTATTTTTAACTGAGTTGAGGAATATTTCCAAATGATGACACAAGATGCCAAGTGTAAATGTAAACATAAATACAAAACGAATGCGAAGTCGTAAATCTGATAAGGCTTTCATAAGTTGGAGCAAGCTTTTAATAATAGTGGCCATATAATTCCGTTAAATTATTGCTTCGATTGGCTTAGTTAACGAAAAAAACCCAAGTTGGAGCAAGCTTTAAATAATAGTGGCTATATAATTCCGTTAAATTATTGCTTCGATTGGCATTAGTTAACGAAAAAAAACCCAAATTTTCTATCTTTTATTACCAACTAAATAAAGTCTTTGAGCCCATAGATATGGCTAAATAGGAGTACTTAAACTACGCCCAGAACGTCCCTGTTAAACGTTAAAACTCGTTTTTGTACGGGATGTTGATTGCACTTTTTATTTTGTACCCCTAGATATAAAGGGGGGCCATCTAGTGGTTTCTATTTAAATCATAGGTTATTTCAACACTGGCAGCTGTTTCCCGCCCGAAATCTTGACAGAAACAACGTTAAACAACGTTGGGAAATATTGAAAACTTATTTCCAAAATGAGTGATGCGTAGCCAAAACAGTGCGCTTTTTGAAAAGAAGTTTTGGTAGAAATGAAGAACCCAACGCGCCTGCTGCACACTACTTTGACAAACAAAACTGCCGCATCTGGAGCTCGGAAAACCCGCACGTTATTGTCGAGAAGCCAATGCGACCATAGAAAATGTGTTCGAAAATGAGGCTGGGAAGAACGTTTTGGTCAACGGTGGGCGTTACCGAAAACAGAGTCATGTTAACCGACTTATTTTTTCTACTGAAATTGAAGACATGGATTTGGACATGTCGTGGTTCATGCAGGATGGCCGCAATGCCACAATCGATCTTTTATGCATCAAGTTCCCTAATCGTGTTATCAGCCGTCTTGGCGATGTCGATTAGCCGCCTCGGAGCTGCGATTTGACCCCTTTGTGGGGAACCGTGAAGGACCAATGTTATACCAACAATCCGGAAACGATTCAAGCACTTAAGGCCAATATCATCGAAGCAATCAGTGAGCTATAGCCCGAAACCATCAACAAGGTCTTGGAAAATTGGAGTGAGAGTATGCGCTACGGCGAAGCCAGCCGAGGCAGTCACTTGAACGACGTTATGTTCCATGATTAATAGGAATGTTTGCTAATAAAGCCATGGAAAAAATGTAATTTTGTTAATTTTATTGCATCTTTAAAAATAGACATATATTTGGCCCACCCTCTTGTCCTTTATTTATTTTAATTTTATCAGATCCTCAAACTTTGACGGGTGGCATCCCTATTGCGCATTAATTTCTTCCAATAATAGTAAGATTTCGGCAAAACGCTAACAAAAAAAACATCGCAGGATTTTTTCAATATAATATCGTAAAAGTTTTCTTCTTGTACCAACTTTTGACAGTTGACAGTTCGTTTCCTTAACTAATATTCGTATACCTGTGTACTGATCATATCCGCCCTAGACTGTAGTTTAAAAGTGCGACCTATCCCCACGCTCCACTTTACAGCGGATTCATAAGAAATATTTGTTATTCATACAAATAACTTCTGTGCATCATTTCAAACAATTACGCCCGACAACAATTCGTTGTCAAATATTTATATAAAAAAAAAACTACGGTTGATAAAAAAAAAGAGCAAAGCATTTGCTGCTCTCCCTAGCCAATCCCCTTTCCTGACAAGCTTAAAGTCCCTGATGGGGGATTTTAAGTGAATTCCCTAACGCATTTATCCAGTACTCAACGCTAATGGCAAGAAACTTACTTAATGTCATTTAAAATAATCACATTAGGTAATATGCATGCATCACAGTCATTCTAGTGCTTTTATCTGCCAGCACGCGACAGTCATTAGTCAAAGACCACCACTACACACAGTAATAGACATTATACGACCTATACTTTGTCTTCTCCAGTGATAGGCGGACCGTCAACGTCGCATCGGCTAACGGTCAACACATAACCAACAAACCACTCAGCATAAAGTGTCTGAGGTCTGAGTCTGTCTGCGCGTTCTTTCAGTGAAAAGAAAACTTGAACGTCACACAAAAGCGTGTACCTAAACTATATACATCACCCACTTACAGTGTCCCAAAAATGTTAAAAAAAAAAAAAAAAAAATCTGACTTAACACTCTATTCTCCATTGTGTGCCCAATTGGGAACAGTGTTGGCCATGTCGAGGAGGAGAATTTGAAAGTTACACTCGTCGCTGGCAACACAGTAAAGATAACGAGCGGAATTCCATACCACCCACACATTCAGCGCACCCAAACACCTGAACCTGAAGCGACATAGTAATGCCCACAAAGTTCAGTCATTTTATTCATATAACATCTCTGTTCTTCGTTGAAATGAGATCATTGCCCGATTGATGAACTCTCTGTGCAAAAATATAGGTACCTTTTTTTGTTCAGCAAATTAGGAATATAAACCAAAAAAATGAAAGTTATTTATTACAACTGTCAAAATTTGTAGCAAGAAGGTGACGTTTCATTGTGGAATGCATAGGGCGACAGTCGGATGAAGAAGGCGGATATACGCTTGTATGATTTGTGTGAATGGAACGCGATGATTAACCGCTTATCTGTTAGTTTCTTGATTTAATTTTGTCTTCGAATGTGGAGTAGAAAGTAAAAATGATGTACGACATTTGAAGTAATTACTCATCATGTTGAGTGTGTTGAAAAAGCGGAGTGGCAGCGAAGGGGAGTGGGTCACACTATGCACTTGGTTGGGTTTTGACCACGAAGAAATGTTTGGACATGGATCGCGGAAGTTATTTGTAGGTACCTACTGTCTCAGGCGAGATTTATTAATCATTTCTTGGAATTACATTTTTGCTTTCATTTCGCGTGTTGTGTACAGGCTGATAATTAGAAAGGAGTACAATGTAGTGATGTTATTGTTTGGATTGCAGCACTTTCCATTACGTCGGTGTCCCAGTATGATATTTTATAAGATCTAAAGGGTGATTTTTTAAGAGGTTTAGAACTTTAAAAAAAAAAAAAACACAAAAAATTCGAAAAAATGAATGAAATATTTATTTGAATCGATAGTTTGAACCTTGCAGATTAATGTTTAAAGATAATTTCATGCAAATGTTGACCGCGGCTGCGTCTCAGGTAGTCCATCCGCTGAGTCCAATTTTGGCATACTCTTTCACACATATCGGCCGGTATCTTACGAATGAATGCATGGATGTTGGCTTCCAGTGCGTCAATCGAAGCGGGCTTGTCCCTATACACATTAGCCTTGACATACCCCCACAAAAAATAATCTAATGGTGTCAAATCGCACGATCTAGGCGGCCAATTGACCGGCCCGAAACGTGAAATTAACTGTTCACCAAACTCGCCTCGCAATTGCGCCATTGTTTCGCGTGCTGTGTGGCATGTGGCACCGTCTTGTTGAAACCACATATCATGCAAGTCAAGAACTTCCATTTCGGGTAAAAAAAAGTTTGTTATCATCGCTCGGTAGCGTTCACCATTGACAGTAACGCTGCGATTCACATCATCTTTGAAGAAATATGGCCCAATAATGCCGCCGGCCCATAAACCGCACCAAACAGTGGCTTTTTCGGGATGCATTGGTAGCTGTTGCAATGCTTCTGGCTGATCTTCACTCCAAATGCGGCAATTTTGCTTATTTACGTACCCATTCAACCAAAAATGAGCCTCATCGCTGAACACAATTTTTCGATAAAAAAGCGGATCCTCGGCCAGCTTTCCAAGAGCCCATTCACCAAAAATTCGGCGTTGTGGTAGGTCAGCTGGCTTTAGTTCTTGCACAAGCTGTATCTTAAAAGGCTTTACGCACAAATCCTTCCGCAAAATTTTCCACGTAGTGCTGTAACAAAGGCCTAACTGCTGGGAACGGCGCCGAATCGACATTTCGCGGTCTTCTGTCACACTAGCTGATACGGCCGCAATATTTTCTTCACTACGCACAGTACGTAAACGTGTTGGTGGTTTAATGTCCAACAAAGTAAATTTGGTGCGAAATTTGGTCACAATCTTCCGAATAGACTGCTCAGAAGGTCGAGAATGCCGATCATAAAATGGAAGCAGCGCGCGATGAACATTTCGAACCGAGCACGAATTTTGATAGTAAAATTCAATAATTTGCAAGCGTTGTTCATTTGTAAGACGATCCATGGTTAAATTGCAAACCAAACTGAAGCTGTTTGACAGTGACACAAGGTACTAAACACACGTCAGCTGTCAAAACCAGTGTTGCCAAAACCAAACCAGCTAAAAAATCACCCTATATATGCGACAAATTGCAGCATCGGGCGGTAAAAAAACAAAAACCTGGCACCACTTGTCATATAGGATCCGCATCCGAGATCTATTTAGAAATTATGATTGTTATTATTACTTATTAACCAATAAACATAAATGTTAAATTAATCTTAAAAGAAACAGCACTAGCTCCGAGGCTTACGGCTGGGATCTAAATAAATATGTCTTTCAAAGTGATGTTCTAATTCGCTGACGGAATTAAAAGTAGGCTAGTAAAATATTTATTGTATAATTTCTCAAAAAGTTGTTTAACTTTGCTGCATTCAGAAGTTAGGTGTTTAATGGAAATGGTAGTGTTCGTCTTTAAAAAGTGGCTGGTTAGTTGTCCAGGTACTTCCAAGTCTCAAACGTAGTACTTATTTAAAAATGTATGTGGTGAATGGGCTTTTTCATATACGCTCTCACATTTCAGACTCTTGTGTCTAATCGAATATAAAAACGTCACTTGTTCTTTTTTGTGTTGATTTTCGTGCGATTTGAATATGTGTAGTGTAGCCTTCGACACTTTCCAAAGCGTTTTCCATTCACTGGTTAAATTTTATATTAAAACATTCGAAATTTGTGTCCCGATTGATTTCTAAATATTTAATACATAAATAATTTAGAAAAATAGATTCACCCGATGCAATGCCTTTCTTTGTAGTAGGTAAAACAAACTTAACGAAAACGTAAACAAACTCCACCAGTTGTCAAACTCAAACGCACTTGGATTGGTAAATCTGAAGTAAATCTGAGAAAAAATCCAGACTCGCAAAATTGCTCTGAAATCTGAAAAAGATTGCTTCTTTTGTACTAAGGGAACATAAAGTGCGCGAGAGCAAACGAAGTGTTCTGAGAGCACCCAATAAATTTCGTAGCGGGAACGCAGACGCGAGGTCAAAGCCCAAAGCCAACTAGCAACTACTAAACAACATTTTTCCATAGATTTTGAGGTACAAAAAACAAACTAACGAGTAAATAGTGGAAAGAAAAGAAAACAGACCGGCACAAAAATAATACGCGTCAGAATAAATAAAAACACAAGATAATCATAGTGGAAAAATGTTATAAAAAACCACTTATATTTATTCTGTCTCAGTAATATTTGCTCCTCTCACATTGGTGCCTGCTATCTGACTGACTTTCGTCATACAATTATTAGAACCTTCTCGGTCTTTCGTTAAGTTTTATACCCTCGCTCAATACATCGACCGCAGAGTTGCAATACTCATGCAGTTCAATATAAAATCTTTTGTAGATAATGTAGCATTTTATTTTTCTTAGTAAACTTTAAGAAAGATAATTCAATGTGAATTCCGCTCCGAATCTTGTAAGGCGCAAGACAAAGCGTCTCCATGTCCTAGCTTACCAAATGAACATGTGATAGGAACGTGGCAATTACCTTTGCAAGAAATATTCAAATATTCATAGTTTCCCTCTCCAACCTCCATTAAAGTATTGTCTCAATATAATAACCACCAGCTTCAATTAAGCAACACTGTGAATCACTTAGAAACCGAATCATGATCCGTCATAGATCAAATAACCTCATTAATTGCGGTTTACGCAAAAAAAAAAAAAAAAAAAAATTGTTTGCTACTTAATCACCGGCCCCAGAGAAACCACAGTGCCTCCTAATATTATGCACAAAATCGATGACAAATCCACTCTCGTGCTTGACTTTCCCTTAGTGCGAAACGTTGGATGAATCATCGAAATGTACTGCAGGCAATCGTCTTTAAGGAAGTCATTGAGCATGGGCTTGAGCCTTGAGCAGATCAAGATACCATATAAGGCGTTCAAAGTGAGTGAGTTTGTGTTTCTTCATTTTCGTCTGAGGTACTTAAATTTATGATTCAATTGCCTTGTATAGTTGATCGAGGGTTTTTTTTTAACGATAACAAACACAAAGTTGGCCACTTCAAACAATCGAATCCATTATATGTGTAAATCAAAGTAAACATCAGCGATAGAGACTTATAATCAAAACCTTTTATCTAACGTAGCCCGTCAGCATTTGGTCAACAGATGTCGCCCAACGCACAAGAAGACCGCGCCAATTCATATGCCTGTCATGTGAATGATAACTGTTTACTAATTCATAAGCCATACGAGGAGGAACCGTACATCTATTTCTATAATCTATCACGCGAAACGAGGACAAATAGGCTTCAATGGGCGCACTTTATATTCTGCACAGAGGATGACGGGGACTGTGCGTTATTGGTTCGCTTTTACATGCAAACCACTCAATAAACAGTGAACGTCTGCAGTTGCATAACAATGTCTTGGGGAAAGTGTTATGCAATGGGCGTCCGATTGAATTCAATTAAACAAATCAATTGATAACAATGTGACCATGACGCCGACATTATGGTGAACTTATCTTGAAGACGTCACATCACTCATTCGCACACACACTGGAACTATGCCAGCGCTTGACTTAAGGTTTTGTCAAAATAAACAGTCATCGTGGTGGAAAGTGTGATGTTTTTATAGTGGTGTGTATCGAGACAGCGCCCCAACTGGCGTCATCTGGGATTTACTAAAGAGAAGATAAAAGTGCATTATTAATGTTGTTAACAGCGAGACTGAAGTGAGTGCGCGCAGAACAATTGTTATGGAAACTTAAGGCCTTGCGTTTTTACTTAACCAGATTCAGATTTATATATATGACTTGAACACATGCTTTCTCGAGTGCACATGAAACAGCGGACTTTTGTCATTTGAAAGTGGAATGTCTTTTGTTGGATGACAGGATTGAATAAGACCAGAAATACCTTTAGGTTAGGTTAAAATGACTTTCGGCTAACTGGTTAGGTTAGGCGACACACTTAGACCATTATAAGGTCCCTTGTGATACCACATGAATCTGTATTCATTCCTCCTACTTGTTGAACCAATTGGAGCTTCTGATGAAGCGTAGTAGATTTCGAATGTCTATGTTTTTTAGATCGTTCAGATCACTATGATAGAAATCTCCTAAGTGGAGTTTTCGTCTATGTGAGCTGGACAAGTACAGAGAAGATGGGGAATTGTTTCTTCCTCCTCCTCGTCAAGACAGCTTCTGCAGAAATCGTTAGAGAATACGCCAAGCCTTTGTGCATGCCTGATACGTTTTAGATCCAGCTTTGGCCAGATCTGTTTTGTCGCTAGACATATGTCGAGCCGGTTGTCCACCTAAGATTTGTTCTTTCGATAGCGTCCAGCTTTATTTTGAGTTTGCAAGAAGCGATTGGAATACCTAGAGAATCCTTAACTGGAAGTATAGGTAGTGTGGTTCCGTGTTTGGCGAGTTCATCAGCCTTGCAGTTACCTGGGATGTCCCTATGCCCCTGCACCCAACAAATGTGAATGTTGAACTGCTCCGCCATCTCTCTGAGAGACGAACGATAGTCTTGGGCTGTTATATAATTCGTGGAGACTGATTCCAGGCACTTGATAGCAGCTTGACTATCAGAGAAGATACGGATATCTTTAGCAGATATCACGTTTTCCCTTAGCCAAGATAAGACTTCTTTTATCGCCATTATTTCCGTCTGAAGAACGCTACAGTGATCAGGAAGACGGAAGGAGAGACTAAGATTAAGTCTATTAGAGAAGACACCGCCACCAACACCGTCCACAGTTTTCGAACCATCTGTGTAGAAGTGGATCGATTCATCATCCACGGATGCTTCCTCCTCCCAGAATGATCTAGTAGGAATGGAGACCTGGAAGTTTTTATCAAATTGTAGTTCCGGTGTGGTGTAGTCGATGTTTTCTGGAAGGTTCCTAATGTTGTTCAGGATAGCGGCATGGCCAGTTATTTTGCTTGTCCATTGTGAAATAGCTTCGAGGCGTACGGCTGAAGAAGCTGCCGTTTGCCTGCTGAAGATGTCAATAGATGTCAGATGTAATAAGATGTCAAGTGCAGCGGAGGGTGTGCTGCGAAGAGCTCCGCCGATGCACAAGCAAGCCGTTCTTTGGACTTTGCTTAATTTATCGGGATTAATCGCTTTGTCCAAAGCAGTACACCAGACAACCACACCGTACATGAGTATTGGTCTTATGACCGGAACCAGTGAGTGATACGGGGCTGTAAGCCCCATTTGTTCCCTATGGCCTTTTTGCGAGAGAAAAGTGCCACAGTGACCTTCTTAACTCTTTCTTGGATGTTAGGTTTCCAGGGTAACTTTCTATCAAAAATAAGGCCCAAGTATTTAGCTTCATTTGAGAAAGTCAAGCTAGTACCATTTATAGATGGAGGGTCAATGTGTGGAATCTTGTATTTCCTAGAAAAGAGGACAAGTTCAGTTTTGTGAGGGTTTACGCCCAACCCACAGCTGTTTGCCCATTTTATTTTATTTTTTAATTAGCGTGTTGTAGGAGTTCTTTTAGAGCGTTTAGGTACTTTCCTGAGACGGCAATAGCAACGTAGAAATACCTATAAGGTTCAAAACAAACTGTGAAGAACACTTTTCCTGCCAGGATTGTTTTATGGACCCAGGTGGTGGATAATGAACAGGAGTACAACGCTGGTGCTGGATTTCTTCGATTTTATTTTTGACATTAAATCAATAGTAGTTATTTAAAACACTCAACGCCAGTCCATTGTAAATTTTGCGCACATTAAAAAAATAAATAAAAAATTTATAAAAAGATACAAACATCATGACCCACCCTGTAATAGTTACAATTGCATTACGTTTTGTGGGAGCAGGTACTTGTAGGTACCTACGAAAACAGCCCCACACTTAAGACGTAAAACAATAAATTTGCTGGCATTCATTAGGCAATGAGTGAAATGTGAACTAATTTTATTGCTTAGCTAACAGTGAAGTCGAATCTTCCGACATACCTAAATGGTACCAGAATATAATTAGCTGGAGTGCGTACTTTTAATCCCATTCCTAATGCATTTTAATTGCCAAACAATGAACGGAATGAATTTACAATCGCGTTACAATAGCGAATTTTCCCAAGCTTATTATAATTATAGGTACCCATTAATTATGCGGATTATTTTACAAATATGCATTTTGTATTCATAGAAATTATTCGCACAAAATTTACAAAATGTACAAATACGACTCTTTAAAGAATACGAGTCTCGATTGTTTGGAACGATTTGTTTGCAAATGAAATTCCTCACCCATGACTAACCACCGCCCTCATACAAAAATCATCTAACCCGCTTATATGTTTATACCTACTCATGAAATATACCAACGAAATTAACAACTCAATAGAAATAACAACATAAAATCAATTACACTTGCAATTCCAGTGAACTGAAAAACATTTTCACTTCATTAGCAATCGAACCAACGTAAGTGCCCCATTCCCACTGCCTGTCTGCCCCTGGCCCATCTTATTGCTTTCGCTAGTAGGTACTTTAAACAAAAAATATTTTTACATACTCGTAGCTCGTACATACAATTGGAAGAGTTATATTACTTTATTAATTCAGCAGAATTAATTGCCAACGCAAGCAGTTGGATCTTGGTAGAGTCAACTTTGAAAACAATTGCGCGCAGCGCATTTGTCTCCACCTTGTGGAGAACAGTTCACAGCGTATGAAATGAAGAAAACAAACGAATTGGACAACCGGTTTATGTTCTGAGTCTGGGTTATGTCTTCTGTTTCTGTTCTGTCGTCGCTTTTGCATTGCTTCTAAAAAAAATCAATAAAATGGCGAATGGAAATGGAATGGAAAATATTTTATATTCTACCGGTAATACCTACGTAAAGAACAACAAAACCAACCCTACCCGAGTAGCGGTACTCTTCAGTCTAATTAAGTCCACCTTTTCCTGGTGTAATACCACAGGGCGCATATTTGCACTTGCAATGCAACGCACATGGGAAAAAGTGAAAGCAAGTGGAAAAGTGGATACGCCAAGTGGAACACCAGAACCACCCCTTGTGTTACTGGACTACATTTGGGGATGAATTTTATTGCGTATATGCCAACACCCAAATGTGTGTACCGGTTCCAGAGAGAGGGCCCCAGCCACAACGACAACGTTATTTTCATTCAAAAGTTGCTCCTCGTAATAATATTTTACGCGCACAATAACATCGAGGGGGATTGCCGAAGGGTGAAGGCTGATAGCCGTCGTAGACGGAAGACGTAAAAAAAACTCGTTTATAACTTTTATAATAGAGGTGCCCTCTCGCACTAGTGTGAGCTCATCATCTCACGAGTCACGACTCACGCTGTGTTTGGGGATCAGTTTTGTAGTTTGGGTGGAAGAAATTGGTACCAGTGTTGCCAGTTTTTCCAACATATGAATTAGTAATGATAAATTGGGAGTTGATGCGACATGTTGAGAACCTCCTTAAACTAATATAAAGGCCGTTTCGGAATAGTAGATCTGAATTAACATCGCCGAGCGTTTCGTTGACCATTTTCATAAATGAAAATTTTTAAAGTTGTTTGTGGTACATTCACATCTTCGTTGTTAAGAGCGTTGGGCTTCTCTAATAATCATTTTTGACCATCACACTAACTAGAGCTAGAGCTCAACTAGTTCTCAACTCAAACTAGGACGCAGTCAACGTCGCCAACGACGTCACTTTAAGTGGTGCACACAAGTGGAAGCAGAGCAAGATTTTTGGATTCCGCTTTAAATTTGAATGACATTAAAATATTAGTTCATACGTCAATATATAAATTGATCGCAGTCGCATAAAGTCTACACGTACTCATCAAAAATGGCAGGAAAAGAGAAAATTCGCAAAATAACGAGTAACGAGTAACGAGCAGCTCCTCTCTTGGCTCGAAACAGCTCAGTGCTCAGAGTAGGATATCTTTCGTACGTCTATCCCCTCAAACCCCATTTGTTTACAAGTTTTTGTAATTCAACCCCCGTCTGTGAATACATGTGAGGTACAAAAAAGCATGTTGTTTTGTTAATGGCCGGCCGCCAATCATCTTGTTTTTATGGGCTTCGCGGTGTTTTATTGTTTTGTGTTTTGTTTGGTTTTTGTAGAGCCTTTGATTTAATCGAAAAAAAAAATAGTGAAATGCATATTAGAGAATATGGAATTCTTGCATTAAACAGGGTTGCCAGAATTTAGTTCGCTTTAAGCGCTCAGAAAGAAGCCCACAAATCGTTGAATATTTTGGTATTTTTCAGACTCATTCTCACCGCGGTTTTTTCTTTTCTTTTTTGACTTCTAAGCCTTTGATTTTATTTGACTTTTTTTTCTGCGTGCAACTTGAACGACTGTGCAATGTCACTTGACTGCAAGAGTGCTGCCAAGTTTTAAAAGTGCGGGTTTATTCAAAATTCTTTTTTTAGTTTTGTGAAAAAACAAACAAAATTAACACACAATTTGTAAAACGATGGATGGAAGAAATCTATCGTTTTTTAAGTAAAAAGATAGCCCAATCTGGCAACCGTGGCATTAAAGTTCAATCTATGAACTCACATATTCTACAAAAGAAATGAGCGAATGTGCGTGAATTCATGAATTTTTCTGAAAAACAGCTTGTAGGCAGCCGCCTTTCCACTAGAAAGTTATCCATCTCTGTATTCCATTATCTTTGGCTCAGAGATTTTCAAGAGGCCGTATTATTGGGGACGTTCGGATACCAAGTTTATGTAAAACGTCAACTAGATTCGTCGTGACTAGGAATCCGAACGCGTTCACTAAGCAACTTGAATTGTTTTTGTATTCTCGCGGTCAGCGTTACCTTTGTTTGAATTTGCCCTTTTATATTCGGAAAAGACCCCTCATAATTTTTCAAAAATTGTTTTTTTCAAATAAGTATATTTAAATTGTAACACGGTTGCCTATCACAACAATATTACACTGTTATGCGAACCAATGGTTGTTAAATATAGTGCGAAAATTCGAAATTTGCAGAGTAGCTTTAGAAATGACACCTTTTTCTCTCACCGGCCCTTTTTTTGACTCTTCAGAATTCTGCCACGGCCACTCTGTTTATTTTAAATCTGACTCTTCGAAATGTCAACTGAGTATGCAGGCAGGATTTTCTTGACTAGATTTGTCGACTTCCCCTCCATAAACGTCAACTGCAAAAACTAATCACGTGACCACTCTGGGCCAATCAAAACTGAAATACATCTAGTCAGACAGCCTGTCAACTTACTAAACTATGAATCCGAACGTCCCCATTATGATTATTATGATTAATATTATGTCAAATGCAGAAAATTGACAAGATACAAATTCGAAAGCCTTTTTAAAAATCAATTTCACCGAATAATAAAATCTCTGAAAATAAAGAAAATTCGGTGGTTGTCGATTGTTCTCCTAGACCGTTTCATATGTTTCAAAAAATTGGTAGGTATTAATTCTGTGGCCACAAGAAAAAACAGCATATTAAGTAACTTTTTGCAATTTTTCAGGAGAGCGGTTTGAATGTATGGCGTATGTGTTTTTCTTTCTTCTATAATTCAAAAACCGTAACAGATAAAAATACAAAAAAAAATATGGCAAAAAGAATAGAATATTTCGCATACGATGGTGTAAAAAACCCAATTTTGACATAAGTCGACTTATGTTGTTTTTCCTTTTTGCCACAGAATTTATTTGTGAGGTGGATAAGATGTCAAAAATATAGATAAGTGAGCAGCTCGTATCGCAATCGCAATCTACATTTATAATCCACGTACTTTTGAGTAGGTACCTATCTGTGGCAATAAGTTGAAGTAGCTTATGTCGACATTAGCCAAATTCGAGTTTTTTTTTATACAAGGTTCTCCTTTTTCTAAGCTTTCTTTTGGTCCAGGTTCTGTTACTCTACGACCATTGAAACCGGTTAAATTTGAAGAAAAAAAACTAAACAGCATAAATTTATTTGGACTATGTAATACAATAGATTTAAAAACTATAAGATAAATTAGTTTCTCTCACCCTGAAAAATTACCAAAATTGACATAAGCTACTTTAACTTATTGCCAGTTGCCACAGATATTTTCCGCTCTCTGAGAAATTTCCGCTTAATTTTTGAATTTTGACAGATTTTTATAGGTAGGTACCTATTGACAGTTTTTTTCGCTCAATTTTTCATCTTCAATTCTTCTTTTCAGTTACTTTGTCAGACCTTAGTTCGGTCTTTCTAGCGCAATTATTATTGGTTATGTTAAAATTTGTTTCTTCTTCAGTTCGGTCTAATTTGATTTCAGTTAACTAGATAGGTAAATACTTTAAAAACCTATTTTAAACTTTTGACTCCGATATTCTAATACTGCTATTACTGAATGCCGACAAGAAATCAATTTGTTTCTCTCAAAATTAACATATACCTATAGGTAACTGTCTGCCTCAAATAAAATAACGACCAAGTACCCAAACATTTACAAGTCCTAGTTTCACTTCTTCACTTCACTTATGAATAAAGAGTTGAAAAACGCAACGCGCCCTATTTCATATTCAGATCAAGTTTTGCGTTATTTCCGATGAGTTTGACAAAATATCTAACAACTTATCCTAGCGCCCTAGCAGAGACTAACTACAATGCAAAATCATCCCTTGAAAACAATGGCATTGGCAACACTCTTTCGGCACCCCCGCGAAGATGCGAAGCCGAATCTAGAGTTATGCATCGAATCAGAATGTGTTGAGTAAAAACGGATACATGATGGCGGGGCCTGGGGGGAAGAAGGTAGACGACACTGACACACGACTGGTGTTTTGTGCAGTGCGTAGGATGCGGCAAATTGCATGTGGTAACTTTTGCCAACCTCTTGGACGTAAATTCTAAAAAGTGAATCTGAAGCTGAACTGAATCATGGAATTGGAATTCGTTTCCAAAATATTCGTGCTGGTGGTACTTCTTATTAAGGTTTCAATTTAACCCACTCCAGAATATAATATGTACTTACTTCAATAAATTTCTCTTGAATTTCAGCCTTCTCCTCGACAGAAAGAGTTTTAAATTTATTATTTAACAACGTGGACATTTCGCTGGATTTTATTCTATTTACTTGATTTCGCACAAAACAACTACAAGGTAATTGTATTTATTTTACTTTTCTTTTTCGTTTTGTTCACTGGGTGTTATTTCTTACTGCTTTCGTAGACAATCGCGCGACACAATCGATATGAATGAGAAACCGAGATGATGCGGTGTTTCACGTTTGAGAATCGTTGTTGCTTTGCTGCTGCTGCTGCTGGAGCACCTATTGGAAGAACTTTCTCCTTGGACGCACACTAAGAACAATGCACTTGCGATACAAAATATTAAACAAATAAATGCCTACATAAAATTCTTATAAAACAAAAGTATAAATATTTTCACAGAAAACAACTTCCAATATTTTTGTTAATTTCTTTTGTTTGCCGTAAAACAAAGTACGGACAGATAGAAGACCACCACGAACCCGACGAAACGGTTTGTTATGCGAAAATGAATTGACAGCGACAGCGGCAGGGCAGCAAAACTTGGCCGCTGGAGCTGGAGAAGTGGAGAAAAATGCTTCTTCAAATGAATTTCATCGATGAACGCGCGCGAGTTATTTTGGAAAAGACAACTGTACGTCGGCAATGCAGGTGGAAAAAAGTTGATTTTTTTTTTTTTTGTATTGTAAAACAATTTGAAACATCGTTTTTTCAGGTCTACCTACCTACCCAAAAAATATGGTTCAAAAGGAGATTTTAAATTTATTTAATGTTATTGGGCGTTTATTTTTTATTTTCATCAGTGATAGCTAAGCCTAGTATCCTGCTCGCGCTAAATTTTATCTCACATACAAAAATGTCTACAAAGATTAAATTTAGCGAGGCAGTTTAGCAAAGCAGTATCCTGTTCGCACGCTAAATCCTTAACTTCATATAGAAGGGCCGATGAAAAGTCTCCACTCATTTAGCTGGCGAAATTAATGTCCGATGCATTAAATTGAAGATAAAATTTGACATAAAAAACGGAGGAAAGAGTTTGTGTTGTGTTTGCTGTGATTTTTTTTTTTTGCGGAAACGTAGATAATGTTTGCGTGATAAATAAAAGAAAACGAAATGCCAAACAACAGCGCCAAAACAGAGATGTTAATATATATGAAGCGAATCGAATTTCAGGGGGACTTATGCTTTCATTTGGCGTCGTCTTTTGGGTAATAACAAGTGTTTCACTATGGTTAGGAGATTGTGGAAAGTTCGAGGACACCATGTCGAACTTCTTCTTATAATTTCTAGGTTTCTTACGTCTTTCAAGTTTGAAATTCAAAAATTCTATTTATAACGTTTACTGATATCTGTAATGGTACCTACTCATGGTTCATAAACATAAGGGTTTTGCTCCATCTATATCATGTTTAATAATAATTTAGCGACCATTTATCTTTGGTGTGGAGAAACGAAGTGGAGACTAGGGGCGCTATGATTTAGCGCGAGCAGGATGCACTTAATGAATTGTCTTTAGTCTCTATTCAATGTGTATGTTTTTGCATATTTCGGTTTAATCTAGTAGATCTAATCTCAACATCACTCATTTATAATACGGTGGTGATATTCATAAAAAAAAAATTAAGATCTAGTCAAATTCGCAGTCTGAAAAACAATTCTTGTTAGTAATTTTGTTGTTTACAAACAGCGAATGAGGCACAATGAGTCTACATTTTTTTGATGCGGGACCCAATTTTGTAGATCACAGTAATTCTTTTTTTGTAGTACATAGTTAAGGATTTATTCACCAGTAACCCGGATAATTTGACACAGGATCGGGCCCTAAGGACACGATTCATGAGATTTCTCCCCAAATTGAGATAAAAAAAGCAAATGTCAGACTGACTTGGAGGAGGTGACACTAGTTGTTGTACTTTACTTTCGCTGAGAGAAGATGTTTGTTTTAAGTCCTACAACAAAAACAAACAAAATGGACCAATCTTCAGAATTTGATATTTCTGTCGGTGTAGCTTTATTTTTGTATGGACCGAAGTGGAAAAAAAACGGGGCGTCCGATAAAAATAAAAATAAAAAAACTCCATTCGTTACCAGGAGGTGAAACCCCTGGCGATTTGGGCTGATACATTTATTTTGCGATGACTTAAAAATGATGGATTTGGTAGCACTTATTAGATTAATGTCATCAACTAACCAACTCTGCAAAATGAATCCGCTGCTAATAAAACTACGCATTAGTGTTTGTGTGGATAAACTCTCCTTTGCTTGCTGTGCTGCAAATGAACCCTACAAAATGCCCCTTCTATCCGACCACCACCTCTTCTATGTTCAAAAAAATATTCAAGCGAAAGTTATGTTTGGTGTTTTGCTGTCAATCTCCTGCTCAAGTTTGTCAACTTCCACAATCGCGAGTTTGCTCCACGACTACGTTTCCGAATACCTTGATACATTGGCTATTCTTAATCAAATAAACAAAAAAATCGTATCGCTACAGTTCCGTGTTGTAAAGAAAAAACTCCCACCGGCCGCTATTGTGTCATAATTCACATAAAAATCATTAGTAAAGGGAACGAAATTCCTCGGCAAGCCAATATCTAGCACCCTATCATAGCTCTTTCCCTATGAAGAAGGAGTATCTAAGTGCAATTTAATTCAGAAGACGCAATCATCAAGTGTTGTCGCCATACCATGAACAACGGCTTCAGTACGGGCGAGGAGGATTCTCGTGGTCATTCCGACCAAATATGTTGTCTTATCGATGACAATGAAAGGTGTCATAGAGCCGCTGGTTACGCTTCATACAGTAAACGTATACAAAAAACAGTCGCTCAGAAACGGCTCAAACTCAGTAGTGATCCAACAGTAAGTCGAAACGTCACCTAATCCTTAGAGATGGATTTTCTTTCATGGTTTTTCTTTGATTTGTAGGCCCAACATATATATATTTGTGACTATCATAAGGGACGCATCCAGAGTGCTCGTACAAAACGCAGACGAAAGGATTCCGAAGACGATAGCAATGAAACAGATACAGATTTGCCAGAAGTCGATCTCTATCAGCTACAAGTGAATACTCTGCGGCGATATAAGCGACACTACAAAGTGTCAACGAGGCCCGGGATGAAGAGAGCTCAACTGGCTGATGTGAGTAGCAATGTGCTGACGTTTTTTCCTTTGTTTTCCTCTGCGGGGCATTATTCTCATCGCAAAGGTTTACATGTATGCAGTTTCTTGAGAACTGCCTCTAGAAAATTCTTCCCTTCATTTAGCAATTGCCAAACCAGAATTTCAAGGTTTCTAGAACGCCACGTGTGAGCGTATTTCTAGTTTCATGCGCTACGAAATTAGTTTTTAGACTTGAGGTCTTTGTGTGAACTCAAATATCATCAGGATGTAATCTTTGTTAAGCGGGTCATTGGTATTGTATATGCTTCGGCAGAGGTTCCAAGCTTCTATTAAACTATATCTGGATATCGAGATTAACATAAAATTGCTACTGCTTAAAGTGAACGTGAAAACCAGATGAAGACCTTATACCATAAGGAAGTTTTACGGTTCCACGGCATTTATTAAAGTTTTATGTGAAACAGGTACTTGAGGATAACGATCTAATTCGTCTTTTATGCAGAGCATTCTTCGACAGTCTACCCAGATTATGTAACAACTTTATATGTTTATTCTTGTACTGAAAATTCGCACTTCACCCTGAAATAAAACCTCATTCACCTGTCTATCCGCACAAGATTACTACATCCATTTCAATATGCACATCTCTCGCCTTCTATATATTTGCAGACAATAATGAAGCACTTCAAAACGATACCCATCAAGGAGAAGGAGATCATCACCTATTTCATTTATATGGTCAAATCAAACTCAAACAAACTGGATCAGAAGAATGGCATCGGCAACGACACCACCTGAAAACAACTAAAACAGCCGCCCAAACGCAATGCAGAGAGCAATCCTAAACATTAAGTTCTACAGTACACTTACAAATATTTTTTTAGCATTGTAACATATATACCTACCTACTAAAACTTTTTGCATATTTAATAATTTTTATTTTTTAATTTTGTTGTCTGTAAAGTAAGAGTTTATAATAAAACTCGTGAGTGAGGGAAAATAAGTAAAGATGAAAAGCAAATAGTAGAGATGAAAAAAAAAAAAAAAAAAACTGTAAAAAAGAAAACCACAAAAAGTAAACATCGATGTTTAGTTGTTAAGCGATAAACAATAAATATTAACTGTAACTAATTTAAGTATATTTCTCGTGTAGAGTGAGAGAGAGAGACTCTTTTGTTGTCTTTAAAGCAAAAAAAAAAAAAAGAAAAAAACATTAAAAGAGAAAAATACTAAAAGCGAAGCGTTTATACATAAAGTGGAGTTATCTTTTTTGTGGGTTTCGAGTTTCGCAAAGGTGAGGTGCGAGGTAGACATAGACAGTGTCCGTCAGACAGAAGCAGGATGAAATTATGATAATTCCTATCCTAATTGTATCAACATCACTGGGTCACTCTTCTTGCTAAGCAGTTGATCTCCAGGTTGCTATTGATATTCCAACCCGGCCCCACAAGATCCCTGAGCATTCCATTCGAAAGGTTTCTTTTTTAATGTTCGTTAGCAATGTCGTTTTCCATTGGAACCACCAGAAATCTTTTTCAGATCTCAGTCACCTTAGGAGAAAATTTGATTTCTGGTGCAACAAGTGAAGATGGTTGGTGCAATTTTTGTTTGACCAACAATTTCTTCCAATGTTCTGTATAGATCTCCAATTAATTCCCCCGTGCAGTATTTTCCGCATGCCTGGGTCCGAAACACCACTTCCGAGTTACATCCCGTCGCGCATTACTTTTTCACGGATGGCACCGATTGGACACCTGTTCAACTTTGTCCTTTTGCCACGTCTCACAGTGCGCTGAGGCGTCTAATGCTGATATTTTAATTGAAATTACTATATTTTTAAGCGCAGTGGCTCAGTTGTTAGTGTAATAGAATATTCAGTCCCAGGTTCGATGTTCGAAAAAACATGACTTACACTGGGCTCGCAAAAATCGAAGCAATGTCCTGCCTCCTCGCTAAATGAAAAGCTCAGCATGTGTTAGTGTTCGCTTTCCTTCCTTTTATTCTCAACGAAATACAGCATAAGTGTTTTACCTTGTGTTTGATCTGTTTCGCTATCGCCAGGCGGAGCACTTTATCTTCTACTTGCTCGTGTCTCCCTCCACTGGATCGAGCGTTCCATGCTCCCCTTACTGTACCTCAAAATTCCAACAAATGCATAAGTTTATCGGCGATACATTGTATTGTTCTTCCTTCTTCGTCACAATCTCTCTAGACCAGTACATGACGTTTCTGCACATAGGTTGGGTTTACGGGTTTGTAGAGCAGGGTAAACCGTACTATACCACACTTAGGTCCTTGTGGGCACATTGGGACGCCTTTTCTGCACGTCTAAAAAACAAATGCTATCAATCGACATCTCAAAAAATGATGCCTCAGTTTAAAGGACAGAAACAACAGCAAGTACAATTTGAAAATACTTTAAATGCGAATTTATTGATTTTTTAGCTTAAAAAAAACCTCCTACTCCAAGATCATAGTCTCGTCTTCCTCACTGTCGCTGTCGCTGTCACCGGTGGATTCTAGAAGGAAACATAAATGAAAGCAACCACATCCCTTCATTCAAAATGACTCTTCAACTTACGCTGCAAGTTCTTCTTGCTGAGGAGTGGTATGTTCTTTTTCTTGCTGATGGGTTGGTTCATTCTCTGATTCACATGGTGAAGAGCGCTCTCAATTTGGTGTTCCAAGTTACCGTCATTTCCATCATCATCCTCCTCCTCATCATCATCCTCGGAGCCAAAATCATCACCTGAATCGTCGTTTGCCCCTTCTGGAACCCATTTGATGGACTCTTGATTCGAATTAAGAATTCCTGTGTTGTCATCTATGGAAACCACTGCAAAACAGACGACATAAGACCTACTTACATGGCGGAGTTTAGAGACTTACCGTTTTTGCCATCATTTTCATTTTCACTATCATACTCCTCCTTCGCCAAGTTGTCCTCTCGAATATTTTGGAAGCTGAAATGTCGAAGTTTAACAGCCAAACGATCCTCTGCCAAAGCGGTGATCTTATTCATCCGCAGACATTCTGTGAATCCAACTGGTTTGTTCTCTTCTCGACACTTGGTGTCTTCCTCGAGCGCCTTCTTTACCTGATCGACAATGAATTTCGCACGATTAGCAGCTCTATGCGAACATTTGAGTAGCAGATTTGAACTGGTCAGTGTCGTTCCACCCAGATTGAGACAGCACAGCTCACGATATGAGTTTATTCCAAATATCATGGTCGACTCGGCGGTATGTTCTTCAATCGCTGTGGGATCTGCGATTGCTATGTCACTGCAAGAAGACAGTTTTTATAGATTTATCTATGGCCAGAGATACTGTCGTCTTACCCATTATTAAATGTGGAATACGACACACAAACTGGGTAGTGATGCAAAACAGTGGGTATCAGTTCTTTCTCGGCCGCAGTGTGAATTTTCACCTCATCTTCCATGACAGAAACATCTGGGCGTTTAAAATGCGCCAAGGCACACAGTGCGGCAATGGAGCAGCAATCTACAAACAGAATTTCCAAAAGTTTCAATTCAAATCTCTATATAATAATTCCAACTTACCGATCAAATTTCCCTCATGATTGAGAACATTTAGATCTAATCTCAGAATCCATACACGATCTTCAGCGGTGACACAAAGAGACTCCAAGTCCACACAACGTGACTCCTTGAATGTTTTTTCAAGCGTTCGATTGATTTGTACACCAAGATCCGAAATGCGTCCAGCTTCGAAGTTGACACCAGCCATTGGACCAAGTTCTACGTTTATAAACATGATGCCCTCATTGGGACGAGTGGATTTCGGTTGTCCCAGTTCACAGTTGACCTGTGCCAAGACACGAGTTTCACCCAGCGACACATGGACACTGCCCCAGTCGGAACCAAAGTTTATTTTTGCTGACCGGAATTCTTCATTTTTACGACCATCGAGGCGCTACAACGATGGAATATAGATATAAATAGATTTCGTAATTGGTTCGCAAGTTTACCTGATTGTTTTTAATAGTTTGTAAGACAAAGTTCTTTTCGCAGGTAGATAAAGGTGTTTCTTTCATTTTAATTCTTCAGTTGATAAACAGATTGTTGACTTCATGTGCAAAAGTGTGGTTAAAAAGAATTGTTTACTGTGATAGCTGTCAAATATAAAACAAGACTCGAGTTTGGTTTGTAAGGGTGAGTGATGAAATAAATGGGGTAAACAGTAGAAAAAAAACTTATGTCGTTTTCTATTCGGATTTTCAGAATTTGCTCTCAGATTTCAGATTTTTCTTGCCCAAGGGAACATAAAACGAGTCAGCTGTTGTCAAATTGTTACCTGTGTTTAAAAAAATCCATTCAATGATATCTATTGCAGCGGCCAAATGTAATTTTTTCTCTATTTTTCACCGACTTCTCGTCTAAAAACGTAAGTAAACACACTTTAAAGTTTGACAAATGGGTGTGAAACTTGCTCAGATATCGAGATTCGCAAAATTGCTCTGAATCTGAAATCTTTTTCTGTCCCAATGGTAAACGAAATTACTTGTTCTTGCTCTAGATATCATTCTATGTTCGATTGGCAAAAAAAAAAAAAAAAAACTGTTATGCCAATGAGAAAACTTGCTTCGAATATGTATATAATTGCAAAGATAGGGCATGATCACGCCACTGCAAATGCTCATCGATGGTTACTTGTAGATATGATGTAATGGTTCTGACTACAACTTCAGTTACATAGTTTAATATTGGGTGATAGTGAAGAACAGTCATTTTTTGATGTTAATAAACTGAAAATATTATTTTCAGCTTGCCTACTGAATTTGTCTTGCAATATCTTTCCGGCAGATGAATAATCTATGTTTTACTACAAATGCATCGGTAGGTAATTATATTAATAGAAGTAAAACTTTTTTTTTTATAATAGTAGGGTAAAACTTGGTAATGCCGGTCAGTCGGTAATACTGGTCACCCTTGTATCTCGAGAATGGGAATATTGAATCACCAACTCTTTGCATGGATTAGTGCTCCCGAAGATTGTTTTCATACCAGACTGTTGTTTGTTAAGTTTGTATGTGTCCTTTGGAAGTTTCAGATCTATTGGTGTTTTCGGTCAATTTATTATAAGAAAAGGTGATCAGAAAATAGAGAGTAAGTACTTTTCCTTATATGTTATAAATACAGTGATATTTTGCATACTTTATGTTGTTTTTTTGTTATTAATCTCCAATGGTTTTACTTTGTTTTTCTTAACTTAAAATTTCATTTTGCATTTTTTTCCTTGGCGCTCCCGTGTGGGTAGTCCCGGTCAACTGATCGGCATTACCTATTCATGGGTAAGCCTAAGTCAAGAACCACTTCCAGAGGTTCGTGGTCAGATGTGGCTATTAACAACGCCAAACAACTTATTGAAAAGAAAATGTCCATTCGCGCCGCGGCCAGGTCTACTAAAATAGCATTTTCGACACTGCCAGAACGTCTAAAAAAGAAAAACTTCTATGAGCCATCTCTGGGGTGACACACGGTTTTTAACAAAGACCAGGAAAATGAACTTGCAACACAGATCAAACATTTCGCGATTTATATGAAAACTAAAAATAAATATAAGTATATTTTAAATAAACATTAATGACCGCCATTACCAGAATTGTTGACCGGAGTTAACCGACCATGCGTCTAATACCGGTCATTTTTGTCCTTTTTTGTTTTTTGTATAACTTTTTTCCGTTTTGTTCATTTACCTTTTTTTATGTTTATAATAATACAAAAACATATGAATTTAATAAAAAGTGAAGTAAAATTATTATTTAAATAACGAAATTCGTTTTATTTGAGTTTTTGCTGAAATGACCGGTATTACCCAGTTTTACCCTAAACGTTTTTAGCTTAACAAAATGAATCCGCCATTTGCCCGATATATTTCTCTAACCATGTGTGCTTTTATTGATTTTAATTATAAGATTTAATTTTCTACTATAAAGTTTATAGATTTATAGATTGAGGATGGAACCATGCAAAAGGGTCACAGACAACGCATTGTCTAAACGTGAGGTGTACAAGGTCTTCCACGCTACAGCTGCATTATCGTATTCAACAAATCGAAAAGCCTTGAAATTTAAAAGCAAATTAACTTGCTTATACAAATTGAAAATAAATCTGTTGTTTCTACGATCGAAATACATACACAGCACACTATCATGGAGCATAAAGCTATAAATATCCCCCGATTACTCACAGGTCCGATTCGAGAAGCGTTTGTAGTCCATCTTTTTAGAAACACAGTTGATGCCAACGGTCGCATATGAGATCTCAACAAAAATCGGATCAATCAAATTGTTCTAAAATATGCGGTGCTGATGTGTTGCAAGATGGCAACAGAAAAGTAATCCATTTCCATTTGACATAAGCTCGTCCAGAAAGGATACAAACTCTAAGGTCATTTGGACCCAAAAATACGCACATCCCAATTCGACATTTTTTCACACCACCAAAAGAGACAACGGGCGGTCCAACCCAGAACAGCCATTCCACTCTTCCTTCCAAATCTATCAGAATATCTGAAAACACCTTTAAACAAGTCGTTTAGATATTTTGTATCACTAAAACGGCCGAATCAGCGTTTGTTTACATGATGCGAACAGATCGTACCTACTGTGCGATCTCGCTTTAAACATTCGCTAGAAATAAACTTGAGATATAGGTACACTATACTCCGTCCCATAGCCATGGGACACACAGTCCACCCTCAACTGAGATACGAAATTCAATTTTCGTTTTTTTTCTTACTTTTCATTATAAAAATAGAATTTTCATTCGATTTCTATTTTCTTTTTTGTCGACTTTACAGGAACAAAAAACGAAAATATCTAGTGGAATGAACAAACGAAGGAAAAGATATAATACTTTCATGTTCACAGAAGAATTTTGCTCGTAGGCACGATGGCATAGTGTGCGTTTTGCTGGATAGGAGCTAGAGTTTTCTGCTGAGCGAATTTTGAAATTTGTTCGTAGAAAATGTTCATTCTGAAACAATTAAATTCCAAAAATAAATCGATAGATACCTACACTATGTATCTTTGGGTGTTTATGGATTGGAATATGTGGGTTGGGGTTGACGATATGTATGAATCCTTTTGGGGTCAGGTCATTGAGATTAAAATATTCAGCAAATGTGGTTAAAGGATGACAAATGTGTCCTTATAAGACGCCTCTGGTAAGGATTTTCACATGTAGGTATATTTAAGGTGAAACCAGTTACAAATAGGTATCGATATCGATATCTTTGAATAGGTACCAAATCTATTCACACTACTTAGGTAATCTGTATATAAATAGCTGAATAACCATTTTATTGATCTATATTCTATTCATTTTTTTGATGGTAATGTGTATATCCAATCTATTTGCAATTGTGCTTCTCTGAGCTTGGTGTATTCTAGATAATTATTAATCCGTATTGTAAATTCACTGCTTGCAAAAGTTTATTTAAACTTTTTAAGGAATACGACACTCGGTCGGTCGTTCATATATATTTGAATTTTAATTCACACAAAGCAACAGTTGGGATTAGAAATTTATTAGCATTTTATAAGCAAATGGGTAATGGATTACGGTGGATTAGAAACATCAAGCAAGCGCATTTTTGCACGAGAGTGGAGAGAAATCCGTTTGAGCGCAGTCAGGGATAATAAAGGTGTTAAAATGAGATCACAAATCAGAAATGAAAATTCTGAACATAATTAAAGATATATAAAGCGAAAATTAAAATTTCCAGCGAGTAGCATTTCTGTAATTAAGTACTTGAAAACGATTTTATTGGGTCGTATGAATAAAGCGTAGCAATTGCTTTTACTCAAGAGAAATGTCAAAGTCGAAGCATTTTTGGTACGTTTCGTATGAATAAAAAGAAAAACTAATTTGAGTTAAGGTAAGATTAGACGGTATGCCAAGTGGTCATAAAATGCCAATTTCTGACAGTTCTCCTGTCAAAATATGGTCATACAATGTAATGGGCATATCTCATATGCCCTAATGACCTAAATGCCACATATGACCACGCCGATTTTGACAGATAAAAATGCCAAAATAGCATATAGTATAATCGGACAATAAGCACGAATGCCAGCATAAAGCCTATATGCCCATATGCTGTTTATAGAAATTTCTTTGTGGCATTGCTGGCATTTTTGATGGAACAAGAATTATTTTGCTGTCGTCGGTGTTTGAGTTCGTGGGATTGTGATTTATTTTCATTTTCGTTCTCTTTTTTCTGAAAAAATAACAAATATGAAATGAAAAAAAAAAAAAAAAAACAAATGCCTCAAATGACCACCAAGGCATATATGACCATATTGGTAATTTTGGTCATATAGTCTAATATACAGTTTTGATAATCCTGGCATTTTGGTCATTTGACAGCTAATCAGGTCATTTGCCTGTTGGCATTCATATGGATAATTGGCATACAGTCTAATCTTAGCTTTAGTTCCAACTTTTGACATGTTCGAAAAACGGCGGCACTGACCTTTTACTCAGATCGGTATGAATAAACAAAGCACAAACAAACAAACAATTTCCACAAAAGTCGTTAGAATCTCAAGGAAAATTCAAAAATTCAAATTTACTGGTCAGGTTTGACAGAAATTGGATCGTATGAATAAAAACTAGCATTTACTTTGAGTAAAAGGTTTTAGCAAAGTAAAGGCCCTTAGCAATTGCTTTGAATCGGTCGAAAATTCGAATATAGCTTTTACTTCGCTGTACGTGTACTTGCCTTGCAATTTCTGTCAAACCTGACCAGTAATTTTGAATTTTCCTTGAGATTCTAACGACTTTTGTGGAAATTGAAATTAAATTTAAAAAAATTAAATTCAGAAATATGATTGCAATCTATAGCTCCAATTGCAGCTGGAAATATGATTTTTGTTTGCCAAATAGGTTGTTGATGATGATTTTCCTGCACGAACAAAACTTAATTTAACTATTTATAGACAAACCATCGAAAATTCACATTGCTTAATTTTTTTGTGTAAAAAATATGCGTACAAAATATTTAGAAAAAGATCTGAGTCAACTAAATAGCAGACTCAGGATTTGCATAGCATTTGCTTTGTTTATTCATACCGATCTGAGTAAAAGGTCAGTGCCGCCGCTTTTCGAACATGTCAAAAGTTGGAACTAACTCAAATTGGTTTTTATTCATACGAAACGTAGCAAATGCTTCGGGATTGACATTTCTCTTGAGTAAAAGCAATTGCTACGCTTTATTCATACGACCCATTGCAAGGCAAGTACACGTGCAGCGAAGTAAAAGCTATATTCGAATTTTCGAGCTTACTTTAGCAAACTAGGTTTTTAATCATACCGATTCAAAGCAATTGCTAAGGGCTTTTACTTTGCTAAAACCTTTTACTCAAAGCAAAAAATGCTAGTTTTTATACATACGACCCATTATCGATTAAATTCATTAATAAGTAATTACTTTCATCAAATTTAAGAATCATCCACCAATCATGTACCCATCATTCCCATAATTTCTGAAACGAAAACAAGATGGCCGATCAAAAAAATCGTCACGTATATTTGCGTGTTAGGTAGTGCTGTCCCTTTCAGTCATACGCCTATTCAGTGTTGGTCATCTCATTAATCTTCTGTGTAAATGCGTGATGTTGTAAGTCCACCATTAACATTGTCAAAATGAAGTAAAATGGAACAATCCGAAATCAGTAATATCGTTTTCGATTTGACTTTTCAGATTTTGATTTGAGATCTCAGATTTTTGCTGCCAAATCGAACATGAAATCCAATTTTTATTGGTTCTGGTCTATCAATTTCATGGTGACAACTTCTACAAATTTTGAGTGAGATCATTTTTTGCATTGCTCTAATTGAACATCTCGGAAATGTAATTGTTTAAGTCGCCTAAATTGTCTGTCAAGTCGAAATTCTTTTGTCAAACTCAAAAATTAAAATATCACATAAATTCTTGAAGATTTCGACAGTAAAAATGTACTTATATTGAACAAAAAGAGAATGCGATACACACTTATCTAGCCTCTATCGGCAAAAAACTAGAACTCAATGGGTTCGCGTTACTCGCTGTTATTGGTTTTTACGCATAAAAAAAAAGAGCGAAAAGTTATAGAATCTGCGTAAACTTCTTTTCATACAAAATCTGGCAGTTCTTTCTATTTCTACCGTTTATACATTTAGTATTGACGTATACGGATAAGAAATTTGAAAAAAAATTTACTTTAAAGTTTGGCGATTTTTAAGCTCCTTAGGTATCAATAAAAAAAATGTTACTTTAATTGCAAACGTACTATTTTCGTAACTAATACAGTTAATATCAAATGAGCCATCCATTTTCATACAGTTTTTGAACTGATTCTCCCATAAACCAGCAGTAAAATCATCTCATAAGGAAAACTAGAAACTAGAAAAGTCTCTCAATTACGAGTTTGGTTTTTTTTTGATTTGAATATTGTCATATTCAAAAACAATTTAATCAAAATAAGTAGTGTGCCTACAAGAAAATAAGCATTTTTTATCTTCACATTTGAGTTTGGATATTTTTGGCACCAACATTTCTCAATTTGTCTCCACACATCTTATAAAAGCTGGCAGCACTGCAGGAATGTCAAATTTTCACAACAATTACCTACGGTCCCGGACAATTAAAATGTGCGAAAAGAGAATGGAGAATTGTACCAAGCAATCTAATACAATTACCCACTTTTCCGCCAGCTGCGTACTGCGAACGAAAAGGAGAGTGACATTTTTCGTATACGATTTCGTTGTGTCAGGTTAGGTTAACGGGTTGGTAGAGCAGGGTAGACCCTACTATACCACACTTAGGTCGTTGTGGACCCATTGTGATGCCCTTTGTTGGGGGTTTATCGTTGTGCCACTTTTGTAAGGGATTTAAACTAGAATGGGCTTAAAAATGTAAAATAACACACTTTAAGTTTGACAAATGACAAATGTTTTTGCGTTAGTGTAAGTAGGTGTTAATTTTGCTCAGAAATTGAGATTCGCTAAATTGCCCTGACTGTGAAAAAAAGTGTTTTTTTTTTGCGGCCAATGGAACATGAAATCTGACAGTCAGCTTATTTCGAGAGCAGAAAAACTGCTCTGAATCTGAAAAAAAAAACTTTTTCTGTCCGAATGGAAAATGGCATTAGCTATACACACATTTGACGTAACTGATGTGCCATTTAAATAGTGCATAAAGCGGTAAAGTGCTCAATCTGATATACTGAATACCGCACTCATCATAACACAGAGACTTTGACAGCAACAGCAACAGCGAATTTAGGATTAGCTCTAACGTTGATGTCGCTGTCGATGTTGCTGTGCTAATGTGTTCAAAGTTATTCAAATACTGTGGTTCTAAAAAATTGTTAAAGTTGCTGTCGCTGTGTTAATCTGTTTCTCGCTTTGCTTTATTGGTTTGGTTACGCAACTTAATATGATTTCTCTCACATTTGTTTATCCGCTATGGGTTTAATTCCGCTCATTTGCCATCATTTTGCCCCCGCTTTGCTTTATTATTTGACCTTGCTGCAAAAATGCACAGTACAAAACCAACTGAGATTGGATGTTCTGATTTTCTTGTCGTGTACTTTGTAATAAGTTATTTGAAACATGATATGCCAACTATTGGCGAAATACTTTAATTTAAAACAAATATGATCCCATTCTTCATGCTTTCGAGCAGGACCTCATCCAAGTTGTTTTCGTTGTGCGAGCACAAACAAACAATTAATTTGTGTATTAAATTCCCAAGAGCCACCCGAATCTAATTGAGAGAACACAACATCTCTGTCCCAATTTCGATGTCAAAAATAAAATTTCAAAACCGAACAAACGTCGACTACAAGTAGTATCCCCGAAATAACGTTTGCCAAAAAAAAAAAAAAAAACTAAAATCGAAGCCAACGAACGAGCTATAATCTATGTAAGCGTTTTGACAGAATTCATAGCCGCTGACGACGGCTGAAATAAAGTTCGAACAATCTCCCGGCAATTAATTACAAAAACCAATTGCACACTTTGACGGTTCTCGTTAAAGGCCAATGGATCACACACGGCCTGGGTGGCAGCTATAGATCGATATCGCTCAAAATTCCTCTCTGTTGCGAAATAAGCAATCAGTTTACATATAAGCAGCTAATAATCTGTAAATTAATTATGCATTACAGCAGAGGCGAAAATAAAAAAATATTATTCGCCAAATCAGCCCCCGCGTGCAGCGTTTTCTGACTACACCCTACACCATCAAATGAGTGGGCTGCGTCACGGCGGAATTTCAAAGAGGACATGAAGTGGAAACTTTTTATATTCCAAACTGTATTGTATCAAACATATAAATATATTTTAATTTCCACTTAATTGTGGGAGAAGGTAGAGTTGCTGATGAAACAATTTGTTACACATAAAACAAAAATCGTTGCGGCTGTTTAATTGCAGGAGTAATCTTTAATTAAGTAAACTAATGGTTAATCTGATTTTTGTTGGAAGGACGTTGTTGTATTACATGATTTCTCAAATCATGCAATTAATAAAAATATTTTACACTTGCCGTGATCACTGAACATTTTGCACAAGTCACGTTGATTACAATTTGTGTATTCGGAACGTGCCAAGTTAGTTATGCTCTTAAGCTAGGCGATATGCATCATGTTTTACTCTTGGAATCAAGTTAAATGCATCGTCATTTACGCAATTCAAATTATAATTAAACAGCCGATTACGAAACTGGTTCGTTTCGGAATTTTGTTTGGATTTCTGCAATTCTGTTGCAAAATTGTGTATCGATTACAATAGCCCACTTGGGAATTGGCTGCATTGAATTTGAAATCAATTTGATAACTCATGGTAATAAGAGAAAAGGTTTGTTCGCTTATGCGGTTTGGACTTGTCAAAGTGGGTTTCTATGTGATTGTAGCCAAAAGAAGGTTAAAGAACGATTTATTTTTAGAAATGACAAAAATAATTATGCCAGCAATGGAATAGATCGTTCCTATACCTTTGATGTGAGAAAGTTTCAAATTGCGATAGCTTATGAAGAAGATTTACTGAGATCTAATATGTTTTTGTGCTAGCGATCGTTCCAAATTGATGAAACAAGTTTTTATTTTTATTTTTATCCTGTAAAGTATAAAATCTTATAAAATAGTACAGTATGCGCTTAAAACTATCTAATCATAACTTGCAACAAATGCCTTACTAGAGCTTCAAGTTATAAAAACTCACATTGTTATTTGATATTCGCCATATCAGATAAATAACTCAAAAATGGCTTTTATTTAACACTATTCCTATCATCGCTTCTCAGATTTTTACCTCCTTACCTAATAAAATAAGAAAACAAACTTTTTGTCAACGAGAAAGTTTCGTTCGACCCAGTTGTGCACTTTATTTTCTTTAGCTTTTGAAAATTTTTCATTTCATTACCTACATTAAAATATATTGCATTAAATTCATTTTTAATTTTTAATAATTTTTAAGCAAAAACAAAATAACTTATTCTTAACTCCAGTCTCCAGCTATACAACGCTTCCAGTTACATACGCATGCACACACAACCTGTGATGCCAACCCGAATCAAAGTTTTTATGCCTAAACTCGAACAAAATTATGCCTCTTTCAAAAAAATTATGCCTTTTTGGTAAAAAGGATACAAATTTCATATTTTACAAAGGAACTACAACGAATCTACAATGTGATGAAAATATGCTAACAGAATGTTGGTCTCTATAACCCAAAGCTTGGGTTTTTTGAGTAAGTCAAGTAGAGAATTAGAATATAGACGCAAAATTGACGCACAGTTGCAAATAAAAATTAAATATGCGACTTTGATCAAAGACTGTACCAAATTTACCAAATTCAAATTGTAATTGTATGAATTGATGGTAAAAAACAATTCCTAAAAAATTATGCCTTTTTTCTAAAAATTATTCTGCAATGCCTCAAGCATTGGAATTATGCCTAAAAGGCATAATTATGCCTCAGTTGGCATCACTGCACAACTTCTAGCGTGAAAAGAGAAAAATAGTATTTTCGTATGCAGATGTTGTGTAATGTGTACTGTGTTATAATTTTTGTGTGCTGTGCAGGGTTGTCATTTCTGATGATATCTGATTACTTACTGTAAAGCAGTGTTAATGCTGGTAATCTCTGTAAATAAATTCGTTAGACTGAAAAAAGAATCCCTTTTGTAAATTTGATTTAATTAAAAAAAAATGTAACCGCTCCAAATTGCCGCACCTAGCAAAGTACCGCCCGGGCCTGTGCCCGCCTTGCCCCACCCTCCATTCTATTCTTGCAGTTTATTTTGACTTGTGACACTTTCAAATGTCAACTGAGTATGCAGGCAGCATTTTTTTGACTCGATTTCACCAGCAACCCATCCGTAAACGTCAACCGAGAAAACTATTCAAAAACACGCGACCAATCTAAGCCAATAAAGACTGAAATACATCAAGTATGTCAGCTGTCAGAAATACCACTAAAATATAAATCGGAACGTTCCCATTAAGTATAGGTAAGTCCAGCATAATAGGAATTTGTGTCGAATGGAATGGCGCCAAATTCAATTTTATCTTGATTTTTGGGATGCCCATATCGGCTGCTTAACTTTCTTACTATCCCAGTGGCTCTGTTGTACCTTTTAAGTGTGGCAGATTATCTCGCGATGGGTTCTAATTTTGACAAAGGGAATATTACAAATTTATACCAAAGTATTCACTACCTTGCTCTAAGAACATGTGGCAGTTTAAAGATCAGCGCAGGTTTCACCCATCATCGAGTACTCTAACGGAGTTCTTATAGGTCCAGTCTTAAGACATGGCTTCATTGATCACCGCAGTCTCCTAATATCATTTTTGCCCACAAGTATTCTGTGCTTTGAATTTCTTTTGCCTTTGCCTTTTAATTATTTTGACGACTCATTGGTATACCAATTTGGTTAAGAAATTTCACGCCGACTATTTTGTGAATAACTGTTTTTTTTTCTTTTGTCTTAAAGGCATCCGTATAGAACAAGCCGCATTATTGCCGCTCAGTTTACAAATCTGAGTCTTGGGAAAAAGATCTATTGCTTTCAAAAGCTTTTATAACAGGCAAAGCTAATCGTTATAACTAAACCAAAGGGACCTTTGGTTTCACAACATTTACAGTATACAACTTCAGAAAATCAGCAAAAGAAAGGTAGTTGTGGCAAATCAGGTTTGTGTCAAAATATTGCGTCAAAATTTACAGAAGATTAGTTGTATTGTGTTATTGACTACGTAAATTGTACTATTTCAGAAATACAGAAATATTTCTTACAAGCCTCATATTACTTTACGTTGCTAGGTTCTTAAAACGGTAATCTGTATTTATGAATGAATGTTTGAGGTTCAGTGCAGGGGATACAACTAAAGTGATGCTTAGTCTGAAGTATCACAAAATGAAACTATGAAACAAGCTTCCAACATTTGTCTTTCTTCCTGATTTTGCTATTTTACTTATCTTTGGTTGTGGTTGTGGTAGTTGATCCTAATTTACTTCTTCTGTATATTTTCTAGGTCAATTCGGAGTTCATCGGTGGTCCATTTTCGGCAAACCTCCAAATAGCCGAATTTATTAATATAGGAAACTCGGCAAGTTGCCATCCAAATTGGTTTGTAAGAGCGTACCTACTCAGAACAACAAACTTCGATTGACTCATATCTCAAAAAACTCGCTGATATTGAATATTGAATTGCAGTACAAGTTCCCGCTCAAATTTCAACAGATTTTGTAGCAATTTCCAGAAAGCGTCTTTCTACGCCAGTAGATTAGGCACTACTTCCTCTACTTTCTCTCGCAGTGCATCGATCTCAAAAATGATGCGACCTGTTACTGCAATCCTTTACCATTTTAGATATATTTACGCACGAAAGAAAAGAAAGCAAAAAAAAAAAAAACCCTCCACCGCTCAAGTTCATTCTTTAATTTTTCGTGCGCTTTTCAACCCAAGGAAACTGACTTCACCCCTAAAATCTCAATGATAAACGAAAATAATGAGAATTTCTTCCTCTTCTTAAACAAAACACTGGGCATACATTTAGTTTAATTAAATCTCAAAGACAGCAAGAAAAAAGAACAGCACCGAGCATCTCAAAAATACCTCACGAATAGTTGCACCACTACTGTATGCCAGCCGCCAAACTATACGAAATTAGAACCAGGTTAAATAGCAGAATGGTCCGCTGTCTCGTCGTCGTCATCAGCACCATACCTCTCCCCTACAACCACATACTCAATGCATGCTCACGTTCTCTATACGACTATGCTTCGCTCGGCACTGCATATTTTCCCAAACCACAGAAACATTTTCAAAAATTTTATTATTTGATAAAATTTTTATTTTTGAATATTTTCTGCCAGCGATCGGCCCCAGCTTCACATGTGTCTGTGATAATGTTAGCCGACACCACACCTACAGGAATTTTTTTTTCGAAAACCAAATTTTCCTCGCCTTAGGTAAAGGAAATAAAAAAATGCTGGTGGGCGGCTTTTCACTATAAACAACAAAAATCCCGTGAAAATTGCTTGGAAAAGTTTATATTTCACATAAACGAGCTATTTTGCTCACTAAAACAGGCACATCCTGAGAGCATTTTCTTCAGATCTCTATGCTATACACACGAAAAGAAACGTTCAAGTGTGTGTAACACTTGCAATTGTATTGAAATTTAGTTTTCTAAATTAGAAAATTTTTATCGAGATAGAAAGATACAAATTCTTCAACGACGTGTTGTTTCTTGGTGTACCGTCAGTCAGTTTAGTCGAACCGCAGCATTCGCTCCAACGACGTCAGCTGCTCGGACTATCGTAGAGATTTAATTTGTTTCTTTCCCTAGAGTAAGTTTCAATACCAAATCAAGGCAAATCAATCATATTCTTCTTATATTCTTCATGAAAAAGGATTTTTCTTGACAATCAAAAAAAAAAAAAACATTTATAAACAAAAAAGTGAGAGGTTTCTTTTTTTAAGAAAATCAGTTTTTTTTCTTTTAACAAGTTGACACACTACCATAAGTGAATAAGCAAAATGGTTATATAACTGCTTTTTGTTTGAAGTTTCGTGAAGATCCACCCACTAAAGGACAAAAATGGAATAACAGTGAAAAAAGCGACAGACACCTCAGAGTTGGATATTAGTGAATTTAAATTAACATTAAAGGAAAAAGTGATATTGTGCTAAACATCCTACAAAACCCATATAAAATTGCTGTCAGTGCATAAAATTTCAAAATTAACAGAAATAAAAAAATAAGCTTAACTAACCTCAATTTTTACAAAAAAAAAAAAAAACTACGATACGAAAATAAATTGTCGTTCTAAAAATAGGAAATCTATCGAGCTCAGTGTTACCTGATACACAAAACGTACTGAAAGTCAAAAAGAAGTATTTATCTGAATAAAAAAAAGTTATGCAAAGAAATCAAGAAAAAGAAGAAAAAAAAAAAAAAACAAAAAAACGTGTGAATAATAATGGCAGTGTGTGCGTTGGAAGTGTGTGAATGTCTCATTCCCTCGAAAGTGGAATAGTACATTTCTCGGACAAGCCGAACAAAGAAAAAGATTCTTAAGTATAAATTGAAAAAAAGAAAAGAACGTATATATAAAAACTACACACACAATCACACGCTTGTATGCACACACAGCCACCCACACACATATTTTTTAAGACACACCTGCAGAAAAAGCGTAGGTGTTTGCCATTTGATACTATAGAACCTGAATAATTGGGTTATACCTGTCAGTTGTCGCTTTGACAGTTTTTGATTATATTTTAATTTAATGACATTGCTTCCTTATTACAAGTCGTTAAAGATTTTACATAATTTAGTAGTAGTAAGAAAATACCTTGTGGTTTAGTAAGTGTCAGAGAGAATGCTATTAATATAAATTAAAGGCTTCTTCTATATCTTGATTAGTTCTCAGACTTTACTATGTCACTACAGTTTGACATCTGTCAAATTTGAATTCATTAAACCGGCTTAACGATAAGCGGCATGTTATAAACTGGGCTTCCAGATGAGCATTTACCCATTCGCTGTCACATGTTTGTACTAAATAAATGGGTAGATTTTTTGCACCAGCGGTTGAATTACCGCATCCGTGATCGAGTAATACGTGACTGAATTTGTTATTGTTTTGCTTGTAAAATCTACAAAATTCAGTGACATATGCGACATATGGATGCGGTAATTCTGCCTCCAGATTATAGGCAGCAGACGGGTAGCTGCGGCTTAAAAATAAAAGTTGTGATATTTAGGACGATAAGCCTATTTAATCTTTCGATAATCCAAATCCAGAGAAATAAAAGAGGTATTGGCGATGCAGATTTGGCATCACTTCTGGAAAAATAATTTAACAAAATACATAAGACGCAAGTTCTATTGAATTAAATAGAACATTTATTCCTGCATCTTATACAAGCTTACATTTTGCACTCATTTCGTACTTAGAAACAGATATTTGCCCTAAGAAAATAAAGCTTATTAAACTTGTCATTCTGAAAACACGGAATACCTTAGTTCATATCATGCCTGTGCATACAGATAGAACGAATGACAGTTGCATGCTGGGGTTTTGCGTAATTTGGCAGCACGTTAAATATATCACCAATGTTTTTCGAAAGAGTAGAGGAAATTAGTGACATTAGTTTTTGGCTTCTTGAATTTATAACCTAGAATTCCGAAGAATGTCATTTTTTTAAATTATATAATTTCTAATAAAACAAACAGTGTGACCCAAGTGGACATCGACTTTAGAAAAAAATAAAAAAAAAATACCCAGATGATGGCGTCCGCTTGGAAGTATAATCGACCGGTATTTGAGTCTGAAAGCTTGAGAATTTGCAATTTCCCTTAAAAAGCAATCAAATCAAATAAATCGAGCCCAAAATCAATCACAACACATTCAAGATCTGGTTTGATTTAACTTTCAGAGGCGAATATTTGGTACAAATTGGCAGCACTTGTAGAAACTTTTTTTTTCGGTGTTGTCAAATGACGTTTTCATTTAAATGACGCTGTTTTTTTTTTTTTTTTGTACGACCAAATCTTCAGTCTTCAGGAAACACATCTTTCTGGGAAACGGAAGAATGCTTATAATGCAATGTTGCATCAAACGCGAAACAGGACGCAGTCGTCAAACATACTGACTATATTGAATGTCTTTTACCACGAATGTGGTGTCATTGGTACTTCATAGACGCTCACAAAAACTACGACATCAAGTATGCACTTTGGGCTGTTAATTTAGTCCATTTGTACCTGTTGTGCCCTCTATATTCCATCTGTATTCCATTTCTCAACAACTAAGCGGGTATCCAGTAAAAAAAGTATTTCAAAAGAAGGGGTCTACATATTTTTGGTCATCTGCTGTAAATCTAATTTACATTTCTGGGAAGGGCTTATTAAAAAAAAATTAGATATGTTTGTGATTTACAGGAAATACAATTGGCTATAAAATTTATTCAGAGCACAATTGGCTTCTGGTTCTGCTTTCGTACCAAAACAAATCCATGCGATCTTTGCAAAAATGCACACATTTTCCATTGTACATCACTTTAGAACAGGAGTTATAATTTACAAAAGCAAGGTCCATCTATTATAATATTCAAATCCGACTGACAGTGAGAAAGCCACCACCAAGACTTTTATTATTTTTCTATCACAATTAGTTCTAATTGCCAGCACATTTTACCCACAGCGAAAATATGAAAATCCGCTGACGTTAATTCGTCTAAAAATACGCTCAAAACAATAAGTTATGAAAGCATTTGAAATTTCAAATTACAAAACCTAAACATAAAACTAATTGCCAGCCAAAAAGAATTCGCTGACAGATGTTGTTGCATTATATCCGTTACGGGTTTGTCGTATTTTTAGAACTAACAATACCAGTTGTTGGATTCCTTTCAAATGATGACATTTTCTAATTAAATGTTAATGCTAAAAATATATCAAAATGAATTTCTTTTCTTTAGTAAAATATTTTATTTTTTCCTATTAGGTGGAAGAAAAATGCAAGTTAAAATCAAATGTTAAACCGGGAAAAATGCGTATGATATAAAAATAAAATCATTCAAAAAATGTGGACAAGCACCCCCCACCCCTGTCACCTGTTAGGGCTCATAAATATTGTTTAATATTTAAACTAATAGTGAATAAAATGAAAACACACTTGCATTGAATCTTCCGGCTTAAAAATATACCTTCTTTTTTTTATTTAGAATTAAATATAAGTCCAACTAAAT
The DNA here is from genome assembly GCA_946477585.1 of Cheilosia urbana. Taxonomy (NCBI): domain Eukaryota; kingdom Metazoa; phylum Arthropoda; class Insecta; order Diptera; family Syrphidae; genus Cheilosia; species Cheilosia urbana. The sequence goes on along the minus strand of OX297854.1, from coordinate 3,285,772 downwards.
ATATAGAAAAACAATTTTTCAACCTAACCACCACCTACGCTGTATCGAAATGTATTGCAGTAAATCAAGGCACACTGAGCCATTAACAAAAGAAGGCGAAAACAACAACAAAAACTTTTCATCTTCTCGCTCTGTTTGAGTGTATTCTTTATGCGAATGGTCCGGCGGAATGTTTTTCGCACGTAAAGGAAATTCAATACGTTATTTCTATTTATAAGCACCGTCAAGACTAACACATATCCCTTTTTGGCCACTCCACTCAAATAGTGTCGAGGAGACCAAGTGGCCAACAAACACTGATATACGTCGACGCGATATAAACAACAACAACACCGCATAACAGGAGAGCATTGCAAACGTCAGTTGTTAATCCCTGAAAATTGTTGAAGAGAGGAGAAAATATTTTCTAACATTTGTTTCTTGTTTTAATTTATTTTTTACGAAAAGAGCAACAGACACAGACGGGCACTGAGAACAGGCTAGCATAGTGACTGAATCTATTTTCGAACCATGTGTAATGGTGATCTAATTTTATTGACGTTATCCTAAGATTCATAGATGCTACAAATTTTCGTGTGCATGAATTTGAATTTTATTATGATATGTTGAATTTAGAATTTTAATCTTACCAATTGCGTAGGTGAGAGGATGAAATATTTTTGTTGATGAAGAAAAAATCAGCAATCGTTTAAAGAAAGAGTTCTCGTTTGGTTCAGTATTAGTTTCTTTACCGCACCAAAAGGTGAGTTGCACCTGTGTGGGTGTGTACATTAGGCAACGAATTAAAACGGCTATTTTGTTAAATTTAAGGCTCAACCAAAGCAATCAAAGCTACGGTTGATCGTTTGTATTTTAAGAAGTGAGTTACTCTGTCGTATACGTAACCTTTTTTTTTTGGGAAGAAGTAGTACTGTGTAAGAAGAAGATAAGGTGGTCGTGGGTCTTGGAATCTCGATTTCAAAGTGACAAACTACTTGCGAAGTTGTGACCGGTTAACTGTAAGCTTCCCTGTGAGCATATAAAGCCCTTGAAATGGATGAGTTATACGATAGCTTTTGTGGTAAAATATCGGACATGCAATGTTTTGAGTTCAGTTCTTCCACAAAGTCTTTTGATATTTTGGATGAATTCGTGAATCAGTATTGCAACTTTAATTGGGTTCTTCAAATTGCTTTTGACTTCTACAAACATGCAAATAAAATTAAAGTACCTACATAATATGCCAATTTATTAAGAGTGTTCTTAGTTAGTTGATTCGAATAAATGAATTCTTTTCAATGACTTTCTTAAGTGTCACGATAACCGAATAAGAAACAAGAACGCTCTTTTGACCGCCAATAAATGGTCATTGACTACTGGGTTTTCCTGAATTTAATTTTTAACCATGCACTTCCAGATAAACTAGCCAAATATATTTGGTCTCTTTAACACTTCTCTCGCAAAACTTGAACCATCTAACTTCGGTCGTACTATCAAGTGTAGAAATCCTTTCTTAGGCACATATATATGGAATGTGTTTATTTTTTTTTTAGTAGCATACGGATCTTACAATTTTTATGAACAAACATTTTGATGGTGGTTCATATTCTCAGGTGTGTTACAACTCATAGCCTAGTGTTGGGGTCGCCACAGAAATGTTGTACACTTTTACAATTATTAAGTTGATTTAATGACAAAAGAAGTGGAGGTGGTCTCAGATAAATTATTTCTCATACACAAGTTCCCACCAATAACAATGTATAGACTGTTTCTATCATTATAAGCAACTTGTGGATCGCAACGCTGGTATATAACAGTTTAACATATAATATGGCGAACAGTTAAGTACGATTTCAGAATAAAGAAGAAATATAAGAAGAAACTTTTTCTCAAAACTTCCATAAACCTTTTCCCACAAACAAACATAACCAATCCTTTCTATTTTTTTTTTACAGGTTTTTTAATCCCAAACCATAACCATGTCCGATGATGAGGAATACACGTAAGTATACACAAATGCATCCAAATTTTTCAATTACAAAAATTCAGTTCAGGACACTTTTAGCACAAAAAGCATAGACCATTTGATTACTAGTCACAAATCTTTTATAAATATTTTTTCCACCAAAACAATACTTTTCTGAAAATATGAAAATTTTTGTTCAAATATTTTGCACATTCTCCTTAAAACAAAAACAAAATAATTTGTTTATACATTTATGTACACTTATATATATAAATGTTTTTTTGTCATGTTCCGAATGTGAATTTTGTCACCTTTTGCTATGTTTTATATTTTTTTGTTATCAATTCCTTCACCTTACTTGTTCCATGTTCAATGTTTTGTGAACAATTTTTTTTCGCACAATCTTCAATCCAAATAGCACTTTTATTTATTTTGGCATTGAATATCAATTTTAATATTGTAAAAAAAAAAAAGCTATTTTTCAAAGTTTAGGACACCGAATGGACTTTTGCATAGACTCAAGTTAAACGGAAGGAAATGTTAAATTTTTGCATAAGGAAAAGTCAGTTGTAAATTTAAGTATTTTAGTATGCATTTTTTGCTTCGCAATTGTTTTGTATGTTCTCTTTTTTTTTAAACTAATGAATGTTTTTTCCCACCTATTCCAACCTTTCTTGTTACCTTTGATATGTTCTTATCAAAAAAACACAAATTTAGTTCCGAAGAGGAGGAGGAGGAGGTCGTCGAGGAGACCCGCGAGGAAGTGTAAGTTGACATCAAATACAAATAGTATCTAAAATCGCTCAGTAGAATTTGCATTGTAAAGAAGATGAATACTATAACAATCATAGATTTTAAAGTAAAATCAACACAAAAAAATATATAAATATAAAAATATCTACGGGAACTAACCACACTTTGAGAAAAATATTAAATTATGCACAATTTTTTTTTAATTTGTATTTTTCTATTTCTTCTTTTTCCATTACAGCAAGTAAGTGTAGCCCCGATTTTTATGTGAATCCCTAGAATAGTACTAGTTTACTAGAGCGTAAGCAAATTCAAAATTGGTATGAAAAACAAAAGAATTTTCAAATTTTCTCAATTGGGCACAGTATTGAATTAAATTAAAAAAAAAAAAAAAAATGATTACCTCTAGGATGTAAATTGTCAAACTTCAATTCTTAAATTTTCAAATTTCATTCAAAAAATAAATCAGTCTTTAAAACACACTTGTACACTTTCATACATTTTCTTTTCATTTCCGGAAAAAAATGTCATAAAAAATAAACCCAAACATTGTAACAGACAATTTTTTTTTGGAAATAATTTATTTTTGATAAGTTAAGTCTTCCAACAATTTAATTGTTCTTCATTTTTTAAACAATTATTTTTTTTCTTTCTCTTTCTTTTTTTGATAAAAAAAAAATAATAATCTCACACATATTTATAAAAAAAACTCAATTTTTTTGTATGCGGGGAAAATCATATAAAAACATATTTTTGACGAAACTCGAAACAATCATTGATAAACAAAAAATAAAAATAACTAAAGAAAACCACCTCAAACACCAGCCGAGTAAGTTATAGCAAAGCTCTATAAAAAAATCTGTTGTTAGCTCGAAGATAAGCTGCTATCGTTTTTTTTCTTAATAATACTATTTTAATACTTTTATAACAAGCCTATTGTATTACTATTTTTAATTTTGTTTAAACCAAATACGATCAAAAATGAAGCTTTACATGTGAATATAAACAATTGGACCAGGCAAAATAATATCTAAAAGCACATTTATGAAAAAAAAAAAGATAAAGCTTCATTGTAAAAGTTTTGGGAAAGTAATAGTATTTATTATTTTAAAATCTTTTTTTTTTGATAATATTTTGATTTTTGTACCCCGTTACTACTTTTCTAAAATACAAAAAAAAAGTGATAATAATAATATTTCAGATTTTTTGACAAAACGCGATCTTACATTCAGACTACATTTCTTACATTATTCTCGAACAAACCAGATACATAAACATAACACTAAGTTTCTAATTAAATTGAAATTCTATTGCAAGAAAACAAAACTTTCTTAAAACATTATATACATGAAGCATGTGTAAATATTACAAGCTTTGTACATACATTTTTTTTTGATGAATTTTCAAAGTATCACTCAATTAAAAGAGAAAACTTCAAGTGCAGAAATTAAATCAGAAAACACTAAACAATACCACTCAGATATTAAATAAAAGCTAGGAGCATGAGTACAGTTTTCAACGGACTCCTTAGGCTTATTTATTTTCTTCTATAACCTGCGAAATCCAGGGATGGCTTACAGTTTGACAATCAAATATTAAGAAAACCCATTTTACCAAATTTGGTAGGAGGTTCTGATTTGCAAGTGATTTAATCTTATAACGATCGATTATTTGAAAATTATTCAGAATTCTGTTAAAGCTGTTAGCAATCGTTTTGTCAAATGAACTTATATACATCTCTGAACAACCCTAGTGTGTGAACTCTTTGCTTTATTTTGGGTGGAATTAACCTTTCACTGCGTCCTTTTCAGACAAAAATTACGAAACGTGCAACTTTGCATATTTTTACTTTGCACATATTTGCAAACAAAAACGCTTGCAGCTTAAAAGGCTGCTAAAGTCTTCCAAATATATTTACGATTGCCGCCATCTTTTCTTACAGAAATAAGAAGCAGATGTTCAATAAATACAAAGCAGAGTTACAAAAAAAGAGTATAGCAAATGTAAAGAAGTAAAAAAAGTAAAGAATTGATAGTGAAATTCAGTTAACAAATCTTGAATTATGCAATGGTTGCATTCAGAACCTAAAAGCTTCTGCATATTTGAATTGGATTCGGAAACCGGTCACTGTAGATGTCAGTTATTGGACCATATCTTCAATCTCTTCGCTTGTTTGCTTTGACATTCACTTTGTCAACTAATCTGCTTGCTGCGCATATCTTGGTTAGATCTGTGCTTTCGCTTTTCGTATTAGCTTGCTCCTTGGCTGTTACTAATAGGTTGTAGCTAAGCTATTGACATTAAGCTGCACATTATTTGTATCCCTCGTAACAGTAGTCGGTGAAGAAGTGTGATTAAAGTGACACATGTACAAGAAGAAAAGCAAACAAGCAGTTCTTTTAGCGATCTGGCGATCAATACTGAAGCAATCGCTTAGGAGATCGCACATGACTAGCCATGTACTTACACATTAGTTCGTAAACTTCAGCACTGTTACACACTTGCAGCACTTTGTTACATCAGCTAGCAATAAACACCTGCTACCATATTTAGGACCCTCTTCTTATCGCAAAGTTTTTAATTTCTGTACTTAGAGTTAGCTTTATATATTTTAAATATTTGTTTAAAAGAAAATTATAAACCAACATTTCCATTACATCGTAAAATAACATGGGAATAATTTTCTTATTTATCTCATATGCATGCATTTTTTTATAATCCAATCTTCTGCCTCCACTGCTGGACCTTTCATATCTAGATTTACCATTAATAGCGCAAACATAATATAATCTAAAACACATTTTAGTTTTAACTTAATTGTTGTGTATTGATGTATTGATGTTTCGTCCCCTACACAAAACAAATAAAAACTTCACCACATTTATTCAGTGTAAATATTCAAACAAAATAAATTCATTACCTTATTCTTAAAACGTGTTTATTTATCATATTCCCAAAAAGCCCCACTTAAACCAAAGTCGTTGTTATAGTTGTTTAGTTTTCCATTTTTAATTTTGTTGTGTAACACCCCATGCGTGTCCAAAAAAAAAAAGCAATTACAAAAAACCAATGTTTAAACGATTGTAAACAATTTCAAAAATCAATTGAGCTTCATTTCTAAAAAAAAGCTTCACGAACTCAACGTTAAAAATAATAATAATAATAAAAAAAGCAATAATTCATTAAGTAACGCAAAAACAATTACAATACTAACAATTATTTTCTTTTGCTAATTTTTACCAAACTTAAAGAGCTGAAGGTGATCCAGAGTTCATTAAGCGCCAGGATCAAAAACGTTCCGATCTTGATGATCAATTAAAAGAATACATTAGCGAATGGCGCAAACAGCGAGCAAAGGAAGAGGATGAGTTGAAGAAACTCAAGGAGAAGCAAGCCAAACGTAAAATTTCTCGGGCCGAAGAAGAACAAAAGATGGCTCAACGTAAGAAGGAAGAGGAGGAGCGTCGCGTTCGTGAGGTCGAAGAGAAGAAACAACGTGAAGCCGATGAGAAACGTCAACGTCTCGAAGAGGCCGAAAAGAAGCGTCAAGCTATGCTACAAGCCATGAAGGACAAGGACAAGAAGGGACCAAACTTCACAATTGCCAAGAAAGATGCAGGAGTTGTAAGTCTTTACTATGCATGTGATACTTGTTAGAGCGGTTATGTCCTAATGGTATATTATTCGTTCCAGTTGGGTTTATCATCAGCTGCCATGGAGCGTAACAAGACTAAGGAACAATTGGAGGAGGAGAAGAAAATCTCATTGTCGTTCCGTATTAAGCCCCTTAACATTGAGAATCTCGGCGATTCAGGTCTGCGTACGAAGGCTCAAGAACTCTGGGAGACTATTGTCAAATTGGAAACTGAGAAGTATGACTTGGAAGAAAGGCAGAAACGTCAGGACTACGATGTAAGTTTCCGACATTTTACATAATCTCTTACACATATCTAACTCAATTCTCTGTCTGTGGCATTTAGTTGAAAGAGTTGAAGGAAAGACAAAAGCAACAACTCAGGCACAAAGCCTTGAAGAAGGGTCTCGACCCTGAGGCTTTGACCGGAAAATACCCGGTAAGTTACAAGTCATAACCTCCTACTTATCAATCTAACTATTTAAATATTTTTTTTCAGCCAAAAATCCAAGTAGCATCCAAATATGAACGACGTGTAGACACACGCTCATATGACGACAAGAAGAAACTCTTCGAAGGTGTAAGTATTCCACGGCTCCAACGCTTTTGCATTTTTATTTCATGCGATTTCAAATTTAACAACAAAAAAGGGTTACAATACGTTATATGCTGAAGGCAAAGAGAAAAGATGGCAAGAGAAGCACGAAAGATTTATGCAGCGGTCCAAATGTAAGAGTTTTCAAGGTCTTGGACTTGCGCGTTGTTTTTTTGTTGTATTGTTTCGTTCAGTTGCGAAATGATGTTGTGTCATGTGTCGCCTTTTTTTCAGTACTGAAAAGAAAACTATTGGTGTTATTTGTTTAGTTTTAGGCGGTATTTCATAGTCAGAGACTCGAAATCATGCTTATGATTCAAGGACGAAACGAAAACAGGTTTGACTGTCTTTACCTCTATCCATATTCTGTGCTGTCTCTATTTCTTTTATGTATACATTCTATGTTCATCAATACACTCTATTACAACATCATACACGAGATGGAGAACCAAATGTTTTGAAAAGCGTCCAGTCTTACATAAAATTCTTAATTTCTGTTAAATCTTAAGTCACATCCGAACAGTGAAGCTTGTAAAAATAAGTACTCCCAGCTGAATTTGTCAGCCTCACTCATGGAGCTTGTTGAATTCAATGCTGAGTTTGCCTTCAGCCTTCCAATTTAAAGTCGAAATACTAACATTGTCTTAAAAGATTAAATTGGGCCGAAGTCGGGTAAATTTACAAGTCACCAACTCAGCCAGCTCAGCTTTAAAATGTGTACGCATGTTCAGCTGAGTTTATTCTTCCAGCTTGCCGTTCAATTTCCGCAACACCTCTATAACATCTTCAAATAGTTTGAATAGTTAGCGCATTCTTTTTAATTTCTTAAAGAATAAGCAGATTTATTCCTTTCTCAAAATTAGTTCTTCAAATAATGAGCTGAATTTCAGAGAGACTTATGAAAATAGTTGCTTGATTGTTGGACACAAAACACTGCCTTTTAGCAAAATGGAAGACCAAGTTTCATGAAGTAACACATAAAAAAATGCAAGCACGCCTTTTTATATGGTGATAAGGCTTATACATAGTGCATCCAATCCTGTGGCACTTTTGGTCTCAAACAAAAAATATAATCGAAATAAAACGTAAAAGCCTTCAGAATCTAATAAACCATATGCGAATCCAATGCTACCTATGATGATCCTAGTCCACAAGCAATCGTTGCTCCATTTCAATGAAAAGTAAAAGCGTGGCACCTTAATGCCAACCTTGTGGCACCCCATCAAAAATTCGCATAACAGTGTTCTTTGACCAAGCAATTGCTCAGTGGACACCATAGCCCTCAACGAACACAATCCAACCGCACTTGAGTGAATCCCAAACAGCATAATGTATCTGTAACGTTTTCTCTAAGTAACTAATTGAATATTATACCTACATGCGTATTATACAAAATACCTCCCCCTTAACACGAAAAAAAACCTATTTCTGTTTCTATATGTTTCATGTTGCTCAGGGCTGGGATGCGATTACCAAGGACACCAATGAGAAAATATGGAATGAAAAGAAAGACCAATACACTGGTCGTCAACAAGGTATGTCTATATGTCTTCCCAGTTCACAGAAAATGTCCCACCTCATACTTTTGTTGTTGATGTGTCGAATTTTCTCATTCAACTTTATATTAACTAATAACTACGCAATCGTTCCCTTCCCTTAGCCAAACTGCCAAAATGGTTCGGTGAACGACCTGGCAGAAAAGCTGGAGATCCAGAAACCCCCGAGGGTGAAGAGGATGCTAAGGCCGATGAAGATGTCGTCGAAGATGAAGAGGAGATAGAAGAGGAGGTTGCCGAAGAGGAAGAGGAAGAGGAAGAGGAGGAAGAGGAAGAAGAAGAGGAGGAGGAAGAAGAGGAAGAAGAAGAAGAGGAGGAAGAAGAGGAAGAATAAATATTTTATTTTTTGTAACATTTACGCTCTCTCTTTCTCTCACTATTCTCAAAACTCTTCACACAAAGAACTCACTCACCAATTACAACACTCACTAATTTTAGAAGAAAGAAAAGAAAAAAACAACAACAAAGAAGAAACAACAACATCAACAACAACAACAACATGAAAAAAAACTCTCTCTCTCTCGATATTCCTTTTTCTTTTTAGATATTTATTTTTCTTTAATCATTTCTGTTCATTTCAAAATAAAATAAATCCAATATCTTTTATACATTGTTATATTTTTATTTATTGTAAAAAAAAATTGAATTACGTTTTGAAAACAAAAATGATAATGAATATAAGAGTATATAAATATTAATAAAAACAACAAAAGAAAATTCTTCCATGCAGCTTTGTCGATACGTTGGCAACTACTGCTAAAAAACACGATTGGCATTTTCTTTCAAAAAAGGACATTCTTCGGAAAAACACAAATCACATCTTATAAATATCAGGAAAGAGCTTCTCTTCTCTACAGCCGTTCGGACTCGGCACAAAATTGTAGGTCAAAAACTTAAGCAAAACGAATGGCTGCGAAAAGCTAGTAGTAGGGTACCTACAGGGACCTGTCTTATGTCAATTATTTCCTTGTTCAATAGGAAATTCGTCCAAAAGAGATTATTTAAACATTTGAGTTAAACAGCTTCGCAACTTCTCTCGGAAAGAGTTTTATATTTTTACCTTTGCCAGCAATTGAAGAACATACCTCATGACCAATTGACAAAGTTCCAACCACTTGTCCCAATCGTTCTATATGCATCAACTTTTTTTGGCACCCACCTTGATTGTGGCTCGTTTCAATCTTTTTTTAATGTGACAAATACATTGTGAAATCGCTTTCGTTTTACCACGGATTAGTAGTTTTTTTTTATCTCCTTTGCAGCCGCCTTTCTCCTGGGTTTCCTTTTTTTTGACATCAAAGCGAAGTTTGGACGAAATTGGCAGGAATCCCTATACCAGGTGTACATAGTTTTGCGTGTAAAACCTGACTCTAAAAAGGCGACTTTAAAATGACTGAACTTCTAAGGTGTTTCTTCAAGATTTGTCGAACATGGTATCCGATGGTGTACACTTTCGGGGGCCAAAAAGAACGGTGGGGGAGGGGGGGGGTTTCCTCTTGTGGATGTAATGACTCAATTCAACATTAAATTTCTCAATATAAAGGGGGTGCGTGTTTTTAACAAGCTTCATTGAAAATCTCGAAAAGCTGTCAGTTTCAGCAGCAGCTTCAAGCCCCTCATAATTTGGTCCTATTATCGGCCTACTTCTACCTCTGTATGTCAAGAAAGGATAACTAGAAGTACGTAACGTATGACAAACATAAATCCAAACAAGGAAAAAATTCCCTTCATTCACTCCTGTCATTACTGCATGTAAAACGAATTATAGCCCTACACTGTTTTTCATGTCGTTCAGTCGTCCTCTTTTCCCTTCGCACACCAGGCTCATTTATTTAAAAGTCCTTGTAATCCTTAAAATTACATTCCTTATAAACCACCGAGAATAACAACGTCCTTGCTCGCATGTTTGTAAAATTCAAAATATTATTTCTTGCCCGCAGCATGGATGTATTTCTCGTAATTCATGAATATAGCCAGGGAAATTGCATGGTTTACACAGCACAGCATTGTTGGTCCTGTATCACCGGATAGAATATCAGCCTGGGCATACATTTTGTATTGTTCAAAGCATTTGTTTCCGACTAAAGCCAGTGTCGGCTTATTTATCCGTTCACTAGATTATTTTGCTTCTGATAAAATCGTTTTTTTTTTACCGTATTCACAAAAGTATCCTGTTTTTTTTTGCTTTGTTTATGGCTATCATATTGTTTTTCTATTTTTCTTTGTACCGGCATGGCGGTTGATTTCCTGTAAAACGGATGTATATGCATTTTTTTGATTGTACTCATGTGAATTTTGTGGTTGGATAAAATAATGGAGTTATCTACTGGCTGTGTACTTTAAATCGATTGCTAAATATTGGCTTGTGATGGAAATTTTATGTTCGAAATATTGAAATGGTATACGGAGTAGTTTGGTGGAGTAGTGAATTGATTTCTATTACCTCCAACATGCAATCAACGGCGAAACAATATTCTTTCTTAAGTACTAATTTTTGATCCTTAAGGAGACCAAATCGAGTTCAAACATCGAATTAAAATTTGAAGACGTATCTACTCGACAGGCTTACCAGATGGTCAAAATATTTCCCCCCAGATAAATCTGAAAAACCCCCTGATTTGTTTTTTTTTTTTTCCAAAAAAAAAAATCCCAACTTTTTGTCTTCATTTTTGTATTAACTTACGAATTTCAAGTTTGAAACGCGAACTTTTTCGAACTTACGACTCCAAAAGTGTGCGCTTTATAAATATCCTCGATGAAAGTGTTTTTTGAAACCAGCTTGTAGCGATTTCCACAGCCCCAAAGCAACGTTCATGAAATTGTTGTTAACACCATGTTTTACAGAAGTAACTGTAACGAAACCCCCCCGTTCGTCACACTTTCATGGCCACTACTGTACATTTTGTATGGCCACTACTGTCCTCGCAGTACACAGCCGCAGACACTCCTCTAGCTGGTATTGCATATCAATTATTTGTGTGACATTGGGAATTTACATTCGTCATTTAGAAGTCAGACTCTCTGAGTGGTAGGAACTGTGAATCCCAGAATGAGAGTGCCATTCGGCTTATACATAGCTATATTGTGTGCAGGATAAGGCTCCCGCATAGAAAGTGACTTCCCATTCCTGTTCTAACTTTTTTGGCGGCCTAATTATCTTTTGGGAAATCGTCCTTAAATATAAATTTACAATGTCAGCGATCTCAGCTGGCTACTGGCTTGCATTCCCCCCTCCGGTCCTGGGAACTACGCCGCGGTCGCCTTTTAGAAGTTGGGTGGGACGCAAAGGAGTCCCGCGGGCGGTGGGCCACTCCCCCTTTCCCCAGGAACAATGCTGTCATTGAGCCGCTTAGGAGAACCACGCCGCCGAGCCACTTAGTTTATACGTGGCTCGGGCATTATCGAAACATTTTTAAAGTATATAATTTGTGATTATATGAACATATTGTAATAACATTATCATTAAGTAAAGTCTGCAAAAAAGACCTGCGAAAAAGCACATCACAGCTAGTGAAAGTGAAACTGGCATAGTTTTTTTTTTCGAAATACAAAGTTCTTTTGTAAACGAATATTCCAAATATGTTAGATTTTGCAACCGCAAATATTGGTTTAAAATAACACATAGGTTTAATTATTTCATCCTCGACTGTCATAATTTTCAAATTTAAGTCATTTTGTAGCGGACAGATAAGAACGACGAATGTCTACGCTACCTTATTCTTAGCTTAAAATTGCACAGCGTTTCTAAAGTTCGCACATCGCGGATGCATATTTTAAGGTTATCAAAAACGATATTATAATAAAATACGAATGAAATAGAATTAAAAGAAAAACTCCAGATCTCCCCCTTTCACCAAAAACAAAAACAAAAAATCTGGGGGAAAACCTCAAACCTGGCAACATTGCTACTCGATAAATGTCTAGTTATGATGAACTTACACTACTACATCAAGTGAAATCTTCGATTGCAATTCTCACCAAATGAATTTCGAGCAACCTCCTTTGCGAAAGTAATAAATCACTCGACATGCGGTCATATTTCTTTTCGGAATAAGACCGTAATTCTGGAGCTAATCAAATCAACAGCTACGTTGCGACCTACAACAGAAAGCTTTTTCAATATCTTTGGTGGAAACAATTAATTCAGCTCGAATAACATTCTAATTATGGGCTAATTCCTCTTTCATCTGTCGGTCAAATATTTGAAGCATAACAAAGAAGCAGCCATCCACAAATGCGGAGAATAGCAAGAACCGAAAAATCCAATTACTACCACTATTTGCTGCCATTCAATCGGCAAGCTCCTTCCCCACTCACAAAGAAGATATTTATTCTACCTTCCATCTATTTAACAGTCCGGCACATCTATCCATCCATATCTGCCTGTTAGTGGTGTAGGACCTCTCTGTGCTGTGTGTAATTTATCATAGCGCAAGTTTTCACCAAACTAAGCCTTACACCGACCCGTTGCCATGGTTAAACGTTTGTCCTTGAGCAACCCTCCAATTTGGGGTAGTTATGATTCCCTCCGTCCAATATGCTCTGGCATGTTGAAATCTCTGAACGGCTGCACGAGGTCAATTATGTCATAAAAATAACAGTTTCTCTTCTAACAATCAAATTACAGTACATAATTTAAAATAATGAGGCTCACTTTCGTCCTCGCACATATCCACGTCCACGTCCAGGCCCACCCACTGAATGGAGTGTAAATTTAATTCCAACATCTGCATGTGGTCGTTTTTTTGTGGAACATTTTTCATTCATCCCGTATCGTAGTTGCAGTTGCAGACACATTTCACGTCAACATGACACCCAGTTACGTGCTTACTACCAGCAAATAGAAATATGCATACACACCTATGCAGCACATGTACACACTTTGGATCGTCGTCGTCGTCGGAAAGAAACAAACAACGTATGGCTCCGCTCCATTCAGATGTGGTGGAGGGTTCATTGCAAGGACAAAGAGCAACACTTTGCAGGTGATATGTGAGGACGATACACAACAAAAGCGCCACGAAGAATCCGCACAATGAATGGCCTGCAAAGGGTGCCGTCACCGTGGATCGGTGCTGGTAGTGGCAACTGATAGCAGCCTCTTTGCAAAATTGAATTTCATTTCAGTACTGTGTCGTGTCCTAGATTCGAGGTTCGAAAGACACTGACATAGTCCGTACGTCGAGTCAAAACGAGGAGCCATATAGAGGAGTATTTTTTTTCCACCTCCTGATGATGATGAAAATTCTTTAAAGGATTTGCTTCTTCAAGAGAAGGGATCCGAATACACATTGTTCCATTCCCAACCACACGAGTTGGTACGGGTATGTCTATCTTCTGGTGTATACAAGTATTGAAGCGATTGGAAATTCCTTTTTTGCAATTTGGATCTTCTCAGTCGTCGTTTTGTGCATTTCATTGTCAATATGTGTGTGTTGGCTGTGCATATAAAGGAGTAGAGTGAATTCCAATTTGTGGATTTTTTTTTTACTATAGCTTTTAGGAATCAGTCGAGTGTGCCTTTTTTTGTACACACAAGAAAACATAGGTATGGATCGAGTTGAGCATGAAATGCAATTCTATGGCTGAGCGACAGATTTTGCATTAATCGAAGCTTTATGAACCTATAATAGGAGCTGGCTACGACATTTCCGACCAGAAACGGGTATAGTTTGTGGATTTTATTAACTCGAAATAACACTTTTAAATAAAACTTTATTTTTCTTATTTGCAATGATTCGTTATGAAACTGATGAAGGCCTTATACTCGTTGGCGACCAAAAATGTAATGGCCTAGACGATGAGGCGATTGTGGCCAGAAATTCGCGAAAACACGAGAAAAAAAAAAAAAAAAAGAGAAAGAGACGAGCGATCAAAGAGAAGGTCAGCAATCAAAGTTTACTTGTCCACCAGCTTTGAAGGGTATTGTTCGATTGTAAGACGTAAAAACAGCTTTTTTTGTTTAACAAAAGTCAAGATATGTCTCCAGTCTCCACAATTTGATATTTTGGTTGAGACGAATGGGTGATGGGAAATATTCATCAGTGGTGATGGGAGTTGTTCCAGACTAACAAAAACTAGGAGCCGGAAGATATAAGGGAAACGCTAATATTCGAAACATACCTACCCTATCTTGTAATCGCAACGTTTTCCAGTGCAACTGTCAAAAGGGGAGCCAATTTCGTGCAGTAGTTAAAAAATAATATTTTCCAGACAATCAGAATGTTATCCAAAGTCATTCATACTTCCAAAGAAGTTTGACAGACGACTCCCGCTCTAATTTTAAAACATTTTGCTTTCATTCTTCTGCAACGCATAAACCCGTATACCATGAATCGCTACATGATTCTTACACACGTGCTGTCATGTAAATCGATAAATTACCGAAACGACTAGGTATAACCAAATTCATGCGAAATTTCGGTATTCATAAGAATTCACTTCGCATTCATCTACATCGAGCCAGAACAAAGCAGGAGCTCATTTACCATTCGACATACGATACGACAACATCCAGCAAGGCAACGCCTACAGGAGTATTCCCTACGTAATTATCAATCAAACAGCACGAGCATACAAATAGCTGTCATTCTTCACCAAACAAAAAAATCCATTCAAGGAGTATATACCCAGTTTCCTGCCAACGTAAAACGCCATAAACGACATACATACATACAAAAGGCTTTTTCGGCTGCAACTAGAACTCCATTCACTTGCCAAAAAAGGGATCATAAATAATAATATTCCCGTTCGATGATCTCATATTGACTTGAACATAAATTTACTTTCCCCTCTGACTCTGACAGACAACTTGTTTACAGCTTTTGAAACCACCTTTTGAGCTTCCCAGTTGCCACCCACATGCCAGGCGCCAACCCGGCCTAGCAAGCAAATCATTTCAGCCGCATATACGAAAGTGATTTATGGTAGGAATTTAAATTTGTTGTTGCATGAACTTAAAGCCGATGCCAAGCGTTGAGAACAGTTGAGAACAGAAACGAACGATGCAGATGTGTATGTGAACATTTCTTCAATACTAGGATTATATGGTGGAACTGGAACCGTACTAGTGACAGTGACCACCATATATAGTTCATCCTCCAATCTGCTCTTGCATTCATTAAAATAATCAACAAGTGGCAGACGCGTGAACAATACGTTTACTTTCGACGTCTTTATCCACGCACGCACACACACCCGGACTCAGAATAAAGTACTCCTTTTGTGTTGGTGTTGGCGCCTTGCTATAGAAATAGCTGCCAATAACCAAGGCTCCTTTCGAAATGTTTACGCCTCTTGCCAAGGTTAAGAGATGTGTCAAGTGGGGTGTTTTTGTTTTAATGATAAAATACCACCTCCTTGACCCATCACAGTATACCGTACACCAGCCACCACCCACTATCCCTCTCTTAACCAACAACTTGTCACTTTTATTAAAATCATGAACGGGCTGCTTGACGTATCTATCTGTGGGTGTCAATTTTTTCCAGGTTGAGTTGGTGTTCACATACCCACACCCCTGTGTTGCTCGACAGTCAATGTGACTTTGGATGACATGTAGGCTTTTATGGAAATTTTATGCAAATGGTGCGCCATTAAAACAGGCGCTGAATTGAGTTCTTGGCATGGGTGCATGGCATAAATGCGGTGTTATACACAAAAGCTAAGGACTAGGGGGAGAATTATCTGACAGTGAGAGCGGCGAAGGGGGTGCTTTTAAAAAGAATAAATATCAGTGCACCACAAGCGACAACCATCGACCAATATTGTGTCGACACCATGGTTATGGCTGATAATGCGTTTACGTCTGACATTTCTGACGGCCGCGCCATGGTGTTATGGCTGTGTGCGTATTCACGCATCCTGTGGGATTTAATTAATAGCTGATGCATTTTTTTTGTTCGTTGTCCCTTTCAAAGAAAAACCTTGTAGCTGTATAATTTATGTGGGAGATATCGTTCCGTACATTAGTTGCTTATCCATTACGGATATTAATTTTTAAAAAGGGAGGGGGATTGTTCTTTTAATGACGGTCCGGAATATGAGTTTGAAAATATTCTATAGAATTTCACGATTAGCTCCGTAAACAATGTGGCATGGAAGGTGGTTAAAGTGGCCACAGAGACAATATTTGCTGACTGGATTCTGTGAGACAATAGGCCTTATCAATAAACATTTTAGTTTCGACTCTTAATTTTAGCAGGTCACAGTGGCCATATTTAATATACAAATTTCGTAATAGTTGTGAGCTTCCGTCAATTTAAATTCCAGACAAAAATTTGTTATTATAAAAAACTCTATATTCTATGTTCTATGTATGTTCAGCTGCACAAGTGCAGTCCTTTTACCATCTGTTAAGGTATATGACATTGCGTCGTGGTTATATCGTTTTGTATTCTAATTGCCTGTTTGTGTATATACAGGGAGTCCGCCGGGAAGGTATACTACTTTGTTTGTTTATAATTTTTAATTATATGAAAGAGAATGGATCTTATATTCATGAATGTTTTATTCAATGTCGGCAATTATGTATGGAATACAATATCAGGTAAATGTCTGCCTCTATTAGTCTCACAAATGCGAGCCCTTTTGAGCACATTTTTCATTACATTTTTACACATTTCACGCGGTATTTCATTAATTTCATCACGAATATTTTGTTTGAGTTGCTCAAGCGTTTCTGGTTTGTTTGCATAGACCTTGCTTTTCAGATATCCCCACAAAAAGAAGTCCGGAGCAGGCAAATCAGGCGACCGTGGCGGCCAATCAACATCACTATTTGTTGAAATAACCTGTTGTGGAAAGAGGTCTCGCAGTAATTCCATTGTAATCCTGGCTGTATGCGATGTGGGACCGTCTTGTTGATATCACATGTTAATCAAGCCCAAAGAATGAAGTTGCGGCGTTAAAAAGTTTTCAATCATATCACGATATCGCTCCCCATTCACAGTTACCGTTACGCCGTTTTCATTTTCAAAGAAGTAAGGTCCAGGATTGTTTTGAACACTTCCTTGAGCAGTAGTAATGTTTTGAGCCGATCTTGCAGTACGTTGTGGTTCATGCTTGGGCCTATCACCCTCTAACTTCGAAATCATTCACTACCAGTGTTGCCGCAAGATTTTTCTTTGTTGGAAAACAAACTAATGCGATTAGGCCTACTGGGGATAACCTTACAAAAAAACGTGCCTATTATCTTACCGGAAAAGGAAAAGATAAACGGAATTAATTTCGTTCAGCAATATTTTTATTTTAAATTGGAAGATGGTAACTCTAATAGTATTGCTCTCGAGTTATGGCGAATTATCATACAAACTACAGCAACCCGAACGATTATGTAAGTCAATGCAACTAGACTGAGAGACAAATATCCTATCTTCCCTGTACTGCCAATTTTTGTTGGATAGAATATAGTACGGCGCATTTTTGCTAATGTTTCAAAAATATCGAAACTTGTAAAATATGGTATTTCGGGCCGAACAAATTCTTTCAAATAGCTAGGAACAAAAATGTTCCCTGGTCGCACCCTATTAGCAACTTATTTCAAATGCGAAAAATAGACCTCTTCAAACGTAAGCAGAAACAAGAGAATTTACATATTTTAGAGAAAAGCTATTCTTTAAATAAATACTTACGTTTTGTTTTAAAGATATTCTAAAGTTGGTATGAAAATACCTGCAAACTAGGCGAATCGCATTTCGTTCGCTTCGCTTTCCCCGGAAATTTCCGCACCTCGATATTCACAAAGGCACCTGGAGAATTTTGAACCAATCAACCGTCGGTGCAGGGTCATAAGTCCACAGGCCAAAAGTCCACAATGGTCCAATGGTGGTGCTGCAGGGGGGCAGCATGCCCCCCCAAACACATTTCATAATACAATGGTAGCAATTCGCGTGCGCCATTAAATTATAAAAAGTTCCCATACTTTTTGACTTGTTTTTATTTAGTTTTAATAGTGATATGGATAATTATGGACTTATGGCCTACTTTGATTTTAAGATTGTGAACCTATGACCCAAATTATTGTGAACTTTTGGCTCACCTGGGTGGGTTATAAGTCCACAATTGATTTGTGGGCTTATAACCCACCTAGGTGGGTCAAAAGTTCATTGTGGAGTTTTGGCCTGTGGACTTATGACCCTGCGCCCCAACCGTCAACCAGATTGACCACATTGCGATCGACACAAGGCTCAAGACTCTCTCTCTGTAAAATAGCTTTAAATATACATAGTTAATTTGACCTTAAGTTAGATTGGATTGGATTGATGAAAATTGTAATTATCATCGCTGTGGTTGACCGGATTAGCCTATCTCACAAAAAGTTGCTGGAATTTTTGTTTTTTTAAAGTTTGAAGAAAAGTTTCCTTCAATCATTGGTACCTACAAACATTGAATCTTCTACAATATTCCCATTGAAATGTCTGCCGAATTTTGTTGGGAACTTGGATCATTGGGAAAAGTAGGTAATACAACTTACTCTGATATAACTTTCAGATATAGCTCTCTCAACATCTTCGACGAAAATAAGACTGTATTTAAATTGATTACAATGATTACTCTTACTGGTGACCCTTATTCAATAAACCCTCTTGTCTACATCACCCTCAGCACAACTTCAGTTGGCGAACTTCTCAACTGAAAAGTAAATACAAAAAAGTGTGCCCAAAAGTAGCCTCAAACCTAAACCCAAACTCATTAATCTATTACACTGTCAAGACTTCGAGTTTTTCCCAATTTAATGCGTGTTCCGAATATTAATCGAGTGCGACTGTGTCCCCCATTAAACGACCAGATCCATCTCACCCACAGTCCGAAATTTGAAAAGTTTTCCTTCCCAGCAAATTGCTAAAGTCCAAGCTGAAGTGTACCAAAGCCGATTAGAATAATTTAGATGACCACCATACGAGAGAAAACTTCAAAAAACCCATTATAATTAAGGACCCCGTTGTATTCTTCTAGATTAGTTGTAATCAATTGCGCAACACTCACATCTTTGCCCACTCTTAAGCCGGAAATTTATGTCGGTCCGATTTACCATAACCAATGAATTACATCAACATAATGAGTCCTTAAATCTCCAGACCGGAAGTATGAGAAACTGCGTAATCATGCATTCCTTGCAAATTTCCAACATCCCTAATACAGACAGCGGCGTCATTACTAACGAAATCCTGCAAAACAAACACGTAGCAACACCTAATAATCCTGTAAATCTAGGAGCCCGCCATTTCTTGTCTGCCGCGCATCGACCGCACATCAATTAGTATGCCGCTTCTTTACTATCTGTGTCCGTTAGTGACTGTTTGTGTCGAAACGAAACCAAATGCTGTGAATCCTCCTTGTATTCGTGTTTAGCGGGCATACCACGGTTTATTCCTCTCCAGACCACCTGGCAGGGATTAGCCGGGGATAGTCCTTATTTCTGTTCTTCTTTGTTCACTTCTGAGCTGAATCCAAATGACTTGTTATTCTCAAAGGGGCTGGGTGGTTGTGGTATGCGGATGGGTATTAAAGTGGCCCTGGTGAATGTAGGAAGTCCTGCAACTGACCAAAGTGTCAGTCGATTGGGTGTGCTTTTACTGTTGCCTTCCGGGACAGTAGTCGCTCGTTGGTGAATATCTTTACAAGGAGGCAACAGCGATGACCTAAATTATCACCTCCGGCAATTAGAAAGGATTTGCCCTAATTGGAATTGGGAATCTATTTTATTTTTTTTTTGCTTTATGTTCGTTGCACACCGGCGCCATTATTCTTCATCCTTTTGTTGGATGTTATCGTTTTATTATATTTTTTTTTCTGTGCGGAAGAGTGAGATGATCCTTTTCGTTCTGGAAGGGATAAAGTCGTTTTCCTTTTTGTGTTGTGTTTAGTCTTCGTATTTGCGGAAGAGAAGGATTTGCTGGAGGGATGAAATGAATTGAGAGGATTTGAAGATGCAGCATTCACGTTACACTGGGTATGGGGGGTATGGTATGGTTCAATTGAATCCGAAGCCCGTCGACTCGGTGCAGCTTATATGTAGTGTATGGCGAAATGCATCGGTTATGAACGAGCAGGAGGAGCAGTATTTACAAACAGGTCAAAGGGGATATCGATTTATTAGAACTATACGGAGAGGGATTTTGTTAAATTGAAAGAGCTGTTCGGTCCGTTTCGCAGTAATTGTATCGAATTTTGGGGGTTGCCAAAGAGGGAATATATGTATAGTGGGAGGACTTGGAAATATGTGAAATTCGAGGAGGGTACTCAGGAGTTCGGATTTCTACGCTTGTTTTAATCCTTAGTTTAAGTGTAGGTATATGAGGGAAGCCTTCGAGAACACTAAAATTACGTGTTGCGGGTCAATCTTATTTGCAAAGGCGTTGCTTGTTATGCATCGCTGCTCAAAACTGGCCCTTCTGGTGAGGACGTGTTACATAGGAAGAGCTCCCTACGTGTGCTGAATAATTATTTCCCCTCAGTCGGTTGTAGGAATTGTTTGAATTTTTAATAAAATTCTATAGACAAATGAAGGCGATTTTTGAACCTTTTAAAATCACTTAGACATAAGTCACCGCAACGATATATTTGAGCTCCTCGTGTCCTTTCCATGTCTCCCAATGCTTTACCCAAACATACTTTCATAGATGTACAGAAAAATAAAAGCATTAAACAAATTTCCAGTTCAAGTAGGGCTGCCAATTTTTGAAAATAAAATGTCCCACAAGTGGAACGAAAATTTCCCTTTCTTTACTCTCATTTGTGGGACAAAATTACAACGAATAGGTAGGAGCATAGAATACTAAGAAAACATAAAACTCAATCGCTGGCTAATAAATTAAATAGCTATGTAATTAAACAAGTTCAAAGGAAGCAGTCAATAATTTAATATAGTACCCAAACAACTGTAACACAACGTTACGAAGACTATGCGTCCTCAGGTATACCTTATACAATGCCCCGTCTCTCGATTGTCTTTCCATTGTCCGTTACGACCTCCGTCGACGAGAACTTTGTCCACCTTCCAATTAAAATTAGTCAAGAGAACTACCTGGTCGTCAACTCGCAGCTATTCCCTTTAATTTCGTTTCAGAACTTAAGATTCCCTCAAAGAGGGCAACTTTCTACTATCTATCACCAGACCACATGCTGAACGGACCACTTACCTCACCCCCACTAACGTAGCTGATTGATTTGTAATTAGCTTAAACTTGTTTCTATTACTTTCCGCAAGTTACATTAGGTTCCTGTTTATCGCATCAATATTACACAAAACTTTGCCCTCTCTCACAGCGGATAGAAATTCAGCCCCAAATGGAATTCCAATTAAAAATCGTGCTAAAGACTTAATTGAGAAAATCGCTTAAACTTTTGTCCACCAAATTCGAACGATCCACTCCATGAATAGTTTCTGGTACGTGAAAATGAGGCAATACAGTTGAGTAGTATTCCATAGAAAAAACAAAATTATCTGTAGATGTAATATATAGTTACCCATGAATTTTTTTGCAGCTTTGCCTGGGAGGAGCTAGTGCTGCCAAAACAATGATCCGCATAACCGTCTTTTATTAGTTTCGAAACAAACTTTAACAAAGCTTGCAATGTGAAACTTATGTTCAATATAAAGTGCATCTTCGTTCTTATGGGACAGCGATGCTGTTAAGGGAGACTGGGAGTGGTTGGTCTTTTTATTTGTTTGACATGAGAAACATAAGGGTACCGCAAACTTTTACTATTTATAAGAAGCATAGGTATTGGACGGAGATACGAATATCGAAAAGGGAATTTCTTCCAGGAGGTTATACTTTCTCCCATTATTGCGTCAATTATTGTTTGCAACTTACTGAGTAAGCTGGCTGAGATACAGAAAATGAAATTTTTTTTTTATAAAGTTGAGCAATATTAAGCAGTAAAGGTGTCCATGCAGTGCAGTCTTGCGGTGAACCTTATTCGAGACTAACTCGGCTGTAGAAAAATAGACTACCTTGTCTTAAAATTGACGGAAAGTTGCATTTAAATTAGAAAAGTTAAACAAAAGAGAGCAATCTTGGTATGTAGATAAAGCTGACTGGGTTTGCCCGCAGTTGACGTAAAAACTACTTGACAAGATTTCGTCGTTTTTTGTTTAATGTTTTTTGATACTCTGGAAAGGCTATAGGTTATATAATTATTTGTCACGCCTACTTTTTCAGAGCGTTTTTGCAAAAAATGTGTTTTTTTTTTCTGATTTCATTGCTTTAAATTGCAATTATTTGAATAATACTCTAATTTGGCGCAGTGGCTTAGTGGTTAGTGTGTCGGACTACTAAGCGAAGGGTCCCAGATTCGAATCCTGAAAAAACATAAATTCCAATTTAGGGTTTTTTTACACTGCGCCACCTCTCGCAAACGTCTGTCAAACATCCGAGAGTATAACTGTCTTGAAAGAGGCTCAATTAGCCATTTGGACTCGGCATAAAATTGTAGATCCCTTCTATTTGATCCAAAAATAAAAAACTCCTTTATAAGACCTTCGATGCAGTATGCAGAGCGTATGCAGTAGAGAAAGACCTAGTCTAAGGTGACCGAAAAGAACTTTATCCAACTTGGAGGTTTACCCCAAACTGCAGACCCTTCAGATCCGTTATCAAATTGAATAGAATATAGCATTTGGTGCAATCCAGATTGGGTTGTCTATAATAACGAGCGAAATTTCTTCTCCTTAACAACCACAGCCATTGTCTCCTACTCCCCCCATTAACCTTGCTCCAGAATCGCTCATCCCCCACCCGGGCGCGGAGAACTTTTATTTTATTTCCGATGTCGACACTTTCTTTTGAGCAGTCTACAGCTACATCCCACAGCGACCACCAAGTGGGATGTGAAATTTATTACGTTTTCACACCGGGAAACTTGATTTAAGTTTCCCTACTTTGTTCGTGGCATGAACTATGGCTGCCGACCAAGCCACCCACCAAAGCCGTATCTCTCTGGGTATCCGCATTCTCATAGCGAAGGATACAAACAAATAATCACAAAACACAAGTAAACGTGAATGGATTTACGCTTCTTCTCGACGGGGCAGTGCATGGGTGGAAAAAGTTCTTCCTTACACCGGATGAATGCAATTACTTTTCAGCCACGAACCGAAACCCCTCAAGGACTTAACCAAGGTGGACAATTTAATCCGTTCTACTTCTCTTTTCGCTCATCTAAATGCTACATTCGATGGGATGACATCAGACAGAAAAATGCTGATAAAGGATAATTTGAACAAGAGAGAACTCAATTGGTTCCTTGTATAGTTATGGGTAGGTGAGGACTTTCAATTAAACCCTGTTTGCGACCCTTATGCCTTGATGGAAAGAGAAATTAAAAAAAAGAGTATTTAAACAACGTAACATGAAACGTAGTACTCGTATATCCATCGATGAATGCCCGAGGCGTTGTACAGAAATGGTGATTGGAAAAATTGGTTTCTATTGAAGTCCTTTGATGTTAGAGCGTGTGTATTTTTTTTCTCCGAAATTTCTATTCAAATGCATTTGCGTATGGTTTTTTAATTGAAATTTGTGAAGAGCACATAGGCTGACTGAGGGGGTTGGTATTTTGTTTTACGGTGTCCCATGAAATTGTAATTTTCAATGAATAAAAGGGCAGGAAGTGTAAATGCAAGTGACTTCAAAGTGTTAGCTTTTTGCGCTCGCTTTGAATGGCTCGATTGAGAGGAAAAAAATAAATTGCCACGGAAAATGTAGGATAAAAGAAGTGTTTTTTAATTGGGACCATGGCTCATAAATGGACACGAGTAATTAGTATCCGAGTCATGGAATGTTATAGTTTTTTCTAATTTTTTGGTGGGTAAATTTGCGGGCGACGCCGACATTAATAGGAAACACTCGTCGACATTCGTACAAGGGGCTCACCGAACAGCTATAATCCAAAGAAAATAAATATTTTGCCTAGAATTGGGTGAACACCAGTGTGCATGTGCACCAATGTGTCCCTTTGTTCGACGATGCATTACGTCGTCGACATCACTCCTGCACAAAGCGTTGCCAACCACTTTTGACAAAAATATACCTACTTAACTTAAAAAAAGATGCATTTTTTAATAAAATAATGCCTAAAATATTTTTTTTCTGTATGGCCCCAGTTAAAGCAATACGTAAAATGCAACCGAAAAAGTTGGAACAGTATGAAAATGATTTTTTTTTTCGTTTGGGCGGTCATAGCGAAAAATCTGTCAGAAAAAAGTTTCCCTACTAAGGGCCGGTCTGTTCACAGCTGGTTGTATTGTTTGTTTTCCGGGGTCCGTTAGTTTTTGATAAGTAGTTTATTTAGCTAGGTATTATATTATTGTTTTTATTTTTAGTAAACTTAATAAACACAAAAATGAATGTTATAACCAAACTATACAGGAATTTCTAGTCTTTTGATTTGTTGATTTTCTGAGAGCAAAACCTAAATAAAGCCAAAACCAATAAATTTGATTACAAATTAACAGGCCTCATGTTAATTTATTTAACGACAGTTGCAATTATTTTCTCGTTCTCTCAATATTTTTCCTAACGCGTGTACTTTATCTCAATTTATGAGAACTGTCATCGGCCAAAAAATGTTAAAAATAATCCTACTTCATCCTTTGCATCTATTACTTTGGCGTGTTGTGTATTCAATATATATGTGTCAGTTGACCGATGTGAACGATTTTATTGGTTCACTCCATCTTGCGTTATATGTATATTCCTGCGTTCTATTATTTGCATTTTTCTTTTTGTTGAAAAGTTTTTGTATATCAGCTACGTAAAAATACATACGTAGTCCTTAAAAAATCTTGAACAAACGAAATTACGGAAAATCAGTGGTTAAATCTCATTAACCACTCAAAATCAGCTGCTGAAAAAACACATTCGATGGTAACCAGCTTGAATTACCGATGATTAGAGATAAAGTGGCCTACAGACATCACACTTGTGCGCACACCGGTGTGCGGTGTGCGTTAATGTGTGCCGTCTGTGGGCTGGTGTGCACACCGATTTTTGGTGTCACACACGGTGCGAGTAAAAATCAAAACTTTTTGATTTTTGGTGTCGGTGTCTCGATCGGTGTGATGTGTGGGGGGATGCACACGCACTTTCAGTTCTCAGTTGCATCCGAGTCGTTGATATGCGTTGAACGTCGGCATTCGGCCGTTTTTTGGAATGGCACTAAAGTGTGTATGATTTGGTGTGGCGTGTGTGGCGGAATGTCACACCGGTGTCATCACACCGGTGTGCGCACAAGTGTGATGTCTGTAGGCCACTTAATAAAGTGTTTGGAAAATGGGCAGTTTGTAGCAAAGATTCTGGAATACAGCGATATAAATTTTAAAGTGGAAAGGCTTCTGCGACTCTGCGTATACAAACTATTTTCCAGAAAAACTCATGAAGTCACGCACACTTGCTCATTTATTTTGTAGTATAAGTGAGTTCATGAATTGGACTATTTTTTTTTGATTTAATCAAAGCGTCCACAAAAACTAAACAAATTCAATACGAAACACAAAACAATTAAACACCGCGATGTACATAAAAGCAAGATGGTTGACGGCCGGCCATTAGCAACATGCTTTTTTGTTGAAAACAAAACATAATGGAAACAAATGGGTTTTGGGGGTATGAAAGATAGCCATGTCTTTTAATTCTTTTAGACCGAGGTTACATATAAAATTCTTTCTGGCCAAGATTTTTTAAGAATGTTTTAAAAAATAAAAAGTCTAAGAAGCTATCTTTTCTTTGTTGTATTTTTCTACGCCTAAGGAAGGCGAGAAAATTGGTAAATTTAAAAAGTAAATTGAAAAATTCGTTAAAACTAATTTTCTGTGCATTTTGTAGGGGGATTTTTTAAATTTTGATCACAATATGCAGTGAGATCGTATTTTGTCAATATTTAGTAATATTTCTTTACGGCGACAATTTGTTTTAATTTGCAATTGAAGTTTTCGGTAATTTCGAAATATTGATAACCTATTTATTCGCGTACATCACACAAATGCACTTTAAAGTTCAACCTGCTGATGCGATGCCATTTGCGAGCATTTCCATTTATCATTCAACCATCTTTCTCTCCCTCATCGCTTTTTCTTCCTTTTTTTTTTGTACCGGCACGTGCACATCGTAATCAATTTCCATGGTCGTTGTCGTTGTATCTGCATCATAACACAGCCAGATTACGCCATAGCAATCACGGTTCCTCTCTTCGAATTCAATTTACTCTGACGAAAGATAGAGAACATCAGACATACACACACCGAGTTGAAACACACACAACCGCCCACATTTACATCCTTCGTCTTCGTTGACATACCAAATCTGTTGACAGGGAAGAAGGCGACAAAAATGCGCTCCCGGCAACGACTCATATAAGTAGAAACGGAATGCAACAGCATCAGCATCACCATCCTGTGCAACTGGAGCTCCAAGTTGTGGATCCTTATCCCGACCCCGAGCAACACAGACACAGCACCCATCCGTTTAGTATATTTACGCTCAAAGCGTCCTCCGAGGTGGAGTACTTTAGTGACTGCGAAGACCCACCCAACAACTAGGATGCCAAACAAAATTTCCATAAATTCTCCATTTTCATTTCTGCATTGCGTCATGATTTTAATTCTTGCCTCAATATTGTGTCTGATGGTTGTCGTGCATGCAGGATGGTGGGATGTAGTCAGTATATATGGATGCTCTCGTAATGGCATTGTCCTGTTTCTATCGTATGCCTGATGATAGTTGTCCTTTGGTAAGGGGAGGCATTTTTTTTCTCGTTGCCATGATTGGAGGGAGCGGAAGGCTTAGAAACGTTTTTAATGGCAAAGCGAATTCCTTTCGGGCAACTTAAGCGCAAGTGTCGGTAGTCATTGAGTTGGATTATGTTAGATTTTAGATGTAGATGGAGCATAGTTGGGACACTCGCATAGAGATCATTAGGTATGTTGTAGTTACCGTCATCGTCTGTCCGAACTCTGTACATAAGGTTTTGTATACCAGATTTGTTGTTATGCATGCTGAGCCTGAAAGGGCAGAGTGATCTTGAATAGGCTTACATTTGAGTGGAAGGCTTTGATACCAGTCCGGCATTCGAAGAGGATTTGTATTACGGGTAGCCAAGGAAAAACCCATTTATCCGACTTTACAGATGTCATACAAAAGTAGGAACATAAAACGCAAGGTGGAAGTCCACCATTTTGCGATACAATTGTTGTAGCAGACAAGGAAGAGAGATATCACATCTGTCGAAACACTTTGCAGGTTTAAGGATGATATAAGGCTAGCCAATCTAGATGAGTCTGTTATAAAGAAGACGTGCAAAACGACGTCTGCGGTTCCACGGAGGCGATATCTTCGGTCAGATTCCAAACGGAATTTACGAAGCTGGCGTCCTAAACCCATGAAAGGCAAGCGGCGGCACAAGGCTAAAGTATACGTAGTATACGTAGAATTGAGGCAGGCTCGCCAGCCACTGCAGAAGTGAACGCAGCAGACACAAGGTTTGTGGAAGGTTTATGGAGGAATGTAACGCAGAGGTTTGTTAAAGAAAGGTCCTTTATGGTTCTGATAGTGTGAATCAGCTGAACTAGGAAAAGTTGGACACGAGGTTGATATATACCCAGCGCTATTCAAGAATTAGCTGACCAGGAAATTAAATGAAAACCATCAACAGGGCGGTCTTCACGTCTTTTTGGGACAAACGTTTTTGAAGAACAGTCGATATTGTCCTACAAAGTAAGCCCTCCAAATATTTTGGATCGAAGCCAAGTAGACGAATGGACAAATGGAATTGAGTATAGTATTCATATGGGAACGAGACCGGAGTCTCTACCTTTGGCCGCCATAATTATCATAGATCCTCTATGGAATAGATGGTTTTCAGTTCATAATTCTTCGATTGGTCTTCGGTACCATTTGCGTTGGTTGACTTTCAACAGCGATATCAACCTGTTTAAGAACATGCGAAAGATTTGTCATGCAAGGACATGCAGAATAAATATCAACTTGGTCTTCCTGGAAAAGAGGCTTCCCTTCCAATACAACACAGAAGAAGAAGATCTCATCAAAGGCGGCACTTTAGTTGAAAGCAACTTGGAAAGAAGTCTGAGTTGAGACCCACTGTCACTGTTAGTAGGTAAGATTGCAGTTGCATAGCCTATTAAAGTCGGTATGTCAAGGAAGAAAGATAAAACAAAGGTTAGAGCGGCTAGAACGTCAATCCCGATCGTGACGCACTGTTGTTCCTCATAAGTCTATACTTGAATTTCAAGATTAGCTGAAAGGTTTATAGGAAAAAAAAAAAAGCTTTCAAGTCGAATCACCGAAAACGCTAATTCTAAAAACTACACATACTGGAAAACCCACTTTTCGATTGGGATAAGACTTTAAAAACCAAGTTATGCTGACAACAATATCTTGTACTCAATTTTCAGCTAAATAGTTCAGCAATAGTACTACTAAATATTGAAAAATTGGTTACTATTTTCTAAAAATCGGTCTTACGATTTTTATCAGAATACATAATTAGGATATTAACATACATAATATATTAATTAACATAATTCTAGTCCATCCCATACTTAGGTTTTCTCAAAATATTCGAATAAATCCGTTTTAATTATTTCTCAAAAATTACTACCCAAATCAGAATCTATATTTTACTAAAACTCGGTACCATACTACCAAAAAAATAAGTAATTCCAACCAGTGCTGTCGAGATGGATACTATAGTATCATTTGGATAATATCGCAGGGCTCTGGATACTGGGATACCCAACATTCTGAAATGATACCCTTATGCAATTACAATCTATTATATGTAAAATAATTTTGTCAAAAATGCAATTTCATCACATCCCTATTTAACGAATAAATTGCACATCTCTAGGTCTGTCAAATAATTTCATTTTGTAAAAATCTATTGGCGTTTTTCATTGAAGATCCAACATCCAAGAGAATTGCACCCGAAATTCGTTGGACCAATTTTCCTATAATGGGAGACACCATATAATTTTGAGATTTGGTTTTTTGTTGCTATATTTTTGTTGTTTTCATAAATAAATACGAATGTCTTAATAGTTAAATCAATTTATTTCAATTAATATTTACATTCGCATGCTGAATTGTATATTTTCGGATAACATCGCGCAAATTTTGTTTCGAACAACATACAACAAACATTTCAATCCGATATTTCGCAAGCGTGATTTGTTGAGTTCATGGCAATTATTTAAAAAATTGTCGTCTTGAGAATTGTACCTAGAAGTGCCCTCTTTTATTCAATGAAAACATAGAAAAAACACTACTAGGATTGATCTTTTGATAGAAAGGCAATTCTTTTCTTCAATCGAAAACGTCCCATATCTTTCTTTACTTTTCTCTTCCAAATTTTGCAGCAGTGAAAATGAGATAGCCATAGTAATGTTAATATATATTTGTTAATATATTTTGGATACTCTTTGCTTAGAAATGATACCCAAAAGTGTTGGCTTGGGATACTAATAAACTTTTGAAAATGACTGCACTGATTCCAACTACGAAAACTTATTTTTAGCAAATATTTGCCGGTTTTTTTTCAACCTAATTTAATATGCACCTTCAAATAATTTCAAGCAATTGGAGCTTACGCAATCAGAATCTCCCACTTCATATGCACTTCACATTCCACAATCCACTCACGTCCATCGGGACATTCAGTTTATAACTGCTAGTGCAAATTCAAAAACAAATCCCTGAATATTTTCGTCTGTTTAACGGTTTTTCAGTTTATGGCGAACCAACCAGTAGATCAGAAAACAGTAACTCCTACTTCGTGTAACGTGCCGCCTTGTACTAAAAAATCTTGTAAAATGTAAGAGCTTTCAAAAAGCGACAATTGCGTGTTACTGAGAGCTTCATCTTCATCAAAAACACACCCAAAAGTTTATTTTATTCTTATACTAGCTGACCCGGCAAACTTCGTTTCGCCCAAATTTGTTAATTTGTTAATAAATTCCGAGCATGCACCAAGCACTTGCTAATTTATGTAATTCGACCAATTAAAATTCTTTATTCAAAAGTTATATTAAATGCAATAGAAATAAATGATGAATAGCAATGTTGATTTTTTCAATCAAACCGCAATGATTTTGACGTGTCGTCCAACCTTCCACTTTTTTATTAAATTGACAAACATCCATCGATTATCCTTGCAATAAATTATTTGTCTTAGCGAAAGCGAGACGCACGGGAAATTTAAGTCGCACGAATGGTAAATCGTTCTTAATAAGCGAAATCTGCGGAATAAGAATGTTTGCCTTTGAATTTTCCCTACAAAATTTCAATCAACTTGGTAGCGCTGTTTCGGCGATCGGCAACAGCGCCACCTATCAGGTCCAAAAGTATCCTATCCTTTAAGCGGGAACGAAGAATATAAATCTATAAAATTTCATTGAAATCGGGTGAGTGGTTTCGGAGATCGATTACAACGCCATATAGCGGGTCAAAAATCCAATCTTTTAAGTTTGCTTTTACCTGAAATACAACAATACGAACAAAACAAAAGAAGAATCATAAAAATTTACCCAGTGGTTATCGAGTTATATCATCATCATCGAGTTTCATCCCGAAAGAATTATAGGTATGAATTAAGAAGATTATTATTAAAGAAAATTTAATTGACCTGAATAACGACATACGCCTACAACGCCACATGTTGAGGACTTTCCGACGATGTGCACTAAGAAATTCAGTTTTTGTTAAAAATAATAAATTAATTATTTTATATGTATTTTATCAATATAATAACTCCGATCGAAGCATCTGTTTTAAACGATATTTATTTTGTTTACATCCTCGTTGACGATATTTGCAGCACGCATTCTGTCAATGTTATGCCAACGCCATAAGGTTACATCAAAAAAGTTTGAATTGTAAAAGCGCTATGGTTACATTAGATATAATTTAATATGGTGGTTAAGTATTCTTAAATTTTCTAATTTTCCGCGCAATTTTCTTATTTTTTTCTTTCACAATATTTTTCTCCTGACATTGTTCGAACAGCTTGACTCAATGCGATTCGTTCGAAGTCCATTTCTCGCTCCAATTCTCGATTAAATGCGTCAAATCAAAGCTTTGTTGCGCATTTCATCTGACATCTCCAGTTCATTATCCGATGTCACAGTGCGAATTCGATGCAAAATATCGTCGGCCATTATCATCTTTGTATAATCAAAGTACCTATCTACTTCATTTCAAAAAGTTACTTAATGTAACATAGTAAACATAATTTATTAGAACAAAGTTCTTAGGTACCTATATTTAAAAAAAAACAAAAAAACTTCAAAATTGTTGACAACAACAATTTGCTTGGAAAATAATAAAAATTATTGACAACAACAATTGCTTTTAAAATTCAAAATATTTTTTTTTTATTTGAAGTGTCACTTCTTGATTTGTATCCAGTTAATTTTTTTTCAAAGTGTATTTCCCCATACAAACTTTAATTTTCTGATTTTCCGCGCAATTTTCTTAATTTTTTCAATTTTTCTTTTTTCCTAAACCTTCGCGGAGCAATTACGAACAAATCCGCAGAAGGAAGTATCCAATTTGGTCCAGTCGTTTTCGAGTTTTAAGCATCCGAACAAACCAAGATCCATTTTTATATATATAGATTTTATGAATCGTTTCTTTTATCTAGCTTCGCTTCTCCAATTTTTACCTACCTAAGAAAATATCTAACGAAACTTCTGATGAACGAGAAAGTCTCGTCCGAAATGCTTCTTACGCTTCTTCTTATAAGAGAAGGATCCTATTTAAGTATATGCTTCAAGAGCGTCCCGAGAGACGTTTGAAACCTTCCTTGAAAATCATTGTTACAAGCTGTATTCTTTTGAAAATAAGTTCTCGTACTGTGTCAAGTGGGGTTAGGAAAAGAGTTGTAGTCGCAGTTTTGAAGTCTACTGATATGTGATGAACATTGGTTGTCTTTTTTCTCAAAGCGAAGTGCAGCTCCACTTCCTCACAAGGGAAAGAACAGAAAATCTCTCCAAGATTAATGTTGTTGGAGAATTGACTGGTCCTTCATCCAAAGATTTATCGATGTAGGTCGAAATATCTAAAATTCTCATAGAACTTCATACTGCTTTCAAAAGCAACGCCTATATTGTCTGGTCTTTCTTTCTTTGCTAGATGACATAGATCAGCATTGCCTCGTAGAGCCCACCTCATGTGACAGATACCTCCATTTTCAGTTCCAGAAATGCACGTGTTGTCCTACCCCTTAACTCTCACACGCATTTGCTTTCCGTATAATATATCCTTGAGTTTACTTATTGCATCCTACCGCCTGAAATCCATCATCAAAAAGCAATATCACAAATCTGCTTCTTAACCCCATTTTCTATCTGATCTGAGTACCCTCTCCAAACCCCTGCACACGTTCGACTGCAAAGGATTCCTTCGCCGACCAATTTGCTAGGAATCGCAATATTTCCTTTCACATATGCAAATCCTCCATTCCCTTGTGTACGAGTGTATCGCCTCTTAGATGGTGAATTCTCGAAAAAAAAAAAAAAAAAATTCATACTCGCATTGTCTGCATGGAAAATCTTCGACAAATGCACAACTATAAGGATCTAAGTAACCCCCAGAGGATGGATCGTTGCCATGATGAATGCATTGTGAAACATTATGCAACATGTAGCGAATGAAAGCGCATCGCTTCCCAGTCGGCATTATGTGCAATCATAAAGATGTTATATTGAATGGAATATGGAATGCAAATCGCTACCGACTGCTCGCGTGCACTCCAAGTGGAAAATTGAAACCATCTGCGGATTTGCGAAGAAAAACTACACTTGCCGAAGCAGTTTCCTGGGAATTTTATTCTTTTTCTGAGAAATTATTTATCAACGCATCCTAATCCTGTTATTGAAGGGCTTTCGTAATGGAATTGAATGGCGGCTTTATTTAAGGAAATCCTTTGGGTACATAATCAAATTTATGGAAAATATTGAAACAGTAATGCGCCATGCTGTTCCAACCAAAATCCTAATAATTCTAATTGTTTGTAAGCTCGTTAGCCAGAGCATGATGAGATTTCGTGTTGTCTTCTGATCTGACTTGCCTTCCCCCACGTTGATGGCGGGGTGCTCCTGGTCGTGCTCCTCTAAAGGGTTCAATTTAAAGAAGAAAATATTATGAAATCGAATTTTATCCCTATTTCACGGGGAACAGACACATTTGTTTTCATCTTTTCGAGTTTTGATTGATTTTGCACAAGGGATATCTTCATCTAACCGCACTCACACCTAAAGGGACTACGAGCAAAGTGAAATTTATCTTAGGATCAATTTCACTTTTACAAGGATTTATATCTCTTTGGTATTGGTTGGCTTTGCGCTCTACCTCTATATACGGATCGAGGATATATTGATTTTTTTTTTCGTAGAGAAGTGGAGAACATTTTACCACGTATCACATTCCTATTTGCGGGATATTGGCAAACGCTCGCGCGAATATATTTCAATCACTTCCAGATGAAGGCACTTTGATTGTAGACATTGTTGTGTTGTGGACTGCGAGTACCATAGACGCATGAAACCCGCACTTCATCCACGTGGAAGCAAAAGTCCTTTCCCAGTTCCCACATTATATACACAACACAGTCACATTCACATAGTGTGGGGGTATTCGAGGTTTGACAATTCCCCAATCGAGATTATTGCTCATTTGTGAGTTATAGTCCTGTTGGCGCTCCTGGAGTGCAATCCTAAATGCAAATTAGCGTTTATTGTTCGGTGTGTTCGGTGTGTACGTGGGCGAAGCGATAAAAGGCGACGCCGACTACACAGCATGGCGTTGTACGGGTAGGAATGACAATTCTATAGCACAATCGAAGCGGAAGAGAATTAACAGCGACTGTGGGTGGTGGAGTGTATATAGGGGTATACATGAATATTCCGCTTCCGAAGTTGATTACGGGATAATGATTAAATTAAATGAACAGGATTAAAGGTTATCATCGATGGTTTTAACAACAAATGCAAATGGCGAGAGAATACCTAGTAGTTAATAGCAAACTAATGGGGTATGCGACATGCCACGGGTATATATAGGCATGGGGCACGTTCGAAGGGTAATGCACTCGATAGTTAATTGAATTGAAGCAGACCTGCGTGGGACGCAGAGTTACCTTCGGGATGTTTTAGAGTCTTTTGACTTCTCTTTGAGCGCCTGGACTCCGGACTCATCTTATTGAATGTAGGACGTTTTTGCTAAAATTCAAATTTGTTTGGCCTATTTAGTTGAATTCGAACGAATTTGTTTTTACCTGAAGTTGGATTACACTTCTGTCGCTAATAAAAACAGAAAAAAAAAGAAAATTCAAAGATTGGAATGGGACTCCTTTCTCCTTGCAGGACTCATTTTTTGACTCTTTCTGAACATTTTCAGAGGTAATACACGAAGGCGTTGCTGACTGTTGTTTCTGGTTCTCGTTGGGTTGGCCTGGATACTGCTGATTTAAATGAAAATTACTGAAAACTAATTAAAAAATATGTGTATGTGTAAACACCGTGCGTGCGGTATGTGTGTGGCTTGATACACGTCATTGAGAAAAGAGGGAATTGTAATAACCGTATTCTTGATATATTATGAAATAACAATAATTTATTCGTTCTGTGCTAGTTTCGGTAGAATATATACAATCGGATTGTGGTAGCTGAAGTAAGATATGTACATTCGAGACTCTAATCTATCTAGATTACGCTGGAAGACAGCATCGATGGTTGTTCCATATCGTGTTGTTGAAATTTTCCGGTTTGAGTTCATTTGAAGATTAAATTTATCTTGCATAAAATCAATAAATGGTTGAGCTTCTGGAGTTGCAAAATTGATACTGAAGTCTCCGCTTATGATCATTGGTAAAGGATGATAATCTCCCTGCAGAATTCTTGAAATATCTTCTGAGTACAGTGCAAGGACGAAATGGAAAAATTTTATTTCACATCAACAAAAAGCTGAAATTAATATGCCCAGCTCATAAATGTATGCAATGATAAAACATATGCAATGATAGGAACGTATGCAATGATAAAACACAGTGAAGCATTTCCGTCCCCGCAAGTTAAATGTGTGGAATTACTCCACCAGATTCCAATAACGCGTTTTACTATTGAAACGCATATATTCAACAGTGAAATCGAACAGTGAAACAACGCGCTCTTAGATGTTTACTTATCAATAAGCACTCCTAACATTATGCAGTGGAAAATACCCGTTTGCTGTTACACAGGAAATGAAAGTGTCATTGGAATTTAATTCGGCTTGCATTGCATATTGTTGGGCTGATTTCTGTCCCAGCAGTTAAATGTTTGGAACTACTCCACCAGATACCAAAACGCGCGCATAGATGCTTACACATCAACAACCACTCCTAACATTATGCAGTGGAAAATACCCGTTTGCTGTTACACAGTAAATGAAAGTGTCATTGGAATTTCATTCGGCTTGCATTGCACATTGTAAGGTTCTGGTCTATGACATTTTTGTTAGTTGTTGTCCAGCTGTGATTTCTACGTGCCTGGTAATTCACGAAAGATTTGGCACTGAATTTCCTCGAGATGTCCGTCACAGGGAAGAAATGTGAGACCATCATATATGAAAAACATGCTTTATTTCACATCAACAAAAAGCTGAAATGAATATGCCCCAACTAAATGTATGCAATGATAAAAAATTTTACAATGATAAAACCAAGTGACGCATTTCCGCTACACATTTCCGTCCCCGCAAGTTAAATGTGTGGAATTACTACACCAGATTCCAATAACGCGCACTTAGATGTTTACACATCAAAAATGCTCAAGTTAGAAGAAGAAGTACAATGGCTCTCTCGTGTCAATACTGCAAAACTGGGAAACGGCGAAAAACATGTCGATTGGAAAACCGGGATGCAAGGGATTGTTAAAATCAAAGGGTATATTACTTTCAGTCTTTGCATAGGTATTGGAAACTTGTTGCAGAGCTGAGGTCGAATCAAGGTTGTTACATGAGTTCGTTGGTTGATAGCTTGAAGGTTAAATAAAAAAATAAAATAAATAGTTGGCGCAACAGGTCCGGAGGGACCCTAGGCCTAGCTTCTCACAACCATTCGTTTTGTGTGAGTTTTCATTTTTGGAACGAATGGAAGGGATCTACAATTTTATGCCGACTCCAAACGGCTAATTGAGAAACTCTTTCAAGACAGTTATACTCTCGGATGTTTGTCAGACGTTCGCGAGAGTTGGCGCAGTGAAAAAAACCCTAAGTTGGAATTTGGGTTTTTGCGGGATTCGAACCTCGACCCCTAGCGTAGTAGTCCAACACACTAACCACTAAGCCACTGCGCCTACAGCTTGAAGGTTATTCAACTTTAAACTTCAGAATGTTTCTCGAAAAAGGAGTATTCCATACTTCTCAATAAGTTGTATAAATTTGCAGAAGGCATACGTACATACATACATCTCTTGATATAGAAGGCATACGTACATACATACATCTCTTGATATAGTAAACACTGTCCGGGGTGAACGACGTTAGATCTATCTTTCACCGTAAGCCTTTCGACTAGTAGGGGAGTGTTTAATCTCACCTCGTTTTTATTACTCATATGAACTGGATATTACAACGTAGCCTTAATGAAAAACGTCAGAGTTAAGGTTAAGCAAGTCATTTGCTCTTCGCTGAAAACTTGGTAAGCCTTGAAACCTACGAATATTTTAAAAGGCTTTTCAGTATGTAAAATGTAATTCATAAATCGAAAATGTCACTAACCTTAGAACCGTTGTTGAATGATAAATACAAACCACAAGCTGTTTCACACCAACGCAATATCTCAGTATTTTGTATGAAATGTACCGTTAGCTTTGCAGAAGTATTTAAATAAAATAAATATGGGTCAACTCCATTTAAAGAAATAATTTTAAATCAAATATTCAACTCAAAGAAACACCATTAACTCCCAGCATTCTTTTAGTCAAATTAAGTTCAGATGGCTTAATTAATACAAACCTGTTGTCCTCTTATTTAATAAGTAAAATGCAACCCCCTACCTATGCAATAACCGTACCGAGGGGGAAAAACCCTTTAGGCACCTACTTAATGTTTATAAGTACGTTTCGGGGCCAACATAAAATATAAAGGATAAATAACCAGTCACAAAGCTGCAACTTTTCCACGGTGGAAATATTTAAAAGTTCCTCATACTTGATTTAAAATTGTATAAATAAATATGTAGGTATAATGGAAAAAAACAGAAAAACGTCGTCCCTGCGCGTGCAAGAATATGCAAAACGTAACAGAAAAAAAAAGGACCAAAATTATTTTCATTTTTCGCGTAAAATTCCCTCCCCAGAGAGAGAGAGAGAGAGGGAGAGAGTGAGAGGCCACCGGCATGACAACGAAGGAAAATTATTTTCCACCCCGTTATTGTAACGCCTGTGTGAAAGACAACCTTTTTTAAAGCTCTATACAGGAAGGGAATATGGTAAATATTAATATTTTGCTATGGATGCATGACAGTGTGTGTTTGCGGACAACTTTGCGCAAAAATTGGCTATGCAAACATTTGCATAGCTAGTCTGAAAAATTTGGCCATGGTTTATGCGTATTTGGATTTTTGATTTGGGTTTAGCTTTTTATGCCATACGCTTTGAAATAAGTATGCGAGCGTGTATGTTATAAAATTTAGAATGGTTATCGCCCATTCACCTAGGCAAATAGATGCGACATTGAAGTGGTAAGGCAGATAATTGCAACCAGGTATCCTGCAACCGAAGATATCAGGAATTAGGCCCAGTGCGGTATGGCACTATTGGCAGAAGGCTTATAGCGTTGGAGTTTAATGAGAAGCTATAGGATACAACATTTTTTTCTAAGTCTTAGATGCGTCCTTCAGAATCAGCTTAGCTTTGAGACCAACTTCGGTCGTTGGTTCTAGAGATCGCTGGTACAGGATGTTTGATATACAATGTCCAAAGGAAGTCATCCGATGTTATTTGGCTCTCATTTTTTTTTTTTCTAAATGGAAAACTTCGATTCTGTTTTTTGATTATGTTTATATGAACCTTTGCAATTTTATTGGTCAAGTCGAGAAGATAATATCGGCCAAATGGGCGCCGTCACAATTGATTGCCATACGGGCTCGTTTTATGGCATTTTTCATCACTTCGGCGAGAACTTCGGGCGACAGATTCTCGCACTCGTGTCGAATGTTGTCCTTCAGGGCTTCTAGGGTCTCGGGCTTGTTCACGTGAACACGGAACTTCAAAAAACCCCACAAAAAAAAAGTCTGGAACGGTTAAGTCGGGCGATCTTGCGGGCCAGTGCAAATCGCCAAAACGAGAGATGAGGCGACCCGGGAACGTCGCCTTCAGATTATCGGTTGTGGCTCGCGCAGTGTGTGCCGTAGCTCCGTCCTGTGGGAACCACATGTCCTTCAGTTCTAATTCGTCCAATTGCGGCAAAAAAAACTTGATTAGCATGGCCCTATAGCTAATCCACTGTTGTCGTTTGACCATCGGCGTTCTCAAACAAAATGGCCCATGACTCCTCCAGCGTGAACAGCGCACCATGCAGTAACTTTGAGCGGATGTAATAGCTCCTCGTACATTACTCGTCGATTTTTGGTGCCCCAGAAGCTATAGTTTTGCTTGTTCACGTACCCTAATGGCTAATTGCGAGGCATGGCATCTGGTCGATGTATCCGGCGACAGCTCGACATCCTCGTCAACAGCGGCGGTATTCTCGGCACAACAGGCGCTCCGGGGCCGGCCACTCTTGGCAATGTCTCGTGTGGTCCGATACTCTTCTCTTCAAGGTTGGTGGCCAAACGTCGCAGGGTTTGCGCAGTCGGTGTCGGACGGCCGTGGAATCGGCGACGGAATTCGCGCGTTTTTCCACGTTCTTGGGCAGTGTATCGCTCCATGGCTTGTTCACTTGTAATCTACATATATTTAGTCCACAAATGTTAAAACAGATTTGACAATGGCGGCCATTTGGAAGAATAAGAGCATCTTCCAATAGGGTAATCTCTTTTGGCCCGCCTTGTATTTTTACGAGCCTTTATTTTTGTGGTAATCTCCGGTAAAATAATGAAAAATGGTTTCAGTTCGTTCCCTTCTTTTATTAATGACGGACGACCAGATCGGAAAAATTGCCGATCATGGTGGCCAATATAGAAAAGTTTACAATTCACGTTCCTGAACTAGATGCAACGAAAGAGTGCATTCAGACGGATATGACATTTTGTTTATACAACAAAAGAAGTGAAAAATGACTCAGCCAGACCATAGCTAGGAACTAAGATCCTGAGATACAGAGTTCACTTCAGAATTTGTACGAAGGTATAAGCGAAGGAAAAGGTGTAAGAAGCATCTTAAATACCCTTAATAATGGGCTCAAAAAAACGCAAATGATGCTATGAACAGTATCAAGAACTCGCCGGAAAAAATTAAGGCCCAGCAAACACCGGTGAAATTTCTTCAAGGTGAAATTTCTACAAGAAGTACTCGAAAGAGTTGGAAAATAGACTCTAGACAACGACTGTAATTGAACGCAACAGAAACAAGCCAAAAAACTTCCCACAAAACAGAGTACAAAAACAATAATTTTGTATCGGGTCTCTTAAAATGTATCATTTGGCGTTTTCCCCCTTTACAGTCTGTCAGAGTTTACCCCTGAAGTAGGAGCTGCCTGCCAACTTGTTTTAAGATATAAACTTTGAGCAGTCCATGGCTCAATCATGATGTAGGTTGGACCGCCGGAATCACGAAAAGTTACCATTGGTACTATAATTCCATTTGACCACTACTCCCTCGGTACTCGCTTTATAAAAAGTGGTTAGCGCGCCGTCAGACTTTTTATGAAACACTTCCTTTACCTTAAAAATCTCCCAAAATCTTCACTCTTCACCTTAAGACGTGTAAAAATGTCATTAGTCTTTTCGAAAAAGTTTTTACAACAATTTAAGTAGTAAACCGACTCCCCCTCTACGTGTATGCGGAGTTAATAAAAGTCGACTAGATCATAAGTTCATATGTCCCTCCATGAAATTGTGGGACTGCCTCGATTTTGAGTTCAACTTCCTTCGTTAACACAATGACCAACATGTTCCTATACCCTCCCGCAGCTGGCATTTGAACTAGGTACAACAACATAATAAAAAGTTTCACATACGCCCTCGAATGATGTTCCACATACGCCTCCCATTTTCTTCTAAATTATAATTCATCACAAGATGTTCGCACAGTTTCTTCTCGTCTCCCTAAAGTAATTTAAATAATTCGAAAGCAATTTCTTTCCATTCCCGTATGTTCCTCACATTGTATGCTAGCTAAACGACATTCAACATCCTTAAACTGTCATCTACCGCCACCGCAGCCATCCATTTGCTATATATGCCGACATGATAAAAGGATCCCAGTAAGTTAATCGCTGGGAAAATAAATTTAATTTTGGCAATCTCATGCAGCTAGAATACACAATTTTCACTTTTCGTCCTTCGTGCCTTTTCGGGGGGGGGCTCCGTTTCCACAGAATGAGCTGCATATCGAGCGAACGGCTCCTTTTATGTTTGAATTGCTTTTGTTAGCATCTCGAGTGCAAGCATTCTTAAAAAAGCAAACACAAAGGAATTGAATTTCATTTTGCTTAAAGGACTTATCGCTTCCTCTTCTTAGTTTAACGCGTTTCCTTGAAAATATGGTTTTCTTTCTGAGTGCTTGGGAGAAATTAAAAGGATATACGATGGATGTCTTAAATTTCACGACTATTTTGGGAAAATAAAAAAAATTCTACACTCAGTCAAAAGGATCCTTCCGCAGCCTCTCTCTCTGTCTACACATCGCAAATGCTGTTTGAGAGTCCTATCAAAAAGGGATATTTTAACATAAAACAAACAACAGTGAAACCATTTAATCGAAATGAAACCAGAGATACCACAGTCCACAGTGTGCGGCAGGCATCCCTTTTGCCAAAGAGTAGTCATTGTTGATTTATACAGAAACTCTTGCACGGTGGGTACATCTTTGGTTGTACTGCCTGCTAAAACTACACGGTTCGATGGTTGCGACGAGTAGTATCCACCACATCCTCTACGCATTTCATGGTTTTTATTCCATCAAAGGATTCCAACGGAATGAAAAAAAGGCTTTTTTGCGAGCGCCTTTGAAATTTTAGAGTTCTCTCTGTTCTGATAATAATGATGGTTGAGATTCCACCACCCACCACCATCGCCAGTTTTAGAAAACAAAAAAAAGGAAGGTACACATTTTCTTTCGATTTTGTGGAGGACGAAGCAGACCTTTTATCCCATTTCCTCTGTTCTAGCACGTGAGTTTCAAGTTAGGAAAAATAACACCAACTTATCCTTTTTCAAGCACCATTACTATTGCAGTCGTTTACGAGTGGATTGGGAATCGGGAATTAAATCGTATTTGACTCCAAAGTTGTTTCGGACGGGTCTTTGGGAAATTTAGAAAACTTCAAATGTTGGTACTTCGATTCCCCCCGAGGTAGTAGTAAAATTGAATGAGTACTAAACAGCGATGTGGAGGTGGACTATTTTTTTTATGTTGTCTTCAATTTATTTTAATGCGCTCTATATATTTCAGCTGAAG
Source organism: Cheilosia urbana (assembly GCA_946477585.1). Taxonomy (NCBI): domain Eukaryota; kingdom Metazoa; phylum Arthropoda; class Insecta; order Diptera; family Syrphidae; genus Cheilosia; species Cheilosia urbana. Next base: position 3,243,670 of record OX297854.1, on the reverse strand, counting down.
ATAGTCAATGGCAATCATATAGATGATAAAATATGAGTCGAAGGAGGTCGTTGAAATGTGGCGTTATTCGATTTTATTTCGAATTCAACATAAATTCAACTGTAGTGTACAACTTTCCCAATTCTATGCAACCAATGTGTTGAACACGGTTGGATCGTTGCACAACGCATTGCTCAGCAAGTGTTGGTGTATGGGTGTGCACCACCTTTTTGAAGAATATCTTTGAACTCGTTTGAGGTTTAAGGTTTGAATTTCTTACTACGCATTTGTCGACGAGATCGAAAAAGCTTATTAAGGTGTACGAAGCTGTCATCTGCCGAGAGTGTTCAACAGGATGCAAAACTAATGATGGGTGCTTATGTGTACGAACTACTAAGATTACAACGCGTTCATCAACTCGATGATCAGCCACAACGAAAACACAGTTGATCAACCCGCAGGACTATTAGTTGTTTGCAAAATCAGATATGATATTCAACTGAATATCAATAATAAATAAATAAATAGTTGGCGCAACAGGCCTGGAGAGACCCTAGGCCTAGCTTCTCACAACCATTCGTTTTGTGTGAGTTTTTCATTTTTGGAACGAATGGAAGGGATCTACAGTTTTATGCCGACTCCAAACGGCTAATTGAGAAGCTCTTACAAGACATTTATACTCTCGGATGTTTGTCAGACGTTCGCGAGAGGTAGCGCAGCGGAAAAAAACCCTAAGTCGGAATTGGGTTCTTGCGGGATTCGAACCTGGGACTCCCGCATAGCAGTCCAACACACTAACCACTAAGCTACTGCGACTACTAACTACTAACTGAATATCAATGCTAAAGTATAATTGAGTGATATGGTCAACTAGGACCGGAAACGATTTTCTCAACTAAATATTTATTTTTACACTGCGCCACGTAAATAATAAAAAATGAGTCTGTGTACCAGCGTGCAAGCTTAAAAAAAGTTTGTAAAGCGAAAGAGTTGATGAAATTGTTGGACAATATTTTTGAATAGTCGTAAGTGAACGACGGACATAACTGATTATACCAGTGAAAATCGAAAAAATAGAAGCTACTGGCTGAATTGTTTGGAGAGTTTTTTTTTTTTATTAAATTCTCAGAATCTTTCGTTTTCCTCTTCTAGTATCCCCAATGAAATATATTTTCAGTACGCCTATCATGCTTGGTGTCGGCATGATAGGTGTATTGAAATATATTTCGCTGGTGATTCGGCTTGAAGCGAATTAAATGCGAAATTGCTGGCTTGATGTGTTGTGAACCTATCAATACCTACATAAACATTGAACATGCTACGTTAAAGAAGAGATAAAACCAATTGCACTCATACATAATAGAATGCTAGACAAAAAAAAAATCTTACTTACCTACTTACTTACTTAAGGTGGCGCTACACAGTCCGGGGTGGACCTGGGCCTCAACCAATACGCGTCTCTAGTTAGCGCGATCTTTGGCTAACTGTCCCAGTTACGCACTCCAAATTGGTTGAGGTCCCCTTCCACTTGCGCGCGCCACCTAAGGCGAGGTCTTCCTCTACTGCGTTGTCCCTCCGGGTTGGAATCGAAGACTCTCCGGGCCGGAGCGTAGGTGTCCATTCGCTCTACATGTCCTAACCATCTTAGACGACTAAGGCGTACTTTTCTGACCAGATCGATGTCGCTGTACAGCTCGTAGAGTTCGCTGTTAAATCTTCTCCTCCAAATCCCGTCAATGCAAAAGGGACCAAAAATCACTCGAAGAATTTTGTGTACGAAGCGACCAAGAAGATCCTCAGTCGTCTTTGCTAGGGTCCATCCTTCTGCGCCTAGAGCAGGACAGGGATGATGAGGGTCTTATATAGAATCTCCTTAGTACTTCTTCTTGACAAGGCCTTACTTAGGCCAATTTCTGATGTGATGTCATTGTCAGAGTTTATAGCGGAGCCGAGGTAGACAAAGTCCCTAACTACCTCAAAGTTATAGCTATCTATCGTGACGTTCTGTCCGATTCGTCGATGTTGTGTGTCCCTTCTTGTTGACAGCATATATTTTATTTTACCCTCATTCACCACTTAACCCATTTTTGCCACTTCTGTACTAATACTTGCAAACGCACCAGTGACAGCTCGCTGTGTTCTGCCAACAATGTCAATGTCGTCAGCGTAGGCAAGCAGTTACACAGACTTTTGGAAAATTGTTCCTCTGGTGTTGGCTTGCGAGTTTCGCACAATTTTCTCAAGAACGATGTTGAAGAAGTCACATGACAGCGCGTCGCCTTGTCTTAATCCTTTTTTGACGGAGTAGCGAGCGTTCTCCATCGTCGTTTGGCAGGGATGCCAAAACAAGACATGGCTCTGTATAGCTCGTCTCTATAAATGCTGTCAATGCTGTCATATGCGGCCTTAAAATCGATAAAAAGATGGTGAGTATCGATCTGGACTTCTTGGGTTTTCTCCAGGATCTGCCGTAGTGTGAATATTTGATTTGTCGTGGACTTACCGGTCCTGAAACCGCACTGATAGGGACCTATCAGATCGTTGACAAATGGTTTCAGGCGTTCACACAGTACAGCAGATATGATCTTATACGCAGTGCTCAGGAGACTGATGCCTCTATAAAAAAAAAAATTCTAGGAGGATAAAACTATCTGCTGCCCATCCTGTAACTGCTCATTTTCAACCTCCAATCCTACATCTCTTTTGTGCAACCTTTTTTTAGTCACTGTCCTTACAAATGCTTTTAAGCTATTTAGTTTATCGATTTTTTTCACGAAATCCAACCCAACCCTGAATAAATGACAATAACTGAAAACAACTAATAAACAAAAGCAAACCGAATTTATCTCCACTAAATATCTCATCTAGCATCGTTCCTCCACATCAATCACTGTCATTCATCCATTGTCAGATGGTAGGTTCAACCCTCCGGCAACCACTTTAGGAGCAATCTTCCCTCGAATTGCCAAACACGATGGGCCAATATTCGGTATTCATTTCCATGCCAAATAAAATCACTCTCTGATACAATAAAATCGAATACTCTTTATTGTGCACACGACACAATGATGTTTCGGCACACACATATGCTAACCGCATCGTATATTCAAAATCGCGACGATAATACTTCTAGGATATTTTCGTCCTTTTTTCTCGCAGTAAACACCCACCCGCATAAAGAAATTTACATTGGAAAACAAATTCAATTCAAATCGAATTGAATCGAATCAATTGCAAATTGCTGACAAGTTGAGAGGGAGAGCGACTCAGCTCAGCGACCAACAATAATGTCGGAGATTGTGAATTTATTTGGGTACATTGTTGGTGTTGATATTTTTCAAAATCACAACTCACAAAAGCCCCTGTCATGTTATGTTCAATTTGTTGGGTGAGTGCCAGTTTTTGGCAAACCGCCTAACAGGCTCCATCCTCCATGAGTGGGTTTTCATGTATTATCAATGAATTTGATTGAAAACGTACAGAGCGGCTTAAAGTGTCATCAAGGGGGTTGCTTGTAGTTCAACTTCAGCGGGATATTGCCCGATATAGGTTTATGGTCTCTGTTTCACCAGGTGGTGTTTTTGTTTTTTGTTTCCATTAAATGAAGGTACTTTCAAAACCAACCATCCAAATAAGAGTCTGAAACGACAATATGCAATGGAAACCTACACAAACTTCATGCACAATCTGCAAAAGATTAAACCAGAAAAAAAAAAAACTCATCTGAATGCAAAGTTGGAAAATCAACTTGTGCGCACTACCCTTTGCTTTTTTCCGGAAAGAAAATGGAAACAACAAAAATAATTATTCCGTTCGCCATTGCTTATTGTGAAATAAATTGCCCTATTAGTTCCAAATATTGAGAATAAGGATAATGGAATTCGTTTAGTTTTTCCTCTGTCTGGTGGAATTGTACACATCCCTTGCTGTTGCATGCGAAGAGATGTTTGTCTGTTTCGGTCATTTTGTCCTTTCCTTTTGAAAACTACTTTTGTGAGACGATTTTTTTTCATCCTTTTTTTTTTTTAAATGCGAATAAACGGATATTCCCATTGTCATCGCTGACAATTAAGGAAAGGACATTAACTGAGTACATTCTGGGAAATGGTCATCCGGCTATGTGCAGATGTATTTTCTGATGACTGTCGTCCTGCCCAGTATAGTTCATTTTTCATTTCGCAAGCATGTGATGATGGTGATGATGATGGTAATTGCTTCAGAAGAGTGGCGCCGATGCCTGGCAGAGACGTTTGTGGGCAGTAGATTTATGATTGTAGACGGGCTTGGTAGACAATTTTTAGGATATTCTTTAATTATTCCAAGATATTATGGTGTGGAGTTGAGAAAATCTATCACTGGTATAACTGTAGTTTGGACAGTAGTTATTGTGATGGATGGTCATCGGAAACGCAATCTCACAGAAAGCGAAGGTCCGCGACTTTGCCAATCCTGTCTGGGCTCGTGATATTAAAGAATTTTAAGTATCCCATATTCATTCATAGTGCTCTCATATCATTAATAAGGTTTGTCCCTCAAGTATTTTAAAATGTTCTTATAATTTTTTTTAAAAAGAAGAAGGAAATCATTTTTTGGCATTAAATAATATCTGAATACCAACAATTGCTGGACATTTGCAGACTACAATCTCAGCAGTCGTGTTCTTCTGGAACCTGTTAATAGTCAGAGCAAATTTTTTTTGGCGGACAAAGAGAAAACATCGTTCCTTGAAGTGCGGTGGGGATATTTTTATATTTGACAAGAACAGAAGGAAAAATTGATGTAAAAATAATTATTTTAAGTTTTAGAAAATATTTATTGTACAACAGATGTATGTATGAATCTGTTTGATGATGAATTTCGGTGCGAAGCCACGGCACGATTATGTTTTTTCTACGGTAGGTACTCCTTTGACCGTTCCGCGGAAAACTATTTGGGAAGCACTGGTCTAGAGAGTCGAGTAGTTTCCTAACTTTGTTTAAGGGATAACTTAATTTGACGATGTGTAGATGCCCATCCTAAGATATTTTTGGAACGTTGGAACAAAATAGAGTGATTTTGTACTAAAGATTCGAATGAATGGGTCTTTTGGCCTGCCAAATTGGGGCAAAATAATGTACTCTTTCTGTCTTCCCATATTTCTAAAATTAAGATTCAGAATGGCATTCGAAATAAAAATAAATAATAGTCTAAGAACCCGCAGTAAATTTTGGGGTGAAGACATAACTAAAATATTGCTACATGAGTTTGAACTAAACAATGTCAAAAATGTAGTAGGTAACCTAAAAACGCGCATTTTCCCGAAATCTGGATTTTTTTTTGTATAACCGCTTAAGTCTCACTTAAACGATAGAACAGGTCATTCTGACTACAAAAAAATATGTCCCAGGCCAGTACTAAAAAATTCCGTTTTTGAAATAATTGGTATAACCACATAATGCGAATACCAAAAAATTGCATTTAATGCGTTTAAAGACGTCTTGCAGGGTGAAATCGGTGCGTAAGACGCCTGGAACCTATATTTTTGTAAACAGGATGAATTTTCCAATTTGCAGGTATTCCCATTAAGTGGTTATATCAATTATTTCAAAAACGGAATTTTGGCATACTAACTATTTTTTAGCTGGTTTGGTTTTGGCAATACTGGTTTTGACAGCTGACGTGTGTTTAGTACCTTGTGTCACTGTCAAACAGCTTCAGTTTGGCTTGCAATTTAACCATGGATCGTCTTACAAATGAACAACGCTTGCAAATTATTGAATTTTACTATCAAAATTCGTGCTCGGTTCGAAATGTTCATCGCGCGCTGCTTCCATTTTATGATCGGCATTCGACCTTCTGAGCAGTCTATTCGGAAGATTGTGACCAAATTTCGCACCAACACGTTTACGTACTGTGTGTAGTGAAGAAAATATTGCGGCCGTATCAGCTAGTGTGACAGAAGACCGCGAAATGTCGATTCGGCGCCGTTCCCAGCAGTTAGGCCTTTGTTACAGCACTACGTGGAAAATTTTGCGGAAGGATTTGTGCGTAAAGCCTTTTAAGATACAGCTTGTGCAAGAACTAAAGCCAGGCGACCTACCACAACGACGAATTTTTGGTGAATGGGCTCTTGGAAAGCTGGCCGAGGATCCGTTTTTTTATCGAAAAATTGTGTTCAGCGATGAGGCTCATTTTTGGTTGAATGGGTACGTAAATAAGCAAAATTGCCGCATTTGGAGTGAAGATCAGCCAGAAGCATTGCAACAGCTACCAATGCATCCCGAAAAAGCCACTGTTTGGTGCGGCTTATGGGCCGGCGGCATTATTGGGCCATATTTCTTCAAAGATGATGCGAATCGCAGCGTTACTGTCAATGGTGAACGCTACCGAGCGATGATAACAAACTTTTTTTTGCCCGAAATGGAAGTTCTTGACTTGCATAATATGTGGTTTCAACAAGACGGTGCCACATGTCACACAGCACGCGAAACAATGGCGCACCATTAGATTATTTTTTGTGGGGGTATGTCAAGGCTAATGTGTATAGGGACAAGCCCGCTTCGATTGACGCACTGGAAGCCAACATCCATGCATTCATTCGTGAGATACCGGCCGATATGTGTGAAAGAGTATGCCAAAATTGGACTCAGCGGATGGACTACCTGAGACACAGCCGCGGTCAACATTTGCATGAAATTATCTTTAAACATTAAATTGCAAGGTTCAAACTATCGATTCAAATAAATATTTCATTCATTTTTTCGAATTTTTTGTGTTTTTTTTTTTTTAAAAAAGTTCTAAACCTCTTAAAAAATCACCCGTTATAAGCACGTCTGGCAATATTTTTGTTATACCTTCACCCCAAAATTTGCTGTGGGCTCTTGGTCTATGAGCTTTTCTCTAGTTCACCTGCCTTAAGATACCTTTAAGACCTTAATTTCAAGTAAAAAATAAAAAAATAAATAGTCTGGAGAGACCCTAGGCCTAGCTTCTCACAACCATTCGTTTTGTGTGAGTTTCTCATTTTTTGGAACGAATGGAAGGGATCTAAAATTTTATGCCGACTCCAAACGGCTAATTGAGAAGCTCTTTCAAGACATTTATACTCTCGGATGTTTGTCAGACGTTCGCGAGAGGTAGCGCAGCGGAAAAACACCCTGAGTCGGAATTGGGTTTTTGCGGGATTCGAACCTGGGACTCCCGCATAGCAGTCCAACACACTAACCACTAAGCTACTGCGCTTACTAACAAAAATTTAGTTTCGGTTTTAGGACAAGGACACTAGAATATTTATAATTGAGCAACGGATTACGAGTCTATTGAAACTAGTCGAAGGTCACTTAGATGCTTGTCCCTCAAACTGAAACTACCATACTTCAGTGTAATTGTGGTTCTTAAAATATTTAGCCGCCCTTATTACTCACAAAGGCGTTGAATATTGAACCACGCAGTATAATGATGAAGAAAGCTTTAATTGCGATTTTTAAATAATTATTTAAAAGCAAAACAGGAAGCAAACATGCAAATGGTTTTGTTTTTATTTCGGTTTAGAGAATTTTCGACAGAATTTTTGAGTCTCGATAAAAAAGAAAATTTCAATTTCTCCTTTCATTTAACCTATACTTCATTCACCGTAATTGGTACGACAAAACAAAACGAGTAGCCTAATAATATATTTATGGAAGCTGGCTACTCTACATCATCTCTACATAAATCGGACATAATAATGACTTACAGCTATAAATAAAAGTTAGCTATATTTCCTTTTAATTGCCCCACATCAACACTGTTCACCAGATGTGTTGAAGAGAAATAAAAATATTGCCCTTTAACAATAATCGAATTGAAAAAATAGTTTACAAAAAAATATAATAAATACACATATCCGCTTAAATTCTTAACGCTCATTACGAACAAAGTTGTAAATTATCCCGTGTAAGTAAATAGAGCTTATACGCTCTGGCGTGTCTCATAAAATAAATATGAGAGATAAATTGCCGCCTTTAACAATGCGAATTCCGAAGCGTGAATTGCAGGGAAATAAATTATTTCCTGGAAATATTTATGCCAATATTGAATTTTGTGTATTTCCCAATAAATCCTTTTCGCCGATTAAATGCGTTATGGGGGCGATATATTTATGTAAGTTATATAAGTGCTGGGCTATCGGAATGGAAAAATGCGGGATAGGTACTATGAAGTACTTGTCGGTGAAGCACAAGGAGAAGAATTATTATAGGGTGCGCAATATGTTGCATTTTTTTGTAATTGTTTTAAAATTTCAATATTTCTTCTGATTACAGTTGAAAGTGATTTAAAAGGAGTTTAAGGTGTTCGTTTAAATATTTTATTACTTTATTTAAGTCGGCTACTCCTGAAGCTATACAACACACATGTAAAAAAGTAGAAGTAGTCAAAAAAGTGCTGAGATAGGGAAATCTAAAAGCAACTAGATCAACTGACGTTTAACAGAGTATTATATAATAATAGTTATTATTCTTATTATTATTTATTATTAATTAAATTTACATGACAATAATAATTTTAACGAGTCTAGCTACAGAGATAATTGGCTCGTATTATAATTATATTAGTTAGCTTATTTTCGTGGAAGAAGTATAACATTGAAGTCTCTCTCAGGATCTGACGCACTCTAAAGCCGTCTATATGGTACCTTTACCACGGCAAAAACACCGCGCTTTAAAATGGCTAGTAAAATATTAAAGAATGCAAATGGAGGCTACTGAATTTACAAAGTTAAAATTGTAGTTGTTGGAAATGCTACCCTCCTGCATCATAGCAAAGCATATTATGACATAAACTTCAGCTCTGCCCTCATCCGAAATTTAATTAAAAGAGCCTTCACCATTTTGAACTAAATAATTTCTCTAAATTAATGCATACACACACACACACATTCATGTAGCCGCATTACATTAGAGTTGTTCTCAAGTCCCCACAGTTAGATGAGTTAAATGTGCCCATAAATCCGATTTAGCAGAGCTGTGCCTTTTGTTGAAGTGCTACCGCACGGCGCTATTCTCATTTTCTGCCGTAAATAATAAAGCAGCAACGTCAATGCACACATTCCATTAGAGTTAAAAATAGTAAAATACAAGTACACCACCACATTTACTGTAGTTTGTAATTATGGAATCCCTCAAAGGTATGTACCTACCACCTGCCGTGAGCGTGCAGATTCGTATATATATATACCTTAGCACAGCATTACTCTTATGAGCACTTCGGACTGCAATTTGCAAATTGCACGACCATGGGAAAGGTAGCTTCCCCATCAAAAAGTCGAAGTGGGCTTATATCTAGGTGCTGTAAGCACAGTGATCTTTTAAATGGAATACACTGGAGGACTCTCTTTATAAACAGTAAAATGCTGAAATATTTTTACATACTGTGCAGACAAATTTTCTGCTTGCAAAAAAAAAACCTGTAAAGTAACAAGAGTGAGAACGTGTGAGTGAGTGGTTGACGCATTTTTCACAATGCACCCGATACAGTGGCATTTTAGACGGACTGCTTGCATTTAATTAAATTTAAAATTTACAAACTTTTGCCGCTGTCTGTATACCGATTGTAATGGCTGTCTGATGTCTGCACTGATTTGTGGGGCTACTCGAAATACTTACAGGAATGTAGTAGGTCAATTGTAACCTGTTTCAAAGTTGGGAGTGTATTTCCTATATATCCTAAGAGCCGGTGAGATTTAAAGAATATTTTGAAGTGGAGGTAATGTGGTCATAAATGGAGCAAAATAAAATAAAATTCGCCGACACTTCCATAGAAGTGATTAGAAACAGAAAATCCACTTGAGCCGGTGTATGGAATATACGCATTTTGTATTTTACTCTTAATTCAGCTGTAGCTGATTAAATACAAAAAAGTTAAAAAAATGATTCGTAAAACACCCATATTTACCATGGAGATACAAGGCATGGACGGCGTTGTGAACGAGGATGGTGAGGCAGTTCTTTTCTTTTTTCAAATTCATCATTTTGCTTTTCTATCGGTGTTCTGTCAATTTAGGATCCGTGTGACATGAAAAAACATACAACAAATATAAAATCAATGCTGCCAACCGTGGGGAAATGTGCTAGTTCGGGAATACGACATTTTAACTATTAACTGAGCACTATTGTTTGGTTATTATATATTTTTAAAAGGCGATTAATAATAGTTTGTTTGGTTAATAAAACTATCTAAATGAAATGTTTTATATACGAGAAACACACTAGGACAAACATGGGTGTGTATTTTCCGCTTTTGAATATCATTAACTTCGATTTCATGCGTGTACATTTTTCTTAAATAACTGATGAAAGTTTGCTCAAAATGTTTTTATTTTCCTACAACCAATCTATACTGTTAATTTTTCATAAATATTTTAAGCAAAAGTAAACTTATTCCTAAAAAAAGTTGGATAGTACGTACACGTAGCGAATAATTTCAAATTTAACGAATAAAATTCTATGAACGCGGGCAGCAACTTTGCCCACAGCGGAAGTTGTTCATATTTTTCGAGTTTTTTTTTTTTTGGTGAGCCGGAATTTTGAAGTTTCGTGACATTTTTGTCAATACGAATTTCTATGTATCAATACTAGAGCACTAAAACGAGGACAAAAAAATATACCGTGTAGGCTAAGTAACGGGAAATCGGCCGAAGTTGGTGGTCTCAGTGTGGTCGGAGGAATCGTCGCATCGGTAGTCGCGAAGATAGTTTTAAAAAATATGTCAAAGTAAACATAGAAAATAAAGCAGAACTCAGTAATTCATGAATTTTTTTTTTCTTTTTTGAATTGGACCTTTTTCTACATATATACAAAACTATAAAGATATTTTGTGTGTTTACGTATAACTCACATAATTTTCAAAAAATGTACTCGGTATTTCTTTTAAACTATTCAGAACAACAACGAGAAGGACATAAGCTATTTTTTGTCGCGAAAACAAAACTTTGGGGGGATGAAAGAGGTTATGAAAATTTGTATGGGGAAATGCACTTTCGAAATGCATGCTTTGAAATCGAGGAGTGATACTTCAAAGTTCAAATACAAAAAAAAAAAAAAAATAATTTATTTAAAAGGAGCTCTTTGCGGCAAATGAGCATATTCGCACTGGAATCTGTTATTTGAAAAGGGAATAAGAGCACAAGAACCTGCATTAAAAATAAATTAAAGACTGGCATGTATAAAACAGCATAAACTCTTAGCTTCTCGGAACCTTTCGGTAAGAAATCATTTGCAATTCAAATTGATGACTTGCTCTTAAAAGAAATACACTATAATATGTTTCCAGGAGTTACTCTGCTGCTTAGAAGAACACCATCTTGAAGGTACGAGTTATTAAGGTCGGGTCGCGTGTTCGTATCGACTTTTAGATCTGTATTTGGAAGACCATCCCGGACCCTTCCTGTCGCTTGGCCTTTTTACATGCTTTGAATATCTCTTTGCATGCAATCGTCATACACAGGTGAGGTACAACGGACGCTTTGGCTATATTTTTTTGTGCAGGGGAAATAGGGTCTCAACTATTTTTTAAAATGATTCTGGCAACGTTGGCGATTGCATACTGGGACCCTTATGCCACATTGCAATATGTTGTTAAATTTTTGGGAGTTCTTTCAGACCTGCCCGATAGGATTACTAGGCAAGTCTTTGCAGCTAGAGAAATGCTATTTACTTTTCCAAACTACAGAAGCATAGACAGCTCCATTCATAAAACTTCAAAAGGTCCTTAGTTGAACCAAATATGGAACTAAAGACGGACAAGCTTTAACATAAAGTTCAGTGTTCCTAAAAAAAGAGGTATTAAATCATAGAAAAGTCTGTATAAAACTCATCACTGTTCCTGAATAAGAGCTCAAGATACTAAGAGTTAACAAATTTCCACTTGCCAAAGTGGAACATTTTCGCGACGCTATTAGCTTTTGCACTAGAGCCGTCATATGCATTAGTGAAAGCAAGACCAATGACTGATTTTTTGAAAGGTCTCCTAAATTAAAGCTACCTTTACCTACATAACATGCGAAGGTGTCATGAAATAACTTGAAAGGACTCCCTTTCGGAACTCTGCTCCCAAACCACTGAAGTGCCTCGCAATGGTCATAATCCAGGTATCTAATTCGAAGTGATGCGTCTCAAGTGTAACCTCAAGTCCGCAAATAGCACATTTCATGGCAATCCCTATATAAATATAAGCAAACATTAGCTTGGCACGCAGCTTATTTTTGAATAAAATACAGAGTGTTTTACATTGTCTGTTGGACGACGCATGTTGCCAAGAAATCTGTTCACCGAATACAGTTCTTAAAATAGACGGAAGAAAAGCAGAGCCACCTCCCATTTGGACGGCGCCCAAGTCCTTAAACCTCACAATATCATAACTCACTTAGGAATCTCGGCTGTCTCATATGATTTTCCATTTGCATGCCAGAAAAAGGAGAACTCGCACACAAACATACACATACAGTCGGCCGACAAAGTCATTCAGGTCCAGTGAAACATTGAAATTTCCATGCACACAAGTGGTTCGCATGCCAGCTTAATTTAGCTACCATGTACGATACGTGTGCTCTGAATATCCTGTGCCATATTGTCGTCATAAAATTCTTAAATCTGGCCAACACACTGAACACTGAGCACATTTGCCGCAGCCTGCTCTGCAAATGCCATTAAAAATGTCGAAGGAAGCCTGTCGACTGATTTATAGCATCCGCTCCATATGTTCAAGACGATTTTATTGGCCAACTGAATTGGAGCTTCGCCCATAATCGATATATGCAGTTCATTGACATAAGCAAATACTAATGACGACGATCGCATAACTCATTTTTACTCCCTGATGGACCAGAATCTATAATTTCTGAATGGGACGTTAAGCCTCATGTGATGCGACTTAACCTGTCATTCGAGTGTAAACCGATTTCAAGGTAACTGCATTGGCAAACCAATTAATTATATAATTGAATTGACGGGCGGATATACCGGAGCCAGAAACTCTCTTTGCGATGAACAGATGAATTTCCGTCTGATGATGACTCAAAGGATGTTCATGTTCAATTTAATTAACAATTCATTGGCCTCTCACTCATTATGAGTTGAAGACTGAAGCACCCACATACAGCATACACACTGATATCGTTGTGGGATTAACTCCTTTGTTGGAGATGGGTGGATTGTTGAAAGGCTTTGTGGCGGAAGACGTATATAATGGGATGTTGATAATAGCGCTTTCGCACCCACACATCGATGAAACTCTGAACAGACTTCTTAATTCGGTATTGGCCTGAATGTGACTTCCGTCGGCAAACTTGATCGATGGGTTGGCGATGCCTTCGTGTACCTACTGCATCCGGAATTCCGTTTTTAACATATTTGATTATGTGGCAGTGTTTCCTCTTTTCTCTTTTCATTGGCTTTCCACTTTGATTAGCCCTAAGGACATCACATAGAATTGGTTATAGTGATGATTCTAACTGTCTTGGAAAAGTTAAATTCGGATATATTGTGGGATATCTATTAAAAGTAAACACACCTACTTGGCCCTAAAGAGGTGACTTGTCAATGAAAATTCTAAAGAACTGTTTTGATAGGCTACCGGCTCTCTGGACCATCATAGACATCTAAGAAGCTTTTGACAATACCCTGCAAAAGAAGCTATAATTTGAGAATACATCGTCCTACTGATCAGAAACACTTTACACCCGGATTTAAATGAGTTTAAGCCTTAGAGATAGCCATGCAGCTCTAAAGGTGCTTAAATCGTATACTATCATGTCAAAGCTGATTGGGGACTTTTTTAACCTCCACGACTGTCTCTCTAAAAGTAACACTCTCACCGTTGACTAAAAAAAATTAGGCTTTAAAATAAAGAGCTCATCCGGTCCATAACCTTTCTTTGTTGGCTGCCTTTGAGTCACTTACACTCAAGTTTCGACAATTTGGAAGACGAAAAATGACCAAATTATAGATAAAATTCCAGAACTTGATAGAAAGGCTTACGGATCTATAACAATAGATGACGGCGGAACTCAAGCAATGTTGGAGCTTAGTCAGTGAGTGGTTCAAACATACGTCTGTGCATGGTTTTCGCTTGACGAAACTCGTACAAGAAAGGCCTCATGCTTCAAGCAATCAGGCATCCACACTTTAATACTGGTGCCATGGTGGTTCATACTTCCCAAGTACCCTCTCACATACTTTTTTCCTCTTATAGCTTTCCTTCTTTCTGGTGCGACTCCTTCATTGGGGGACTAAACATGCATTTCTTTCCAAGGAATCACTTTCCGCCACTAAATTGTCAGGTTTCGCTCATTTCCTTGGCACACAAACTCCATTGAAAGACTTTGTCGTAAACAAAAAAATTCCATTCTCCCCCAAAGGACTAAAAAAAACCCAATCCCTAAGCAGCGCTTCTTATTAAGTTTTCCATCATGCTCGGTTCATCCCAAAAAGTTGGTCAACAAGAAAAATAAAATAAAAAATTAAAAACCTCCTCCAAAGGATCAAAGCGAAAAAAACGTGCATACAACCCTTTTGCATTCATTCAAACCATCTCAGCTCCGTAAGAAAGTGTATTTTAACATCGCATAGACGGTGTTTGGACTTCATTAAAAGTCAGCCTCTTCAGATGCTCATTTGATTTGGTGTCGAAACCAAAGTTAGGATGGGAAGGCTGCCAAAAGAAACTTAGTCATGGAAGTCGATGAATTTTTTAAGACAACTGCAAAAGATGTTGGTCTGCTTAGTTTGAAGGATTCTCCTTTAGAAAGTGAGAATAACTAATTATAAGTATAGCTGATGCTTTAAAGAAGGTTTACACAAACATGAAAGGATTCAATTAGCTATTTTGTGTTTCTACGTTTTGATATTCAGACGCCTTAGGCTGGTTTTTGGCGGTCTTCCGGATTTGCTTCGAAGTTGGTTTGATTGCAAGGGCACAGTAAGAGTAAAATGTGATTTTTGTAAATAATTTGTTTGCGAACTCCTTAAAGTTCAAACAGTTGGATCGACCAAAAGCTAGGGATTGAATCGCCTCCTCCGTGAAGGAGCATTTTGTGACGGAGTTTCACATGTAAAACCTAATTCCGTGAACGTGCAGCTCTTTCACGGAAGTGGAGATTCGATTTCACCAGATTTCAGCCACTTGCTAGGACCTTGCAAGGTTCCAGGAGCCATTTCAACATTTTCACTTTACGACATCCATGTGCAGTGATACTAAAAAAATAAGGATACAACATCTTTCTTACACACTCATTTTGTTTTTCTACTCAAATGGTAGAATATTATCACACAGGATATTGGAGCATATCCTGCAGTGCATAAAGTGCCCAAGCAGTGGAAAAGGACATCTGGAAGCTATTCCCAGACGAATGTGAATACACTCTTCTGCTCGCCTCCTTTTTGGCGTTTTACTTCTGCTACTGCTTCTTCCTGATTTCAAATCATCCAAGTGGCGAAGTAATCGAATGGTGTTCAGGGGATGAGCCGATAACTGGTGACAGGGGGTTGGGGGTGGGTGCAAGTATAAATCACTTATGGGGAGCAGAATTCTCAATTTCGCAATTTCTTTTTTTATATTTCTTCCGCCTGGAAAGTTCTTCTGATTTATGGTGATATGTATCGATAGCGACCATCTTTGTTTGTTTCGATTGTGATTAATTTATATATGAAAGCGGATAGGTATAGGTATAAATACCTCCCCGGTATAGTGTTTCGTGTGTGGTTTAATCTTGGAAGCCCTAACGATGTCGATTGGGTAATAAATCGTCCTGTTCGTTTTGTTTTCGAGTGACATAAGTGAAATGCGATTGTGTTTTGTGTATTTGTGTTGATGATATCTAAACACACATAATGGGCCTGTTAAGTATATATAAATGTTTGGTTATGCTATGGAGTAGGTATCTGATGTTAAATGAGGTGGACAAGACTGATCTATGTTTAGGCCAAATAGATGGAAATAGAATGCGAGACTGTTGTTATTTAATGTTTCTATAGAAATTGAATGGGGAAACAAGTCCTTACGGACATGTGAGCCTCGTTGCAAAATATATATTTGGTCTTGAATGGGGCTATTCAAACTTTAGTCATTGCGCACTCCCACTCTGCACTGTGTACTGTTTGGGGTGGAATTAAGTCGAGGAGAACATACACGAGGGTAGAGAAACTTTTTAATGAAGAGGATACGAGCTGATTTCATTATAAATTTCCATAATAAAAGAGTTCTCGTACATTTTCGGATTATTTTCGTGTGGAATTTAACTTTAAAATTGTGTAGAGCTTATACGTTTTTCTAGCGGAAGAAGTTAGAAACAAATTATATGTAGTAGTTCCATTAAAGTCCCTATAGAGATATGTGTACTTGTAGTTTGATTTATTTACCAAACCAAATACCACTGAAAGGACGGAACATTACAATTAATTGGTATCGATAGTTAATGTTAAACTGGAGTTTTAATGTCAGTTCTCGGACGCGATGTTTGATGCGTATTTGGACGAGCTTTTGAAGCGGTATTGGACATTTTTTCTGACTCATTTTTGACACGTTTTTGGACGAGTTCTTCAAAGGATTTTTGGGCGCGTTAGCTGACTCATTTTCAACGCGTTTTACGACACGTTGCGGGAATATTTTTTGACACGTTCTTAGTCCGTTTTTGATATATTTCTGTACATATTTTCAGACTCATTTTTGACAGGTTTTTGGACGAGTTTTTCGAAGCATTTTTGGCGCTTTAGCTGACTCATTTAAAATGCGTTTCGGGAACATTTTTTTTTTTACAAGTTCTTTGCCCAGTTTTTTGAGATCGTTTTTAGACGCATTTTTAAAACATTTCGGGACATATTTTTTGAACCATTTTTGAAATTATTTTCAGACCCTTCAACGTGTTTGCTTTTGGGCGAATTTTTGTACTTGTATTTGGAAATATTTTTTTAGTACTTGCTTTTAAGCTCGTTTTTTCGACTGATTTATCATAACGTTTTGGACCAGTTTTTTGACGCGCTTCTGGTCTGTTTCTTCGAATTGTGTTTCGAAGTATTTTTGTTTCCATTTTTGGACTCATTTTTGTATGCGTTTCGTGGACAGGATTTGGGGCATTTTTCAACACACTTTTTAGTTATGTTTTGGACGATTTTTTTTTTCGCCAGTTCGGAAGCAATTTTCGACGTGTTTTTCGATGCGTTTTTAAGTAAAGTTTTTGAAAATATTTGCTGACTCATTTTTGACACGTTTTTGGACTTCTTTTTAAAAGCGTTTTTACCGGATTTCTCGCAACGTTCATTTTTTTACATTTTGACATATTTTCTGAATCATTTTTGGACAAGTACTAAGACCGATTTTTTCGACTGATTTCTTGATAAGTTTTGGACACGGTTTTTGAGTTCTTTCAGTCGGGTTCTATGACTTGTGTTTGAAAGTATTTTTGGTTGCAATTTTAGACTCATTTCAGTAAGAGATTTTGTGGATACGAATTTGGGCATTGAACATATTTAGATGGGAAGACTCTCAAGAACAAATTATCCAGAACTCGTACCTTTTGGAATATAAATGAATAAAGAAATAAAATGCTCTCAAATTTGTATCCCACATAGCTAATGCTGAGTACACAGGACACATCTCAGAAATCATATGGCATACTCGTATTATAACCCTCGCATATCCACCTATACACGCCCTTAATTTGATAATAGAAGCCTTTGTGGACTTTTTATTGTAACATTAACATGAAAATGCAATGCCTGTAACGATGTATACTTAAATCATCCACAAGGACATGAAATGTTATTTCTATTTCTACTGAAAATACTCTATCCCAACGCCACCATTTATTAGGTTTTTATCTGTTCCCAATGATAACGCTCTTATTGACTATGACTAGGAACGCACACATTAAGCCAAATTATTTCCCTCACCTAAACGTGGTAGTGTATACTGTATAAACCTTATTTCCTTTATTGTTACCCGCTTCTCGGATCTCGGGTAGCCGTCAATTTGCGCGCAATAAATTTGGCTCCATGGTGTACGTAGAAATTTCGCTGGTAAAACAAGTCCTTTTCCAGATCAATAAATCCTAAATAGCTTATGCTTCCTATCTGTATGTGATTCAAGTAGGTATACACAACAATGTGAAATGGTATAGCGGAACATCGGTGTAGTAACATGGTACTCACAGTACACAGATACGTTGTTTGGCTCAGTCAGGCGGACTGGTGAGCACTGATGTTTCGATGCGTTTTCATCCTTTTCCGATTCATAGTTGCACGCTTTAGGCAATTAGTGCTAACCCAACGCCAATTAATCTAATGGCGTACAGTGTCTATAGATTTTACAACTGTTTCAATATTGTACAGCGACGAGAGGAGATGCAGCAGATAGCATCGCCATCGACCATTAGTAGTGTCAACGGCCGTTGGCAGGAACACGAACTGAACAGCATCAAGCATATATCTAGCCAATTGTGCATGACGATGATGACTGTTGGATGAGCTGGTGTTTTATTAATTCTCCGAATGTGTAGAGGATTTGATGCCTATATAGCTAGCCAATACAATGGAAAGAGGTGGGTTCAGGACTGACTTCTCCGTACAATAAGGCAGGCCAAATAAACTCCCTGTATCTTTTGAATCCTTTTTACGAGCATTTATTGAACTTAAGCAGGCTGTAGATATATATTTACGAAAAACTTAAAGTTACCTCACGTAATCTTGGGAACTTTTGTGTGATCCACGGTAATTTATTCTAGTTAAATGAAACCACCACCAACCATCTTAAGACCGCAATAGAAAATTAAACATACTTACACAGATGACGACACATATTATACACAGGGTTTTGCACACGATTTTAATGACTCAAAAGTCTTTTATATGAGCAATTTGAAATTCAAAACAAAAACGTCTACAAGCGACAACTAGAAGCCCCTTGTAGCTGCAGTGTGGCAGCTTGTAAAACTCCACCATTTCACATCGGAATTCGACCGAGTAGAGTTCCTTTTGAGGACGAAAATACCTCCTTCTGGTGCTTGCCTCCGAGGACGATCCTTTTGTGACATATGCTTGTGGCCTGCGTTGAGAACAAAACATTGCCGCACACATGTGTTCATAGTGGGGCTCCTTTTCCTTTTATGCATAAGAAATGAGCACGACGACGACGACAACTCGCTTGAACATCCTTGTATGGGGTGTACTCGCATAGCAGTTGCAGTACATAATCTTCTTTATGAATACGAGATATTATGCGAAAGAAGGACACTGAAAGTATAGTTGCTGCATAGAAGTAAAACGCATTACATATCGTTTTTTTTTTTTCTCTAAACACAAAACAGAAGCGAGAATGGCTTGCAGGAGCCACATGTGCAAAATGTAAGAGTATCCGTTTTTAAGGTATTGTCTTGGGTAGGTTGAAGTATCTCCATTCAGTGCATCTTAGATTTTAATTTGAGATTATTTATGTGGCTGAAGAAGTGATCCAGGCGCTTAGTTAGCGTTCCCTGGTGTGTCAACATCTGGCGATGCATTTGAATACTGCCATTAAGACAGTGTAACAGTTTTTGAAGTGTTTTAACTATCGGGTGAGAGTTTTATAACCTATAGTACCTTTAAAGACTGCCAAAGACTTAAAAAAATCAGCAGCTTACATGGCTTGCCCACTTGAATGCAAGGGGCCTTGGATCAAGATGGTTGTGGGGGGCACGTACAGCAAGTGGCGGTCATGCTTAAAGAGGTCTCTTCATTGAGGTACGTTGTCTTACCCCACAATTAATTGATAGTGCTCTTAATGGAAGAAAAAGGTGGTCATGATATTGAAGTTCACGGTAAAATCATCACTTACCTTATGGAAAATGTAAGACCCAGTGCAGCCTGCCAGAATCCAGATGATGCACTTTCTCTTACCCATCGTAGCACCAACTACGGAAATCACTTCATGCGATGTCATTGTTTCAGACAGACTTAGTCTTATACATCTTACGTTAGCATAGCTGGAAGTATCTTTTAGATTTAAAAAGTGCTCATTTTTATTTATTTTTTCTTATGTAGCTTTTTACTGATTTATGTTTATCGTTCCCATATTAGTCCAGCCAGTTTCCGGTTATACACAAGCAAAGACTAGACGGTCAGCTTCCGTGAATTTTTTTGTTTTTGCTTTTGTTTATATGAACTACACACAATTCATGCAGCTGCCTAAATGTAAGCCTTGGGGGTTGTTCTAAAAATAGGTTAACAACATGCAAGTTAAAGCCAAGTTTCGACTAGGCCAAAAATTAATTTCGGAAAATATTCCTCCGACTCCGATCACTATCCATCTGCCAATGTTTTTTAAGTTTTACTTTCCATAGCCCAACTGAGATGCCTTCTTAGTGCTTTAGCAGAAGCTAGACCGCATCTGAGGAGCCATACCACCGGCGTATGGTATACAAATTTTAAAGGCCAGATCTCCTAGGTTCTTCAAGTTATCTTTGACTTTATTTCAATACGAGTCTTCAAGTCACTTATTGAACGAACGGAATACAGTGGCTCGTCAATTGAGAAAGTATCAGCATACAATCGAAAAGCATGTAACAGGCTCGTACCATTTTAGTCATTTTAGTTATATACAGTAACTGCCACCGCGTTAAATTTGGGAACAACTAAAAATGTTCATTCAATATCTCATAGCCAATGGATGCTTACCTAGTCCATACCTCCATGAAAACAAAAAGAGCCAATCGTACCTTCTCATCCAAATACCTTCTAAGGACTGGAAGAAAGATTGCAATGGGAGGCCTATTCTCACAATTATGTGCAATTTCACCCAGAAGCCATAGAGGCCCATTGTGATTACCCTAATATATATTACATTGTAGGACATGCAACTGACAAAACCATTCGTATCTGTTGATGAATATTCTTAGATCTGATAGAGGTATCGTTGTTAGATCTTCCAAGCCTTCAAAGAACCGTTCTCCCAAACATGAGTAGCGGAGCTCTTGAAGGGCTGGGCAGTGACACAGGAGATGTTCCACAGATTCTATTTCCTCTTCTTCTCTGTAACTTCTGCAGAAGTCATTCGCATGGATTCTTTTACCCTTTTAGCCATGTTTCCAATGATGCAGTGTCCCAGTTAATACCCCGACGATCGTTCGGTTTTGGTTTCTATCAAAAGATGTAAGTATCTTCGCCTTTTTAGTTTCAATTTTGGGACACAGACTATGAGTTTCGACGCAACCGTAAGTTTTTTTCCATCGTTCTTTTGCCAAATCTCATGTTGCATTATCAATAAAGCTTTTAGCTGCGTTGAAAGCTGGTAGCACTTGTCTGTCAGGTAGTATTATGTTCATTTCAGAGCCATATATGGCCAATTTAAATTGATCCATTTAAGGCTAATTTCCATTGCTGGCAGTTTCCTCGATAAAACAGTCTGGGCTGCTTTCTTAACCGCGTAGCTTAGATCACTGCCTGGAAAACGCTACGCGGTGATTTATTAGTTGGTATGCTTGACTGATACCTAGTTCTTCCGAGAAGACTCCTGCTTCTGTTCCATTATCTGTCTTTGAACCATCTGTGGATATGGGTATACATAGATCTTTTGAAAGTAGGTACTCGGTGCGACCCAGTCCTGCCTGTCCGGTATACAGGCTTTAAATTTCTTGTCAAAGTCATACTGTGGTTTCTTGTAGTCCGTGAGTGGCATCAGTCCACTCTGATCAAAGATGTCAAGTATACTCGAGTGACCGAATGATTCGGGCTTCCAAATTTTGTTCTCTCTTAGTCAGAGAGCACCTTTGGCTGCGTTGCTCTTAGTATAGAGATCGATATCTGGAAGGTTCAACAGCGTTTCTAGGCCTTCTATGTGGTTTAGATTTTAGTGAACCTATTATACCATAAAGTTCGAAGTATGCAAGGTTGCTAGACGTATTAGTTTTGTCATCCGATTGAATTTTCTTTTTTACCGAATTAAATCGCAGTTTAAGTGTACAAACCAAACACATCTCTTTGCGTTATCACGACCATTAACACAACGACTTAGTTTTCTCGTGTTATTGTTTCTTTTTCGGCATAATTTTGAGTTTCTAATCTTAAAATCATAATATAATATGCCCACAAATACTCGAGGTAGTCGTCTACAACAACAAGGAAGTGTTAGCTCTCCGAGAGATGTTGGTGCGCACAATTTAGCTGGCATAGCTGATAAACTGTGGAGCCGTATCGAAGAAAGGCTGGAGAAGTGGATGGAGTCACTGGATGCTAAGCTCTCTGCCCTAGAAGACCGGCTGAATACCAAGCATCGCGTAATCTTGTTACAAAGCTTATAAGATCCGCTAAACTTAACTATTATAGTAATAGATTTAACTCTGATCGTTCTTCCAAGTTTCTGTGGAATGAAATTCGTCATATTGGATTAAATAAGGAAAATACTTCAGTCTTGGAAGACAATATCAATATTGATGAATTGAACCTAAAGTTCTCTACCCCGACAAGTTCACCCATAACAAGTCAATCGTTTACACATCATAATTGTAATGTAGAAAATGTCTTTTCGTTTGCTGCAGTTGACGAATTTGAGGTAGGAAATGCAGTTTTCTCCATAAAATGTAAGTCTGTCGGATTAGATAACATTCATCCTGACTTCATAAAAATCCTTATTCCACTTGTTCTTCCCCACATTACCCATATATTCAACACCATTATTATGACATCTACGTACCCATCTTCCTGGAAAAAGTCAAAAATTATCCCAATCCCTAAAAAAGGTGTAAACTCAGAATACAGGCCCATTGCCATTCTCTCTTTTTTATCTAAAGCCTTTGAATCTATTATAAGCAACCAAATAAAACAATCTATTAAAGACAAAAATCTTCTTAATCCTCTTCAATCAGGCTTCCGCTCCGGACACAGCTGCACATCTGCTTTATTAAAAGTAACGGACGATATAAGGCAGGCAATTGATGCTAATTATACTACTGTGATAACTTTACTTGACTTTTCTAAAGCATTTGACTGCGTTAATCCTAATATTCTCTGTGATAAATTAATGACTTTTTTTAACTTTTCTGACACTTCTAGTAAACTAATTTATACATATATTTGACTAATCGCTTGCAAGCTGTTTCATGTAATAGTAATCTGTCTTCGTTTATTCCTGTCAATAATGGTGTCCCGCAAGGATCTATTCTTGGTCCTTTACTGTTCTCCCTGTTTATTAATGACTTACCTTCTGCCATATCTCACTGTCAATACCATATATATGCTGACGATGTTCAATTGTACATTAGTTTCCCTTTTGGCATGGTCGAGGACGCAATAGCTAAAATGAATGACGATCTACGTTCTATTTCTGAGTGGTCCAAATTCAATGGTCTTAAACTTAATCCCGACAAAACGAAGGCCATACCAATAGCTAAACATCAACCGTACTTTCCAGATTTCCCTCCTATTTTCCTAAACTCTTCCCAAGTTGAATATGTCAGCAACGCGAAAAACCTTGGAGTAATTTTTAACAATAAATTAACGTGGGATAATCACATTAATTCTATACTAAATAAAGTTTATGCATCGTTACGTGGACTATCAATAGCAAAAAACATTTTACCCACACAAGTTAAGCTAAAACTAGTAAAAGCTTTAATAATCCCCATAATTTCATTTGGATGTGAGCTGTATGCTGATCCAGATTCCCTATCACTTCATAAACTTCGCGTTGCTTTCAATTCAATTGCCCGGTTTGTATTCAACCGCTGTAGGTTTGATCACATCTCTTCTGAGGCTCGTCAACTTCTTGGATGTAATTTGGAGGCTTTTTTCAAATATCGGTGTTGTGTTTTACTTTTTAAAATTATTCACAAGAAAGAACCATACTATTTGTTTACAAGTATAAATGTCTGTTCTTCTAATCGCTATATTGTATTACGACCTGCTACATATACCTGTTTGACTTCACGCAGGCAATTTTTCATTTATGCTGTCAAGCTCTGGAATGATCTACCCACTTATGTGAGGTCCAAAATCGAACACAAAACATTTCACACAGTCTGTTTTAAACACTTTGCCAATTTGAATTGATTTAGCTTTATTTCCTTTTTGTCTCTCTTTCCTTACTACTTGGTTGCGCTTTAATATAATTTGTAGCTTAAATATTTTTGTTTTTCTTTTTCGTTTATATAATGATCATGTTTAAGTTAATTATAGTTGTACTTCCTTGCACATTATACAATTTAATTTAATTTTTTATTTTTTTCCTATACTCTTATGAGCTAAACTCAAACTCAATGTATAGCGTTGCATTATAAATAAATACAAATACAAAATACAAATACCTATACAAGCGATCCTCTGTACCTTGTTCAGGATGTTCCTTTTCTACATATTCCGCAGTACGAAGATTTTATTCATCTGCTTCTTACCAACTTTTTTCCCCACTAAGTGAGCACAACATGAGGGCGACCAATCTCCATTCAGTCATCAATCGGGTTAGCCCACATAGGCTCAGCAAATGCAATGCCATTTCTATGAAAGACGCACTCGCTATGGGTTGGAATAAGAACATTTCATCCATGAGATTTACGATACTCAAACCCTCAACCGTCTCATTCAGACCGTCTAATCTACTAAAGTTTAGTTGAATAAAATTTCACTGCCTGCCCACCGTTGCATACACAAATAAATAGCGCACACAAAATAGCAATAATTTGGGAAAAAGTTTAATCGAGTTACGTCTACGTGGAAAGTTTGCTGATCCTTTTTCAATGGTCGCCATGGAGGACAGAACGAATAATGAACAAACAAAAGCCCAAACTTTTCAGAATGAATGACTCCAAAGCCCCGAATAGGAACTTTCCCCCTCAGTTGGCCATAAATTGAAAGTAAAAATTGCGAAAAGTAAACAAGTTTGCAGGAGCCGTCTGTCGTCTGTGTCCTGTCGTCGCCATATTGTTTTCTGCTGTGAATACTCATTCTTTTGCCACAAATCTGCCGCAAACATTATCATTTACCAGAAAATGCGGCACGGCACATAAAAAACTTTCCTTTTCTCCCTACCTCCTCTATAACCGAAATGCATTTGGTCTTCCCCCCTTCAACCCCCTCCCTCAACCGAACCATGAAATATAGTATATAGATCCTTCGATTGAATTCAACGTGAATTCATAAGCAAGCAAACAGCAATTCGTGTCCCTGTTATCCGCACAATAAAAAAATAAACCAGCCCGGGGAAGATTTGCGAATCAAAAAAGTTTACCTCCTGTCCTCTGGGTGAAAGGGATAAACTTGCCAAAGGATATTGTAAATGGGGAGAGAAGTTACGAACACCGTAAATATTATTGGATAAACCTAACCTAAAAGTAATAAATTTTTGCACTCTACCGAGTTTGCATAGAGGAGGATTAATATTTGCCTCACATGGTCGACGAGTTAAAGTCATTGCGATGTTATCCTTTAGGCGGAGTGGAGTACGCAGCTCAAGTCATTAAAAAATATTATCTTTTGATAATCTCTTATGCAGGAAGCAGCAGATTCTTTTTATTTCTTAGGTTTTCATCAAAAAGTTTCGATTTTGTTGCACATACGGCAGAGTGTGTTCCTCTTATATGGGATGCATGCTCCAAGGACGGAGAGCTGGTGCAAGTTCATGAATTGCTTGTGGGTGGGAAACTTAGTCTCTTGCTAATATAAAGTTCTCTTCCGGCGACTTAACCTTTCTTGCATTTGGCTGTGGTAGTACATCGCTTCTTTTCCGCTTGTGGAGAGTTGGTACGGTTGGAACGTTTCTTTTGGGCTAAGATGGAGCGTTATGGTTATTTAAGGGGAAGTAAAAAAGTTGGAAGTACAACATGATTGGTGTTTGTAAAGTAAAACGGAAGTTAGCAAAGTGCCATATGCTGGGGGAAAAGTTGCACTTGCTATTGGAAAAGTTTGGGGTTATGCATAAAGGGCCTGATTTCGGGCGATTCGCTGAGCAAACTTGGCAGAATTTTGTGCGGAAAAAGTACGGTTTGATATTGGACGAACGTTCTTTTAAATGCAACTGAAATCGAGCCACAGAAAGGAGACAGTCAAAGTAACTCTTAACCAAGGGAAGCCTATTAAAAGCTATGGTAAGCCAAAGGGCTGCCTACGACTGTTGCAATAATTAGGGTATTCATGGTGTCGAGCATTAAAGGACGCGAACGGACACGACATACTTTTGCAGAAGACGGGTAAATTTGTATCAAATAATTCGGGGACTGCACTCAACATTTTCGACCGCAGCAAGAAGCTTGAAGCGGTTCTACTAAGTGTTAAAAATAAGTCTTAAAGTATTTGAAGGACAGTACGAATTCGAACTGTCCTTTTTTAAAAATGGAGAAAATCAAAACGCCAGAGGTATTAAAGAAATTTGCTTTGAGAAAGATGATGACTCAAGCTTCGGGGTGTTTGGAAGAGGGAGGGAGGAAGAGAGTATTTATTGACGAGGCGCATTTCTGAACGAGGGTTATCAAGTGGCAAAGCATTCACAAAAAGTTACTGTTTGATGTGGATTTTTGACCGGCGGTATTGTTGGTCCGTACTATGAAAACGACGTTGGTGAGGACACAGTCATCAACGGCAAGAGCTATACAAAACGATATTTTGTTCTTGCATACCCATGCAACGCAGCAGACGCCACGATGTACATTCAGCATAAACGTTGTAAGGGTAAGGTTTTCTCCTGCCAGAGGTGACGTGAGTCGGAACCCAAGATCGTGCGATTACACCCCGCTAGACTTTTTCTTGTATAGGGTTGAGGGTTCCCTGAAGTCGCAGGGCAATGACAATAAACCGTAATCGCTCAATGTTAAAGTTTAATTTTTAAATTTAGATGGATCTATAGCAGTGTTGCCGGAGAGAAATACTATGAGGTAGTACTGCAGCCAAGGAAGGGACATTTTTTTACTCCTCAGGAAATAATGTGTAAAAATGTTTATTTGAAAGAAATCATAAAAAAAATTCCATGAAAGAAAAAACATGGGAACAGCAGTAGACTCCCTTGTTTTAGAACCACCAGCAGCATAAGACACATTTGAGGCTTTTTTTGCCATAACCGCCTCCAAACCAATTTCACTAAATATCTAAAATAAAAGCTTACTTTGATTTATTCTAATAGAAACAACAATATTTCAAGCATTAATTTAACAAATCTTTACATTTTATTGAACTTTACATAAAAATGGAAAGAGTTCAAACAATAATTTAAAAAAGATCTCACTGACGTTTGTGTGAAAAATGTTTTATTAGGGTTTTTTTTTAATTTTTTAGTTGTTTAACCTATTATACTCTGGGAAAGAATACCAATTTAATGACACCTCACTCTCCGAAATCGGCTGAGCTGTTTGGGATACAGGGCGTCACGTAGGAACGTACATAGGACACGCGCGAAACACATAACCCTCTCTGTGTACAGTCGGGTAAAAAACAGAACCAACAAACAACAATCTCAGGTAACAATAAAATAAATACCGAACTGACAACTGAAAATTGAATGAAGTCAATAAAAAATAGAAACAAACTAGAAAGAAGGAAATTCCCTTTTTTGACGACGGTTGGATGATAAAAGTGCTGCCAAATTTGCATTTAATTTGAAGTGAATTAAATTTATTAAGGTTGAAATTAACTTTGCCGTAAGTGTAAGAATGTTAGCTCTTTAATGAAAATAGGAGTACGTATGTGAAAGGAGGAGTACGGGTGTGTTGAAAGTAGTACCTCTATTATGGGAGTACTTTGGGCAAAACTGGATCCAGGCGACAAAGTCAATTAAAACTAGACCAGTCGGAGAAACCTCTGCGGGTATTTGAAAGGTGTTATGTAACATAACATATTTTATGGCAACATGGGCCTTTTAAATTAAAAATAAATTCGTTCATACCTCACACGCAACTGGTTTTGTTCCATTTCATCATCGACCCGTCCTTCCTGAAAACCCATTTATATGCGATTCCTTTCGCTGAGGTATCTGGCAAAACCTTGGTAACATTTTCTCATTACAGTGGGTCAAAACAAAAGTCGTACAAAGAACGCATGTCTTAACCTTGTCTTTAAGAATGAATCTGTGTGCTGACTTCAATATTGTACTAACAAATCAAATAAAAGACCTTCATAGACCGCCTCACATAATTTTTTTGTTTTCCAGAAATCCCTATAATCGTTGGCCCATTTTCAATATTCCCTCGCTAGAGAGTTACTATTCGAGGATATTTTTTCCGCTCTTCTTTCTGTGGGCGACCCGTGTCACTCCCTATGACAGTTATGCTTCCTTCAAATAGACACCACCTATCAAGTGTAATTCATTGACAATAAAAAGAAACAAATCCATGACTGCGGGCCTACCAAGTAGATGGATGAAGGACTATTAAGGGCGGGGCACACAGCAAACAAATAGCACTCATTACTCGTTCCTTATGGCGACGTCTTAATGTAATGTAATTCGTAGTGCTCCAGCTCCACTATAGTTTCCCTAAGCAAAGAGAAAGCAATCTCATAGGGCCATTACTCATTTCGAATTATTAGTTGCCCAGTATGCCACCAGGCTTAAGTGACTAATCAATTTTATCAATATCATCTGCCCGCCCAAATTGAGTGGGCGCACTAATTCCTCCCATTACTCCATTGAGCGCGGATTTTTTGTATACCCCGAATCTGTATACCTATAAATAAATCATTAGGGATGTTCCTTAGCGCATTAATTAAATATTTTGTTCTTTTCCTTCAGCGAAGGCGTTTCTTTCGGTACCTAAAGTGCTGGTCAGAAAGGATTGCATGATTGTGTATCCACAAGAAAGTTTTCATCGCTGTAATAATCGTTTGCCACAAGTTAATTACTTTCTGAACACATTGGTTTGTATGAGGCATACCCTTCCCACTTTCAAAGGATAATGCTGGCATAAGTCCCTACAGGGGATATTAAGCAAGCGTTTTTCCCACTAATTTCGCCTGTTGCGGTCATTAGAAATAGATCTAGTGAAATATCCGTCTTTCCTTGGAGTTTCTATGGGTACTATCCATGGAATTTTCGTCCTTAAAAATATTTTATTGTGTGCGAAAGCAACAGCTTCCCTTCCCCATTCCGTAAGTCGAAGGAAAATTCTTCCTCTCAAATCCTTCAATTCGTTAAAGATGAGCAACGACGCGCCGGTGAAATACCCTAGCGAACCCTTTAAGGATGTGCCATCCTCCAATCCGACACCCTCATTAGCTGTATTCTCCCATTCGATGGCAGGACTTTAAATGCGAATTCCATTCCATTCCGCTATCAATTGGATAAGACCATCTAGCATCTACTGGGGGAGACTTGATTGTGACAGACAAGCAAATTGCTTTCTTCTTTTATACCGGCGAGGACTTGAGATGAAGATGAAGATGAAGACATTGCAGGATAACTGCATCTAAGTCCATTCCATGTCAATTTACATTCGTTTTGTGTGGCTTTGGGATTTTTTCTATTATTTTCTTTCTCTGAAATGGAAAACCTTCTGTGTGTGTGCCTGTGTCATTATTTTGAAGGAGCACTGTGGGTTTTCTGGGGGTGAATGCATTCGATTCCATTCTGTGTGGAATTACACACGAAATGGCCAATAATGCGCTTAGAAGTGTTACTGCCACAGCAACTGATGTTGAGTGGTGAAAAGTAAGGAACTCGGTACTCGGGGCATTTTATTTTCTAATTCGTATGCCATGCACTCGAGGAAGTGCACGGCTGTTGTGGCAGCACTGTACTGTGCGGTGTGAATATTGAATGCATGGACTTATTCGGTGTTTACGTTGAGCTAACTTGGTGCGAAAGGGAAGGATTAGAGTGAGCGGTGTATTAAAATGGATGCTCTTGGGATTTTGTGTAGAATTGATTTCAATGTGAAGTGGAGTTATCCGCACCCAACCTGATTCGAAAAATGGGTGTATACTCGTTAAGTTGTAGGAGTCTGCTTGGAAGTCGAATTGCTGAGAAAGAAGTTCTTAAAGTTGCTTAAATTTTACTTTACTTACTTAGGGGTGACAAAAGAAACGAGTGTTCGAAGGGGGGACCAGATTATTCAGTGTCGCAATTTGTTTGTATGTCACGGTTTGATTACATGTACTTTTGCATATAGCTCATTTAAGGACGCGCTAAGGCTCCACAAGTCGATCAAGGTACGCGTATTCGAAAACTGTTTAGAAAACAACTACATGCATGATGAGCGAGCTTAGTTTATTGAAACTAAGACTCAGTTGCAAAAACTAACGATACTCTCATAGTTTATAAAAGTTCCAGTCAAACGAAGGTGCTGCTGGTATCGTTTTAAAATTGAAAAATCGAATTCAGTCCGTCAATGTTTTTCAAAGTTTGTTGCTATATTGAAAAGAGCAAGTCTGTAGGAGTGAATGTTAGAAGTACCAGCCCAATCAATTTGTTGGTATTCGGACAAAGACAAAGGTACACAAATCTAGGGATCACTCGTTCAAAATCACCGTGGGTTGGTCATAGTTGTGCCTTTGGGCTCACTATTTACAGTCGCGATAAAAAGCGAGGACGAAAAATGTTTCCTATATCCTCATTATAGTGGCCACTCAAAACCAAAAATGGGGCTCAATTACAAGAACGACATCATGAGCTACACAAGTAGTTTGCTGTATAGATGCCCCTGCACCACAAAATGGAGGTATCCAAAAAAATGTTCCTAATCCAACATCCACTTCGGAATAGCTCTGCAATATTTTCAGTCGTATTTAAAGTGTATAAAGCTATTCAATCCACCCCTATCCCCTATCCCAAAAAATCTGCAACCCCTTTGAATGCCCCACGGCACCATGAAATAACTTATACGGAAATAACTTATATAGCAGTTATTACGGTTTAAATCGTAATAACTTATATATAAGTTATTACGATATGAAACCGAAATTACTTATATATTAGTTATTGCGGATTGAAAACGCAATAATTCATATATAAGTTATTACGGTCTAATGTCGTAATAAAATATATGAAATGTAAGATTCATTCTTTGAAAATTGGCACAGTTATTATTTATCTCACAATTCGCAAATTTTCATTTGTAAATTAATCGTCAACAGAATAAGTTCAATATGAATTTCAGTGAAAGTGAACGAAAAAAAAATATTAAGGCGGCTTTTAATAACGGGTGATTTTTTAGCTGGTTTGGTTTTGGCAACACTGGTTTTGACAGCTGACGTGTGTTTAGTACCTTGTGTCACTGTCAAACAGCTTCAGTTTGGTTCGCAATCGCAATTTAACCATGGATCGTCTTACAAATGAACAACGCTTGCAAATTATTGAATTTTACTATCAAAATTCGTGCTCGGTTCGAAATGTTCATCGTAATGTAATGTGTATAGGGACAAGCCCGCTTCGATTGACGCACTGGAATCCAACATCCATGCATTCATTCGTGAGATACCGGCCGATATGTGTGAAAGAGTATGCCAAAATTGGACTCAGCGGATGGACTACCTGAGACGCAGCCGCGGTCAACATTTGCATGAAATTATCTTTCAACATTAAATTGCAAGGTTCAAACTATCGATTCAAATAAATATTTCATTCATTTTTTCGAATTTTTTGTGTTTTTTTTTTAAAAAAAGTTCTAAACCTCTTAAAAAATCACCCGTTATAAGTGCAGCCGAATTATTTGATGAACGTGACGAATTCGATAAATATATTGATACAATTGAATTCATGTTCGACGATACCGATGATGAAATTTTGAATAAAAGTGCCGAATTAATTGAAGATCAACTCGAAGTAAATAAATCAATGTCTGCTTTGTTAGATGATGGTCAAGATGAAATTTTGAACAAGTGTGCCGAATTATTTGAAAGTCAACGTAAAGTGGATCAATCAATTGCTGCTTTATTAGATGACAATGAAGATGAGGTTTTGAATTTGGCCATTGAGAAAACTATCAAGCAAATTCCTCAGAATTTCCTATTTGCAATACAAAACAACAAAAAAAACATATCGCACAACAAGTTGGTGGCAAAAATTCGGCTGATTGACGGGAGAAAAAGTGCACATTTCAAGGAAAATATGGAAACGTTCTTCTATCCCATTGAAAGTTGGCCAAATTACACAATTGAAATTTTATTATCGGAAAACATTCGCTATCAAGAACGACTTTCACTCGCTACATTTTTTTATGGAAATGGCTTGAGAGATAACGCAATGGCAGAACAAATATTCAAATTCTACAACAATCACTGGAATAATACAAAAAATTGGACAAAACGATTTCAAGAATTCGCTGCTCTATTTATTTATTTGAAACAAATGGATACAAACATTGATAATGGCCCAAGATTAAGATCACAATATTGGTATTATGACATTGATTCAAAATTGTCACGCTTCTTCGATGGAACGGTTCGTACAATGGACGGCAATAGAAGAAAATTCGTGGAAAATTACAGTTAGTCTCTATTTTTCACTCCTATGAAGGAAAATGCATTCATTGTTCTTCTATATTGAATTAAACAAAAAACGAAATAGAACTTCACAGCATATTTATCGATATAAGTTATTACGGTTTCAAACCGCAATAGCTTATATATAAGTTATTTCGGTTTCATGTCGTAATAACTTATATATGAATTACTGCGGATTCAACCCGCAATTACTTATATATAAGTTATTGCGGATTTAAAAACGAAATAACTTATATATAAGCTATTGCGGTTCCATATCGTAATAACTTATATGACCGTTATCATATATATTACTACGGTTTGAAACCGTAGTAACTGCTATATAAGTTATTTCCGTATAAGTTATTTCGGGGCCCCTGCCCCACCTAGAAATAGAGATTGTAAGAGTTTATTCCGCAATTAGCGGGGTGCTACTCCTCGCTTTCAATATTTACATTAAAATTAATACACCCAAACGAGACACAGCCCCTTTGTTTGTTTGCATCCACATGTTTTTGGTTAAATTTATCTCAACATTGTCATTGAAACTTTCAGCTTAATTATGCCGCATGAATGGATACATATATTTCAAAAAAAAAAAAAAAAATCCCATACCGGTCATGCCTAATTTTTACCCTTTACAAAGCCTACCCTTACCTGATGCCCATTTATACCACCCGCTCATTATCTGGCATTTTACGTACTCATCCTCATCATCCCATATCTTTGACGTTATCCCGTTTAATTCGCCCGCAATTAATACAAACGATGATACGAGCTCAGCTACAGTTAAACAAGGCATGAGTAACTTTACCGTTTTTTTGGATTGCATGTTGTATTTTTTTTTTTTTTAAACTGCGTCGTTTTCCAAAAAATAATTGGAATTTAATTTATTTAATTGCCCGTGTGTGCGTAATGGATTTGTATGCAATACATATGACCCGCCTGTATTTGTCAATGTTTGTTTTTGTACAGCGCGTATAGTGCTATTGACATAAACAGTGCTGCCAGAGTTTCAAAAAAAAAATGTGAACCCAAAAAATAAAAATTCTAGGCAAAACAAAATGTGTTTTCAACACCTTTATAAAATAAAATATATTATTGTGTCTTTTATACTACAAATTCATCTGAATGTATAATATAAAATGTAACGGAATTTCGACCCTAAAAATATCTCAGAAAATAATAAAAATCATGTTTTTTCAAACAATGAATTTTATTTTTACGGAACATTAAAGTATCAGTCTTCAAACCAAACAAAACAAAAAAAAAAAATATCAACAGTAGGTAACTTAAATACGGTCAAAGTTAATATAGATGGAAAAGAAGCACCGTATGCCAATACGGCCAAATACTTAGGTATGACGCTAGATGCTAAACTTAAGTGGAAAGAGCATGTAAAAAAGAAAAAAGAAGAGCTAGGTCTTAAACTAAGAAATATGCATTGGCTAATGGGTAGAAGCTCCCAATTATCAATTGAAAACAAACTCCTGATTTATAAGCAGATCCTAAGACCCGTATGGACTTATGGAATTCAGCTTTGGGGTTGTACGAGCAAATCGAATCTACAAATGATTCAAACTTTTCAAAACAAAGTACTAAGAAGCAGTGTTAAAGCTCCATGGTACATACGAAATGACAATCTTCACAGAGATCTAGGGGTAGAATATGTCAAAGATATATTAAGAAAATATGCGGTCAAGCATTATGACCTAATCCACGAACATGCGAATAGTGCAATACAGCACATGGTGGAAGAGAATAGAAATTCATTGAGAAGGCTTCAGAGATTAAAGCCAAATGATTTAGTTACTAATTAGCTATACAGAATATGAATAGGTAACGCTCCCTTTTCCTTTCCTTCTTAACTGCCCATCCTCAATACTTGTAGCTCATTATTCACTAAATCGAAACAGCTTAACTAATTAAGGAAAATAAAGTAAATTTAAATAATTTCGCGACTTTAAATAACTTCGGGACTAGCCAATGGGCTATATCCCACCAACCGTTTACAATAATATATTAAAGTAGAATTTGCTAAATGAGTTTAACTCAGTCGTAAATAAATAGGGAGGTGGTTTTAGTGGGTGGCGGGTCCCACACTACTAGCTTCACTTTCACTAGTATCTTTCAAGATTTCCACCGACCCTCGGAAAAAAAAAAAAAAAAAAAACAACAGTAACTACAGTGCGTCCTGGGGATGGCGATTGTCCCGCCTGGTGCCTGGTCTTTTGTGATGATCTCACAACCCCACCCAACCTAACCTAACCTAACCTAACTACAGTGCGAGCATTTTGTTGACGTTTGACATCATAGATGAGACATAAATCCTTCACCACACGTCTGAATTAATTAGTCCATGTATCAAAGCGTGGTAGTGCCCAGCCAAATTCTAGCGCTACGCCCTCCCCCCTCCTATCTTCAGGGCCAATGAAGTCAGAAACTTAAAATTCGGAATATTTGCTAAGCTGGTTAAGCACAACCGCCTCAGTAAACTTTTTAGCAGTAGATATTTGAAATATAGAGCTTCAAAAATCACAAAAACCATAACTGACTGACTGACAGTTCATCAAAATTATGGAGTAGATAGTTCAGTAAAGTTCATGACTTTTCTAAAAACTTATTACTGACTAAAATTTGGTTGGCTTACTTGGCAAGTTTTCTTTTTACTAGGCCAAACTCGAAAGGTTTTAAAAACTTGATCAGTGAAACCAACAAATTTTAGTCAGTAATGATTGAATAATAAAATTTCTCTCTTATTTGTAGTTATTCCAGTATAGTTCTACTCTAAATATTTCATAGTAAACCTTAATAAAGTAAGAACTTGGTGTACTTTCAGATCTCGGTACTTTTCACGGCTGACTTTGTTAAAAACATGCAGGTTTATATATTATTATTTTAACATTTATGTTTTTGGTCTGATTTACTTATCTCCACTTACCCTATAGACCACATGATTCATCTTACTCACACATTACCCGCTCACATTTCACATTTCATATGCGTGGGAAAGTGGTGGGAAACATCTTAAACTTCGATGCACTGTATATCAGCTTAATGTACACGAATGACTAAAATTCCAGAGCAAATATCGAAAAATACTAAAATCCAAAAAAAAGAAAAAGAAAAAAATGCTAAAACAGCATCTGGCATTATTCTTAAAAAAAAAAAAATGCTTTCAAGTCTTCGAAAATCTAGCATTAAAAATGCCAGAATGGCATCACTGGACATAAATTGTTTATTTTGAGGATTTTCCTCCGCTCCCTTTCACCAGGGCAATAAATATTGAGAATTTAATTGGGAAAGTCCTCCCCATTCGCGTTCGCATTGGCATGTGTTCATTGTGTCATTTGGTTTTTATGGGCAACCATTATCAATGAAGGGATTTTTGCTTTTTATATTTTTCTGTCAGCCCCGCAGGATTTTTTTTTTTGTGTAGCGTTCTCAAGTGATATGGGTACAGCACGACGCGATGTTTGCCTGAATAAATACGAGTATATGGTCAGTTCAGTTCGACGTGATGTTAATCGGAATTAAGTCATTAAGGACGAAGAGTCTGCGGGCACTGTTGGCCGTTAGCCCACTACTGATTAACGGAAATTAATTTATAACCGATAACAAGGTGGATTGTCCAATGGGCTGTTTAACTGGGACAACTAGATGAAAGTGAGCATTTAAAGAAGAGGAGTTCGTGCAGAAATTGCTGCCGGCACCGACAGCGGCTATACGCCTATTTGGATGTAGGTACAAAGAGGCAAAAGGAATCATGATGAAGCTACGAGGTGTCGATATTTAAATTCAGTGATTTTTTTTTATCAGAATAACATTAAATGTATTTTTTTTTTATATAAGCGAGACTTGAAACGAGGTTTTGAAAGAAAGCCAACGATATACGGCCTTATGATCAATCAATCGATCTGCACCTCTCGAAATAGCCCCAGGTTCTGGGGTAGTATATTTCGGGGTCGGTTGTAAAGCGTAAAGCCGCACTGGTAGGGGTTTACGATTATTTATTTACTTTCTGCAAACAGCTGGAAGCTTATAACAACGCCTCCTGGTTCACCAAAAATCTTTCACATAGCTGAAACATTTGACAAGCTAATAGGATTTGCAGGCCTTTTGGCGTCTGCCAAACATTGCCATTCAACATAGCCTACCTAATGAATGGGATAATAACTTCCTTTGACAAATCTTTGCCATCACCTCATACCACATATGTGGCCGCATTTACACTCTCGGTGCTATTATCCATTTCCGATTGAGAGATAATCCTTTGCTCAGGCCGTCTCTATTTCCGGAGGCATTCAACTGTACACATATATGGCTGTGCGACAACAACGTAACAAAGTGCAACACCATAAAGCTAACTAAGTCATCAGTATCAGTCTGTGTAGAAACATCTCTGGCAGAAGCGCCATATGCTTTGACTTTTGAGACATCAACGTCATCCATTGCAGAGGCTTCTCTTGGTTAGTAAACTGCATGTATGTATATACAAAAGGATAACGGCTGCCGACAGCAAGACAGATAGAGTTTCCTTGTCATTTCTACATCACTGGCTTAGACCAAAGCAAAGCCTGGCGGTGATGCATATCTTTTGTGCAATTGTGGTACATGACTGACGGTAATTTCTCGAAATGTTGCTCATCCTTTTCGTCTTCTTCGTATATGTCGTCGCTGTCGTTGGTGGCGGTGGCTGCATCAGCTCCCTTCATCAGGCAAATCGAATTGCTGCCAGATACAAAAGCCCATTGTGCTGGGTGAACATAGAGATGGATAAACCTCATCTCAGTTCATCAAGGAGTGTCATGTTCGAGGAACACAATGTTCGTGTCTTTGAAAATTGATTGTGATGTGTGTAATGGATGTCCCTCACCGTCGCGTCGTGGCAGTTGTCTGCGTTGTTGCTATCAGCAAAGATGCTGCTGGGCAGAGTGCCTCACTAGGACTGATTCAATTAGCCGGAGTTGCAGCCCGATTCTTCCTCCACTAAAAGCAGTTCAAAATTCAGTCGTATACCCGACTTGGGTGCGCACATAAGTCTAACTGACACTGGACTTACTTTAATCTCCCGACACAATTCGGGTGTTGACACTGGAATTCCTTGTGTTGGTCAGGTATGTGTGCCTTTGTCAGCTTTTGCTCGAACAATGCGGAAGGACAGGGGGAAAATTCAATTATATCCCAACAGCAGTGCCAAATGATCCCGGTGATTTAGCCGAAACTCAATTTGGCCAACAACCGGAATGTGAGAGTGAGCAGTGAGTGCATGGGCTTATGAGTGATTTGTGGGTTTTTTGGGGACCATTTGGAGACGCAAGCAACAAAGTGGGATATTATGTAACGATGTTACAGGGTGTAAGTGATAATTAGAGGTGGGACCGGCGTCGTATAACCTTGTTTTGTGGTAATGTACATTTAATTAGGCGGCACAGAATGGGGCTGTAAATTGCGCAGCATTTGTGGGCAATGGCTCATTGAAAAGGTGGTCGATGAATTCGGATCGAGAGGTTAAGTAAAGTGAAGTAATAGAGCAAGCAGTTATGTTGGCATTGTGGTGGTTCAATTAAACATTTTTGTCTAAATGGGTGAAGCCGTTTCTGATAAAACAAAGTCTGTAAAAAATAGTGACTCGGGAGTAAAAGTACATCTTTGAGCCATTCATTTGAAGATCAGCCTATTTCATTCAATTTTAATTTGAATTTATTAACATGTTATGTTTTAAGTTGTACAATAAGACTTCATTGCCCATATTAATGGATCATCCAAAAATGGTTTAAATCGGTTTAAGCCTAAAAGTATCACTTTTTCGTCTCCAATATTCCGCACGTATTTACATAACAAGGGTCGCAAGTGTGGGCTGGTTTAGAAATTCACGATTTTCTGGCACCTACTGCATATATTGCATGAAGGACAATCCCTCGCATCGTCATGGGCATTCCTTGTCTGATGGCATGGATTCCTTAGCTCGCTTTGAGGGCATGTGTTTCACGAAAGCATTTCAAACCGTCAAAGCCATTAAAATAGCACAGTTATCCGCTTGAAAAACAGAGGAAAGCTTTCTTAATGGAAACTGTAGCAGCTTTGTTTTGGAATCATCTACACTTTTATCCACTCTCAAACTTAATCGCAGTCGTGAACGCGTGAAAACCACCGTCGTAGTATATGTAAGTGTTTTAATAATTCAGTTTACTTACGCCATCTCTGGAGAATAAAAATAACCCTCTGCTGGGTACCTGGCCACGTAGGAATAGAGGGTAATAAAATGGCCGACTCCCTAGCAAGAAAGGGAGCATCAGAAACTTTCATAGCTCCTGAAACATTCTGCGGAATACTGGATCACAACCTCAAAGAAGAATTTAGGGAACTAGAGAAAGAAAACGGGGCAAGAACCTGGCATAAGACTCAGGGCCAAGAAAACTCTAGGCGGGCAATTCAACCGGCAAAAGATTCCAAGTTTGCATCAAAAGATTAAAATACTTGGGTAACTATCTGAGCAAATACTGTCACTAGAGCCAGCTCTCATTCTTAGATTCTTAAAGGAAATAGCGGCCTAGAGAAAGTGAGAGATTTCTTCCGCCATGGAGCACCAAGAGTACAGGAACCTCCAAAATGATTTCCAAAGGAGTTATAATGTGAGGGGAACTCTTATAAGGGGATACACCTCTCTAAGGCGTAAGTAGAGTGTACAATAGACCAAAAGGTCGTAGTACAACAACCCCTTTCAAATAGTAATAATAATACCAATACGCCATCTTTGTCTGATCTACGATATTACTTTAACCATCATCGATGGCTTGCACTGACTAACAGAGCGATCTTTAAATCCATCACAGTCTCTCAAGTCCTTCCAAGTTAACAGCCTGTACTACAAATCGAATCCAATTTTATTCAAGTTTCAAGTCAATGCGGCTTTTACATACACATCCCTCGCACTGTCACAAAGGAGGACCGAAAACACCGCAGTAACTTGATGACGCCCTATAAAAATATGGGAACTATTGTTTCCATTTAAGCTCATTCCAGCCGTCTAGCAATAACGCATTGAGGTCTTAAACAAATTGCTCCTGGAAATTCTAAAATATATTCACGCATACTTTTCTGCGTTTCTAAAAAAACTTTATTCACATATAATTAAAGTATGTAGCTCCCTGTGGCCCTTGAACTCCCTTAGGCCACATTACTCGCATTGCATATTTAAGGATTAAGCTCTTACGACAAGAGTGCTTGAAAAATGTTTCCCAGAAATCACTGTCATTGTACTTCCTCTTTCTCTTACAAACTGTTCAGATACAATGGGGGAGGTAAAATAACAGCTGTCTACAACCCCCAAGACGTCCATTAAAAAAAAAAATCTTTTTTTCTCATCACAAAGCCCTGCAGAAAACATTGAAGAAACTTCGTCCACAGAAGACTGTGCGTATTAAATTACATGCATCAATTTCTGGAATTCCACGGCTGTTTAAACGGCTTCAACTTCAAGCCCACCACCAATTTGCGTGCATAGTTGAGGCACCCGACTGACATGGCATTGATTTATTGCTACCCCTCTTAACCAACCAACTCTCTCTCATCCTCACTCATTCAACGCGCTTCTCACCTACCCCACCCCCTATCAAGTCGAACAATAATTGATGGCTGTTTGATAGCAGCTGAAAAAGTTGTGCGTTTCTAACTAAAACCACTTCAGGAGAAGGAGTCCTTGAGTTTACTTTCTCCCCAAAAATATGTGTACCTAACGTACGTGTGCCTTCGTTGGAATTACTTTGAGCTTTTCTCAGAATTTGCAGGAATATCGTTTTCTGTTTTAACGGGGTATGGTTATGGAAATACTTTCAACTAATTAGTGAGAGGAAACAATTTAGAGGGGAGGGGTTAATCAATTTTTGTCATTTAATTTTCAACTCTTCGAGGAAGTAACTCCTGCGATCTTTCCAACTCGGTGGAGAGCTATAAGCGGCAACAAGAAAACTTCCCCCCAATTCATTTTGTTGTAATGTGCTGAAAAAACAAAGCGGAACAAAAGATCGTCGACAGCCCGGAGTGCGAAAGTTTTCTAAACGGCTGCCTCGATAATTGCTTTCTCAAATTCTGGCTAAGGCTCAAAGTGTGGGACGACGGCCTCTTAAGAGGTGTTCATCAATCTTTGGGTGTGTTAGAGTATAATTGAACACGAATGAAGGAGGCTGAATGGAAACAGGGTGGCGTGGTGTAATAGCAGTGTTCCATCCGGGTACCCTGTAGAGGGAATTCCAATTAGGAATCATCTATATAATAATTAAAGCAATCTCAGGTATATCATCAACTTTCCACTGTAATTTTGGCAAATATATAGGTTTGGCTTTGAAGGATAATAACGCGCAGGAGGGAGCGCACTTCAAGCAAACATTTGTGGGTTGCTAACCGCAGGGGCTGATGCCTCTATTTTCATCAAATCGAAAGCATATAGAGGAAAATCAAATGTAGATATGAGCTACGCAAGGTAGTCGACATGCAGTATATGGGAAGGGTTTTCTGCCAATATTTATGGACTTTTCAGAAGAGCATAGGCCTTTATATGGAGCAACATATGCCTTCTATTTCATCGCAATCGAACAACTCATTTTTATTCAGGCCAACTACAATAAATAAATAAATTAATAAATAAATAAATAGTTGGCGCAACAGGTCCTTATATAAGTACCCTACGCCGAGCCTCCCACAAACATTCGAATTGTGTGTGTTTTTATTTTTAGGACGAATGGAAGAGATCAACAATTTTATTGCGAGTCAAAACGTCTAATCGAGAAGCTCTTTCATGAAAAACTGTTCCGGGAATCAAACCTTACATCCCTTGCCATAAAGTGCACATACCAAATTATACTTTAAACTCAAAAAAAAAAAAAAAAAAAAAAAAAAAAAAAAAAAAATTGTTTTTAACGTTCTGCATTATTTTCTGATTGGGTGAACTCCAAATATGGTTGGAATTGTTTTAATGTACATTGAATATGGTTAAAAAAAAGAAGAAGAAATAGGTAATATGTATTTGCTAAAAAAAAGTTTGGTGTTGCCGTTATTGCAAATTTATTGCATTATTAAGTTTTAACAAAAAATATACATATGAACAGAGATCTGCTTGTATGTAGGTACGTATTCATTTTTGAGAAATAATCAAAAAACCGATTTATTCGAGTTTTTTTGGAAAAAAAACTTAAGAACGGAATCTTATTTAGATATTAATATTATTTTTAATATGTATTTTGATTAAATCGTTGGAGCGGTTTTTGTAAAAATTTGGCAGACAAAACTATAGGTTGCAATGTTTAGTTTGAAAAATACTATTTGTTAACTATATACCTACCTGAAAACCGATTATGAGTTATTGTTCGGAATATAAGAAACTTGGTTTTTAAAGTTTTATCGAAGTCAAAAATGGGGTTTTCGAGACATGAGCAGTTTTTAAGATAAGCGTTTTCGGTGATTCGAATTGAAAATTAAGGACGCAATAACCTTAAGAACATCAATTTTACTCTAACTTTGCATTTTGTAAAAATCGCTATTGCCGTTTTCAGGTAGGGTAAATGTGTCAACAGTGAATCAGGGTACACAGTGAATAACTTGCTCTCATAATGTCACTTTTTATTTTAAAGTGTATCTTAAAATTAGAAAAGAACACATTTTGACTTCCCCTCGCAACAGACTATCAGTCTGCGCGATCACTTTTCCGAAGGTGGTTATTCTCATGACTTTGTGTTTTCTGCATATGTAAGTATTTTTTTTTTCTGTTTTATTTTTGATCTTTTTAAAAATGTGTGTATAGTAACTTCATTTGAGTTAAATATTTGTACTTTTACTTATATAAACTTAATATTTTATATCGATTTGTTTACTTTGGTGAAATGTCTTATAAATTATATACATGTTTTTGTGAAATGAGGACAGTGTACACAGTGAATCAGTTGAATAACATACACAGTACACAGTACAAAAGTAACTTTTTGTGACAGTTTTACTGACAGGAAGTTATAAGTTTTTTTTATTTATTTTTTTATTATACTTGAAGAGCTTTTATTTTCGTTTTTCCATAAATAATAAAATGAGTTAATAAATATATATGAAAAAAACTTATG
Organism: Cheilosia urbana; assembly: GCA_946477585.1. Taxonomy (NCBI): domain Eukaryota; kingdom Metazoa; phylum Arthropoda; class Insecta; order Diptera; family Syrphidae; genus Cheilosia; species Cheilosia urbana. Next base: position 3,201,207 of record OX297854.1, on the reverse strand, counting down.
TTTTTACTAAATAAACTGATTTTAAGTCCCTGTTCCACTGTGTACCACGCATTGATTCACTGTGTACACCCATTGTACACAGTGGATCACATGGGAAGGGTAATTTCAAATATTTTTTTCACTATCTCAACACTAATAAAGCTTTAAGATTTTGTGCTTAAAATGAAGATAAAACATTGAAAAGGCTGTAAAAAAAATGTCATGGCTATACTATTATAAATGCGTGCTCCACGGCCCAAAAAGTAAAAAATGATCCACTGTTGACACCTTTACCCTAAACTAAAGAGTTGTTTAAAAATTACTTTTTTCAAAAATCAATTTTACGATAATAAAGAGAAAAACTGAGTTTGCCATTTAGTTAAAAATGACCATATTACGCTAGAATATTTTTTGGTCGCAATCGTATGGACCGTTTTCGAGATACATACGTCCAAATTTCAAAAGAACCATTATTCGAACTCTTAGCCAAAAACTGGATTTTGGTTGAAATCGTTAGAGCCCTTTTCGAACAAATCAAACTGATACGAAAATTATATATGAGAAGTACCTGCCCTTAATATTGAGGTAACCTTGCAAAAAAAAAAAAATCCGGGCAGTCGTTTAGGCTGTAGGCCTCGAGAAGAACGGAAGACGGAGAGAATTTTGCGACCCACTTTTTTGCGTTCCTCTATCATCGTAATGCACGAACACAATATCTTTCTCTTACTATAGGTACCTAAGTTAAAAATACTGTTCACCTACCCCATAAAAGTACCTCAACTACACAGACGATACATTTTGGATCAAAAATTGAAAAAAAAAATCCTTAAACTAGACCTTCTATAAACTAAATTAAGGATCATTTCCAAAATTCAAGCAGAATTTCATAAAAACAACAATATCCGACGGGAATCTCACACATTCATGACCAAAAAAGAAGCGAACTTCATAGTTTTCGCAGGAATACAATCGTGATAACTGCTGCGGCTGCGGCTAAAGTGGTAGATAAGGACTATATCTACAACTCTGTGCCAATTACCAATACACTATCTCATCTCATGAATAACTTACTTCAATAATGGGTAAAGTTTGAATAGAAAGCCTGCCCAAGGTCCAACTCTATTAATATATGACAGCACAACAAAGTCGTTACTTTTTATTCGAAATTACTTTCATATCCTTTGAGAATGTGTCTCTTCACATTTATGACGACTATCTGATTTCCACGCTTACTTTTTATAACCCCAACGATGAACACCCACAACGGCTACATTTTCAATTATAACTTCCCCACTTTCGTCTTCCTTGTTACGAGTATTGCTCTTAACTTGCGTCGCAGAGAGATCCAGCAATGCGTACACAGCAAGGACACAAAGGAAACTTGTTACACTAAAGTGTGTTCCAATTGAAGTTGTAGGTACAATGTACATCTCTTTGGGTACTCGCATCGACAAGCCAAACAACTTCGAGGCATAGAACGTATATGGATGTATGTATGTAATGTACGTTCCAATGCCTTGAAGATGTTTTTGTTGTCGCTGCTGTTGATTCAATTAAAAGTAAACGACATTTTACGAAATTACTACAGCTTCTCAGACTGCATTCACACGCACATGACGAATATGATCTTATTTCCCAAAAAAAAATTAAGGAAAACGCTTGCGGTGAAGGAAGTGTTTCGAAACTTTTTGCGTTCTTGTCGAACAGGAGCACTTTGAGTGAGCGTGTAAGGCTTGTGGCAAGTTCTTGGGGTTATTTTATGGTTCCACCTATTACCATAACAATTAAGGAAACAATTTATGGTAGTAGTTTTTGACGGCAAGCACGGGGGGTTTTTATGCCATGTAAACAGTGTTCTACTTTATGACGCAATAAATAATTATATAAGACGAGGGCGAAAAAAGAAAACTGTCGTCTTTCGCGCAGTGATGATTGTACTTGCGTGTTTGGGAAAAACTGTTATAAAGTATAGATTAGCAAAGTTGAAGTCATGTCGTGAAGGAAGTAATAAATTGTGGGATTATTTGTGTTCTCAAGAATATCAGCGAAGGACATTGCACTTAGAATTAAGGCGGTTAAAAATTACGTAACGTATATTTAAAATTTATTACTATCACATTATACGACTTGATTACTTGGGTACAGCATTAGTTCAGCAATTTTTGAAATTAGCAATTTTGGATTTTTACAATAAAAATAAAGCACATGACTTAAAAATGTCAACTATCAAAGATGACATCCAGCAATCGTCATTGACAGAAAGCACGTGCATGTTCAGCATATATGCTTTCTGCTAATTACTTAATACGAGTCTTGTAATATAACAAAGGTATATAAAAATGGACGCTGGGATAAGTATCAGTTTAGGATTAATAGACTTCAATTGCATTTGACCAATCACTATGAAAGCAAGCGCGTAAATGCTATGTGTTTTTTTCATGAAGACGTTTTTGATGCTACTCACATTGTGTGGTATGCATAAGACTTAACAAATGCTTTTACTCAAATGAAATGTCAAAATGGAAGCATTTGCTTCGTTTCATATGTATAAAAACCGATTGGAGCTAACACTAACTTTTGACATGTTCGAAAAGCTACTAACCTTTTACTCAGATCCGTATACGAATAAAACGTTGCAATTGCTACGATGACTTCCGAAGGTTGTCATGGTCCAGGGAATTTGCCGTGTATTGCTGTTGCAGTTGAAAAAGGTAGTTCTCCCAACTTTCCTTTTCCGAATTAAACTGGCGAAATGATGGAACAGACGACGATGAAGCTGTTACACTCTTTTGTAAGGCTTCCTCTAGAAATTCTTTGTTGGACTCAAAGATTTGTTCCATTCAAGTTTGTTGCCGCAACAGCAAATATTCCATTGCGGCCTTATAACGGGTGATTTTTTAAGAGGCTTAGAACTTAAAAAAAAAAAAAACACAAAAAATTCTAAAAAATGAATGAAATATTTATTTGAATCGATAGTTTGAACCTTGCAATTTAATGTTTAAAGATAATTTCATGCAAATGTTGACCGCGGCTGCGTCTCAGGTAGTCCATCCGCTGAGTTCAATTTTGGCATACTCTTTCACACATATCGGCCGGTATCTCACGAATGAATGCATGGATGTTGGCTTCCAGTGCGTCAATCGCAGCGGGCTTGTCCCTATACACATTAGCCTTGACATCTAATGGTGTCAAATCGCACGATCTAGGCGGCCAATTGACCGGCCCGAAACGTGAAATTAACTGTTCACCAAACTCGCCTCGCAATTGCGCCATTGTTTCGCGTGCTGTGTGGCATGTGGCACCGTCTTGTTGAAACCACATATCATGCAAGTCAAGAACTTCCATTTCGGGCAAAAAAAAGTTTGTTATCATCGCTCGGTAGCGTTCACCATTGACAGTAACACTGTGATTCGCATCATCTTTGAAGAAATATGGCCCAATTATGCCGCCGGCCCATAAACCGCACCAAACAGTGGCTTTTTCGGGATGCATTGGTAGCTGTTGCAATGCTTCTGGCTGATCTTCACTCCAAATGCGGCAATTTTGCTTATTTACGTACCCATTCAACCAAAAATGAGCCTCATCGCTGAACACAATTTTTCGATAAAAAAGCGGATCCTCGGCCAGCTTTCCAAGAGCCCATTCACCAAAAATTCGGCGTTGTGGTAGGTCGCCTGGCTTTAGTTCTTGCACAAGCTGTATCTTAAAAGGCTTTACGCACAAATCCTTCCGCAAAATTTTCCACTTAGTGCTGTAACAAAGGCCTAACTGCTGGGAACGGCGCCGAATCGACATTTCGCGGTCTTCTGTCACACTAGCTGATACGGCCGCAATATTTTCTTCACTACGCACAGTACGTAAACGTGTTGGTGGTTTAATGTCCAACAAAGTAAATTTGGTGCGAAATTTGGTCACAACCTTCTGAGCAGTCTATTCGGAAGATTGTGACCAAATTTCGCACCATAGACTGCTCAGAAGGTCGAGAATGCCGATCATAAAATGGAAGCAGCGCGCGATGAACATTTCGAACCGAGCACGAATTTTGATAGTAAAATTCAATAATTTGCAAGCGTTGTTCATTTGTAAGACGATCCATGGTTAAATTGCAAACCAAACTGAAGCTGTTTGACAGTGACACAAGGTACTAAACACACGTCAGCTGTCAAAACCAGTGTTGCCAAAACCAAACCAGCTAAAAAATCACCCTTTACATTGTCAGTACTTCGTCAATACTCGTTGCCAAGATTTCGTATTTCTTTTACCAGTGCAAATTAAAAGACTTGTTTAGTCTTCTATAATTATATAATTCTTTCGGGGTGAAATTCGATGACCTTATAAATCGATAACAACAGGGCCAATTTTCATGATTCTTCTTTTGTTATGTTCGCATTTCTGTATTTAAGGTTTAGGCAGTCTTAAGTGATAGGCTACTTTTGGAACCAATAGGTGGCGCTGTTGTCGATCTCCGAAACCATTCACCCGATTTAAATGAAATTTTGTGGGTGTGTATGGCTGGTTCCAGCTTGAAAGATGGAATACTTTCGGACCCAATATGTAGCGCTGTTGTCGATCTCCGAAACCATTCTACCGATTTCAATAAAATTTTGTGTATAAAGTACGTTTGGTATATGTTTGGTTTCCGCTTAAAAAAAAAAAATATACTTTTGGACCTGTTGTCAATCTCCGAAACCACTCAACCGAGAATAAACGTCATTTGGCATGGACAAAAAGTAGCCATTGTTCAACCGAGTTGCTGATGCAACACATAATGATGACAGAAATTTCGCTATTACACGATATGTTGCGATTGTTTGAGATATTTTTCAGTATACGTATGCTGGCTGATTCGACGTATCGTCTAATACTAGAGCTTAAGTGGTCTAAATTCCATTTACTATATGCAAACACAAATATTGAATTTTCTGAAATATGAGTCAAACTCATTTCCGAGAAAAAATAAATTTGTCTTTTAATTCAATGTATTGGATGTGCCATCAGTTATGGAGCCACAAACGCCAGAATGTAATCGGTTGGTCCTGGTCGGAAGGAGCGTTGCGATTTTTGTCATTATAGTCTAGAATGGTGGTGATCAATACATAAAAGGCGTTTTTCTTTTTTAGTTCAGAGCTGAGCACTGAACTGAGCTCGAGCTATATGAGCGCGCTCTGAACTGAGCGTGCTCAGATCGTTCTGATGATTTTCTGTTTTTCCTGTTTTTCTTTTCTCTCAAATATTACTGGAAGTGTGAATGTATATGTGTAATGAGCATTTTACTCAGCCTGCTCAGTCAATTAATTCTGAGCTCATAGAGCGCGCTCTGATCATGCTCTGAACGAAAAAAGAAACACAAATTCGAGCTCTGATGTATCTGAGCTAAAAAAGAAACACAAACTTTTTGTATAACAGTTCAGGTTGTGCTCTGAACTAAAAAAGAAAAACGCCTAAAGTCGCATTATTTGGTTAGACATATGACCGACAAATGAATATTTCACTAAGCTGATGCATTATCAAAATAGGAAGACTCCAATCGGATGTGGTACTTAAAGTTTCATGCAACTCCCATCGGTGATAGACCAGCCTACTGCCTACAACCATCAGACAATCAATTTTGACAAAATAAATCAATCCGATAAAAGTTAAACACTTCAGATGATGTCGAAGAGAGCTGCAAACGAAAACTACACTCGTATTCGTACCGTTCCTGTAGGGGAAATTAACTTGCTCCACAATAATGGTAACCAATACAATCCAATCAGCATAAATGTAAGGACTTTCATTGGTAATGCCTTTCGGCAGAGAGATATGAGAATTCCTGCCGGGATACAAAGTCTGGTAACTTCCTGGATGTTAATCGGTACATAATCCACTTCAAAGTTGTTCAAAATATAATGTTTATCAGCTGCAGGTCCTTTCAACATTAAAGTATATGCAAATTACTTAAGCTTCCTTCTCGCTCTCTCTCATTCGGTAGTTTACATAATATTCGGGATTTACACACTTCGGGTGTTATGCCAGTTCCATCAGAAGGAAGTGTTGAGCTTGCATGTGAGTCTTCACAAAATTAAATGGAATCCGATATGGACACTGTACAAGTGTACATACATCCGGTTTGTAGACCAAAATTGTTTCAATCAGGACGATGGACGATTGTCTAGTACTAAGGTGTAGCTGAAATCAGGTGCGCACATGTGATTTCAACCAGTCGGAGTTTTTGTTTTTACATCTCTTATGCATTTGTTGTTTGGGTATTTTTTTTTCCTTCCCGATCTCGAGTTTTATTGGAAATGGAACTCAAAACTGTTAAATCCCCAAGGGCTATGGCCGTTATCATAAATTCGGGAGTGCAATCCAGACAGCCGAATTTACACTACGGTACACGGTATCTGTACACTGTACAGTCCACACCCTGTATATATGTTGATGCCATCCGCATGGGGGAGCGGAATATGTGGACATGAAAACGTGTTATACGCTTTTGGGAAAATGCTTGCTTTCCACTTTTTTGCTTTCGCTAACACAGATGGCTCTGCGCTGGTTTGTAATTAGAAACGAAAGTCGACTAGAACTAGAATGTAATCCTTTTTCGGACTACCTACCTTCTATAGAGATTAGGCGGTGTTTTCAGCTTAACTATCGCTGGTGCTTTAATGGCTGCGAACGGACGTTATGCTGCGTTTTAGTTTTTTTTAGGAACAGTGAATTTGTGTGGGTATGTGTGTTGGGGAATTTAAAGCAGAGTTGCAAAACTTTATTAGAGAAATCGGTGATTTGTGAAATTAATTGGATTAGGCTGACGCATATGAGAGACGAGGGGAGAGAGTGGTGGTGTTTCGAGGATTAACGGAGCATGCGGCTTGTTGTGGGCCATTGTCTAATGGGGCATTAAGGGAAAGTAATTAGTGGACATTTCGTTATTATGTTGGACTATTCATTTAATTGGTTATGATGGGGTGACCTTGAGGTGTATGTTTACGTTGTAAATTGTTGGGACGATTTGTGGCGTTTATTATGTTGTGGAAAGTCCGATGGAGGTTTCCATTGAAAATCATGAGTGATAATAGGATTTTGCGAGTTAATCACATTATGGTTATCTCATAGGCGTTCGACATCAACGAGGAGGTGGTTGGATATTAGCGCTTAGGCCTTTTTTATAATTTATCGTTGAATATTCATCCTCAGTCTGATTCGATACTAAGAATCTCCCTTCAATTTGCAGTACTTATTCCTCAGATGTTTGACCATGCCGTGTGGAACAGTCTTGTTTTATACCTCATTGGAACCTTGAGAGGTGTTAACCTTTAAAAATGAGTGACTAGCAAGACTTGTTCTTCGCTGGGACTTTATTTTGCAAAGCAGATAATAGTGAGCAAAAGTAGAAATATGTCCGAAAGATGGCAGCGTATACCTACCTTGTTTCTATTACAAACTTGCAAGCGCGCAATCGACCATCATTTTTGGCAGTCTGTATGATCAATTCTGTCATATATGAGAGAGAGAGAGAGAGAGAGAGAGAGAGAGAGAGAGAGAGAGAGAGCAGGGAAATCCCCCCTGCTGTCTTAGGTAGCATAGAGTAGAGTAGGCTCGGCATCGGTGGATGTGGCAGACAAATTGAGTTGATATCACTTTTTGCATCCAACAAGGAAAGGCGTCTTCCCAAGTTCGTGTCCGCGCGGATAGTTTTTGGTACTAGGGTTTGTTCAGTGAGCTACACATTTGATAAAACAAAAATGTATTTCTCATAAAAACAATAAAGAAACGTATTTCACAATACAAACACATTTTAAAAATTCATATTTTAAATTACAAAAAAAAAAACTTCAAGTTTAGGATTTTTTTAGGGTGGGGTACTTTCGACGACGCACCTTCGACTTTCGCTATAACAGAAAGACGGTTTATTTTTAAATAAAATGTTTGATGGCGACTCAAGCCACACTGTTCTGTCAAATCGTACACGTATTATGACTGTCCTTCTGAAGCAATTGCCGTGGTAGACCAGTTGATTGACTAGAATCGCCCACTCTAGATATAAATGCAACTCGATATGCGAACAATGGTAACCCACAAGAGCACCGCCTACTGGTTAGCTTTGTCCATGCTCCACAAACCAACTGAATCAAGTTCCTATCTCATTTATCTACATCCATCTCATTAGTCATGCAAATCGAATTTGAATTCAATATTCGCCAAAACAATAGACACACCCTGCCTGTGTTTACACAGCAGCCGCAAAGTTATTTGCGACAGTATCCATCATTGCAAATGTCCCCATTAAACAAACCTCATCAGAGAAATACTCATCCATTCACAACTAATTAATGTGGCGGCATGTATACCTATGCAGTCCTTCACACATTCACCGCATTCATACGGAATGCAGTCAACTAGATCTATCTTCCAACGTGGTAAGGCGTCCACGTCCTTCAATTTGCTGGAAAAAAATGAAACCCTGCACAATATTACTCGCACACACACCACTATAAGGGATGTTTGATCTACCTTACCCTTGCAAACTGTTTACAAAATGTCTCAAGTGATTCATAAACTGCACTGCAAGTGAGCATCATCAACAAAAAGTTAGTGTAATGCTCTTGGATGACTTCCAAAATAAACAAAGCAAAACCGAGAGTATAAATGAGCTTTTGATTCGACTGTGTTTGGGGGTGGGTTACACAGAGCCAGAGAAACACCGACCACACGTTCTGCTCCTCCATCTCGAAGTCAGGTGATTACGATGCAGGAGCAGTTCACAGTTCCAAGTTTACAGTGTACACTCGTTAGCCCTCCGGTCTCGACGAAAATGCACAGAATTGCATAACATTTCGACTTTCGACCACAGGAGCTAACTCAAATTAGACACGTACGATGGGGGGTAGAACGATGCGCCCATACCTACATATATCGCAACGCAACACTTCCGCCCATTTGCAATTAATTGATGCCGATAGGATGAGCGATGTTTGTTGGTTGTTTGGGGCGGAGAGAATCATCGCATGGTTGCACCTTGGTATCCTACTTATGGATTATTTCTGCCTTGGCAGAAATCCCAAGAAATATTGTGGTTAAGGACGACAATCCTACTGCCACAAAGTTTAAATTTATTTTTTCCCCTCTTACTGGCACGTGATCAAAATAACTAACCAAGTCAATAAAAAAGTTGCTCTCGCGTTTGCTTCCTTGGAAAGCATTCCTCCTTCGTGGCTCGCTCCTTGGCACAGTCAGCTTTATTAAGGAGAATTTATTTTGACCGCTTTCCCGGAAATGTAAGCTTCGCTGATTTCTCAATTTTCCAAAGGATACATGGAAGATTTCCAAACAGTAACTACAACCGAAAACAAAGATCGTAAATCAGAAGATCCAGCAGCCGGGAACAGATTACATCCCATCCGGGTCACTGCCCACTGCGCCACCGAATCGATGTTAATTTCGAACAAACACCAGTTAATGCGAATCAAGTCGACGAAAGATGTGGCGGACTGCAGATGTGCGATTACCATCATGTTGATGTGTTTGTTTAAATTCATGCGATCGATGGGGGATTATCTGCTTAATATTTTATTATTCGAATTGAATTATTAATGAGGGGACGAAACAAAATTTATGGAAATTCCATTGTATAACTCTGGGGATGTAGAATTTCTTTTGTGGGTGCGATAGAGTCCTTTTGGTTGGCCAACCCTAATGATGATGACCTTTAGCCAGTGTTTCATCTTTCATGTCTTCCGTTTGGAAACGAGACCAGTCGGGAAGTTATAAATAATTTATATTTTATTTGGTTCTTTCAATTTAAATACTTGAGAGGGTGTCCCGATGGAGTCATTCTGATGGTGTGCACTGGACAGAATCGAAACTGGATAGGGTGACATTATGTCTTGTGCAGCTTTGTTATTTCACGCTAGGATAAGCATTTTATTTTCTAACTTCGAAGGAGAACCTCTTGATGGTGAATGGTTATGAGGGGCCAAATGTGTACTCGTGTGTACGTTTTGCATGTGAATAGGTTCGGTAACATATGACACTTACGATTCATCGGGACGATATCATTTTGATCCACAGATGCAAATGAGGGATATATTGGCATGTGTTGGGCTTGTTGGAATGAGCTTTTGTCTTAGGCGCGTGTTCAATGAATTTGCATTTTTTTGACTCGGGGCACGATACATGGTTGCGTCCGGAAGGCTGCGGGTGTTGACTATATTTGCTTTGGAGGAGAGCTGGTTGACACGGACATAATTTCAAACGCAAACGACTTTTTTAATATTATTTTATTCGAAAATGTAAAAGTATTTTTTAATGAGGACTTTATTGTTCCATCAGTTCCATCAGTCATCTCGCCGGGAAATTTGTGCAAGGAAAACCCACCTCAAATTTCTTATGGCCGGTGTTGCCAGCCACTACAGCCTCCAGTGGTTTTAAGCAGTAAGCTTTATAGATCTAAGCAGAAAGATGTTTGTAGCCAAAAGCAAGGATGGCCTTAGTAGGATAGTCGATTTTTGTCCCGGTGTGTCGACATTTCTTACTCACTCTCTTAGGAAGCTCTGCAGTCCCTTTTGGTCCTGTGCCTCCATAAATTCGTCTATTCATTTAGCGGCGCTTTTAGTCAACTCCCTGCTTCAGTTGCACACACTAAGATGGTTGGGATTCTCTTTCACTAGTATGTATACTCAACCTAAGACAAAGTCTTCCTCTACTGGAGTATCCCTCCAAATTAGAACCGAAGAACTTTCGGACTGGAACGTCAGAGTGTAGTCTACATTCCTTAGGCCTTTTCGACGACTTGGTTATATGGTAGTTGTCGCTGTATACCTCATCATGTTCGCTGCTAAATCACCTCCTGGTGGAACCGAAAATAACTCGAAGAGCTTGGTTTTTAAAATGGCCAGAGGTATCTGCAAACCGCCTTCGCCAAGGTCCATCGTTCTGAATAACAGTAGATAAAGACTGAGATGATGAGGATCTGTTATAGTATAGGTGCAAAAAAAAAAAAAAATAGTAGCAGCCGAAGCAGCTTCCTAGTTCCTATAACCAATCGTTTTGTATGAATTCTTATTTTTGGGACGAATAGAAGGGACCTACAATTTCATGGTAGGTTAGGTAGGTATATGGGTTCACTTAGACCATCAGTTGGGTCCATTATGTCCTACAATTTCATGCCGATACCGTACGTCTGAATCGAGAAGCCGTCATATTCTCGTGGAATATGCATTTTTCTTTTCCCGTTGATTAAAACTGAGACCCATCGTTTAGAAGTGGCAACACAGTGATTTTACTTTGAAGTCGTGTTTTCTGATCGTCTGATTTACTTTTGTTCATTTTTCGTGAATATTAAGGGTATTCACATCCGATGCAACTGGTCCTGTATGATTTTGGGAATACCTGCTCTACGCTATAAAAGATTTCATTTCGTTTTATGTACAAGTACATGCTATTATATATTACTACCGAGCTGCTGTTCCTTTCAAGATCAACTCAAGAATTTAGTTATCTAAGTCGAGTAGAATGGTCTGGATAATATGTAACCTAAACGCAAGAACTAGATTGGTCGGAAACGTCACTTTTTCTATGTCAGACACATACCCGAACTGTCAACTTAGTACTCTCCTCAGTCACGAAATTTTTGACTAGATACATCGGCTACCCCTCCATAAACGTCAACTGAAACAGCTGCTCATTTAGCCGATTTAAGCCAATCAAAACCGAGATACATCTAGTCCGAAAGCTGTCAGACTTATGTACTTAACTAGATACTTGAACGTCCCCTATGCTGCGCGGTCGCGATGACATTATTTCTGTCACTATTACAGTGCTACCAAGTCGCCACAATTTGAACATAACACTATGGTGCCTTTTTTTCTTTGTTTATTGTTGTTTGATTGATTAGTGACTGAGTTGTTTAATTATGGGCTCAAAAATTATAAAAAAATTACTATAAATATTTTTTGTAAGAAAAAAGGCGGTTGTGTCTGTGGTGATGACTGCTTTATGCGGGGATATCATGTTTGGGACAATCTCAGAACTCAATTCCAACGTTAATGTCGGCCTACCTTTTACAACAATTAACATCTCATAAACTAAATCCCTTTTCGGTGAATTTCCCACAGAGAAAAGAAAAAAGATCCATGGCATTTTGCCGTAAGCAGCCACCACATTATCTAACCTTGAGAACACAAAAAGACCATCCTCCAAGATATTCACTCAGAGCCAAAGGAAGCGAGTGAAAAATATATCCACATGAATTGTGTAAAAGATTCTCATGCGCTTGGTTGCCCTAATCGATTGTCATATAATAGGTACGTTTGGAATACTCCTCCAGGCATATTTCCGAGTTGCTCTCACACACATCCTGTCGTCAGCCATACCATGAGTATCTGTATAATTTCTTTGAATTCTCATCTCCTTGGTGGCTTTGAAGTCGTTCAATTGAAACCGATAAAATCAGACACACGCGTAGCGTACCTATTTAATTCAAAATAAGAAAAAAAAAGAAAAAAAGAAAAAAAAGAATTCACAACCTACCGAATCAAAAAGTCGGAGTTTTATTGAAAAGTATTCACTTGCGCGGTCTGAATTTCTTAGTCACAGGTGTTTTTCTTTTTGAGGCAGAAAACACTGGAAGACACAAACCGTCTGCGGGAAAAGTTTAATTGGAATTTGATATGTAATAGGATTAAATATCAATTTAGAAAGTCCCAAGTACCTATTCATCGCCACAGAAACAGATGTAGACTCGTAGGTTGGCGTTGGAGGTACCTATACCCAGGAACGGTGAATTTAATCTGCTCATAGCACTGTCAAATTGAAATTGTACTTCAAGTGCTGTGACATGTGTCAGTTTGACTTGAAGGATACAAACAGAAAGATCTGAGTGATATGACACACACTTAGCTAGGTGCAAGTCCTTGACTGAGACTGTTACATTGTATTTAAGATTTCATATTTCAGTACCTTTTGCAGGAGGAAAAGACATTTTCACTTTAAAATGCGAAATCACTGAGGAAAATTGCTTTCGCTTTGTTTGCGGATGGCGGAAGGATGTGAGATTGTGTGCGGGTGTATAGAAAAAAAAAAATCCTCTTTCAGACGTGTACAGTGTATAATAGCCTTTCTCATTTTATGTGTGGATGTTGAGTGTGATGCGTGTGTGCTGTGTTTTCCGGCTTTGTTATGAAAAAAAGTTTTTTTTTCTTCTTTCATTTCCTTGAATCGGAAACAGGAAGCAAATATTTCCTTTCGTTTATCCTTTATATAGCAACTTTTCTCTTTAGATGGCGGAGGGAAAGCAACGGCATACGGAGGGCAGGGGAAATATTTATAAAAGTTTCTAATTGATTTGTTGGGTAAACAGGAAAGTCTGCATGTCCTTGCTACCGCACGATGGGTAAAGTTTTTCACAAGTTCATATTAAGTTTGGTCAATTGATAGTTTGACGAAATCAGTGATATGGGAGTGCAGATAATGACAAATCTGTAGAGGACTAAATGGGGGTGTGTCTCATTGCTCTGGGGATGAAAGGTGTCTTCGCAAAGAAAACAAAAACTCTCTGTGATAGTAAATTGCCGGTACGTGCCTTTTTGACATTCTATACGACGCGATAGCAGGGGCCCTTAGAAAGAGATAGGTATATTGAAGATTCGAACTACCAATGGGCCGAGTTTGGAAAAACGATTTTTTTTTTGGGAGGACTGTAATGGCTGTTGCCTCAATCAGGTGCACTTTATCCTCTTTTGGGGTCACTTGTTCATACTTAAGCGGCTGCTGAAACCTTCCTCTTCATTCTACAATTCCCGTTTTGAGATCCACGATGGATTGGTCTTTGAAATAAGTTCGGTCATCCTTGTCATCTTGAACTTAAGGGTTGGATTTTTGAAGATTAAGAGGATCAGTAGATATTGTCCATTCGGTCGATATGTTCGAAATATTTTTCCTTTTAGAGTTTGCGGTCATCGACTTCCATTTAGTAAATCGTAACCAGATTAGGTACAGGGATGACTTGCCGATTATTGTTAGTGGTAAGATATGTTAGCAATCTGGCAACATCGAAATTAAAAAAAAAAAAAAAAATGGGAGAAGAGGAGAACATTTTCTACGGGGGTTGCGTCTTTGTTGCGGTCGAAGACGGTTCGTTTGGCGGTTGCTTATTTTGCTTGCTGAATTTTAATAATTTTTGTTTTTTTTTTTAATATAAATTAAAACGAGTCGAGAGTTTGATTTCGGACTTCGGAGTTGAAAGGAAGGATGATGGTACATTGACTTCTCTAACAGTAAGCTATACAGAAAGATTCACTGCAATCGTGCCACAATGAAGAGCTCTCTTGTAAACCATTCTAGTACATTTTATGAGAAGACCACTGGGGTTGAATTACCGCATCCGAGAGCGAGCAATATGTCACTGAATTTTGTGAACTTTGTATGTAAAATAATAACAAAAGCGGTAATTCAAACCCCAGGGCAGATGACTTTATTTTGCAAAGCAGATAATAGTGAGCAAAAGTAGAAATATGTCCGAAAGATGGCAGCGTATACCTACCTTGTTTCTATTACAAACTTGCAAGCGCGCAATCGACCATCATTTTTGGCAGTCTGTATGATCAATTCTGTCATATATGAGAGAGAGAGAGAGAGAGAGAGAGAGAGAGAGAGAGAGAGAGAGAGCAGGGAAATCCCCCCTGCTGTCTTAGGTAGCATAGAGTAGAGTAGGCTCGGCATCGGTGGATGTGGCAGACAAATTGAGTTGATATCACTTTTTGCATCCAACAAGGAAAGGCGTCTTCCCAAGTTCGTGTCCGCGCGGATAGTTTTTGGTACTAGGGTTTGTTCAGTGAGCTACACATTTGATAAAACAAAAATGTATTTCTCATAAAAACAATAAAGAAACGGATGCGGATGGCGGAAGGATGTGAGATTGTGTGCGGGTGTATAGAAAAAAAAAAATCCTCTTTCAGACGTGTACAGTGTATAATAGCCTTTCTCATTTTATGTGTGGATGTTGAGTGTGATGCGTGTGTGCTGTGTTTTCCGGCTTTGTTATGAAAAAAAGTTTTTTTTTCTTCTTTCATTTCCTTGAATCGGAAACAGGAAGCAAATATTTCCTTTCGTTTATCCTTTATATAGCAACTTTTCTCTTTAGATGGCGGAGGGAAAGCAACGGCATACGGAGGGCAGGGGAAATATTTATAAAAGTTTCTAATTGATTTGTTGGGTAAACAGGAAAGTCTGCATGTCCTTGCTACCGCACGATGGGTAAAGTTTTTCACAAGTTCATATTAAGTTTGGTCAATTGATAGTTTGACGAAATCAGTGATATGGGAGTGCAGATAATGACAAATCTGTAGAGGACTAAATGGGGGTGTGTCTCATTGCTCTGGGGATGAAAGGTGTCTTCGCAAAGAAAACAAAAACTCTCTGTGATAGTAAATTGCCGGTACGTGCCTTTTTGACATTCTATACGACGCGATAGCAGGGGCCCTTAGAAAGAGATAGGTATATTGAAGATTCGAACTACCAATGGGCCGAGTTTGGAAAAACGATTTTTTTTTTGGGAGGACTGTAATGGCTGTTGCCTCAATCAGGTGCACTTTATCCTCTTTTGGGGTCACTTGTTCATACTTAAGCGGCTGCTGAAACCTTCCTCTTCATTCTACAATTCCCGTTTTGAGATCCACGATGGATTGGTCTTTGAAATAAGTTCGGTCATCCTTGTCATCTTGAACTTAAGGGTTGGATTTTTGAAGATTAAGAGGATCAGTAGATATTGTCCATTCGGTCGATATGTTCGAAATATTTTTCCTTTTAGAGTTTGCGGTCATCGACTTCCATTTAGTAAATCGTAACCAGATTAGGTACAGGGATGACTTGCCGATTATTGTTAGTGGTAAGATATGTTAGCAATCTGGCAACATCGAAATTAAAAAAAAAAAAAAAAATGGGAGAAGAGGAGAACATTTTCTACGGGGGTTGCGTCTTTGTTGCGGTCGAAGACGGTTCGTTTGGCGGTTGCTTATTTTGCTTGCTGAATTTTAATAATTTTTGTTTTTTTTTTTAATATAAATTAAAACGAGTCGAGAGTTTGATTTCGGACTTCGGAGTTGAAAGGAAGGATGATGGTACATTGACTTCTCTAACAGTAAGCTATACAGAAAGATTCACTGCAATCGTGCCACAATGAAGAGCTCTCTTGTAAACCATTCTAGTACATTTTATGAGAAGACCACTGGGGTTGAATTACCGCATCCGAGAGCGAGCAATATGTCACTGAATTTTGTGAACTTTGTATGTAAAATAATAACAAAAGCGGTAATTCAAACCCCAGGGCAGATGACCTTGATAGATCTGCCATAAGCATTTTCTAAACAACTTATGGGCGCTAAGCTCAAATATGTCGCACTGGTTGAACAATATCAACAACAATCATCCAGAAGTTGATGAGAATTAAAAAAAATTGCGTAATGTGGTTTAGAATAGAAGTTATCGTCGGACTCTCAATCTCACGAATTTTCACTAACTGCAATGTGGTCTGGCCCTCAGGCCTCTAACGCACCCACTTCTGAGACTACGAATGACGATATCTGTCATATCCCGGAGTAATCATGACGTCTACCAGCATGCGCACTAGTTAACCTCACTCGCCAAGTATAGCCACCATTCCTTGAATATCTACTACTTCTTAAATAAAAGTAATTGAATTAATAGAATCTTAGTTGACTATTATTTACACTAACGAGGTAGCTGCTGCGAAGTGTTGTACAACTTCAGCGACATCAAAAACTTAAACAGTGAACGAGCTATATACTTTAATGGGATTTATTTTATTTTACATGCCAAATAAAAATGAAGAAGGTTTGATTACGCAGGGATAACAAAATTCTGAATCAGGACACCAGATTCCTGGACTTCAAGAATGGATATGGTTTCGTAAAAAAACATCTCAAGAATATTCGAAGAAGATATATTTTTTTCAAAACGCAGTGGCATACAGTGGTTGGTGGGTTGGACTACCAGGCGAAGGGTCTCAGGTTCTGAGAATTACTAATTCAGCCCTTTCCGATTTGGCATAGAACTAATGGTCCCTTTGATTCAGCCCAAGCGCGGACCCTTTACGTAAGTTCTGCGTCTAATTTAAAAATAATTGGATCCTTTTTACCATACAACCTGGGCGTACCTACGGTGATCTAACACTGATCCCCAACTGTTCATCAATGGATCGAACTTTGAAATGTAGTTCCAGCTTTAGTAGTTGGATATCAATAAGATCTCAGTTAAGTTAAGCTTCTTTGACAGGCAAGTGCTGCTACGATGCATTGCAATCATTATCCAGCATAACAATTTTCAATATGGTTGTGTAGCTCAACACCAATGTAGGTATTGGAGGCAACTACTCGTATTCCAGGAATTAATTAATCCGAGCGGCTTGGATTATGCGTTCTGCCAAAAGAAGAGTTCCGCTTGTTGAAATTAACAATACTTACATTACAGCTTAAAATGCTAATTGTTTAAATTTTGCAATGCACCTTGGAGTATAGCGTAAGCTGAAATCATTTGATGTGCCTCAACTTCACTATAATCTTTTCAGCTCCTGATTGACTTTAAAATAAAGTTTGCCTAAGCCAGAACCGTACTACGTATTCAACGAACCCCATTGCGGAAACTTCACCAAATCACTGATTTCTATTCATCCATTTCTGACCTTCACCTCAATTAGGTAGTAGGTACTCTTTCAATACCGCATACAAACAAATTATTTTCCGACGACTGAACATTGCCATTTCTCCTGCTTTGCATTTTTGACAAAAGCATATATTTACCTCCACGATGAAAGTGCTCCACAATCACACAGGTATTTACAGTTTCCTTGTGGTATCCAACTTCCCAATTCCCAAATGCTGCCGCAGAGAGTATGGAACTGTTTGCCATCGCCCCGAGCGTAAAAAATGTGTTATGCTCTATGCGCACTTGTTTTTTCCCATTTTTCCTACGCTTTTCAATTAGGATAAACATTCAGCTTTCGCCTGCTCATATAGTACAAATAATACATATCTGCGGGAAGAGAATTTTTCTGCATATTCAAGCATATTCGTATTCGTATTCATCCTCGTATCCCGTATCCCCCTAGGACATGCAGGAGAACCGTATGGGAAAATATGGTTTCTTCTGTGACCATGGGAGCTGTTCTATCCGCTCACTTCCGCTAGGCCATCATAAAATGAATATAAATCTGACTATTCTAAGCGGCCATTTGTGCAAAATCCGTATGCAACTGTGTATCTTGTAAGTGTATCCTACTCTGAGATATAGAAGCAGACGTCTAAGTGCGCGCGGCGTATACACGAACACGACGAACTATATCCTATATGTAACCGACCGACTACCGGATAAATATTTGCCCCGGCAAAGGATGAGTGTGTTTTGCATGGCTGTTTGGACTTTTCGAGGCGATACATTGGGGTAGGATATATCAGCAGCAAGCCACCGCCTATCGCTGGTTGAAGGATAAGGAAAATTGTCTTGTTTGTGGCATTTGAATAAATTGTGAATTTTTCTTAAACGTCGGCGACGCACTGTGGGCAGGATTTGCATTTTTTTTTTTTTCCCCAATTTTTATGTTGAGTTTCTTCTTCTGGATTGGGAGATTTGTTTTCGCCTCCTCTGTACCACGTATGCCGTATCCTACTTCGAGACGAATGGTTTGTTGTTTGTCCTTGGGTGTGAACGGACACCTGGGGTTACGTTAAAGAATGGAAAGTTGATGATGGATTCTCTTTTTTTTTTTTTTTCATTTTTCCTAGGAGACACTTCACTGCGATGGAATAGCTACCTAGGGGATTAAAAGCGTTTCGCCATAGGAGGAGGTATAGTTGGAGAGAGGTTAGGAAAATTTGTTTGCGTGTCTGGTAAATGTTTTTAGACGGATTACTCTGCCCTGTATATGGCAGGTGCATTTTTTGAGATGTCCACCTTTGTAGGTATGTCACACAAGGATAACGGACTTAAAGAAGTTTTATGAACCTAAGCATCGAAAAAGGGATGATTTTAATTCGGGGGTTGTGCCAGCCAAATCTGCAATATGTGTCAAAATTTTCGCATTTAATTAAAATGAAATAACTGGTACGAGAAAAAACGTGTAGCCTATTAATAAAATGAGATATAAACTACGTGTTGAAGTTGAAATGTGTCAGCAACATTGGTTGGAAGCAAGCTTAAAAACAGAGCTTTCAATACTGCCGAATTTTAATTGCTTTCAATAGCCTCATAATTAGAAATCCATCAGCAGTCCACAAGCACAAGAGTATCAGTAGGTTGTAAAAGCCTGTCGTAGCTTGCTATTTAAAGTGCCTATCCTGACTAAACGTTATTTGCAAACGAACAACCTCTAATACCCGTTTGCTCATACTACTCATAGCGATTTAAGTAACACTTAAAATCTTATGTGACAGTTTATGACACAGAAAAAGTAACTCATAAGTTATTTAAGTAGAACTTAAATCGCTATGAGTGGTATCAGCAAACGGGCCTAAGTGGAGGTAACTTTAATTTTTCGTAGGTACGTAAGATCGGCTTAATCGTGAGAATTAGCACACAGCCGTATTTATTAGATTCCCCTACGACGTTGTTTAGTAAAACTCCTAAAATTGTTATTTACAAATATTTTTCCTCGCTAACTTTACTAAAGGAGGTTTGTGTCTAAAAAGGTGCGAATTTCGATAAACCATTACAAAAAACACTGAAATCTATTACCTTTGCTCTGAAACTGACATCTGCTGTGATTAACTTCCTACATAAGTAAAATCATTTTATACAATAAAAAGTCAAACTATATGGCACAATTCCGAAATGTCTTCGAAGGGACTGATCAATTTATCAAGCTGCAATCATACAGTGCGGTTCATTTGAATAGACGCACCACAGTTGCGTTTTGGATATTGCTTTTTTTTTGTCTTATGTTGATCAAAGAGAAAAAAAAAAAACATAATTCAGGAGAGAGGTACATTTATATTGAGTAAAAGAAACATAATTTTAAATTTGCGAGAGTCCCATAACGGTAGTCTTACTCTCCTTTTCCTATATCATGCAAAACTGCAAGGATTTTTTCGGTTCATTTGAATAGTAGCACCGGTTAAACTGATTAGTTAGCATCAAGTGCTTGGACAAAGAGCAGTAAAAAGTTAATGAGAAAGTGAGGCAAATTGTTTTTTTTTTTTTTACTATTTTCATTAAAATGGGCAGAAAAAAAGTGTTAAATTTGGAAGAAAGAGCTTAAGTTAAAGCTAACCTTTCGGAGAACTTTTCAAATCGCGAAATAGCCCGTAAAATTGGCAGAAGTGAACACGTTATAAGAAACTTTGCCAAGAATGGTGAATCCTATGGAAATAGTTCCAAAGGAAGGATCCAAAAAGTTATAACACCGCAAGACAAGCGAAAAATTCAAAGACTAGCATCTAATTCCGCTCAATCCACAAACAAAATCAGGGAACTAGCGGGGGTTTCTTGTAGCAAATCCACTGTGCGTCGTGTAATTGTGAGTGCTCCACACTTAAAGCTTACAAAACTACAAAAAAAACCACCGCTTAATCGAGCACACAAGCAACAGCGCCTTGAATTTGCAAGATTGCATATGACTTGGGATTTGGACGTTGAAGCGGTCTCAAGAAACTGGAGCAAAGTTGTCTTTTCGGATGAAAAGAAATTTAACTTAGATGGTCCTGATGGCTACAACTATTACTTTCATGATCTCCGGAAAGAAAATATGTTTTTAGACCGTCATCATTCAAGACAAGGAGGAGTAATGGTATGGGGTTCGATTTCGTACTATGGTGCTTTTAAATTGGTGATCGTTTCCAACAAAATGACTGGGGTTTCTTACAAAGCTCTTTTAGAAACGGCTTTTGTGGAAATAAAGGAACTTTTCGGACCTATTTCATGGATATTTCAACAGCATATATACGCGCCTATACACAATTCCCGTGTTGTTAAAGAATGGATTGCCAATCAGAACATCCAGATATTGGGCTGGCCTCCCTATTCGCCTGATCTTAATATCATTGAAAATGTTTGGGGATGGCTTGTCGGTGAAATTTACAGAGGAGGCAAGCAATATCAAGACAATCAAGAGCTGATTGCGGCGATTAAAGCTTCTTGGGCCAAGATTTCCTTGAATTATCTTCAAAGTTTGTATGACTCTTTAAAAAACAGAATTTTTGAGGTTATTTCTAACGGTGGAGGCAGTACACGCTATTAAAATGGCACAAAATTAATTAAAATAAATAAAAGAAAAAAAAATATTGCGAACAAATTTAGTGTTTTGTTGTTTTTTAACTTTTTTATGGGTGCGACTATTCAAATGAACCGAAAAAATGTAAATGAAATTTACACAAATGAATGAACAAACAAGAAATAGTTTCCTTCTCTACGCAGGCTCCAAAAGCAAATTTTCGCGTTTAACTTACGCAGCCCTAAATAAACGTTGCTTAAGTTTGAAAAATCTTTACCAATCACATTTTCCTGCGTAAGGACATAGGGTGCGTAAAGGTAAGCAAACTCTACGGCGAGTTTATAAATAAGGCTGCTAGTTTGTATGTGCATAGGTTTCATCTTAACCCAGTATATCCCCCTTGAGGCCAGCGGTAGATGCGTTCAAATACATCACATTAAATTACCACTTTTCAGCTTCGCAAAGTAAAATCCCTTCCCCTTTACAGTCAACATGACTTTCCTTAATTACCGACATAACCTTAACTCAAAAATAATCCATATATGCTAAGAGCATTTGCGCCACGCACCCTCAATTAGTTGGATGCTTCCTATTTCCCCCGAATTATTCATCTCAATTTCAATAAGTCGGTTTCTGCATAAGGAACCTTCTGAATTGGAATATTCATTTCATTGAATGCATGTCCACTTTGTGTTCTCTCTGAGAACAGCAAATCATCAGCACTTTACCATCTTCTAAGGTCATTAATTCTTAAACTGTGATTGCAGTCTTGAATTTAATTATACACCGCCTCAGGTCAAGGACTGTACTACACCACAGGTACCCGTACCACTTATGTAAGTATTTTACTTTGAAAATGTTTTTCCACTTTCGGTGCAGTCTTTGAACAATCTCTATTCCTATCCCAATTACAGCATACAAGTGGTTTCCTTAACCGCCTGGCTTCACATTGCAAAAAGCGTCTTTCATCCATTCATCGGGTTTTCGTTATTTCAGCAGCAAGTAGGTATACTTGCAGAAAAGTTGCTTTCCCCTTGTCGTCGACCTCGGTCATAGTGCAACCACAGAAGGGAAGGGAATATTGTACATACAGTATGTTAGCCGTTGTATTTATGTACGAACTGGAATCGACCAAGGGCGAATAGAAAATACTCCACTCATAAAATTTGTGAAACCAATACACATACTGCACAAGGAGCATTTACGGGAGTTCTCGACTGAAATCGTATTTTCCATGCTCGTCCACCTACGTTCGATCAATAGATCTGAATTAAACTAACGTTATTTGAAAAGGGCAGTTCTTCTTCCCCCTTCCCATCGTCATCGTGAACAAATATTTTCATTTGCCTCGTTACCTTAGTACCCCAATCATCTTCAGAAACTATTCAAAGCGTCCGTAGTTGCTTTTCGAACGTAATGTGTAGGCGAAGCTATATCAAAGGATTATGTTTTGCTGGTGCATGTCCTCGGGCACTCAGACTAATTGAAGGTAGAGTGGAACTATTTTCAGCAGGTAAGAAACAGGTATAGGTATATACACTGTTTCGCATGTGGTTTAGCATTTTCGGAGAAAATAAGTTACAGCAAGTCGGGTGTTTTTTCCACATTTTATTACAAAAACTCTCAGTGAGACTTTTTTTTCCATTCTTTAATTTAAATTTAGTTATCTATGCGCTAGGTTTTCTTTTTATATAATATATTCTTTCTTTTTAGGTTCTAGTTTTATTGTTTATAATAAATATATATTTAAAATATTTTAAATATACATTTTGTTGTATTCTCTATTTTTACAGACACATCTTTTTTTATTTTAATTATTTTTATTTCAAAATATAAACAAAGTCTTAAGAAAATAAAATGTTTACACAACAGTTTTGAGCCTTAGATTTTTGGTAATGAAAATTATAAGCTATTTGGATGGATTTACATATTATGTGAATAGGAAATACTTGTATTTGAAATGTAACAGAATGTAATGTGGTTTGTAATGAGGTTAGTGGGGAAATAAGCGGTTCGTATAGTTTTTTTGTTTTGTTTCTTCGAATGATTGAAATAAGTGAACAATTCATTTTTAGGTCTAAAAACAACTCATCTATGGGGATTTTGTTTTTAAATCTACAGATGAACACTCTGATAGCACAGCACAGGTGGTTTGCTGAGAGTTTCGACGAATTTTCAATACTTCTTGTGAGATATCGGGAGTAAAGGATGTCCACAAGGAGAGGTATTCACACCTCTTCTATGGTCACTTATTTTTGAAGGCTTGACTGTGATATATTGAGCACTCAAAGACAAACTGGAGGACCTACTTCTTGAGTAATATTCCCCAAGTCGGGTATCTACAATTGGTCCGTATACCAACCACTTGAAAACCAAATGTAGGTTCGCTTTTTGTTGGGAAAGTATTTATGTCAAACAATGCCCACTTGACATTGTCAGTAGACGAACTTTGTCTTTCTGACGTACGGGAAACCCTTGAATAATCTGTAGCTGGCAGTGGCATCTACTTCGAGTCATAACTTTCTGATGATAAGAGCTTAGAACCATATTGGTTGGTTTCTGGAAGAAAATGTTCAACTTCTTCGATCGTGCGCCTATGTTTTTATTTTTATTTTTTCTTATCGGGGTCTTCCTCTGACAATTTATGTTGAGAAACTATTTCCGGATCGTCTGTGAATTATTGCTGAGTATTCTTCAGCCATGTTGAAGGTTTTAAGTGCAGAGATTTGCTCAATTGAAACTATGATAACAAAGAACACAGAGAAATCATGAATCTAAATAATTCATCGCGAAGGCCCTTCTTCATAAACCGATTTAATGACAAACGGCAGTCAGAACTTCTTCTTTTTTTGCGCAAAATATGTACATTTGTTTAACTATTATTTTTAATCATCAGTAGCGAGGGAGGTATCCGTCGGAATGGAAAATTCTCCGATTTTATACGATTCGGGGGATTTTAACTGGGAGACATTCTTTGGAAAACTGTTGGAGAATTTTTTCGCATACGAATTTTGTAACGCATACGTTGAAGTGCGATGAAGTGCATTTTTTTGTTAAATTTTTGACAGCTATGTTCCGATATCCTCCGAAAGAAATGGTTGCGGAATTTGTTTACGATTTGGAGGGCGGTGCGCCATTGCAATTGTTTATTTTTCTTCCGAAGTCTGACACCTTGATAGCAATTTGAGCCTCCGAAGTAGTATGCGTTGCGGAGAATTCTCCGTTCCAACGGACACCTCGCTAGTGCCGAATAAATCCAAGATAGCAAAACACTATACGAACCACAAAAAATGATTTAGAAAAAAATTCAAAATTTGTTAGCTATTTATTTCGCTTAAGGTTGCACAGTCAATACTTTTAAGTTGAATTTAAATAGGCTGTCAAAATATGTTTACATGAATTTTTATTGTCTGTCAGTTAGATAAAAAAAATATATATATATATATAAAAAAAAAGATACAATGAAAAGTAAGTACAAATAAAGATAAAATACATTTCAAGCGAACTGCTATCCTTCCAATTTTTGTTGACGGATTTTTACTTCTTCGTAATGCCGATTTTTCAATTCTCCTAACAAGCTGACGGCTTTCCAGCGACTGTGGTATATGAATATTTCTTCAAATTTAGCTGAAAGTTCCGTAACAAAAACATGCCAGTTAAAAAGTTTGTTAGGTCCTTTTAAAATTGAAAAATCGGCCCGTCAGTTTTGCTTCGACATAACTACATATTAAAAACAATATAGAAATATAAAATAAGCTGATTAAGTTAACTATGCAATTAAGAAATAAATTGTAAATATATTCAGTCACTTTAGAGATAACAAAAAATAAAAATAGTAATAACTTTTTATTTAGTGTTTGTTTCTTCATCATTTTTAATATATAACTAGTTTTCATTATTTTGTTTTTATACACATACAATCTTCTTCATATAATTACATATATGTAAATTATATACATATATATATAAAAGCTCATAACTAACTCTTACCTACGTTTAAATTTCATTTTTATATAATACACATCTTTTGTCTAAAAAAATACATTGCAAATAAAAGTTGGGCATAGACATATAAAATATTATAGAGAACATAAAAACAATTTAAATGCAATACTCACATAAATCCTCTGTAAAAATAGTATAGACGTACTCTCCCAAACAAGAGTACACACCACTCATGTAAAAAAATGAAGAAAACCTTGATTTTCAATATTTAACACTGATTTTACTGACTAAATGATTTCTTTTTATAAAATTAAAAAACAAATTAATATTAAATTGCAAAGTAATCATTACAGTTAACATAAAAAAAAAAAAAAATTAAAGTCACTTATAACAAATTACTTATTATGGGTTATGCGAATAGGAATTCGGTATCATGTATTCCCATTGGTGAGTTTTTTCGCTTTTGATTGTGAGTCCTTTGGTTTGTTAACGGCTGGTAGTTCTTCGTCTTCTTGCTGTTGCTGCTGCTGTTGTTGTTGTTTTTCTATGTGATTATCGGAGAATAGGTCATTTAGATTGTCCTCGTCGGATTTCGTCTCCTTGTCTACTGGTAGGAGTTGTAATACCTCTTTGGCTCGACTATCCCACAGCTTTTTGTTGGCTTTTACCTGACGGAAGTGAGATTTTTGTTGTTTTGGGATGTTATTAATAGGAAAATTGAGTTTTTACGTTTAATAAAAAAACTAATATAAGAAAGCAAAGCACCGTGACTAAGAGAGAACAAAAAGGCTATACACATACGCTGAGGCGTATACGTAACTTTTTCATTATAACTATTAAGTGGAATATGGGATAGTAGTGATTTAAAATAGAAGGTAAAGCTTATGAAAGTCATGGAGAAAAAGCATTATGTATATTAAAATAAGAAAGGCATATAAGTTGATACTAGAGAACCTAATACCATACAAAACAACTCCACCAACGAGTATACAAATTAAAAGCACTACCCACGACCAGAGGTATATTTAACCTATTGCTATATACAATCAATCTCTAGATCTGAAAACCTACAACAGAAATTCATAATTAACGGAGATAATCACCCCTGTCGAGGTGTCCGTTCGGAACGGAATATTCTCCGATTTATACGAATTCGGAGAAATTCCATTCGAGGCATCCGCTCCGGTACAACTTTCGGAAAAAAAATTCTCCGATGCCATATAGCGCACCTTGTCGCATTTATTTATTTTATTATATTTATATTTAATTTTTTTTTATATTCATACGACAACTAATTGCTGCGGAATATTTTAAATGTTAAATGAGTGCGTTTATATGCTTCATTTATTTTGTTCGGAAAGGGATACTTCGAAAGCAAGTTGAGCTCCGATCAGATTTGACTTTCGTATGGGATTTTTTTTTCCGAACGGATACCTCGATAGGGGTGAATGTCTTCTTCAAGGGAAGGGAACAAGACCTTAAGACGGTCATCCACCATATAAACACATTTTTCAAGCCAAAAACAAAAGTTAAGTACATAACTTTGAAAAGATTTGGGTCAATTTGTCGCCTCTGTCTAGTGTAGTTTTTAGCTGACACTTTAATCAATCAATCCGATGACTGATTAAGTCACGTCCAGTTGTTGTTGGCGCTAAAAGGTTCACAAATAAATCTAGATCTTGTTTCTTTCAAATGTTTAGTTTATGTGAACTCATTGTTTTGAACGAAGGGACCTGATATTTTTATGGCGTACGTCACACGCAGCAGAAGAAAAGCGAAAGAAAGCACACTAGCAAAACATAGACACAAAAATGTCACCGAGTGGTTAGAACTGAAAGCAATAATGATCGTCCTCCGCAGAACATGAGCTCAAAACAGAAAACGAGCTAGTAAGGCTTCATTATACTTCATAAGGCCTAGACGTCTTAAGCTTAAGGAAGATCTATTATACATCGCAAGGGTTGGGCTTTAAGCAATAGAAGGCGTAGACTTTTCCACGGTCTGAAGAACAGTACTACGCTGATTTTAAACAAAAGTGGACGCAGCGAGGATTGAAAGACATTATTGCGCAGTGTTTAGATCACGGAAGTGTTCCGGTCTGCATAACAAAAATTCCAATAGAAAGTACACGGATTGGTTGCAGGATGCTAAATATTTGCCACACTGTTCCATGCAGGATTTATTGCAAGAAAGTGTTCGTAAATTATTGTGCCATCGATACGTAGGGAAGCCAGACCAAAGGGCAGATGCATAAGACGTTTGAACGTAACTCGCCGGCTTTTTTAGGGAACTCGATAGGATTTATCGATGAAGTTGGAGCAGTATAGATCAGATCCAGTTAACCAATCTTACTTTAGGCGATCTGCTGTTTGAACAAGCACCGTTGTAATGCACAGGAATTCAGCTCAACTATGGCTCACGCTGTGTGACATAATAATCACTGAGTCCGAGGCATACGAGAGCACTTCCTAACGAGATCTGTTTTGGTTCAATAACCTCAAAGCTACATCCACTCCTGAACTATAATTTTTTCCAAGCCTGACATAAACATTGATGGACTTTGCTTCAAACTGGATTCCCTTTGTCAACATAAAACGCCATCACTGGTAACACAGATAAATCTTGAAAACGCCAACAGCACATAATTACAAAAACAAAATGAAAATCTGCAAATAAAACAAAAGTGAAACACCATGCACCGAAGCCACATACCTTAAATGTATTATCCTGCACCCAAGCGTCTGGCTTACCATAATCCGGCGGATTCGAATACGGGTCATAGCCCAGTACTGATAACATTGGCGCGACATCGGCCATATCGCGTACCACATCCTCGGGTATTTGTCCCACCCACTTGGACAGAGCCTCTAAATTGACAGGCTTGATCACTTGGTCTGAGGATCTTTCCACTCTGAAAGCAAACACAAACAAAGTTAAAAGTTAAAAGACGAATTTAAAAATGATAACAGAAAACTATTAGTCTCTGTTCTTCAACGCAGTTTTATTGCATTACAGTGAGATTAATGAGAGCACTGCACAAGCACGAGTCCAACTGTTTCAACGATGATTTATTACGCATCCTTGCGCTAGCCATAAATATTCAAGAAAACATGAAACGAGAAGCAACTCACTTTGACAGTGGCACCCCATTTGGTTTGTTTATGAATTCCTCATGATGCAGCACTGAGTCATTCCATGGCACTTCCAGGAAATTCAAAATCTTCCTCATCCATATCTCGGGATGTAGCACCAGTTGTTCGTAATAGACCTGCAATTAATTATAAAAAATCGTGCTCGTGAGTCAACAGAATTTAAACAGATTTTATATCTTTTTTTTTAAATTGTACTAAGATACATTTTACATTCAACACACACACGAGACAGACAAACAGACATGCGAAAGAAAAATAATTCTCCATTAAAAAGGAGTTAGGAGTAAGGATTAATCTACATGATGAATTGCCGGCAGGATACTTCATAAGAGAGAAAAGACAAAAAAAAAAAACACTGTCTCTGCCTCTTAACAGTAATACAGACGGGTTTTTGTTCGTTTTCGCAAGTTCTGCCTGGAGCTATTATCCCTTAAAGAGGATTCTTATTTTGTTATTTATTTCTGCCTTCCAGAAGGTGTAGAAATACCATAAGCGTTAAGAAGCAATGCAAAATAAAGGCAGACAAAAATTATGTTTAATCGTCAGAGAAAATTTAAAGGATCTATGGATTCATAACTGATGACCTGTTTTGGGGAATTTTACACGACATTCATTTATTTTCACGGTCATGGATTTTGATCCCAAATGATTGTGGAAAGGAAATCCACAATCGGTTCAAATTGTGATCTTACAAATCGATGGAACGAATAACGTGGATACCATAATTGGTTTCTTTCGAAGGAGATGTCCCATCATGGCGACAAACTCTCGTCGTATTCCTTTATCACTTAATACGTGAACATCCGAAGCTTCCGTACACTTTTTTTGTATTTATTATGAAATGAGTAGAATGAAACTGATATCAGTCGAAAGGTACTGTGCCAAAGATGTGCATTGTCCACAAACAAAAAAATCGTGGGTATATGTCGCCATTAAGGCTCAAAGAATTCTCCATACAAAAAATGGAGAAAAAGTCTAAAAATCTCCATACGAAGTTGTGGTGGTTTTTCCTAGGAAAAAACGCCCAAATATTTTGGCGCAAAAGTCGCGAAATTTGTCTTTTTTCCATAAGTGTTTTAAGCATTTTCTTACATTAAAGGAAAATAAAAAAAGCAAAAGAAAATATTCGGAAAAAACACAAGAGAAGTTTTTTTTTTTTCAAATTAAAAAGAAGATGCAGGGCGGCAAAGCAACCGCGCGATGACACGCAGCCTGCCGTAACGCGTGCAGCCACCTGATACGACGTACCCCGCCCCCCCCCCCCTCATTCTTAGTTTTATTTCAGAAGAACTGTAGCTAAATAAGTCCACAACAAGTTTTAGGCCTAATTAAATAGTTGGCGCAACAGATCCGGAGAGACCCTAACCCTAGCTTTTCACAACCATTCGTTTTGTGTGAGTTTCTCATTTTTGGAACGAATGGAAGGGATCTACAATTTTATGCCGACTCCAAACGGCTAATTGAGAAGCTCTTTCAAGACATTTATACTCTCGGATGTTTGTCAGACGTTCGCGAGAGGTAGCGCAGCGGAAAAAAGCCCCAAGTCGGAATTGGGTTTTTGCGGGATTCGAACCTGGGACCCCCGCATAGCAGTCCAACACACTAACCACTAAGCTACTGCGACTAATTTAGGCCTAATTCCCATAACAAATTCTGGAAATTAAACCAGAAATAAACAGCTTTTTTGGTCTTATTTCCAAATCAAATTTGAAAATTATGCCAAAAGAATAAACTTTTTCTGGCGTTATTTCCATTTTATTTTTGGCAATTTTTCCAAAAACATGGCCTAATTTCCCGGCATTCTGTCGAATTTTCATTTTTAGTCAACATTGGGACAACGATTTAATTTTCCAACTGAAATAACAAATTTAAAAAAAAATTTAAAATTGCACACCCAACTCGTATTTCAGTACACTTTAAAACTTACTACCTAAAAATAACCTAAAAAATATTTTTTCGCATAACCAAAGTCAATTGTCTACGTTCTGTACATTACCCTGCCATCTCTGCCAATCCAACGGTATCTTGACAATTAAACATCTTACCTCAGACTGTACCAAAACAAACGATCTGTGTAAAGCACTCTTCAATAAAAAACTAATTGACCTTCTGTCAACCCCTTCTATTATAAACATCACAAATGTATATGAAATTCTAACAAAAGTCAAAATTGAATCTGCCATATAACAAAATTCTCTATAAATGTGTGTGAGGGGCTGTCGGGGTTTTTTCGGTCTACGAAACATGGCCCAAGTTCCCCCGACGACCCCACTATCTATCATCTTTATTTTTACACCTACTTTTACACAATATAAGCCGAAAGCCCTGGTAGCTAGTGCTTGTAAACTGTATTATTATATAAATTTATTTATATTGTAATAAATAATAATAATAATAATAATAGTTATTTGTTGGATTAATTTTCTTTTTTATAAACTAAGTTAGGGACTCAGAATGAGAAATCGTCGAGAAGAACAAAGGGCAAAGAAACATTGGGAAAGACAGAGGCTTTGTCCCAAATGTACCGTGTTGGCAACTGTAGCTCAGAGCAGCACCTGAACTGTTATACAAAAAGTTCATGTTTCTTTTTTAGCTCAGACACATCAGAGCTCGAATTGTGTTTCTTTTTTCGTTCAGAACATGATAATTGATAAGATCGCGCTCTATGAGCTCAGAATAAATTGACTGAGCAGGCTACGTAAAAACACACATACACACTTCCAGTCACATTTGACAGAAAAAAAAAAAAAAAAACTGGGCACTCATTCCGTAACTCTGAGAACGATAATCGTTTGCGCGATAGTAGTCAACGATCTCGTCATCAATTTGCTTTCCGTAACTCTATCACTATCTTCTCGTCTATCGTTTTTTGTATACAACGAGAGAGAACATTGAGAGCACTGAGTTTCTTTCAGAGACTTTCAACCTATAGTGAAAATTCCAATCAGATGTCCATTAAAATGTCATAAATGACTTTTTTTTCAATCATTTTGTGTTTGATGCCGGCAAATTTGAAATTTGAAAAGTGTATTAAATTCATTATTAAAATTCACAAATAATACCGAAGAAATGTATTTCAACAATGCATATGACAATTTTAATTGCTTTCATGAATGACCATCCGGTCTTGGCCATGGCCAAGGGTAATAAGCCAAACAGCTACCAAGGAAAATATAACATCAATAAAATAATTAAAGTTAAAGCGACTTTTTAATTTCATCCCTCATTTTTGAAGCCAACTGTCTCATCCGGTTATTCCCACTTAGAGCTTGCGAGTCGTTTAAAATAGCACTTGCCAAATCTTCGTATTGTTCGATTGCTGTTATGGAGGGCAGAACAAACATTTACAAAAATCGCAATTTTTCTGGGTTCGTAGCTATACTTTTTATTTTTTCAAGTAGAACTCAACATCGACCTAAGGATTATGACAACATGTAATTATTTAATGCCATATGAAATGATTTACGTTTTGTACCTTTGGAAACAGTAAACACCAATACACCTTTCTACAATATTTCTTGCTTTTACATGAGCTTCATACAAAATAAGTTTAAAATAAAGGTATTTTTATATTTGGTAGTATGTATTTGAAAAATATCTAAAGTCAATTATTCTTCTTGAAATTCGATAAAAAATCTTAAGCTGATTGCAAAACACACAAATCAATGCAAAACGACACCTCATTAGGTATCGCTCAAATTGTATCGTCTGGACGATAGCGTTTCGACGATTATTGACTTACGTGAAGCAAATGTTCAACCGTCAAAACGATATCTTCTGGACGATAAACGATTATTAAAGTTACGTGAAGCAAAGCTATCGTCGAAACGCTATCGTCTGGCGATAATCGACATACGGAATGAGTGCCCAGAAAAAAAAACATCAGAACAATCTGAACACGCCCGGTTTAGCAGCTCTGAGCTAAAAAAAGAAAAACGCCTTTATTATGTAAAACCATTTTCAAAAGGGATTTTTTTTTTTTGATATCTAGATGTCGCTTTTTCGCTTATAAAAAAAAAAAACACCACAATTATCGAAAATTGTGGTACGTTTTTTAGTATTACATCCTTATAAAAGGTAAGGTCAATTTTCAACCACAAGCGAAACCAGTCGCTGTAAATGCGGTACCCTCGACCACTCATGTTGTCATATACGAGTACTGCATGGCAGATTTTGGGCAATGACGCACTTAATTAATTTGGGTACATTTTGCCGATGGCGCGAGTGAAGTGATTTAATTTGTACTAACGTCATGTGGCGACATGACATACATTCAAAATACCCCTGCAGCAGAACAGATATGACTGTGACTGTTTTTGACACAACCTTTGAAATTGGGCCTAGCAAAGCGAGGTATTGAAATGACTAGCCATTTGGAGTTGTAATGCGGCAAATTATCGCAACAACTCCTCCAACTCCTCTACAAAGGGACCGAATATACATATATTCATAGCAAGGACTAAGGATATACCGTCAAGCGATATACAGCACACGAGCTGAATACTGTGATTATAAACCTGCCAACTGAGCATTTAAAAAGCAGACAAATTGCATTAATTTTCTTAAACAACTAGGAACAACCAACTCGCAATTTTTTTGTAGCAAATCGTCAAAACTTATAAAATGACAATCGCGCAAATGTCCCTTCTCTTGACACCTCATTTTTCAAGGTTAGTTGAGGAACTTTCATAACTAATGAGCGCGATATTTTAAACATCCATTCCATCCATTCCACTCTCAATACATCACATTTTCCTATATGAAGCCGTGGAAATATGAATACTTCACACCGGTTCCAAAAAGTCACCATGCCATGCATGTACGGAATGTAATTGATGTTGGTTGATTCTTAAAATGAAATCAGCAATTTTTCGCTTTTTTTGTTTGTTGTCAAATTTAATGGCCACCAATCTCACATCCGCTGTACCATTGTAGTGGAATGCTTAAGCCAGTTAATGGATGGATGTATCCCCTTTCCGTGTAGTGAAAAACTCGTTTGGGGTGCTCCATTTTTTTTTATGTGTATAATTAATTAAACGGAAAATTTGTGAATTACTATCAAATTAATCGTCCGGGAATTGCGATGATAATTAAATTTTATCTTCTGAATGGCAGGCGTGAGAAATGGTGAATCTGTTGATGTGGGTAGGGACGACAGGCTTGGTGTTTTAGGGCGGTAATAAAAATTGATATATCAATTAAGAATTGTTTTTAATGCCCTTTTTGATGAATGAAAAATCGTTAAAATTTATTAACGAATTTGAGTAATTAATGAGATTATTATTAAATATTTAATGTAGCGGTATGGATATGAGCACGAGCACGAGTAATTAAGTGGTGGTATAAAAGATGTGAGCTTTTCAATGAATATCGTTCGGATTATGGACATAAGATAATTTTATTAGGCGCTAAAGTGGAATAGTTTATAAAATAAATATTAATTGTCGTTTTGCGGAACACGTTTAGGAGAAGTAAAATTGAATAAAACATGTGTAGTGTAGATCTCCTTTGTCACTATAATAAAACAGTCTATATGAAAAATTTGTGGTCGCCGTTTAAAGTTTCGCTATATTTATGTCCTGTCTTAACGAAACCCGAAGAGATAGCAAATAGGCCAGCCTATATAAATTAACCCCATCTTTTATCCGGAAGGGTTGACTGTATACAGGTTGGCCAAAAATAATACACCCGGCGCGCAATAAAAAATTGGAAACAATTTTCTAACGGGATAAACAAGGATGTCAATTAAAATGAAGTCTTCGCTATTTGCTACAATACTACTGCGTTTCATAGACGAAACCACGTGGTTTGTCTGGATTCCAACAAATTTCGGACACATCCAGCCATTCAAATCTTGTTTGTGCTGGCAAAACACGAAAGGCAGTCGACGGATGAAATTTTGACACAAAGTTGTATTTAAAATACTCGTGTGTTTTTGAAAATTGACCGCTAACAAAAAAAAAAAAAGGAAATATTGAAAATTGAAAAAACTTTAAAATTTTAAACATTGATAAACATTGATGTACATCGACCGAATAAAGTACTTTGCAATATATGGACTGGGTTAAAAAGGGGCGTGGTACATCCCATACAACAAAGTTCTTTAAAACAATATTAAGATTTATGTATGACCCTGAAATTTGGAAAACTGGGACGCAAATTGCTTTTTGGGGGCAGTGTTGCCAGTGTTTTTTCCTAAAAAAATTATAGAAATTTTGTCCATGATCGCCAAACACAATTTCGAGCTACCCATATATCTATGCTTTTATCCCACGAAACGTGGTTATTTTTCCCTTTTCACCGTACTCAAATTCCCTTTTAAAAACCCACGATACTTTTTTGCCTCAAATCCACTTTTTAAAAGTAAAATTTGTATTACACGGAAAAAAACCACGGTTAATTAACCTTTAGTATAAAAATCACAGTTTGTAACATTACTACATTTATTTTTTGGTACTAGAAAATTTTGATAAAAGACGATCTATATGAGCTATTTTTTATGAACATTCAGTGTGTAAAATGCATTGTGAAATGTAGGAGTTTTGATGAAATTTCAGCAAAAAATTATAGTTTGAATGTTTTTTGTTAGAATCATGAAATTTGAAATATGCTTTTTCTTTTTTTTCCCACGAAAAGCTTTTCGGACTTCAAAATTTTATTCCTTCACAAAACTAGAAAAATAAATATTTTCGAACAAACCCGCACTTTTGAAACTTGGCAGCACTCTTACATCGAAGAGTCCTTCAACTGGCACAAAGTAATTAAAAAACTAATTTTTGCAGGCCTTTTGATTTGACACAAGACACAAAAGCCAATTGCGGATGATAGAAGTCAAACAAAATTTGCAGCGCGCATAAGTGAGATAAGTGTGAAAAATAGCAAAATTTTGAACGATTTTTGGGCTTCTTTCTGGGCAAAGATTTTGGGCTACATTTTTTTAAGGTTTGGGCGCTTAAAGCAAACCAAATTCTAGCAATCCTGGTTGTAGGTAGTAAGCAGCAGTTTTCTAAACATTTTTTGTTTTCTACCAATTTTCCAAGCTGTACATAACACGATATACAATTCGTAAGTTATTGTGTTTCTAAATTTTAAAGGAGGCCATTATTGGAAGACCAATCAGTAGTTTTTGTGAACAATGAACCGATTCCAATATTTAAATAGTTGCATTAAGATGCAGAACATTTACCGCCTCTATGCATTTGCATGCACAATACAATAGTTCGCAGTTTGTTCTCCCGCAAGGGTATTGGCGAATCGCCGGCGATAGTTCCATCCTTTGACGTTAATCGTTTTCGTTCATAAATCGTATTAAAGAACAAACCAATTTCACTGAAATGATAAACGTCTAAAGAAAAGATTTTCCTGAAATCCTTGGTCAATATACCAATACCAACTATTTAAACATGTAATTTCGAAGTAAGTTTGACGCTTATGAAAAGACGTTTTATGCGGAAAATCGACGTTGGGAAAAAAATCGTTAATTTGTTGCATATTTCATACTAGCTGTGCCCGCAACTTCGTACGCGGCGTAAGGCTGTGTACTTTCCAATTAAAGAGATTTGACCGTTTTCTCAACAGCATATTTGTTTAAAATCTAGCTAAAACAAAGCGGTGAACATTGTCAATGTGAAACAATGAATCAAACAAATCTATTTACCTAAAACACCAATTAAGAAAATTAAATTCAACAGCGTAAGTCCTAAAGTTCCACTTCCTTACTGTAGGCATCAACGTAGGTAATATCAAAACAACCACTAAAACAAAAGCCTGAACGGAAATTTGTATCTACACCAACAATAAGTAAATCAAACAACATAATTCACCTATATCGTCTTTACTTCTTGAATTCTTCAATTCTTTACTGTAGTCTGTAGGTATCAACGTAGGTATATAACAGCCATTAAAACAAAAACCATGAACTCAGTTTCTATATACACCACCTCCAACAAAAATTCACCACCACACCACACGTCATCAGCCATCTGCGCATTTCCTCCGATCCGAAACACATTGTCGCTGCTTTTTGTTGTTGTTTTTTTTTTCATATGAACGTGGTTGTGCGATGTGCGCCACCAAACCACCCCCAAGCAGAACAACGATCAAGAACCGCGGCTGCTGATAATATTCGATTTCAGAAAATAAATTTATTTTTTTAATGTTAGATTTTAGGTTGTAGCTCAGCTTCTAGAGGACATAGAAAGCTGATTGTTGGCTTGAAATATCTATAAAAGTGTTGGCTCTCCTAAGTATTTTGTTTTGTTTGCATTGATAAAGAATTATTTGAGTAATGGCGAGTTAAAGGCTGTAAAGTCGGAAAAAAAACACATTTTGGTCAAAAACGCTCCAAAAAATAGGAATGGCAATGAAAGGAATAGCCTATATGTTGCACAGAATCTTAAGAAACATTTCAAAAAAAGTTTCATCGAAATCTGTGCAGTAGTTCTCACGCCATTAGGTAGCAGAAAAATTGCCAACAGTTTTATTATAAGTATAGATAAAAAGGTTTTGAATTAAGGCCGTAATCGGTACGACAAACGAAATATAATGATTGGGACGTAATGTGGATAAAAGGTGGAAAAAGGTTCTACCTTGCCCATTTGAATGCGTTTGCTAACCCCTCCACTTTTCGTCTTGATAGTTTAAGAGTTGCTTTGAATACAGATGTTCCAGTGACATATGAAGCAACAAAATTAGATGGTCACACGTTTTTTAAATTTCCACGTGTCTTTCGGATTATAAATCTTGAGTATATATACCTACTCATTTCTAACGCAAAAGTGAGACAACAGTTGAAGAAGTCAACGTTCATATGTAAAGGAGCCGTATCCCATTGCCTTTTCTTTGTTCTTATGCTTTTTCATGCGACCCAATTATGACATCTCTCAAACGACTGTTCCCCGTACACTACCTTCCCCAAGCCACTTCTGCAAACTATCTTAAAATTAGGCTATACTAATGGCCAACTGTCCCTAGGTACATTATCCTTAATTGCCGATAGTAGTAGAGCTCACCTGCGGTATATAAGGAGCTATCACACAGCCCAACTACTTTCAATCAATCAACTGCAAAATTTATGTATTTGCACCCACATGACTATTCTATTCGTGTCAACACCATACCTTACATTTCCAACAAAACAAACACGCAATCCCATTGCACACATAACACACCAATCATTTTGTACACTTACCATCATGCAACGCTCCTTGCCGATCTCCTTACACTGACCATGCATAACCTCGATGGCGTGATTCCATTTGGTCATGCACTGGCGGTAATTCGTCAAATCGAATCCAGTTATCGTGACTTTCCTTGAGATTATCGAATGTACCGTCGCCCGACCGTCACGAACCATGAATAGGAATTTTGCCTGCAAACAAATTAACAAGACATCGTCATTGTTGACCCAGTTACTCTCTCTCCTGTTTGGATTTAACTTACGTTGGGAAACAGTTCTATCACATAGGTGCCCATCTTCAGGGTGAGTGGATCCTTATTGCACAACCGTGGCGCTGGCTCTCCATGCTTGGCAATAATCTCCAAGCAGAACTGTGCAATGGCACTGTTCATAACCTCCTTGGTGATGCCGGCCTCCTGTAGCCGCAAACTCTCCTTCTCCGACTTCAGCCAGTGTGATCGAAGCTGAAGGATTCGTGGAATGACGCGTGTCTCCTGGCCGCATCTAAAAACATAAACAAGAAACAAGTGTTTTATGACTAACCAAGGTGAGATGGTGAAAGTTTTTTAATTCAATAAGCCATTGAGTTTATTTTTTTTTTTGAAATTATTTTGTACGACCAAGATGGCAGCCCAATGGGTTTTGCAATGAGTTCCGCAATGGGACGCGAACTGATTCGTAATGGGGTGGGGGGAGACATAACATTACTTGCCGTTCTAAATTTTAATGCGACTCTTGATGCTGTGATCACGTACCTAGTCGAGAGGGTAGTTCTTCTCTAACGGAAGTCATTATCTATATTCTTTTTCCTCTCAGATTATTCATGTCGTCCTTCCCATTTTCAAAAGGGACCCTTGCGAGAAGTTTTCGCATTTAATGGAGTTTTTTTTCTCTTCTTTCTCCTACGCATTATGGAATTGCTATTCCAAAGTTTCTGAGCAGTTACACTCTTACGTTCAGTGATAATGAAAAGTTATGAACTGTAACCGGAGAGCTAAGGTAAGTTTAAAGTAATACATTTCAACCCTCAAATGGATTTAGGATGCCATAAGCCTACGCAGAAAAAAAGAACACTGGTGCTGTGGAGTAGCAATTTAATGAAGATGAAATGAAATAAACTCGTAACGCAAAAAATAAACTGTTTGCAACTCGGTTGATTTATGCGCTTTACTCAGAAATTGTGTGGAAATTCGACTGTAAAAAAAAATACTTAAACTGAGACAACTTGTTTAAAAATGAAAATTGTTTCCCATAGTAGTTATGCTTGTTTGGCTTGTTGTCATTAATTGGGTTTACATAAAATGCAATTAGAATACGATGAGAGGTCCATTGTTAAATGGACGAGGAAAGCGGATTTTCAAAGGGAAGTTTGTCGGGAAGCGATTTGGATTTATATCCGTGGTGAGGTCAATCATTTGCTTTGGACTTGGAACTTTTTGTTTAGAGTGTTCGCTTGTTGAGTGGGAGATTACGTGTTCAAATCCGAGCCAGTACCACGAAACATTTTTCACAAATAAAAACTTCGAATAAGTTTAAGTGAATTATAAGCGAACACAAATATCAAAAATTCTCCCCTAGCTATTAGGACGGCACTCGTGGAGAATATCCACTGCGCCACAAACTCTTTCCTATCCCTCTTTCTCTTCCTAAAAACTTGAATGCCGTGCTGTGCCCCGCATTATAAGGGTATTCATAACCCCTTGAGCGCGAGTAAAATTATAAAAAAAAAAAAAACTAGAGGCACTCCGGGAGTGCCGACAGAAGTGATAACTTGAACAATTACGTGTGTATTTTTTGAATCGTCAGGAAATATTTTATTGTGCAGGAAGTACTTTTAAATAAATGTTTTTTTTTTATTCATTATTATAGGCTTCTACTACAAAAATTATGTTACATTTTTCATTTTCATTTAAGTTATGAATTCCCCAAACAAAACAGGTAATTGAAATAATTTTGGTGACAATCAATTTGTCGCCGCCATAAATTACCATAGTAACATATTCAAATAAAAATCATAGTAGATTAGAATCTGTTTATTTTTTTGATATCTAGATGTCGCTCCTTTCGTTAGAGAGAATCATATACCCAAAGGTATGCAATGCAATTACCCCTTAATGTAAGTGTCGCATATGCAAAGACATCGATCTATCACGAACAATAAATACTTCCAATCATTGACAACTTAACCCAGCGTCATTAATCTATTCCAGTCAAATAGAAAATCATTCCCAAATTTTTACTACTCCTACTTGTTCTCGTACTCCAAAAACTTATGAAGTTTATAACTCTCTAACAAGAACTTGCGACAATTGTCTGTTTCTAGAGTCTCGACTTTTTCTATATTTCATGAACCGGTTCTTTTTCTTCTTTTTTTCGGTGTCGGTGTCGCTGTTATACATGTCGGTGTCGCGAGTTTGCAAGTTTTTGCCCATCCAAATAGTGCCCAACGCGCCTAAAGAAGTTATCACTACAAAAAAAAAAAGGCTTGTGTAACAGGGTTGCAGTTGATATTTAGACAGGAAATATACATTCCACTGATGAATTGCCCCTACCTATAAATTGGTAGATGTTTGTTATTCGAAGTGGCCACTAATATTCCCACTATCGGTACTTTTTCAATAGACCACTAATTTGACAGCTGATTCGTCTTTATTTCGGTTTGTCATTTCCACCAAGGGTAGGTTAGGTTAGGGTAGTGGGTTGGCGTGACATGTTAAACACGTACACGCCATACTTAGATCAATGTAGATCCTTTGCCATGCCCTTGGGCTTACGACCCCCGCACTATGAAATCTACGGATTGGCGAGCCATCTCGAGGCATTTAGAAATTTAAGCAGATCATTAAATAGATCTTTCGTTAAGTTCTTTTAAGGCTTCGGAAAATCATTTTCCAACGGTTTTGTTTCGGATATGGCAGAGTGGTGGGCAATGGCGTAGGAAGTGTGGGCTGTCCTCATTAGCGTGACCAGACAGCCATTGTCACAAAAAAAAAAAAAAAACTACAGCAAACATATTTTATTATTTACAACACAACAACACATTCTAAATTGACCTTAAGTTCGTGACACAATTTTTTTTTTTTTTTTTGCATTTTTCAGACTTTTAAAATGTAGGTATGAGCAATTAGAACAAAAATTCCCGACAGGAGTGAGTGCATAAACGCTAAGTAGACAATAGACATATAAAAAAAAATCATTCAAATTAGATACATTTTTCATCTGGCAGTTTTTTTTTTGACATTCCAAGATTTTTTGAAAAAAAAAAAAAAAAAAAAAACTCGTTTGAAAATTTGTGGCTGCTTTGCATACTATTGGCTATTGCTACCCATTTCGTAATATATTTAAGTCTCCTTTAGACACAGCTGACTTTTCAGCACGATTGAAACTGCGGGACAGAGTGGTTTTTGTAGCGTGCCTTTTTTTTATCATTTTTAGACATCAGACGGCTTGTACGTAAACGATATAACAGCCTGAAACATTTACCAATTCTATTTCTAGGTGTAGTTTAGTGGTCAGCTTGCTGAGAGCGCGGTTTCAGATTCGATCCGCACAAACTGTTTAATTTTTTTTTTTTTCTAAGATCGAGATTGTCTTTGTATAAGTACACTGCTTTTAGGTTTCACACCAGCCATCTTTCCATTTGTTCCTTACTTACGGTGGCGCTACAATCCGGGGTGGACCTGGGCCTCAACCAACAAGCGTCTCAAGCCAGCGCGATCTTTAGCTAGCTGTCTCCAGTTTCGCACGCTTAGTTGGTTAAGGTGCCCTTCCATTTGCGTGCGCCACCTGAGTCGCGGCCTTCCTCTACTGCGCCTTCCCTCGGGTGTGGATTCGAATATCTTCCGGGCCGGAGCATTCGTGTCCATAAGCTCTACATGACCCAGCCACCTCAGTCGTTGGACCTTCACTCTTCTAACTAGGTTGATGTCGTCGTTGAATCTTCTCCTCCATTCATCGTCAATGCAGACGGGACCAAAAATCACTCGAAGAATTTTCCTCTCGAAACAACCTAGAGCTACCTCATCCGCTTTTCATAGAGTCCATGCCTCTGCGCCATATAGCAGGACTGGGACGATTAGGGTCTTATAAAGGGTCACTTTAGTTGTTCGAGAGAGGGCTTTGCTACCATTCGTCAATTCTTTCCGCTCCAATAGAAAAAACGGCGCACACACATTTTCTTTTCTTTTTTTTTAAATTGGAAATGCTTTCGGTGTACGCCCACCACTCGGGATTTGGGTAGTCATTTTTGAAAAATAATAATTAAAAAAACTGATGTTTTCGAATTTTTAGAGAATAATTAAAGTGGGCAGTTGGGGGTCTTTAGAATATCTTGAATATAATTTTGATCAAAATCGTTTGAGCGGTTTTTGTAAAATTATGCATACAAACCTGTAACAAATATTCTAAAGTTTAGTTTGAAAAATACTGTTGCGTAACTATTTAGCTGAAAACTGAGTACATATTAGATTTTGGACAGTGTATCTAAGCATTAATTAGTTTTTAAAGTTTTTCTCAAATCGAAAATGGGGTTTTCGAAAATGAGTAATTACTAAAATTCTCGTTTTCGGTGATTCGAATTGAAAATTAAGGACGCGATGATTTTACTCTAAGCATGAATTTTGGTAAAAATCGTATTGGCAGTTTTCAGGTAAACCAAATTTTTAAAAATTGCCTTAGGATTCTTAGGAATACATTTTTGTTTGTTTGAAAATTGGATACCATTTAGAGTAAGAAAAATATCACAAGGCAAATGTGGAAAAATTAACTGACCGTTGAAATGCACAAGTAACTGGAGTATGTTTAACATTAGTACGCAAATATTTACCGGAAAAGTACATTCCTAGTTTCAATGGTAATTAAAAAGGAAATGAAGTGCTTCAAGACGTGTCGTAACTCCTGTAGCTACATTCGCACGAGGTTCGGATCCAACACAATCATGTTCACCATCAGACTTTTCTGTGACACAAACACAAAAAACATGCACTCTTCAGGCAGACAAGTTGTAGCAATCAAAAAAATTGGTGCGACTGTATCCAACAGTCCCGAAATATTTGTATGTGTAAACACCGTGCGTGCGGTATGTGTGTGATGATACACGTCATTGTCATTGAGAAAAGAGGGAATTGTAATAACCGTATTCTTGATATATTATGAAATAACAAATACCCGTTTGCATTTCCATCCCCGCAAGTTAAGTGACATCAACTGTTACACAGTAAATGAAAGTGTCATTGGAATTTCATTCGGCTTGCATTGCATATTGTAGAGGTGCTGGTCAAGGACATTTTTGTTAGTTGTTGTCCAGCTGTGATTTCTGCGTGCCTGGTAATTCACGAAATATTTGGCACCGAATTTCCTCGAGATATCCGTCACAGGGAAGAAATGTGAGACCATCATATATGAAAAACATGCTTTATTTCACATCAACAAAAAGCTGAAATTAATATGCCCCAGCTCATAAATGTATGCAATCATAAAATGTATGCAATGATAAAACACAGTGACGCATGTTCTGTCCCCGCAAGTTAAATGTGTGGAATTACTCCACAAGATTCCAAAAAATGTATGCAATGATAAAACACAGTGACGCATATCCGTGACGCATTTCCGTCCCCGCAAGTTAAATGTGTGGAATTACTCCACCAGATTCCAATTACGCGCGCTTAGATGTTTACACATCGAAAAAAAGTAAAGCCCCGATTTCTTTCAATATCGTTTTACACATCAAATCCACCAACCACCACAGCTGTATAATGTTTTTCAACAAGAAAATGCTGACTTAAGCAAATTTACATTCTCATCATATTAAGTCGAATTTACTACCTACTCTAGATCTGTTTGTCTATGTTAGAACTACCACCGCTGAAATCACAGGCAAAAACAAAAATAACCAAAAGTACCGACAACCCCAAAATTGCTCTGCTCAACTTGGCAGCAGCGCTTCATAAGAGAAAATTCTTCTGCCATTTGGCTTTCTATATTTAGAAGGAATAGTTCCCATATGGATCGTAAATAAGAATGAAATATGCACACCCTAGGTATAGTGGTGATATACAGCACCAATGTGAACATCTGAACAAATGAAAACATATTAAAATTAATACGAATACCGTCGAAGCCAATAAATCAAAAGACCAAATGTGACCGAATGAATGTTGTCGTCTTTGGGAAACCAATTGGAGGTGTTTCCATTTTTTTTTTTTTAGTGCTGGGTTGGAAAATAATTATGAAATGGAAGTGCATAAACAATAACAGCGACTCGATTATGCTTATTTGACGAGTATTTCGAGAGCACACATGACTCGGATCTAGGTTATGAAATTAGGGCTCTGCACTCATTCGGAAGCGTGTTTGTTTGTGATATTCGACCCAATTCGTGTTGAATGTCACCGTGCAAATGTCACAAGACTGATGGCAGTGGAACTCTTTGAAGCACTTGTAGTAAATAGTAGTGTAAGGGACTTTGTAAAGGTGATGAAAGGTCGGAATGTGCTGCTCGCCTTAGACCTATCCGAGAAAAAGTTCGTATAAAACTTGCTAACAAGATGCATTTTTAAAAATGAATTCACCACTATGGGTGGTTTTTAAAATAAGTTGGTTTCATTGTCTGACGTCATTCGTCTCTCAACTGTCAGCCTGCCAAAGGACACAGGGACAAAGTCACTGTACCTACGAATAGAGCCACTATACAGACTTAACTCTTATAGCTTGTCGCAGCGTCGGTCTTGCGTCAAAACTGACGGGACAAAGTGGTTAATATTCTGTTGGCTTGTTTGAAAATGTCTGTAACAACTTACCACAGGCCGGAACTGTCTTAACTAGGAGCCCGGTATACCTAAGATGTCATGTAATGCATTTCATTTCAGACTAGCTGTTCCCGCCCGGCTTCGCCCGTGACACAACTCATTCAGTAGTCTAGACCAAGTGTAAGGACAAGCTTTATCAGTTCACTTCCCAGGGCCAGCGTGCCCCTATAAGTCTTCACTTTAAGAATTAAGTTAAATGAATTGAAAAAATGTTTATTTCCTATCTTTCAAACTACAACCAACCACATAGGTACATCCACAAAATTTCATTGAAATCAGTTGAATAGTTTCGGAGATCAACAACAGCGCCATCTATCGGGTCCAAAACTATTCTATCTTCCAAGATGCAACCAACCACACACACCTAAAAATATCATTGAAATCGGTTGAGTGGTTTATAAGATCGACAACAGCGCCACCTATTGGTTCCAAACCTACCCTATCTTCCATGTTGCAAAGCAACCCTACACAACTACAAAATTTAATGAAATCAGTTGAGTAGTTTCGGAGATCGACAACAGCGCCACCAATCGCGACAGTCAATTTCCGCCATCGCCACGGAATTTCCGTCTCGGTCGAGTCAATTTTACTCACAAGTCGCGCCTGCGCGGCCTGCGGCTATAGATGTTTCACTTCCCATAAATTCATGTAGAATTTGT
The DNA here is from genome assembly GCA_946477585.1 of Cheilosia urbana. Lineage (NCBI taxonomy): Eukaryota > Metazoa > Arthropoda > Insecta > Diptera > Syrphidae > Cheilosia > Cheilosia urbana. The sequence continues at coordinate 3,156,286 of OX297854.1, read as the reverse complement.
GACAAAAACGATCTCACTGTATATTGCGAAGAGATTATAAGGTACATGCCACGGTGTTTGTAGCCGTACTCCTTCGATACGCCTAGACCGATTTTTATGAAATTTGGTAGACATGAGAATCGGGGGTAAATTATATTTCATACCGATAGGTGGTTAGAGTTTCCTAGCCCACAACATTTTTGCTTTTTATTTTTGACGAACATTTTTTTATTTTTTTTAGATTTGACATCAAAAAATATCTATAAAACTAAATTTTCACCTTCGAACCCCAACCCACCAGTTTTTAATCGCGATTTTATAGGTGGATTGTGGGGATTTCAAAAAATTAAATGTTTTTTGCGATGGAAAAAATTTGAATCAATGACAATGGGCTAATTTTGTCATATCGAATACTGGATCGCATTTAATTTTTGGATTACTATTTTATTTTATGATCCTAAACATGACCTCAACTTTTATTTTCTTTGTTTTGGGGTTTGTTTAATAACATAGATGAAGGGAATAAAAATGGGTTTTATGATGGCTTCCTTCCCTAACTTCACCTAACCTAACCTAAACTTATTTCACTCTACAAAAAAAAAAAAAAAAATCAAATCTGGACTCGGAGTTGCATCCTTTAATAATCAACTGTTTTTCTGCGATTTGATAATTTTATTTAGGACTAGCTGAGCCCGCAACTTCGTACGCGTCTTGGGACTGTGTAGTTTCCAATAAAAGAGATTTGACCGTTTTCTCAACGGCATATTTGTTTAAAATCAACAATCTAGCTAAAAAAAAAAAGCGGTGAAAATTGTCGACATTGAAACAATAAATCAAACAAATCTATTTACCTCCTAAAACACCAATTTAAGAAAATTAAATTCAACAGCGTAAGTACTGAAGTTTCACTTCCTTACTGTAGGTACCACGTAGGTAATATCAAAACAACCACTTAAACAAAATCCTTAACGGACATTTGTATCTACACCAACAATAAATAAATCAAACAACATAAGTCATCTATATCGTGAATTTTTCAATTCTTTACTGTAAGTATCAACGTAGGTACTATAACAACCATTAAAACAAAAACCTTGAACTCAATTTCTATATACACCACCTCCACCATACGTCCCCCACCACACCACACGTCATCATCCATCTGTGCATTTCCTCAGAAACACGTTTTGGCTGTTTTTTTTTTTTTTCATATGAACTTGCTTGTGCGATGTGCGCCACCAAAAACCACCCCAAAGCAGAACAACGATCAAGAACCGCGGCGGCTGATAATATTCGATTTCAGAAAAAAAAAATTTATTTTTTTAATGTTAGATTTTAGGTTGTAGCTCAGCTTCTAGAGGACATAGAAAGCTGATTGATGGCTTGAAATATCTATAAAAGTGTTGGCTCTCCTAAGTATTTTGTTTTGTTTGCATTGATAAAGAATTATTTGAGTTATGGCGAGTTAAAGGCAAAAAAGTCGGAAAAAAAAACACATTTTGGTCAAAAAAGCTCCAAAAAATAGGCATGGCAATGAAAGAAATAGCCTATATGTTGCACAGAATCTTAAGAAACATTTGAAAAAAAGTTTCATCGAAATCTGTGCAGTAGTTTTCACGCCATTAGGTAACAGAAAAATTGCCTACAGTTTTATTATAAGTATAGATATACCAATGAATAAGTTTGAAAGATTGAAGCTAAGGCATGGCCGTAGCCTCTGATTTGAAAGGCAGGTAGGTCGGCGCTGAACGCTTATGACTGCCGAAGTCGTCTTTCCAATGTATTGCATTAGTTAGTTAGGCGTTAGTTTACCTCGAATTGGGATGTGAATTTTCGATATTGACATAAACAACAATTGCCACTTTGCCGGCAACCTCTCAGTATTCGTTTATCGTGTATTTGGTTTTTAAGCATGCTATAACTGCTTTATGGTTCCAATGTCCTCTAAACCATTATGGCGATCAGATGGCAAAAGGTATTTATGGTTTCTTAACAACTGCATTTATACTCTTGGAGCTTGTTGGATGCCATTAAATATCGACTGCACAATGTTGGCGACTTCTTAAGACATTTTAAGTTACATAGAGAGGTGGAAGTGGGGATTAATTAGAGCTAAGAGGTCCCAAGCTGTAAGGCAGAGCATATTTTAGAGCGGACACAATTAGTAGGGAGGGTTGATATTCCTCAATTTAAGCTGCAATTTAAGCTGGAAAGACCAACTTTAGACCTCTGGTGAAGGTATATATAAATGAATATAGAATCGAGGTATAGGCAGCTTGTTGTAGTGGGCCTTAAAAAGGTAGCACATATTATGACTTTGTATATCCAAATGCGAAGACTTCAAAGCTCATGTATAGGTATCTACGTAATCCGGACAGTTTGGTTGGAAGGAACGGCGAGCTCGATTGGAGGGAAGATATGGGACTTTTGCTGCGGGAATACTGTGTCTTTTTCACTCGAAATTTATCAATTATCACCGACTGCAGTCTTCAGCAGAAGTCGATGGATTTCTCTTGTGGTGATCGTGGTGTATTAAAAATACTTTCGTGATGTGAGTTGAGAGGATCTGAACTGTCAAATGAATCCTACCTGATGGTGGCGTACGAGTTGTATATCAAAGATAAAATACCTGTCCTGACAAATCGTAAACCAAGGACGCTTATTCTCGGTGAGAGAGGGTAAAGAACAATTAAATGGGAAGTTTTTTTTTTTTGCAATAAGTATATCTGAAAGACTTAAGCAAATTCTCAACTGTGCCATACAGTGTAGAGGAAGAATAGTCTTTGGTTTTCAACAGCAGCCATTTCGACTGCAGTTTGTATCAGCTGGCGCTGTGCGAAAAGAGTTGAGTGGCGCTGAACACCCGGAATTCTGGAAGCCTTCAAGCTTCGATGTAACTAAACAACTCCTTCGTATATCTACCGATGTAGAAATCTCAACGCTAGTTCAGCACCAAACGAAAAAGTTGCAAGGCAATTCAACCAGCTATTCTGTTACTTATTTAGCACCAGTCTTAAAACAGAACAGACAACTTCGAAGAGCAACACCATAAACTCGCAGTAACATCGGCGCAGATATCGAGTGAAGGATAAATCATGCCAATCGCAGTTTCTCCGGAATAGATGTCATTTAATAAGTATACTTTTCTAATATCAGAAAGGAGATATTGTACAAGGAACAATAATCATCCTGCTGCAGCATAGAAGTCGAAAGTGGATAAAACCTCTTGGGAGGGTTTGTGGGGAAGCTTCGTTCGGAGGTACCAGGATGGAGTGTGCAAGTTCATTTGCATTTACAATAATTATCTCCCCGGGAATGGTACATTCCCTAAAAAACTCAACCTCACGAAACTAACGAGTTTTCCATCTGAATTAATCGACTGATAATAGTTAAAAAAAAAAAAATTACCACTCCCTATAATTGCTTCCCCAACTATGAAATCCCACTAGCACTAAAAACAACTATGCTTCCGAAAGCTCGCAATTATATCAAGCATTACTAAGCGATCCAACAGATGCAAGAGAATTTCTAAACCGGCATACAATAAAAAAAAAAATATATATATATATCCACAGTGCCGATGCAATCGATGGATGACAGAGATCCTCAGTTTTCTTCGTCCCTTTTCAATTATTCAGAACTTTTTTCTCCCATCCTGTCCGTCTATGGCATGATGCACCTCCCTTAATTTATGAATAACTTTTCATATTGGATATCTTATCGAATCGAATTGAATCACTGGAGTGTAGCAACTCGCCCCCACACTCCTCAAAAAAAAAAAAAAAAAAACCCTCTCTGACAGTTAGTCACTCAGTCTGAGCCAGATCTATCCACCAAATGAACTTACAATATTCATGAAATAATATTCCTTTTACCCATTCCCAGCATCAACGGCGTCTTCCACCATAATAATCTTCCTTCCGGTCCATGGACCGTCGAGGACAAACACGATGTCTGAGGTCAATTCGATTAGATGTTAACAGTGCTGACGGGCGGCAACCCCAGCCAAAATCCATTGGAATGGGTCGATATAGCTGTGCTATCTTGATGCAAAAGAAACTAGAGAAGAGAAGCTATCAAGTTATCATTTTATGATGAAAATTCCCACTGAAAAGAGGGAAAAAGGACAACCTGCAGAAGCACCAGATGATGGTAACAAGAATGTCAACAACTTCTTCGTCCTTTCCGAACATCATCGCATCGATGGAAATATTTCTCCAATGAAATGGAATTCTTTTTTTTTTCTCTGAAATTCATTTAACAAATACCCAACGGGGGATGGAGTCGAAGCGAAATAGAAAATGAAGGACTCTAGAGAATGCGCCCTGTCATCGCTATTGCGAGTTCAATAATAAATTAGGTTCCCCTTTGTTGGTTTTCTTTTCGTCGTTTCTTGGAACTTTTAGTTAAATTTTTAATTTTCCAATTGCGGGGTCGTTCGTTTCATCATGGGAAATGTCGCTTATTTGTCAATCAAATTTGGCTTAGAAACTCATAGAGCGCATGGATTTCCGAGCTGCGAGCTGGGAATTCGAGAATCGCCATTAAAATTCATTGCGATGTTGATTGGTATTTGCTTTTGCCTTCAGTTGTCCGGGAAGAAAGTCGGGAATTTTTGGATTTTCAGTCTTATTTAATTTTACTCTAGGGAAACAATTAACTGTGTAAGCGGACGGTTCCACTCAGGTGCTTTGCAAGTGCTTTTAGCTTTGTCTGACTATAATTGAATTACTTTTCCATTTAAGTTCGACAAAACTAATAGGCTACATAACAGGCTTTCCAAATGTCGGTCTAATATATTTTGGGTACTCAACTTCAATTTCTGAAAAGGGGGTAGAGTGGAAGCCTAATTTAGTTCGTTTTAAGTTGTGAAAGCGCTGGAGAAAAAATAACGATATTATTTTCGGATTTGTGGGAACAAAATGAAACTGAAAACCTACAAATCTATACAGCTCTATAGGGTGCTTGCTTAGTTTATAGACAACTAAGGATAGGGGCGGCATTTGTCTGCTTTACATGGTAATGTGCCGCAATTACAAGGAACATATTAAGATTTCCAGTGATGGGGAACAACATCTTCTAAGGCAGCAGTTAAAACGATCACAGACCTTTAACATAATACCACAAGAATGTTTATATGCAACTGAATATGCGCAACTGTACGTATTACAATGTACTTACAAGAGGGTCACATATTTGCAAACAGATTTTGTACATGTCCAAATTTATACGTACTTGGAAGACTTGTTATTTTGTGTTTTAGGCCCCTAAAATAAATCATCCGAATAATTTTTTTTTCCTGAGCATTGATATTCCAAGAATTAAAAAAAAAGTTAAAAAAAAAAATGAATACCCTCACAAATGTTTACTTGATGTAAAGCGTCTTTCATTAAGGACTTTGGCAACAACTTTTTTTAAATAAAATGCAAATTACTTAAGATATCTCTCAAAAAAAAAAAGAAGAAAATTATTGGCTTGAATTACTATCAAAACATTTATGAATGGAATTCGACTTTTTTCATATGTCCACCACGGGAACGTATGCATGGTCGATACGTTGAAGGTTGAACCCAATTTTCGAAGACTCGGCCGCATATTTCAACCGTTGCGGCCGCTATTTCTCGTTCAATATTGGCTCTGAGCTCCTCTAACGTCGCCGGCTTGTTGGCATAGACCAATGATTTAATGTAGCCCCATAAAAGTCTAGAGGCGTTAAGTCACACGATCTCTGTGGCCAATCGACAGCTCCGATTCTCGAGATAACACGTTCACAGAACTGAGACATCAATGCTCTTAAAATTGCAAACACTGACTCGGAATTTCGGTAGTAAATTTTAATTATTTGTAAACGTTGTTTCTTCGCGTACCTCACCATGATGAAAGTGTTGATTTTACTAAATATTTTGACGTTGACAGTTCGGTAATCGGTTTAAGGGTGCGTTTACACTGGAAGTTTGAAGTTGTCAAGTCGCTAATGAATGAAACTTTACTTCAACGTTGACTAAAACTGGGTATTTGCTGACCGACAAAAATGATATTGATAAATATTTTTCGTCTGAGATATAGATAAGATTAAAGCTTGCTATAAAATTGTGTGCGAATAATTTGGTTTAAGCGTTCTACTGATCACCATCACACATCTTAAAAAACAAGAGCATCTTAAATGTTGGTTCTTCTTATCGATACCTCCAAGAAGAACCAACATTCGGGGAAGGTTTCTGATGCCGGCTTTATAAAATAAGTTTGGAGCTAATGACTTAAACGACCACGAGCAATAGAAGAATATGATACGGGAGACAAGCTTCTCAAACGTTTAATTTCGGGAGCTCGCACTCGGACTTTTTTTTTTAGAGTCCTAAATAGCTGAGCAAGAGTCTTGGAGTTCATTATTCAAATGGAGCAAAGTAGGACACTTAGGAGTTGTCTTTTCAATTATATTAGGTCGTATGAAAAGAAAAGAAACTCGATGAACCACAAATTTGAAAAATGCGAATTTCTTCTAGGCGGGAACATTCAAATATCAGTAGAACAAAGAACAAATTTATATACCATGATTTGAATTGCTTTTGTTGCAGAAATTAAGAAGTTCAATTCGTTTGCTTCTTACATCTATTTTATTGCTATACAAACACAAAATACATAAATGAAATCAAATAAAAAGTCAGTTACAAATAGGCATTTGAACAATTTGTAAAAAAATAATAATCCAACGTTGTGGGTGTATATTTTGAAACACATAATCGTTTCCAAGATCAGGATATGAGGTGAACATTTGATGGTAATTCTTCACAGTTCTTCTCTAACTAATTGGCACGTGTGTTACAAAATAGTTCAAAAAATCAATGACCGGATGCAATTTCGGAAACATGGAAAAGAAATTAAACATAACCAAAATGTTTGGAAAATAGAATTCATGTTTCCAGCTGCAATTGGATTTCGTGTGCTTTTGTACACTTTTTCACAAAAATTGTTAGTCGTTCATATTTAATTGTCCGCTTTGACAGAAATTGCAGTGCAAGTGAATTTTGCAGTTGCTAGACCTGCTTTTACTTTGCTACAACCTTTTGCTAAACTCTTTACAATTTTTGCCGAGTTATGAAACCCACTAACATAACCGAAACTTCAAGTGCACCCGTCTGAAACTCAAAAGCTATTTCAAATCACATTTATGGCAAATATGGTCTTCAAAAATCCCTCAAGTTCTGTATTCGAATTTTAGGTCCTGAGTTCTGCACAAACAAAAAAAAAAAAAACATTATCAGAGGTTCCATGTGTTGCGACTAGAATTGCGAAAACTATTATTACTATCAACGTATTATAAGACTTAATTTAGGAGAGTTTCAAATGAGAATTAAAAAAAAACTTGTTTGCATTTAGATTTAATTTAATCAACATGATTCAGTAGGCTAGATCAGTTCACTCCCCAAGTCCACCTTGCTCATATAAGTCTTCACTTTAAGAATTAAGTTGAATAATCTATATAAATAAAAATGAAATGATGTTCGTTGGTAAGGGCATCACGAGAGAACGGCTGGACCGATTTGGCTGATTTTTTTTTTAAAATGTTCGTAATTCTCCTAGCCAGGTTTTTACGGACAAAAAATTTGTCCACGCCCCCTTCTACGCCCACTTTTTTCAATATATTAAGGTTTTTGCGGAAAGCAAATTTTTCCACGCCCACTTATTTCCACGCGCGTTATTCTATTTGTTTTGTGCCTAATATTCCTGAAGAAGTTCTAAATTCGGACAATTTACAAAAATAATTTTCGTGTGCACTCTCCATCATCTTAATATATAAAAACGTTCGTGCGTATGTATGACCGAGCATAGCGGCTGAACCACTGAAGCTATCCCCTTATATTCACACCATATGTTTGTGTGGTGCTCCGGATGGTTTATGTTTATTTTAGACCCTATAGGGGGCGCTGGGGTCGCTTTTTTGAAAATTATTATTTATGGACCGATTTAGCTCAAATTTACACCATATAACACTTAAAAAAATAGAAAGCTTTTGCCAAAATTTGGACCCGACAGGTGGCGCTGGGAGATATTTACGACAAGTTAGATTTCCCTGCACATAAATTTTGTATCAACAACATTTAATTTTATTGTAATAATATAGTTGGCGTTGGTTGTCTATATACATTTTTGAATTTGACATTTCAGTAATTCATATTTCATTTAGCTGTACCTACAATTGTTCGACGAAAACTCGAAATTAGTTTGTAATCAATTTTAAATAGGTAAATAACATTTCCATTCGATTTCCGGTACAAATAACATAACCAAGGAAAATGTTCTTACTGGGCCAAATTTTATGATTCTTCTTTTGTTTTGTTCGTATTGGTGTATTTCAGGCTTAGGCAGTCTTAAAAGATGAAATTTTGGACCTGATAGATGGTAGCTCTACCGAGTTGATTGAAATTTGTGGATGGATAGGTATGGTTGCTTCAAGATTGAAATATGCTATTGTTTAGGAACCTATAGATGGTACTTTGCAAAAAATAAGCGTAATACGAGAACGGGTTTTTGGAGCATTAAAATTATTAATGGACATTGTCCAAATAAAGGACTTTGCGAAATGTGAGCAGGACTTAATACGAAAGCTATGAGCAAAGGCGGGTGGGTACAGCTACATATAAAAAAGACTGACGTCCGTGTGTGCGCACTCATAACTCGGGAGCAAATCCTTCAATTTTTATGATTTTTGGTTTAAATTTGCATGGGCCCAAGGAAAGACATAATTATGCTACTTTTTGTCGTAAAAACAAAACTTTATGGGGATTAGTTGAATTTTTTAATTCTTTGGATGTTCCGGACTTACATGTATACAATTGAAAGTCGGCTCAGTTATAATTTTGTTGCGCTACCTCAATACACCGAGACTTTGTAACAGAACGCGTTTGATTTGGTGGTGAAGGATCCCAAATCAAATGCCATACAAGTGACGATTTTGAGTGGAATATCCAAAGGCAAACACTCTCATTCCGCAGATTCCGCTTATTCAGAACGATTTGCCATTCGTATTTAAGCGACTTAAATTTTCTGTGCGTCTCGCTTTCACTATGACAAATAATTTGTTGCAAGTATAATCGATGGATGTTTGTGTATTTGTAGTATCAATCTTGAATTACCATGTTTCTCACATGGTCAATTTAGTGAAAAGCGGAAGGTTGTCCGAAACGTCAAAATCATTGCGTTTTGATTGAAACAAACCAACATTGCTATACGTCATTTATTTCTATTGCATTTAATATAACTTTTGAATGAAGCGTTTTAATTGGCCGAATTACATAAATAAGCAAGCGCATTGTGCATGCTCGGAACTATTATTTTCATTACATTAACAAATTTGGGCGGAACGAAGTTTGCCGGGTCAGCTAGTTTAAAAAAAATATACAAATACATACACAAAATTTGATTTAAATCAGTTGAGTAGTTTAGAGGATGGACAACAGTGCAACCAATAGGGTCCAAAACTATCCTATCTTTTAAGATGCAACCAAGACCACACATACAAAATTTCATTGAAATCGGTTGAGCGGTTTATGAGTCGAGAGCGGCGACGTAGATAGTGACGGCGATGCGATGGCGACAGCCCAATTTCCGCCGTCCCCACGGAATTTCCGCTCCGTTGACAACAATATATTCTCCCAGTTTTGCTGCTGTTGGAAAGATTGTGCAGAGTTGCAATTGCAATGCTGTGTCGCTGTGTGTAATTTTTTTTTTTTTTTTTTAAATATATTGCGTATAAGCCAGGTCCTTATAATGGTAGAGTTTCTACCACTGGAAAACTCTAGCCTAGAATAATAGAGAGCCAAGTAGAAAGTATTTTTTTCAATTTCGAAGGGATTGCTTTCAAAAATATACCTCGATTCATATTGAGAGATAAAGTGAGTGAAGTTTGTAAAAGTCCGCTAAATAGTTACCACGGAGCGAACTCAAGCTGTGAGGTAAAAGGTAAACGTCATTCAAGAAATTTCATTCAAATAAAATTATAGACAGAAAAGTGTAACTCATCTAAAGCAGAGGTGCCCCTTTACAACGTTCCATTACTGGGTTAACTTCGAGAATAAGTACAACTTCAGCGATGAATCGCTTTCGTTCCAAAAAAATGTAGAAAAAATATTTTTGTCTGTGCATAAATGCGGAGTTCAGGTTACTTCACCACACTGAGGTGAATTAAGAATGCAAATACCTGATTCAAAATTGATTGGCTCTTTGAATCCGTCCTTTTAGACAGCTACACGTGACCACTTGGGTCCACCATAGTTTTAGGCTCCACTATGAAACTGAAAAAAACTTTTCCCATCAGCACTGTTACATTGTAATACCGTTTTTGGGTCAAAATGGTTTTCCCAAACTGAATTCCTTCTCAGAGAACAGACTGCTGCCATCCATCATTTTGTCCCATCTTTAATGGAATGTGACAAAATTCCAAAGGACACACTTTGTAAATATCTCTTTCAGAGTGAGAAAACTTTATCCGTTGTTGCCATTTGCCAAAAGAGGATAAGGCGCACAATGCCCAGTCATTAGGCGAACAATCCATCCTTATCCGAAAAAATGTCCCTAAGATGATCAACGCAAAATGTCCCCCAGTTCATTTATCCCAGTCTTCTATACATTGTTTGGATCTGAACCCAAGAGAACTGCTACGAGACAACACACAACACACAAGGACTCGAAAAAAAAACACTGAGAATGACTTTTCTTACTCTTTTGGAACTAAAAATCTACCAAATCATCGTTATCCTTTTTTTCTCGCTTTCCACTTCTGACTTCCTTCCCACGAATGCTAGACAAAGGAAAACAAGCACAATTGTTCGATTCCGAAATCACTTCGATTGGGCGCGGAAAAAAAAAAACATGGAGCCCTGGATGGCCGTCTTGTGTTCACAGGAAGCATGTGAACGTATGTATGGTGTTGGGGATTTTTTGTCGAAAAAGTACACCCGTGCAGTCATGTGGTGCTGGAGTGTGATCGGAGTATGATTCCTGTTGTTCCATTGTTCGACATTAAAAATAAAAGACAAAATAAAAATGATTTGCGTTTCTTTGTTCGCCTTATCCGACGACGACACGACGACTAGTTTTCGTCGCAAGCGTTCTTCTACCGTCTGTGGAAAAAAGTCAATACTGCTGCTATTTCCTTTGTGCGGAGTCAGATTCAACGGCCGGCGTTGCCCTGTGCATTGGTCGAATGGGTGTTGGGAGGATGAGGCGAATGAGAACAAATGAAGTTGTGGCAGCAGTTTTTAAAACGATATAAATCGATTAAGCTCGTGAACTGTACACGTGCTGCATAGTTGAGGCTATTTCTGTGTTCCCTTTGACTTCGGACGACGTTGATGGTCTTTTGTGATTGCAAAAGGATACACAAGGACACGGCGACTTTGACCAAGAGTGGGTTCCATTCACGATGGACTATAAAAGTTGAAGTAGCATTCTAGATTTTACAGGTCTGAATCGATCAACTGAATTGCTTCCATCACTCACCAATCTCGTCACCAACAAGCACAATTAATTTACGGAAAAGCATTCATTTTCAATTTGTCTCCATTACGCCGCGGCAATAGCTTACTCCGTCGTACAACAGCCATTAATCAAATCCGTAAGACGGCACCGATTTGGTGAGCACCCACAAACACAAACAACCGCACGTGGATGTTTAAAATCCTTTAGCTCGCGTAGCGACCAAATCATTATTTCGATGTACCTCTTTTTTTGGCAGACTACGAGTAACACTGTATATATCCGCCCGACTATGACTACAAGACCAAGTTGCTGAAAGTGTGTAATATTATGATGCAAATGTTTGTTTTTATCAACTCACATTTTGATGCGGGGGTAGTTGAAAATTTATAACGAACACGGAGTGATAAAAAGCAAATTCGCACGTCGTCATAGGAAAAGTAATTTCAATTTAACGACCTTGCGCTATAAATACATCGAAAGGAAAAGGACTTTTACTGTTGTTCAAGGGTCGACTGAGAGTTGCGGAGAAGTGCTTCTTGAACGGTGAAATTGTCTGTTTAAGTGAACGATATTCAAATAATTTTTATTAGGTAGAGGTAGCTATATATCTGCTCCAGGCACCAGGGTGAGTGTGAACTTAATTTGCGACACACAATCGTGTTATGGCAACCATCTGGCTGGCGAGTTTTTTTTGGCAGTTCTCTGAGGGGGGGAATTTATAAGGCGTTGGTTTGATGATTATGACAAGGTTCTATTGAGGGTGAGGTACTCGTAGATGAGTTTTATGGACGTGGTTGTTTTAAGAGAGTAAAAGAACGATATTTGTGGGAGTTTTTTTTTTTTTTTAACTTGTTTTCGTGTGCATAGGGACGGAAAAAGGTTGTGTCAAGTTGGTGGTGTATAGATGTCAAGCTGTTGCCCCAAGAAACGCTTATAATAATTTGGTAGTAGAGATTGGAAACTCTCGATATTGACTGAGGTTCCTCTGTGGGAAGTTTAAAAAAATAAGGCAGGGATATATGGCCAGACCGCGGTTTTGTATGTACTATTATGGGTCAAAGGATGCAAGAGACAAGCTTAGCTATCGAGGGGACACAGTTAGTGAAAAAGTAGACCAGCTAGCCAGGGCTAGACAGAAGGCAGACAGGAATAAACACTGATTACCACTTTAAAACTAACCCTTTGGAGATAGGTTTCAGAGAACAAAAACTTATAAGAACTTAAGTGCAAAGCTGACACCAATCTGCAACTATGTAGGGGCGATGTGAAAGCGGTACGTTTCTTGTCGAGAGAAGAAAAAACAGCCCAGAAGGCGAAAAAGTGTCTTATTCACTTATGCGACCTATGTGTGATATCAATGGTGAAGGAAGTGTACTCGTGTACCTACTGATAATCGGCCCTAGCGAGGTATCCGTCGGAACGGAAAATTCTCCGGAACGCATACTCTTTCGGAGGCTCAAATTTCATTCGAGGTGTCCAACATCGGAAGATAAATAAACAATCGCGATGGCGCACCGCACCGCACTCCAAATCGTATACAAATTCCGGAACCAATTTCTGTCGGAGTAAATCGGAACCTAGCTGTCAAAAATTTAACAAAAAAATGCACTTCATCGCACTTCAACGTAATTCCCCGATATGAGTTATAACAAGTCGGCACAATTGTCCGAACAGTTGTTCTGAAGAATTCCTCGAAGCGAAAATCCTCCGAATCGTATAAAATCGGAGAATTTTCCTGTTCGAAGGATACCTCGCTAGGGCCGAATACTTTTTCACTAGTTGAGAGTGCTTCGAGTGGCGAAGGTGACCGCAGCTAGACGGACAAAGGCTCAAGGAAGACTTCCAACGAACTCCTACTTTTTAACTGTAAAACAAAAGAAAAAGTAAATAAATCGGTGCATTGACATAAGTCCCAAAATAAAAATACAAATTGGGACTTATGTGCCACCTTGGGACGTAAATTTCAAAATTGTTTTGTCGAAGATGGGACCCAAATTTTCGCATAGATAATATTTAGCAAAATATTGTAGATCTCCGTTAGGCCCAACATTTTTGTTTGGGACGTAACTATGGGCTAGGCTAGGGCTAGAAGACGGGATATAGGGTTTCGGCGAATTTTACTTGAGAAGTTGGAAAGAAGAGACTTCAAGAAATATTTATCAAATCCAATGCATACTATTTACAATCGCGGATGAGTTGAAGGACGGTAGATTGATACAGTTTGCACTTTTGAGTATCAGTTTTTCTAGAGTATAGGAGATTGTGTCTTCAGCAGTCTCCTCGTTTTTAGTCCGCCAGTGGATCCATACCGATTCGTATATCATACTGCATTGTAGGTCCGCAGATGAAGAAGAAACAGAACTAAGCAAGTTCAACACAAAACACCATGTACCTACTGCCTATCGAAAACTGGAAAAGCATCTACAGTTGGCGAATATAAAGGGAGGGCCATCTAGTGGCTTCTTTTTAAACTATAGGTTATTTTGACACCGGCTCGAAATCTTCACAGAAAACCAGTATCATACCTATCCGCGGAACGAAATGAGCCGCTTTACGCTTAAACAAAGTTGGAAGCACTTGGGGCCAATATCATCCAAGTGATCCGTGAGCTACAGCCCGAAACCATCAAAAGGTCTTGGAAAATTGCAGTGACAGAATGCGCTACTGCGAAGGCAGCCGAGGCAGCCACTTGAACGACGTTGTGTTCCATAACTAATGGAAATGTTTGAAGAATTAATAAATGAAAAAAAAAAAAAAAAAATAATTATTCATTTTATTCCACTTTAAAAAAGAAACTTGTATTTGGTCCACCCTGTATACTACCAATCATCACAAATAAAGCTACTAAAGGTGTTACCTTAGCTAGTTCCATTAAAGAGCTGTACTTCACTTTTAATATAGCAAATATGAAAACCACTCGCAAGACCAGTGCATTGTTTGTGCATTTCCAATAATTCAAATCCATTTGTAAATCATAAAGCATTTTATCACAATCGCCTTAAAAATATCATAAACAAGACATAAACCTAATTAATCAACGATTTAGTTTTGAGCTCATTAGTTATGCAATCGACCGCATCGGCTGCTATTCGATTTAATTGTGATATGATTTTGTGCTATTTACTGATGCAAATCGACTGCAACAATTAGGACTAACGAATCAAATTCTCATTCCCGCATTGCAAGGGCAATCAACCAAAATATATACATAAAACCCAACTCACCCCCTTAGCCAGTAAGCTGTTTAAGCCACGCAGATAATGTATATTAATTATAGTTCCAACCAGAGGCGAAGCGCCTAAACAAACGCCCGCAATATCAGCTTTTCCAACCCCACAGCGTGCGGCCATATTTTAACGCCCACCATTAGAAGAAAGCAAAATCTGTTGCAACACTCCCTTGCGGACATAATTTAATTAATACAGCAGCACAATCTAATCTCGGTAATTAATTGTCCAGATAGACGCAAACAGCTGGAGGGCAATCAATATCTTCGACCAACGCGCAATCTGTGTCAACGATGACACAACAAACGTTTGACCCGTTGACTCAAAAAGTGAACTACACCAAAAAAAAAAAAAAAAAATCTGTCTACTCGAAATGTTTACGTTCCGCATTTACGCAACGCCACAAAAAGCACCAGCCCCACTGACACCATTTCATGTGCACGAGTTACGGCTGATTCCGTTCCGGGTGTTGAAATTGTGCGCACTCTATGCAGAACTGTTGACAGTTGCACTTTTGCCGCACAAATAAATATGCCGGTGCGACAGTTGATTGTCATTAGTTCACTTTGGGTTCTTTCACAGTCACAAACTAAACCACATCAGTATGAAATTCTTCATTGGACTCGCTTTGATCGCTGTCTTTGCCGCTGCAGCAGTACATGCCGCTGTTAGTGAACTGGAACCATCTAAGCAAAATGTTCAACAGGGAGCTGCTGAAAACCTGGAATCGCTGAGGATTCGCAAGGCAGCCAAGTCGTATGGCGCAGCTCCATCTTACGGATCGGCACCATCTTATTCAGCTCCATCATACGCACCGCCACCATGCCCAAAGAACTACCTGTTCAGCTGCCAACCTCAAATGCAGCCGGTTCCATGCGCCCAGGGCTACCAGGGAGCCTACTCTGAGCAAATCGCTCAATGGGCCGCCCATCCACAAATGGAGAACTGAGAAGGATTACACATCAGATTTGATCAACAAAACGGACCAAGTAACTGAATAAAGAAAAACATTTTTTGACAACAAATGCTGTGGTTGATTTTATTTATTTTAGGTTGAAGATGGTACGATTGCGTTTCGCTTGACTTATTGCTTTCTTGGGATGCTTTTGGTTAGCAAAAGGGGTTTGACTGCTATTCACAAGATGGGCTAGACCTTTTTAGTATACACTGGTGCACATATTTTTGGTTCCGGCTTAGACCATTGGTACACATATTTTTGCTTCCGGCGTTCCATTCTGTTCAGTCAAACTTTAAGGATCTTCAAGGAATAGGCCTCTTGATGAAATAGTTTCTTTGTTTATTATTTTTGTAAAATAATACATTTTGTAAAAAACTGGGTTGTTCAAAAATTTGTGTTCGCATCAAATTGTCTTTGACATTTATTAAATTCAACTTAATCCAGTTTAAGCCAGCTTAATCCAAAATGACACTTAAGTGGTAATTATATCAACTGATGAAGAAGTTCTATTAAACTCAGTTTGCATCATCAATGGAAAATAATGGCCGACCAGTAGTCGAAAAGTGAAGGCTCTCCGTTGCATGACAAAGCGCGGTAGTGCCCAGGACACATTTTACTGACCTTCTTAGCTGTTCGTATGTTACAGACCTTCTTAACTGTTCGTATGAAAGAACCTATTATCGCCGTCATCATAAATTATTTGAGTTTAAAGGTGCAAAATTTAAATTTAAATAAAAATGTTAGTATATTAAAAATATGGCCGCACTGAGTTTATTCGACTTTTATACTCAACAGATGGCGCCTAAAATCGGTCAGTCTATTTATCAGGTGCGTTATAATTTATAGCATTTTGTTCACCATACTAATTGAGCGACTTGTATAAATCTGGGCTTAGGAAACAATTCCTCAAATTAAAAAATTGAATTATAAATCTAAAAATCGGAATAAATAAAAAGTACCTGTTTCTTGTTCCTCGTTTACAATTTTACAACATTATTTTATTTATATTTTGGGGCCAAATTTCCTAGACCTTAGTTACTTCACTACAGTTTCACCGATTCAATCATTTTGAAAAGTTCAAATCCACCCCTAAAATAATCGAGGTTCGAAAATGCTCAAGCTGTAAAATAATCGTTCACATTTCTTCCCGACTCTTAAACATCAGGGGCCATCTTGAAGAATGCACGGTTTGGTTCGAAAGAGTTTTATTCGTTTTCCACTCACGATTCTTGCGAGTCATTTGTGCAATATAGAGAAGGTATAGAGTTTCGGACTTAATTTTGTTAGTTTCGGTTAGCTTCGGCAGGAAGCTTACTTTTTATGATATAAAAGTAAGTTAGCTGTCTGAATGTTTACCCAACCTGAACAATCCTGTCAGGAAGATACAAAATGAGTTGAAAATCTCCTGAAAAATAATTTTTATTTTGATTATTTTTTGTGCTCTACTCGCTTCGCCAAACTCGATTTCTTAGACTTAAGACTTAGGTAAAATTATATACAAAACTCGCTTTCTATTTTACTGCGTGAAACATCGTGTGTGTTATACCTTTGCGGCTGTTGCCAGACGCAACCAGTTCAAATTAAGAAAAAAATTAGAAAAACAGCACGTTATATCTGCGTTGGCTGTTGGAAAAATCCAAGATCCAGCGATCAAGCTTTAATTGGAATTTTAGTAAATAAATTAAAAAAAAAATCTGATTAAAAATAAAATTAGGTATTAAAAATAAAACAGTAATTAAATCCGATTCAAAAACCTGTCAACTTTTGTTTTAGTTAGTCCTACGAAAAAACTTAATTAAAATTCAAAATTGAATTCCCCCTAAAGGATACAAATCAAATTTGAATTTCCTGCTTGACAAAAAAAGAGGAGATAATCCCATTAAGTATTACCAACTGTATAACGCTCGCATCCCAATCCACTTGAATTTTTAATTGATACCAATACGTAAACTATTTCCATTGGCCAACATCCTCATAATTCACTCTTTGATGGGTCAGGCAATTGCGAATAAAAAAAAGACCGGCTGAACGTATACAAAAAATTAATTTCCTGTGCAACCTACACCGGATCCAGATTAATGGAATAACTTTTCACATCCGGTTGACTGATCCCCATTCCACTAACCCATAGTTGGGAGAATTCTCACCACCCAACAAATCAGACTGAACGAAATGAAAAAAAAAAAAGTCATTCCCTCAACCACCATATAACCCATCAGCACCCACATGAAAATAAATATCCGGTCCTTCCATTTCATGCGCTCACAACGAAAATTTGGTGACCATCGCGCCACGGCAGGTATAGGCGGATCATCAACTTTATATACATGGCGCGTGTTTCGATGACAAAGGACATGCACGCAAAAAGTGACAACCACTGTCAATCCATTCACCGCACACACATACCGGCAGACCGTCATGACAGCCAACAAATGGAATATGCCTGCTCCGTATTGTCCGCGGACCGCATCATTATTCGTCGAGAATGGAAAATCATTTGTTAAATTTTCAGAACTTATTTCAAAAATTTAAGCAGCCAGCTGGAGAGCCGCACGTATTATTATCTTTATGTGGGGGGTTTGCAACATTTCAACGGAGAGTGGTGGTCTAGCCGCGAAAAGTTGAAAAGCATAGTTTGCTGTTGTAGGAACTAACCACCAGGTGATAGGTTTAATTATTTTCGACTATCGGTGATATATTCGAACGACTGTATATGTATGGCGGTGTTTTGCTTTTGATTTTGCATTTTTGGCCATTGGACTCGCTAACCACAGGCGAAAATTAAATTCACTATGTGGTTTGACTATTGCGATGCAGATGAACAAAATATGCGCATAAATGTTGCGGTATGTGGCGGATTGGACACGTTTTATGTCGAAATAAATGAAGACACGGGGAAAACTAAAGGCCGCATGATATCCATCATAGAGGCTTAAAATTGGAAAAAGCCGGTAAGGTTAGCTATTCGAAAACTTTGCATACAACGAGATAGAGATGGAGCCGAAATGACTTTTTTTGTTACAAAAATCACAACTTTTTTGTGTAGATATTGCTACAATTTTGTTTCTTCTTAAAGAAAATGTCCAAGCCTATTTAACAAAATTTCTCAACAGGGTGTTTCTAAATCTTAGGCTGAAGTAAAAATTTACGAATCTTCTAAAAAAGGTCTGGTGATCCAAAATATTATTTTTAACAACGGTGGATGCATAAAATTGCGAACGAGTTTTTAATGTTTTTAGCAAGTATTTAAACAGAATTTTTTTCATTTTGCGGCACATCGTTACCAAAACCAGATAAGGATTACTAAATTACCAACAAAAAAGTTACCAAATTTGGTAAAATATTACCAAAGTGGCAACCTTGATGGGGGTGGTTTTTGCTTTTGTCAATTGAGTGAATCTGTAGGTAAATCGGTTTGAACCGTAGATCGTACCCGTACAAACCGAGTTAAACCGAACCAAATCGAGTTGCAGGCAATGTCTTTTTCTTACTGAGTTGCAAATCGGTTTGCTTGAATTCTAAACCGGTTTAAATCGGTTTGAAAATTTATCGGTTTGGCACATCCCTATTTACGTTTACTAGAATAAGAACAATAATGATTTACAATAATTTAAGTAATTCGAAGACACTCAGTTAAGCATACCTACCTCAAAACACCTTTTAATTTATGAGGAATTTATACGAAAATAGTCTTCAAAGTGGGCGGATTACAATGTCAATATTCCCGTAGGCTTGGAAATAGCAGGAGAACTTCCTTAAATGACTTCTTTAGGAGCATTGAGGACGCCATTTGATAAAAACTTATATAAAATGTCCCCTATTGACAGTATATTTCGAATTAAAAAAAAAATAATTGCCACGAAACACCCTGTAGAATGAGCAAATACACTAACTACTGTGTCTAGAGGAGCTTACTTATATAATATTTAATAGATATTGCTACAATTTTGTTTCTTCTTAAAGAAAATGTCCAAGCCTATTTAACAAAATTTCTCAACAGGGTGTTTCTAAATCTTAGGCTGAAGTAAAAATTTACGAATCTTCTAAAAAAGGTCTGGTGATCCAAAATGTTATTTTTAACAACAGTGTATGTATAAAATTGCGAACGAATTTTTAATGTTTTTAGCAATTATTTAAACAGAATTTTTTTCATTTTGTGGCGCATCGTTTCCAAAACCAGATAAAAGTTACTAAATTACCAACAAAAAAGTTACCAAATTTGGTAAAATATTACCAAAGTGGCAACCTTGATGAGGGTGGTTTTTGCTTTTGTCAATTGAGTGAATCTATAGGTAAATCGGTTTGAACCGTAGATCGTACCCGTACAAACCGAGTTAAACCGAACCAAATCGAGTTGCAGGCAATGTCTTTTTCTTACTGAGTTGCAAATCGGTTTGCTTGAATTCTAAACCGGTTTAAATCGGTTTGAAAATTTATCGGTTTGGCACATCTCTATTTACGTTTACTAGAATAAGAACAATAATGATTTACAATAATTTAAGTAATTCGAAGACACTCAGTTAAGCATACCTACCTCAAAACACCTTTTAATTTATGAGGAATTTATACGAAAATAGTCTTCAAAGTGGGCGGATTACAATGTCAATATTCCCGTAGGCTTGGAAATAGCAGGAGAACTTCCTTAAATGACTTCTTTAGGAGCATTGAGGACGCCATTTGATAAAAACTTATATAAAATGTCCCCTATTGACAGTATATTTCGAATTAAAAAAAAAATAATTGCCACGAAACACCCTGTAGAATTAGCAAATACACTAACTACTGTGTCTAGAGGAGCTTACTTATATAATATTTAATTTTAAAGCAAGACATCATTTTGGGCGACAAAATCCACAACATAGCCCCAAAAAATTTGGGTCTAGACCTGGAAGGTCAGTGACATCAGTGACAATACCTTAATTTTGTCCCTTAAATATAAAACGTCACTTAATATGCTCTAATTTAGGTTGGAATTACTTTGACTTGTGACAACATTTTCTATTTTATAATGAAATTTCTAAATACAAAATAAAAAAAGGAGCCTTCCTGCTCCACTGGAGGTTTTGTCAAGAAAGGAACAAATCCGAACATGACACAAATGCCCACTGCACTTTACATAATATCGAACAAGATTCACAGAGAAAGATCCCCGTTTAAACTCTGCCTCATAAGAAAGATCTTTTGGGATGTAGAGTCAGCCAGAAAAAGCATAATGAATGAAAGGGAATCGAATCTACAGCCAGCGTTGCCATAAGTGCAGATTTGTCTGCATTTGCAAATTTTCAACCTAGCTGCAGACTTTTTACAACCAGAAATCTGCGCTTCAGATTTTGCCTGAATTTGCAAAATATATTTTGTCTTTTTAAAAATATAAATTCAACAATTTTTGCACACCTGCTTCCGCTTTATGCTAGCATTTTCGTATTCAGCTATTTTTTTTTGTTTGATATTGTGAAATGTGAAGTAAGATTTTTCCATAGAAATGTGCATTGCAGATTTTTTTTTGTCATAATTGCAGATTTGTCCATATATTTTTAAGGCAACACTGTCTACAACCATCACTAAGAAAGGTAGGTGGATTTTTATCCAAATTTTTCGGCGTCATTTTAAAATCCTTTTTTTTTTTTAAATATGGACTAAATGAAGGGTGAGCTTCCGTAGTTGAACTTCCGCTATTATTGTTTTGCACATAATCTTGATCACGTTTTTGAATTAGCTTATTGTGATCCCATTGGAGTTTTTCCTTGTGTGACGCTAAATATTCTGAAGCAGACGTGGCACTATGTTGTCACAAGGAAATGTGCCAAACTATTATATCAACAAGAAATTATTTAACATTCACCTACAAAGCGATCGAGATTTCCCCGCATGGTTCACCTACTTTTTACTTTAAATTCTAAAACCAAATCCAAAATAACGATGAAATTCATTCCTTGCAGAAACTCGGCACAACCACATCACGCCTTGACTTAACCTCTTTTATGAGCACAACACACACATCAGAACTATTCCAACCGGCACAAGTCGCCTGATAAATTCACTTCCAAACTTGCTAAGCAAACCGCAGACTGAAAGCAATAATGAAACTATACCAATATGCTCCGAGATTTTGGCAACACACAACATACTCCAAACTTTATCTCAAAATTCAATTTAAAATAAATAATATTTCCGGTCTGGAACCCAGAGTTCATATCAGCAACCAAAAGCCTGAACCAGCAGTGTGCGGCACAAGATGTGGAATTCTGTTAGTGGCTTGCTCTATACCACTGACACTGTTTGGGCTTTTCCCAAAACTAACAATCATTTGTGAATGCCAAAATGCAGTTTTTCCAAAAGTTCCAGTACCGTACGACATCGCAAACATCAAACTGACTGGGGTTATACTTATACCGCACCTCAACATTTTGGCAGAGGAGAAATATACCCAAGTATAGGTTTTATCATGTTCGTAGAAAACTGACGATTCCACTCCGAAATTGGGAACAAATAAACCAATTACGGTGCTGTCTACATTCAGTAGGGGTGGGCACTTACCTCACATCAGGATGGGCATCGAGCATTGCCCGCATTAGTGTTGTTCCGGATCTGGGCACACCTCCAATAAAAATTAATGGCATCTCTCTGTTGTAGGAGTAGACTTTTTGATCTTCGCTCATCACATATTTCTGGAAAACAAAAAACGGAAAACATGTGAAAGGAGTCGATAAGAGGGAAACTAGGAAAACTATCCAAACACACACATACCTACATTTAACCGACGAAGGACGAATGATACAGATAACCATGTTTGGTTTGATTTTTGTTTTTTTTTAAATCTATTTTCCTTGTGGGTATTTGGGTTAAGGATGGGAAAGTTAACAAGTGAAGTGGCAATAGTATTGTTTTTTTTAGGGCAAGGACTAGGTACGTGTACGGATAAATATAATCATATAATTTGTTGAGGGTTTTCCTTTTTTAAATTGAGGATGAAAATGTGTGCACATATTTAAGGAACGTTTACAATTTGGGGAGAAGAATTTGTAAATAACGTACGCCCATCTATTTGCATATTTAGTTTGAGACATAGTTTGGCACAATACGGTGAAAGAAGGGGCCTGAAAAATTGGGCGTATTGACTCACAATTTAGGGTCGATTTTCACCATTTGATGACTAAATCAAAGTATCTTCTTTCGTCTTCCATAGCACTATTACGTATGATGAAATAATGGCGATAAAAGGACCCTTATCTTGGTTGAAATGAAACGAAGTATCCCATGTGGGATCAGTCTCTCCAATCTCCTAAGAAGCTATTAACTGTTGTTCATTTTTAAGGGTGGACCGCAGTTTAATATACACCTTTGCTGGGTATACTGGGCACCAGGGACATTCCTAAGAATGTTAAGGCTGTGATTAACTCACCAAACTTCATGAACTCTTTTACAAGGTAAAGGATCGCTACCTTCAGGCAAACTCATAATTACCTGCGATGTTATCCACTGAGCGAACTTTAGGACAAGTACGGTACAACTTGTCTAGTGAAAAAGCAGATTCGTTAAAAGTTGGCTCAAAAACACTTTAAGACTGCGATCTCTCGCGACAGACTGCATGTCAGCGCCACAAAAGGTCTCATCAATGGAGACTGTCTTAAAAAGGGTGGTCCAACCATAATGCACGATGTTTACAGTTAACATCGTGCGTTTTCGTTGGACCACCCTATAGAAAAGCACGCAGCATGGTATGGCTGATATTCAAACGACTTTTGTAGAAGGCGTATAACGAAAACGAACAGTCTTCAGTTTTTATGTCCTAAAAGAAACCAAGGAAGAAAGTTCTAAAATATTTTCCCGGCAGCGCGGATATTATGGATACCGAGGTAATGTACTCCAGCCATGGCAGGGAGAGCTCAATCGTTTATATGGACCTACAAATTCTGCGAGCCAAAAGGTCTACAGCTATTCAAAACCAGCCGAAGGTACAACAAGCTCCCTGGGAATTTTTTATTCTACGATCTATAAACGAAACAGATTCGAAGCTGGCATCAGTCTAAGTATGCATAACATGCGAATCCTAATTTGGCATTGAAGACTCAGGAAATATCTAAAAAACAACAGGGCCGTAGGGACCCAAGGCTTAGCTTCTCACAATCATTCTGTGTGAAGGGTTCTACAATTTTATGTTGATTCCGAACGGCTAATTGAGAAGCTCTTTCAAGACAGTTATACTCTCCTAAGGATTATATAAGTCCGGTTGCACGCAAGTGTGGCTTAGTTTATTGAACTACTGTGAGAGTGTTTTTAACTTTAAGGCGCTCATTGTAAAGTTTCTAGATACATCCAAATGGCCTTTCCTCCATGCCTGAGTTTGAAACCACTGCCAAAACGTATCATCAGTGAGTATAGCTGCCGTGGCAACAGTGTTTCACTCTCGCTGTAGGTACTAACTCCACAAGCCGGTTGTGAGCTTCACTATCGTTCCTCTCTTTTATTATCCCAATTCCGCAAGACGGTTTTGAGCTTCACTACCATTCGCCTCTTTTACTATCTATAGGTCCCGTGAGTTGTAACCCCAAAACTAAATTTTTTTTACGCAACTTGTATAGGGACAAGCCCGCTTCGATTGACGCACTGGAAGCCAACTCATTCGTGAGATACCGGCCGATATGTGTGAAAGAGTATGCCAAAATTGGACTCAGCGCATGGACTACCTGAGACGCAGCCGCGGTCAACATTTGCATGAAATTATCTTTAAACATTAAATTGCAAGGTTCAAACTATCGATTCAAATAAATATTTCATTCATTTTTTCAATTTTTTGTGTTTTTTTTTTTTAAAAAGTTCTAAACCTCTTAAAAAATCACCCGTTATAACCACGAGTGCACGTACCCCCTTCAGCTAAATGTAGGTACTTCTCCCAATGACTCACAATGTCCGCACTTTTCATTTGATGCGCCAAACACAATCACATCCAGTTCGATATAGACGACCGATTACAAGACCACCACAAATTAATAATTTTACCAGAGTGCTATCTCCAATAACACTTTTTTCTTATTGTTATAGCTTCCTTCCTTATCTGGGTCAATTTTCTTTTCGATTTCCTTTTATCGTCGTACTGTCCCCCGCACCTCCTGCCAAAGTCAAACATATTTGTTTACCCCAAAGAACCGCGTAAGCCGGAGAAAATGTATTTTTATATATTTTATTTTTTTGTTGAAAACTTTTTCCCTCAGAGCCAACTTTCAACCTTCTTGACGTTGCTGGTTCATTTCAAGGGTTCCACTAATTTCTCAATCAAATCTTGAACTCTCGTCTTAATTCCCTAAAACTGTTACTACTTTCTGAACAGATTAACACTGATGGCGAAAAATCCTATTAAACAATTACTATAATTGCCAATAGCTATACCTGGAAAAGGATGAACTCTTCGCACGCACGGGCGCAAGTCCTTCTTTCGTGTTTCCTTTGCAACAAGAGGATAGAAACACTGTTCCTAGTACTTTCTGTGTGTGTTTAGTTCAATGAACTAACTACCCGGGGGCGACTTTACGTGACACTTTAACCAACTACATACATAAATATATTTGTGGACCGGAGTGTCCTCTCGATCTCGCGCTGGAGTATACAGTAAAACTTTCCCCCAGGAGAACTTTTCAAAGTGACCTGAAGTTCACTTCTCACTGAAGTCGACTTCTGTTTGGAGCATTCATCTTTCAAGTTCCACGACAAACCGCAGCTATAGCATAGCGGAGATTGGTAGACAGAAAGGAATGGGAAGTGTACACTTTGTTGACATGCATTTTTCTATTTGCGGTGACTTTTGGGACGAATGTTCTCATTATTTTTTCAAGAAGCCGGTCGTAGGATGGATTACACTTTAAAGTTTACACTGAATTTATGGCCGTCCGCAAGGAGTAAGGAGCCAAACGGAATGACGCTCAACAATTGTCAGATATAACCCAGTTGAGTATGGTATGCTGTGTGAAGAGAGATTCTGGGAATCGTACGAGGTATAGGGGCGCCCTCTAACGAGTAAATTGAGTTTGGGAAAAATTACCCATAAAATAAAGAAAATCTTGTCTAAAGAAACGCTTTCAATTTTCGACAACTTGTACAGTTTGATTAAATATGATTTATAAGACTTCTTCGAAATTTTGGTTCTTTAAAGTTATTTTTAAAGCAGCCAGACCTTTTCCAGTCAAATACTCTCAAATGATTGAAAACGTCAATCCGGTGGTTGACAAACACCCGTATGGTTGTGTGAATAAGGTCTTCTAACCTTTACCAAAGCTGTAGATAGATTGTGAAGCGGGAGAGCCTTCAAGGGGCTCTGGAACTGCGGCTTCTTAAAGGAGCCTATTGTACCTAAGCTCTAGATAAATCTGTCAAACATATTTTTCTCTGTAAGATTATTTCAATACATTTGGTGGATTATCTATCTGAGTTAATATACATCGTAATTTACCCTGGGAAGGCGTGAATCGCTTTGACTACAACTCAAAGCTGGTAAATAAGTCAGCACGAAGCCTAAAGTCACTTACAACACAAGCAAAGATAAAGAAAGCAGGGATTTCTTTTATCCGCAATTCAGTAAAGAGGACTCAAGATATTTGCCGTTTTAACATATTTCCCATCGACACTAAAGCGTAGTCCCAAATCCCCCATTACCGAATCTTGAGCTCCTATTAAGTAATAATTCATTCAGCAACAACAAGAAAGCTAGTAAAACTCTTAGTCCTCCTTCTGTAGATGCTCCACCGCCACTTAAGCCATCCCTACGAAGGTAAGTGTTTTTTTTTTTTTGGTGAAGTTAATTTTACTCGGATTTAAATAAAACCTGTCAACTGTTTTGCTAATACTAACGGACAGAACCACTTCCAACAAAAAGAAAAAAAACTTGACATATTTTCAATTACCATCTTGAAAACGAACAGGAAACAAGGACGAGCACACAATATACAAACACAATACATTTGCAAAGAGAGCCACAGAAGGCAAAAGAAAAAATAAGAAAACCACTCCCACTCACCTCTTCCCTCAGCATGACAGATTCCTGGTCGTCCTTGAACAAACACGTCGGACGCAATTCCGTGAATTTGAAAACAAACATTGTGACTACTACAATTCCGAACATCACCCATAGGGTGGCCTTCTTATTTCGATATGGAAGTCTCATTTTATCTCTCTCTCTCGTGCGCGCTCGCCGTCCGGCGTAATCCCTTTTGATCAAGGATAAGATAGGTGAATAAATATCCCTTTTTTATTCAACTTTATTGTTCCGGGTCAGGCAGAAAGGTTAACCCTTCCGGTTAGCTATCCTCACTCGGGGGCCAATTTTCTTTTCTTTTTTTTCCACTATGAGCCCGCGCCTTTAGTGTATGAATGTGTGTGGTATATGAGTCGTCTTTCTGAGACTGAGAGAGACACACAGGGAATATTCAAGCTGATTTACCGTAAATATTTACGCTGTTTGGACGGACACAAGGAAAACAGTTTTAATGAGTTTTCATTCGGCCGGCAAGAACCAATTTTCCAATTGTGCCAGTGTTGGTATAGTCATGTTTAAGTTTTTATTTCGTTTTTTTTTTTATTGTTGTTGTATATTGTGGTGTCTGTGTGACAGTTTTGCGTATCCTGTTCGTTGCGATGGTAATTTTACTCCCCTTGTTTACATTTGCGACCAAGGTGGATGATGACAATTCGGTGGGCGGGGTGGATGAACTGAAGATTTTCGGGTAAACTGCAGCCTCGTCCTTGGTATTGGTCTTAAGCTTGGGTTTTTGTATATTTTTCTTTGTCGGACGTCTTTGTCGGACGTTTTTGTCGCCCGTTGTCTGGTTGAGGTCCGTCGTCGTCCGTTTTTATGGCTTATTTAGTTGAGACGGTGAGTTTCCTTTTTCTATGGCTGTCTCTTCATCTGCAACGAAAGAAAAGGAAAATGGCACTGATGAGAAAGGGGATTCTTCGTTTAATTAAGACGATTGAAATTAAAAGCGGTTAGCGAAATGGTATTTACTTAAATACCAAACACGGTGCTGCGGCACTAGGGACCCATCTACATCAACTTTTGTTTACATCCAGCCGCAAACAACGAAAAGGAAACGCAATAATGTGTACATTCCTTTTTTGCTGTTTTATTTCTTTTTTAATAGTAATTTTCCGGAAGACATTAAATACCTTGGAAAGTATGCTAATTGGAATGGTGTAATTGCTTAACCCTGAAGGTGAAATGTGTAATTTTTTGGATTGCGAGAATACGGTGGAAAAATGTTTTGTATTAGATTGAGAGATAATTAAATTTCGCTGCTCCTGTTTTTTTTTGTCTTGTTTCACGGGCTTTGTAAATACAATCCACAATCATAAATTCATAATCTGTTGCGTTGAACGAAAAGGCAAGTCTCTCCTCTAAAAATTATGTTGGGGATTTTTTTTTTATAGTAATAATAATGCCAAGAGCTTATGTGCTAAGTCAGATTCTTTATCCTGGGGCTTATATCGGCTTGTTGTGACGGTTTTTTTTTTTTCGGATCTAGGCGATTCTCAGAAAATAGGGGAACATTACAAAAACGTGCTCACAGTTGGAATAAATACCCCGAAGGATGTAATGTAACTCTATGGTATTTCCGGTGGAAGGATAATAAGACTTGTTGCTTATGTCTTTTTATTCAGTAATATAATAGTGGCATTAAGAGGTTATTTGGTGTAGCAGCGGAATTTTTGGCAAATGCTTCACGTAGACAGATATTTTTTAAAGCTCTTAGATGTTGTTAGCAAATGGGTAGGAGCACATTCAGTTTTAAAGGTTAAAAAAGTTACGTACTTAAATGCAGATGCATTTTTAGCTAAGCTGCTTTGCAACATGTTACATTGCGGACTTGTTGCTGCGCAGCCCGATTTTTCATTTGCCAAACAAAACACTTTACAAAAGTGAAGCTTAGAACAAAAACGACGGCAATCGACACTTAGCGCTGTCTATATTTAGGGAAACACAGTATGGGTGCTTGGCCCGATGTTGATAGAAGGCTCCACCTTTCAACAAATATTAGCGATATGTATACAATATACCTATGCCTCGACTACCAACCCAAACACGGGCTACATTCAATGTCAATCTAATTCAAAAATTTCTGACGAAATATGACCTGCGAACCGAAAGTGATAGCTCTAAATGTTTGTAAAACTTTTTCTATTGCCTTGGATTCATGTCGAAAAACAGGACAATATTTAGGGCCCATCCTATTTATGTAATTTCATTCAATCTTTTCCAAGCGAACTTGGAACTTCACTCCTGAATATAGAAATAAATTTCATGTAAAATTTTGACTTCCTGGGTAACATGATTTTGACTGCACTGAGGTAGTCTGAACTTCCTCTCTTAGCTACGTATGGTATGCCGTATGAAAGATTGTATCCAAATCAATATCGAGGGAAAGACAGGCAACTTGGCAACTTGGTTAACATGGCAACTTCCTAACATAATAAACTCCGAACTTTTGTAGGAATGCTTCCTAAAACTTAATAACGATCTGGGTAAAGGGAATAAGGTAAGCCCCCGAGGGATACCTTGCAATGTCATGATAGAAAGCAATGAAATGCCCGACGCCCAGCAAGAAAGGCATCATCAGAAACCTATGACTAAAAAAGTCGACGTAAAAACCATTTCCACAAAAAAAAAAAAAAAAAACATAAACATCGAATTGGTCAAAAACTCTATCTAAAATCTTCAGAAACCTTCATATGTAGGTCCTAGACGATTTTTGTAAATACCAGACCACACCCAAATCATTTCGAATTTTGATAAAATACCAAATCTGGTAAGTTTAGAGAAGGACTACGTACGCTCCCTTTGGGAGTTGCGGTATATTAGGTATCTTCTAATATATAAAAAATCTCGTGTCACGGTGTTTGTGGTCGTACTTCTCCGAAATGGCTGGAGTGATTTTTATGAAATTTGTTCTGATTATTTGGTAGGTATGAGAATCGGTCGTAAAGTATATTTCATACCACTAGGTTATGCAAAATATTTATTTTTTTATTTTGTTGATGAAATTTGTTCTTCATCTCACCGCCTATTTTTAATTTTTAATATTTTTTTATGAACAATATAAAAATAATTTAACAGTCGTTTGTCTTTCAAACAGAACTAACTTTCATCCACGGTTGCCACATTTTTCGTTTGTGACCAAATTTGGTCAATTATTTTCTCTTGGTCATTGTCATTTTTAACTTTTATATACTCGACTTTAATTTTTCGGCAACCTATGCAATGTGTTAAAATAAATGTGATGAGTCTGTGTTACAAAATATTTAGGACTTAGTTTATTTTGGTAGTTTTTAGCTACAGTTGGTCATTTTTATTTTCAATTTTGGACACACTTACTTTATTTTAAAGAGGCAACCGTGCTCTCATCTATCCATACAAGTCATTTCAGCGTTTCCAGTTTGGGAGTTTTCCCCCAAATTTAGGAGAAAATCTGAGGTTTTTTAAAATTCTATTTTATTTATATTTCGTTATAATATCCTTTTAAGTAACCTTTAAATGAGCCTCTGCAGAAAAATTATAGGCATTCTGTGAACGTAATAAACGCTGAATCAAGCGTTCGTTCTATTCACAAATGATTCAAAATTGAGCATTACAATCGAGTTTGAAATAAATGTGTGTGTTATTTTAAAATGATATTGAATAATTGATCGATCCTCTAAAGCTATAATTGCCAGTGAAAATTTGTTGTCTTAATATCTTTGGACTATATTTTTATTTACAAAACAAGTCTTTCAAATAAAAAGTTAATTTAAAAAAACAATTAAGCCAACTGACTGTAAAAAATATCTCACTCACATTTGTGTGACAATTGTTTTTTTTTTTTTTAATTAATATTTTTATATTTATTTGTTTAGCCTATGACACTCCGGGAAAGAATACCAATTTAATGACACCTCACTCTTCAAAATCGGTTAAGCCGTTTGGGCTACAAGGCGTCACGTAGGAGCGTACATAGGATACGTGCGAAACACATAAGCATCCCTGTGTCCAATCGGGTAAAAGGGCTTATGCCAATTTCATTAGGAAAACGTTTTTGTAAAAGTTCCTTAAATATTTTTCAGAATTTAGGCACCAATCTCATCAGTAAATTTTATAAGCAACAATTTCATCAAAGTTGCGTAAGGGCTGTTTTGTTTATTTGCCGCACACTTTAGCATTCGGAAAACAAAACTTACATGTCCGCGTTTCAAATTCGAAATTCCTATTTTCAAGCCGTGGGCGCAGTGGCTCAGTACAGTGGTTAGTGTGTTGGACTTTCCAATTGACCGTTGTTATATATCACAATGCAGAAATGCAGTGCGTGCAAAATTTTGCACGATTAATTTTAACTTACAAGAAATATAGAAATGTATACGTGTTTCGTTTCTGTAAAAGGTTGAAAAAATACTAAAAGAATACTAAAAGAACTATCGGCACGGCACACGGTATGTGTTTCATCAGTAGATAAGTACAACAATTTCTTCTATTTGGGTGTGTTACAGTGAACAATGCCAACAAGACACAAAGGTATGTCCATTTGGGCCGTCGAACTAATAAAACAACAAATATGCGAAATAGTAGAGCAGAAGGAACAGACGAACAAATCCAAAAGATATAATATAAGTCAAACCCACTTTCGTTTAAATCGTTTCATTCGTTCTATTCTGTCGATCACATTCGATCAATTTTGTTGATCTCTAAACTAGACCATTCAAATTTGAACACACTTACAAGGTACAACAGATTCGTTATTTCTAGAAATAATCGTTATGACAGAACAACGTTTGCCGGGTCATAGCTAGATTATTTTCTATGTTTTTACGAATGAGCTCCGTATTTCGAAAAGGTATTTTAAATTTGATCTCTTGGGCTCTGTCACGACCATGGAATTTATGTTCATCATGGTTATATTTTGGTCTTCCAAAAAAAATTGAGTTGCCTAAAGAATTGATGTGTGATTAGGCGATATTTTTTTAAGAACTCTGTGTTATTGACGAACTTGTTAAAGACATTGTGCCGATTGAAGGAATATGTTTTCCCTGATGGATACATAAATTCGCTGTAGAAAAATAAATTCATTCAACAAACAAACAAAATCATCATCGAGATGGATCGATTAGATGGCGAAAATATTCCCCCTGTCAATGAGTATGAAAAACACGCAAGATGCTTAATATTCCGTCAACAGCACAAATAGCACCTACAGAAACGTCACTCCCCCAAAGCTACTAGAACATGAGATTTTAAGTACCAGGGGCGTCCATCTGGCATGGTATAAACATCCTTCCAAAAGAGCTCTGTCGTTGTTACATTGTAAATCGAAATCAGTTCAACTCAGCCCTCAGATGTAGTACTATACAGAAATTATTGCTCAGGTAGTGACTGTTGCATCGATCCGATTGGAATACAAAAGCAATTCTCGTGACAATCAATATTCAACCATCGCATCGGTCAGATATCACGTAGCCAGCATATTTCCAACCCTTCTGCCAGCCGGCCAGTGCATAATTGAAATGCCGGCAGTTGCAATACGGTGAACGTGAAAACTCTCGAAATCGAAGCTGTCGTCCCAAAATTGTAACAATTTGGAATTTTCCAATATATGAAAACTTCTTATGCTATATGCACACATAAAAAAAAAAAAAAACAAAATCAACCAACAAGTCGAATACAATTCTCTAGTCCTTTCACAATTGTTTTTTACTTAGAGTTCTTATGGTAATTTTTTCTTTATTTTTTCTTTTGCCACATCCTTTCATTTTGATTAAACGAAAATGTTTACAGACAAATACCCCACCGGGTACGGCCAATAAATATTTAAATGTTTCAACTCAAACTGAGATAGGTACTTGGAATTTCTCATACAAATGTCACTCGTTTTTGTATTTGTTTCTTACATTCTGAGAAACTTTGACAGACGCCAACTACACCACGGTCAGGGTGTAGTAATGAAATTCAAAAATAAACACAACACAATACCTCACGTAGTGCGACGGCCACGAGCACAAAACGTCAAAAGCAAACAAATTTCCAAATACCTATAACAAAACGAATGCAAAATAAGTGTGACACTTATTACACGTATTT
The DNA here is from genome assembly GCA_946477585.1 of Cheilosia urbana. NCBI lineage: Eukaryota > Metazoa > Arthropoda > Insecta > Diptera > Syrphidae > Cheilosia > Cheilosia urbana. The sequence continues at coordinate 3,123,555 of OX297854.1, read as the reverse complement.
TATTTTTTAATTTATTTTCTGACCCGCGCGCCGTGAAATGTGCTTTAAAACTGATGACGTCCGACGGTTGTGAAAAAAAACCCCTGTATTAGCCACGCCATTTGTTTGAATTAGTTGTTTACGGCGAATTTCACTGCGCGTTCACTCACCGGAAAAATTCAATTATTTAGACACATTTCCGAAAATTTGAAGTTATTTTGTTCAAGTTAACTAACACAATTAGGAATACCAACTGTGTTTGGTTAGCAGAACAGTTATATACGGCAAACGACAACTGATGACAAACGGGCGAACACCAAATCGTGCGCGACGCGACGTAAGGGCGAGTTGAGACCGCATCGGGGCGCTTTTTAGGGTAGGTAGAGGCAAGAGCACAATTCGCTGAGTGATGTATAACTAATGACAGCGGAATTATTTTTTAATTAGATCGTTAGACATCGGAGGTGACTTTAATACGAATATGTACAAGGGGTTGTTACACGTGGAAAGGTAATGAAACGCTTGCGAAGAAATCCCGCCCGCGTGAGATATATAGCAAGTAAGCCATTCTAATGGGCTGACATATTTTATGGAATAGGAAATAAGGTGGTCGTAATTAAAATTAATTAAAACCCATTATTGGGATTTACGGGATAAAAGAGGCGCGGCGAAACAACGAAATGTATTACCTTGGTTAGTGAAATGGGTATAGTGACAGGGAAGGTAGCGACTGGCAACTGTCGAGAAGGCGCACTGCATATGATACTTATCGCGGCTATTAAATAAATTACTTCCTAACGAAAACGAAGTAATATTTCGGTTACAGTTCGTCTTGTTAACTGATGTTATGGGCTGCGATGTTAATTGCTTTGGCGATTGCATTGTACCGAGCGGCATTCGTTGACAGGAATAAGAACACCAATCTTGAGAGAGAGAATTATCCTGGCGACTGAAGGTTACCATGTTAACAAGTAGCTATCAACGCGGTATGGCAGTCTTGACATCGCTACACTCCAAGTGGTTGGAATTATTTTAAGGTGCATATTTAAAATGGTTGAAAAAAAGAAGAAGTGGGCAATATTTAAGATAACTTTTGCCTTGCTGCATTGCATTGTGGAAGTGTGCTGTTTTAAAAAAAATTTATGAACAAAGATCTAAGTAGTTGATCTTATATAAAATACCTATACTGAAGTGAAACTTCTTATGCGACTTCCAACTCAAGGTCGCGTTAAACGTTTAACGCTATTAAAAGCATTGGATACATACTCAAAGGTGTGAGGGAGGGTGAAAAAAAAAAACTGAGTGGTGTTTTCTCCAAAATAAGTGAAACGAAAGAGAAGTACCTATGCGACGTGAATATGTATGTAAGCGACAATGTGTTTCTGAGGAAATGCGCAGATGGCTGTTGACGTGCGCTGATAGACGTATGGTAAAGAATTGAAGAATTCAAGAAGTAAAGACGATATAGGTGAATTATGTTGTTTGATTTATTGAAGTGAACTTCTTTACGACTTCCAACAAGGTTGTGTTAAACGCTTAACGCTACCATGGAGGGGGTATGAAAGCACTGTTGCGTTAAACGTTCAACGCTACTGGGGAGGGGGAATAGAAGGAGACAGAGCGAGAGTGAATGCCGGGCACTCGAACGCATGCGCGTAGTATACCTGTTACGGGCCAGCGCGAGCGTTAGCAACGAGTAGCGTCCTCATTATTTCATTTACTTGTTTTAGTTTGATTTGATACACATATAATTTAATAGGGTAGTATTTTTGAAGTGAAACTTCTAATGCGACTTCCAACATTTCGTATCTTACTTTAGTTGTCATAATATGTTATAGATTTGGACAGCGATCAATTGTGAATAGTAAGCAATGTTAATAAAGTTTGTCATAAAGAAACAATATGATTTCACTAAAAATCAATTTCTACCCTTTCCTATTTTCATTTCCACATTACGAAGTTTCACTTCTTCCGCGCGGAGGGACTCCACGCACTATTTTTATCTTTCATATGTATTTTGATCACAATCGTTAGAGAAGTTTTTGTAAAATTACGCAGACAAAACCGTACCAAATTTTGCAATGTTTAGTTTGAATAATAACATATAAGTTATTGTTCGGGATGTAAGCATTACTTGGTTTTTAGAGTTTTTTTTCTCAAAAATCTATTGTACGACAATGGATGGTACGGAAAATTGTAGTTCCGCCGGGGTTGCGAAATGATCAATCTGGGTAATAGTTAAGCGGCGAAACGATATTTCGTTGAAAAATGACTTTATCAAATAACAAACAAGATAATAGAATAATGCCAATCAACATATTGCCAAATGATTTTTGCGAAATGATCGAAAATCGTTTCAAACAAATGCGAAAGATAAAAACGACAATTATTAGTAATCGTGTAATGATTGACAAATTGAATGAATAGAAAACCAAATTGCCAATTCAAGATTGAAAAATAAGGAAATATTTAACGACTTAAGGGAAACAAAGAAAGGCCGAATGAATCTTGCAAAATAATGATAACCCTACGATAATATATACAAAAATCGAGCCTGCTATTCTGCTGCAGCCCACGCTACGCCACTGTATAATATACATAAGACAATTCAATTGCCATTTTCGTTTGTTCCTGTTGTCTCGAATGTCAAATACAAAAATATACTTTAAGGGAAGAGAGCCGAAAGCCTTAGCAGCTTGTGCTCACGTTATGTTAAATTAACTCTGTAATTACTTATTTTGTTAATAAAAAATAATAATAATAAATACTTTAAGGGTACGTCTGTATTTCATTTGCTTAAAATTCATAATAATCTTTTAAAACATTTTAAGTAGTCGCAGTAGCTTAGTGGTTAGCGTGTTGGACTGCTATGCGGGGGTTCAAGGTTCGAATCCCGCAAAAACCCAATTCCACCTTTGTAGGGTTTTTTCCGCTGCGCTACCTCTCGCGAACGTCTGACAAACATCCGAGAGTATAAATGTCTTGTAAGAGCTTCTCAATTAGCCGTTTGGAGTCGGCATAAAACTGTAGATCCCTTCCATTCGTTCCAAAAATGAAAAACTCACACAAAACGAATGGTTGTGAGAAGCTAGGCCTAGGGTCTCTCCGGACCAATTATGTTATGATATTTGATACATCCATGTAAACATGGAACGCTTGGGAAACATTTTCTACACAACCTCAAAAATGTCCTTCAACCCACTTAATCTCTGAGGACCTTCGCGACCCACCCGTCATTTATCAACCGACGAAACCAGCGAAAATGGTTAATGTCCATACCTAGTATTCTATGCGTCAATTACACCACCTGTCGTTAGACAATATCCCTTCCCCTATCAAGCAAACGTTTACTTTTACCTTGATGCTCATTCCCAAATCGATTCCACTAACCGCCTGAATTACACAAATTCCCATACCAAACGTGCACCATCCTATACACATATAACGTATGTAGTTGCAATAAAATGTTCACTTAAATTGACAAATTAAATGATAATAGCTTCGCTGAATAGAGCAGCGATGTATGCGCTAAAATATAAGGATTCAATCTAATTGCAAATTTGATTACAAAATTTTAATGAAGCGGGCATATCTGCAGCGAAACACGAAAGCTGCGCAATTACTTTTAATAGATTGCGAACAAATGAAATCAATTACGGGAATATGAATGGTTCTGCCCTAATTGCGACGTTTTTGATGGTAATAAGTTGGCCGAACATGGATTAATGTACGCATTCAAACGATAAAAATAAAACTGCGGGCAGCTTAAAAAGGCTTAAGCGCTATATATTATAGTCATATTTTCTAAACCTATTGGGATACTGTTTTGATCTTCAGCGGTACCAATGCAGACCTTTGGGTGCGTGATCTTAATGAAAGTTATTATTATGCGAAAAGCTGTCTCCCCGGTGATACATGCGAGGCATCTGTAATTACTCGGTCTTTAGTCAAGGTTAGCCGCGTGCTTCTATATTCACCTGTCCAGACTGTTTACGACGATAGTTATAGAGAGGCGGTAGATGTTCACAGTTTATCAAATGGAGTAGAGTGGATATAAAAATACTCGTATGTACTAACAAATTGAGTAGAATACCAGTTCTCCTTCGACTATGTTCGTGCGCTAAGCTAAGTCAGTGCGGTCATTTAAATCATTGGATTGTTGACTAAAGTATAAGTAACATTGGTTGAGTTAGCGTAATCTACTATTTTGCGAATGTCATCATGCTACATATTATATTCAAGCAAGTTAGTATAATTCGAGATAAACTTTAGTCCGGTAGAGAAAGGCAGTTCTTAAGCTTTAGATTTAATGTGCGATGGGGTGTTTGGGCTTCCTACAGTAGAAGTGCAAAGATTACAGACATCGTCGACGATGTTGTTAAACCTATGTTGAAATAGACCACGTAGTTAAATACGAAAAGTACAAATGACGTGTGACATAAGTGAGCGAATAAAAAGCGAGAAGCTATGTGGAGCATTGACCCACAAAAGATTTAGTGTGAAGCACAAGAGAAGAATTTTAGTCGGGTATAGAATGAATCAAAGATCTTATACGGAAAAAGTAAAATAGGTAACAACTTCTAGGAGACCAAAAATGGTCATAAGAATAAATGCGTCAAGAGTGAATATCACAATTCGGGCGACCTTGTTGCTGCTCATCTATTTGATATCCGCGGCAGAGCAGAGGCACTTAATACCAACAAATATACCTTTCAGACTTCCCTAAACGATTGATTTATAAGCGAATGGTAGAAGGGATACCTAGACTTACTCAAAGGTTGGTTGGTGAGTGTAAGCTTTCCGGTCTTTACTTAGGTCTCTGCTGAGATAGTTGAGATCCCCACTCATAGGTAGGTGGACATACAAAGCCAAAAATTGGAGATGCGACGAAACAAATTACGATTTCCAGCACAATATTAAAAGTTAAAGCCCGAGAGAACCCACTTCTTAGCAATGTTCAAATTGTACAGAAATACATCCCGAAAACATCCCGACGTAAAATCGCAAGGCCAGCATTCAAAGGAGCTCTAGGAGAAACAACAAACATCGAAGACAAATTACTAAAACATTTAACCAGCAAAAGAGATTTAGCAAGTTGTATACGGAGGCGGTGTAGCAGTTGCAAAATTAAAATGTTGACAAGAAATGTAAAGAAATGCCGAGCCACAGAATACGAGACTGGGTACAAAAGTGTACACGACTGTGTCGTACCTAACTCTGCTTCTTTGTCGATGTATGGAAAGCCCCCTTAGTTTTGGGAATAAAAAAAAGAAATTTCGATTTTTTTTCTCTGCATTTGAATCTACAAGTTAGAGATTGAGTTTGACATTTTGGGATGCATTGCCAGGCTCAATTTCTTTAATCCATTTCAAACTTAAATATAGAGCTCGTAATCTAGCAAAAAACACACTGGCTATACTTTAAGTAGCACCTAACATGTCCATATTGTAGTCAATACTTTCGTGGGCGTTTGTTTTTCAATTTTTAAGACGAATAGAAGGCACGAACAATTTTAGACCGTATCCAAACGTCGAAATGAAAAGTTTACTCAGAACAGTCATATCCCTTAAACATTTTCAGACGTTCGCGAGGGTTGCACCGGTTAAAACATCCTCACAGGTTCTAACTTTTATTCAACCCAATCATTGGTTCAGCAGACTAAAAGTCTTAGAATCCAAGCCAAGTCTTAGAATTAGGATCTGCCAACAAACTCGCTATTAAATTTTATTTTTGTTTAACTGATAAAAGTGATAAAATTACAAAATTTTTGTAAGATGTTCTCACTGTGCCGGGGCTGTTAAAATAAAGTGCACGACTGGGTAGGACAAGACTTTCTCGTTCAAAATGGTTGAAAAAAAGTAGAAGTGGGCAATATTTGCTAAAAATAAGTTTTGCGTTGCTGTTATTGCACTTTTGAATTTTAAAGTGCGACATTGGGTTTTTAAAATATACATTTGCAAAAAATATATATATAATGTTTGTAAAATATTTTTGAAAATTAATTAAAAAACGGATTTATTCGAACTCTTTGAGAAAAACTAAGTAAGGGATCTTATTTAGAATACTGATATTATCTTTAGTATTTATTTTGAACAAAATCGTTAGAGCGGTTTTTGTAAAATTTTGCGGACAAAACTGTACCAAATATTGCAATGCTTAGTTTGAAAAATATTATTGGTTAGCTATTTAGGTGAAAACCGAATTTAAACGATTGTTTGGGATGTAAGCATTAAGGTAAATGTAAGCAGAAAATGAGGTTTTCGAGATATGAGTACTTTTTAAAATAAGCGTTTTCGGTGATTCAAATTGAAAACTAAGGATATAATAGTTTTGAAAACATAAATTTTATTCAATGTTTGCATTTTAGTCAAAATCGTTATTGCCGTTTTCAGGTAAACTAAAGAAAACTAAATTTTAAAAAAAATTATTTATTTCAAAAATCGATTTTTACGATAATATAGAGAAAAACTGAATTTGCCATTGAGTTAGAAATGACCATATAACTTTAGAAATGCATTTTTGTTTCGTATGGACCGTTTTCGAGATATGTTCAAATTTCAAAAGTACTGTCATTCCATTTTTTACCGAGAAACTCACCTACTTAGGCTTAAATATCAATTTTGGTTGAAATCGTAAGAGCTGTTATCGAACAGATAGACGTGTATCAACATTCTATGAGAACCTACCATTAAAACTGAGGTTACCGCGCAAAAATTGCACGAATACAATATCTTTCTCTTACTTCGTAATCGAGAGAGTTAAAAAAGCTCTACCTAATGCACACAACGGTAGTTTTCCTTCTGTAGTCCATGCATGCTATTTTCTATAACGAAATGGACTCAAAGTCGAACCATTGACAAACCGACAGAATAAATTATTCTTCCACTTAAAAACAAAGTGTGACATTTCAGACAGTGACAGTTTTATCGTTCTGAAGAGCGATATAATACTTATGTCACTTGGTTACTTCTTTTGTGCAAAATTGCACAATCTTACAGTTGATGAGCACTTCCAAAAGACGTTAGCATGTATTCTCAGTTAATTTCGAATGCATATTAATTTAAAATCCATCTGACAGTTCTTAACGTAAATTAGTCGATTCCCCGCAAGCATATCCATTTATGTGCAAATAACCCCAAATGTCAATGCCACGGGCAGAATATTTGCAGCTCTTTAGTAACTCACTTGTTCAAAGTCTATTACGAGACACACACCAAACGTAAAAAAAAAAAAAATCACAGAAAACTTTCAAACAATTTGCGTTTCTCGCTCACGCCATAACATGACATAAGGTCACCCACCTAACAAAGGAAAACAGTTCGCACAGTCGAAAGTAAAAGTCAAAAAATCACAATCGAAGGCGAAATGAAAAAAGAAACTCAGAGCACGCCCATCAACAACAGAAGAAAAGAAACAAAAACAAAAAGGTATCTCCTAAAACTCGGTCAACAGCGAACAGCTCATTTGTGTTTTTTTTTTATTTTTTATTTTCCTTCTTTTTCTGCACGAACACACCCCGCGGAGTTACAGACGCTGCAGAAGAATCTGACAGAAAACCACCACAATAGATCGAAATTACCTCTGCCCGGACCGGAACGCAAAACGACAGTAGATTTCCGCTTGAGATGTCATCTACTAGACAGCTGAATACTAATTCAGCAAGTGTTACAACACTTAGCTTACCTTCTCTCAAGATGGACGGTAGCCTTCTGTGTGATTAACAGGCAGTAAAAATCAGCGATGAACACATTTTGGGAAATAGGTCAAACGGTCCTCTTCTAATTTGGCCATAAATCTCACTGACAGTTCAAAGAAATATATTACACAAAGAACATTTAAAAACTGCTACACTCTCACGATAATCGCACAGCGCGCGTAATTAAAGCCACGCTGACACCTGAGAGATGGGAATTTAACGAAAGGTGTGAAACGGTGCACTAGTACACGTTGTCATGTCACCAAGTGCTGTTCGGGAAACTATTCACCCCCATCAGTGGATTCCATTCGATGATGTGTACATCGCGCTTAATTGGACTTACCGCGAGGTCTAGTCTAGATACAGATAGGTGCTCGTATTTCGCTGCACAATTTCATGGGCATGCCGGTCATTGCGATTCGTATTTGGTGCACGTCTCAATCGAACCCTCCACAAAGTGCAAGCTGGCGTGAAATCGAATGCATTCCGTTGGCCTATCCGCGCGCGTGTTTATAGTCAAGCGGAATAGATGCGCTGCTGAATGATTTAAGTAGGCTTCTGCAGCACCGGAGACTGGAGGCTTTGCTTCCGCTTGCGAAGAGGAGGTTGTATATGTTTAAACGGAATACCAGTGTGTGGTGGTTTATGAAAGAGGAGCGTTATCCGCACTTGAATGGAGTCGAGGCGAGGGTTTAAGATTAATTGCAGTTTGAAGTTTGCCTCTGAGCACGGCCAGCGATATATTCTCAGTGCGGTAGGTACGCACATACAGTTGGGTTTGGTTCACTGCCGTTGCGATGTATTTCTATACATATTATAATGAGGAGGGCAAGCTATGCCACACAGGAGCAACGACAGTAGAATTTAATTTATGATAACATTTTCGGCGTTTAGCAATTTTTTGTCCCTACCCGAGGGGATATACATATACGCACTTTAAATAATGAATTATGAGGAAGAACCTCTTTGATGTTTGTTTGGGCCAGAGTAATTGCAACAGTTTAACAGCAGGTCAAATGAAGGTGATTAACTTTTGTATATGACGGCTTCATGTCTACCGCTCGTTTAAATGAAGAAGATTAGAACTGGTAATTTGGGCTAATGAAAAGCAAGGGGTCATAGGGCGGAAGGTGCTAATAAAGAAGCGATGCACACTGTAGTAATAATTTGCTGATAATTGTTTTCCAATCATCATTTTTGATTCCGCAGCAAGTTCTAGGCCTCGCTTTAACTCTGTTGTAAGCTGAGCAAGTTTAGAACATATACTTCGATGTTTCGTTTTAGAACTTTTTCAATAGATTTTCAATCACCATTAACAACTAAAGTGACGCCTTATAAGACCCAAATCATCCCAGTCCTACTTTACGGTGCAGAGGCATGGATTCTTTCAAAAGCGGATGATTTTGCTCGAGAGGAAAATTCTTCGAGTAATTTTCATACAACGACGAACTGTACGGGCTGTATAGCAACATCGACCTAGCCAGAAGAGTGAAGGTCCAACGACTGCGGTGGCTGGGTCATGTAGAGCGAATAGACGTGAGTGCTCCGGCCCGGAAGATCTTCGAATCCACTCCCGAGGGACGGCCCAGTAGAGGAAGACCGGGACACAGTAGGCACACACAAGTGAAAGGGGACCTTAACCAACTTAGCGTGTGAAACTGGAAACAGCTGGCCAAAGATCGCGCTGGCTGGAGACGCTTGTTAGGCCCATGTCCACTTCGGACTGTAGCGCCACCTTAAGTCAGTAAGTATTAATATTAACAGAAAGGTTAAATATATTTTATTATTATTATATTATATTATTATATTTATATATTTGGTAGGGTTAATAAAACGCTTTTAGTTAGAGCTTAGTTCAACAGATAAACATGGTATACAAGAGTCGTCATTCGTATTTTCGTCCTGCTTTCGTTGCCCTTTCACGGGAATTTAGCTTAAAAAGCCATTATTTCAGAGGCAGAAGTTAGGTAACACCATTAATAGGCGATATCTTTTTTTCGTACCGATTGTGGTGTTATTTCGAAACCAATTCTTTAGAAATTTGACCAAACGAAAGTAACATGTACGTAAACATGGAACTGTCGGGCCAAGTATTTATTTATTTATTTTCATTCTCTTACGTTAGAAAAACTTTTTCCCAAGCGGGTGTGCGAAACGCGACACAAAAGTCAGATATTTTATTCACAATCCACTTGTTGTGAATAGAATCTGTCATTTCGTCCGCAATTCGCATCGACTTTCAATGTCGCTTCTTCAGAGTTTCGAATCCCGAAAAAAAGTACGAGCTGATCGCTGCCCCACCTCTCGCGATTCTCTAAACAGACTTCTGAACCACCTTCTCCGCACATTTGGGCTGGTTATCTCGGTCACGGCTTGACGTATGTTGGCTTTAAACTGCTCAACGGCGTCTTCTCACTCTATCTTGTTTACGAGGCGTTTTTTACTATGCCCTCATGATCTATATAAATCATAAATTTTCATGATTTACAACAATAATACGAGATCCAATTGTTGTTGTAAACCAGGACAATATACAGATCAAGAGGGCATTATAAAAAAAAGCCTAACGATGAAGTTACAAGATGAAGTGCAAGTGTTAAAAACGTCTTAAAGAGCCATACGAAACACTTAAGGAGTCTGAGAACGACAGCTTATGATATATTTGGGTCTTGAGAAACATTTGCACAGGCAGCAATAATATTTTTCAGCGATCAAGCGCTTCAATGATACACATGTCTTCGCACATCCTTAAGAGACACTTTCTAAATGAACTTAAAGCAATTTGAGCGCTCAGAAGAACGATTATGTCGATTATGATCTGCCCAACAGAATCACAATTGTTTTAAAAAAGCTTCAACAGTTCGAACACACTGTAAGGTGGTACCACGATCAATAATTCAAAATGCCAAACATTGTAATGAACAAATCAGTTCAAAGTTTGACAACTCTCAAAATTGCATAGCTATACTTTCCGAACCACGAAGTGGATACCTCTTTTCTTTATAATCTATTATTTGAATGATACTGCAAAGTGTCGCAGCGCAAAATTGATCTGATTTAGCTATTAAGTTGAACAAACATTTGACCGTGTTTACCAATGCCAGTTAAAATGTCCTTTACTTAAATAAAAATGAAAAAAAAAAAAAAAATGATTAGTTGCCCATATTATAGGTAGAGGGTGAGCATCTGGTCGAGTAAAAGTTAGGAACTACAAGAGGCGTTTTTCTTTTTTAGTTCAGAGCTGAGCACTGAACTGAGCTCGAGCTATATGAGCGCGCTCTGAACTGAGCGTGCTCAGATCGTTCTGATGATTTTCCGTTTTTCCTGTTTTTCTTTTCTCTCAAATATGACTGGAAGTGTGAATGTATATGTTTAATCAGCATTTTACTCAGCCTGCTCAGTCAATTAATTCTGAGCTCATAGAGCGCGCTCTGATCATGCTCTGAACGAAAAAAGAAACACAAATTCGAGCTCTGATGTATCTGAGCTAAAAAAGAAACACAAACTTTTTGTATAACAGTTCAGGTTGTGCTTTGAACTAAAAAAGAAAAACGCCTAAGGGTTCAACCAAAATATAGGGTGCTGCACGCATCAATTTGAGAAGGACCTCCGCCTCAAGCAACATGGCAAATCCGACTGATGGCACCTATAGGTATAGATCGAGCTGACAGAAAAGTTACGTTGGTTGAGAGTTGAAAAAAAAAAAAAAAAAATGTCGACGGACATAAGAAAAACTTTAAACTACCGCACTTTAGTAGCATAAATTGTGAAATGTGTTGTATTACGATTCCTCATGATCGACATGGAGCATCAACTACGAGACGAGACATCCACTTTTCCAGCTGAAAAGTAAAACACATTTTCAATCCACTGCCCAATAAATACCAACTTATATATGCTTCTCATCCTATTGCCATAAATTAAACCATCGAGCAACAAAATGATTAAACTTTTGGGCCTACTAGTTCCAACTGCCCCCGGTCGCTCGTACATACATCAAATTTAAGCGACCATATCCTCCCGGTTTCATTGAACCGATTACCAAACCGAAACAAAGAAGGCTACATCTATGCTATTCAATAAATAACCCCCCACTCCGACCTCAAAAAACCACCCCACTTGGAACATTGTAGAACAGCACATATACTCATCCACCTCACCGCAGAATAGTAGCCGACGAGAGGACAATTTCATTTAGCTAGATAAATCTTCAAATGATTACCCCCTTTTTTCTGGCAAAAATCGAATCTAGAAAACGGCCGCAATTTGCTTTCTAAAGCGAGAGGAATTTATGTCCTGCACGAGGCACAGTTGTACATGTACATAGATGTACTATTGTTGTTGTTTTTGTCCCCATGGGGCAATTTATGTCGTCAAAATTCCAAAAATTACTTCACATACAATAGCCAGATTCGGACCATTATGGTGGACCAAGTGAGCTTAGGACCACATTTGTAGTTGGCTACAGCTTGTGTATACCACTGACATTGGGGAGGTGGTTATTGTCTGCGCTTCTGTTACTCGAAATTTTAATGAAAGCGGCATCGGGGAAGGGTTGACTTTGTTATACATATGACGAATAAGCGAGGGTGGCTTCAAGTGCTATGCAAATGCGTTTACCTTGTCAAGGGCTCTTTTGAAGAATGAAGCGGAATAGCTCTTATGGCACTTTGGCAAATCGAAAGACGCAAACACAAACTGGGTTGCGTTGAATTTTTGGAAACGGAAAACGTCTGAGCGATTGCGACTGTTTCCTATTTTTTGTGCGACTGGATTGCCATTGGAAATGGTAATGGATTACGAGGAAGCAACACGGAGTCGTGTTCTTGTGTACATATTTGATTGTAATTTTTGCTCGGCGGTAAGAGTCCTAAAAGGAATTTGTTTACTCAGCCAGTACGGATATATACACGCGGAATGTCGAAACCAGAAGAGAACATGAATGAGTGCAGCATCAGTATCGCTATGGGGCGATTGTTAAAAAAAGAACCGTTCAAAGGAACTGAGTTTGGTAGAAAAGCGCATGAGTTTTCTATGCAAAAATCCACGAAGGGAAATTTATACATCCCGAAAAGTGCACATTTCGACCATTTAGAGTAAGTAGGTGAACTCAGTATAGATCTGATCTAGACCAAACATAACAATTGTAAATTTACAATTCCACAAATACAAATTCTCTTTAAGTATAGAACCATAAGCTACATCTCACGAAATGTGACACGTGACTGTGACTTGAAAATCTGTCCAAAGTGTTATTTAAGTGTGATCGCTTTTCTTGCGGTGTATAAAGTCGTTCTTAATGTGTTAACGAACTGACCCTGATGAGCCAAATTTTGTCACGTCAGCATGCCATTGGCAATTGGCAAGTTGCGTGGCATCTGTATTTGTAGCTTCTGACAATAGTTTCTGACGCTCTATTTGTAAAAAAAAAATCCCACACAAACGAAGGTTGAGCGATTTTAATATTTTATTTTGTTTGTCTAAATTCAAAATGTTTATCTGGCGCCAAATTATACCACACCGGTAAACAAGCCATAACTGGCATTATTTATCGGAGACCCAACCCCCAGGTTGCGTAGATTGCGCAGGATTTAAGAATACTAGAGTTTGTCCAGTGGTAAAAATTCACCCATTTTAATGACTTATAAAAAAAAAAATCAAGCAATTACGTTCTGCTAAAGGCAGTAAAATATTTACGTAGGTATATCAAACTAGCTGTTCCCGCCCGGCTTTATCCGTGCTAAACAAAATTATTTCCGTAACTCAAATCTACTAAATAATTAAATTCATGGAGAATTTTTGACAAATACGATCTCGCTGCATATTGCGACCAAAGTAAAAAAAAAAAAATTTCCCGCACAAAATTTATGGACAATTTATTTTTACTAGTTTTCCCATTTTCTCGCCGTATAAACCTTCCTTGGGCGTAGCCAAACACAACAAAGAAAAGATAGCTCAAATCGGATGATAATTTCTTGAGTTATAGGCGGTCTTACGAATAAAAGTTTGTTCTATACATATAGATAAAACAAACTAAAATGTTGTTTTTTTTTTTTTTTTTTTTAATAATTTCTTTATTCTCAAAATTCAATTTGAAATAGTGGACGTGATATTACAAAATCAAATTTATCCATACATAAATTAAGAGAATAGTTTAGTTAGTGACATATTTTATTTAAAGAAGAAAAATAGAGGTAATGTCACATTATTTAAATTAATTTAGTGGGGTGAACAAGAAGTACCTACAATATAGCAAGAGGAAAAGGGAGAAAACAATGATAAACAGAAGATAATAATGAAACAATTTTAAAATGATCTCAATTATAGAGTTGACTAGGTGATGAAGTGCAACAAGATTTCCATTTGATTATGGTCAATGTTCAAAGGCCACAGTTTTACTTTAGATAAAAAGATTCTCAAAGTTCCAATGATTGGAATGTCAGGAGGGAGCGTGTTAAATAATTTACGAGATACAATTGTGTAAAAGCTTCTTAAATTTGAAGCGCGAAAAGGTGGTATGCTGACCAAGGAGCTTTGATTGCTTCGTAGGTTATGGTTATCATTTATGGGACTCTGTAAGTACCCACCTCTAATAAAAAAAATTTAAAACTTTAAAATAGAACAAATGTCTGACTGGCAGAATTCTCAGTTTATTAAAAAGAGCAAAAGTGTTGGCTAAGCGGGATGAAAAGCATATTTTTCTGATTACATATTTTTGAAGCACAGTTAGTTGTTGGATTTTATTTACATGCGTACCACGCCAGCAGGTTATTCTATATTGTAGTTTAGAATGGAAGATTCCAAAGTAAAAATTTTTAAGATTCTTGTAGAGAGGTACTTTTGAAGTTTGTAGAAGCTTCGCAAAGTGGATTTTGCTATCCACTATTGTTTTAAGCTAGCGTTGTGATCACACCAGCTTAGATTTTGGTCAATAATGACACCTAAGTATTTATAGTTCTTCACTATTTCAATAGAAAAACAGTTAGCACCACAGTCGACATTTTCATTATAAAGGATATTGCACCCACAACTTAGCAAGCTAAGTCTACGGCAACTAGCTGCATGAAACACAATATCAACATCTGGAGATCCCTTGGCGGTAAGGTTGAAGAACATGAGCTTCGTCTTACTGCTAACTAATAACCTATGCTGCACAAACCATAGCCTTAATACATGTACATCACGGTTAACATCAGCATGTAAGTTGAAGCAATTCTTTGAGCTATATGCAAACGCGAAGTCGTCAGCAAAAGCCTTCAGCCTGCCTACAAAAGGAAGGCTGAACACTGAGTTTACATAAATTAAGAACAATAGGGGACCAAGGACAGATCCTTGTGGAACGCCTAGATTAATTGTCTCAGAGCCGCCATAAATGTTCCCAATTTTTACTTTTTGCGACCTATTCCTGAGATAAGACTTAAACCAATCTACAATAAAGCCTCGAAAACCTGCGCGGTACAGTTTACTCAAAAGAATTTCATGATCAACCATATCAAAGGCTTTGGTTATATCTACAAAGAGACCGGCGCAAGTTTTCTTTACATCAAGGCCCGTATAAATATATATACTGACAAAAATCAAGTAGAGCATCTTCGGTGGAAAGGTTTTCTCTTACTATAAATAACTTATTCCTTACAACTTTGGTTATAACCATTTTTTTGTCTGCGATTAATAATTTTCAATTTATTTCAAAAAAGGGATAAAAATAAATTATTTAATTACCTATATAATTTTATTTCCATATACAAAATGTTAATTTATTAAATTTAATTGAAAATAGAGTTGTCAGAGTCACGTCTTGCCTTAAAAAAAACTATATAAAAGCATTCCAATCACATCTATAAATTTTCCTTATCTTAAGACCATTTAAAAAAAAAAAAACAAAAATCGTTGATATTTTAAAAATGTAAACCTCACAAATGGAAATGCTTATTAAGGTAAAACAACGATTTGGTCATTTTATTTAAATTATAATTTCATTAATTCATTTAAGCCGTTTAAAGAGTGAAAAGGCAAGACGGGTCTTCCAAAAACAAATCATCGTAACTCGCAACTAAAAGAAACGCCGAGCCAACCAATTATTGAGTCACTTTCAGTAATTGGTATCAAACAAGTCAACATCTGTCTAAATACAGCTCGGAGCTATCTGTATGATGAGTTAGATAATATGGGTTGTTACTGAACTACCAGCATAAATTTGCTGACAGATTAAAATGTGATTGATGAATCTATTTTACATTTTAGAGATCGGGACAGTCCAAAAATATATGGCGGACTTTACAAATGCACTGATGAACGAAGAAATCTTGGCTATTATTATATATTTGTTTTTGGTGGATTTGTGGTGAGCATTGTACATTCTTCGATATTGACCAGGTGACGTTCTTGCCTTTTACAGATCTTTAATATATTTTTATTTTTTTCTGTACAATGTTTTATGAGTCAGCAGGAGACCACACAAATCGGTTATGGTCTGTCTTAAAAGCAGAATTAAGGTGAGTATATTTGTTCAAAATAATTTATGTCAGACGAAGCCCATTTCCACGCGCTGGATTTTGAATGAGTCTCAAATTATTCAGGAGCAGCAAATGCATTCACTAATAGTCGCTGTTGATAATTCAAAATGTGATTGTATATATCTATTTTGCTTATGTGTATGTATGTGTATGTGTATCTGGAATTTTTTTCGCTTCTTGTATTTTTGTAACGAATAAAGTTCTTTAGTTCTTTTTGTATCTCCGCACGAAGCGCACATAAAATAAAAATAATTTAAACTTGAAAGTAGTTTTTATCTTTTTTGTTATCTCGACAAGTAAGGTAACTTTCAAATTTCGACGTCGGTGAGAGGGAAAACTGACATCGACACTGAATGTCCTGCACATCAAGAATCATATCTACGACTATTACGCCATTCCATCTACAAGAACCTCCTTTCTAGCACAAAGAAGGACATTTTCTTATTATACGATTGCAAATATACCTATAATTCTTTTTTGGGGTAGCAAGCCGGTAGTCGCAGTGGCTTAGTGTTAGTGTGTTGGACTACTAAGCGAGGGGTCTCAGGTTCGAGTCCCGCAAAAACCAAATTCTAACTTATGGTTTTTTTCCACTGCGCTACCTCTCGCGAACGTCTGACAAACATCCGAGAGTATAAATGTCTTGTAAGAGCTTCTCAATTAGCCGTTTGGAGTCGGCATAAAACTGTAGATCCCTTCCATTCGTTCCAAAAATGAAAAACTCACACAAAACGAATGGTTGTGAGAAGCTAGGCCTAGGGTCCCTTCGGACCTGTTGCGCCAACTATTTATTTTTTTTTTTTTTAACCGGTTTGATTTATATTTCTGGCCTAAGGACAGCGGAAGCAGATACTAATGCTTTTATTTAAAATATAGTTTGATGAATTTCCAAAAGTAGCAATATGTTTGTGAAATCGTCCCGTTCAGTTGTTTGTTTATCAATTGATTCGTTACAGAAACTAATCTGTATCCGCTGATCCGTGTACACAATCGAAAAGGGGTCATCTTCACACCGAGAAACATCTCGTGCCGAGTCTTAATAAAACGACTCCGAACCTGACTTTAATTTGCATACTTAGTCTCTATTAAAACTTGCCTAGAGTGCCATTGACACCGGTGTCAAGAACCCTCCAGAACGGTATCACTATAGTCACCAATACGCATTTCTGAAACAAAGCACACATGCCTCATCATCTGACAAATCAAAAAACGAAAAAAAAAAAAAAAAATCTTTCGCGGCGTCTACCAATTCCTACCTAATTAGTCAGAAAAATCTCTCACCAACCATCTAATCAGACAGACACAGTGTTGCCATTGGTCTTTGAGCCGAAACGACGACGTTACAAATCGTATTCCCCACCCATTTGTCGTTATCAAACATTTCAATCAAAAAGGCAAACTACGAGTAAATGGCATCTGTCAGCAATAGTCATGATGGACGTCATGCGTATAGAGGTATAGACTGGTGCTAGTGATAGTGATAGCGGGCAGCATACGGCTTGAGTTGCCTTGCTGTATCTGGCCGCCCGTTTCGCTTTACACTTTGTTTCGTACGGTGACGAATTCAATGGTTTCTAGTTTCCGGCCGGTATCTGGTGTTATATAGTGGTATAGTGGCGTCGTCGGCCAGTGACCCCCGCACAAAGTGATATGTCAATAAAATCGATTGGCTACCAACATGTGATGTGTTGCTGCGCTTCTATAACAAATGTCTGGTCGCATGGGCAACTGGTAAGGTAACTCCCACAAGCGCTGAAGTATAGTGGCCGCATATTGTTTACCTGTGCGTTAGCGGAACGCCACTGACAACTGATGGACTTTGTGTGTTTAATTGAATTTTCAGTTGGGCGAGTAAATCGAGAGGACACATTTTTGTTTGTTTGTGTCGGCCGAATTGAATTAGTCCCCGCGGAAGGGATTTGCTTGCGTCCACATTTCCATAGGTTTTTTTTTTTTTATTTTCTCATGACTTGGGAGTGTTTTTTTTCACACATTTGTCGACATTAGGAGCCCAGGCACGTAGTTGAAAAAAGAAATGCCTTCTGTTGGTTTTTGCCCCTAACGTGCCTTGGATACCTACTGGGGTTGAATTTCAATATTTTCAAAGTGAAGGAGGGCAGAAATGGCACATATAAGCGGATTTGTGACTGTGCCCCGCTCCAGGGCTTGACAACAAAATATTTTCGGAACTTTATTTGTTCGAAATTGTCACGTGAGAGAAAGAGAGCTTTTGCTTTGAATTCTACTCACCGCTGGGATTTGTGCCAGTGTCAGTGGGACTGATTATTTTCTGACCGCACAATGTCTGTCTGGTTATTATCTGTGATATAGTGGGGCTTTGGCATAATAACTCGCCTACACCAATGTATGGCGTCTGCGATAAGGAAAGGGATTTGAATGTGTGACGCTATATGCAGTTACATTTATGATTTAGTGAATATGAAGGAATAGGTAAATATGCTTGGAGCTGATTGTACCACTCTGGGGGCGAATGTCAGACGAGTTGTTTTTTCTACAAACAAAAACTTATTACATAGTAAGAGAAAGATATTAAAAATTTCTTTGCTAAAAATAAGTTTTGCGTTGCTGTACTGCATTTTACCGCAATGCAAATTTGAATTTTATAGTGCGGTACTTACTTACTTTACTTAAGGTGGCGCTACAGTCCGGGGTGGACCTGGGCCTCAACTAATACGCCTCTCCAGTTAGCGCGATCTTTGGCTAACTGTCTCCAGTTGCGCACTCCAAGTTGGTTGAGGTCCCTTTCCACTTGAGCGCGCCACCTAAGGCGAGGTCTTCCTCTACTGCGTTGTCCCTCCGGGTTGGAATCGAAGACTCTCCGGGCCGGAGCGTTGGTGTCCATTCGCTCTACATGTCCTAACCATCTTAGACGACTATGCGTACTTTTCTGACCAGGTCGATGTCGCTGTACAGCTCGTAGAGTTCGCTGTTAAATCTTCTCCTCCAAATCCCGTCAACGCAAATGGGGCCTTCTTGACAAGGCCTTTCTAATCATTTGCCGTCTTAGGCCAAAGAAACAGCGGTTGGCAAGTGTGATTCTTCGCTTGATTTCTGATGTGATGTCATTATCAGAGTTTATAGCGGAGCCGAGGTAGACAAAGTCCCTAACTACCTCAAAGTTATAGCTGTCTATCGTGACGTTCTGTCCGATTCTTCGATGTTGTGTGTCCCTTCTTGTCGACAGCATATATTTTGTTTCACCCTCATTCACCACTAAGCCCATTTTTGCCGCTTCTGTACTAATACTTGCAAACGCACCAGTGACAGCTCTCTGTGTTGTGCCAACAATGTCAATGTCGTCAGCATATGCAAGCAGTTGCACAGACTTATGGAAAATTGTGCCTCTGGTGTTGGCTTGTGAGTTTCGCACAATTTTCTCAAGAATGATGTTGAAGAAGTCACATGACAGCGCGTCGCCTTGTCTAAATCCTTTTTCGATTTCTAAGGTCTCGGTGAGATTGCTTCCGACCTTTACGGAGCAGCGAGCGTTCTCCATCGTCATTCTGCACAATCTGACAAGTTTGGCAGGGATGCCAAAACTAGAAATGGCTCTGTATAGCTCGTCTCTATAAATGCTGTCATATGCGGCCTTAAAATCGATAAAAAGATGGTGAGTATCGATCTGGACTTTTTGGGTTTTCTCCAGGATCTGCCTTAGTGTGAATATTTGTAACGAAACGAAACCTACTTAAGCTTAAATACCAATGTAGGTTGAAATCGTTAGAGACGTTTTCGAACAAATCAAACTTGTACGAACATTTTGTATGGGAAGTACCATTAATATTGAGGCTACCTTGCAAAAAAAAAAAAAACCGCCCCGAACTGTAGGGCTGTAAGACTCCAGAACCAGTCTGTTAAATTTTACAAAGTTAGTTCGTTATTCAGTTCTGAGAAAATTTGAAGGCAACTGATAAATCGGCTATTTTTAACTGAGTTTCTCGGTTATTTTTGAATCCACTATCTTTGTAGGAGCTATATTAACAGTTTTACTTTGAAGTTTTCGACCGAAAGTTGGTTGACTATAAACAAGTGATTTTTCTGCGAATTTAGAATTGTAGACGGATGCCATAAGCTTCTGAATTGCAAATCCTAAACCTCCTTGTTTAAATACATATTGAGGAGCTTTCGTTCTCCACTCAGGAAAGTGTTTTTCTGGCATCTCTTCTCCCATTGCGAAGCATTTTCATTCAATAAGGTGCAAAGCATTCCAGTATAGCAATTGTAACTGGCGATAGGTGTAATCTCTCGAAAATATAACGCAATCTAAATCGCCTAAAATGGCCGCCCGCTGCATTAAAAACAGTCCACCATCACCGATTTAGGTAATTTTCTGACAGCGTTTTTTAAAGCGCCAAACACAACACACCATCTGGTAGATCCTTTTTTAGAAAAACCCGATCCGCACTGGACCATGTCCGAACTACGTCATCCGACTGCAAGTATTACAAGCCTGATAAGCCAATAAATAGCCTCTTCTCACGTCAGCGATACCAGGGCGTGATTTATCGCCCAGCACTTCGCCCACAGCTATTTATCGATGTTTATCATTTTGATGCGGATATTATCTCTAAGTGGAATGCCAATTATCGACGGAACATGTTAAAAAATTCTGCTTCATTCCATTTCAATAAATTTCCACACTCATCGTACCGGAAAAAGGTCGGATATATACTTAACCCGCATGCATCCGTTTATCTTAATTATACATTTTGAAATGTATTTTCCGGAAAAAATAAGTAGCGAGAAGGAAAACTTGAAATCCCATTATCACTTTTTATCAAAATTCATAGCTCACAGCACTTTTCAATTTTCACGCAGCCAACTAGCGCCAGTATAATCGTATCTATGAGAATCCATCTCAAGTATCCGAACGAAGAATAATGGACATATAATTATACCAGTGCGCCAGAGACACAGAAGCGCAAAAATACAAAACCACAAACAGTAGCGCACATTGTAGAGGTATACCGTATAGTGGTTGCGGCAAAAGTTGTCCGCATCGATTCTCAACCACGAAAGCGAGATGCATCTTCACAATTCCCGCAGTTAAATGTGATGCCATGGCAGATGAGTAGCATCTCATCATTATCATCTCGCCTTCAGATGCACACGCCCGCCACACAGAAAAAGATATAGAAAAACAGCGCTCCAGGAATTAGTAGATACGTCATTTTGTGTACATATACTTAATCTGGGCACCAAAGTGCAGTCACAGAAACACACAGCAAAAGGTCAACAATCTTGCGAGGGGAATCAGCACCAGCAATGGATCACGTTTGCACTCTCATCCGACACGATGCGCTGCGCTGTGGAATTTATGCACAGCCATCTCACAGTATGGATGCTGGTTCGTTCGAGAGACCGCACTCTTAGGTTTTCTTTGAGCAGAGGCAAATTAAGTTCGCCATGGTCGCTGGACTTGCCCCGTGGTCGTCGTTGGCTTACTGGTATGCTGGTTGTAATTCCTCGCAAATGTCATATGACTATCTGACACCCAGGCGTATAGCAACTGTGGAGAACAGTCCATCACGATACCGAATGCTGGATGGTAAGGTAAACCAAACAGTAAACAACAAGATAAACTGCTGCGGTTGTGTACCGTTGTAACTATGGTGATGTTTTGGAAGCTTAACCACAGAGCAGGGGGCGGAACTAAACTGCCTGAGTCACCTTCAACGATGCGGTAACTGTCTGAGCCAGTCTGCTGTCTGCATCTGCAGTTCAGGCAATGCGCAACAAATGGATTAACTTGATTTTATGGCGGGTCGCAAGAGAGAAGAAAATAGTTGGGGGCGGCATTTTTGATAAAGCCCGTCGAAGTTATTGTGTAATGAATGAGTCTGTGTCGGAATGGCAATTACATTGCAGTACGCGGTTGAACTTTGCCAAGCCCAGGTTAAGGAAGCAGCACGTTGTGTGGACCACGACACGGAACTCATGTTTATGATTGGCTTTCAATTAGTCTGAGGATTAGTCATTTTCCGATACATGTAGGTGGTCGAAGGCGACAGTTGTCAGGTTCGACAAATGTGGAAGTAACAGAGTCTGTTGGAGAGCAGAGAGAGATTTTTTTGGTGATACCTATTATGCTTAAAAAACTGTATGCCAGCGAGAGCGTTAACAAAAGTCATCCTGTCCAAGCCCGGTTCATGGACCTAAGTTTAGAAGCGCTAGAACGAATTGACATATTGAAGTTATCAGCATTTTACAATTGGAAGGGAAATTTTCGCCCCCAGAAGCCACCAATGTGCCTTCGATATCATCATCTACAGACAAACTGCATAAATGAATCTTAATAAGGCTTATTGTTAGACTTAAATAAATAAAAATAAAAAAATAAGCACTAGTCGACCTGCGAAATCATGTCTCCACTATTCTTGCATTAAAGTAACAGACCTACAACCCACAAATACAAAAACTGCACGTCGCAGGCTTCTTCAAGTAAAGCTAATTTATGAAACTGAGCTTATTTTGAAGACATTTTAAAGCCTTTCTGAAAACTTTGATATACATATACAGTTTCTAAGCAGGGCCCGATCAATCCCCAAATATGCATTCAATCCTGCTTCGGCTCAGGCTCTTAATAATGAACACAGGTCTGCTAGATTGTCCAAATATAGCTCCAAATATAGCTCCAAAATTCCAAGAAGTTCTTATTTTGGAAGTGAAACTTCGTCAGCTCGTTGGGCAATAATTCTGAACCCCGATGAAACGACAGGTTGAAGTGAAACTTCTTATAACTTTCTTGGAACTACAATGAAACGAGAAAGCGACAGGAAACGGGAGGGGGTAGGGCGTTAAGATATGGAGAAGAAACGAAAAGGCGACAGGATCTTGCCATTGGGAATAAAAAGGGAGAGGAAATAGTGTAAGTCTACTTACTCGACTAGATTGAGCCATGTGGTAAGAGGAGTGTGTGAGCTAAAAATGTACGCTTCAGATACCGACGTTTTATATCTTGTCCCATTCGCGTAAGTATTGCGATCTGTCTCGACGTTCTATCTCTGGAGCCTTTCGCATAAGTATTGCGATCTTGAGCTTCAGGAAGTTTGACTTTCTTCGCTATAACTTTTTAGAATGATCATTTATTTTTGAAGCAGCCGACTTTAACAGTATGCACATCCAACATACGTTGATCTGTATATATTTGAATCTTACAGAATAAGGCCGACTATCTTCAAACTTTTCACAAAAAATACAATATGTTGACAGACTCTATGCCGCTTTTAGTTACTTCACCCTCTATTCGTCAATAACTTCACTTGATTTTCCACGTCATCATGTTCTGACTGTCTACTTTTTTTAAATTAGCTTGACCATTTCCAACTCATGATGGTTTCTCGACAAGCCAAATAATTCCGTAAACCGTTTGTATTGCACTCAGCATATGATAAACCCTTTTAACCTTATTTTGTGAGGAACTTGCTTTGAATAGCTCAATGTTCGACATTTTTAAAACAACCACCGACTTCAATTTTTCCTGATTTTCAATTAAACTTGAGAGCTTACATCTGCCATATCAATTATAGTTTTAGTTTTACCGCATCCCATTCAACCTTCCCCGATAGCTCATAAAATATAAACAAGTCCCCTCTATCGATTTCAACTTTCAATAGACTTATCCTTTCACTGCGGTTTCACAAAAGAAGAGACCGTACCTCCCTGGAATTCTAGGGAAAATACATGCTTCCTAATCAAAACTACTGTTTCTGATTCTATGTAACCTGCTCGTTTGGAAAAGCTTATCTCAAGTCAAAAATTTAGATTAAATCGCAGCAAAAAATATGCTAACCTAAGCCCCGTTTCCACCCATAGATAAATACGAGTACCTATAGCCAATCTACCCAGCGTTTGACTTTAACATATTCCCTGATGTTATAGACACTTATAACGCAATCTGATCCAATCATAAGGGTTGCTATGCGATTGCATAGCAATTTCGAATAATATTGTATACGAGTCGCTATGAAGACGGGACGCATACCTACCTTACCTACCCTCGCGTATATGTACGTCCTTCTCCTATTGTTCTCCCTGTTTTTATGGTAAGGCATATTTGCACCTTCACATTACCGCTTGTCTACCTTGCTGTTCATACGAGCACGGCACTGTGCTGACAAAGTGACAACCGAACTGAGATGAATAAAAGAAACAAAAAAAAAAAAAAAGCGCAAAAAAACACCCAACAAGATGGTGAATTATATATGGAGCGGAAGATCTGGCTTTGTTCGAGATGCTGTTAAATGGGAAATCATCTCAAATTACCTGCAGGTATAGATGTGTGTTCAGTCAGTCACCTTCGCACCCAAAAGGTATTCGAGAGAACGAAACACCGGATGAAGGTGAAGTGACAACAATTTTCTTTGTCTCCACTAGCGCGTTGCGCCTTGCTGATGGTGTGCTCTACCGGTTGGTACCTACTACTGAATGGTAAGGCCTTAATGGAATTTAAGTGGATTTCCTTTTATTGCGTTTAACTGTTTTGCATATACGAATAATCTTAATTGTCTTGCTGTTAATCTGTTATCGCTTCTTTCTTCTGGTGACGTTCTGACTGCCGCTGGTGATGAGTATCATTTTAAATGGAAAAGTCGGAGCAGTGGTTATGTAAATGATGGAACAACAACTAGAAGTAGGTACTTAAAATTTATTTTTCATCGTGATGGAATTTAATTTTTTAAATTGGCGTAGAAATTAATTGAAAATTGGACAGTTATTGTCGGTTACAGCTTGGGAAAATATGAGAATTTCCGAAATTAAATTCGTGATGTTTGTTGCACTTTCTCAAATTTATAGTTTGAAACATGCAACTGACTGACTCCTGTAGATGTTTTGCAACAGACGTGCATTTTGAATAATGTCCATCAGTTTAGCTCGAAATTTTGGCATTATTTGCTTGCTTATCGACTGACACTGGCACATGCAAGAAATTGACAAAAAGCTGTTCTTCAGGCTTCATCTTCAGAATCGACTATCTAAGGTAATTTTAGGTAATTTTGACGAGTGAACATTTTTGTCATTGAAGTGAGCAAAATACCAAAAAACAAGCACTAGCCCCAATAGATCAGAAACTCCTGCTACACTTGTCCTTGTAGGTACGTTAATACTCAAATATTATTGTCTAAGGTGAAACAGCCTTTGAACGGAATTTAATTTCTACTGGGAGCTTAAGCCTCACATTGATATTTGATGCACTGCCATCTGAAATGAATATGTTCAAGCCAAAAGTGCGTTTTATTTAAGTTATATTGTTCTGTTTTCTGTACTGTTTGCTTATCTTGACTCTAGAATCGTAACTTAGTAAAACAAAATCCAATCAACCGAACTGTTTATATCAACGACAAAGTTTCTAGCGACCCAGTCATGCTTGTAATTGTAATTTTATCTGTTTGAGAAAATTTGATTCAGTAAAACTATTCAGTTCTTTGTAAAAGGCCTTTACTTTCCCGCCTTTTGAAGAGTTACATCTTCAATGTGGAAATAATGCTCAAAGAAATTTGACTGCTCCCTATACCAAAACAAATTCCACCCACTTTAACAGAAAAGTCTTCCCGTTTCATCCAGTACATACTCATATAAGGGATGTTCATAATTTTTTTCTGGCTGAACACAGAACTTTTTTCATCTCTTAGAAAACTCAAAGGAATCCCAGATATTCGCATCGATATGCTATTTACAATTACAATCCGCCCACACAACCAATCACTGCAATGGCAGTTGCTGTTGAAGTTGATCCATGTTCAAGTGTTTGTGTCTTCTTTAACAAGCTGCAATTCAATCAATTCGCCAAGTGCACGACTCAAGCAGCAGAATTCGGAAAATAAATTTCATTCCGCTAATTAGTCCAATCAATTGGTCATAATTCCATCGTAAAAACAATTTCCTTTTTCAGGCTTCTCCCGTGCCAATCATCGAACACTATATAATATTCAGTGAGTGGCTTGTTATGGCACGAAGTACGAGTGTATGATGAAGAATATGCACGCCCATTGAACACAGAGAGCGTTTTTTTTTTTTTTTCTTCTTTTTATTTTATCCAAATTAATCCTTCAGCGAGGCCACTTATCCCGGCTATCCCTATAAGCATTCGGGTATATTTGTACCATAGATTGGTATTCAATTTCCAATTGAATGTAAACGGTGCGTTGGCGTGGCATTGTCGTTGTTATATGGGACAGGTAGGTCATTTAATTGCGAATTTTATTTCACTTTTGGGAATTTTCCTCGTCGATGAACCATCGACGGTATAGTGGTTAAGTGCGTTTGATATCCAATCGACCATTGGCACATGTAGTGGACGAAAGCGGATTATTTCGAAATTTGATCTGTAGTCAGATTCACCATCACGGACATTAAACTGGGCAGCGATTCGTTTCAACGATTTAGTGTTCAGCAGAGCGGATGGGATCTGTAGTCATGGCGATGATGGGATACGTCAGTTGGAAGCAGAAAAATAAAAACAAAATATTATTGGTTTTAAATAATTTTTTTCAGTCGTAAGTCTTCATCAAATGTTAATGAGTTTAACACATCATAAATAACGTCAGAAGCAGCACTGTTTCCAGACAGAGAATATACCATGATACATATTTGTTGTGTCACTCGATGACAAATTTGATTTTGTTTTAATTATTGTTGGCCATTGTTTATGATGCCAATATTATGTGTGATGAAATGCGAATATAACGATTGGGAAAGTGAACACATTTGAATTATATAAAACAAATTGTATGTCATGGGATAACAATTGTGTTTCGTGAGAGCTTTCCCCGGCTTTATTTTTGTACTTATGAATGCATGGGATAAACTATGTTGTAATTTGAACGGAAATAATCCTTCTCAAATTAACAATTGATTTGACAAAGAAATTAATGTACTATTGAAAGTATTAGAAGACTAGTGTCGTGGGAGAAAAAAAAAGAAAAAGAACTATGGTAGATGATTTGAGACATTCACAATTACAATGTACATAAAATGTGTGACTACTGTTTGGAACGTTTTGCTGGATGACTGGAGTTTTGTACTGTGTCGTTATGCGAACAACAAACTTTATGTCATGATATATATGTAATGAAAACGGTAAATAAAGAACACCTCGCCTCAAACAGGCTATAGGAAGCTGAATCGGGTATACTAAAACGTACACGAATCTTTCATTTGTGCAGCTTTTAGTAAAAGTTAAAAAAAAAAATATTGGGCGGCTGAATATCACACAATTTTTGAATAGCATAAATGAATTAGCTTACACGCGGCTAAACAATGGGAAAAATGTTTAAACCCCAAGAGATTGTGAACAATAATTGTTCAGTCCAAATAGGTGCCTATAAGGACCTGTTGCGCAACAATTTATGTATATTTCGACGATAGTATATTACTTGCATTGCTCTTAAATATATATTACCAAAAAGTTGAGGAATATGGGATTAGAAGATATGCATACTCCTGTTCCTGTTTGTCTAACTATGTGTCATGAGAGAAATATTATGCATTAAGAGATATGTAAGTGCGGCAGAAATGAGTCTCAAATAGCTCTGATATTGTAAAGCAAGTCTATCCGTAATAAGGAATGTCTGAATGCCTAATCGAGAAAATATACAAATATGTCATGGAAATTTCTGTCACAAAATCGATTTAGTTGGACATGTACCTCCACTGTCTACGTTTTCTAGGGAATATGTAGGAAATGAACAAGCCTCTGCTGCGAAAATGATGCACTTAATCAATCATGGTATGTTTGAAATAATGTGGCACAGTGGTCAGTTTTTCAACTTAGTTTAGTCATGCGATAAATCTATCAAGAGTCACGAGCGCCAGAAATATATCCAATAAACATTGGTATTGAAAAATATAAATCATCAAACAGCCACATTAGCGATCCAAGTGAACATTTTGGTTATAGAATAAATATATCATGAGAAAAATGAAAATTTCCATCTCAAGTTACTACGCCACTATGACATACAATAAATTTATGGTGGGTTATTTACAAGCCTCATTTTCTAGTTTGTCAATTGTCTTCACTCCTAAGGGAACATTTAGGAACTTAAATTTCATTTAAAACTTTCCTAATGCACCATCAGCACAATCATAGTCATGAACGAAAACTAAAATCAGCTTTCTCGCTGATTTTCCCCAAAATGCAGGATGTATTCTCATTAAATTTAATCCTCTAACGTATCACACACACAACGACAATGGAGAGAAGCTTTTTCGTTGTATACGAAACCTGCAGTTCTGCAATTATCATCATAAATATTGTGCTTAGGAACACGCTTGCCACAGGTCTTCGGTATTATTTAGGGTTCTTTCATCTGTTGAAAAACACCCCCCACAGGCTGTCTTAAAAGCGGGACTGCTTTCAAACTTTCACAAAACATGCAGCGGTGAGGTTCTCTCTTGTAGTTCTATCTCAGATCTGGGTCACATTTTCGAATGAAAAATATACGACAGTTGTCAACAACAAGAGCTAACACAACCACATATGAAGGGAATAATTCTAATTAAAGGACGACGTCTCTTAAGGATCCAGACAACATGCGATACACGTTGTGATGGAAAACACTTATGAAGATATTTTTATTCTAAGTTCAACACACTAGCGTCTACAGGAATCAACAAATGCAGTCGTGTGGTTACCGCTCCTCTGTGGACAAACTTTTAGTGAATTTCATTAGAACAAAACAACAGAAACAGAAACTGGTGACATTTCTCTGAGTGCTATTAAAATACATCCTGGAACTGTGAATGCAATATAAAGAGCCTTTGAGTGATAATGGTTTTTATTTTTGTCAGTTCTGTTGACTTGAGTGCTCTCAAATATGTCATAAGGCGAAAATTCTTTTGAAGAAAGCTGTTTTTACGATCGAAAATTAAACTAATCTCCTAAGGGTAGTGGCTCCAAAGAAATTCTTACTTTTTTGCGTTGTTGTTCATAAAAAGTCATGATAGAAAAATGTCAAAAACTAAAATATTTCGGTAGAATAAGACAAATACGTACTTTTTATAGGACAAAGAAAATATGTCATACTATAAAGAACGGAACCACGTGTCTAGAGTTCTTATAGCCTTTATTGACACTCCACTGATAGATATTTATATTATGAGACAAAAACGTCATAGGGCGAAAATTATTTTGAAGAAAACAGTTGTTACAATCGAAATTTAAACCTATCTCCTGAGGTAAGCGTCTCCCCAAACAAATTCCTGCTTTTGTTGCGTTGTTGTTTATAATGTGTCGTGATACAAAAATATAAAAAAGGAAATCATCTCGTTAGTGTAAGACCAAACGTATTTTTTACAGTGCATTGCAAATATATCACACTATGTGACGCTATAAAGAACAGAAACACGCATCTAGGGTTATTATAGGCTTTATTGACATTCCAATGATAGATATTTGTGTCATGAGACAAAAATTAAATGGTAATATGGGCATTATGGCTATAGCGATATCAACCGATGTTGTATGATGATGTTTGCGGAAGTTTCAATGAAAAGAGATGTATGGAGCTTCCTATTCAGTTCAATTCATTGAAGACTACCGCAAACGTTATGCCTATGCTTCTTCAATCCTTTAAACACTCAGTGGGAAAGAATCCGTTCTTGTGCGGAGCCAGTGACGTTCCCTTTTCACTTAATATCCTCTTAACCAAAGCTAGCTTAAAGCCATCATTATTTCTCTGCTTTCCTGATGATACCATACACATAGTCCTAGAAAGCGAACGACCCGATTCCCCCCATAATCGTATTAGAATGATTTTTGTGTCACGCAAGCTAAAAGGATTCTCTCGGTGCGGTCCTTTGAACTCACATAAATCAATGAAAGTTTCATTGAGCACACGAGTGTTTGTGTGACTCTGAGCACGTTAGCAAAAATGAAGAAAACACTTTTGACCCAAATATTAGTTCTATTAACCAAACCACCCCCATGCGACACCGCACAAATACAAGACTGTCAAAGGCGGTCACACCGGTGCACTAATGGAACTGTGTCCTCGGAATTCCTTTGGACTTTTAATTAAGACAAGAAAGCGAGCACCCAGCAGCCATTCTCTTCCAAATGACTATCCACCTTCCAAATTTAGGGGTTAGCCAGAGTGTAGTTGAGTGCGGTACCGAACGACCATCAAAGGAAGAGAGCACAAAAACGTGGCGATAAAAACTTTTACCACTACCCACGCCAACCCTTAGACATTCTTTACTTCGTATAAATGTCGCTTTCAACTTGCACTTTTCTTTCTACCCAGCAGTAGCTTGTATACGGTAAGATGCGCAACGCTTTTCATAGTCGTCGTCGTCCCGTAATTGGCTTTCAACGGGTGAACAGGGTGAAAAAAAAGGCCGAAAACGGGACAGACACTGAATGGTCTCGAATATGAAGGCAAACCAACGAAAACGTAAAACCACTCCGTAGTAATTAAAGGTGAATCCCACCGTCAGTCAGGGAAGTGGAAAATTTCCAGAGCACCGGTGAATTGGGGGGTGTGCAGATGAATATGGAGTATCCCGTCCTTTGTGCGAGAAAACGTATGCCATAGAGCGTGCCTGACAGACGACAGCACTTAACCTGACGCTATAATTTTAGGGCCCTAATTAACAGTGTCAGGTGGTTTCGCTTCGCCGTATAATTGCATTTCAAGGTGCTATCGGTGGATGCGGCGATGGTGGTTTTATTATTTTGTAACAACACCATTTGTGCCTGACACAGCGAGGATGATGAGATTTCTTAGAGGGATTTCCTAAGAAGTGTTTACATTTTTCCCACCTAATTCAAGTGACGAATGTCAAAACGAATTGAGCAAGCGAAGCTACTTCACTTGATTTGGCTAAACAGCTTTCTGTTTTAATTGGATTGCGAGGCAGCGACTAATTAGAGAGATCACTTAGTTAGTCCGGTTTCTATGTAAAGTGCACAAGTGGTTGCAACTGCACTGGATTAATCGGAGGATGGCCAAAAGTAGAAAGAGAAAAAATGGTACTGGACCGTGTCTTTACAATTGGATTAAGAATTACATCAAAGAAAATGTCAGTTGTTAGGGATTTTCCTGTTAAATTTTATCACAAAAAATCAACATCTCCTAAATTGGCTTCGTAAATCCTAATCCGTACATACCTACACGTTGTACTATCAACTCAAGGGATTCCATTTGTCGAATTGAGAAACATTCATATGGTATTACTTTTGTCAAATGATTTTCGTGGCAAATATTTCTGCAACAAAGAGCAAAGGACATATTTTTACAATGTCGTCGCACTCCCACGTAACTCTAGTGATGTATAAAAATGTGCTGAACAGGTGTCCCCGGTTGTTTGTCAGATATTCGAAACAGGTGCGACTAGGACTGTGACTTCGAACTTTTCAATCGTTTGAAATTCTGCAAAGGTTAATGAAAACCTTTACTTCAACTTGGTGGAACAGTACCTACCAAAATGTCCATTTGAAGCGGCTAACTGAATTCGCCCACTTGATTTTATTTGTTGCATGATATAAATCTCACTCATTATACCTTCTCCCAAGAGTCATGACTTAGGTAATGGTACAGCCGATTGAATAGTACAACTCCACGACCTTTTGGCCAAATTCTAAGCGATTTTAAAAGCTAAACGGGTGTATATACAATTATAAATACATAAATGTCAGATAGTTTTAAAATATATGTAGCAAAAGAATGTACGTATCTATAAAGCAGCTAATCTTTTAAGGCGTCTTTTTGGAGTGTTCAAAGGAGCTGAAATAAACCAGGACAAGTATTGTTTTAGGCGTACTATTTATGGTTATAGTCTCAACTCTCAACACAGCAGGAGTGGTACGAACAGAAAACTTTTCTCAGTTGTATATTTATGTGATACGGCGGTGTTAAATTTGATGACACATTATTGCGGGTTTAAGGAAAACCAATGGGAATGATTATGATGATGGGCTATCAAGAAAAATTTAAATTCTGCAGTTTAGAGTTTCTAAATGCTTTCATAGGAGATGAGATAAATGAAAAGGGAATAAATTTGCATACTTTCATGACATAAATACCCATTAATTACATATACGAAAAATTTATGACATATTTCTGCCATAAAATCACATATAGGTGATAAAATTTTGATAATTCTAAAGCTTATGCAATATATTCTAGAAGCCGTGTTATTTTTTACTCATGACATATGGTCGAACAAATTTGGAAGAAGTTGTCATACTTTCGACCATAATCTTGTTTAAGGTTCAATATTTCGTTTATAACTGCTATGAATATTAGAAGAGAAGAGAAAAAAAAAATCTCTCATGACATATTTGTGTCATACCAGCTTTCATTTTCAAAGACATACATCTTTGGAACCCATAGAGTTGGTTTCTGTTTCTGAAACAGAAATCTCGTGAATTATTTTGTGGCCTCAAACAAAAACCGCTTAAGTCTGAATATGAATCTATCAGAAAAGCACTCTGAAACTTAATTTTAAGTTTGGAAAAAAAATTGACACATTTAAGGAAAAAAAAACTACAGATTCTGATAGAGGGCCTTAATCGTAATATTTTGAACGATTTTTCATTTTTGTAATTGCTTTATTTTATTTTTCATTGCAAAAATCGTTATAATATTTTTGTCTTAAGTCGACTTAAGCGGTTTTCGCTTGTGGCCACAGTATTTATCTCATGATATCCCTGCATGTAGAAAAATGTGGTAATTGTTAATTTATATCATGGTTTAGTGTTTTTTTTTTTTTTTTCTAATTTTATTAGATATTGACGACTCTGAGAGCTATTTCAGTTGATTAGAAAATAATATAATCAGATGGATGACATATAGGCCCAGCATTACATAATAATGTCCCTTCGATGAACTGCTTACATAATTCGATAGGCAAAGCTCAACACAGATGTGAACTGATTGGATGACTTCAGCATTCTTTCATGATAGAAAGGAATTTTGTAATTAAACACTTTCGCAATAGTTTTTGCTTGGTGGTGGGTCTGGCGGAGTGATAATATGTTGGCCTGTGGATTAGAAAGTTGCTTGTTCAAATCTGGGCCGAAGACATTAATCCATTTCTATGAACCTGTCGCTCAGTAGCTCAACACAAACAACTTCTTCCAGACCGAGTTGGGTTAGGTCACCATCCCATTGGTTTCAGAAGCATCAGCATGAGAGTCATTTACTACGCAAAATCAAATTTTTGGTGTATAGGAGGAGGTTTTAATCGTTTTTGTCTAGATCGAGAATTTACATAAGTTAAAGAAAGAGTTAAATAAAAATGAGTTTAAAATGAGGAGGCTGGAGAAATAAAACGCTTGACGATCAGTTTAAGACTGACTTTATACAGAACTTACGCTACTTTCTTACATACTTAATAGAGAGAATAATAATGCATGTGATACGTAGTAGATATAACCACACAGTGGGGCTAACAAGTAATGTTTTACATGCACATCGAAATTTAAAAAGGCTCTCGCCCTTTAACTCTATTGGCCAGCACGATTAAAAAGATATTAAAATTCAGACCCTATTTTAAAGAAGCCATTATATATCTCTTACATATCTCCTTAAACTTACCTTCATGTCTAATTATTTACAAATAATTGCCATCCCATCCATCTAATCAGCTTGAACGCCAAATAGACTGGTATGATCGTCACCAGAATGTAAAGGTAATAGGTCCAACTTTCTGTCAGGTTTTCTGTCATTACTGCAAGGAGATAGAGAAGAAAATACAAATCACCATCATTTCTAGAGATAAACCACGAAAGCTAATAAAGTTAAAAATTTAATTTAAAAAACAAATTTCCACAACATTGCCCGCTGCTGATAGCCATCATGCGGTGAGCGAGCACCCATTTTCATTTGAATTTACACACACCACCTACCCCAGTGTCTCGGCCTGCTAATCTAAGTTGTGTCTCGCCCACGCAAGACACCATCAATTCATTTCACTTCCCCCCCGTTCTAACTAGTTTCCATCATTTGCATCTTTAACACGGTCATTATTCTCCCAGGGACGGGACGTCCCAAATGTAAGCATCATCTGTTCATGAACTGCCACCTTCTGGCATAGTCCATTGGCAATTTCCATCTCATTCCAGACACGAACTCAAAAACAAATATACCACTCTGCGCTACTGCCGTCTGTTGGGTAGGTCGTAGTTCGTGCTGCGTGCCAATGTGTGTAGTTGTGAATACAAAGAGTTGAGCACTGAACGGCATCCAGCTGTCATATATATACCATTCATTCAGTATACAGGACCATATTGACAGTAACGTAGCGTTAAGCCAAATTGACTTTATGTACCCATATATGCAGTCAAACATCACCCACGGACTGACTGTACGTACAGCAAGCATATTCGGATTCTTTTCGAATTCTTATCACGAAATAAATACATTCGCCCTTATCTTGGGTTCACTAGATGAAATTAAAGTCAACCTATCGCTAGGTGGAGCTGTATTCGACGGGCGGAGCACGCACTAAAGAGCTCGCTCGCTCGCTCGCGATGTTATTTCTTATCTCACCCCAGAGACGACCCAACTCAACTCGGTATAAGGAAACTCATGACGAATATAAATTTCCTGAATGCTGTGGTTCGTTTCTTGACGAGCGCGGGGCTTTAGCGTTCGCTGCAATATGATTGCCAATAAAAGAAGCGCCAGGCGATGAGAAATCGTCGTATTGACAGATTTCCGTATCAAAAGCGCGAAATGCTCTCCACAGAACCAGACCGCTCACGTCAGAGTCAGACGGAAAACCCTCCTCAGGCATACGGAGCTCGGGGCAGCATTTTTTTTTTTTTTTTCTGTCGTTTTCGTATACTAAAATTGGCATATTGGCAATCTTTTTACGAGCTTTGAGAAAATCATCCCGTGGAATTGACAGCGTGTTAATATTGCTTGGAATTTTTGTTGTTTCCTTTGGCGAGGTAAAGCGAAATTCCTCGAGTTATTTTCATGGAAAGAAATACTTGACAAGGAGATGTACGACATATTTCTGCTGAGAATATTTTTCATCTTGAAGATGGTTTATGTATGCGGCTGAGGGTGCGGGTGTGGGTGACGTTAAAAGAGCTGTTTACACGAATCGAGTGCAATCTCTTGGATGCGATTACCTACCAAACGGATCATAAAATGTTTGTTTTCAGTTTTTATTGGGGGAAAAAAATTGTATAGCTCAATAGAGCGGAAACACAAGCAGCCGCACAGATACTGCGTATTAAAAATGACTTTCTTCGGGGCTTGAGTTCACCTCCAACGATATATCGATGACTGACGAGCGTTTTCAATCAGTAGGCGCCATAAATAAAGTGGTTCAGTCGACAGCGAAAATGTTCCATATAAGATTGGGAGATGAAATTTTATGCGAAAGCGCAGAGGGCAATAAAATATTGTGTCAAAGAATGATTATAGGGTTTTCAACGGTGATGCGTAGGCAAGCCTGATGAAGTTTATGGATTAAAGTGGATTTGGGAGAATAATACGCAAGATATAGGAAATGCGACATGTTAAGATGAGGTGATCTATTTTTAGAAGACTAATTTTGTTGCTTTGGACTTTTGAGGACTAAGCTCACCCCCTTTAGATTTAAGACCACATCATATAAGGAACAATTGGTTCCTTTTAGAGAGGCCGCAGTGCCAGAGCCCTAGTTTTATGTTTTTGACTCTTGTTGATAAAAACAAAAATAATGAAAATAAGGTGCATATTCAAAGTGGTTGAAATGTGAGGTGAAAAAGTAGCAGTGGGTAATA
Organism: Cheilosia urbana; assembly: GCA_946477585.1. Taxonomy (NCBI): domain Eukaryota; kingdom Metazoa; phylum Arthropoda; class Insecta; order Diptera; family Syrphidae; genus Cheilosia; species Cheilosia urbana. Next base: position 3,087,617 of record OX297854.1, on the reverse strand, counting down.
TTTTCTAAAAATAAGTTTTGCGTTGCTGTTGTTATTTTTAATGGCTGTTACAATTTGAATTTTAAAGTGCGGTTTTGAGTTTTAAATAGTATATGAACAGAGATCGGAATTTGGGTAGGCATTTTTTGAGAAATAATTAAAAAAAAAACGGATTTATTCGAATTTTTTGGGATCTAATTTAAAATACTGATATTATCTTTACTATGCATTTTGATCAAGATCGTAAGAGCGGTTTTTGTAAAATTTGGCAGACAAAACAGTACCAAATATTGCAATGTTTAGTTTGAAAAATACTATTCGTTAACTATTTAGCTGAAAACCGATTATTATTTATTTTTCGGGATAAAGGTATTATGTACTTGGTTTTTAATGTTTTATCGAAGTCAAAAATGGGGTTTTCGAGATATGAGCAGTTTTTAAAATTAGCGTTTTCGATGATTCGAATCGAGAATTAAGGACGCAACCATTTTGAGAATATCAATTAACTCTAAGTTTGTATTTTGGTCAAAATCGCTATTGCCGTTTTCAGGTAAACTAAGAAAAACTAAATTTAAAAAAATACTTTTTTCCAAAAAAATGTTTACGATTATACAGAGAAAAACTGAGTTTGCCATTAAGTTAGAAATGACCATATTACCCTAGAAATGAATTTTTGTTACAATCGCATGGACCATTTTCGAGATGTGTCCAAATTTCGAACAAATCAAACTGGTACGAACATTTTATAAGGGAAGTACCTACCATTAATATTGAGGTTACCTTGCAAAAAAAAAAACAGCCCCGTACTGTAAGCCCACAAAATCCTAATCCGTAGTTTAAACAAAATCCGGGCAGCCGTTTAGGCTGTAGGTCTACGGAAGGACGGACAGACAGACAGACGGATACATTTTGCGACCCACATTTTTGAGTTCGTCTATCTATCGTAATGTCAGAATTGATTAACGCCTCGAGTTCGAAATTTTGTATGAAAACAATATCTTTCTCTGACTACATAATAGAGAAAGTTAAGAAAAAAAAAAAAACAGTCTTCGTTTCACCGATGCTGAAGTTCCTGGCAAGGATAGGATGAACTCAACAATTGTAGCCATTTCTTTGTATCCGCAATCGGCGTTATTAATATGGTTGAATATTTCTACCCAGCGATTGACATTCGAAACATGGCCATTGGTCATCCTTCCATTTCTTGAATTTGTCGCTCTTACAGTAGGTACTTCTTGGCATTCGTCTCAATTGCGTGTGCAAATTTGCCGCTTTTTCACTGGAATTGTAATAATTTTATTCGCTCAACTTGCTCATGACCGCTTCGACATATTTCCATTTCGGTGTCCATACATGGCATGGATGTATGAGAGTGCAGTGAGTGCGAAATTTGCTCTTTCCCATTGAATGTCACATAATGTTAAAGACAATTTGTTATATTTGTATGACCTTTTAATTACATTCTTTGGCTGCTGCTGTTTGGGAACATATTTTTGTTGTTGACACTTTAGAAAATTAAAGTTATATTTTTTTTCGCAGTATAAGGCAGTACAAACGGAACGCATCATTTTGCAAAAAAAAAAAAGAAAAGCGGTATGCACTTTTTGAGTCTAAATCATAGGTTATTTTGACACTGACAGCTGTTTCCCGCTCGAAATCTTGACAAAAAGTCAGTATCATACCTCCGCGGAACAAAATGATTCGATTTACGCTTGAACAATGTTGGGAACTATTGAAAACTTATTTCCAAAGTGAGTGCTGTAGTAGCCCGAACAATGCGTTTTATGAAAATCATCTTTACTGAGGATGCGCTTCTTCCATATTTTGCGCACTAAATTCCCAAATTTTATGCCAACAATCCGGAAACGATTCAAGCACTTAAGGACAATATCATCGAAGCAATCCGTGAGCTACAGCCCGAAACCATCAAAAACGTCTTGGAAAATTGGAGTGACATAGAATGCGCTACTGCGAAGCCAGCCGAGGTAGTCACTTGAATCGATTGACAGCGAATGATTGATGTCATCCAAAGAGGTTCAATGATAGAGCTAATGCGATGAAACAATGTACCTATGTATATTCCATTAGAAGATTAACTCTAAGCGAGAATTATCATCTTAGTTTTCATGCTCATTCAAGGACATTAGGTATATAGATGCCTATGTCCTAGATAAACAATTCGTTCGCAACATCGTATACAACCTCTCCTTGTCAATTTTAATGAAACTATATAACGTGATTTTTTAAGAGGTTTAGAACTTTTAAAAAAAAAAAAAACACAAAAAATTCAAAAAAATGAATGAAATATTTATTTGAATCGATAGTTTGAACCTTGCAATTTAATGTTTAAAGATAATTTCATGCAAATGTTGACCGCGGCTGCGTCTCAGGTAGTCCATCCGCTGAGTCCAATTTTGGCATACTCTTTCACACATATCGGCCGGTATCTCACGAATGAATGCATGGATGTTGGCTTCCAGTGCGTCAATCGAAGCGGGCTTGTCCCTATACACATTAGCCTTGACATACCCCCACAAAAAATAATCTAATGGTGTCAAATCGCACGATCTAGGCGGCCAATTGACCGGCCCGAAACGTGAAATTAACTGTTCACCAAACTCGCCTCGCAATTGCGCCATTGTTTCGCGTGCTGTGTGGCATGTGGCACCGTCTTGTTGAAACCACATATCATGCAAGTCAAGAACTTCCATTTCGGGCAAAAAAAAGTTTGTTATCATCGCTCGGTAGCGTTCACCATTGTCAGTAACGCTGCGATTCGCATCATCTTTGAAGAAATATGGCCCAATAATGCCGCCGGCCCATAAACCGCACCAAACAGTGGCTTTTTCGGGATGCATTGGTAGCTGTTGCAATGCTTCTGGCTGATCTTCACTCCAAATGCGGCAATTTTGCTTATTTACGTACCCATTCAACCAAAAATGAGCCTCATCGCTGAACACAATTTTTCGATAAAAAAGCGGATCCTCGGCCAGCTTTCCAAAAGCCCATTCACCAAAAATTCGGCGTTGTGGTAGGTCGGCTGGCTTTAGTTCTTGCACAAGCTGTATCTTAAAAGGCTTTACGCACAAATCCTTCCGCAAAATTTTCCACGTAGTGCTGTAACAAAGGCCTAACTGCTGGGAACGGCGCCGAATCGACATTTCGCGGTCTTCTGTCACACTAGCTGATACGGCCGCAATATTTTCTTCACTACGCACAGTACGTAAACGTGTTGGTGGTTTAATGTCCAACAAAGTAAATTTGGTGCGAAATTTGGTCACAATCTTCCGAATAGACTGCTCAGAAGGTCGAGAATGCCGATCATAAAATGGAAGCAGCGCGCGATGAACATTTCGAGCCGAGCACGAATTTTGATAGATATTCAATTATTTGCAATCGTTGTTCATTTGTAAGACGATCCATGGTTAAATTGCAAACCAAACTGAAGCTGTTTGACAGTGACACAAGGTACTAAACACACGTCAGCTGTCAAAACCAGTGTTGCCAAAACCAAACCAGCTAAAAAATCACCCGTTATATAAAAATAAGTTGAATTGTGTTTAGGCTGCAGTGAACCGATTTTGATTCTGTAAATTTCCCATGAAAGGTGAAGTTAATACCATGGTTCGTACGTACATACGGTCTTTGTAGGTGTATTGTTTCATGAGATAAAAGATTTTTAATGTTTTTTTTTGTATGGGCGGTGCCACTCCCCTTTGTCCAATTTTGACTAATCGTCACAGGTATACCCAAGATTCTGTGTAAATTTGAACTCAATTTGTAGCCTGCGATCGATTTTTTGAATCAGCATATTAACAGTGTTGCCAGTTGCACTGTTGACTGGATTTTTTCGGTTTCCGCCTTTAAATGGAAATCAAGTTACGTAGGTATATATATAATTAAATGTCTTCCACATGCAGTTCCACACTTGGAATCCAGAAACACGTCAAGGCCTATATTGCCTACAATTCCTCGCACAATTGAGTAAAAAAACAATCGCTTGTAAAACACTTCTCATTCAAAAATTTACGACAATCTGTCACGCGAATCACCAAACCCTTATACAATGCTTTATCCAACGGTATGGTGAATTAATTAAATTAGACTTTGCGCTTTGATGTACAAGGGAGAAGAGCTGCTTTCGATTGAAGCCAAATTTGGCAATTAGGTAGCCGAATGGATTCGATAGAGGTAATGACTACGATAAATTTAATTTGTACACTGAATGATTGATGTGCTTCCTATAAAGCTCGATGACGATAGGATGTTGATAACGTTGGACTAACTTCACAAAGGCCGCCTCGCCCCAATAAAAGATTAGTGATCCGTCCAGCGTTTAATAGGATTGCTTTCGATTCACAAGTCTTCTAAACTCTTTTGTAGATGGAATCCCACCCACTTTATTGAATATCAATAGCGGAGCAGTGACTTTTTTCGGTCGAAAAACAACTCGGCGCACTCATGGGCAAAACATAAACCCGATGGCTGTCGTAAATTTTAATTTTCAAAGCAAAATGCTTAGTGGAATCATGCGGAAAATGATATTTACCACTTTGAAACGTAGTCAAATGCAAAAGGCCATCAACCTCACTTTGAATTTGCACAGTTCCAATAAGCCGCACACGTAGGTACTGGTACTAATACTTCGAACATTGTACAAGTTATTTGTGCACAACAAAGATAAGGCGGGCATGAACAAAAAGTGAAACCCTACACCCAATTAAGTGCAACCCGTGTTAAATACGCCTGTCATTGGCACTTGTTGTTTTCCTTATCTCCTCGGCTTTCCAACTAAAGAAAATGGAAAACATAAATCGTCCGCCTCACTGACCCCATTCATGAGGTTGCAGTTTTCCTTAGTCCCCCGCACCCTGATTCTGGAGGTTCTACATGCGGATCCTAAGCCTTCCTATATACCCACTGTAACTATAGCCACCCACCGAATATGAACAAACGTACGGCTATAATTTATTAGTAATGCAAGTTGCGCGGCAGTTGCTGCCGCCACTAGGCCCTTATATCCTCTTCCGAGCCCAATACTAACAGGATTTTCCACTACATTGACGATGACTTTCTTTCTTCAGCAAGTACAGCCCTATCTATGTATGGGGAGTATATTGCCGGCTAGAAGTTCGCTGCGAGAGATTACAAATTAAAAAAAAAAAAGAATAGGAAAATTATGAAAAATGGGGGAATTAACGAGGCAGACTGTCAACCACGAGTCCGTGCCTATGCAGAGGGTAATATTTTTTCAAAAAAAGAAAAGCGTTTTCCACTTGGTCGCTTGGAAAATTTTTTAATTAGTAAAGTCTTCGTATATGCAGCCATGATAATGGAGAAGGCGTCTTTTTCCATTAAAAGTACTTTGTCGATGATGCGTAAGGTGATTTTTTTCTTTTGTTCCCGCGTCAGCTGAAAAGTTGAGAAAATTGCATCCGAGTGATATCTTGGTGCGATCAATATTCTAGACAGTCGAGGTAGCGATCGGGGGATGGTGTCTAAACTGCATGTGGAATGAATTATGAATTAGTCATCTCGAAGCATTCACAGAGACAGAGTTATAAGTTATGGACGGCAACATACCGCTGTCTGTTTAGTGAAACTGTACAAAGGTGACGTTCTCTGCCAAAACATAAACAATTGGACGGGGAGGGGGGAGGGTAATGTGAGATTAAGCAAATGGTGGCTTGTTAGTTGCGAAAAGATGGGGAAACTGTTTTGTTGGGTTTTATTGATGCGTCTATTGAATAATGCATGTGTTGAGACTTGAGAGACATGAATTCTTCTACGTGATAAAACAGCAGCAAATTTCATCAGTTGCATTGGCATGAAGCGCCGGTTAGTCCTACAAATACGTGTAATTATGCCTGAGGAATTGATTTTTAGAGGCGTCTTCATGGAGCTTCAACGAATGGAGATGGAGTGATCCCGCACTTGACATTCAGTGGCTGAAATTCGTGGATAGACTGTCAGATGGTTTTGTTGATGCACCCAGCTATCGATGAAGAAGCAAGTTGTTTTTGCCGTTGATATCTTAACTCAGGATATGCCAATCAACAAGTGAAGTGTGGTTTCCTTTTAAATCATAGGTTATTTTGACACTGACAGCTGTTTCCCGCTCGAAATATTGACAGAAAGTCAGTATCATACCTCCGCGGAACGAAATGAGTCGTTTTAAGCTTGAACAACGTTGGGAAATATTGGAAACTTATTTCCAAAGTGAGTGCTGTGTAGCCCAAACATTGAGTTGTTTTGAAAATAAGTTTTGGCCGAAATGAAGCACCCATCGCGCCTGCTGTACGCAAGTTTGTGCAAAAAGTTCGTGAGACTGGTATGCTAGCGGACAACATTCATGGTCCCCGTCGTCGTAAACCGTGCGTACAAGTGCGAGAATGTGCCTGCTTTAGCCGAGAGTGAGAGACTCAATTCAAGAACATCAACTCGCGATCGGTCTCAACAGCTCAACATTTCACGCACTAGCCTGATCTGCACAAAGATCTCGGATTAGGTCCCATTGACTTTTTTTACTGAAATTGAAGACACGGATTTGGGCGACCTCTAGTTCATGCAGGATGTCGCACCGGTCCACATAGCCCATGCCATAATCGATCTTTTGCGCACCAAATTCCCAAATTGTGCTATCAGCCGTCTTGGCGATGTCAATTGGCCGCCTCGGAACTGCGATTTGACCCCTTTGGACTTTTTTTTATGTTGGGAGCAGTGAAGGACCGATGTTATGCCAACAATCCGGAAACAATTCAAGCACTTAAGGCCGAAATCATCCAACTTAAAAGAGGCTGTCAAAAAGAATCTTATTTCTCCGGCTCTGAATCTTCATATTCTTCCCCATAAATGTTTCACGTAGTTTTTAAGTTTGAATTTAATTGTAATAAAGAAGTCGCGTCTTTTTATTGATATAATCGCAAAAATCTCTCAATTGAAAGCAACCTTTTCTCCTCTTCTCAATATTCCCATTCGAGTGCTATAGCCTATAGGAGTGGTGGAGGCCTTGTTCCTCTTATCATCATCACCATCATCATCTTAGATTAGAACCTGTTTTCGAAGGAATGTAATTTACCTTACCCATTAAAATAAGGAATTGTGTACATAATTTTAATTCAGGTTGGTTTCAATGATTTAACTATGGAAACGAACATTTTTCGACATAATTTGTTTCATTGTTATTATAAATTAATTTTTTATTATATCTAGATTTCGCCTTTTCGCTTATAAAAAAAACGCCATACTTTCGAAAATTATGGTCCTTTTTTATTTTTACATCCTTATAAAAGATTGGGTCGATTATGAACCACAAGCGAAACTAGTATATATGAAAACAACCAACGACGTCGTCTAGCTCCTTAAAATATTTTCTAAGTAATAATACTAAGCGGTATTATCGGAAACCTCTCCAGTAGCCGAAACCACGGGTTTAGTAGCTAATTACGTAACTTTTAAAACGGCTACCGTCGAAACCTCCAAAAACTAGGAATTAAGTGCAAAAAGTACTGAGTTGAAGAGATTCATTTAGTTCTTCTTCCAGAAATGTATTGAAAACTTACGATAACTCAAACAAAAAATCGGCCTGAACATGACTTATTTTGATCATCAAAATTTCGAACATTGTCATGGGTGATCTGCGCCCTGGTAGCTAGCGTTTATTTTCTGGTAGTAATATCATTAATAAATAAATATAAAAAAAAACCTCTCCCAAGTCCCAATTACAAACAGGCTGTAGAGTGTAAGATAGACTTGCAGCCCACTAACTACTCTATGTTGTTAATACTCCTACTGATTGTTATCAAATAAGAGACACCTGACTCAAAAAATGATTTAACCCTGTCACTGCCAATTTGAGTTGTTTGTGCAACGACGCGACGTTTCAATTTTCGTTATCGCCAATCTCCTAATAGCAACTCAAATGATTTATTGCAACTGAACACATTTCGGAATATGAAACATTGATTTATCACCGAACGCACACTTCAAAAGTAACTACTTTCAGGGAAACTTCAGGCAACATTAAGCGACAATCGTTTCGTCACTCGAAAGAGATTCAATATCAAGTGTCATCAAAGTTTGAAACTACTGCTTGTACTCGTAAGCACGGTACTTCATATCAAATATCTTTATGCTAGCCAATCCTTCATCAATGTCATTGGAAAATACTCACCCCATTCCGAAGAACCGAAAATGGGTTCTCCATTGTCTGAACTCATGTTACCAACAGAAATTGTTGAAATCGGTTCATTGACGAAGAAAGAAAAGAAAAACAACAAAACTCCATTTGCCCAACCGGAAGGGATACCGAGTACTGATAGAACGGTTGTGGAAGGACCCCAAACCGAGGTTGGTAACAAATTTCCGATTTTGACAAAATAAACTTTCTGCAACCAAACCGATAAAACAAAAGTTACATAACTATGGAAATGAAAGAAAATGAATTAGCACCTACACGAAACGGTGAAGATCCTTTATACCGACCAAAACCCTCTCCCGCCCAGGGATAACGACAGATTCGATTGTCCCTAAAAGGAATTTCAAGTACTTTCGCCTCAGAACCTAAACCACTCTGCTGAAGACTGGTTGAATCGAATAAATTATTCTGTAGTAAAAGTTTTCCCTCAATCATCACATTTAAAATTTAAAATGTATTCTCCAAGTTGGCGGCAGAATACCACCAACACCAATACACCCCCCTTTCGTTCGTGTAATCTCTCCGGAGATGCTTTGAAGTCGGTTTCGGTAGGTGTGCATATGGATAGCAAGTCAAATTGAAAAATTCAATTTGGTTGATATCGATGACATCTGTCGTTGCGAAGTTTATAAAGTTTTCTGTGCTCTCACTGTTGGGGAGGATTTCTGACGAGGGCGGTCGCGACGACGTATAAGACATAACCTATGCAAAAATACGGCGCATACTTGAATTACATCGAACTTTCCATACATCAACATGGGGTTGTCTTTAAGTCGAAGGTAAAGTATGTTCTGCAAGGACATTTCGGTGTTTTACAACGACGGATACAATGCGGATAGGGAATATGTTTGTTTAGGTTGGTGAGTACAAGGGAATCACAATATGGGGCTCCTTTCGGAGACCACGACACGCACAACACCTGTGTAAGCAAACAATGAAGAAAATTGAGGGCAAGCTCAAGACCTAGGGGAAGCCAATGATGGGTGATATTTAAAGCCGAGAGGTCATACAAAAATGTTTTGGTATTCTTGCGTTTATCTGAAGAGGTTTTTATGATAATTTTTAAAAATACACTTCCAGGAGTACTACGCATTTTGCGTTATTTGCGTAGGCTACTTTGAAACGGCTCTGAAAATAAAGAACAAGATCGGAAAAACCTTTCCAGGAGGCCTAACTTATTTCCTTTTAGGTGCTACAGTCTGGTGAAGACCTGACGCATGACCAATAAGTGCGATCTTTGGCTAAATGTCCTCAGTCCTATACTGTGTTGTCCCTCCGAATCGGGATCAAAGACAAAAGGCACTTTGCATATCCTACCAGGGGTCGAATTACGGCATCCGCGTGAGCGGGCGATACGTTACTGAATTAAGTTAATTTTACATACAAAACAATAACAAATTCAGTCACGTAGTACTCGATCACGCATGTGGTAATGCCACTCCAGCTTAGGGGAATAAAGCGCACTTTTCCGAATAAATCTATGCAACGGTACAGCTCGTAAATGAGGCTGTTTAATCCTCTCCAAGTCACATACATGGGAAATAAGTCCACTTCACGAAAGTGGTTTTATTTCCCACTAGGAGGGAATTAAGTCCCTCTGTGGACTTAGTTCCCGGGGACTTATTTCCCTTCACCATTAAAATCCTCTTTTCCAAAAAAATATCAACATAAATCTCTTTTTTTAGAACAAAAAAATAAGATCAGAAACAAAAAGTTACATTCAATAAGAAAAAGACTTTTAAAATAAATGACGCGAGCACAACTCTTCGCATTTACGATTTTAAAAGAACTCCCCGACTAGTCATAATTCTTGTCCCAAGTCACCTCGCCGTCATCGAAATTTTCCCACAGGTTCAGTCGGTTCAGCACTCAATACCAGAGACAATACTGAGACCCCCTCTTTCTCTGTTCTATATAACATGCTATCGCCTTCATCATCCATGCCAGCAAGTAGCCGGCTCCGCACACCCCAGCCGATGCAGGCAATTTGTCTGGTTGTCACTTCCACGAATTGTTTTCTGCTTCTCCGTGTCCAGAAAATAACTGGGTCATATTCGGCTGCCGGTAGTCTTGACTTGTAATAGGATACAGGAATTCCACTGATCAAAATAGACTAAAAATAAAACGTAGCTTTAGGAATGCGCCTGCCATTCCTACATAAATAATGAGGATCATCACAAGATCATAACATTTGACTCTAAATTCTCAGGGGCCATTACCCGTGGGGGACTATATCCGACCACATGTCCACTGGAAGTCAGTCAACCTGATGCACGTCTCGTAATCAAAGACAGTGTCATCAGTGCCATGCTTTTAACGTGACCAACCCACCGAATGATAACCCTCTCCGTCTAGAATTAGCTGCCCGACATTGGGCACCTGACGTTCTGCGATGAAGAACACGAACTCTGCGAATCAACAAAGCAATATGGCAAGAAGTGTGTCAATTATCGCTCAAAAATCGTCTGCTAACACCTTTTATCAAGACTCTGCCAATAGGTTGAAGTATCCTCCCTACGGACCTGTTGCTAAAACTACTTACATATTTTTTGATTTATTTACTTTAATGCTATATGCAGTAGTGGACCAATTACTCAACCTTGATGTACCCCCAGTCGGAAATCAAACTCTCTGATGAGAATTTTTTTCTCCAGACTATATTGGGGCTTTCAAAAACAAGGAAGAAATTTCCAAAAAGCTTGCTTCCACATTGGGACAGTCTTTCACCAAGGGACCAAATCCTTTTTGGATGTTCCAACATTGGTTAAATCAATTTCAGTGCCAAAACATACATGCTCCCATTGTGGCCTCACTTGTAGCCCATACATTACCCTACGAAGGACATTATTTCACTTAAATCCCACAACACCATTAAAACTACAGATATACCTCTAGGGGGAATGTGAAAAGTCAGCTTACTGTAAATTTTATTGAAAAATTATTCATGCTAAAACTTTACCGACCAACTAAACCCTAAGGACTAACGACTGTAAAAAAAAAAAAAAAAAATAACGGGAGGGATCTATATATATTCTCTCTACTACAACTATGGGTCGTCCCCTTTTCGGTTTGTTTGGCTTTCACTGCGAATGTAGGTGAAGAACGTACTCAGAGCACCCGCTGCATACAAGAAATCGCTTTACTGCAAATGATGATGACACCCTTTGGCGCTTATCCTTTTCGAGAACATCCTTTTTTGAAGAATGTTCATATATCTATAGAGATCAATAAGTGTTGCCAGTGACTGTGGTACCACAGTTCATTTTCACGAATCCTTTTCAAAGCTCTGCCCTCTGTGAAACATGCTCTGATTCCCTGAGGGAGCGTTATCCACTGCTTCACAAAGGTATCTGGCCCCAAACCTACACCCTCGTTCACAGTCTTAGATTTGTGTCATCGGAGGCTTTTCTTTTTTTTTTGCTCTATGTAGCCTTAAATTCACAGCGCACATTTCATTGTCCCGAGGGTTGGAATGAATCTACTGGTAGTATCTAACTACTCCTGTTGCAAAAATGAAGGGGGGAATCGGAATGAAGGCTATCCCATGTATATTTGAACGCAGCTGCCATAAGGACGACATAAAAATCGTCGACAATAGACAGTGACAATGCTTGTTTGGATTATAGGACACGACTGGGGTCTCGTAAGTTTAAAAAGGATTATCCTTGATGCTCCTATGTCGATAATTGAATAGGGTTCAGGTTGGCAGGCCCCACATGAACAACCCCACACACGGTTTCGGGCACTCGAATACAAATTCTTGTTTATGGTCCACTTGGGCCTCATCGATGGGAATCGATAACAAGCGATTAAACGTTGCTGGATCGCTGAATGTGCGCCGCGTTGTTGTTGGTTCGTGGAAGTGTGTGCTATTTGGCGGGGGTGTACAGTGTACACGTGCAGTGTCTCTTATTCCCCATTGTCCTTGTTTCTTTTTCATTTATTTTTTTCTGTGCATGTTGTCATGGCTTCGTCGTCATCGTCATCGGACCTAATGTCCCTCTCGATGGTTGGCATTTATTTGTGTGTCGGGAGGCGTATGTGTCACGAAAACAAGCGAGCGTCTATAGGGAGGTATGGTGGTGGTGATGTGAGCCTATTATAATATATCGATGAATGAGGGTTCTGTTCTGGGAATTTATGGGCTTTTAATAACCCTGTTGAGACGGATATGGCGAAGTGAACATGGATGATATATAAAGGACACTCACATGTACCTACTTATGGTTTTCAATGAGGGAGATGATTTAAAATGAGCTCCATTTTTACCTGACTACTTTTTTCAAGAGGGCAAATTTAAACTCTAAAAACTGACCGAGGCGCACATTTGTCACAGTATAAGCAGGTTCGAAAAAAGTCGATTTAAAAAAGTCAAGACGACGCATTTGGATGGATTTTTTCCTCCTTAGCCTGTGTCTAAAGTTGGCCTATGGTATGGTATACTAATTTTTAAACATAGTTCGCTTTCAGCCCCCGTCCTAAAGTAAACAATCAGATATTAGAAAAAGCTTTTAACACTCTAGATAGATTGGAAAACGTTAAAAGGATGCGTGCCTATACCGATCGAAGTCATTTGAAATGGAAAGCATTCACATCCAAGCGAGGATATGACCTGATAGACACTTCACGCAAGGGGAAATGACGCGAAATGTACACATATACACTCGAACAGTAACAAAATTACAAAAACTGTTTGAGGATGCTCTACCAACAGCCTTGTTGCTCCTATACCATATTTCATATTTCCACCAGCCGACGCTGCCTCTTGGATATTGTTGGACATATAGTAAGTTAATCCAAATAACTACTATGAGAAACCTTCTAGTTGCTGTTGGAATCTTAGACCCAGGTATTTTATTTTAATCGACTTTAAACGTCACTTGACTTTTGTTACCAGTGTAGCTGCCCGGTGGGAGATAACACCAACAACATCAGCCCACCATCACAAGGATTCAGACCTCAAATCAACCAAGTACTTACGTACTTAACCACCTAAGGTTTGAACTCAAGTATTCCGCATAAAGAACGGAAAAAGAAAAATCCCTATGACCCGCTATTAACCCTAGTGGCTATCCCTTTATAACAGCTTCCCCCATCCCTGTTCCGATAGTGATTGATGGCAGCTTAGCCAAATTCGCATTTAATTGGACATAACACGCTCGTCTAGTAAACAATTCCGCTCCCTCTCTAATTGGAATACACAAGCAAGCATTAGGCTAAAGGACTAATCCTTCCCCAGCTGAGCATAATCTTCGGTCAAGCCTTCGTCCAATAAACACAATTTGATGGTCGATTTTATTTTCACGACTAAATCGCATCCAGAGACCATAAACCAAGTCAAGTAATTGATGGGACTGTGTGTCTGAGTGAAGAGGTGCTGAATCATTAGCATTTTGCCACATAAATCCTTTTCGATCCTAATGTTGTTGATTATTTATTCATTGCGAAGGTTACATTTGTGTGGGCCCGAACTCAACATTTGTCATGGCTTATTCCAAGGCCACATTCAATGGTGACAGAGAGATGAAGAGAAGGACAAACAAAAAATCAGGTAAAATGGAAATTTCCACTCAACACCCAGTGGTATAGAAGACTCCCTGTATGTACAGGTACACACAATGGAGCACTTTTCACTCAATGAAACTTCAACGGGAAAGCACTCAAATTGTGCCTAGCCTGGCCTGGGAGTTGGCGTATGTACTACGAACTGTACTGATGCTGAGGTAAAATGAGGTAACTGGTTTGGTAATGAAGTTTTTTTTTTTTGTATATAATCGGAGAAAAGGTGTTGCCATTGGTTTAATAGCATTTGGGTTTGAGAAATAGGGGATAAAACGGTAACTTAGAGGTCAAAAAATTATGACTGTTTTTTTTTATAAAGATGTTTTAATAATATAAGCATTTTTTACTAGAAACGAATTTATTGTTTATGTTCACAATACTAGAAAAATCAGATTTACAACTTTTTTCCCCTTAAATTTCAAGTTTGCAAGAATTTTTCAAAACCATCAAATTAACAGAAATAACTTGATTTAAAAGTAATAGGAAAGAACAGATTCCTGGCTTTCAAAAATGATATGTGTACCTACTTCTTTATTGTAAGTGTTGCCGTTTTTTTTTTTTACGAATTTTGTGTTTGTTAAGTTATCTTTAAACGGAGCGAGGTAGACCTCCCCACAAATATTAAAAAATGCTTGTACTTAACCCCCCTACAAAAATTCAAACCACACCTATTCTTCGCAAAAATAAGTCACTTCCCCGCATCGTAATTGGACGAATTAAGGACTTGAAAAAAGAAACGGTTCAGACGGAGACTTTATAAATCTACAAAACGATGTTAGCAACAGCATGCGTTACGGTTGTCAACGTCTCTGTTATAGTCAAAATTTGCGGATCTAGTTCTAGGGGCCTAATTTGGTCCAAATGGTAGAATTACCTACGCGCTTTATCAAATGACGGCGAAGCTAAAAGCAGGTTCACTTTCTGCAAAGGAAAAATAATGTTGTCTTTTCAGTAGAAATACACAAGTAGATTTCAGAAAGTGGAAGAAAGAAAATTTCTCAAAGTGTCCCTCTAGTTATTTTAGCATTTAGAATTTTGAACTATTATTGTCTCAAATTTCCCCTCTTGTTAGTTCAGCATTTAGAATTTAGTTATAGTTAAAACAATAGTTACATCTATTTATGAAAATTTAAAATACGTATACTAAAAGTTCTCGGCCATTCTGACATTTGCTTCGGCTTTATTTCTCAAGCAATGTTAGGCTTACTTCACTGTTTTTGATTTTTGCGTTAATTCGCTCGGCATTATATCACGGCACCTCGTCAGCATCATCGTTAGGCAGGAAGGAATACGCCGCTAACGCGGCAATCAGACTAAGGGAGGGTAAGCTCTGGAGAGGACAACCAACTGCCAGCATCCTCCTGCAGACAAGCCCCTTACCTACTACTACTGATTATCTGCCTACGAAAATCGATTTCGAAACGGGCTTTACAAAGGAAATACCGAACAGATCCCAATGGGATTCACGGAATGTCACATGTTGGAGCACTGCCAATATTTTCGGACGTTTCCAAGAG
Organism: Cheilosia urbana; assembly: GCA_946477585.1. Taxonomy (NCBI): domain Eukaryota; kingdom Metazoa; phylum Arthropoda; class Insecta; order Diptera; family Syrphidae; genus Cheilosia; species Cheilosia urbana. The sequence goes on along the minus strand of OX297854.1, from coordinate 3,072,362 downwards.
GGAGTCGGGGCTGGGGTATTCTCAGAAGAACTGAGCTTGCGCCTCTCCTTCTCCCTTCCGAAACACTGTAATGTCTTTCAAGCCGAAATCACAGCTATTCGTCAAGCCACGGCGTGGTTGTCGATTAATACTATATCACACAGGGCTATTGTTATTTATGTTGACAGTCAGGCTGCAATCACATCCTTAGTTTCCAGCGAAATAAGATCTAAGGCGGTGGAAGATTGTCGCGTATCTCTTAACGAGCTAGACAGTACAACCTTACCCTTTGCTGGGTTCCGGGACACAGTGACATCCCAGGGAATTGTACAGCTGACGAACTTGCAAGATTAGGCTCCTCCGGTGTTGATAGCGTTAGTCTGTACAACGTGCATGCACCGCTGTCTTACGCTAAACAAATCATTAATTCGGACGCAACAAAAATGGCAAACCATACATGGAAACTTATGGGATATTGCGACGTTGCCAAGCTTACTTAGCCGACATTGGATACTGAAAGATCCAAAGAGCTTCTGCAACTAAACAGACCTAGTATCTCGTTGGTTGCTAATGTCATTACCGGTCATTGTATCTTGGGCAGACACGCGCAAAGACTTGGACTGCCATACAATGACTTTTGCAGAATCTGCAGGGATGAGGAGGAGGATGAGTCCGTCACCCACCTTCTCTGCAGCTGCCCTGCCCTATCCAATCTAAGGATGGCGTACTTAGGAAACTACTTCCTCAATGATCTTAGTGATCTATGCTACACCAGCGCTGCTAACATTCTTAGCTTTGTCAACGGAAGCAAATGGTTCACATGAGTAACCAGTTAAGGAACCCCTAAATACCAGTGGTATGCACAATGGGACGATTAAAGGCCTAAGGGTTTCTCTCATCGAGAGCCACTTTAACATATATCACGGCACCTGCTTGTTTCGCTTGACAAGAAAATCAGTTTTCCTGATGTAATTTGGTTTCAAACCGAACGACATCCTTTTCAAAAGTGTGCACAAATCTTCTGCTAAGTAATAGGCAAAATGTCCTTCAATTGTATGTACCAAACACGAACACTTGTTCGAACTGCGAGGTCATCTAATGACCCACTTTCAATTCAACATCGCTCAACTGATACCCCTTGGTATATGTACGCATTTCCAAAGTCTCTCATCGAGTGCCATCGCACTACTTTGTATCCACTTGAACATGGCCAGCAAATTGATATTGCGCTTGCATCTGAACAGCACTGATTTTCGAGTGTTTGCAATTAAACCATCAAGTGCCAGGCATCTGATTTTCCCGCACACTCATAGTGTATGCTGTATGCACGTTGTACGTCTATACCCATGTACATCCTGCAGCACTCCCCCGTGCACAGAAAATGATGATGATGATGATGCTAGTGATTTTGTTGATTTCCCATCCCCGCCAATGTGCTCAACCCTACCTATGGCCCAACCCATTGTACTTTTGGATGCCAATTTCCCTTTTGTCGTCGCCGTTGTTATCCCAACTGACTATAAATTCGTAAAATGTGCAACAAATGTCTGCCATTATTATTATTTTGTTGTACTCGCATTCATTTGTAGTCTGGCTATATAAGTTGCACTCACACCCCACCCACAGTACCATCGTAAACTACTCATTGCGAAATTTATTTCTACAGTTTTTTTTTATTACGATCGCGGAGTGGTTCAGTATTCAGAGTGGCGCCTAATTTGTTGCCGTACGTACGTATACCCCGTTCATGAGAGCTTGTAACGTAAGCCGCATCCACGGACACACTCGTCCCACAAACCAGGACAGGATGTAGTACAGTGTACAGTGTACAGTACACAGCAAAGACATAGCCATTCGTCCCTGAAACAGCTCTATGCGATGCCCCATCCTGTCGCTGGGTTTTAATAGACAACTAACTGCGCTGCACTGGGCGGGTGTAAAATATATTTTTTAAGTGCCAAGATGGTTACTTTTATATTGTTTTGTCGGCTGTTTTTTTTTTATTTTTGCTATTCCTCCCTTTTTGTGTCGTAATTTTTATGCCGAGCCATATTATTATATTATGCAGATGAGGGATGACAGGGAATAAAGTTTATAGCCGCAGGACGGCACGAAGTGTCAATGAAATTGGTCATTAATTTACTTCTTTTTTTTTTTAAACCCGTTGTACTTGCTGGTGCATAGGGTGTAAATAACAATCGGTTTTATTTGTCCCTCCGTTGAAATCGTTATAGAGAGATAACGGTTTAAGCTTAAAGGCGTAATGCATTAACGAGGTAAGTATATGAAATTGATTTTCATTCATGGGGAATTAACCACGGAAGCTGTGGCAATGGAAATTTGTCACACATTCACTTAGGTTGTGTACACATATACCTACACCGGGGGTTATAAATTTACTTTGTGAAATGAAGTGATGGAAAACATTGAAGCAATTTTTCTCAAACAAAGGTGGGGGAGAATTTAAAAATCCCAGGGGAGGGATCGTCTAAACCTAGCAAGAAATTAGTACCTCAGTAGGCTTTAAAGACAAGGTGGCCGTTTTGAAGCATCTTCATACGTATGTCGTGGTGACCGTCAAGAAAAGGAAATTCAATGTTGGACGCCTTAGTACATCTTAAGTTGCCAGAGTCTATACTCTATGGCATGTTTGAGAAAACTGTCCGTTCTGCATTTACTTGCCGAGCACTTCTCCTGTCGATAAAAACATCAGCTTTAAAAAAATAAAGCGAACGACTGCATCGAACGAAACTTCCTCGTTCATCAAAAGTTTGGTGGTTGTTTTCTTATTTTATCAGGTAGGTATAGGTAAAATATCTGAGAACGGATGATAGATAAAAGAAGGAGGCTTAACACAAAACAATTTATCTTTACATAGACCAAGTGATGTGGGATTTTCAGATTCTGAAATGAATGGTTGGAACTTTTTTAAGGTGGATATTCAATATGGTTGAAAAAAAAAAAAAAGAAGAACTGGCTAATATTTTCTAAAAATAAGTTTTGCGTCGCTGTTATTTAATTATAAAACAGTTTTAAAAATATAGCAATGTTTTTTTTTTTTTTTTTTATATACTTCTCCCGGGGAAGGCGAACCTATAACGCTTCAACAGCGCCCCGAGATGCCTGCAGATGTATGTTTGCTCTGCACTTAAATTGCTGCAAATTGTAGTCTTCTGGAAATATATCCCCAGGAAGCGAGTTCCAAAGTTTGCTTGTCCTGTAACAGAAGGAGTTTTGGAAAGTTGATGTCCTCGCGGTTGTCAAGTGTACTGTATGGTCATGAGCATTAGCAGCCTGTCTTGTTGGGCGCCCAAAAGTTGCATTTCGAGGGATAATGTCTTTGAGTTCCTCAGAACATCTACCATGGAAGTACCTATAGAACAAGCATAGGTCAGCGACTTGTCTACTGTGCACCAACGGTTGTAGATTCGATGTGAGTGTAGGGTCTCCAATGAGTCGAACTGCTCGTCTCTGTATGCTATCAAGCAGGTTAAGTGAATGTTTTGGGGGCGAGCTCCATATATGGGAACAATATTCCAAGCCTGGTCAAACCTGTGCTTTGTAGAGAAGGAGAAGTTGCTTGGGGCTAAAGTACCTCTTTGCTCTAAATAGGTAGCTCAACTTTGCGGACGCCGATCTTGCGATATAGGATATGTGGTTCTGCCATGTGATTCCTGAATTGACTGTGACTCCTAGAAGGTGCATTGAGTCCTTTTTATGGATTGGAATGTCATCCATTTGGATCTGAGGAACTGTTAATGCATTTTTTCTGGAAAATGTTGTGAGCTGTGTCTTGTTTGCATTAAATACAACCAAGTTGTCCTTTCCCCACTTCAAGATTTTGTCCAGATCATCATTTAGAGAATTAATTTGTTCATATCTCTAATTGTGTGATGTAGCCGTATTCACAGGCCCACTGTTCGAAATGGAGGATATAAGAGTGCTGTCATGTTTGAAAAATACTCATTTCTTTAGCTGAAAACGGAGTATAAATTGTTTTCGGGACGTAAGCATTACTTGGTTTTTAAAGTTTTATCGAAATTGAAAGTGGGGTTTCCGAGGTATGGGCAGTTTTTAAGATTAAAATTGAGGGCGCAAGAATAATAAAATAAAAACGTCAATTTTACTCTAACAATGCATTTTGGTAAAAATAGTTGTTTACCGTTTTCGGGTAAACTAAAGAAAAGCACTTTTTTTTTAAATTACATTTTTCTAAAATCTATTTTACGAAAGTATAGAGAGACAAAAGTTGAAGATCTGACCGTATTACCTTAGAAATGAATTTTTGTTACAAACGTATGGACCGTTTTCGAGATATGTCCAAATTTCAAAAGGACCTACAGTTATCCGTTTTTTAGCCAAAAACTTTGTATGCAGTCATGGTAGCCCCATCTACATAAGCTCAAGTACACATTTTGGTTGGAATCGTTAGAAATCGTATGAAAATTTTATATGGGAAGTACCATGAATATTGAGGTTACTTTGCAAAAAAAAAAAAAAACGGCACCGAACTGTAAGCTCCCAAACTCCAAATCCGAAGTTTGAACCAAAACCCTGGCAGCTATTTAGGTTGTAGGCCTCGAGACAGACGGAAAGAATTTTGCGACCCACTTTTTTTAGTTCCTCTGTCATCGTAATGTCAGAATTGATTATCATATCGAGTTCGAAATTTTGTACGAAAACATTATCTTTCACTTACTACGTAAAAGAGAGAGTTAAAAAGGCTGCATGACATTTTGGCAGGAATATAATGCAGTAATCCCCGGTTAAAAGCATCGACCTAAAATGCACAATTTTTGACGCAATTAACCGGGAAACTCAATTACAGAAATCCCGGTTAATTGAGCCATAGAATAATTGAAGAAAATTCAGGTTAGTTGAGCGATTTTTTTAAAACTAAAATACTAAACACACCAAGAAAGCACACTTATTATACAGTCAGTTCATACCCATTTAAAAAGTGCTGACAAATATGCATTTTTTGCATTGAGCTAAATAAGCTCACCTTAGCTCAGTTCTTAATATATTGTAACCGGGGAGAAATGAAAGTATTTTTTAATAAATCTATTAGAATATCACTGCAATTAACCGGGGAACGCAATTAAGCGGGACGCACCTAAGCGGAGACTGCTGTGTAATCGTACCAACAAACTTAAAGTGTAAGATAGAATTTGTTGTGGATGGTCAAACTTGCCATCCCATCAAGTTAAATTTAAGTGATGACGACTCCTCTGTCACTGCGCGAGTTTCCGTCAATTGGAAAACTTAACACAGTCAACAAAATTTCGAAGTTTCACCATCTAGCTTTTAAAAAAAAATGGTTGGACATCAGGATTTCTTAAGACCGTAGGATATATAGGAAGACAATCACTAGGTGACCAGTTCCCATTGAAGGGTAAAACGCATTCAGAAGGACTTAAATGTTCTAAAGCTGAGTCTATTTATTTTTTTAACTATCAAACATTCAGTCGCAGTGTTAGTGCGTTGGACTACTAAATGCCAAATTCCAACTTATGTTTTTTGTCCACTGCGCTACCTCTCGCGAAGTCTGAAAAACATCCGGGAATATAAATGTCTTGAAAGAGCTCCTCAATTAGCCGTTTGGAGTCGGCATAAAACTGTAGATCCCTTCCATTCGTTCCAAAAATGGAAAACTCACACAAAACGAATGGTTGTGAGAAGCTAGGCCTAGGGTCCCTCTGGACCTGTTGCTCCAACTATTTATTTATTTTTATTTTATCAAACATTCAATTGTTAATATTTTAAAAAAATTAGTTATTTTAGTATATATAACATTTCTTTAAAATAAATAAATAAAAAAATAAAGCAGAGTACACTCTGTACTCCACTCTGCTTTACAAAGTCGTAAATCTACCCTTACCTATCTACATACCTTGCACCCAGCTAACAGTTGAAAATATCCGATAAGAATGACGAATACAGCTTTCAGTCGCGTATGAAATAAAATTGTAACATCAAAGGGAAATATAAAAACAAAGCATATACAAAAATTCTTCTGCTTCCAACAAAATACTTTGCCTTTGGTGAAACTTTTCCCTTATCATTTAACGAATTCCACTCGACACCCGTTAAAGCTACACACGACTACTGCTTACCTATAGTTCTAACGTGTATGTGTGGTAATATTTTAAAATGGCTTTTATATATTTTCGACCATGCGCCCCGACTTCTATTCACTTGTACTTAGTTCAATAGCTAGCGCCAGTCTTCAGGCACTTAGGTAATCACCGATGGTTATCAAGTTTGTTGAATGAGAACACGCAACCAGTAACTACTTATCTGGATTAGTTTACTTAACTCTATCTAATAGAATGTGGCGATTAATGTTCGCAGACTCACGCGTTTTTATGATTTTCCTATGCCAAAACATGAATCGAATACTCATGGACATGGACAAGAAAAGTAATAAAAATACAAACGAATTAGTTCACGAAAAAATGATAGAAGACCGACCTATCATTGGTTTTATTTTGGTTAAAATGTATAATTAGATTGTAGCTAATAAAACATTGGCTTCTCCTCTTTCGTTCACTCAAATAATAATAGTGAGTAATGGCGCGAAATACAAGCTACAACGCATAGTTAAGGGAGCGTTTAAAGCGATAATGGTTTTGTTCAGGGGGTCAGACTTAATGACATATTGCGTCACTTTGGCGCAGTATTTAAGCGAGGGTTATAGCTCAATCGTGTTTAAAAATGTTTATCTAATACTTTTGGAAAAATCGTTTTGAACTGACGTAAAATAAGAAAATAGTTGGCGCAAGACGTCCGTAGGGACCCTATAGGCCTAGCTTCTCGCAACCATTCATTTGATGAGTTGACGTAAGTACGTACATTAAGTGTTAACGCACGATGACACGTTTGTATGTATTCTTCCGAGATTCGCATTGAATTTAATCTTGAAATATACTCCTTCTGTTACACCTAGCTATAAGTTGTAAAAATATAATCAGTAGGCAAACACCTTGGCCTATTCGTAGCAGCATCACGAATCTTTAATAGGTATATTGACCTCGATGGAAGACAGATCACAGCTCAATCGAGCGTGCCCATCCTTTTACAGGGGCCCTACTTAGAAACCCGATTCTTCAGTAAAACTGTTCGAATTCGCAAAATCGCACAGCTCTAGATGTGATCTATGACGCATCTTGGCAGTCTCGACCGAGACGGAAATTCCGTGGCGACGGCGAAAATTGGCATGTCACCATCGCCATATCTACGACGCCGCTCTCGACTCCTAAACCATTCTACCAAGGCCAATGAAAGTTTGTGGATGTGTATGGTAGGTTGCAATTTGAAAGATAGGATAGTTTTGGAACCGATCAAGTGGTCATTAGTACATCAAACAGCACACTGGGCCTTACAATAATCATTTCTGACCTTCAAATTAAATATGTTTATACTGTAGATCACATTAATATTCAATTTAATTTGAAAAAAATTGCCACTGTGAATTTACAATGACCTGGACACTGAAGCAATTTGCAACACAGCACTCAGTCTTTTTAGTCAGTAGCGCAAAGCAGCAATTATTATTACATGACTGATGACTACTTTGGTACCACTTAGCTTGTATCTACTTAATTAATTCATGCGGATAGTAATCGACGTGGGAAGTGGGAGGTGGAAGAGTGTGAAACACTTGCTATAATTAAAAAAAATAAAATCATTGGGCCTGACCAATAAACTTTTTTAGTTGAGACTCTAAATTTTAGTAGTTCACAGTGGCATATTTTCCATACAATTTTCGCAATTGTGAGCTCCCGTAAATTAAAAGTTGAGACTAAAATTTGTTAGTAGTACGGTGAATCTGAAGAAATGTTCGATACTTTTTTTTTTTTTTTCTTCTTCGTTCAGGGCTCTTATCGCGTAAGGACAAAACTATCGAACGACATCGTCTCGACGATGCTTCTACTTCGTGTAACAAAAAACGAAAATCGTCGAAAGGATCATAGGTTTTTGTTGCTTCACGTTATAATTCAGCTGACAAATACAGGGATCCAATTTGACATAATTTCGGTCAAATTTGACCGGATTCGAAGTGTTTTGACCGAAGAATATCTTTGAACTCGGTCAAATGCATTTTGACCGAGTTCTCAGTTTATTACCAATTACATATCTCCATTGTCCTTTGAACAGTGCATTCGTTTGAAGAAAAAACGATTGAGTCCAATTTTAGGCGAGCTAAATATCAACAGGTTAACTAAAGACAAATTTTGTAGCCAGTGGAAAAACGAACAAATGGCTAAACATCGAAAGCTTTGAGGTGTTTAATTTTAAGGATGAAGGATTTAAGTGGAGAAAATCCTTTAAACTTATATAATGCATTTGTGAAGATTTATTATTATTCTATTACCTTTTTGAATGATATTTATTCATACTTTTCACAAAAAAAAAAAAAAAAATATTATTGAACTTTTTTGGAACATCGAATGAATTTCATTTATTTGTTTTATACTTCCATACAAGAATGCATTCATTGAGTTTTTTTTTACAACTCGATCCTAAGCAATTAGGCTACCTATCCATTTTTGCATTAAATGGCCAATTCCATGTCAATCACTACACGAGCAAAATAAACAAATTCAGGCAAAAAAAAAGAAGACAGTGTGCATACATTTTTGGATTTTTTAGTTGTCAGAGTTTGTTTACAGTCATGTTCAAACTGTTCAAAATGAAAACAATGACACCTACGACGATGATGTTATATGAAGCAAACTAAAAACGACATCGTTTCATAAATTATTCGATAAGAGCCCAAGTTTATTTATAAATTCGTGCAATTCCTCCCAAATGACAGCTGTTTGGTACAGATAGTTTTTATTGTTTTATGTTTTCCCCTTCTAAACATTATTTATCCATCAAATTACAAGCGGCAACACTAAATGCACCTGCATGCAGAATGCAGCGCAATTTGAGTCACGTTCCACAAAATACCACTCATTCCCTCCCAATGACCAAACCAAATACCAACCAAACACAGTGTGGGTGAGTGACAGTCTGACAGTCCATTGCATTTGCTCACCAAAAATAACACACCTAGCTCTTTCTCTATCACACACCCATAAAAAGCCGCCCAAATAATATGTACGTGTCTACCACGTCATAATGACCGAATGATGAACAAAAATGCTTCTACATCTTTTCACTCCAGGTAAACAAAAACATTCAGCTTACCGCTTTACAATATGAATTCCACAAAACAACTCGACCAATAATAATTATTCCAATCGAAGTCTGCACTTTCTATAAAAAAAATTCAAACACAGTTTTCATTGAGGAATTTTCATTTTTTCCGATTACAAGCAAATACCAAACGCAACGCGTTGGAATTCGTCCATTAGGACAACAAAACTACACGAATTTCTTAGTAGAACAAGCACTCAAAGCAGAAGTAAAACAGGGAGCAGAACAACACTTGACACATTGATGACGCTAATGCATCCACCCACAAATTCCTTTTCAGCACAAAATTATAAAACGATTTGTTATCACCCAGCGATTGAAATTTCTTTACTTTTTTTTGGCGAGAGCAACTATTTGACGGGTGGAAAACAATTTTAATTGCAAACAAAATAGCGCACTCACATTCGATCTGTCAACAGAATACCGACACGCACACGACCACTTCGTTCTCGGATAAAATTTGACAGCGAACTGAAATCGAAATGGGAGAGTGAGCTCAGCTACGGTGGAATTTTTCTGCTTGGCTGTTGATGATGAACTGTTCGCTTAGTTTGCGGTTTGGGGAGATACCTACGTAAATCGGAAATGGTAAATGTCACCGCTGACAGCGACACAGCCAGCATGCGCGTTTGAAATGTTTTCATTTTTCAAGTGCATTTTGGCTACTTGCTGTTTTAAGTGACATCTGGGCAATGGTTGTTGTACTTTGGCTTGTAATTTTTTGTTTCTAGAAGCACAGAAAGAGCTTCCTTGGAAAGTGGAGCTTTTCTTCCGGAATGGAAATTACAAAATCTCAATAGATGGCAGGACTGATTTGAAATCTAGGACACAAACTAAAATGTTCAACACCGGATATCCGAAGCTTTGTACAAAACATGGATATATGCATAGTTTCTCTTTGAACCACTGGTGCAATATGGGCGGCATTCAGTCGTTTAGTTTTTAGTTAGCCAGTAAAGGCTAGTACGCTGCTCAAGTGAAGTGAAATTTTCACTGCTCTCCAAAAAATGCTGTGAAATCGAAAGTGAAATATTTTTTTGGAGATTTTCGTGGAGAAATTAATGCAGGGTGACTGAGCTGAAATGTTTTTTTTCTGCTGGGAATTCCATAAGATTTGGGATAGCTATACTATAAAATAAACATACTTTTTGCACTCTTATTTTACTTAAAATGAAAACAGATGGAGGAAAGAAATTGCGAACTTTGTTTTATTGTAGTTCATAGGTTCTAGTAGTGTTTAATTTTGGCAATAATATCTGATTTGTACATAAGACCAGTGTAACACATTTTAACAATCAAGAGTGCATAGAGAGTATATAGCCCGCACCAGACTTGTAACGTGTGATGTGTTGTGGTGTGGTCTGTCGTTTCGTGTTCTGTGCACACTTATCTAGTGTGCTGTCCTTTTTTTAAATGAATTTATGTTGTTTGTTTTGCTTTTTTGACGTTATTGATTTCCTAGTTCATGTGTACTCTTTCTTTCACATATGCAATTTCAGATAATATATATGTCTCGTTTCATTGCGCCATAGAGCGTTGTGGCGCAATCGGTTCAGGAGCGATTTCGACACTAGTGTTCCTTAAACATCGATAGTTTTACATTTCGATAGTATCGATAGTTTCGGAATAAAACTATCGATAGTATCGATAGTATCGATAGTTTTATATGCTTACGATTTTCTAAGGACGGGGTTGTATAATTGTCCATAATTTATTAATAAAAAACATTTAAAAACAAACATATTTTATTGGAATACCGAAGCAGCTGTGGTCAAGAAATGTTTTAAAAGGACTCGCATTTATATTTTATTATTGTTTACGTTAAGATAAGACTGCGTGCCAGTCACGCAATATGAATGCCAACAAGCAAATAACCAGATTAGCTCTCAAATGACCAAAATGTCAGGATTATCAAATTTGTGTATTAGAGACCAAAATTACCAAAACGGTAATTTAAGGCATTTGTTATTTATTACCAAAAGTTGTAGTAGGGTTCCACAAAAAAAGACAACGAAATGAACGCCGATGAAAACAACATAATTCTTGTTCCATCAAAAATGCCAGCAATGCCATAACGAAATTTCAATAAAGTGCATATGGGTATATAGGTACGGTGACCATATTCGCCGAAAAAAAATAAAGGACAATAACTATTTTGCTTCCAATATTTTTGTATTTATTTGTTAAAAAAAAAAACTTAATATCGTTTTCGATTTTGGCTTTTCAGATGTTGCGCTGAGATTTCAAATTTCTGCTGCAAAATCGAACATCATAGTACATTTACACCGCACCTTAATTCAACATTTCTGAAAAAAAAATTCCGAAATTCGATTTTGCGTTCCCGCTGAAACTTCGAATGAAAGCTAGTTTCAGAATTGATTATTCATCTTTTTTTCTGTTTAAAATCAGAAATGGTTGAACCTAAAGAATTAATTTTTTTTAGCTATATTATTGTGCTAGTTCAGACATACATATTAAATGTACCTATTGCTGACTTAATACAGAGGTATGCAACCACTTCCTTCTTCTTTGTTATAATAAGTTTTTCGTTCCATATTAATAATTTTAATAACTTGAAATAATTGATTTGTTGACAACTGTTTTTTTTTTTTGTTTATGCTAATCAGCGGACTGATAAGTCATCGTCCTCGATTTGCCAAAAAGATTAATTTTTTGGATAAAAAATCAATTTCTTTTTGTGATCGATATTGCTTTTGGGTCTACGGCGGCTCTCCCACTGAGGCAATAAGCAATAAGCAATACGCAACTTTTATTTTAACCCATTCTCACATTGAAGCAACAGTATTTCTAGCGACCTGTCACTCACTCAGTGATAGTACAGAAAACACAGGAAAAATCCTTACAGTACACAAAGAAAGTCCCTACTTTTCCCTACACCGTCGAATAATTTTCAATACAAACTCTCTACATAGGTAACTATTTTATCATACCACAAATGAATTTTTCCTATTTGTTGACTCTTCAAGTTATGTCATCCCATTTCATTCCTTAGCTAATATCGACGAATGTAAGAGCAAAATATAACAGATAAACAAAAATAATAAACATTTTTTGACCGAGCAAATCAATTTACTTACAAATAAGATGAAAATGTTCCATCCGAAAAAAATACCTACGTTACAAATCTGTCCCTTTTTGCCTACGGCGTCATTTTTAGATCGAAAATCCCTACGTGCAGGGATTTTTACCTACATGTACTATCACCGCACTCACTACCCGCAAAATATTGATACAACGACGCGATATATATCGCTTTTCAACATGCGCTGTGTATTGCCAGCAATAATGTTGCCGCAATCAGCAACATTTTTCGTTCAACCGATATTGAGTTGCTTTAATGTGAGACGTCTAATTTGATTCAATGTAAAATAACTGTTAGCGATAATATCGCATGTTTCCTATTGCCAGTTGCTTGTTGCTTGTTGCTTCAGTGGGAGAGCCGCCTACAGGGAAAAAAAAAATAAAAATAAAATGTGGATAGATTTAAAAACATCTTCATTTTCATTACGAAAATCTCTAAATTCTAAGAAGGGTTTCACGGTTGCCAACACGGTACATTTGGGACAAAGTATTCGTCTTTCCCAATGTTTCTTTGCCCTTTGTTCTTCCCGACGATTTGTCTGTCCGAAAGTTAATTTAATTCAACAAATAACTAAATAACAGGATAATGTACACAAATAACCTTGGTTATGGAAAACATATTTTTTAGGTTATTTTAAGGTAGTACGTTTTGAGGTGTACTAAAATACGAGTTGGTTGAGCAATTTATAAAACTTTTAAAATTTGTTATTTCAGTTGAAAAATTAAATCTTTGTCTCAATGCTGATTTCTCCGCCCCACTCTTTCGGTATATTTGTCCGAAGTTATGTGTCAAGTTGGCAAGCCTGTAGGGTTTTCCGAAACTGCATTTAGTTACAAGAATAGCCTTAACAGCATATTTAATGATTTGGCACTGCTCCACCCTCCAAGAGTTATTCATGATTGAAAATACTCTTCAGTTGGTGCACCGTGCACTACAAACCCGGTAGGCACAAACTGAAATTTAAGGTGTGCAGTGCCTGCACTGAAGCACTGAGGGTGTAAACACAATTTCAAGTAATGTGAGTACATTATACGTAATACTTTTAATTGAACTAAAGCAAACAATTTTTAGTCAGTGTTTTAAAGGACAGTTTCAAAAATAAAGGACAAAATCCGTCCTTTATTAAAAATAAGATAATATAGGACAGGGGTTAAAAAGAAAGGACTGTCCTTTTAAATAAAGGACGGATGGTCACCGTATATATAGGGCTTTATGCTGGCATTCGTGGCTATTGTCCGATTACACTATATGCTATTTGGGCATTTTAGTCTGTCAAAATCAGCCTGGTCATATGTGGCATTTAGGTCATTAGAGCATTATGAGAAATGCCCAAGTCCATTATATTCGGCCCAGAGAGGTATGCTTCGGAAGGGACAATTCTCCGCAACGCATACTCTTTCGGATGCTCAAATTCCATTCGAGAAACCTAGCTGTCAAAAATTTAACAATAAAATGGACTTCATCGCACTTCAACGTAATTCAATATGCGTTACAAAATGTCGGAACAATTCTCCGAACTTCGAAATCTTCCGAATCGTACCTATAAAATCGGAGAATTTTCCGTTCCGACGGATACCTCGCTAGGGCCGATGGGCGATGGTATGACCATTTCTTGACTTCTTGAACTGTCAAAAATTGGCATTTTATGACCACATGGCATACAGTCTAATCTTAACTTTACTTAAAGGCGCCTATCTTTATACGTAGAAAAGAAGTACCTACTCCTATTACCTACGGAAGTTTTACTTTGCTTACTTTACTTGAGTGTACATTTTTTAATAAGTAAGAAAGAGATGGGTGCTTCACGTATTCTTATGTACAGCAGGTATATAACTTAGTTTTTGCAAAATCGCCTATCCTTTGTCAGTGGAAACGAAGTACTTCTTTTACGTATATGTTTTACCGGTTTTATCTTTTATCAGTACTTCTACGTTTGCTTTGAATATGTCCTCATATAATGCGTTTCGATAGTATCGATAGTTTTTTTGAACAATCGATAGTATCGATAGTAAAAAACTATCGATACTATCGATAGAATATCGATGTTTAAGGAACACTATTCGACACAACGCTACACACTGCAACAAAACACACGAGAAAAATATGTTTCTACGCATATGAAATCCATTGGAGTGATAGCGACACGCCACACCACATCACAACACACGTTACAAGTGTGATTCCGGCTTATACCGCACCTTTTGAAAGATCCGGGAATTATATTGATGTGATCACTGAACCTCATTGTAGTAGAACATTTGAATACTGCTGTATTCTTATTTGTAAAAGTTTCTTATGTGGTATTCGATTATGCTTCTTCAGATTCGCTCTCAGATTTCAGATTTCGTGTGGCTAATCGAACATCAGAATATCACTTGCCATTTTTTGTGTTGACATTCGTGCGATTGGAATATGTGTAGCCTTCAACACTTTTTAAAGCGTTTTCCATTCACTGATTAAATTTTATATGCAAACATTCTAAATTAGCGTCCCGATTGATTTCTAAATATTTATACATAAATAAATTACACAAATAGATTCACCCGATGCAATTACTTTCTTTGCTGTAGAGAAAAAAAAAAAACAAACTCAAACGCACTTGTACCTATTGATAAATCTGAGAAAAAATAGAGATTCGCAAAAGCGCTGAAATCTGGAAAAGATTGTTTTTTTTTTTTGTACCAAACGCACTTAAAAAGTGCTCTGAGAGCTCCCAATCGAATGCCACAATAATATTTAAGGATTTATTATTAGTTAAAGTAACTCTCATTCATTCAATAATAGTAATAAAAATGCATAAAAAGAGTATCGTGTTCAATTTTATAACACAATTGCAGCAGCCGCCATGACGCCTTTACAAAAGGGAACTGTGAGGTGCGAAAAAATCATTTTTTGTATGAGAACACTAAATTTTAGTATCCATAAAGCATTTTATGTAATTGATCTGACCGCCGATTAAAAAACTGTATGTTTATCTTGAGCAAAACAGTGTATAACAATTTACTGAGACACCCTGCTCATCAAAAAGGTCATCCATGCCACCAACTTTTTGTACTCCTAACTTTATGGTGCTATATTCAATGCAAATATGATATTAAAAGTGCGAAAAGTGTAGTACTTTCTTAAAGAAACATCTGAAATTGAAATTACTTTCTTAACCGCCTGCCTACGAATAGTTTTTCACGCTGAAATGTCAAAAATTTAATGCGACGGACAATAAAAACCAAGTGAAATAGCTGTGGAGAGATTTTAGTATCGCCACCTACAGCTGAGTTTTTGAAGCGCAATTTTTCACTTGAGCTGCGTACTGCCAAGTGAAATTTCCCTGTGGAAAGTTCATTTTGACAATTCGCGGTGAAAAATTTGTATGAAAAACTGGATTTCACTTGAGCAGCGTACTAGCCTTAAGTAGGGCCCGCATTCGCCAGGGTTTTCACCATTTTCCGGGTGAAGACGAAAAAACTTACGTTAATCTGGAGTTTTTTTTTTATTGGAAATTAAGATTCCAACCGCTACTCTGACAGAAAAATTAAATTCTGATGAAGTTTTGTCAATTTCTTATTGTTTTTGTTGTAGGACTTAAAACAAACATCCTATCTCAGCGAAAGGAAAGTACAACAACTCATGTTACCTCCTCCTTTCTCCGTCATTTTTGTTTTCCAGTACGTTGCGTATGAGCCACGTTACTTTAAATTGATTCTAGCTACCCTTTCCAGTAGATCTACTGTGTTACGTCTTGTATTATCTTCATAACAAGAACGACGGGCGATATATATCTACATATTTTAGATAAATTATTTATCTTTATAAATTTACTGTAACAATTTCGTAAGAATGTTCAAGGTACATGCTACCATTCTCACATAACCTGTCACGTAAATAAACATTACTATCATAAAAGGCTCTCTAAATTTATTATGTCAAGGGCATTGCATTATTCCTCTAAGTGCCGTCGTCGCACAGAAATCTTTTCTCAGTCATCAAACGTTCTCGGAGGAAAACTTTTCATAATAACAACATTCGCATCCACTACCTACTGTCGTCATCAGCTGCTATGCTATTAGGAGCATAGAATCCTCATTGAAAGATGAAAGGAGTAAAAGAAAAACACAAGAGCTGAAATGAATTGACACCTTGTCTTGTCATTCAGTTTGAGTTCGAGTTTGTGATGTAGCAAAAGTGCAAAAGTAGTAGAATCCTATCTACTTTTCATTCGCTACGGTCTAGTAAATAAGCGAAGATGTCATCAGGACATACCACTTTCTATAGAGTCCAGGAACAACTTCTGCGAGGATAAATTGCTTTTACTCTGTTCTCGAATATAATTACCGGTACTGATGATGACAGAGTGTCAACCGTAAGAAAGCGTGCAGAAGTGTACAAAGATGGCCACCAAAAAGAAAAGTCATTTTCATTGGCAGGAGGATGAGAAAAAAAGTCAATCCTTTCCGACAGTCCCTTATTTCTATGAGATACAGATGAAAGTTTCTCAAATAAGACAGGGTTAGCGGATGCATTTCTTTGAAAGCGTAACCCTAATAACCGCCACCGCCATCGCCGCACTTTGTTCTTCAACTTCAATTAATATAAATTGACTTTTGGGAGAGTCGTCTTGCGGCTGGACATTTGGGGTTTCAATACGCACGCTTATGGACTCAGTGATGGTACACAGCAACAGTGAAGCAGGGAGATTAGTTAATTAGTTCGAGAAGAGTTTTACAGAACCTAGGGCGGACTTTTTTTTGAGAAAGCTTTTAAATGTCCTTATCAGCGGAGTTATGGTTGGGTGGAAATGGAACACACAATCGAGTGGTTCAGTTTAAATGAAGGCTATTCCATTAGACCTTGAATCAATGGTAGACCACTTCAATTATCCTTTGTTTATGTTGGGGTTTGGGGTGGAATAAATTTTATGTCGCACGAGTTGAACTTTGCTTACCTGTTTCAATAATAAAGCTGTGGACATGTATATCGTCGTGTATATGAGAATACCGCACAACTGACATTTTTTTAAAAATCCACTTTTTGCTTTCAGTGTCCTCTACTAGTCAAAATCCACATTTAAAATTGTTATTTAAGGTGGTGACATCTATTTTTGAGTGATAAAATGGATTTTGAAATACCACACAAAAGCACCCACATCCCATTTTTTTTGGAAATTTGACACATCTGCACATTTCCCGCGCAAGTGAGCTGTGATGTGTCTAACGTGTTTTTGTTTTGAGATTTTTATTTAAACTATATCGTGCTTAATAAATATTTTGAATTCTTTGGTAAGTTTACTTAAGTTTGTCTTTATACTTTCACTCCTTTTTTGATTTTAAGGTTCTCAAATAAATTAAATGAAAACTAAAATTTTGTTTGCAGATGTGTTGTTTTACAAATTCCCCTTAAAGTACTTGTGTGAAATTTCTTTAATTTAAAACTTTAAAAGTATGGATGTCCATGCTTTTTCGTCGGATAGTGAGGCAGATATTGAAGATATTCTTCTTCAACTAGCAAATCAGGGAATTAAGACATCCATTAATAAATATAAGCATGCAAAGAATTCGCAAGAACATGCTTTGGCTAAAGTCGCCCATCTTGACGAGATGGAATCTGAAGAACTCATCGCTCAAGAAGTTGATACTAATAGTGATGGCCCAATAGGAATAATTGGGGATGTGGAAACCGAAAGTCTTCGATCTGAATATACGCCATCATCATTAGATAGCGAAATATCTGAACTCGATGTCGAAAACGTTCACAGAATGTCAGAAGAACCTGAACCTGGGGTTTGTTTTAATTTAACGGTATGCTATTTTTCTTGTTATTTGTAGTTATAATTTTTAGGATATTGAAGTTCGTGAAAACGATGCCGATATGTTTGGAGAATTGAGTGGTAAAATAGCTCGAGATCGTGGCACAAAAAGGGAAAAAGCTAAGCAATTGAGAGAAAGGGGTGAAGCCTATCTAGGTTATCGAAAGCCTCATGGGTCAAAAAAAATCTTTCAAGATACAATGAAACTCGCAAGAAAAATTGGTCCCACTTGTAAGTCTACATCGTGCCAGAAATCTAGGGTACGTAATTGTTCAAATTTCTCTGAATCTCTGAGGAACTGCATTTTTGACCAGTTTTGGAAAGACATGTCTTGGGAGCAACGGAAAATTTATGTGGTAAATCTTATTAGGGTGATAGAACCAAAAAGAAGAACAAGCATAGAATTCGTAAATAATAGATCGAAAACATTGCAGTACTTCCTAAAAAATGGTGATAAAGCTTTACAAGTTTGTAAGAACATGTTTCTACAAACCTTAGGCATTAAGTATGCCACTGTTCGGCATTGGATTGAAAACCAAGAAAATGGAATTGCCCATAAAACTGAATTTGTTGAGAAGGCAAACTTACGACGGAAACCATTTGAATCCCAAAAAATCTATCTTGCCAATTTCTTTAAATCCCTTCCAACAGTGCCGTCTCATTACTGTAGAAAATCTTCGACTAAGCAGTACTTGCAGCCGCCGATAACTTCGAAAAAGCGAAGTTTTTGATTTGTACACAAGAAAATGCGACGAAGAAAGTATTTTAAACAAAGTCTCGAAAATATATTTCTATAAAGAATTTCGAAAGCAAAACATTGGAATCAATGTGATCTCTGTGTTGCTCATAAGCAGGGAAACATTCTCGATGAAGAATACAATTCTCACATAGAATGCAAACAGAAAGCTAGGGATTCCAAGGAGACTGACAAGAATCTTGCACTTGACGGTAAGATAAATATGTTTTGCATGGATCTACAGGCAGTTAAATTATGTCCATCACTACAAGCAAGTGCTTTATACTTTAAAACAAAGCTGACTGTGCACAATTATCTATATATATAAAAATAACTTGATAAATGTGTGTGTGACAGCCTACCGACTGCCACACACATCTGATTTGGATTTCGTTTTTTTTGTTGGTTAATAAACCATGCAGAGAAGGTTCATATATTAGTATGATAAATTTTTGAAAGAAGGTGCAACCGCCATTCCAATAAATTCATTTTTGTACACTTTGAAAAAAATTAAACTGGATAGAAATCGAGTAGTGACATTTCAAATACAAAAAAAATATATTTTAAATTTTAAAAGCAATTGTTGTTGTCAATTATTTTAATTATTTTCCAACCAAATTGTTGTTGTCAACAATTTTGAAAGTTTTTTTTTAAATACCTATAGGTACCTAAAAAGTTTGTTTTAATAAATTATGTTTACTATGTTACATTAAGTAACTTTTTGAAATGAAGTAGATACTTTGATTATACAAAGATGTATGGCCGACGATATTTTGCATCGAATTCGTACTGTGATATCGGATAATGAATTGGAGATGTCAGATGGAATGCGCAACAAAGCTTTGATTTTGATCGAGGATATGTGTCTGCTCATGAGTGGCAATTTGTTGTGCAAATTGGGAATGCCACAGCCAAATCGTTCAATGCAAGACGCATTTAATCCAGAATTGGAGCGAGAAATGGACTTCGGTCGAATCGCATTGAGTCAAGCTATTCGAACAAATGTGCCAATGTTGAATCAAGAATAAAAGAAAGTGTACGATGAATTGATGCAAGCAGTCGATAACGAAAATTGCGGAACTGGAAATACATTCATGATTTCACTTATTTCGGCTACAATTCGTTCGAGATCTGAGATCGCTTTGGCCCTAGCCTCTTCTGGGATAGCGGCTACTTTGTTAGAAGGCGGTCGAACAGTTCATCCTGCATTGAAATTGCCATTGAATCTGCAAGTGGAAGAAGAACCTACATGCAACATTTCAAAGAACACTGCGATGGCGAAAGTACTGCAGCAATGTAAGATTATTATATGGGACGAATGCACAATGGCTTACAAACGCGCAATGATCACCGGCCTGATTGAGTTTCCACAACATTTTTGCAACCTTACAACGACACCGGAAGAACTAATCATGAATGTTTTCCCGAATATCGCTCAGAATAATATTGACCATTGGCTGAGTGTAAGAGAAGAGTGATTTTGGCTGCGAAAAACAAGAACGTCGAACATTTGAATTTCGCCATTCAAAACCAAATCGCTGGTGAGTTGCATTCATACAAATCAGTCGACTCCGTGATGGATGAAAACGAAGCCACCAACTATCCCACGGAATTTTAAAATTATTTGGATGTTTCGGGCTTGCCTCCACACAATTTGAAACTAAAAATCGTCTCAGTAATAATTTTGTTGCGCAACCTAAATGAACCAAAACTTTGAAGCGGTACGCGTTTGATTGTGAAGAATTTAATATCAAATATAATTCAAGCAACGATTTTTATTGGAAAATTCATAGGCCAAGATGTTCTTATTCCGCGGATTCCACTTATTCAGAACGGTTTGCCGTTCGTATTTAAGCGTCTTCAATTTCCCGTACGTCTCGCTTTTGCTATGACAATTAATAAGTCGCAAGGACAATCGCTGGATTTGTGTGGCATAAATCTTGAATTTCACGTGCCGGCAAAGCTCTTGCTTTGTACGTGTACACACCCGATAATAGAAATAGAAAAAAAAATGTTGTGTACCATAAAGCATTTCAGTGAAAAAGCGGTAGGTTGCCGACAAGTATTTGATTTTATTTATTTATTTAATTTTAATATACCTTTTGAATAAAAAATTTGAATTGACCGAATTACATAAAGCAGAATGAAGCGAAAGCTCGGAATTATTAATTTCATTACCTACATTATTGAGTTTGGGCGGAACGAAGTTCGCCGGGCCAGCTAGTACTATATATAATATAGCTACAAAGGAAGTAAAGTGTTTTTGGTTCGATGAGACTAATGCAGACTTGACAGCTTCAACCTTCACTAGTTTACTGATACAATTCTTAACACAAATTCTTGAGAAGTCGAAGCTTCCAATTGTTTTAATTACCGATGGATGTACGTATCAAAATCGAAACGTAATTCTAGCTAATGCTCTACTTCGCTTAGCTTTGCGGTATAAAACCCAAATTACACAAAAATTTTTGATAAAGGGTCACACGCAAATGGAATGCGACAGTGTCCATAGCGTGATTGAGAGGAAGTTGCGTAATAAGGAAATATTTTTGCCATCGCAATATGTAACTATTACTAAAGAAGCGAGATCGAATTTGGTTCCTTACGAAGCCGAAAGCGTTGATTTCACACAAATTTTGAACTATTCTCAAAACTCCAACTTTATTTATAAGACAATAAGACCTGGGAGTTTCGCTGGAGATGAAACAGTAACAAGCTTAAAAGTTCTATTTTACGACCCATCAGGGAAATTTTATATAAAACTAACTACGACGACGACTTTGCAGAGCTTCCCCAGAGAAGAAATACATCTGCTCTAAAAATCGATGTTGTTTATCCACGTTTACATTGTGAACGAATAAAAATTTCTCAAGCTAAATACAAGCACTTACAGGAGCTTAAGACTGTAATACCTAAAGACTGTCATCATTTTTACGACAATTTACCGTACATTGGTGTTTCAAAAAAGTAATGCTTATGTAACAAACAAATGAAAACTCGTAACTTTATTTAATTTTAATTAATTAATTTAATTTTTAATTTATTTTATTTATATATTTATGTTCTTGAATTTTGTATTATAATTTTAATGAAAAAATAAGATTGTGCAGAAAAAAACATAACGTATTTTGATACATTTTGCGGTATGAAAAACCACATATCTACAAAAATGTATAAAACCAAAAGTTGCAATACCAAACAAGTGCATTTAAAATAAAAGTATACGCTATTTTTCGAAATGAATTCAAATAAAATATTTCCAAACTAAAAATATTATTGACGTGTTTTTTGTTTTACTTTCAATTTAAAATTCTTAGGCAGAAAACAGTTTTTGGCTTCTCCTGAACAATTTGTAAAATGTCAGTTGTGCGGTTTTCTCATATACACGACGATATTCAACATCCATTTGTGAGGGATAATTTATGAGTCTTGAGAGGATTTTTTGATATAACTCTAGGATTGGCATTTTGTTATATTGAATGAACCATACAGGTCGTAGACTTGCAGTCATAGTAATTAAAGCTTCGAATGTCGATGGAGCAGAAGAATTGATTTTAATTTTGCAAAATGACTCCTATTTGTAGGCGTAAAATGAACCTAGCCTTTGCAGCAAATTTAACGACGTTAATAAGGAAAAAATAATATATTATCTGTGTGATCAACATATTCGTTTTCGCAACCCTGCAGTCTTTTGATGAGAGTTTAATATCACTTTTAAAGCCAAGTCACGCCCAATATTTATGTGGCTTAATGTTCCCCTTAATGCCTGCAGGAGATTGAGAACCATATTCGTTGACTGTCCCCTTCAGATAACTCCATAGGAAGACGACTGTAGCTACTGGAAAAACATTTCTCGAATAATATGCATCGTGTTTCGGGCCCTGTGGGTAATTCGTTTTCCACAAAAATATTGTATTTCCTTTTGGATACAGCAGAATATTTTAGTTTAATAAAATGTTATTTTATTTACAAATAAATTTTTATTTAAAAGAAGCGACATTTCAGAAGGCGCATGGCTGAATAATAAAAGGAAGATGACAGGCAGCCGATGACAGTGAACTTTTTCACATTCGTAGTTGGATATAGCCGCCACAGCACTATGCAAGCAGCCCCAACTTGTTGAAAGATAATATGAACATGAGATGGGTGACTTAGGTTTGGACACATACGATACGGTGAGACCTAGTAAAATGGCGAAATTTTTAATTTCTTATCAGATCGTGAACACACTTTTTCTCATCTCTAGCAGAATTTAGTCTATTATCATGAAAACCCTTCTTTCTTCCCATTTTTTTACTTAGTTTTCCCTTCGAAGGCGCTTAGTTTTGTTTTCTATTCTCTTTATTTTTTTTCCGATAGCTACAAACAGAGGCGAACTGTCAGCTGTCAGGGTCAGGGTGAAGCTAAAGTGCAAAAGTGTAGCGAATTTTTGGGCAGTATATATATATTTCTTTTTGGTGAAGTGTGAACAAAAGTTGCACTTTCGCTCTTTCGCAATAATACAAGACCAGTTGCATCGGATCATGGATACCCCTAATATAATTAAAAAACAGCGCCTCGTTGGAATTTAAACATGTTTTTTTGTCTTTAACGGATCACCCTGTAGACTTAAAGTTCATAACCACTCATAACACCTAATTGAAACTTACACACTGATATAGAAGTAGTAAGAAGTTGTAAAAGTTTCAGAAAATTTTGAATCTAGCCCCTTTTATGGGGGGTCAACTCCCCGTTTACACAATTTTTAGAGAAACTTTTTCGTCGCAGGTAAATTAAATATCTATGTTGATCAAACTCACCCATCATTTACTCTACTACAGAACTAACCTCATTTCTATTTTCTACTGTTCTTCCCCTAAAATTCAAGCCTGTGCGAACCCGTTGACCTTCCACCATTTATCCGCAAAACTAAATGACCACCTCATCCCAAAAGCATAAATTCCAAAGACCATCCTGCACCTCTCAGCATAACCTAGTCGCAGCGATCCATTCTGCATTTTTATTACCTCACCTTGACTGCAAAACGAATCAGAAGTAGGTACCTGCTTTCTACTTATTTAAGCTGCCCTTAGACACCGCAAAACTGCTACTTCATCACTTAGAGCAGTTTTGCCCACCTCTTAAACATATCACTCGCTTGGGGATATTTTTTCCATTGTCGTCATCGTCGTCATCTGCTACAACTGCCAGTAAAAGTCCACGAAATCCATGTAGGAAAAAAAGCGCCCCCTACCCAATTAAATCCGTTTAAGTGGTTGACATTTTTACAGGAGGCGTCTCTGCCCTTGCGAGCATATTTTTCGTTCATTGTGTTGGCGCGTATACCATCAGAGTCGTAGAAAAAATATTCATCCATGCAATTTGAACACAGCCAAACGATACCTTTGAGCTTTGAGGACAATTTCATCCGCAAACAGTCTTGGTGCACCAGATGCAGTGGCAGAACAGCCGCCCAGAACCAGAGCAACATTCATCGTGCCAGACGGGACTTTTCCTCGTTTCCATGTCCGATTATGTTTGAGGGATACACCACGAGTAAATACGATGACTGTACACGCCGCACCCTTGCCGTGGTCGGATGCGGTAAAGCAATAGGTCCTCGCTTTTTACACATGGCACGCCATTGACGTCGGCGGCGGCAGCGACGACGGTGGCTAACCACAGTTCAACTCCACTACTGGAATGGGACATAAATGAAGTGCCATTCGCTCTGTGTAGCATGTTCTTCTGTATCTAGGTAGGTATAGCTGGTCTAAAGGTAATGTATGTATGTCAGGCTCACCCGGGATGTTAAATGTCCTACGATGTCCTATTTCACCCGATTATGGGGTGTGTATTTGTTTTTCTTGTGTTTTTGTGCTGCATTACCATACCACTGACCTGGTTTTCATGTTATAGCCGGTGGATTGTTTTTTGTTTTCTGTTTTTAACTGCCAGCTTAGCATGACTGTCTGTCTGCATACGCTCAAGTGAGATGGGTTTAAAAATGCAAAAAAGACTTCACAAACACGATGTTGTCAATCATTTTTGTTGGACACATAAACCTTTGAGGATCGCTGGGACTGCCAACTAGGACCACAATAAGTGACTATCTGTATTTCTGTATTTCCATCGCATGCATGTTATAACTCCTCTTAATAGATCCGCCCCGAAAGGTTGCTCTACTAAGACCTTGTTTGGTGCACTTTTCCAATAAAATCCTAGTCACAATGCAAATCCACAGCTTACCCTCATTTTCCCGTAATCCTCCAATTAAAAACACTTATAGACTATGGAATCCTGCTGCCACCTCGTCAGCCTTGTTATACGCAGGATATTATACTTGCAGGATATTTGTAAAAGCCGATTCAACTGAAACGAATAATACTGCTAAACAATGAACTCGCATAATCATTGGCATATACGGTACGTTTCCAATTCGCATAACTAATCCCCTGGTGTGCGGTGTATATGCGTGCCACACATAAACAGCAACACTTGATAGAGAGCCGGTTGACCTAAATTTTCCCCAAAGCTGCTGCAGTTACATGTTGCAGTTGCAGTTTTAATTACATTCGAGTGGAGTGTTTCTCCGTAATATATTTATTATAATGAATACCATATGCCGATGCCGATGCTACATACTGTCACTCCTGTAACAAGAGCAGAAGAACAATCATTATCGTCATCTCCTGCGCGCAATCATCACACAAACGTATGTACGATACAACGGTATACAAGCGCCACAAAAGTATAGTAACGGAACGACTTGTTCGAGAGAGCCTGCTCCACCGGCAAACCTGAAAACTGAAATACAACGCAAGGACACTTGATTGTTACAAATTAAATGGGCCGCGCATCATCAGGTAGATATTGTGTTCTTGTTCCACCAGTTGTTGCAGCAAGTGTATCGCTTTCGTAGGTGGACTCACCCTCGAGCACTATTCCACTTTTGATAAGCAGCAGCAGTAGCGCAGATAAAAAACAAACAAAATTATGCCAACAATGCGAAGGAAATCCTTCAGTACCTACTTTAAGGGGAAAACTGAGAGCATTCTCCAATTCCCACATTCTGCAAGTCATTCACATTTCACCACCAAGCTACCCTGTGACTCTGGTGCGGAGAAAAAAAAACTAATTACCGCTCCAACTTACCTGAAGGAGGATTATTCCATTCAATGTGTTACGTTTAAATTAATTTTAATGACCTACCCCACATGCACAGGTGGGTGGAATATGGAATCTGGAATCACAATACGAGCAACATCTACAGTGCTTACCGCCACTTGTGTGTGGTAGTTATGTCGGAAGTCGGAAGGAATTCGTGGCATTTTTGTCAACTGCCAATACATTCGCACGACGGTAACTTAAAGTGTGGGTTACAGTACAGGTGACGGAACAGTCTTGATATCTTTACAATTTCTAGTTTTTAGGGTTCCGTAGCCAAATTGCAAAAATCGGAACCCTATTAGATTCGTCATGTCTGTCTGTCTGTCTGTCTGTCTGTCTGTCCGTTGTACGTCACAGCCACTTTCTCCGAAACTAAAAGAGCTAAACCGTTGAAATCTGGTAAGTAGATGTATTCTGTGAACCGCATTAATTAAGTAAGTTTTGGGGGTCCCCATACATAGTACTGAAACTCAAAAAAAAATTTTCATCAAACCCATACGTGTGGGGTATCTATGGATAGGTCTTCAAAAATGATATTTAGGTTTTTAATATCACTTTTTTCTAAAGTGAATAGTTTGCGCGAGAGACACTTCCAAAGTGGTAAAATGTTGGCAATATTCGCAGGTGTACTTCATTTTGTCGGGGGATGATCAAGTCAATGCCTGTACAGAGGGCAAACAGGAGTGACAAAAAACGTCATTCGACAATTGCAACCATTATAAATGCAATCAACTCTTTCATTACAATATTTAAAACGGCGATAGAGAAAATGAACTTAGAAGATCGCAGATTTGTTTTCAGACCTGATAATAGAACCGCACTTTGGAAAAAATAGAATGGATAGGAAACGGGTAGTGTCACTTTCAATAGAAGAAAATTATTTAAAATTTTTAATTTTTTAATTCGGATGTTCCGGACTTACCGCTTCACAATTTGAAATTAAAAGTCGGCTCAGTTATTATTTTGTTGAGCAACCTTTATGCACCGAAACTTTGTATCGGATCGCGTTTGATATGATTGTGAAGAGTCTCAAATCAAATGTCATGCAAGGACGTATTTGAGTTTAAAAGGCAAACATTGTCATATCGCGGACTCCGCTTACTCAGAACGATTTGGCATTCAGGCGTATATGACAAATAATAAGTAGCAAGGTTAATCGCTGGATATTTGTAGCATCAATCTTGAATTCCCATGTTTTTCACATGGTCCAATTGTATGTGGCGTGCTCACCTATGTGGGCAAACCACTTTAATACAAAAGTGGAAGGTTGGCCAGCACGTCAATCATTGCGGTTTTATTAAAATACATCGATATTGCTATACTTCAGTTATTTCTATTGTATATTTAATATAACTTTTGAATAAAGGATTTGAAATGACGGAATTACATAAAGTAGCATGCGTTGTGCATGCTTGGAAATATTATTTTCATTACATTAACGAATGGGCGGAACGGAGTTCGCCGGGTCAGCTAGTACATTATAAAGAATTATTTTCCGTTTGAATCACTATCCAAGTTCAATGCATAAAGCCACATATACACTAATATTTGTTGATGGGCTTTCAAAAATAGCAATTATTCTTGAACAATCTGCATTTTAAATATAATTGTAATTTATATCTCAAAATTACAGTATTTAATATTTAGTATTTAGTATTTAGTAACTGCACAAATAAAGAAACGCCCAAAACAACCAACTATCTTGCACTTTTTAATGATACAGTAGTAATCTGAATACAGAACAAACGTCGTCACAGGAAAAATTCAACCGAAATCATGATATATCTTTAAAGATACAACCATATACCGCTACATTATATGAGCTGGGTAAATCGTATTTAGTTCTAATAACTGTATTTTACTTCATAATATATACGTTCATCATCATTTTTAATGATCCAGCAGAGTCACCAACTATAAAATTATTAAATAACAAAAAAAAACTTTTTTTTTTAATTTGTTGAAAATAAAAAAAAGCAAAGATTTCGTTAAAAGTAAGGTTAATTTAAAAAGTATGCGTCCATTTATTTTACAGTGCATAGATTTTGAGTCAATAAAGCAAAAATTGTAAGCAACAAGTAAATAAAGTCAAAACAAACGCAGACATATTTTTTCCTATGGTTGTATCTTTAAAGATACACTGGGCATTTAAGGGTTAAGTATTATTTGTATGTAGTCACTTTTTTTGTTCCTATATATAAAATTCTATATAAATCATATTAAATGAAGGTTTTAACTTTTGTTTTCCTTTAAATGTAGATACCTTATCTAAAATTCAGAATTATTTTAAAAGGTTTTTAACATTTTTCGGTTGTAAAATATAATTTAAATACCAAACTTCTGCTGCAAATTATTGCGTATAAAAGTTAGTCAAAAGTCTTATTCTTTGAAAATAAAATATCTATCTATGTATCTATCATTGAATTTAATCACAAATATTAAAATGAATTATAACGTTTATTTAAAAATGTTTGTATTTGCCTTTTTGAAAACCCCATCACACACAACATTTTGTTATACCTACTTCAGTTATTTCTATTTTATAAGTACAAGTTTTGAATAAAGAATTTGCATTGACCGAAATAAATAAGGCAGCATGTGTTTTTTGCATGCTTGGAATTATTAATTTCCTTACATTAACGAATTAAATAATATATGTAAATAAATGAAATAAAATGTAAACGAAAACTTTGAACTCAATAATGCTAATCAGAAATCAACTAAAAATACAAAAAAAAGTTGTCATGAATACGAAATTCCTCAAAATATTCTTTTAAGAAATGAGATGAGATAATGAGGTAAATGAAAGTGATGAAGATGAAATGGATCTAATTATTTCTGATTTGTAGTGATTTTAAAAGCTATTTTGTTTTTTTATTGTAACTTTGAGACTGAACTCCTTTTTTTTATAAAATATTAGGTCTGTTCCCTAACGATAATGCATTCGAACACATTCGCCAAATTTAGTCAAACTTCGTTCTCTTACGCAAAAGTTGGGCAGAAGAGAGCCAAAAAGAGAGAGCAAAACATTTCCCCTCCATAAAAAACCTACAAATATTAGCGCAATAAATTTCTTTGGGCTAGTTGGTTATTGCTGACATATGGTTGTCAAATCGCTCAAATATTAATTTCAAACTGACTTTTTATTTGATTTCATTTATAATTTTGTGCTTTTATATCATTAAAGTAGATGTAAGAAACAAAAGAATTGAATTTTTTAATTTCTGCAATAAAAGCAATACAAATCTTGGTCTTGAATACAAATTTCTGTTTTGTTCTACCGATATTCGAGTATTCTCGCCTTGGAAAAATTCATATTTTTCAAATTTGTGGTTCAACGCGTTCCTTTTCTTTTTGGTTATATTTCATTTCGGTGAGCGAATTCTCTCGCAATGAGAGAAATGTGAGTTTTTGCCAAAATTGAACCAGAAAGTAAGGGAACAGACCTATTATGTATTTAAATATTGTAAGTTTTTGATTTATTGTTCAAAGTAAAAATGTTGTTAAAATTGAATATTTTTTTTTTATTTTTTATTGTAGGTAGTGAACATTTTTTTTTAGAGACTTTTTTTAAAAATCTTAGCAAAACTGGTGGATTTTTAGGTTCGAGTTTATTGTCTTTTTTAAGTTAACGTCAACCCTGGTCGTAGGTGCGTTTGTTCACTGGTTCAGGTAAACGATTGCAAGAGCTGTTCGTATCAAGCAATGTCGCGTATTTCGACGTGTTTTTGGTTTATTTATTAAATTCTTAAGTCCTATTTCGGC
This sequence comes from Cheilosia urbana, assembly GCA_946477585.1. Classification (NCBI taxonomy): domain Eukaryota; kingdom Metazoa; phylum Arthropoda; class Insecta; order Diptera; family Syrphidae; genus Cheilosia; species Cheilosia urbana. Next base: position 3,042,623 of record OX297854.1, on the reverse strand, counting down.
ATAGTTTTAGGCGTTCCTTGACGTTAGCTTACATGCGTATTTTAGGCGGCTTTCTTGAGCGAAGTTGGGACATCAAGCCGGCTTTTGAAGAGTTTTCGACTTATTCTTGGATTTAGAAAATATAATGTTCTGGGGCGTTTTTTTGCTGCGGTTTCCATACGTTTTTTTGGTTTTTCTATTAGCTACCCTTTTTGTTTTAATTTTTTTTGTGCGTTTGGGTATTTTATTACGCGGTTTTCGCTGGTTTTATTTTGAGATGTATTTTGACGCCTTTTTAAGGGTGTTTTTAACGTGTTTTTGGGCCGCTTCAGGAATTAATTTTTAAAGTTTTTTTTCGGTCGGTTTTTAGGCGTATTTTGGGGTGCGTTTCGAATGTATTTTGGTTTTTTGCTTTTTTGGCTCGTTTTTTAAAGAGTTAACCTAGAATCGATAGTTCCAAAGTTTCCAGGAATTTCGTGTAAGCTTTTGGCCTACATAGGTACCTTTATGCCAGCTCCATACTGTATCCCATACCAAATCAATGGATTAAACTATAGTTTGTTTGTCATTTGCGGCGCAATGTTGTCTCGCTTTTTACTACGTATTATGTATATAGCAGCCTACCCTCGAACGTACTTATTACTTAACGAGTTTTAATTTAAATTTATTTTTCCTCCCACGAAGCGGACAATTTTGTCGAGGTCTCCTTATTTTCCATTTTTCTCCCAGTCTTTTATTCATTTAAATCCTTAAATTGTTTCCATGCCACAAATGATATTGCCATCAGAATGGCGGCACCAGAGAGTCCTTGAAGGGCAACAAGTGCGGTGATTCATTGTTTCCTTCAGGATGGTATACAATACTTTACCGCTAAATAATGCAAGAATCGTTCAGTTTAACAATGGAAATGGAGAGTCGTAAATTTTAACGAACATTATTAGAGTTCGATACTATGGTACAGATGGTACTCCGTTTATCCTTTAGCGCTGTGGGTGTAGTCTTGCTGGTTACAGTCTAAGTGCTCGTTAGTGGCTGCTGAGAAGTAATTCACTACAAATTGTTGGGGAGGACGATTTGTTATGGCAAAAGTGAGTAGTTTTCACTAGTGCTGTGTCAGAGTCTGTAGATGGTTTCTGAGTTTTTTTCTACATATTTATTAAATTTAATCATCTTGGTTTTGAGGGGTTTTGTACACGAAGGAGATGTGCGGTCCGAGGGATACTAAGATTTCATAACGACAAGAGAGGTTCACATCGCTCCGTAAAATAAGAATGTCCAAATCTTTCGCAGTCGATCAGTTAATTCAACCACTGATCAACCTCAACCGCAGAGTAGGTCTTCTACTACTTTCCTGTTTCCTTTATGAAAATATTTGAGGGAGAAATTGACTTCCATCTTCTTTATCACAAGCACAAGTTTCAGTCGGTTGCATAAAAATAACGATAATATCGAGGGAAATCGTTTAATCAGATTTTAATTCAATCGGACCACAGGGCGAAGCGATAATCCGATTACTCATCCCGTGAAATATGTGAATGTGAATGCATTTTTGAAAGCAGGCTTTCACGGGGATCACTGACCATTGGCATATTTTTAAGACCAACAATCACAGCCGGCTTTGGGTGTTTTATAAATAATTATTATGTTACCTCGGAGGGGAATAACATTTACATCTTTTCAATTCATATATGAGTTTAACTATATTATCCAGTGGAGTCCACACCCACTGTGTGTGTGTGTGTGTGTGCCAAAGTCCCCTTTTATATTTGAGTGTCATGCATTTACAATTTTACAAAATGCATCGCCGCCGCTAAAACGACAGAAAACAGTTTCCAAACTAACCCAAGGAGATGTTGCTCCACCGCGCTCCTGTACCTGAGTCCCTGTGTATGTTCAACATGTTCTCTCGATTTACAACAATCACTGCCGCTTATTTGACAACCAAGTGCTGTTCAGTTTGAAGTGCCAGGCCGGCAAGTAACCCAGTAGCTAAAACCGTATATGCAAGATTAAATTGCCCCTTGTATGAAGAGGACCCCCTGAAGCGGAAGATTGTTCATGAAGTCATGTATAGAGGCAGAAATAAAACTGCCTGCATATGACAGATGCTTTAGAATTAGACGTCTAAATTAGTACCACCGAAACCACACAGTTCCGGTTAGCCCTGAAAAATGTCACGATAGAACGATGAAAGGGGATGATGGGCGACAGAGAAATACACGCGCTTGATGCTCGGCTTTCACTACAGCCGCAATCACTGCCTGCACGCTCAGCAACACATCCTTCTTAGGTAATGGGGAAAATCTGATCTATGATTTATCCGAACAGAATGTTGTCCTCCTACGTGCTGCGGCTGGACCAAAAACGGCTTTCCCTCCTTAACTCTTGGGTAACACAGTGGAGTGGGGAGGTGCGCTGCAAGTGTTGAGGTCTATGTCCTTGTTGCTAAATTTATCTGTTTTTCGTTTTCGTTTCTTTGCACCCTGTCAGAGTAATTGGTGAGTCTACGTCGTGGCTGGCGTAAGGATGGGGGCTTTTATATTGAACAACTTTCTATCGTGCTTGTGGTGGGACGTGTGTGGATGGATGATTAGAGCGCTTTTGCCCTGCAATTGGACACTAGGTCGGTGTTGAAAGTATTCACACCCACACTGGCAGTGCTATAGTTGGATTGGCGTTTGCCTCTAATTAGTGTAATAATCGACGAGACATGTTGCTGCAATTTGTACGCGTACGAATACGAGTCCTCTGTCGCAGAGTTATTTTACTTTTCTCGCCATCACATGATTGCGGGGTATTATATGTAATACAAACGTTTGGTCCGGAAGGATGATTAATATTTCGATTAAGGCTTTGATTTGTCAGGAAGAGACAGGTAGTTAAATACCCTTACATTGACCGATTTTTAACTTTAGACGCAGACTTAACAGCCCTGTGAAGGATTATCTGCATAACTATAATTGAAGGCTAGGGGGACAATCATTCTTCGCCACTTTTCAGAAACTTGTAGAGATGTAATTGTTTTTGAAAGAGTTATTAAGAAAATTGTGATGGTCAATGTTAGAACCCATTTGTTCCAACATTGACCGCACAGGCGCAGTGGCTTAGTGGTTAGTGTGTTGGACTACGAAGCGAGGGGTTCCAAGTTAGAATCCCGCAAAAACCCAAATTCTAACTAACAATAACAAATGTGAAATTGATCCATTTAGTCGAGGTTTGTTGTTGCTAAGCAAACCGACAGAGCAACTCGAATGTAATTTAATCTACCACAGCTGCCTCTGTTCCATTTTTTGTTTGTATAATAACTCAGTGCATGGACCACCTTTAGGGTATCCATTTATGCAACAGCGGTTATTGTGCAGATGTTAAACCAATCTAGTAAGTGGGATTGTAGCTTCATATTTTACCTTTGACCTGCAACCACAACCAGTCCTTCTCTTATTTTTTCAAATACATTTTCCCCACATCTATCCAACGTGTTATTGTAGTCCGATATGAAAGAATTCCATTCACTTCGTTACGTTGCACCTGTACAAGTACGTATACAACAACCAACGAAGGTAGAACACATACTTATAGAAAAAAATAAATCCTCGCTGACGACATATCTATCAAAGAGAATCACAAGCCCATTGTGCTTCAGATTTTTCTTTCAATATTCTGCAGGCAATTTGTCCAACACTCTTGACAACCACAGGGCATAACCCACAACAGCACACGGCAAACGGGAGAAACTAGCATGTGAACGGAGCCCACAACAAATGAAATTTGTGGCATTCATCGCTTGATCCCAGTTGCTCTCCATCACAACACATCTTTAATAACAAACAATCAGCGAAATTTATATCTTCCAGAAAATTTAATTCTTCCCCACATCCGGCATTCTTTATGTGAATGAAACGCGCATAATGTCCTCAAAGGATCTCCAACTTGAATTGCCTTTAACAATCGCATTTTTCGCATCCTGCAAAAGGACTCACTGTCACATACAATAACCAGTTTGGTTAACAAAACAGGAATTCGCCTTCGCCAAAGTGAATCCTTTATCCCTTTCCTGAATGCACGCCGCTGCTAGTAAATTGCCACTGTGTGCGTGCTGTTCCTACTGCAAGCACTTTAGTCGCTGGAATATTAATGGGTCAATCTTAATTTTACTGATGGCCCCATTTAACACAATGTATCCGCTCCATAGAGAGGGTTTACCATCAACACCGAGGACCGAGCTACTGGGTTTACTGCTGGAACTGCAACTGCAACTGCATTGTCCTTTCACTTTGTCCTCTCTCTCTCTCTCTCTGAGCTGAGTTGTGCTTTGTGCATTGCAAAATAAGACTTGTGTGGATTGTCGCGAACGGATACGAAGGCAACTTCATAGAGGGATAGAACGACAAAAGCGAACAAAAAATGGAAATGAATAATGCTAATGACACAGTCGACGTCTTATGACCCAAAAGAAAAATGTCCACAATACGGCTACGGCAACTGCAACAGAGAACGATATATACGGCGAACGGCGACAACCGAGCAACAGAGCAATAACGACAGCAAACACCAGGAAGCGCAAGAAAGGATTTTTTTTTAGATTTTTTTTCTTCATATTTTCGATGAAAATTAAGTAACCTCGTGCTAGATAAATAACTTTCACCGTTTCTATAAAGCTGCGAACTTTGTTGCTAATTTATGTTGGGCCTGGGCTTGGCAAAGCACTATACGATGATGTGATTAATTGGGGCCACGCGGCCATTGTTTTGATGGGTGGAAATGCCTTCGGGTCTATTAGAGGGATTTCTGGGGCAATTATGAGGATTTTGTTCAGTAAACTGGATGGCAAATGAAAGATTGCTATACCCTAATCGACATCATACTGTATCAGTTGAAGGACTCGTTTGTTAGGTGGACGGTGGTGGTGGAAAGTGCATCAAGGACAGTAGTCTCTGGATACACAAACGTGACTGCCATTGAGATGGGTGCGTCAAAGGACGAGCCTTCGACTTTGTAGGTTATGTTAGATATAAGATGAACATAGTGACCGGATTGTTAGGAGTTTACATAGAACCGGAAAAAGTCTTCAACAGTATTAACTTTTGTCAGAGATTTGATTGGAATGGGTACAACAGAATGATCATGACATGGAAAATGTTGGGAGCATTGCAGATCCTAATCCTTATATTTCAAGGGTTTTGTCATTGTGGCATACTCAGGTTAAGTCAAAGTTGTTGTTGCTGGCTAGGATTATGAGTAGGAAAGGAAATGCTCCATCATTTTTAATCGCAAAGAAACAAGAGAAGATTTCCTGTTAATAAAAATGTTAATACCTCTGTTAGTAACAGTTCACGTTAGCCTCGGGAAACACACTTTCGTAAACCAGGCTGAGATGATTGCATTGCTGCATGCGCTGGACTACTTGCTTGAGAGTCAGGTGGAGGGTAGAAATATCCTTATAGCACTGGACAATCAAGCGGTGATCAGACGCATGGAACAAACAAACATCATACAACATCATTGGCACTGGAATGTGTACTTAAGCTCAATAAGTGTTCATCTTAAAATGAAGTAACACTGACTTGGTTACGAGGACACATAGGGATCGAAGGCAACGAAAAGGCAGCCTCCCTTGCAAAACATGGGTCAAACTGAAAAGTTGCTGGGACCAAAACCATGCTCTTCAATTGGCAAAGAAATGGTCGACAGCTGGATCACAAATGGATCACGGCAGAACACCTGAGAAGGTGGTCAACCGTGGAACAATGTAGACAGGCTAAAATGGCAATTAAGTGGCTGACGTGCTCCACCCAAGGAAGGTTCTAAGCACGAGTCGAGGAACATTGGAATGGGTGGTGGTTTTGTCTCCAGGACATGGTATAGTTTCGGGTATCACTTAAGGAAGATGGGCCCTGGAGAGGATGATATCTGAAATTGAGATAGCGGCACATACACTTAGTCAATGTCCAGCGTTGACTGGCAGAATAATGAGGATCTTGGGATATCATTGAGTCGAGACCCAGTCGATGAAACAGATATCCCATAAACAGAAGCTAGCGTTAACACCAGGAATTGAGCCCAGGGAAGAACTCTGGAGAAATACAGAGAGTCTATATCTGGGTAAGATTTATAGTACAGTGGTAGAGAGGCGAAAAGAGACCCGACAATGGAGGTCTGATTTGAATATCTCTCGAAATCTATATACATAGTAACAGTTCTGCGTATAGGTACTCTCAGACGCAGGGGTCTAATAATAGGCTGTATTTCAGCTTGGAATATGGAATTAAACTTGTCTTCGCCTTTGTTGTAAATACTCTTCGACCCTAGTTCCTTGATCTGTTTCAGACCATCACTGAAGCACAATCCTTGACAAATGTAAGTTTGTTGTCCGTTTCCAATTCAGTCGCTCTTAAAAGTTAGTGTAGACCTGGGCAATTAGGCGCAGTAGCCTTTGTGGTTAGTGTATTGGACTATGAAGGGAGGGGCCCCAGGATCGAGCTCCGAAAAAACACAAATTCCATCACGAGCATTTTTTTCCACTGTGGGACCTCACGCGAACGTCTGGTAAACATCCGAAAGTAAAACTTCTCAGTTACCCGTTTAGACTCGGTATGAATTATAACTTAGTCTTTGTTGGAAAAAACTTGCACCTCTGATCCATAATTTGTATTTCTTTGTGTAGACCTCGAATCCAACATGCTATATCTCAGCCCTAGGTATAAGGCACATCACAGCTCTTAATATGTGCTTAACTGCCCAATTTGATATTGATTCCGGCATCTTTAGTTCGTCTCCAAGATGTATTTCTATGGTGAGTATAATTGTTTAAATGATGTTGCAGATCTCAGCAGTGATAAAGCCCTTTGGATCCTAGGCCCATGGACTCCAACTGCAGTACCGGTAGCCCTCATTTTTCATTTCAGAACCGTGTGTAAATTTGTCATCCTGATATTTTAACTATTCGTTGGTTCCCCAAGTTTGGTGTAGCTCGAAAAGCTATAACTCCAACCTATACCTAAGTGTTTGCAACCAAAACTGTTTTTTTTTTTTTTCTTTGTTTTATGGCCTTGTTTTGGCTTTAAGTCCCAGATTTTGCAGTGGCTTCAACTGCATTTTGTGAGCCTCTTTGTAAACTAGATCTATATCAGCAGTGACTAACGACTTTTATAGTCCGAGCCTATCAGACGGTATTGCTGGAAACGACTTAAATTTCTATGAAAGCACAGAGAGCCGTTTGTTTTTTAGCTAACGCCTATCAATTATGTCTCATTTTGAGGTTTAGTATGGCAATTTCGATAGAATTGCCACATTGATATGACATATGAGAACTGGTATGCATTTATTTTGTATATTGGTTGTGACTTGAGATATATTTTAAGGCATTTGGTCATATCGCCCGAAATAAATTACTAAGTCTTGTATTTTAAAAATAATATACTTTTATTATTAAAATTGCTTAGGAGCCAAGTTACATGTAGCATTTCTCTACGATATAGGTAGTTATAACTGCTTGAAAAAGGGAACCAAAATGTTCTTATATACTATGCAAGATCGATATGAAGTATCGATCCTTTTTTATGGCACCTACTCATAAATAACGAGTGTTATCTGCCTGAGTCATTTATTGTTTGTTTGGGTTGGAAGAGTACCTGGAGTGTCCGTTTGGTTTTTCTTAATATTCTCTTCTCAGAAGGATACTTGGGACGTTTGTTGAGAGCGAGGGTATTCCGTCGTCATGTGGTTGGCATGTGTGTTTCCTGTCTGTTATTCTAACATAACTCCCGCACTTGACTGATAGGTTAGAGTGAGCTTCAAGAAATTGAATAACCATACAATTTTTACAATGGTCAACAAGAAATCTTGCAGCAGATCTTTTATTGAATGTCACCCTTTTATCGGGTAGCTCTATTATCAAAAATAAAAATAAAATTCCCAAAAATGACTGTTTCTGAGAAAAGATTAACAAGGAAATAAAAACAGATAAGAAGATAAGCTAATGGATGATAAGCCATTTCCTTTACCGGTGACTAAATGGAACCAATCACCGTCACCATCATATATAAGCTCGCATTTCTTATCACACGCTGCAATTAATTTTGAAACCGCAGGTATCGAAGAAACGCGACGAAGTCTCATTTAGTACATATTCCACAATCAAAGAGTGAAGACCTATTTTTTCGTTTTTTCCGTTTAGTTCATTATTTTTTTCAATCAATATCGCCATGGGTAAGAAAAATGTTTTCTTAAGTGAAAAAAAGTTGATAAGAGTGCGAGTGGAATTTTTCAACAAATAAAGCCGAACTGTGAACTTTTAAAGTGTAGAGTAAAGATCATAAATAACAATTTTATCGGCAACAATTGAAGGCGTAATTATTTACCAACCGAATAGGACCAACCGAAATGAACTCATACTTCGAAAAGTTTTATACACCAAAATTTATAACGAGGTTTGGGCTTTTAATTTATGTAGGGGAAAGTGGGTACAAAAGTAAAATTTTTCGCGTTCCCTTCCATAATATGCAAACCGTTGTACATACCGAACTGAAACAACATGCATATTAATAAGTGGGCTTTGGACTGCCGTAAGATAATATCTTGGGTTTCCAACTATTGTCCCAGATCGATGGTATGCATTCAGTGTGACCATTTCAATATTAGAAATCATGCTAATTTCAGCAGTAGGTACCTATAGCATGCTAAAGTGCTAAAAATCATTCTAAGCATTTTTTTGGAAATCAAAACCTGGGGTCTTGGCCAAAAAAATTAACAAAAAAACAGTTTTTCACGAAAAATAAGATATATTTCACGAAAGTATCATTCGTGACGCTTACAATGTATTACATAACAAAATATTCTTATTCAATTAAGTTTAGTTTTTGTTCGTTAAATAAAAATAAATATTATAATTATTAGTTTCGAAATAAATTAATATTGTTGGGCTTCTTCTAAAGACTCCTCAAAAACATCGCACATATGATTTTGTCAGGAATGGAAAAACTGTGACAACATACTTCTGACAAATTATCTCTCGTTAGAGGAATACTGTTAAGCATGTACATTTTCATTCTATTCCTCCGTTGATCTTTCACGTGATTCATGAAGCTAAAAACTTTTTCAACAGCAGCATTATAATGAATTCGCTGAATGGTGAACAGCCAAATGAGAATTGTTATGGCTTGTTCACACTTAGGTTCGTCGGCTTTGATTTTATTTTATTACCTATGTTAGTTCATAATTTGGCTAAATCAAAATCCTGCTAATTTTTCCCGCTACAGCATGAAATCATGCTAAGAAAAATGCTGATTTGGAAAACAAAGAGGCTAACAATAAAATAATTCTGCTAAATTTAGCAGGAAAAATGTTAAGCGGGTCAAATGTTACAACCGACCTACCCGGTGTAAGGGTAAAAATGTTTTTTTTTTTTGACTACTTTAGCTTGATGGTTGAACTCAGTCTTGGTTTTGAAATGTTGCTTATGAATTATAAAATTAGTTTAAAAAAAAACCTAGCAAATTATCTTCAAATGTTATAGAAAAAGATTTTAAAGTTTTTCGTATGGAAAAATTTATAATTTTTTTTTTTTTTTTTTAGAAAATTTAAAGATAATTTAATTAAAATTCATAACTTATAAGCAACGTTTTATGACCAAGATTGAGTTCAGCCATCATGTTTAAGTAGTCAAAAAAAGCAAAAGAATTTTTTACGGTTTCGTCTTACGTATGGCTATAACTAGGGCCTTAACAAGGCACATATTCTATCTACGTCGTATGTTTTTCCTGTGCAATATGTACTTTTGGTTGTGAAAAAACAACATTTTTCCGATTTGATTAGGGTTTGCTGTAGGGTTAGGGTACATTTCTCTGGCTAAGAAAGGAGCAAAACGCCCACTTTATAAAATGATTAAGGGTATCAGACCACCTGGGGCTGTTGCTAGGAGGGTTATCTTTGAGATAATCTTTGCCAGAAGGGCACAGGTGCGGCCCGCTTTAAATCGGAAGAAAGAAGAAGTCGGTAAGAATACTCTCTGGACACTGCCTTCAAAGGAAGCATGCCATGAGACTAGGCTTAGTTAATACGGTACTGTGAGCACCTACAAGTCACGGAAGACATCTCCCACCTTCTATGCGAGTGTCAAGCAATTTCTCGGAGTAGAAGGAAGCACTAGGCAGGTACTTCTTAAATGACTTAGAGGAGGTTGGTTCCTCAAACAATATTGAGACCATAATTAAATTCTGAAGGGAAATTTATTGTTTTGGGGATTTGGTTTAGGTTTTTAACTGCGCCCGCTTAGGTGACTGGTCTTTTCGAAGAGCTCACAACCCCACTCAATCTAACCTAACCCAGGGTACGTTTCTGTTTCTTAGGCTGTCTTTTTGATTGTTTGACTCGCATGGAAGATGCAAATAAATGAAATGAGCTTTTAGTGCTTGTTTGGGGGTTATATTTCATTTGTGTTGAAATAGTTATAGGTACTTGTCATATTCTTTTTGATTGTCTATAATGGAGACTCTCTCTCCAATGCAATAATCAAGAAATCCATCCTGCGAGTAAAAATGTACCTCAATATTTGACCTTTTTTATTATGCTCACACGATCCATGGTTTACAACAATAGTACGGGATCCAACTGTTGTTGTAAATCATGGAAATCAATAATCTATATAGATCATGTCAGCATAATAAAAAAGGCCTAATGGTTCACTCGGTTCCAGTTCTATGTTTATGATTTCCAAATTGTAAGTCCTTAGTTGATGTGGCTTCTATGTATTTGAAACCATTTTTAACTGCATTATTACTACTACTACTACTGTGAACCCAACATAAATTCCTTAGAGAGCATCTAAATTATTTTTACTATCCAATTTCACCAGTGCGTTGATCAATTTTGTGTACTCATATACGTTTTCAAATGAGAACTCAACCTAAAGCCATTGGGAAGGGTTGTATCAAAAAAATTAAATCAACACAAAACTATTGACTTGCAGATACAATACAATACCGTGTCCAACGGTAGAGAGTATGCCAAGAGAGCATGCCATCGGGAATAGAAACACCTAAAACATCTTTACGCGTATCCACTATTCAAACCTCGCACAGTAATGAAAGTTCCCCTTATTGCCCGAAAAAAAAAACCTATAGTTATCCTGCTCATCTATCCCATGGATTCGGAATACCTCTCAGCTATATAACCCATTGAATAACAACACTCATCTCGTTTTCCATTTGCAGATCACAAGTGGATTCCCGAATCGAATGGTGGCATTCCCCTGCTGGCAGTGTACGCTGGCGATGACTCTGACGGAGATACCATTTACGTTGGACGTGCCTACCTCAACAACGACTTGTTGCCAGCTAAGGTAATCCCCAACAAGGGCAAAGCATACGTTAGCCATGGTGGACAAGAGCACGAGGTATCCGACTATGAGGTGCTCTGCGGCCGCTACTACGAATGGGCGCCGGATAGCGATGGCAACGTTCCAAGTTATGCCGTCAAAAGTGGGCTAACCTGTGACGGAGAAATCCTGTACGCAGGCCGCGGCTGGCACAAGGGTAGTCGGCCCATTGGCAAGGTACATCCCTCACACGGTTGCCTATACATTCCCTACGGCAATGAGGAAGTAAAACTGACATCGTACGAGGTGCTCGTGCAACCGGACAAATGGATTGACGCAACCTCAGGTAACGTGCCCGACGGTGCACTGATAGCAGGTCACGATTCAGATGGCGATACAATATACGTGGGACGTCTTCGTCACGGTGGTGATTTGTTGCCTGCCAAAGTAATACCCGCAAAGGGTGGTGCCTACGTTTGCTTCGGCGGGGAAGAGATTAAAAGCGACGTGTTCCAAGTCCTTGTGGGTGCCGGTTTTAGTTGGTCCCACTGTGAGGGTGGCAATATCTTGCCCAGAGCCATCGCCGTTGGCAATACTGGTGATGGTGAAACGTTGTTTGTCGGACGTGGTCATTACAATGGAAGCTTGAGTGTCGGCAAGGTGCATCCATCGCATGGCTGCTTGTATTTGCCGTATGGTGGGCAGGAGATCAAGCTGGATCAATACGAAGTGTTGATTCGTACTTAAATGGGGTGATTTAGTTGAAATAAAAAATAAATAAAACAGTAAGACCATCCGAAACCCTGCGGGGGTGTGTTTAATTAATTTTTGAAATCGCTTCACTTGACACGGCTCGGGAAGTTTCCGAAACTTTAGCGGAGAACCAGAAACGAATATAGTAACTGGGTGTCAGTATATGTAATTGTTCCTTTGTGACTGTGTGTTATACCATGTTCCCACCAACGTGATTTAGCCGAAGTGATTTATAAATCACGAAACGCGTCCCCACCGAACTTTAAGTGATTAAATGTGACATTTACGCCAACTTTGCCATATCAGTGATGGGACTTCTAACACTTAAGTGGTATTTCAATCACTTTTTACACTTTCGGAAATTCTACCAGAACTCGAAATCTACCACCTTTTAACAAAGCTATTCGCTAATAATATTTATTTTCCATCATTAAATCGAAAATTGTACCTACTATACCTACTGCTACTACTTACTTTTACCCATACACACTCAGCTATCAGTATTTTTTTCGAAGAATTGCATCAGTAAAAACTTCCTGTCCAGTATACACCATTTACTGCGCCATTACTTCATTATTTACTGAATTATTTATCATGGACAATTTTTTTTCTACCACTTTTCTACCACCGTTTCACTTTCATCAAGTCCCATCACTGACTTTTCGTTTGCTGAATGAAGTGCTGAACATAATAAAGGTATGTTCGATTTTATTTTGTGTGGACCGATACGTAATTAAAATTTAAACACGTCTAAATCACGTAATTAGTAATCACGAAAATGTATGGTAAATCACGTAATTTATGAGATGATTTAGCTAAATCAAGTGGATTTAGCTAAATCACGTTGGTGGGAACATGGTATTAAAAGGATGCTCACATGTGTGGGGAATGCGAAAGTTTCGCAGACGCAAACTACAATACTAAACTGTTTTTGAGCACAAAGGCAACTCAATGAACTGTGAGTGTGAGTGGAAAGTTTTCTGCTTCGGTAATGGGGCGAAATTCTTCGGCAAATGCCAATTTCAAAGTTGGGATTAATTAATGGCTCTACGCAGTCGGTTTCAGAGGTGAGTGTGAAGTTATTTTCGTGGGGAAGTTCTGCAATAGGATGACTTGAATGGGTAAGTTTTCTTGGACCAGTAGTTTTGTGTCAAAATGAACGCATTATCCGGGATCTTGATGAAGCAATTTTGGACGATGAGAATTCGAAAGTTTTCTGTACAATCATACTATTCGAAGGTGTGTGGACCATGTAATTATGAGTGTCTTTCATGCAGAAAGGACCTGGTATTTTTGGCAAAAAAATCATCAGTTACTGGAAGTGGAAGTCACTTAGATATTAGTTTCAATTGAGAATCGGCCATGCAAATAAAGGGAACACTATGTGTCTCTATCTCTACTAATGAGAATTCCAAACTGCAGCTGGCCATTGCATATCTTTCAGAGGTTACCAATAGTTGTTCTCGGATACTACTTACTACTACTCCCGTCTGCATCAGTTAAAATAAATGCTCCAGTTTAGTGCAGCCGAGTTTTTCAAACTGGCAAAGCGTATATTTCCAACCAGTGCCTAGGACTCACAAACAGTGTTTGGAGAACCTCTCACTAGCAATTGCCACTTCGAGGGAAGCATTTGCCGTGAAGCTGCTAAAAATATTTTCCAATTTTCAAGATTACCTTGCGGATGAATGGGTAATGAGGTATAAGTACTTTACAAATATCTTCAATATCGGCGTAGACTTGCAACTTCATATGCACTCACAGATGTTAATCCATAGTGCGAAAACGACCAGTGGCTTTTGAAATGACTGACTCGGATGGACTTTTACTTAATAAAATTAAAAAATAAATAGTTGGCTTCTCACAACCATTTGTTTTGTGTGAGTTTTTCATTTTGGAACGAATGGAAGGGATCTATAATTGTATGCCGATTCCAAAGGCTTAATTGAGAAGCTCTTTCAAGACTTTTACTTGGCACGGTAATTTTTTTGGGAGCTTAACCACTATCATCGAAATAAATTTGCAAGCATTGTCTATATAAGTTGAAGTGGCAAAACTTACTGACCAGAAACCCTCTCTCGGCTGCAAAAGCGGTTCGATGACGAACGATGATCCCAACAGTCATCAAGAGTATTGTCTTAGATTCGTGCTCGTAGTGTGCACCCCTGTTTGAGATGGCTTCAGAGTTGAATAAATTTTAAAATGTCTTCAAAAAAAAAAAATAATAATAATAATAATACCATTAAAGAAGCTGAGACATCTATACCAGCAAAGAGCTAACCATCGCTTCGAGCAAGACCGCTAGTTTACTTATCGCATAAAATATGAATTCGTTCGCTAAGAAAAGAAAAACAAACCCTTCCGTGGTAAAGAACATTTTACTCCATTGACTGCTGTGACGAGACCCTAATAAACGCAAACCTATCCTCACCATCCATCACAGTCAAACTGACGACGATGGTTCCACAAAAGTATCTTTTCGATACCACTCTCTGCGTCCCATCATCCTCCATATCCATCGATGAACATCATGTAGGTAGCTACGCCCCGAAGACTTTCTCTTCATTTTCATTATGTTGATGCAGCAAAAAGAAAAAAGAAAAAAATAATTATTATTGAAAGGAAGCGAAAAAGAAAGTACATTTATATCAAAATTTCTAATGAATATTAAAATGAACGCAATTTTCCTTCTCGTCCCCTTTTGTTCTTATGTTCAAACCCCTGAAGCGTTCTCTGGTGTTTTGGATTCTGCGAGGATTCGTAGCTATCATGTGTTTCAACTTGAAATTGGAAAAAAATGCGAGAAAGTTTTTCGAACTTGCCTTTTTTTAGCGATGCGTTCCTTAAACGTTTTTTTATTCCCTGATGTATTAAATTAAAATTATAAAATTAAATTTCTTAAATTTCCGTCTGTTATTTAATTTGTTTTTATGCCACTAAATTCGAGGATTTGAAGTCTAAAAAAGGCCTGTACTTTGTTGACAACTAATACTAATAAACAAATAAAATAAAATTTAAGGCAAAGCTGTTAGGGAGAAGCGTTCTGCTTCTGTCTTTCAGTTGCAGGTTCTCACTTGCAGAAAAGTTCACAATTTTGATGAATGAATTCTTTATAAGGGCTATAAAGTTTACGTCATTTATACTGCATGCTATATGGTTGGAGTAGGAAGCAGTTTGCCCAATTCTACGTAACAGGTGCTAATAATGCAGTAGAGTGCCAAATTAAGCAACTTTTATTTCCAGCAATTTATTTCCCAAACGTTAGCTCTCACGTTGTGACTTCTTTTTAATAGAAAACGTAGTTGCTCTACATACTAAAACTAACAAACACCTGTCGCAATGTGTGACAACATAATAAGTGCTTTTGCAGCAGAATTTTCACCAAATGTCGACATTCAAAGTTGCCATTGCTAAACTATGTATTCCCTGCAACAACTTTTACACAAAAACTAAGTCACATTTCCCAAATACCAACACCAAACGGAATATATGGCACTCAGCTGCAGCACCTGGACTGCGAAAATAAAATGAAAAAAAAAAAAAAAAAAAAAACCGACAGCATTATTTTATTCCTGAATTTGAAATAGGAGAGCTCCTTGTGACTTGTGAGGTGAGAGTGCACCCGTATTGTCCTCAGCGACGAATTATGGCAGTTGAAATGTTTTTGCTATTCAATTTCGAAACTCACTAGAATGTATTTCTCTTTTAACATAACTAGTACCGAACTCGTATACTCGCACGTGGATAGTAAGCATTTTTGTTAAGCTTTTCGCATGTGGGATATCGAATATGTGTATATAGATATGTCCCGGAATTAAATTGAATAGAGCTGTATGCTGATGAGAGTCTTGAAATGGTAAAGAGCGACTTTTCAGCTTCAAGGCTACTTGTTTTTTATCTTTATTCAAACTTTTGAAGCTTTTCGAGGACAGTTATACCCTCGGATGTTTGTCGGACATTCGCGAAAGGAGTCGCAGTGAACAAATCAAATCCCTCATGAGTTATATAGATAATTGGATAATATTGTAAATCCCTTCTTACATGACTTTCGGTTGTTTGTATTTTAAAAACATTTTTCTTTGAAAAAAAAAAAAAAAAAACTATACAAATCATCCACTCCATTGAGTAGGAAGCTCAAACTAATTCCAAGTGACAAAATAATATATTTGGGCTCGAAAGTAGTACCGATATATTTAAATCTAATCACTTTGGTTCAGATCCTGTATTAAAAAATGTATTGACGTTGATGCCTTTAATAAGTTCGTATGAAAATTACGTTCTTGATTGAAATATTATTTTAATATAGACCGGGTTGGATTGTAAAATAAAAATACTGAATTTGAATCTTTCGAGATTAAAGTTCAGAAAGTTCGTATTAAAATGAGCATTTTAAGAAACAATTATTTGATTTGAATATGAAAATGTTACAGAAAAAGTTTAATAAATTGGAAATATTGAAAACTTATTTTTCTTGTGTTGCATAGACCTGTAATACTGTGGAGGCTTAAAAAACACACCCATATGGATATAATATAAAGTTAAATTGAGAAGCCGTCTTCTAAAAACGGATTTATGTAACTACATGTACTAGAGTTCGCCCAGTGGTAGAAATTCTACCAGTATAGCGACCTGGCTTATTTACAATATTATTAGAAAACAAATATCACAGCATTGCATCTCTGAACAATCTTAAAACAAAAAATTGAGCGAATGCGTTATATTTAAGGCAGTGAAAGTAGTTAATAACTATTTCCCTTCGCCTATTTGTAGGTATATACATAAGATAATTAAAATATTAAATTTTAGCTCGTGCAGTTATTTGAAAACTTACTTTTACTTGACTTTTGGTCGCGCTTACTGTTACAGGATGGGAAACGGCCTCGGTCCCTTGCTAGCTGCCTCCAGTGAGGGACCCAACTGGCTGTATTTGAAAAGCATCTGAGAAATTACCAGCACGTTTTTTGATAAATTTGTAACTAACAAAGATAAATTCTCCATAAAACTGCTTCCATTCAGAATACCATCGTTGTGTACCTACTTCTTTTCACAAAAAATATATAAAATCTCCATAATTCTATTTCATGCCTCACCATAAGCCTTAAGTCTGAAGTTGCCTAAAATCACGGAACACTAACAAGCTCAAGTATTGAATTATTTTCTTGTATGGCAAATGAGCATCCTCTGTGATGAAAACATTTCTGGATACGTTAGGTCGCCCATGTACTTTGCAATCAGCGCCACTCCCGTTTTTTGAATGGTAAATAAATTTCAAAGACAAAATCATGCTTCTGGACCAATAATTGTTTTTCAAAATTATACAAAAGGAAGCCCATGAACATTTAACTACTGTACTCCTTTTTATTTTATAGCTAATTCACAACTACGAACGTCATTCACGCACTTTATTCAAACTTCCAATATGAGTTGAAAAACTCGTTGTCATGTGCATGGGACGCTTAAGATGAAAAACACAATAACATAGGTTTGCCATAGCTCATGCACACACAATATCCTACTCATTATATGGCACGCGCTATTCCTTTTGTCATTTTAAATGAGGACATCATTCTCCTTGCATAAGTAAACATCCTCAATCATGTTGACATTTATTTCGCGCGCTTCGCAGTCGCGGCAAATGGTTTTCCACCACCCCAACACGTCGCAGCTACAAATTCACCGCAATGTGCCATTCGCCGGGATCGTATAACACGTCTCTTGAGTAATCATTGTCGACAGAACGCACTATCACCCGTCACCCATCCACTAAAGCCGGCTGCCATCCGCCCGCACCACAACGACGATGACGACGACGACGAATGGAATGACAAATTCCAGACCATCACTCTCGGCAAACGGCCAGACTCAGGACCAGGATACTTAAACATGAGGCCGCCTCATCCTGTTCAGCGTCCACTTGGGATAGTGTTGTTTTTGTATGTGCAGAATGCCGAGTACGGAGGGACACCGGAGAAGAAAAGTGCTTCGTGTGGAAAAGCGCACACTGGACCATTTCACTGTCGCATGTTATTAGCCTTCTAGTCATCATCATCCCGGAACCTTGTGGCGGTGCGGCGTTTCTTCACTGTTGCGGGTGGGATTTCGCCACAAAAAAGATGCTTAACGTTTCAATTATATGCATGGCCAGCATAAAATGAGTGAAAAGTCAAGTGAAACAAGGAAGGGCGATAAGTATACACACAGCCAGCACCAGCACCACCGGGAGGAAGCGGAGACTACAACTACAACGCCTGTAAGAGAATAATTAGAAGATCGTGGTGAGAATGATTACTCCAAGCGTTTGCTTGTGTTTTCCGAGAGCGCAGCTGAAGTGAGTAATTTATTTCTTCAAGCAAAGAAGGAGCTGTGGATGGGCCGACATCACGTATGTCGAGACTTAGAGTCGCATGTGTGCATGTGCGTGGATGGGAAAAAGACTGAGTGGGAAAGCAAAGGAGTATACTAATTAGGAAATCGGTGGGTGGGGGAGACTCGCTCGGGACATTGGGTAAATGCTTCCGGAGGTGGTCTATGTCGCTCCAGACGATGACTTAAATAAAGCTGTTTGTTCTTGAAATTGATGAGCATGTCAACAAGGGTGTTTTGAGTGCTCAAAGGTGCTATAAGTGCAAGAGACCGTCGGCTCTGCAAAAAGGACGATGATTTTGTACCGTTTGAAGTTCGGCAGTGAGCTAATATTGAGGAAGAATATTCACGTCGGCATACTTAGGTCTGGCATACATTCAAAACTTATCCTTCCGTGTAGGATAACGATAGATGAAGCTCGTCGCTGAATCAAGGTCGGCAGCCACCTAAAAGAGCTCTTAAATTTACACAGCGGTCAACTGATGCTTTGACCTCCTATTTAAAAGATCTTAGATTAGTCAAAGAAAGAAAGACGACAACTTTGTAGCATGGCCCCTCCCGACCAACTAAAAATACTCTCTATAAGACCTTGAATGTCCCAAGTCGTGCTGTACCTACTGATCTGAAGCATGGACCCTTTTGGAAGGGGTTGAAGATTATATTCCTCCGCCGTTTTGATAAAAAAAAATTTGTTCACCGCCATTCAAATTCAATTGCGTTGACGGGTTTTGCTAAACAACATACGACGTATACAAGCTGTACAATGTACATTGTAGAGCGAGTTCCGGTCTTCGAGTCCAACCCAGTAGAGGACGACGACTTATAGATGGAGTGCACAATAAGACTCCGTTTGAAACCGTCAAATTATGAATACAGTTTATTTCAAAAAATAAAACCGGTTACAAAAGTTCGAAATTACTGCATTTTTATTATATGAGTTATAAAGGTTTTCAAAATTCGATGTCATGCAATTCTGTTACTCCGTCTTGGGTTGACAATACCACGGTGGAGGATACCCCTGATACGTTGGGTAGAATGGATATCCAGGCGGTGAATAGTTCGGATATCCAGATGCTGATGGGTAACTTGGATTTGGTGGATAGTTTGGATAAACACCGGGTATGGGATAGCCGTAGTTCGGATACTCAGTATGTGGGTAGTTTGGAAAATTGGGTACTCCCGGCTTTCCTGTCGCATGTGGATTGCCTGATGGTGGACGACCCGCTGTTCCTGGCTTACTTGGCTTGCCCGGACTATGTTGATGATCCGGACTATGTTGATTGCCTGAATGCGATCCCGTAGCAGTTCTCTCGGAGCTCATATCACTTAATTTCTGCATTCCTTCATGACGGTTGTATACTTCGGCAAAGTCGACCAAAGGATAAAGGTTTAGGGTTTTCTCCGTAGCTGCATCGACATTGACAACTGTCAAAACACAAAGGCTAACAAAAGTCACAAAGGTCCTCATTGCAACTGTTTCCCAGTGAATCTTGTACGGTGAACTGAAGAAATATTGGCCCATGTGAGCATTATATAGCCAAACGCAATCAAATCAACCGCCTAATGGGTATACTCGAGTGATCCGAAATTCGAGTTCGCAATTGACTGAGCGGAAAAGCAATTAAGATTACGCATGTGATAGATTTATTGATTTGCTTTCATCCACAAGAGCTTTGGCATTTACTGAACAAATAAAAAGGATCAGAGTGAGTTGGTTATTTATTTCTTTAATTTCTGCTTAAGATAAGATAAGTCAAACAGAATTTCCTGCATAGCTAATGCGGTTTGTTTTGGGGTATGTAACATCTACCAGTCACTCACAGGGCAGTCACCTTGCATTTCGTTTGATTTTCTTATATTCTTCAAAGAAACCAGAAGAGGGTGGCGAAGCAGCTCTGAATAAAAAAGAATTGCAAGAGTCGGTGCCAACTAAAACCGAAATGTTGAAAATACGCGGGAGACTAGATACATTTGTTTTGTGGGACCCTGTATTGATAGCATGATGTCTCGTATGCGAATAACAGCAAGGCGACTCATATCTGTGGGTCTGTTATTGCCTTCAAAAATAACAAAAAATTGGGTCGTGAAATTCTGGCCGTCTGTCCGTGTGCTCCCGAGGCCTACGGCCTAAATGCCTCCCCGGATTTCGTTAAAACTTTGGATTTGAAGTTTGGGGGCTAACAGTTCGGGTTCGTTTTTTTTTCTTGCAAGGTTACCTCAATATAAATAGTGCTTTCATTCAAAATGTTCCATATACAATTTTGAAACCAGTTTAATTTTTCCGAAAACGGCTGTAACAATTTCAACCAAAATTGATATTTAAACTTAAGTAGGTGAGGCTCTAATGTCTGCACTCAGTTCTTTAAAATTAAAATTTGGATATATCTCGGAAACGCCGTACGACCGGAACAAAAATACATTTCTAAGGTAATATGGTCATTTCTTACTTAATACCAAACTCGGTTTTACTCTGTATTATCGAACAATCGATTTTTGAAAAACGCCATTTTCTGAAAAAAAATTAGATTTCTTTAGTTTACCTGAAAACGGCTAAAACGATTTTGACCAAAATGCAAACATAGAGTAAAATTAATCCTTTCAAAATCATTCGTCCTTAATTTTCAGTTCGAATAAACGAAAACTTTAATTTAAAAACTGCTCATATCTCGAAAACTCCATTTTCGATTTCGATAAAACTTTTAAAACCAAGTAAAGCTTACATCGCGAATAGGAACTTCTACTCCAACAACTAGTTTTAAGACTAAATAGTTAAGCAATAGCATTTTTCAAACTAAGCATTGCAATATTTGGTACTGTTTTGTCTGCGTAGTTTTACAAAACCCGCTCTAACGATTTTGATCAGATCAAAATACATAAAGATAATTAAAGAAGTATTGCCCTGCTTAGACCTGGGCCTTAACCAATACGCCTCTCCAGTTAGCGCGATCTTTGGCTAACTGCCTCCAGTTGCGCACTCCAAGTTGGTTGAGGTCCTCTTCCACTTGAGCGCGCCACCTAAGGCGAGGTCTTCCTCTACTGCGTTGTCCCTCCGGGTTGGAATCGAAGACTCTCCGGGCCGGAGCGTTGGTGTCCATTCGCTCTGCATGTCCTAACCATCTTAGACGACTAATGCGTACTTTTCTGACCAGGTCGATGTCGCTGTACAGCTCGTAGAATTCGCTGTTAAATCTTCTCCTCCAAATCCCGTCAACGCAAACGGGACCAAAAATCACTCGAAGAATTTTGAGTTCGAAGCGACAAAGAAGATCCTCATCCATTTTTGCTAGGGTCCACGCTTCTGCGCCATAGAGCAGGACAGGGTTGATGAGAGTCTTATATAGAATCTCCTTAGTGCTTCTTGACAAGGCCTTACTAATCAATTGCCGTCTTAGGCCAAAGAAACAGCGGTTGGCAAGTGTGATTCTTCGCTTGATTTCTGATGTGATGTTATTGTCAGAGTTTATAGCGGAGCCGAGGTATAGACAAAGTCCCTAACTACCTCAAAGTTATAGCTGTCTATCGTGACGTTCTGCCCGATTCGTCGATGTCGTGTGTCCCTTCTTGTTGACAGCATATATTTTGTTTTACCCTCATTCACCACTAAACCCATTTTTGCCGCTTCTGTACTAATACTTGCAAACGCACCAGTGACAGCTCGCTGTGTTGTACCAACAATGTCAATGTCGTCAGCGTATGCAAGCAGTTGCACAGACTTATAGAAAATTGTGCCTCTTGTGTTGGCTTGTGAGTTTCGCACAATCTTCTCAAGAATGATGTTGAAGAAGTCACATGACAGCGCATCACCTTGTCTAAATCCTTTTTTGACATCAAAGGTCTCGGTGAGATTGTTTCCGACCTTTACGGAGCAGCGAGCGTTCTCCATCGTCATTCTGCACAATCTGACAAGTTTGGCAGGGATGCAGGGACCCCTGATCGAAGTATTTTTATGTCGAAATGGTGTTCCAGGACTTGGAACGGAGCTGAAACAAAACAGAAAATCTCATGCAACATGTAGGACTGTAGGTACAGTAAAAATTACTATCAAAATATGAGTGGACTGTCAAGAGAGAGAAGTATCAATATTGTAAGTATACTGTGTTTTTACTTTTTAGTCATCTTTCGAATAAAAAATATTTTCTCTCACGAAAAAGTTTCCAAAACTACTAAAATGTTGTTCAAAATGTTTAGAAAAAGACTTAATTGGTTTCACCACCGAATGGTGTGCATTTGACAGTCATGCTGCTTCCGGCAATGTGCTCGTATGAGTACACCACTTTTGAATTTTATTTATTTTCATTGAGAAGGTACACGCAGAGGCAAACCTCAAAAGTCATAGCTCCGCATGACGGCTGTTTATGTTTGCTCCAGAGGGCCTACACTTGCAGTCGCATGTAAAACCGACAAATGGAAACTAACTCTTCCCTCATCGCAAACGCAAAGTCAGGCACACATGGACATGGAAACCGTTCAAACATTTTATTTGGAAAGTTTTATTCTGGGTTTCCGGCAAAGTGACTCCAGTGCGTTGTCCTGATAAAACTTTCTAACCAACGATGCCAGTCCGAGGGAAAAAGTAATTAACTTTCTGCTTTGTTGCTTGCGATGCTTTATATAATGCTACGCGTCTGCATCTCGTATACATAGGAAGCATAAGAGTGCACCATAGACAAACGATATGAAGGTGTCAGTTTTTCATGGGTGACTGTGGGTACTTGGTGTCTGGTTTTGGGATCAAGATAGAGACTGCTCTTCTTCGGAGGAGGGTCACAGGGTGCTGCACTGAATGGTGACAAACAGACGGCCTTCTGGCTGTGACTCTTGGTTATTATTTAAACGACAATGTTTCACTATCCGATATTGCTTTGCCATGATGCGGTCTTTTGTTCCAATTTCATAAGCGACGTGGGGTTTCCTTCTTAATTAGTAGTCCGAGTTGGTCGTTCAAAAGGTGTTTGAGCTCGTATAAGCGAAAGAAACTTGAGTAAGAGCACTCGAATGCTTTTGCAGGAATTTTCAGTGTGATTTATTTTTCTTTCACTGCACAATGATGCTGGGTATAAGTTATGATGAAATGACTTTGAGGGAAAGAGTTGTTGTTTCCAAGTCTTGTGGGCTGTTTTGCACTCAGGAGCAGTGCTTTAATTTGGATGGGATATGGCTTGAGGGGGAGTTTGACGTATTTTATGAACAAGGGTCCTGGGTATGTACACAGGAATCTAACTTTCTTTGGTAGAGGAGAACAAAAGATTTTGGAACCTATTCACGCAAAGTCAGCTTATTCAGTGCCGCAGCTGTAGTTGTTGAATCGCCTTTGAACTTTGGCTTGGAATTTTGTGAAAAGGGATTGTCTTTATAGTTGGCAGTCATAAAAGTATTCATCTGTGGTTGTTAAAAAGGGGTGTTCGTTTCTGCTTTAGGGACCGTTGCAGTTCATTTACAGTTCTTTCGATGTGTCAGGAAATAGGCTACACTTGTATTTGTGTCGATTATACAGATTAATGTAAAAAAAAAAACGAATATCATGGACACTGCACAGTGGTGCCAACTTGAGGCATTGTGTGGCATAATTTTTAGAAAAAAGTCATACACTTTTGTGAGATGTTCTCACATTTTGTATTTTGTAAATCTGGCACTTTGATCAAAGTCGTTTCACTAATTTTCACAACTGTGCGTCGTGCTTATTTTTCAATTCTCTACTAAATGTACCTAATCACCAAACTCAAGCCCTGAACTGGAGATCAAAAAGGGTTTAATGTTTAATTATCTATCGATCGCCCAACATTCTGTTAACAAATTTGAATCACCTTGTAGGCTCGTTGCACTTCCTTTGCACTTCCTTAAGCATTTTTTTTTAAATGCATATTTTTTTCGGGCTTGGGCATACAAAATTCATTCCGGGTTGGCATCATCACTGATCTGGACTATTGACCAAATGGAAGGTGAATTTCCATAGATAAATTCCCCAGCTTCCTTCATCCAAACTTCATAAGACTCAATACAGCCGATTTCGAGAAGTTCCCATATTATACAAAAAAACAACTCTTGATATAGAAAAAAAGTTACGGTGGCCACTTACCTATTCTTACATCAATTTACCGAAATAGTCCAAATCTTTCACGAAAGCCACCATTATCCGCCTTATTTTCACGACAAAGTGCGGAGGCAACCCTTTATAATGTCATCCATTTTTTCCACTTCTTCTGTTTTTTTTTTTTTTTTTTTTACCATCATTTCCACCTTGGATAATCTTCTATCGGATTATTTTTCATTAGAATTTCGGGCAGAGGAATCCACTTAGCAATGATAGAAAATTAAGAAGGGAAAAAAAAAAAGTCCCAAAATAAAATGATTATATTAAACGCTTATATAGCATTTTTTTTAAATGTTACAGAGCGAACAGAACCTTGCCTAAATAAATTCCATCCATTCGCCGTTGCCACTAGCAATCATTTTTTTTCCTGCCATCTTAGCAGCTCAGATTCTTTGCCCTTTCGCGAGATACTTACAAGAGGATGAAAAAAAAAAAAAAGTTAAATGAATGTTAAATAAGATTTTTGTGTTTTCCTTTCAAGCATATTATCCTCGAAAAAAAGTTGTTATATTATGTATTTTCTCTTTATTGCTGTTGTGTCTGCCTTTTTCTTGCGTCATCTTCTACATTGACGTGGACGAATTATGCGGACGGGCATTACAACATTACAAGTGATAACAAAAGTTCTTAGTTTAAATGGATTTTTTGCCTCTCTCTCACTTACACCTCCGTGTTTTTTACGCCCTTTAGGTAAAGGCAGTGTGAGTGGCTAAAAAATGCCACCAAATTTGAAAGAAGACACAAAGAAAAGGAAATCAAGAAGAGGTCCCCTCTCGATATTCTACCTTCAATCTATCAGCGATGAGCTCTGAAGAAAGTAATTAATTAAATGAATGCTTTGGCATACCGGCAGCCAAATTGAATGACTATAATGCCTGGAAACTGGTTTTGCAGTTGAATAATTTTATTCAAAGATAGTGTATTTAAACTGTCACTTAAAATGCAATAAGTATCGCGAAATCGATCGCAAATTACGTGCGTTTCAATGGGCTTTTGAAATGCATTAGGGTGGACATTTATTGGCAGTAATAACCCCATTTGGGCAATGTTTCATGTCTAATAAATTTCATTCAGTGCGCTCATTGAGGAGTGAGGAATAATATCTCTCAGTGGGACAGTAAGTGACTGTGAAATGGTTGACGGAAAAAAGTTTCATTGCAGCATTTGTATTTAATTTGAACAAAAATATATTATAGAGGCTCTAAAACACATTTTCGGGCTTTGGCCTTTGGTACATTATTTGCGAAAATGTAACGACAATACATGTCTTGAAGAAAATTCGACACCCACTTATTAAGAGGGCTCTAGAATCCGGTGTGAACTGGTTCCGCAAAGAACAAAGCTCTCCAGTTGGCTCGACGCATAGACTAAGCCTTCAAAACCAATAGTATTGGCTAGGTCTATCCTACAGCAGGGCTGGCTTTAAATATAAATAAAAAAAAATTGTAGGACCACAATGCAAATATTACATTTGCCAGATCAGTGTTTTGTTCCCATTTCTATCATTCATTTATTTTTTATTTTTATATTTACCTTTGTTTAATTTTTTTCTTTTTTACAAAACTTTTCTACAACCACAAAAAATGTGCTTATAGTCTTTGGTCGGCACGTATAAAATTAATAGCCGAGAGTTTTTAAATCTTGTATCTTTATTGTTTGACTCTTACTTAACGACTAACTTTATTCTATACCATTTGAGAAACATGGGGATTCAAGATTGATGCTACAAATCTACAAATATCCAGCGATTATCCTTGTAACAAATTATTTGTCATAGCGAAAGCGAGGCGCACGTGAAACTCAAGACGCTTAAATACGAATGGCTAATAGTTCTGAATAAGCGGAATCCGATGAGAATGTTTGCCTTTGAACTTTCCCCTCAAAACCGTCGCTTGCATGACATTTGATTTGAGATCCTTTACCATTTAATCAAACGCGATCCGTTACAAAGTTTCGGTGCATTAAGGTTTAAGCCCGGAATATCCAAAGAATTCAAAAATTGAACTGATCCCTATAAAGCTTTGTTTTCGACACAAAGTAGCATATATGTCCTTCCTTGGGCCCTACGAATTTAAACCCCAAATCATAAAAATCGAACGATCCGTTCCCGAGATATATGAGTGCACATACGGACGTCAGTCTCTATTATATGTAGCTGTACCCACCCGGCTTGGCCCGTATCTTTCTTATTAGGTCCTACTTACATTTCGCAAAGTACTTTATTTGGACAATTCGCATTAATAATTTTAATTATACAGTTTTACAAAATATCGTTTCACTTTATTTTTGAATGGCAGGTGCCACAACCTGTTTTCCTATGCCACTTATGTTTTGCAAAGTACCACCTATATATAGGGTCCAAAACGATGCTGTCTTTCAAACTTGAAACAAACATTAGCAGTTATAAATTGAATATCACAAGTGAAGTGGGTATCTATGATTTTGTAAACTCCAAGTGGTTGGAATTATGCAACTAATTTTTGAGAAATACAATTAAAAAAATAAAACAGTTTTATTCTAATTTTTGGAGAAAAACTAAGTAGGGGATCTTTTTTGGAATACTAATATTATCACTATAACAGAGGTTCAAATATTGCAATGTTTAGTTTGAAAAATATCTACTATTGGTTAACTATTAAGCTGAAAACCGAGTATAAGCTATTGTTCGGGATGTATCTAAGCATTGTTTGGTTTTTAAAGTTTTCCAAAATCGAAAATGGGGTTTTCGAGATATGATCAGTTTTTGAAATTAGCGTTTACGGTGATTCGAATTGGAAATTAAGGACACAATAATTTTGAGAATACCATGTTTACTCTATGTTTGTATTTCGGTCAAAATGGTTATTATCATTTTCGGGTAAACTAAAGTAAACTAAATTTTTAAAAATGGCTTTTTTCAAAAATCTATTGTACGATAATATTAGAAAAAACTGGAGTTGCAATTAAGTTAGATTATTTTATTACCCTAAAAATTAATTATTGATACAATCGCATAGACCGTTTTCGAGATATGCATGTCAAAATTTCAAAAGTACTGTTATTCAAATTTTTAGCCAAAAACTGGGTATACAGTCATGGTAAACTCACGTATTAAGCTTAAATATTATTTTTGGCTGAAATCGTTGGAGCTGTTTCTAAACAATCTGGTATACACATTTTATATGGGAAGCAGGTACCATTAATATTGAGGTTACCGTGAAAAAAAAAGAAAAACGGTCCAGAATTGTAAGCGCCATAACTCCAAGTCCAAAGTTTCCGAGTAGGCGTTTAGGCTGTCGGCCTGTGGAAGGACGGACAGGTGGACAGAATTTTGCGACCGACTTTTTGGATTCGTCTATCATCGTAATGTCAGAATTGATTAACATCGTGAGTTCGAAATTTTGTACGAATACAATATCTTTCTCTTACTATTTCCATAATGGAGGTTGTTAAAAATATGTAGTTCAATAATATTAGCTGTTTTGATGCTATTTTCAAAAAAAATTTTTTTAGAAGATTTCTCGACTTATTTTGCAATCTACATATTTTCAAACCCAAATAACATTACTCCCACAGTTAAACTAACAAGTGCTCAAAACTATGTTCTATAGAATTTGCTTATAAAAAACCTTCTTGCGGTCTGAATTTAAATAAAAGGCATTAAGAAAAGAGAAAGCAGTATTGTTAAGCTATACAGTAATCATTGCACATTTTATTTTATTTTGCCATCACTCCACATTCCTTACCTTGTTCCCACAAATTAATTTTCCCACCACAATAATCATATTTCGATCCCATCCAACAGTTCCCACCGTTCCCACAGGTGCACGCGCATACCCATAAGGTATCGCATAGCCATAAGGTGTCGCATCGCGCTAGACGCTGACGATGCGATAACACACTTCATGTATTTTAGGATAATATAAATAGGTGTAAGATAATAAAATATTGTTTCTTCTTGTCACAATCACACATCAAAAAGGTTGATTTTAATTTACTTGCTTGCACGGGTTTGTACTCGGGCAGTTTGGTTGTTATTAATTTACCTCTTGCACGGGTTTGTACTCGGGCAATTAAGATTACAGCTTAACAAGGGTTTTGTACTCTGGTTAAGTGTAGCGATTTGCTAGTTGCATCTCGCTGTATAAAAAACAAGTATCAAAACTTATTGCCAGTAAATTTGAATCAGAAAAAAAAAAAAAAAAAAACACAATCGAATGGACGTTAGAATCTACGGTTTGGGGTTACATCTTTTTGTTACTTGTCGTCGGATCGATTCTCTATGATTGCATCCAGAAAGTGTTCAAAGTGCTCACGCAAGGCCTTCCATTACCTTCCCTGTAGTGCTCCAAATTCACGATGATATCCAAAACATAAGATTGCGTATAAGTTACCTTTGCAACAGAGTATCCTGCATATGGACTGTGGATATAAACATTTGAGATCAACCTTTCTTTCAGCATAATCACAGTGATCAACCCAATGATAACAAAAATTACCTAACTCAGAACGACAGCCGAAGACAGCTTACAAACTGATTTGTTCTGATTTTCCTTTAAGCTTAATGTCCCGGTAAATATCCAAACATAAATCTGTCAACCGTAGTTATCTGGTATCTGCCATCAAACCTAACGCATGTTCGATGCATGATGCCCTTATCGTAATGTGTCTCTTCGTACATTTCGTCGATCAAAGGAGTCCGCAAATTGAGCCTGCCGAAAATGATCAACTAAATCACCGATTGACGCTCGCATTAATCACGGTGAATACATTTACAAGGCGAATTTGGTATGAGTTTTATCGCAAATTTTGGACATTTGCCGATTTGATGGACCTGTCCCTGTACTACCAGTATGGATGGGAATGGAGTTTAAAGTCCCTATATAAACTGGCAACATCGGGACAATTCAATATCACTCTTAGGGACTATCTCTTGCGAGCATCATGGGTACAGGACTTTTGTTGGCATTGTTGGCTTTTACTGCGGCTGTTTTGGTGACTGGAGAACCATTGAAAAAGGAAGTTCTCAACTTGCCACCACTTATTCATTTTACGGACGTTTTTAATACACAAAGTGAACTAGAGCATGACGAGTTATCTGAATTGAGCGGACGGCCGCCATATACTGGAGGCGCTCATGGACAATCTCCAACTGGAAGACCGCCACCTGGAAGACCACAATACCCAACTCACCCACATCATCCACACCAACATCATCCACACCCACATTATACCGGACCATATTACCCACAATACCCCGGAGTACCACAATACCCGGGAGTACCACAATACCCCGGAGTACCACAGTACCCCGGAGTACCACAGTACCCGGGAATACCACAATACCCACCATCAAGGCCATACCCGGGAAATCCCCAACCCATCTACGGGCAATACCCACCATACCCACATTACCCAGCACATCCCTCATATCCACAATACCCGCAGTACCCACAGCCACAACGCCCACGCCAGCAGGATGTCGAACTAGTTGAACGCTATTGCAAGTTCAACGAAGATGGCAGCAAGGAGTACAAGTAAGTTATCAGTCTTAGGGTCATTTCAAACGTCTCTCTTCCTACACCTAATCTACCCTAGGTTGGTTCTGAGCAACGGACTGAATATTTACCAAAAGGTGATGAACAAACATGACGAAAAGCACGAGATCCAGGTGTTGGAGGGATACTACTCAGATAAGCGCGATAATAACACCTATCTGAACACCTATTTCCGAGCCGATGATGGTGGTTACACCGCCTCATGTAAGCTAGGTTTTCGTCAAAAAATTTGAGATATATTTCTTATTTTTAAAAATTTTATAGCCGAAATTAGCGATACGCCACCAAACTATCCAGACACCAAGGACATGCTAAGCCTTCCACTACCACCAGTATCGAGCACCAACGCAGATACGGAGTGAATCGACATTTGTATGGATATTTTGAACTTTGTAGCTACGGCTTAATTTTGGGGAATGAAATAAAATTCGAATTTTTAGCAGTCAATCTGAGCTTTTATTCCACCGATTTAGAGGTTGATTGATGTGGTCTCTTATGGGCTTACCCGAATTCTGGCACATCGACTATGTCGGCACATTGAACCATAAGTACCCATCTGCGATGCCATCGTAGGTACTGCTGTTTCAACCACAAAGGGTACACGAAGCAATTGACCGCTACTGAAAAAAGCCCTCTGGTGGCATGCAAACGTCATCATCCATCTGTATAATTTGGCAGAACGAGACCGGTTCAAGCAGTGTAGATGATCTAGGAAGAAGATCATAAACTAGGCTAGGTTTGCGGGTTGGCGAGACAGGCGGAACCTGCCCCGTCGCACGTATATCAACGCAGATCCGTCGTAATGCCCATGGGGTTCATATGAAGACCTGTGAAACCGGGTAGTCAAGCCACCCCGAGCATAATACAAATCTATGTAATTCTTATATAGATTTCTCAGTCTAAGTCTTCGAAAAAGTATATTCCAAGAATTCTATATCATGAACTAACATGAACTGCAATAAGAGTTCTTGAACTTAGTTCATTTAGCTCACTCGTTAAAATTTACTTAAAGCAAAGGTAGCTCGTTGTGGACTGTCCGGTCTATAGAGGTTTCAAATGGATCTTCAAAAGCTCTTCCCGACTTACATCATCCGCAGGAAGTACATCTTCGCATAGCGTTCGAAAAAGCAGCCAATCTAAACAATCTTTATAAACAAATGAGGTAGATGATGATGTGATTTATAGGCTTTCTAAAAGTTTGTAACAAGTTGCGATGTCAAAAGTGTAGTAAGACCATACTACAGGAAACTGTTCACCATACCGTTAAGACTGGTAGATTATACCCTGTTGCAGTTAAAAAGTTTGCCAACCGCAATCTCTTCCAAATAAAAAGAAAGTCAAATTTACAATTTCTTGCTGCCTAAAATAAATATATTTATATTAAAATTTCTCAGTCCCCCAAACAATGGTATTTTCTAACATTAACTAATAAAAAAAAATCTAAATCTAACTAATTATTAAAAAATTCCTGAATACAAATCGTTGTGGTTTCAAGCTCAATTTTTTTAGGCAGTCTTGATTGTGTCCTCTTCAGTGGTTGGCACCTCTTCAACTTTTGCCACTGTTTCGAGATTCTCGTCACCAACTCCTGTTGTTGTATTCTTTTCTTCAGGGTTAATGGTGGTCCTGTCACTTTCATCAGAATGCGGTGGAAAATCTGTCGATGCTTCGAACAATTTCTCCGAAGTCAGTTGATCAGCTCCATTACCTTCAGCAGTCTTGGTAGCATTTACACCAGCATTTTCTAAGACTGGCAACTCTGTAGAGGCATTATCTACAAGTGGGAGTGCTGGCCAGCTACTTGAAGATACCGCTGATTCTGTGCTTAAGCCTTGGTTTTGATTATCGACTGGCAGCTCTGTGCTTACTTCACCGAGAATCGAATTGTCTTCATCGGACTTGGTTACAAGTCCATCTGGGATTTCTGTAGACAATTCGTCTCCGGCTTCGTTTAAAATTGAAAGCTGAGTGGTTGCTTCATTCTGAATGACTCTATCTTCGGCATGGTTGGTTGAAGCTTCTTCGGATACTGTTAATGTTGGGAGGTCTGTGGAAACTGTCGGCAATTCCGAGCTTGCTTCATTTGCCTTAATCGCGATTTCCTCTATAGCTGGAAGTTCAGTTGAAGTATGAAGAGAGGTATCATCGGTTGCTGGTAGCTCCGTGGTCGCTTCATTTGATTTGATTTCAATCCCCTCTGTAACTGGCAATACTTCACCTTTGTTATCATCTGAAGTTGTTTCTTCGGTTGCTGGTAATGCTGGGACTTCTGCTAGAACACCGTCAATTTTAATATCACCTTCTAAGGCTGGCAGTTCCGTGCTTGCTTCACCTTTAACTGAGTCGATAGCTGGAAATGCGGAAGCAACTGTGCTTGACAGCCCTGGGGATTCAGTTTTGGGAAGCAATGTTGTTGCTTCAATGTCTTCATCGTGAGATGATGGCTCGGTCGTAATAATGTCCTCCTGAGAAATATTCGTTGTACTCGATTCTGTGATTGGATCCAAATATTCATCGTCATTGATCGCTGTTAGCTCAGTGTTACTTGCTAGATCTTCACTCGATTTGCTGGCATTGTCTTCAACACTGGGTGCCTCGGTTAATGTGATGGGATTATTGTCCTCAGTCGGATTGATAGGATTATTTTCAGTGATCGTTGCTATTGCCTCTTCAGTAGTTGGTAGTATTCCTCCAGATCGTTTTTCCTCTTCTTTAATATCGTCGGTATTGATTGGCAATTCAGTCGATTCTAAAGCAATCGAATTGCCTTCAGTTGTTGTAATTCCTTCGCTACTGTCGTCTACTTTGATTCCCCCTAGACCTCCTTCAGTTGTTGTCAGCGTTTCTTCGATCACTGGCAACTCTGTAACTTTTTCCTCAACATCCTCACCTGTTGGCAACGTTGGATATCGAGTCGAGCTTAGCAGATCGTCATTGCCACTGACCACTGTGCTTGCTTCATTATCGGAGTCTTCTGCATCACTCTTGGTTGAATCTGTAGTTGGCAGCACTGTTGTTGCGTCAACATGTTCGTCTTCAGCAGATGTTTTGGTATCTTCTTCATTTGTTGGCAATGTTGATGTTTCTCCAGCCGTGGGTGTTGTTTTGCTATCACTTAAATTCACTTCTGTACTTGGCAGCACTGATAAAGTTTTGTCTTCAACCGATGTTATGCCATCTCCCTCAGTTGTTGGATGTCGATTTCCCTCAGTAGTTGGTGGCACTGATTCAGACTCTTCCGCTAGAACGTTTGTTCCAACTGGAGTTCTGGCTTCCTGTTCGTTATCCAAGGCTCCGGTATTCGGTCCGCTTTTCGGCAGCACTGGCGGCTTTGTGTCAACCTCAACTGTAAGTAAATGAAAACTATGACATCCAAGCTAACAAAGAGCATTCACCGGTCTTACCTCTCGTGCGTCGGTATCCATTTTCATCGGCAATATAGTACGAAGTGCCGTACCTACCATCCGCATACCGTTGGGACACATATCCCTCATAGACTTGAATCGTCTTCCCATCTACAACCTTGTTGCTTATCCTCTGATACTGGATATGACCGTTGCTGAGGGCAGTTCTACAATGGAAAATTAGAAAAACTTTACACTGCCCTGAAGGGAACGGCAAACGTGTGTCTAACTCACTTGAACTCAATCGTTCCATTCTCATAGACCCTGTAGAATCGTTCGTCCGTAGTTATCTCTTCCTGGGTGTCCCTTTTATTATCTCCATCTAAGGATGCATCGATCGCCGGTGGATTTATGTTCGTATCGCCTTCCAATGTCCTTGGCGGACCAAGTACAATCGTAGGTGCCGCCTGTGTGAACAGAACCGCCGACGACGCTAAAACGGCCATAGCCACAAGGAGTCTGAGCGATCCCATATTGTTGCAAGGTTGAATGAAAACTGCGCTCTTGGCCAAATATTCCCCCGATATTTATACACACACAATTCGTTGTCCTTACGACTTCAATGACACTCGCATTTGCCGAAATAATAAATTTATATTTAGTTTTATATGAAGTCACGATTTAAATTTAATTTTGTTAACAAGTGTAATTAAGTGAAGATGATTGAAAATATTCAACTACCAGTTAATGGTTATAATGCCGTGAACTCGACTTGCACAGCGCAGCTTTGTTATTCGGGTACTTTCGACGGTTTTACTATCTCAAGACTGATGCCAAACAGTGATAACACAAGATTCTTATAGGTTTATGTTCTTTAATTTTAGAGCGCTTTTTATTCGTCACAGTTAAGGTGAATTTTGATGCGGCGGCTCTGAATTAATTTGCACAAGGCTTTGTTTTGACTTCGTTGGATTGAAATAATTATGATAAGCTTTAGTTAGTCACCGATTAAAGAGAATCTAAAGTCATCGAGCCCGGCGTTGACTGCGTTATAGGCTGCTGGCGCGGGTCTTTGGTGTTAATTGTGCTTCACTTAAGAACGGGTTTTGTTTTTAATGTCGCTATGAT
The DNA here is from genome assembly GCA_946477585.1 of Cheilosia urbana. Classification (NCBI taxonomy): domain Eukaryota; kingdom Metazoa; phylum Arthropoda; class Insecta; order Diptera; family Syrphidae; genus Cheilosia; species Cheilosia urbana. The sequence goes on along the minus strand of OX297854.1, from coordinate 3,008,114 downwards.
AATATGATGCGTAGAAAATGGTATCGCAGAAATAAAGTTATCAGAGACCATAATTAGGACAGTTGTTTACGGATGTTCTTTCAGTTCATGCGTTGGATTCTAAAACGGTTCTATGATCTAGAGTTTGAAGACTTTTATATGTTTACAACTGCACGTGCTAAGCTTTTCGGGGGTATTTATACGTAACGAATACCATAAGATCGTGAGGTTTTCCCAGTGAATGTGCGTCTTAGTAACTCAAGGCTCTACAGTCAGGAAGGAGTTCTAAGAAGCAATTATGGTTTTGTAATTACATATTTAAACTGAGTTATTTTTGTGGGTGCGAAAAAATCACAGAGATATTTCAGGAATAATTATCGGAACATCTTGGCCGAGGCATTGCTAAGTGGTGATTGCAGACTCTAAATAAAGTGTGACTTCAGATTTTTAACACTGCTGAAAGAGGTAGAGAAAATCGTGCGGTATTGATAGTAGATGAATTGGAAGGTCACTGCTTTGGTTGTTTGCATCAGCAATATTTTTGTTTAGGTGACGTAGGTATTTGCAGGTATAGTTCATAGAAAGGATGGAAAATACCATTTTTGGTTTGAATACTGAAAACTGTTGTAAGATTTTACTGAAATGAAGCCAATTGTATTAAAAACTATTTTTAGTATAAGAAAGTGAGCTCAACATGCTCTTCAACCTTCAGACATAAAACTCTCATTTTGTACATCATATTCAAATTATCGCTCTGAACTTGAAACTGATAACAGTTCTTCCCCCCAGAAACTTTAGACACAAAGTTTGTTTTTTCGTTCAACATATTCTTCAACCCAATGGTATTTTTCTTTCCATTCAGGCTAAAAGTGAACTTATTATAATTTTTTATTTTTTTTTTCATTGGAACATCGAGTTCGCGAATTCGCGGTAATTTTCAACTTATATTTTCTCAAATTTTCGAAAGCTAAAACAAAAAAGTTGTTTGCGAAAAAAAAATTGGAATTTTTGCTTCCTATAATTTGAGAAAATATAAGTAAAAAATTCGGTCAAATTTTTGACATTTTTTATTTTCTAAAATTTTCGAAAGCTAAAACTAAAAAGTTTGTTTGAGAAAATAAATTGACATTTTTAGCCTTCGAAAATTTGAGAAAATAAGAGTAAAAAAAAGTGCGTCGATTTTTCTTTGATTACTTTCAGTCTTCCAAACTGAATATCGATTTTGAAATTTGTTATTTTTATTATATTACTCTGCCTTAGTTAAAATTTAAATTTTCTTTAGTTAATAAAAATTGCAAAGTACCAATTTGACTCTTTAATTTTAGGTACTTTGTTCATAGTCGACAGCGAGAATTTACTTCACAATTCACATTAAAAAGGAAATCAAACCACTCAGAGTTTTCGGAATTTATTTCCCACCTAACATGGGAACTAAGTCCTTCTATCTCTGTGGACTTAGTTCCCGGGGACTTATTTCCCTGCACCGCCTTATTTTTTGTCATTTCTAACGTTGATTCGATTTATTTCTAGAAAACTGAAAGTAGAATCCAGTCAACGTTTTATGTAAAAATTAAAACAAATAGTTCGTTAATTGATTTGATTTTATATTTTTGGAAAAATAAAAATTGCAAGAGAATTTGAAAGATACAGATAGATAAATGATATCGAATTGAGGCAAACTGATCTTTTATTTATTTTATTTGCAAATTTGATGAAAAATTTTACTTAGACTTTCGACACATACGGGACATATGGTGGCAGAGGTATTGGTTTGTTATCGAATACTTCTGCAAAAGAAAATATTTCAGATTGCTCCAAATTTCCGAATGTAATCACTGTTTCTGTACTTACGACTTAACCGGCGAAACCCATTTTCATCGCCAATATAGTGGTAGATCCGGTAAGTGTTGTCGGGCAATTTCGCGTAATTATATCCCTCGATAACATGAATTGTCCTTCCTTGGTATAGCTTGTTAGTTATCTTCTGGTATTGTGCGACGTCATTGCTAAAAACAATTCTAGAAGAAAACACGGTAACATTTCAAAAGTCTTCTCATATTTTAAAAGTCTTACTTCCATTCGGTAGTTCCATCTTCGTAAACACGGTAAAAGCGGTCTAAGACTGTGACCGGTGCTTCAGTTGGAGTGGCCCGGGGAGTCGGGCGTATTTCTTCAGCTAAGATTTTTTCATCTTCAGGTCCAGAAATTCCATTGCTTCCCAAAGGTGGCTTCGATTTTATTATATCGGCACCAGTTGTATAAACAACTGTCATAGCAAATACACTTATGATAAGAAAGGTACTCCTCAAGTCAGCCATCGTTTAAACACAGGACGAAACTGATGTGCAGACTTATCTTGGTTTCATATTTATACTTTAGATCTGATGTCCTCAATCCTCTTGTCCTCTCGTATTCATACGTCGTTGGGAGAGAGCTTATTATTTTGACACAAAAGTTCTATATTTAGTATCAAATGGATTTTTTTTTAAGAGCCCAAGAATTTCGACACCTGCTGTTATACATGAACTTGAACGGTACCTGGGTATTTTAAAGGTATAATTACAATTCAGGGAATTCCTGGTACATGCTGACGTAAAAGTGAAGCAAAAACGCTCCAATTTTGGCTCTAGCAGGGTGTGCTTTTTGCTCGGTTAAAAAAAAATGGTTTTAAATTGAGTCTCTGTTGAAAAAAAAGCCGATTATTTATTGTTAAAAACCATCGAAATAAAAAACATTTAATAAGTTGTTTTCAACCAAGTTGGTTAAATCGCAATGATGGTTAATATTTATTTTCGGAGTAAGACACGAGAAAGGAAATCGTTTAAAAAAGTTCAGAAAATTGTCAAGATCGTTATATGTATTTTAATTTTATGACTTTATGAAATGCATTGAATATAACCAGTTAACGGGATAAACGAAAGGCGATGTGCGGGGTTTGAATCCATTGAAGATCATGTTTTTATTTGCAAATTTCAAACGAATGATTATTTAAGCTCTTGGCACATGTGGAACATATGGTGGCAGTACAGGTGGTTCGTTACCAAACTCTTCTGCAAAAAAAGATGCAGATTAGTATATAAAATTTTAAAAGTAAATTTTTATGTGAGCTATATACTTACGCCTCAATCGTTGGTAGCCGTTTTCATCGGCAACATAGTAGTTTGTCCGGTACGTGTTGTCAGGCAATCGCCAAGAGTTATACCCCTCGTAAACTTGAATTGTTCTCCCTTGGTACAGCTTGTTGGTTATCTTCTGGTATTGTGCAACGCCATTGCTGAGGACAAGTCTGAGATTTACATTTCATTAGTAAAGTTTTTCCCATTTATTTCCGGAGATAAACGTCTTACTTCCATTCGGTAGTCCCATCTTCGTAAACGCGGTAAAAATATTCCAAGGTAGTGACAGGTGCTTCTGTAGCAGTGGCGCGAGATAAAACCGGAGATAAAGCATTTTCCGTTTCAGTTGAAATTACATTGCTCTCCAAAGTTGATTTTGATTCTAGTTCGTCTTTAGCTGGTGCACCACTAGTGTAAGTTACTGCCGAAGCAAAGACACTTATGATGAAAAATATACTCCTAAAATCAGCCATCACTTGGACAGTGTAAGCGGATAAAAACTAATGCGCATAAATACATTCATTTTGGTATTTATATTCTTTGTATGTGTCCTTAACACCGCAGGTGTTCGCACCTTGCTGAGCCAGAGCCCAGAGGTTAAACATTTTTGTACTAAAAGGTGTATATTTAGTATCAAACGAATTATAATAAATAAGAATTCTGCTTACGTGCCCTTTAACAATGGTCCTTGAAAATAAATTCTTATTATAATTGTGGTATTTGTAAGAATTAATTGTGGCAATACAGACACAAAGTGAAACAACGGTTGGGGTACCATAACCCCTCGGTTCTTAAACTGTATTCCGCTGAAGAGTTTTCAGGGTTCCACGACTCCCTTGAATTAAGAATAGTAGGATACAGAAATAACAATTTCTTTTTAGGAAAATGTTTGACGTTTGATACGAAAGCTTACATCAAGTGGATACAAAATCCATTTATTATGAAAATCCAGCCTAAGACACTAAGCATTCCGGAAAACGAGGCTCTTATACAGGGTGTCCGCCGGGAAGGTATACTATATTTTTTTGCCACCATTTTGGTAAACATTAGTCTTGACAGTTCATATTTGGCAGTCGTAAAGTAGACACGTGGCAAATTTATTACGGAAAAATATTCGATAAACCAACGTGTTTTATCGATTATCAATCATCGATTACTGTGACGACGAGAAAGTTACGTGAAATTTTTGGGAGAAAAAACGACGAGGCACATTTTCATTTGAATGGATATGTGAATAAACAGATAAGTCGGTTCTGGGCAATGGAAAACCCTCAAATTATTCATCAGTCACCTTTGCATCCATTAAAAGTTACAGTCTGGTGTGCAATTCGGTCAGGAGGAATCATCCAATGATTTGAAAATGAACGGTGTAACGATAACTGTGAATGGGGAGCGATATCGTGATATGATTGAAAACTTTTTATCGGTACAACTTCATGCGTTGGGCTTGATTAACATGTGGTATCAACAAGACGGTGCCACATCGCATACAGCCAGGATTACAATGGAATTACTGCGAGACCTCTTTCCACAACAAGTTATTTCAAGAAATGGTGATGTTGATTGGCCTCCACGGTCGCCTGATTTGACTGCTCCGGACTTCTTTTTGTGGGGATATCTGAAAAGCAAGGTTTCTGCAAACAAACCAGAAACGCTTGAGCAACTCAAGAAAAAACATTTCTTGATGAAATTAATGAAATACCGCGTGAAATGTGTGAGAATTTATGAGACTAACAGAGGCGGACGTTTACCTGATATTGTATTCCATACATAATTGCCGACATTATATAAAACATTAATCAATATAAGATCAATTCTCTTTCATTAAATAAAAAATTATAAACAAACAAAGTAGTATATCTTGCCGGCGGGCACCCTGTAGATCTGCAGAGTTCTTCTTCATCAAAACATGTATTTGCTTCTGTATTTTTGAACGAATTTTGGGTTGTTATTAGGAGTGAATACCCCAAACGCCTGAACTTGTCAAACAGGCTATATTAAATTTGCTCCCTTTTGTCAGCCTTTCAGCTTATATACTTATACAAATACTAAATACGGACGCTGCCCCAATTGCCAGATATGCGAATACAGCTTTCGGATAGATAGAAGTTAATTTTTAAAAATGTAGGATTGTAGGTATAACAAAGAAAGATAATCTTAAATAAAAAAAATTGATTTTTAAATGTGTTGTTTTTCATTTTTTATATCGTATCTAATGCGCTATTCACCCGCACCGAAAACCGTATTTTCGTCGAAAATTAGTCGATGCATTCACTCCGAACACCAACTAGTTTTTGTTTGACGTTTTAATCAGCTGTTAGACACCAGTCGTTAAACTTCGGTGCAGACTATTCTGGTCACAAATAAAATTAATTTAGTGCATTTAAAAATATTATGAGCCCATCAATTAATTGCGGAAAATGCTTTTAAGTTGTGAGCTATGACATTTGTTTGGTCAGCTGTTCTGCTGAATTTATATTCCGAAATCCAATTTCGCGCTCCCACTGAAACTTAAACATTTCAAATGACAGCTAGTTTCAGAATTGTTTATTGATCCTTGTTTTTCTGTTTAGAAATCAGAAGTGGTTGAAACTATGGAATTTATTGTTTTTATTTGAGTGCTAATTTAGACATATGAAATATATTGCTGACTCATTTTTGAATGATTTATTGACAGACGCTTATTTATCAGCGGGCTGAAAAGTCATTAAATGACGTACGGGATTTGTAACGAGGTTTGTTCGATTTGAAAAACTTACAAATGCAGCGACAAAATTCAACATTTGAAAATGTTGGAAAATATATGGAGAAATGATGGACATGTGTCCTGAAATGATGAATTTAGCCGAAACGATGAGTTTAAGTGCGGTGTAAATGTACCTACTATTAACGAATTGTTTAGAAAAATGAAATATGTATGGGAAAACTTCTGTTTTCGATGAAATTTTCGGCTCGGTGTTAATAGGGTATTAAGAGTTGGGGTTCCGAAATATATTTAGACCTTGTTTAGGGTTCCACAGCTTCATAAGTTTGAGAACCGCTGCCATAGCCAATACGTCTTTTGGTAAAATTTTCACTTTACAGGAGTAAATCGAAATACCAAAGATATGGAATCACTTGAAAAGAATTGAACTCAATTGCAAATTAATTTATTTAATTAATAAATAAAATAATAATAATAAAAAAAAATAGTTTGTGGGATCTATAAAACTACCTATATAGATAAATATTTTTGTAAGTGATATGCAAAATCTCATAAATGTTTTGGTGGTATTCTCATATACAGTTAAAGGGTGTAAGCTTGAAAAAAAAAATCCAATTTTCATTATTTTAAATGAGAAATTGATGCCATAATTGTTATTTTTTTACCAACTTTACAGGGCAGTTATATATTTTTTTTATTTTTAAATATTTTAGTATCTACAATATGTATATTCTTAGTTATGAAAAAAACTGCTACTTAATAACTATTATTAAAATATTCATAAACTTTGGAAGGTTGAATTAAAAAAAAAAACATTTTAAGCAAAAAACAAATCCATGAAGCTCCCGCTTATGGGAAAATTTTCCTAAATTTTCTTGCCTGCTTAAGTAGAAAAAAGGATTTAGACAAGGTGATGCGCTGTCATGTGACTTCTTCAACATCATTCTTGAGAAGATTGTGCGAAACTCACAAGCCAACACCAGAGGCACAATTTTCTATAAGTCTGTACAACTGCTTGCATACGCTGACGACATTGACATTGTTGGTACAACACAGCGAGCTGTCACTGGTGCGTTTGCAAGTATTAGTGCAGAAGCGGCAAAAATGGGTTTAGTGGTGAATGAGGGTAAAACAAAATATATGCTGTCAACAAGAAGAGACACACGACATCGACGAATCGGGCAGAACGTCACGATAGACAGCTATAACTTTGAGGTAGTTAGGGACTTTGTCTACCTCGGCTCCGCTATAAACTCTGATAACGACATCACATCAGAAATCAAACGAAGAATCACACTTGCCAACCGCTGTTTCTTTGGCCTAAGACGGCAATTGATTAATAAGGCCTTGTCAAGAAGCACTAAGGAGATTCTATATAAGACCCTCATCATCCCAGTCCTGCTTTATGGTGCAGAAGCATGGGCGCTATCAAAGGCGGATGAAGATCTCCTTGGTCGTTTCGAACGCAAAATTCTTCGAGTGATTTTTGGTCCCGTTTGCGTTGACGGGTTTTGGAGGAGAAGATTTAACAGCGAACTCTACGAGCTGTACAGCGACATCGACCTAGTCAGGAAAGTACGCATCAGTCGTCTAAGATGGCTGGGACATGTAGAGCGAATGGACACCAACGCTCCGGCCCGAAGAGTCTTCGATTCTAACCCGGAGGGACAACGCAGTAGAGGAAGACCTCGCCTTAGGTGGCGCGAATTAAAACACTTGTTTCTTACTTTTAAAATTAAACAATATTTATTTGGAACTATGTCCTTTATTATTGAAATACTTTTTACTAATTCTAAAAGGAGCTTAAGGCTACTATGTAGTTACAATAAGACTGTTGATAAATTCATCATACAGTCGTATTTATATACTTTTCTTATCTATCTACAAGGAGACCCAAGCGTACAATCGTCTTGCTTGATAATGAAGAAGAGATAATATTCCAACATTGTATACAAACGATATTATCTCTTTTACATATGTTATCATTGTAGCGTTGTGTGCAAGACTGTACTAGAGACTAAAGATATCATTGAATACAAATAATGTTATCTTTTTTCTCAATATGTTTTGCTATGGATACTTAACTCCCCCCCTTGTTAAACGAAATCGTCCCGATTTTTCGACGCTATTTTTAACATTTCTCTTTCATAAGTTTTGTTATATGCGTCAATCTTTTTTTGTTTTTGACGATCTGTTATACATTGTATAGTTTTTATCATTACGTACGTAAATGCTAGAATAACAATCAGTGTTACAATTGTGTATATAGTTGATAATATCGGTTTTTCTTCAAAAGGAATAATTAGTTTTTTTAAAGTATCTATGTTATCGAATTTGTACATTGTATCTTCTTTAATTATTTGGTCGATGTAAGACTCTGAATTATGATTTCTTAATATAACTTCTTTAATTTGCTTATGCATGTTTTTGTATATTTTATCGTCTAGATTTATAGTATTTTCATAAGTAACTAAGTTTATACCATTAATTGTTTGATTATTTAACTTATGCTTACCGCTTAATAACATAACACCGGATTCAATTTCTAAGTCGTAATCGTATTCTTGTTTAATGTTGCATTTTGAAGTTATATTCTTTAAAAGTGGAATAAGACAATTTTCTTCTTCAAAGTTAATTTCACAAATGTTTTTACTTAGATGATTTTGACAATTTCTTGTTCTTAAATAAGTTTGGTTACATAAGGCAATTGTTTTATCTGTAATGATTTTTCCATGTTTTGAATTTAAAGGTGTTACTTTATACAATTTACATGATTTAATTAGAACTGGATATTTATATATTGTGATGAAGAATTCATCAGTTCTAGCTAATAATATTTTAGAGTACTCAAGTATATTTATTATGGGTACTTGAATTATTTCATGTTGAATAATATTTTTAATGTCATCTAAGTCTAGGCTTTCTGATAAATATTCATTATTTTTTGCTGCATTAATTGTTCTGGTCAATAATAATAATTGTTCGTACACTTGTTCTATTACTAAATGTTCTTTAAGGCTCTGACCTTCGAATTGTTGCAAAATTTGTTCAAATCTAGAATTTATAGTTTTTTGTTTATTATTGTTTTCTATGAGATTATTTATACTCGTTTCTATGTTAACTAAGTCATAATGGTCAGGATTACCAAACACATATTTGAAAGCTGTTCCTAAAAAGTTAATTGATCTAGTATGCCTAGTATGTTCTTGTAATTGGTCTGCTAAATTCTTAATTTTACTTAACCAAATTTTTTCTTCTTGTGTAGGTTGATATTTACTAGTTACGATATTTACGTAAGGTTGAAATATCGAAGTCAGGTTGGTGGCATGTAACAAATAAGTTTGTTCTTTGAATAAATACACGTCATCTGTTTGCGTAAGTATAAACTTCTTGTTTAGTAACTCAGTTATTTGAACGTTTCCTTGCCCTTCTTGACTCTGTACAATTCCTAGTAATGTTAGGAATATTAATATTTTCGTCATCTGAAAAATGATAATTCTTTATGTTATCCTTGTGAATTTTTATTCCTTCTTTAGAGATTACAGTGTCTCCTTTATCTTCTTCTACTATTCTTGTTATGTATCTGGCGTTAGATTTCTTTCTAAGACCTGTGATTCTTACCATTATCTTATTTTCTTTTTTTATACTCTCTGTGTCGAGTTCCTTTATTTAGACGTTCGATCACTTTTTTGGATGCTGAGTTTAGTTTATTTATTATAATTTCACTATTGCTATATTTATTTTGATTAAAGAAAATGTCTCTAGGTTTCAAACCGGTAACTGAGTGTATAGAATTATTTAATTCACGCACTGTTCTAAATATTTCTTCGATAAGTCTTGTTTTATTCTGAATTGTGAATATTCTAGACAGTTCAGTTATTGTACCGTTTACACGTTCTACCTGACCGTTCGCTGTCGATCTGTATACTGGAGTTTCTACTTTAGTTATGTTGTATTTCAAACACATTTGGTTCACCATTTCTGTTTTGAATCCCTTCTCGTTATCTGTCATGAGTCGTTCACATTTTGGGAAATAATTAGATAAGACCTCTTCCATAACGTCGTACAGTCTGTTTCGAGTTTCGATTTCCCGAAGGATTGTATATTTAGAATACTTATCTACTGTTACAAGGAAAGTATACTTGTCGTTGAAGTATATGTCCATATGAATGTGTGTTCCCACATGTGTTGGTATTTCTGAATTATTCAGAGGTTCTCTGATAGGTTTTCTTTCATATTTTCCAAATAGACATGCTATGCATTTTCTGTTGAAACTCTTTGCTTGTTTATTTAGATCGGGCCAGTAATATTTCTCTGAGATTTCTTGTATATTGTTACGTAACCCTCGGTGTGCTCTTTCGTGAGTTACCCTTACAAGTTTTAGTTGTTCCTCCAAATTTGTCACGTCTTGAAGTTTTCTTGGTGTGAATATAAATCTTACTAGTGGGAATTCTTTTTTTATGTTTTCACCATATTTGTATATGTTTTCAAATTTCGTATGCAAAGCTACAATCTTTTGGGGTTGTATAACTTCTTTCATCTGCCTTAGTAAAGAGTCTTTGTCCTTAAACTTTATTATGAGTCTTATTTTGTTACTAAAATAGATTTGTGTTTCGATATTATTTGTTATATCTTCAATAAGTTCGAACTGTGCAGTGTATGCATTAAAAGGCTGATTCACAGTTTTTATTATATCATTAGAAGAACTTTCAGCTGAATGTGCTGTTTCTATGGTAGAAGTATTTATGCGTTGACGTGATAATGCGTCAGCTACAAGATTTAGGTTTCCTGGTTTATAAACTAATTTTGCTCCAAAGTCTTCAATGATTCCCTTCCAACGTTTCAGCTTTGTGTTGGGATTTTTTTCTGATACAGAATATATAAGGCTCTGGTGATCGGTATATATGGTTAAGTCTGCTATACCATATATGTAGTTTCTGAGTTTTTGTAAGGACCATATGATCGCTAATAGCTCTTTCTCGTTTGTGCTATAGTTCTCTTCTGTCTTACTCAGTGTTCTTGACAAGAAGTGTATAGGTTGCTTATTCTGACTTAGTACGGCTCCAATAGCTATGTTGGATGCATCAGTAGTAAGCTCGAATGGTTTACTATAATCCGGTTGAAAAAGTTCGACTTGTTCTTTCAAATAATTTTTTAAAATTCTAATCGCTTCTAATGCTGAATCATTCAGATTTAACTTAATATTTTTACTTTGTTTTTTGGTTACTTTACCGTTATCTCCTCGTAAATATAATGTCAGGGGCTTGGCTATGCTTGCGTATCCTTTTATAAACTTACGATAGTAACCTGTAAGACCTAAAAATCCTCTCAAATCCTTTACCGTTTGTGGGACTGGAAAATTTTCTATAGCTGCTATTTTCTCAGGGTTCGTAGTGATTCTACCATGTCTGATTATGTGACCTAAGTATTCTACTTCTTCTTGAAAAAACTTACTTTTCTCATCAGATATTTTTAATGTGGCTTTATTGAGTACGTCGAATACTTGACTTATGTGCTGTATATGTTCTTCCTCAGATGAAGAATATATCAATACGTCATCAATGTAAACGTGTACGAATTTACCTACAAAGTCTCTCAAAATGTCGTCCACGCATCTCTGAAATATGCTTGGTGCATTTTTGAGCCCGAAAGGCATTCGTTTAAAATGATATTTTGCGCCATTTATAGCAAAAGCTGTTTTTTCTTTATCATCTGTTTTGATTTTAATTTGGTGGAAACCTGACTCCAAATCTAATGTTGTAAAGTACTTGGCTTTACCTAAATTTTGAATTGTCATGTTGACATCCGGAATGGGGTATCTGTCTGTTACAGTGTGAGCGTTAAGTTTTTGGAAATCAACAACCATGCGCCGTTTTGGTTTTCCTTTTTCGTCCAAACCTTTTTTAGGTACTGTCCATATGGGACTGTTATAAGGACTATGGCTTTTTTCTATTATATCGTCATGTAAGAGTTTCTGTATTTCTTTGTTTACGAATTCGTTATCTGCTATGGGATATGGATATTGTTTAACATAAACCGGATTATCATTGGTCGTCCTAATGCTTGCTTCTATAGTATCTGTAAAGGGTAACGGTCCTATGCTGTTATTAATCTTCATCAGTCTATCTATGTCTGCTTTATAAATATTATTTTCCCCAATTATGTAATTAATTTTCTGAATAGATTCGACACTGCTTATGGTAGTTAGAGTCATATTACTGAAATTTATTTCCGCGTTTAGAACTTTAAGTCCTTCATATCCTAATATCATATCAAAAGACTGAATATCCTCTAATTCAAAAAATGTTATATTTTTCTTTAATATCCTAACTACTTTCTTTGTATCTACCATAGAATAACCATGCATTGTTTTTATTTTTATAGGTTTAATTTTAATTTTTTCGCTAGAATCGCATTTTCTATTAATGTAATTATGGGTTGCACCAGTATCAATAAGAATTTTATAAATTTCCTTAGAAATAGTACTAGTTAAATTTAAGCAGGGCAACCCGTCTACTAGTTTAAATGATCTATTCTTATGTTATTATTTACCATACATTCCGTTTCATCTGCTTCTGCATATGTACTGCTGACATCGTCTCTGCGTTGTTGTCGGGAGTTATTTACTCTCTGCTGCTTGAAGTTCTGCTGATAAGATCGTTGCGGTCTGTTGTGTGTGTTGAAACTCCCGCTGTGTTCACGTTTCGCTGGTGGATTATATACATCGGGTTTGTATTGATTCCAATTTTGTCGCTGTGCATGTACAATTTGTCTCGAGTTTATCTCCATCGGCTGTGGTCCTTGATTGTGTTGCTGCATATTATCGTATTGCTTCTGGGGTTGATAATTCGTTGTTTGGCTCGAATAATTTGGTCTTCTTTCGTTTCTGCGTTCATGTGGCATATTTTTGTGGTGCTTATCTTGAGTGAGATGTAAATGCCTGTGCACATTATCATGTTCTATTCTGCGAGCAATTGCGAATGCGTGTTCTAGATCATTTATTGTAGCTGAATATAATGATCCTCTTGTAAAGTTGTCACTCATACCATCAATGAATATACGAACTGCGTCGTCGTTAGCATTTTTAATTAGTCTGTCGATTATATTCGGCGGATCACCTGACATAGTGATTTTTGATATTATTAAATTGAGATTTTTATTTATCTCGTCGTGGTATTCAGACAGTGTGCTTCTTTTTTGCGTGATGGCTTTCATCATGTCTTGTAGCACGTATAGAGGTTCTTGATTAGAGTACGTATAATCTAATCTGTTACGTATCGCCTCAAAATTAAAAATTGTGTTATAATTAGTTAACACATTCGCGGCTGCACCCTGTATTTTACTTTTCACTATAGTCAATGCTGCTGCGTACTTACTGTGTGTTTTGAAGTTTTTAATGCTGTCCATTAATCTGGATGCTTCTTCGCGCCACGACCGATAATTTGATTGATCGCCGTTGAAAATAGGTAGGCTTTTAAATGCGTCTAACTGTATTTCACTACCATCTGTATATGTGGTTCTTATTTCCTCTAGCACAGGTATGTTTGGTACTATGCCTAATCCAGATTTTACTTCATTTAGTTTTGTTTCTAAATTAGTGTTTATTTGATTTTGGTTAGTTATTATTGCTGCTAACCTTGCATTCTCTGTGCGTGTGTGCTCTAGGGTTTGTGTTACTGTGTTGCTCCTGGTTTCTAAAGCTTCTAATCTTGCCATTAATACTGCGAGTTGTTCCATTTTGAACTCGTGTCTGTTGTCGTCGAATTTGTGTGTTTTTTTTCTCCACATATACACTTTCACTGAATTGCTTTGCTGCTTCGTACGAAGAAGCTATATTTGTACCTGCTATGCTAGGTAATTCTTGTAACCGGTAACGCGAGTGTTCTGTTTATACTAGATTTCACTACTTGTTCCCGAGGTCCGCTCGATTGAAGTTAAAAAGTATATTTAACCTCCTGGCAGGATCGCCAATTAAAACACTTGTTTCTTACTTTTAAAATTAAACAATATTTATTTGGAACTATGTCCTTTATTATTGAAATACTTTTTACTAATTCTAAAAGGAGCTTAAGGCTACTATGTAGTTACAATAAGACTGTTGATAAATTCATCATACAGTCGTATTTATATACTTTTCTTATCTATCTACAAGGAGACCCAAGCGTACAATCGTCTTGCTTGATAATGAAGAAGAGATAATATTCCAACATTGTATACAAACGATATTATCTCTTTTACATATGTTATCATTGTAGCGTTGTGTGCAAGACTGTACTAGAGACTAAAGATATCATTGAATACAAATAATGTTATCTTTTTTCTCAATATGTTTTGCTATGGATACTTAACTCGCGCGCAAGTGGAAGGGGACCTCAACCAACTTGGAGTGCGCAACTGGAGGCAGTTAGCCAAAGATCGCGCTAACTGGAGAGGCGTATTGGTTGAGGCCCAGGTCCACCCCGGACTGTAGCGCCACCTAAGTAAGTAAGTAAGTAAGTAAGCTTAAGTAGAAGTACATACACAGTTTTTAAAGTTGAAAACATCAAGTTGGGATTGGACGGGCTGTAGATATGGCTCGTTTCGTTGGCGGCAAATGCTATTAACTCCAGTATTATCATTTCTGGACACAACGCAAGGGCATCACTTATTTGATAACCAAATATTTATTATCAATTACCCGAACAGTTAAAAAACAGAAAAAAATATGAGAAAACAGTGCAAGCTGCGACATGACATATTTATAACCTACAAAATCCGAACTTGCAAAATGTTAAAAAAGTCTAAAAAAAAAAAAAAAAAAGCGCAAACATTTTCGGGAGAAACGGTTGTGGTAAATTAATTAAGATCTATCTATTAAACCAAATTTGACACAATTTTAGCCAACATTAAACGAGAAAGCTTTTTGCGATCCAGTCGTGAGCTCTGTTCTGTAAAAGACAAAGTCGTTTTTTTTTTTAGAGAACATTAACTTGGAGTGGAGATTCTTCTGCTGTTGAGAGTTGCATGCACTGCGCTTTATCTTTTGTAGACTGACACTGATTGTAGGATAACATAACATTCCATTGATTTTTATTGGTTGGTTGCAAGTAGACTGTAACACCACAATGATTTTGAAAACAAGGTCTGTCCTTATGTCCTCTCGAATTGTTCCCAGTGTGTGAGTTTTTGCGAATGTTTCCAAGTCGACATAAATGCGTCTCTTCAGTCACATTTTCGTTATTCCAATTGTCGCCGGTACAAGGTGCTCAGGTCGACCTTTACAAACTTTTGATCTTCTGGACACCAAATCTAAATTAGGGATGTTACGGAGGTGGTTTTACCGGAGTCGGAGTCGGAAGCGTCATACCAACCTCCGCGCAGTCGGAGTTGAATCGGAGTCGGAGGCAGGGGTCGACGCAGACAAAAATTATTAGGTAAAATATATAATTTGAAAATATAAAATTGACGCACGCACTCTCAACTTCAATACAAATCTCGCCTAGTTATGTAAAATACATAACAGAGAGAAAAGACAGTCATATTGTAAGATGTCGCTACTCGATAATTCTTTGTTGTTCATGTTCTTCGGTCGCCTCGTCAGCGATGGTGCTCCGAAAAACGATTATATCGCTCGGAACCGAAGCCAGATTTGGAGGTGCAATTTAAACCGGAAGTTCCGACTCATCGGATTCGGAGTCGAAGCTTCGTATAATCCCTAATCTAAATCATCAGGGGCTTCCCGGTGCAGTAAATGAAAATATCCAAGTTAGACCGCACGTTAGGTATTATTCACAATTTTGACGTGTATAGCTGGGTTGGGCATCACCTTGTGTCTTGGTGAATTAAATTTACCTCACCATGTATAGTAGGAAATAACCGAAGGAAAGACAATGAGTCACAGTGAGTCTGTCAAAGAGGTTATTCACTTGCGAACAGACAACATTTAAGACAGCAGTTATAATTCGTATACGGCATTATTAAAATTGTATTACTGTGTACCTACAGTATTATGAATGTAAATTTTTTGCTGGAGGAAAAATAAGGTTGAGTCAGCTACGGGGTTGTCCCAAATAGGAGGCTTAACTACATTTTCCCAACGTCCATATGAGGTAGATTTCTCGTCATGTCTCATATGTTCGATTTAGTTGACACCTGCGGGAATTTTGAAAATTTATTAAATCATTTATGTACGTAGCTTACACAATACACATATGTTTGCAATATTACTCATCCCATTCATAAATAGTGCGACCATTTCCTGGGAAAAAATTGTTGATTAATTTACTTCGGAAGGGGTACTTAACATTTGTCTGACGCACTGCTTCACCACATTGTACTGAGAAAATCTAGATACACCAGTTTTTCACCAGCTGCTGTTATAAACAAATAATAATAACTGCAAAGTATGCTAATTGACTTATTATGAAATACGTTCGACCGGATTCGGATACCATTCACTTTGTTGAAAGTGTCACAGTGGTCATTAACTTTACTAAGTAGGTGTATACCTACAAAGATTCTTCGATTTTAATATAAATGCAGATGAATGAATCGAAGTTATGAGACTGAGTCTAAATATTATGGCAAAACGTGTATGAATAAATTGTTATTGCGAAAGGGAAATGAACTCGATAAACTTCATAATTCGAAATGTAACACTAAACCGGAATGTGGCCGAAAATAGCTCTTTCAACTCCTTTCGTTCACAAGCTTTAGATTAAAAGATTTAAATCGCCCTCGCCGGATCTACATATATATCACACATGCATGCAGAAAATGGCATCTGCTTACTTACCATCACTGAGTTAAACTTTAGACATGTGTGGGGACTTTATTAATACGATTACACCTTTTTATTGAGTGCTCCGAAACGAATTGTGTGAATGCGTAGCCAAATTGGAAGATATGGTAGCAGAGACAATACTGAGACCCCGAACTCACAATCCTCTTGCTGCTGGCCCCTCAATTTTTTTTTTTCAAACTCGCCATTTTGTTTTCCTATCGGTGTTCTGTCAATTTAGAATCCGTGTGACATGCAAAAAACATAGAAAAAATAAAAAAATCAATGCTGCCAACCGCTCCAACCCTGGGGGAATGTGATAGAGTTCGGGAATAACCCATTTTGACATTACTGAATGATATTGGTTATTTATCATACATTTTTAAAAAGCGATTAATATAATTTGTTTGGTTAATAAAACTATCTAAATTAGATGTTTTATATACAAGAAACATAAGGGGAAATATCGAATCTTTCTGCTTTTGGATATCATTGACTTAGATATCATGAGTGAATTTTTCTTAAATAACTGAAGAAAAATTGCTCAAAATGTTTTCGCACTTATTCCTAAAAACAAAGTAGGTAATGGTTTTTTAAATCAACTTTTTATGTGAACAGATGTCGGGAGTACACGTAGGGAAAAATCCCAAATGTAGCTATTTTCGACTAAGGAATTACTCTTTAGGAAAAAAGGACAGTTTTTTAATATTTAAAGCCGTTTGCTGTAAACGTAGGTAAAAATAAATAAATAGTTGGCGCAACAGGCCCGGAGAGACCCTAGGCCTAGTTTCTCACAACCATTCGTTTTGTGTGAGTTTTTTATTTTTGGAACGAATGGGAAGGATCTACAATTTTATGCCGACACCAAACGGCTAATTGAGAAGCTCTTTCAAGACAGTTTTACTCTCGGATATTTGTCAGACGATCGCGAGAGGTGGCGCAGTGGAAAAAAAACATTTAGTTGGAATTTGGGTTTTTGCGGGATTCGAACCCCGACCCCTCGCATAGTAGTTCAACACACTAACCACTAAGCCACTGTAGGTAGGTATTTTTAATATTTAGAAAAAAAAACGGATAAACTTGTGTTTCTTTTATAGTTTTTCCAAAGTTTCCTTATGTCTGTAGTGGAACTAGATTTGAGATATTGCTACGTGCCTCTTACCCCGAATTCACAATTCTATTTCTACCTTAACATTTTTTGCCCAATAATACTCTTCTTTAAATTATTGTATTTATTTAATCACTCAAACTAACTTATGAAGAAAATTTGGACGAGCGATTTGAATTATTTAAATTAAATAATTTACTAATATAGGTATAGTTTCTATTATTTTTAATTTATATTTTTTATTATTTTTCATTCCTATTTGTAAATATTACATACCAACCTTTTGTATAATATCTACACTTAACTTATTGTTGCATACCAATATAATATAACAAACTTTTTAAATAAAATAAATACAGCAAAATGAGCATTAACACATTTCTGTTTTTTTTTCTTCGAAATATTATGTAAGCAGCATGTTTGGTGGGGGAAATCTTACGTCGGTAGGGAATTTTTGGAACAGTGGTAGGTATTTTATTTTTTGAATGTAGTACAACTGTGGTGGTATGCCGCCATAGTTTAAGTAGTAAAATATGTAGCGGTTTTGGATAAAAATTCCTTTTTGAATTTAAAAAGAGTCAGAATAAAGCCCAATTGTGAATTTTGAAAGTGTAAAGTAGACAATTAGACTTTAATTTAAATAAAATTCGTCATGTATAAGTTAAAACGTTAAAGTTTTGTAGTCGATAAATTTTATTTTAAAAATATTATCATAACATAATTTGAGTTTTGTAGACCTTACTGAAATCTGAAGCAATCAATTGACAATGCTCTTCAAAGCTATTAGTTTTTAATAAAATGGTCCGAGAAAACAAACTTATAATTCTTAGTTAAATCACGATTAAACTTTTGGTTTATGTGGCACATATGGTGGCAGCACTGGCGGTTTAGTGTCAAACTCTCCTACAAGAGAAAAAGTTACCACAATTGTTCAAAATCTAAAAAGGGTATTTATTTCTACTTACGTTTCAGAAGACGATAACCATTTTCATCAGCAATGTAATGGGAAGTTCGGTATGTGTTGTCGGGAAGCCTCTCAGAATTATATCCCTCGTAGACTTGAATTGTCCTACCTTGGTACAGCTTGTTGGTTATCTTCTGGTACTGTGCGACTCCATTGCTGAGGGCGATTCTGAAATAAAACCCATTTTTGTCAATCGAAGGTCCTCTATGGCTCAGGGTGTGCATTGTGCAACTTACTTCCATTCAGTAGTTCCATCCTCATAAACGCGATAAAAGCGATCTAAAACTGTCACTGGTACTTCGGTAGGGAATGGAGTAGAGCGTGGAGTTGTGATTAATTTTTCAGATAAAGGTTGCTCAGTTGCCAGTGAAAGGGCGTTGCTTCCTGAACTTAAGCTTAACTTTTCTGTATCCGCAGACGGTGCACCGCTTGTTGTATATAAAATCGACGAAAGAACGACACTTAAACTGAGTGCAATCTTAAAGCCAGCCATTGTTGAATCAAGGGGAAAGGAACTACAACTGAATGGTTGAAATGGTTTGATTCCATATTATATATACTTTCCCTGTGAGACTTCTTACACGTGCATTTATTTTAATACACAATAACGTTTTCGATTTTATTACCCAAAACGATGACCTCTCAAATGAAGTTCAAAATTTCTACACTAGCGCGCTGTTAAGTGGTATATCAATCGAAGTGAGATGCAATTTGAATGACAAATACTGGTACAATTCGAAACAGAAACAGCACGAATTTTGCATTCGGGGATTACGAACACTAAATTTTGAAAATTTTGGAGCATTGAGTAGATACCATTATTGGGTCGTATGAATAAAAACTTGCATTGGCTTTGAGCAACAGGTTGTAGCAAAGTAAAAGCCCTTAGCAATTTATTGCTTTGAATCGGTATGAATAAAAATCTAGTTTTCTAAAGTAAGTTCGAAAATTCGAAAGCATTGGGGACATTCGGAAATTCATAGTTTAGTAAGTCTGACAGCTGCCTGAATAGATGTATTTCAGTTTTGATTGGCCCAGAGTGGTCACGTGATTAGTATTTGCAGTTGACGTTTATGAAGGGGAAGCCGACAAATCTAGTCGAGCAAATCCTGCCTGCATACACAGTTGACATTTCGAAGAACCAGATTTAAAATTAACAGAGTGGCCTTGGCAGAATTCTGAAGAGTCGAAAAAAGGGCCGGTGAGAGAAAAAGGTGCCATTTCTAAGACTACTCTGCAAAATTCGAATTTTTGCACGATATTTAACAACCAATAGTTCGCATAACAGTGTAATAGTGTTGTGGTAGGCAACCGTGCTACATTTTAAATGTACTTATTTGAAAATAACAATTTTTGAAAAAAATTATGAGGGATCTTTTCCGTATAATAAAGGGCAAAATCAAACAAAGGTAACACTGACCGCGAGAATACAGAAACAATTCAAGTTGCAAAGTCAACGCGTTCGGATTCTTTGTCACGACGAATCTATACTCTGTTCAATTCGTATTTTCAGTACAGGGAAGATAGGCTATTTGCCTTTCACCCTAACTATTATGGATTTTAATAAGCTGTCTCCATTTTAAAGCTCTCACATGGTTGCCATAGTGAGCACTATAAATTGGCATAATTCTCTCACAAATATCAGTAGGGCTACCAAATACCAACCCTTTATTAAGAAAAAATGGTTTAACTGCATACTAACAGATCCTTCAGAAATACAAAATAATTAAAGGAGTACCTAAAAACTGTATGGCAACATCCCACATAATCAAATTCATTTATTCGCTCTCAAAAGCTTTTAAAAGCACCAAAACCGAAAGTTCTGTGAAAATATCCATAGAAAAACCAGTAAAGATATTTTTGCAAATAGATTATGGTAACACTCTTCTGAGGTGCTTAAAACACACACATGTTTATTTTCTGCGATTAAATAGCAACCGCACACGAGAATATCACCCTCGTCGTCATCCTCATTCTGCTCGCGACTGTCTGGCAGACTGGTAATAGTGGGATGTATGCGCCTTTGAGGAAAATTGGGTGGGTTTTTCGTAAATGACAACAACAAATTCTTTGGAATCACCAGTGGTTTCGCTTTTATTTCAGTGGCAAATCTTGTGTTGAGTGCCGTGAGAGTAGCTACAGGCACCACTCGTAGAAAAAAGAGCTTCCCATAAGGCCTGTACTGAAAATACGAATTGAACAGAGTATAGTTAACGTTTTACATAAACTAGATATCCGAACGTCCCCATTTACTTCGCTGTGCGTGTACTTTCCTTAGAGTTCCTGTCAAACCTGACCAGTAAATTTGAATTTTTGAATTTTTCTTGAGATTCTAACGACTTTTGTGGAAATTGCAATTAGAAAATTTAAATTGCGATATATAAATGCAATCTTACTTTTGCTGGCGCTTATAGTCCGGGGTGGACCACGGCCTCAACCAACAAGCGCCTCCAGCCAGCTCGGTCCCTCGCTAGCTGCCTCCAGTTACGCACACCAAGTTGGTTGAGGTCGTTCTCCACTTGTGCGCGCCACCTAAGGTGGGGTCTTCCTCTGCGGCGTTGTCCCTCAGGTATGGATTCGAAGACTCGTCGGGCTGGTGCGTTGTTGTCCATACGCTCCACGTGTCCTAGCCATCTCAGTCGTTGTATTTGAAGCTTTTTGACCAGGTCAGCGTCGCTGTATAGCCCGTATAGTTCGTCGTTGAATCTTTTTGTCCATACTCCATCGTCACAAACTGGACCGAATATCACCCGCTTTTGACAGGGTCCATGCTTCTTATATAATACTAGCGACCCGCCCCGGCTTCGCACGGCTATAAAATATATAGCCTTTGTCACTCACTGAAAAAATGATTAAAATCGATGCAGTAGTTTTGATTTATTCATAACTGCCCCCCGTGGCCCGCACGCGTTAAATTTGGAGTAAAACAATTCCCCTGTCCCTATACCAAGATATTGTCTTATAACTTATGATATCAATGTCAGGATAGACATTGTTGACTAACTCTTGGATGTTCTCTATCAAAACACGGGTTTCTAGGTTAATCCTTCCCTCAGTTTGTGTTAACTCTCCATTGCCAACTTTTAGCAGCATCTCTGGAAATAGCCTGTTCTCACGTGAAGATGACGAAACCCACATATTAGTTTTAAGCTCTAATTTGTTGACATGTGGCCAAAGGTTGGATCTTTTTAGGGAAGTATTTATTTCGTCAGCACGTGTTCCTCGAGTCACAACTGGTAGGAATTGACGGAAATCTCCTGAGAACAGAATTGTACATCCACCCATAGGTGAATTTTTGTTGCGCAAATCGCGCATTGTCCTATCCAGTGCTTCCACACACAGACGTCTTGTAAAAAATAATTTGCTATTTGTGCGATTAAAAACAAAAGATATGTATCAACAATCGCTAGAGAGCTCCGATAATAAACACGTCCGAACGCTGCTTAATTCAAAGTGCTATAGGGATAGGGATAGGGTATACAAACGTATACGGTTCATTCAAACCGATTTACCTATGGACTCACTCAATTGACAAAAACCACCCTCGCTCATAATCATATCATAATCAGCGTTCCCACATGTACTACATATGTAGTACTATGCTACATATTTGCTGGATTTTTTAACGCCGTACTACATACTACCTACATTGTTACCCAAAAGTACTACATTTCTTAAGAGCCAACCATCTTAAATTAATTTAAGGAGTTTCCCTGTAAGAAAGCAAATTCGGACACTTTAAATGACCAGTGGCGCTTATTGATTGGGGTTTTCGATCTTATTTTGAAATGTGGACCTCAAAATAGCGACATTGTGGCAATATGGGTGAAATTAAACAAACAGAAAATAGTTTAGGAAACTTAATTACCTATTTGAAGAACTATCTGCATTATATGTTGGACTTCTGCTGTCTTTCACACAGTAGTGCTTCTGATGAGAGAAAGTTAATTTCAATTAAAAACAAAAAAATATGTACATACTACATTTTGTTTGAAAATGCTACTTTTTTTTCTCGTATGTTCTACATTTGCTAAGGATGTAAGTGGCAGCACTGTTAATTCATAACACATGAGAGAAAACAGGAGTAAAGAGAAGAGCACAGCTTTCCAATTGGACTTTGCATTTGCATGCTCAAATGCTCATTAATGTGTTTATTTTTCTCTCATCTACGATCTACCCTCTATCGAACCAACCGAACCAAGATCCGAAACCGAGTCGTGTGTTGAAATCGGTTTATGCGTGTAATTATTTACGACATCACATTAAAATAAAATAAATAAATAAATAGTTGGCGCAACAGGTCCGGAGAGACCCTAGGCCTAGCTTCTCACAACCATTCGTTTTATGTGAGTTTCTCATTTTTGGAACGAATGGAAGGGATCTACAATTTTATGCCGACTCCAAACGGCTAATTGAGAAGCTTTTTCAAGACATTTATACTCTCGGATGTTTTTCAGACGTTCGCGAGAGGTAGCGCAGCGGAAAAAAACCCTAAGTCGGAATTGGGTTTTCGCGGGATTCGAACCTGGGACCCCCGCATAGCAGTCCAACACACTAACCACTAAGCTACTACGACATCACATTAGAAACCTAAAAAAAACAACAGTATTTCTCCACTATTTAATGGATGTTATTATACATTACTAGCTGACCCGGCGAACTTCGTACCGCCAAATTCATTAATGTAGGTAAATTCCGATTTCATGTAATTCGGTCAATTCAAATTGTTTATTCAAAAGGTATATTAAAATTAAATAAATAAATAAAATAAAATACTTGTCGGCCAACCTACCGCTTTTTCACTGAAGTGCTTTATGGTACACAAAATGTTTTGTTCTATACGTGAAATTCAAATTCAAGATTTATGCCACACACATCCAGCGATTGTCCTTGCGACTCATTAATTGTCATAGCAAAAGCGAGACGTACGGGAAATTGAAGACGCTTAAATACGAATGGCAAAACGTTCTGAAAAAGTGGAATCCGCGGAATAAGAACATCTTCGCCTTTGAATTTTCCAATAAAAATCGTTGCTTGAATAATATTTGGTATTAAATTCTTCACAATCAAACGCGTACCGTTACAAAGTTTTGGTTCATTTAGGTTGCGCAACAAAGTGGGATAGTTGGTGGCTTCGTTTTCATCCATCACGGAGCCGACTGATTTGTATGCATGCACCTCACCAGCGATTTGGTTTTGAATGGCGAAATTCAAATGTTCGACGTTCTTGTTTTTCGCAGCCAAAATCACTCTTCTCTTACACTCAGCCAATGGTCAATATTATTCTGAGCGATATTCGGGAAAACATTCATGATTAGTTCTTCCGGTGTCGTTGTAAAGTTGCAAAAATTTTGTGGAAACTCAATCAGGCCGGTGATAAAGTTTGCTGGAATCACACCATTGCCCATCGCCAACAATTGCCTGGAGAACTCTGCAGCGGACTGGTCATTTTGTAAAGAAACTTGCATGTTTGTTGCCAAAATGAAAATTCTTGACGTATCGCCATAAAGCAGACGCCTTCAGGCAAGCATTCAATTCATCTGCCGGAGTTGATCTCGAAATGACAGGCAGCGTTTGACGAAAATCGCCTTATAGCAAGATCATTGCTCCACCGAAAGGTCGCTTATCATTACGTAAACGATTCAGGGCCTCCAATGCGCGTTTGTACGCCATTGTGCATTCGTCCCATATAATAATCTTACATTGCTGCAGTACTTTCGCCATCGCAGTGTTCTTTGAAATGTTACATGTAGGTTCTTCATCCACTTGCAGATTCAATGGCAATTTCAATGCAGAATGAGCTGTTCGACAGCCTTCTAACAAAGTAGCCACTATCCCAGAAGAGGCTAGGGCCAAAGCGATCTCAGATCTCGAACGAATTGTAGCCAAAATCAGAAATGTATTTCCAGTTCCACCGGGCGCATCAAGGAAAAAAATTCCGCCATTTTCGTTATCGACTGCCTGAATCAACTCATCGTACACTTTCTTTTATTCTTGATTCAAAATTAGCACATTTGTTCGATCCGCTTGACTCAATACGATTCGATCGAAGTCCATTTCTCGCTCCAATTTTCGATTAAATGCGACTTGCATTGAACGATTTGGTTGTGGCTTCCCCAATTTGCGCAACAAATTGCCACTCATGAGCAGACACATATCCTCGATCAAAATCAAAGCTTTGTTGCGCATTCCATCTGACATCTCCAGTTCATTATCCAGCCATATCATCTTTGTATAATCAAAGTATCTACTTCATTTCAAAAAGTTACTTAATGTAACATAGTAAACATAATTTATTAGAACAAACTTTTTAGGTACCTATAGGTATTTAAAGAAAAAAACTTTCAAAATTGTTGACAACAACAATTTGGCTGGAAAATAATTAAAATAATTGACAACAACAATTGCCTTTAAAATTTAAAATATTTTTTTTTTTGGTATTTGAAGTGTCACTACTCGATTTCTATCCAGTTTCTTTTTTTCAAAGTGTACAAAAATGAATTTATTGGAATGGCGGTTGCGTCTTCTTTCAAAAATTTACCATACTAATTTATTAACCTTCTCTGCATGGTCTATTAACCAACAAAAAAAAACTATATCAAAATCGGATGTATGTGGCAGTCGGTAGGCTGTCACACACACATTTATCAAGTTATTTTTATATATATAGAAGATAAACCTTCCTCGTCAATCATTCTATCTATTAAAAAAAACGGCATCAAAATCCGTTGCGTAGTTTTAAGGATTCAAGCATACAAAGGGACAGAGAAAGTGACTTTGTTTTATACTATGTAGTGATATCCTTGGTTCTATGAGAGAGGGCTTTACTTCTTAGATGCCTTCTTAGCCCGAAGAAACAGCGATTGGCAAGAGTGATTCTTCGCTTGATCTCTGCACCGATGTTATTTTGCGAAGTGATAGTGGATCCCAGGTATACAAAGTCTTTAACTACTTCGAAGTTGTATGTGTCCATCGTGACGTTTTGTCCGAGTCGCCGATGTTGAGAATCCTTTCTCGTTGACAGCATATAATACTTCGTTTTGTCCTCATTAACAGCAAAACCCATTTTCGCCGCCTCCGCTTCGATGCTTGCAAATACGCCACTGACAGCTAGCCGCGTTCTCCCAATAATGTCAATATTATCAGCGTAGGCAAGTAGTTATAGTATATAGATAGTAAATGCAATCTATAGCCTGTAAATTTGATTTTTTTTACATGAATACAATTATGAAAGTCTCCCAAAAGTGATGGATCTCTGTGTCATTCATAGAAATTTCGGTAACGCTCCGAAAAACTTTCCAGAAGAATATTTAAAAAAAAAAACACCTCAAAAATAACACGTTGCAAGCTCCAGTACGGTCCAAAACCATGGCCGAAAATTAAACACAAGATCCGTGAAAGCCACAGTGAAAGAACTTCCGAAGAGATTTTATTGGATCGTTTTTTTTTTTCGGGGAGTTCTTTGGAGCTTTTATGTTCTTTGAATCTGTTTTTGAGCTGCTTTGAGGGGCGTTTTTCGGTCATTCAAAGGTAATAAAGAAAGCTTGCAATTCTAAGTATTATTTTGCCACTGAAAATGTATAGACCAGAGGAAGCAGTTCGCCTAGATTAGACATTTTAGAGCAGTGGTTAGCAACCTTTTCAACAGCCCTTATGGAATCGCATGCCCCAATAAAAATTCCAAATGTTCATTGGAAAATATATTTAGTGCATCATTAATTTTAAATATTCTTGCTTGTATACATGTTTGTCTTTGTTTATACATTTTTGTAAATTGATTTTGGAAAACGTCTTTTTATTTATTGGTAATGTAAGATGTTTAATGCGACTTCTGGGGTTGCATTTGCTTCACCAGCTCTGAGATTCTGGGTGCAATTTTCGTCAGTGCAATTCTCATGTCAGCTGAAGCGTCATGTCTTGTTTTTTTGCTTGTTTTTAATGAGGAGGAGAGCCGAGAATCCTTGTTGGCATAAATATGTTGTTGAAAAGAGTGGGAATATCTACACACAGTAATAAATATTGAAGTCTTGAATATTGTATTCTTTGCATCAAAAATTTACAATTCAAATTGTGTCCACCGGTTGGGAACCACTGCTTTAGGGGTAGTCTACTAGTAAGCCACCACTGTATCAAATCGTGACGACGTCCAGCCTTTGGAGTTGCAGTCTTTAAACAATATTATAACCATCAGTGTAATAAATACTACATGCTAAGAAACCGCGTGAGAACGACAACACCTCTTAGTAACAACAACGCACAAAGGTTGGTCTTCTCCTCCGTTCTGATCACCAGTTGGCAGGCTTGTACTCGTCGCTCAGTTGGCGCAAGTGGTAGTCACTTGGTCAATTGACAGAATCGAAATGCGAGCTTATTTCCTGACAAACATTGAAAGCAAAAATTTCTTCCCAAGTGAATTATATACCTACGGAGAATTGACTGTCAGAGTTCAAACTATTCAAACAAACAAACAATCACTTAGAAGGAGTCTGATGATAAATTACTGGTGTAGTTCGAAATAGCTATCATTTCTACCAAAGCGACTGTATCTACGAATTGTTGTTAAAAAGTTATTCTCTCAAAAACAATAACTCAACTGAAGGTAGGTAGGTAGGAGTGGCGGTTTAATTAAAAACCCAAGTAGCACTATGTGCCGTTTTGTTACCACAACTCATTTGACCCGTTTGTTAAAGATGGTTGAGTAGGAGAGCTTAGATCCAGCCTGTGGAATTCAAAAAGGTTATCAGTTCCTTGATAGAACTCTTCGAGACCTCCTCAAGGGAGTCGAAGAAGGGTTTACCAAAAGATCGCTGTCTAGCTCTAGCTAGTGCCGGACAGGTGCACAGGTAGTGAGAGAGGGTTTCTTTTTCGACCACGTCATTGCAGCTGCGGCAGTGTGTATTATGTGGGATGCCTAATCTTACAGCGTGATCCTCTATAGGCCATTGGCCCGTGGTTTTCGCTTTTATTCTGGCAATATTTTTTCGTGACTTGCTCAGAAGGTGGGTTGTTTTTTCCATGTTGTAGTTTGGCCACATCTTTCTGGATATGATGCAGTTTGTAAGCCTGCTCCATCTAAGGTTGGCCCTCAATTGGAACTCTGAGGAGATATTTGCTTTGACCGCTCCAAGCGGAATATGAACCGGTACCGCAAGAGAACAGTGAAGGGTTGAGCCTTGCTTGGCCAGTTCGTCAGCGTGTTCGTTCCCACTGACGTTGCTGTGAGCTAAAACCCAAATCAGGGTAGCCTGGATCTGGTCAAGCGAGGCCAGCTCTTTGCGGCATTCTAATACCAATTTTGAGGTTATATTGACTGAGGCGATAGCCTTGATAGCAGCTTGACTAAAGAATGTCTATCTTTTGGCTCGGAACTAAGTTTGTGTGTAGTTTGATTTGACGGCAGGCCTCGTGGATGGCAAGTAATTCAGCGTGAAAAACAGTTGCCGTATCCGGAAATCTAAAGGATTCTGAAATGTTTAGAGACTCCGAGAATACACCCGCAACTACCCCACAGTCCATTTTAGAACCGTCAGTGCATATTGTTAAACTCGAGTCTCTGTTTAACCGTCCCTCTTGCCAATCTAATCTTGAAGGGAATTCTGCTTCAAAATGTTTAGTGAAAAGCATTTTGGGAGTAATGAAGTCTGTTGAGTGTGGTACGAGTTCTCCTGGTAGAGAAAGCAAAATGTTACTATGGCCGTAGGGTCTCGCAGACCAGCACCACGACTCTCTGAGTCTAATTGCGCTATGTGCTGTGATGTTGGTAATGTGAAGGTCTAATGGTAAAAGATGCAAAAGGACTGTTAGGGCGTCTGAAGGAACTCCCTGACTCAACTGAAATTCGAAAAAAAATTTTCAGGGCTAACCCCAAAGCTATAGCGGGAATCGTCCTCCTCCTCACTTTCCCAAATATTTGGTATTGTTTTTCTCCAAAATACAATTATTATTTACCTATAGAAGGAATATTTATCACTAGCTAAATCGTGCTCTCGCCGCTTCACCAGTCTGTTTATTATGTAAAACGTATCCTGTTTCTTAATCTTAATATTTGTCAATGCAAGTGTAAAAACTCGTGACAATAATTATAACCACAGCTTTATCTTCGATTCGGTTTCTAAAAGGAAAACAAAAGCCTGCGTAACTGCGCGCCTGAACTGCGTATTTATTTTACAAGAAAAGCATGACAAACTCAAGTCATTTTATCCACCTCATGGCCCCTCCATTCCGCCGGGGGCTGCACATCCACATTGACTGCAATGAAATGGGAAATTATTTTCAAAAAACCTTGTCAACACCGTTCGCTGTCCTCACATCCCAACAGCCTGTATCCCTTTTCGTCAGCCCTATAGTATGTTGTTCGATATCGTCCATCGCCAAAGCGCACAGAATAGTATCCATCATGTACCTGTATCGTCCTGCCGTTCACAATTTTATTGTATATCTTCTGATGATTAATTTGGCCATCGCTCAATGCAGTTCTAAACCCCGGACGAAATGGAAACGAAGTTTAACCGATCTCTTTATAATGTTAACATCACTCACTTGAACTCAATTGTGCCGTCCGGCGAGGTCCGATAAAATCGCTCCAACGTGGTAACATCATCGGTTTTGTGCACCGCCGCCGGCGGCGACGGCTTAACAGGACCCCCATACGACATTCGAACAGGGTAGTTGTATCCCACCTGATGGATTGCGTCGCGCATTTCGTGAATTGCTGGTCTACTCTGGGTGTAATCCTTTTCACCACTAACCGACAACGAAATAAACAATAAACAGTAAATTCCAGGCACGAAAATTGCTTTTAAGGATCCCATGACAGGACTTTTCGATTCGGCTGCTGTCCGTTACCCAAACCGTACTGGCACAATTCCAAGAGTTTCCTCTGAAAATTGTACGCTGTAAGCTGGCTTTTATACCCAACAAAAATACCTGGAGAGGAGGTGTCTCCTGATGCGGACTTCGATTAATTGAACGATTTATGGATCTCAAATCAGCGAATAAATTGTTTCGGCCGGATTACCAAGTGAATTTGAACGTAATTAGTTGTCCACTTTACTGACGGGACGGCCGGCGGGGCTTTCACGAAATCGAATCGAACAGACCATACAAACATAAATTTCGAACTGAGAAGGTGCAGGCGGATTCTGAGTGCTGTCAGAAATCTCAGAAACTCATTTAGTTGGGGTAATTGCGGCGATAACGGCTGATATTGATTTTTACGGATTTTATGGTGAACAACCGGGATGTAGGTCAGCAAGCGTAAAAAACGAATTATCGTTTTTATAAATATAAAAGGTGGGTCTCTTTTTTTCTTTAATTTGAATGCTTATACAAAATTAGCACAAGGTCATACGGTTTCGTAAATCTCAATTTAAAGATTCTTTGTTGATGAAGGAGGAAGTTGCAGTCGATCGAGTCGAGTGAATTGCTTTGGTTATTCAAATGGGCCATAAAGCGCTGTACGTCACTCTATGTGTTTTCAAATAATATCGATAGAATTTTTTATGTTCACTTACATAACGTTGAGTAACGCATTTGTTCACTACAAAAATGAATTTGTCCTTAAAAGAATAGATACCTTACAAATACAATTTCTAGCATCCATCTCAAATAATTGTAGTTTCAGAAGACAATTTTATATTAAAATATTTTCTATAGCGACCTGTATATACAAAATTTAATTTAAGTATGCTAATAGCTTAACAGCTTTTGCGGGAACTTTGTGTCAAATCAAGTTCGAGTCGAAGTAAGGTTTAGGGCTTTATCTACTATAAACATTCTACTTGTCTTAGACTCACAAATGACAATTGGCCTTAGGATAAATTTTAAAGAACAGCTATTTAACTTTAAATATTCATATTGGTTCAATCCTTTATACCCATTTTCATTTTAAATAGAAAAAAATTTTAAAAACAAAAAATCCAAAAATTCAAAGTAGGATTATGTTAAAATAATTGCCTCCTAGACAAGTTTGAAAGGTATTATGTAAAATGAATTTTAATACCCACATTTTTTGGACATTAGGACAGTAAGAAATTATTTGACTTATTATCCAGTAGGGGGAGATGGGGCAACTTGATAGGATTTTAATTTAAACATTTAAAAATTTATTTATTTAATTTAAGAAAAAACACAAAATATTCTTTACCAAAATTCACTTGAAAGAACGTACAAAAACTTCTTACCAACTGGGAAACAGGTTTGTTCTCGTTCTCGCCTTCTGCGATCAATTTTCAAATAAATGTCGAGTGCATCTATAAGTACCTAACCCTTGTATCAATGTCCCCCATCTCCCCTCACTAAGTATTTTTTAACTGTAAAATCAAAATATGGGTATTCCTAATAAGGCGGGAAAAATCCGATAATTTCGTTTTATACCTACTCTGTCCAGAAAAATTGTCAGTACAGGGAAGATAGGATGTTTGTCTCTCAGTCTGGTTGCAATGACTTATATAAATCGGTCCCTTTTTAAAGCTCTCATTGCCGTAGTGTGTATGATAATTCGCCATAACTCAGAGAGCAATAATATTAGGGTTACCATCTTCCAATTTAAAATAAAAATATTGCTGAACGAAATACATTCCGTTTATCTTTTTAGTTTTCTTTTTCTAATATTCGCTTCTTTTAAAGGGTATCCCGAGTAGGCCTAATCGCTTTAGTTTGTTTTCCAACAAAAAAAAAAAAAAAAAAAAATGTAACACAAAAAAAATACATGTACACAAATAGGCAATTCGAATACCTACGAACTGTATAACCACGACTCCATGTCATATACCTAAACAGATGGTAAAATCCTTTCAAGACATTTGCTTTACTGGGGAGGAGTGACCGGATGTGGTAAGACCCAACCACCGAAAATAAACAGTATAGGCTTACCCGCTTCATCATTTTGATATTTTAGTGTGAAAAATATACTCTACAAAGTAAAATATGAATTTATACCTACCAAAACATGCAGAAATATGCCCTAACGTATAAGGCTGAAAATTTGTACTTTTCTATATTAAAATATTTAATCAAATTTTATTCCAAAAAATACCATGCTTTTGCATGAATCCGGTTGAGTTGCCCTAGTAATCACTATTAATTTATTGCAATATCTCTACAACGCACATATGATCACTTGTTGCGTTAATGAAATGAATGCATAAAAACACCTCACGAATAAACCTTATTTCTAAAAGACAACATTCAAAAATATGTTTTAACTGAATATTATTGAATCTTTCAGAAATACAAACAAATTAAAACCGAATGGCAACACCCCACATAATATGACGCTCTCAAAAGCTCTAAAAAGCACCAAAACCGAAAGTTCTTTGACAAAATTCAAAGAAAGACCCTTAATGATATGCTTGCATTGACATATGGTAACACTTCTCTGATTTGCTTTAGTCACTCACACTGCTTATTTTGGTTGATGATAATAGCAAGCGAACGCAAGATGATCGTGCTCATCCTGCCCGCGGCTGTGTGGCAGACTGGTTGTGGTGGGGATGTATGCGAATTTCAGGAAAAGTACAACAAAAAAATTCTTTGGAATGCCAGTGGTTTCACTGGTAGAAAAAAGAGCCATAAGGCCTGTACTGACAATTTTTCATGGAAAGAGTATAGAGTTATTTTGATTTGAACTGGAAAATGTAATAAGGACTACGTAGGTGGTTTTGATTTTTACTCAAATTCATATTTTAAAATATCTTTGAAAATAAATAACTTTTGAAACTGACGAAAGTAGCAATAGAAAGATTTCAAGAAAGAGAATTAAAATGCATTGTCAACTTGACTTTTTCAAACAGTGGAATACCGACATCGCTTTTGATCCCCGTCAATTTCTTTCAAACAATAATTTAGAATAAAAATTAAGTCCGCAAATGATAAATAAATAAAAAATAGGAACCCTAGGCCTAGCTTCTCACAACAACCATTTATTTTGTGTGAGTTTGTGTGTTATCGAGTTCGGAATTTCATCCGAAAGCGATATACATTTATATTACATGTATGGGTTTACCGCACGCATCTTTCTTTAATGTTTATGGGGGTGAAAAATATCAATTCTAATTATTTGAAAGCGCATTTTATCAAAAAGTGACACCAGTAGAAGTTTGTTATTATGAAAAGGCTAAGCAGTTTTTGCATAACCTTTCCACAAAAAAAAGCTAAAACACTAGAACTATGTATAAAAAAAATAGTTGGCGTAGCAGGTCCGGAGGGACCCTAGGCCTAGCTTCTCACAACCATTCGTTTTGTGTGAGTTTTTCATTTTTGAAACGAATGGAAGGGATCTACACTTTTATGCCGACTCCAAACGGCTAAATGAGAAGCTCTTACAAGACAGTGTTATACTCTTGGATGTTTGTCAGACGTTCGCGAGAGGTATCGTAGTGGAAAAAACCCATAAGTTGGAATTTGGGTTTTTTTTTGCGGGATTCGAACCTGAGACCCATCGCTTAGTAGTCCAACACACTAACACTAAGCCACTGCGACTACTAGAACTATGTATGCAGTGTGTTTAATCAGAACTGCTCAGTCAGGAGAGGAAAACAATGTTTTCTGTTGGAGATGGACAACTCAGAAACCTCCCTAGCCCCATATAAAAGCCCACTTTATCTTTACATTCATTTTCTTCTGTCCACTCGATTCCTAATACCCAAGTTCTCAAATAATTTGAATGCCCATTTCTACCAATTATCAACTGTCTCTGCTCTGCAAATATTTATTTATTTACATCACCCAATGCTATTTAACGCAGATAGTATTCAACACCTCACTATCTTCTCATGTCATCTTAAAGCCTTTGAATAAACTGACATCCCACAGCAGCCGATCATACACATCGCTCCGCTGTATTCACTCTCGCCTCGCAAAAATACTTCCCATTCGCCACTTAGTTTTCAATCAATCACAAATCAAAGCTGACTGCCATTCAATAGGCATCAATAAAAGTCAATATCCAGCTGGCAAACCATAAATCAATACTTAAACGTACACACTCCGCAGTCCGCAGTCCGCAGTCCACACGACATCAATCAAGTCGACAGATATATACATTTCTTCCTATACAAAAAGCAAACGACAAGAAAAAGAAAACAAGCTTTACACAAAAATTCAATGAACCCTATCGCATCGATACCCGTAACCCGTAACCCGTCTGAAAACAAAACACACAAGCTAGGTCCCTCTGTCTCCGGCCCCGTTTGGGGGTGAAAGTTAATTTCTTCCTCCATTTGGAGAACATAAATCTTTTCCAACACCTGACACTATATACACACTCACTCAATTAGCACTTGACTTGGCCAGATTCCCCATCGAAAAAAAAAAAAAAAACCGGTTGCCTTCCAAACAAAAAAGCTTAGTAAATTTAAATAGCATTAACGGCCATATAAAGTTGGCTTCCATGAAACAGATTCAAATCTCCATCATCACTGAAAGCGTTCGCTGGGATCGGCAACATTCTGTCGTCTGGAGGCGGTGACTGCACTTGGCTGCATTTATGGATACTATGAAGTATGAACTCCGCCAGTTAGATTTGGAAACTGATGATGGGCCGTTTTATAATAATTTACAATTTAACGGCAGCTTTGTACAACAGTAAACATTTTTGCGGGTCATTCACATTGAAAATTGCTACCGCATCACGATTTTCATTGGGTTATGTGTGCGGTGTGCCATGATAGAATAGTATCTATCACACCCGCTTGATGGATTGGCTGTCGTATCTATGTGCTATGGCGGCTGTCAGTGGCTCTAATAGGCAACCCATTGACCGGGCTTATCGAAAAATATCGTTTCTATATAGTAGCGATTGTGTCTACTGTAGCGGTTTGAGAGGGAATAGGTATAGAGCTGTCACCCTCAACAGGTACAAAGTTGAACGGTTGTGTTTCTATCCTAGCCCAAGGCCATTTATTGAGGGTGCACGATTGATGGGAGAGGAGATAAAGATCCGCCGCGTAGAAAAAATACCGGAAAATAAAAGTTTTGTGAAACCTTTTTTGTGTTTTTTTTGTGTTTATTTTTTTCCGGTGTGTAAAAGAATGCTATGGTTGGGTTTTGAAAAAACAGCCGGCTATCGGTTATTGACTATTAGGTTTGTGATTGAAAAGACTTTCATTTTGGGACACGAATTTATTTATCCTACGGCAGGCGGAGTGAAATGATAGTTTAAGTTGAAAAGTTTTGCCTCAGTTATTTGTTATTTTGGTCGAGGGAAAAGTTTCAAAAGTGATGTTGGGTTAAGCTGTGATAAATCGGATTAGATTTAGAGGATGGCAGCTAATGGGGTAGTCTTACATTGGGCATGACTGCTTGGGATCGTAATTAAAATATAGATCGATGTAATTTTTCAATTATATTCGTGTGAGGTCTAAAAATGTTTGCATCATACTTCCTCTCTGGGTGTAGGTTGTAAGCTGTGACAATTTGAGTATGTTTGACAGCTGGGTGACTTGAAGTGTTTCAGTTGTTATTGGTCTAGATTGGTCGCGTGAATAGTCATTTCTAGTTGACGTTTATGGAGGGGTAGCTGACAAATGTGGTCAGGCATTTGTTGACAGAGTACTATGTTGACATTTCGTATTTGTGGTTGACATTGTAAAAGCGACGTTGTCGACCAATCTAATTTTACGTTCGGAGAAATTTAAATGTGCCAAGATAGATTAATCGTATTACTGTCACGACACAAAATGTCAACGCAGAGTGCCCTAAGCTGGATTGGATTACTGCCCTGTATTTTTAACTTTCTCCATTACGTAGTAAGAAAAAGATATTGTTTTCGTACAAAATTTCGTACTCGAGATGTTAATCAATTCTGACATTACGATGGTACACGAACTCAAAAAAGCGGGTTTCAAAATTCGGTTCGGTCTGTCCGTCTGTCTGTCTGTCTGTCCTTCCACAGACCTACAGCCTAAACGGCTGCCCGGATTTCGTTCAAACTTCGGATTTCGAGTTTGTGGCATACCCAGTTATTGGCTAAAAATTCGAGTAACGGAACTTTTGAAATTTGGATATATGTATCTCGAAAACGGTTCATACGATTATAACAAAAATTAATTTCTAAGGTCATTTCCAACTTAATGGCGAGCTCCGTTTTTCTCTGTATCATCGTAAAATGGATTTTTGAAAAAAGTCATTCCTTAAAAATTAAGTTTTCTTTAGTCTACCTGAAAATGGCAATAACGATTTTGACCAAAATGTAACCTTAGGGTAATATTGATGTTCTCAAAATGGTTGCGTCCTTAATTTTCAATTCGAATCACCGAAAACGCTAATTTTAAAAACTGTTCATATCTCGAAAACACCATTTTTTGACATCGATAAAGCTTTGAAAACCAAGTATGTTATATAACGAACAATAATTCATAATCGTGTTTCAGCTATATAGTCGAGAATTAGTATTTTTAAAACTAAACATTGCAATATTTGGTACCTACAGTTTTGTCTGCCAAATTTTACAAAAACCGCTCTAACGATTTTCATCAAAATTCACACTAAAGATAATATCAGTATTCTAAATAAGATCCTGTACTTTGTTTTTCTCAAAAAATTTCAATAAATCCGTTTTTTAATTATTTCTAAAAAAATACTAGCCAAAAGCCGATCTGTGTTCAATGTTCATACATATTTTTAAAACTCAATACCGCACTTTAAAATTCAATGCCATTAGAAATGCCACAACAGAAACGCAAAAACTTAATTTCGGCAAACATTACCCACTTCTACAATTTTTAAATCTTTTTGAATATGCACCTTAAATATCAGAATATTCATTTGCATCCCCACACACACGTTCATCGTGATATTCAGTTTGTAACTGCTAATGCAAATTCAAAAACAAATCTCTGAATACTTGCATATAAATATATATATAAAAATATCGATCTATCGCGAACAATACTTCCAATCATTGACAACTTAAACCAGCGCCATTAATCTATTCCAGTTAAAAAGAAAATTACCTATTCCCAAAGAGATCAAAAATCAGAAACTCCTACTAGGTATATGCTTGTTCTCGTACTCAAGGGTGTCCATATACATCAAACGAAAAAAGAGGACATACTTTACTATAACCTTAAGATAGAATTAGGGTTCTCCGGGAATCGAACCTGAGACCCCTCGCTTAGTAGTCCAATACTCTAACCACTAATCTACGGCTTAAAAGTATGAATTTGAAACGCGAACATGTACATTTAGTTTCCAAATACGCTTAAGTTTGAGGCAAATAAATTCACAGCCCTTAAGAATCTCTACGCGTTTCTTACGTTCATAGAATGCCTATAGATTTAATTTTCCACTGGAAGCTCATTTTAAGGCTACCAAAGAGGATATTATAACAAAATACAAATAAAATAGAATTTAAAAAAAAACAAAAACCCCCTAAGCTATATCTCCCCCAGATTTCCCCCCGTCGACAAAAAAAAAAAAAAAAAAAAAAAACCCTAAACACTAAATCTGGGGGAAATAAAAACAAACTGGCAACGCTGGCTATAGATGTGGGTGATATGAAACAGAGAAGAAATAAATTACATCGGAAAAGTGCTACCACTGCCGGTTTTTATGGACTTACTGAAAAGTTTTCAAATGAGGGAATCGTTTTTATATTGAAATTGATCTATACATAAATATTATATTAAAAAAGAGGACAGAACAAATAAAGAGGACAAAAAAAGAGCAAAGCGAAAAAAGAAAGTGTAAAATAGATCGCTGACAAAAAAGAGGACATGTTCTCCTTAAAAGAGATGTTGTGGAAACTGTATCGTACTCAAAAACTTGTAAAGTGTAAAACCTATAAAATCGTATAGTAGGCGCTTTAAACTCTCTAACAAGAACTTGCGACAATTGTCTTTTTCTAGAGCTTCAACGTTTAAAAACGAAAAGTGAATTTTATTTAACACTATGTAAGCGCAGATTTCTGGATTATTCTGATTGTTAAAAGCCTCCAGCTAGGTTGAAAATCTGCAAAATGCAGACAAATCTGCACTTATATGGCAATGCTGGGTGACATTAAAATGTCATAAATCATTTTTTACATTTTTCTTATCTTCTATAGTTTTATGCAGAAAAAGTTAAGATGAGACCAGAATCAACTATCGCGTCTTTAAATTACCATTTTCGAGAGTACCTACGTTAAAGTATACTTAATGCTTAGTAATAGTTGATTTCTGTGCCATAATTTGCCTTACAGCGAAGACCTCTACTTTCTCAATTCACAACTTCAAGCGGACTATTATATATCCATTATTAAGTGGATTCAAAAATAAATCCTGTGCCAAATACAAATTACTTGAAACTTTTTTATGCCTGCCAATCTACATAGGGTTCAAGACCGGTTGCTGAGAATTTATGATATTGGACATCTCTTAAAGTATCACTCAATGCAACCACTTGTCAAGTGAAATTAATTTATCCAATTATGTAGATACACATCGCGTGTACCAATTAAAATAATCGTAGTGTACTATCAATCAGAAAAACACCTACATATATAACTACTGGATACAGTATAACGTATTATCTTAATCGGATAGGAAGAACAAATAAATGTGTTAAGTACCTACTTTACACGAAGGGAAATACATAATAATCAGAACCTTTTGTTTTCTTTGTTTCACTTACGATATCCTTGGGCGACTTTCGCGCGATGCTATCCGATTTTATGTATTTGTATAGATCTCCCTGTGCTATTTTGCTTTGTGGAAAGAATATTTGAACTTTTTATTAGAGGCACTGTTTCTTTTTCTGTTTGATTTAACATTCCTTATAGAAATGCTGTAAGATTAAAGTCATCCGTGTCCAGTGTGTTTTCTGTTCTTACAAAAAAACCGCACTACAATACGATCTCCAAGAGGTTTGTATGGCTATGTAGAAACTCGCAAGTTCTCTATTTTCTAAAAAAAATTATGCACAGACTTGGACGAAGTTGATAGGAAATTGTAACGACTTCCGACAATAACCGAGTGGAAGGAAAGTTTATCGTTGACTTTTCAAATCGAATTGGACATTTCAGAGAAAAAACTAAATTTCACCGACAAAAAGAGAAGTTGAGAATTTGGATTGCTTGCATGTGAGCAACCAGAAGTTGTACAATAAACTTTGGTTTCCTACATTAAAATGCGAGTTCTTAACATTTTACTCGAAGGAATTTTTGACTTCCTCACTCCCTACCATAATGAATACGTATTTTTTCGATGACTGCAAGTTGTTTGTCCGAAGTAGATGTTAAAACTAGTGCGTGAAATTGACTCTGGTTTTCACAGTTGCATTGGAAAATGTCAATGGATGTTTAGATTAAGTTATTTACTTAGATGACGATACAGTCCGGGTTGGAACTGGGCATCAACCAATATGCCTCCCCAGTTATTTTTCAAATTTAAAAAAAAATTCCTGTACCTACGATAAATTGTTTTCCTTCCAAATTTTCGAATTATAGCATTTGATGTTATGACACTTTATGGCATAATGTCACGGCACCGTAGAAATTTCCCTTGATAAACACAACCTTAAAGTTTTGAAATCAGCGGCTCCATAAAATTATGCCCCAATGAAAAATGGAAAAAAAAAGAAAAGATGCAAGAACACCCCAAAACAATGAAAATACTCCCCAATTTAGTAATCATTTTTGTTGCTGCTTGCCATGCATTATTTTGGGGCAATTGTTTATTGTGTATGGTAAAAATTTGGGGCCATTCTGCATTCATTTAGGGTAATATTGCATAAATGGAATGGGATCATTTTGCATTATGAAATATTAGCTACCCATTTTTTGGTGCATCTTATCATTTTTGTTTGGGGCCATTTTTCATTGGGGCATAATTTTATGGAGCCAAATCACCTGATGGAATTCCTTAACGCAGAACGTGCTATTTCCATCCAGCACAAGGTCTTCAAAAATAGCGAACCATTGAAGAACATCCATTCAACAGTGATCCTAGTCAACTTAGCCATTTTAAAAGGCTTAAGTAGGTACCTATATGACATTCAAAGGATATTAAGGTACTTATGATACTTATGGTGGGCCAAAGTACAATCTTTGTGAATTTATTCGTTTATTTCATCCACATCGCTAAGTTCTAGAAAAAAATCGGACCAAGTATGGGACAAACGTTCCTTCTAATAAATCAGCTTTTATTTTGCTAGAAACACAACTCTGCATAAACCAATATTATGAACAAACAAGGAAAATCACTCACAATACACCAGCAGGTTGGGTTATATATTTTTTTGATTAACGTCGCACACCTTCCATTTGCCATTCCTATTTACATTTCTTTAATGGAATATCAAATCTGTTTTGTTAAAAATTTAACGTAGACTCCCTGCCGGTGTACCAACATTTGGTCCTCCTCCTTTGCGCACTCACATCATGAAGAAAAATAAAAATAAACTGTATTTCATGTTCCACGATGAAATAACACCACTTTCTGATTGTGCTGTTTCACATAGTCCCTGCGGTGCATCCCAAAAGTGCTGTGAAATCTGCCTGTTCTGGCCTCACACTCGATACTCTCTTCCAAAGAAAACCAGTTCCTTCCAAGTTTGCTCAAAATGACGCTAATTCCAACGTCGAATGTTATCCCCCACGCCACTTGAGGATACTTTCTTTTAACTCCACAGTCATCACCAATTCACCACCATCGTCATCCTCATAGTTGGTCGATCTTTTGTGGGTCCTTTCAAATGCGCTCAATGATTTGAACATTTAAAGTGGATTCCCTTTGGCACAGCAGACACTTCTTCTGCCTGTCATTGTCATCGCGGTCTGAAAACTGAAATCGGATCAAATGCTTACTTTTGCAGTCGGTAGCTAACCCACCCACGGCCGGAGCACGAGTATGAAATTCATTAAGTTGCAGTGTTGCGTCGCCTGAAATCCGCTTATGTCGTCTACTCCGACTGATTTATGCTTTCATTTCGATTGTCTTAGATCGGGGGGTGGAAAAGAAAACGTTTATACGTAGATACTAGATAGATTATACCCAAGAGATGCATCGTCGAGATAGGTTATGCCTTAGCCGGTGTGTTATACCATTCACTTTTTTATGTATCAGTTTTAAGCTTACACCGGAATATTGTGCACGCTGTGTGTGTATCTTTAAAGCATTAAAATTCCATTTTCCATCTTCCGACAGCGAGTTGTGTTCAAATTTTAGTCCTGAGTCCTGACATAGATATACCTGGTTATTTTATTTTTTCCTACCGAAGCGAAAGTGGATTGAAGAGATTGAAAATTTTACATGACACAGCGCAAAGTTCGTGCCAACATATTGCCAGCCATTAAAAACACGCACACGTTGTTTTAACGTGTTGTTTCGGAATTTTCCTTATGAGAGTGTTTAATAAAAAAAACTTTTTCTCTGTGTTTTTCTTCTTTTTTTTTTTAGTTTATTGTTAAACCCGTTTACAATTTTTCACACCCACTTGTCGATGGTGGGCGCAGGGGTGAGTTCGTGAAGTGGAATTTGCAATTCTCGCACTCAATGAGAACAGAATATACGTGTTCAACTGCCACAGGATGCAAGTACGATGATTTACAATGAATTTGCTAGTTGGATGCAGCGGAATCTGTGCCAGAGGGAGGGAGCTCCGGATAAGGGCGAACAAATAATGTGAAAAATATTTTTAAAAGTGTTTTTCATTCCAACACCTTTTTATTTTATATCTATATTTTTTCCATTTTTCCACTGATGCATTTTATTTATTTATTATAGTTGTTGTTGTTCATTTTGTGGATTACCATCTGACGCGGTGGACAAGAGTGTGGGAAGGATGTGGCGGTGTAAAATTTATCTCATGAATTGTGCTGCACCAATTTGTTAATGACAGTAAACGTCGAATACTTACAACGAATTGAAAGTTTGTTATCATGGTGTGTGTGGTAAAAAGGTGAAAAAAACCGATTACTATACACAATCCTTCCTCGTTCTTAGTTGTGTGCAACGATAGAGGTATATTTCGAAAAGAGGTTAGATTGCACCGATAATGGCGGTTTTTATCGCTCGACACG
The DNA here is from genome assembly GCA_946477585.1 of Cheilosia urbana. Taxonomy (NCBI): domain Eukaryota; kingdom Metazoa; phylum Arthropoda; class Insecta; order Diptera; family Syrphidae; genus Cheilosia; species Cheilosia urbana. The sequence goes on along the minus strand of OX297854.1, from coordinate 2,966,485 downwards.
ATTTTCATTACCTACTATAATCCAGCCAAAGCCTGAGGCCGAGAACACACCCGATCAAACAAAACGTTTTTTATTCGAAATTTAAGCAATTTTTCTAACGAACGGAACATAATGAAACCTACTTGTTTTCTTAACTCGTTTGATGTGCCTTGAAGTAAAACAAAATGGAATTCTATTGCCATGTAGTCATTATCTTCATAATTGTTTTTGTCACAACTAAAACAAATTCAAATTTTGTCCACTCAAACCCATATTTTTACAAGTTTGCGACAAGGAATAAATATAGAAGCAAATAAGATAAAAAGTGCAGTGAAAGAGGAAATAAGCAACGATAGAAGAAGTAACAAAAATACCGGAATCAATACATTGTTTTGCAAAAATCAATAGGTCAGCCATCGGCAACGAATCATGTTTCATATACGAGTATTTTCGAGAACGAAACACTTCGAAACTTTGTTTGCTTTTGTATGTGTTGTTGCCCCAGGTTTGAATCCGACAAAAACCCAACTTCCAACTTAAACTTTTTTCCACTGCGCCACCTCTCGCGAACGTCTGACAAACATCCGAGAGTATAACTGTATTGAAAGAGGTTCTCAATTATCCGTTTGGAATTGGCATAAAAATGTAGATCCCTTACATGAAAAGATAGGCCTAGGGTCCCTTCGGACCTGCTGCGCCAACTATTTATTTATTTATTAAAAAAAAAAAAAACGTTTTGCTTGATGCGGTGTGTTTTCAGCCTAAGACTGCCGAATTGAGTACTGATTTTGGAAACAGTTTGCATACCAATTCGAAAAGTAGGGTTTAAAAATGTCACAAAAAGAGTGTGCCTTTGTCAGTCGTCTCAGATTTTCACAAACAAACAAAGGTTTCCCAGCGTTCTGATATCTGTTCAATAAAAAAAGGGTAGACGGATTTATGTTAGGTACCATCAACGTGATAACTAGTGAACAGATTTGCGTGCTACTATTTTTAAAATGTTCCATAATGTTAAAAGAACGATGTAGACTCTGGTGTGCATTGCCACGCCTACCTTTTCGAGGTGTTTTTGATTGAAATGCATACAAATAGTTCTTTATCGCGAACATCAAATGTGCAAACTTAAGGGAGCCATTACTTTCTGAATTAGTTTAGGCTATCACTCAGCTTTCTGAAGTAATTTTGTGCACCCATATACCATAGTGAGCCTTGAATAAGCCTTTGATTCTATCTGGTGTACAGGTAAACATGAACACGCGACTTTTTTATACCCACATCTTCTTAGTATATGGTATAATGGTATAACAAAAATAGCCCACTCCATTAGACAGGGAATATCACGAGATGCTATCGGGGCATGTCCTGCCCAAAAATTTCGCTTTACGATTAATGTGACATTATAAAAATATGCTGGAAGCATACATAAACAGAAACCTGGAATGAGATTCTGTAAGGCGAAATGTTCAAGCGTTTTCCTGTGCACGAATAAATTTGCTTGTGAAACATAGGGAAAATCATTCGTGCGCACGAAAACGTTTGATCGTTTCGCCTTACAGAATCTGGACCCTGATTTTGAGGACTATTTTCAAAATGCACAACTTTCCTTTTTACAGTTGGCTTCATTTGTAAGAGAAGGACTTAACAGTTTCTACTGCACGTCAAACTGATGTCATTTTATACAATCTCCAACGAACAGCGACGACTGAAATTGAGACAGCAACCGGCAACGAAACACTGGAAACTTAGTTGCTTTCATTTTTTACACTCAGAAACGTACCTACGCGAGTTTTCCATCTTTTCATTGCCATGAAATACTTTACTTCTTAACAGCGATGAGCTGAGCTATTCGTTTGAATCCTCTCGCTTGTGGCTAATTAAAAAGAGCTAAACAAAATAATTACACAGAGATCCTTTGGGGGATAAAACGTTTTATTCGACGAAACGGCTATACCTGGTTTGGCGTGGCGTTTACCAAAGATCCACTTGAAAAGTGAGCTCCTGTATAAATCCACGCGGCTGCTAAGTAATACCCCATCCCACAAACAATTTATATTACCACTTTATTGTTTCGGCGGATAGGTGCAATTTAAATTCAATCACCGCGGGCTTTTCGTCCTTTTTTTTCTGTTTCTGTTTTTTTTTATTGCTCATAAAATTGAGAGCTCCTCTCAAATGTGGCGTTATTTATAGTGTTGAGGAGGTCCGAGGAGGAGTAACCGGAAGGCAAAAGTTTGCAGGCCCTATTAATCGACTTTGATGTGGTTGCCGGTATACAGATTCGAAGTTTGTCGTTGCGTTTGCTGGTGTGAGCATGAGCATTGAGCATCCAGTGGAAAGTTACGACTTTGCAAAGGATTTGGGTTTTGCATGTATATTCATTTTGTGGGCCATGCATGCGACTGCAAATGGACATTGGCCAGATGAGGAAACTTCTATACAGTATATTGCCATGGGAAGTATTTCCAACAAATTGTTGTTTTATTTTCATGAAACTTGCTGATTGTAGCATGTTTATGACTTCTGAAGGATTTGATGATGAAAATCAAATTGGAATTGGCTAACGTTTCTTTAATAATAATTTCATTTGACAATTATATGGGCTATATGTTAAAAAAAAAATAAATAGTTGGCGCAACAGGTCCGGAGGGACCCTAGGCCTAGCTTCTCACAACCATTCGTTTTGTGTGAGTTTCTCATTTTTGGAACGAATGGAAGGGATCTACAATTTTATGCCGACTCCAAACGGCTAATTGAGAAGCTCTTTCAAGACATTTATACTCTCGGATGTTTGTCAGACGTTCGCGAGAGGTAGCGCAGCGGAAAAAAACCCTGAGTCGGAATTGGGTTTTTGCGGGATTCGAACCTGGGACTCCCGCATAGCAGTCCAACACACTAACCACTAAGCTACTGCGACTACTATATGTTACATACTTCAAAAACACACTCGTTGTTCGACTCTTTCGATAGGGTAAATATATAAATATAAATTTAATCGTTCAACAATCTATTTAGAAACGAAGAAGGCTTGTGTCACTCTTATTGACTCTGATATAGCAGGCGGTTTGCCAAATTAAATTAAAAAGTTGAATTTATTTGGACATTTTTTGACAGCTTTCACCGATCAAGAACTAACTCTTACATATAATTTTGTCATAAATAATACACGTATGACAAGTTTTGCCGTACGTAACATAAATACTTAAACGCAGCAAAAATATCTGACAATGTTAATGGTACCAAAATTAAGCGAGAAACGTTGTTACGGCTCGCTATCCCTTACTCAACTTAAAATTTTGTCAGCCCTGGTGCTCGAAAAGTATTCAAATTTAATAGTCAATTAAAAATCTCTAAATTGGATGCAGTTTCGGCCGGCAGTCTACAAATCCACTCCCCAACGACATTGCTTCCAATTCTGCACCACTTTGAATTTCCGTCCCCAGGAAATGCACAATTTAACTACAGCAATGGCTGTAACGGCACACACGAGAATGCACTTCTAAAAACACGTTTCGTTGAAAAAGTTCTCACCTACATGATGTAAAGAGAAAAAAAAAAAACCTTTTTAAGGAACAAATAATTCAATAATTGCCAGCGCTAACAGCGATTACCAATCAAATCGCACGTTCGTTTAAAAAACGAACACCTCAGCCTCACCGGAATTTCATTTCTCTCTGGCAAAATTTTAGAGAATAATGTCGTCTGTTCCACTGGTAGGTATTGGTAGAGGTGTGCTGTGTGCAACAGTTTAGCCATACCCAAAACGTTCACAGTGGCAAACTTTATTTAACAAAAGCATGGGGTTTTCACCGTCCGCATCACTAGAGCTGGGCCAGTGAAGCATTTTCGAGGCGAAATATCGAAATAGCAAAACTAAAAGTTTTTCAATTGGATGAGACTACGGCTAAAAAAGACTAGAAATGCAACCGAAAATCTGTGGTTCAATGTGGCCGCAACGTAGCCGATTTGAAAATACACCCAGAGTGGTGCTTAATACTGGTCAAACGGATACACTGATGCAGATGATCCTGGATCTCTGCTGTGTGCCGCTTTGTGCTGGTTGGTTGGCAATAAAAGGAACAACCACAACACAATTTGTGAGTAGCACTTAATAGGATTTAGTGGTCGTTATAATATTACGGTGAATAAATTTAGATTCTTTTTTTATTTACAAAAAATACCGATTTCCATTAAACAAATGTCTGGGAGTAACTGACAACTCTTGCGGTGGGCAACTTTCATCGGGATTATTCAAAAAAAAAAAAAATAATAATAATAAAATGGCCGCAGTTAATAAAAAAAAAGTGGTTTCCGGTTGACCTGAATCGTGCATCCAATTTGTAGTCAATAATTAATTTTAGAGTTGACTGCACAGTTTTATAGGTAAATTCAGTGAATGTCCATTATAACGAATATCCGATAAATCGAATTTTCGATATAACGAGCGCTTTTCAGATTATAACGAACGTATATATAAATTGAATTAAAAAAAAAAAAAAACATGGAGGTATTCAAATGGCAGGACCATCATTCATTTTAACATTAGATACATAAAAATGATTAAATAAACACATTTTTAAGGACTTCTCTTTAAAAAATAATTCAAAAGAATCAATCGTTATAACGAACGCGTTAGGTTTTTATTTTACCTACGTAACCTATATAGATCACTGATTTCCATGGTTAACAACTACAGTAAAAGTTGGATCTCCTACTGTTATCGTAAACTATGTAAATTAATAATTAATATAGATCATGTAGCTAAACTAAAAAAAAAATCCTCTTGTGCTCAAGAAGTCAGTTCCATTACAAGCCCCTTTTTGGTCCCCTTATATTGAATATTGAATTTCACGTCTGCTTTCATAATCAGCATAAAGAACTATTGCGACATGATGGATGGGCCTTGCTGATATTAATTTTTAGCTTGTACCATTATTATGCTGTAGCCCCCAATAGTTAGGTTTAGTTGGAAAAATATTTGTGAGTTTCTAAATACATCAAATACGGTGAGGTTATACTTTTGAAGCGACTTGTGACGCGGTCTTTAAAATATGTTTTGGATGTGCTTCTCGCAAACTGTGGTAAATATTGTTGATGACATCACGATTTTAGGGCCGATATTTAAAACATCTTAGAGTTAGTTTTTGACACGTTTTTTGGGGTGACTTTTGGGAAGTTTTTTAACACCGTGTCTAAAGTTTGCATTTGACCGATTGGTTACACTGCTTTCAATGTAGATTTAATATTTTTTTCGATACGATATTTCCCTCGATAGCCTTTTTAATTGTGCGTTCATTAAATGTACTTAAATCGATTATATTATGTGGGGTTTTGAGGAGTTTTTCGAAAAAAAAAGATCATAATTTTTACTGAATTTGACTAAATTTTGCAATCATGTTTTGAAAAATTCTAGATTTTCCATTATTTCCTGAGACATTTTTGGGACTTTGCATCATTTCTACCCGACTGGATCTAGTAGGAGTCTCATGTTTATCATGTAGCCTAGTTGGCTTTGCAGATTTTGGGGTGTCATTAGATTCGGATTCTATACTAAATAGCTTAAAATATAAAACATAAGAAAAACTAACTAAAAAATAACTAAAAGAGATGTATAAACAAGACACATAGGTAACATAGGTAACACAGATATGTAGGTAGCCACCGATTCTCAAATAGCAATTTGTTTACATCTTTTAAGTTTTTTTTTTTTAATTAACTTTTTCAATTTATTTTTTGATGGAAATTTTGACAAGTGTGAAATTCTTTTAGATTTTAAATGCATTATTGAAACTTTTTTTTATAACCTAATCAAAGAGATTTTCTACCCTTTTGTATGAAACTCACGGTTCTGGCTTCATTGAAGATCGGGCATAGAGCGTGAGCGCTGCAGAACTCCGAAAAGTCTCAAGAAAAGGGGCCAGTGAGAAAAAAGGGCAATTTCTGAAGCTATTCTGAACACTTAGTATTTTTGAACGATATTTAATAAACATTGGCTCACTTAACACTATAACAGTATTGTGATAGGGAACTGCGTTACATTTTAAAGGTTTTAATTTAGAAATAACACCATTTGCAACAAATTTGAAGCACCTTCTTCAACTAAAAAAAGTGCCGAATTGCAACTTTAGACGCACAATGGTCACGCTGGCCATAGCATTCTTGTTGTATGACAAGTTTCTAAGGCGTTTCGCCTATCTTGTGGCTTTTCTTCCTGCTTCAGGCTTGAGTGAGCAAGGCGGGATGTTCAGAGGGTTGAGCTTGTTCTGATACAGCTGCTAATTCGTCCGCTTTGTCGTTGCCTGGAATGCAACCATATCTTCGGTTCAAGACTTGTTGCCTTTATTCAGCCGATTTAGCAAATATTATCCGAATTTTAAGACGATTATAACCGATTTTTATAAGTTCAATTTTATACCTAGGTCTGTTTCCCGGCGACTCTTTTTTGCGAATATGAACGAGTTTCCTGGAAGTTTTCAATAGCCATTCTGAAGAAATTATCGATTAGTTTGACTTAAATTGAGTTTCGGAGTAAATTTAAGCAAGTATTTGAGATCTTTTCGTTTGATATTTGTTTTTGATTGATTTTCACTGCGTTTTTGCAATTTTTGAATTCTTAATAGGTAGTACTATTTTTATGGTTTTGGGGAACAGTCATATTTGATACAAATTAGAAGATTTTGTATATAATCATTTGAGTGTGGTTATTCCTCGCGCTTTTACCTACTTAATTTTTAAACTTTCAATAACTTACTTTAAGAGATTTTTGCATTCCACTTCGGGCTTTTGGTTCGACTTTTGCGGCATATTTTGAAGAAACTTTCAATGTGAATGAGTGTCATTAGTCAAGAATTTGTGGTAATATGTTCAGAAGTCTTAAACTCGGTTCCCGACACTTTCCGTTCAATTTAATCAGCCCTTTAAGCAAATTTCGCCGGTGATTTTTGTAGTAAACGAAGACGGCACGCTAGCAACAACACCTAAAGAAAAGGCAGATCTTTTCGCTAGCATATTTTCAAAGAATTCCACCCTAGCACAGCTAGAGCAACCAAATATCCCGAGGATACAATCATCGATGACAGAAGTGAAATTTCGGCCTCGAATAATTCAACGCATCCTTAAAGAACTAGATTGCAATAAGGCAACGGGACCCGATGGAATCCCGGCTATAGTACTCAAGAACTGTGCACCAGAACTTGCACCTGTACTCTGTAAGCTGTTTAGCATGTCGTACTCCCAGAAGACGTTTCCTTCTTGCTGGAAGACCGCTCGCATTCAACCTATTCCAAAGAAAGGGAAGAAATGTCTGCCACAAAACTATCGTCCAATAGCGTTACTTTCAATGCTCTCTAAAGTAATGGAAAAGGCAATAAATGTCGAAATAATCAAATATCTAGAAGGCCATCGATTAATAAGCGACAGGCAATACGGATTACGGAGCCGTCGTTCCACTGGTGACCTGCTAAGCTACGTAACGCACTTATGGACACAATCAATTGAACAACACGGCGAATCCAGAGCCGTAGCCTTGGACATATCAAAGGCATTTGACCGAGTCTGGCATAGAGCCCTATTAGCCAAGTTAGCGTCTTACGGATTACCACAAATGGATGCAAAATTTTCTTCTGGGAAGATCGATCCAAGTTGTTGTAGATGGTGTATCATCCAATTTGTTTGCTATAAATGCAGGAGTGCCCCAAGGATCTATTCTTTCTCCAAATCTATTTCTTCTCCACATCAACGATTTGGCTTGGGCTTGGAATATTGTTCCCATATATGGAGCTCGGCCCCAAAACATTCACTTAACCTGCTGGATAGCATACAGAGACGAGCAGTTCGACTCATTGGAGACCCTGCACTCACATCGAATCTACAACCGTTGGTGCACAGAAGACGAGTCGCTGACCTATGCTTGTTCTATAGGTACATCCATGGTAGATGTTCTGAGGAACTCAAGGACATTATCCCTCGAAATGCAACTTTTGGGCGCCCAACAAGACAGGCTGCTAATGCTCATGACCATACAGTACACTTGACAACCGCGAGGACATCAACTTTCAAAAATTCCTTCTGTTACAGGACAAGCAAACTTTGGAACTCGCTTAATGGGGATATATTTTCAGAAGACTACAATTTGCAGCAATTTAAGTGCAGAACAAACACACATCTGCAAGCATCTCGGGGCGCTGTTGAAGCGTTATAGGTTCGCCTTTCCCGGGAGAAGTATATAAAAAAAAAAAAAAAAATTCTAATAGCTTGGCGCTATAACTTGCGATGTAGATTTTTATTTGATACCATTTCGTGGTGTGTATCGGGTACGGGTTTCCTTTTATGTCCTTTATGCTTCTTTTTTAATACAATACGTTTTTCGCTTTCCGGCATTTTACTCTTATAAGAGCATACGATGCAAAGGCGACTTCCCTTCCAGTCATATTTCGGCGAATTTTGCTGTGATATTCAACATCTTAGGTGAATTTTCGATCCACTATTTGTCCCTCGTAGGGTATGTAACACAAAATTTGCGTCACTTAGTCTAGTAGGAATTTCGATTCATTTCATTTCATTTTTTCCATCACTAAGTGGCCTGAGGAATTCAACAATTTTAGTCACTTAAAAAAAAACCGCATGTCCGTTAATCCCAGCCTCCCTTTAGCCTAACAGCGGTTAATCCCATTCTCCTCATCCAACTTTATCTCCTTCAATTTTTAAATTAAAATAGCCTCGGAAATTAATTACCTGCGTCGAAGCCATCCCACTCGATAAGAAAGCGCACTTGCAACTTCCAATTAGTCTTGTAAACATAATAGATTTTTCGCCAAGGTCGCTCGTCGCTGTAAGACAATTTTTCATTGTTTATTGGCCGATACACCGTAAGTGGAGCGATTTTCCATTACTGGCGACGGAAGGAATACGCCAAAGATTGAGCGCCCATGCACATGCCATTAAGCATCGCCTTCTGTATACAAAACAATTAAGTTATTAACCGATAGTAATGGACTTGAAAAAGAAAAACAAACTTATTCACAAGACAGCCGTGCAGCCAAGCGATGGCGATAAATCATAACTTTGCCGTAATAGTGTGCAAAAGGGCAGCTCGAAGGCGACTCAATTAACTCGTTGCGGGGTAAGTCCACTCCCAGATACGGAGACGGAGACATGCATTAAAGTTGGCAGTCGATGAAATGCGAAGATACACTAAAGGAAATTATAGCACAAGACACCTGACTGTAAAAGTCCATAAATTATAACACAACTGACATTCAAGAGATCCGCTCCACATGGAAATAAATCTACTGCTAGCGACGAATACCCAACAAATCACTTGGTTCAGGAATAAGGTCAAATAACTTCGGATACTCGTATTAATCTTTCTAAAGGGACTGACTGAGGCAGCACAACTCAGAGCGAAACTATGTGCCATCTGGCTGATGTGCCACAATAAGACCTAGGATAACACTTACCAGTGGGCATCTGGATACCTATCATTCGACCGAAACACAAATGGATGCAAAGTGCCTTGTAGATGAATGCAACTACTACATTGACCATAATCTGGCCTTGCCAGCGGTCGAATGGTTTGTAGGCTGCTTGTGCTTACACTGGGTCTGGGGAAGCGGATTTCCGTACCCATTACCGCATTCCACAGCCAGACGGCCATTATTAGAAAATTTATCTGAATTTCTGAATTTTGGGTAATAATTCTGAGCACTCTCGGACTAGGTACACCATCGACTATCGGTTGAGTAGCAGATTTAGTTCCCGCCACCATAAAGGCGGAAATGTGTGTTTTCGGCTTCCAGAAGTAACCGAACCCATTGTATACATTCCAATTGTTGATGTTAATAATTGCGATAGTGGTGGGGCTTATCTGCGCCGCACGGGTAATTGTAAAACAGAACATTTTGGCTGGGGGGTGAGAGCGGCAATGCAAGTGTGCGTTTGCTATAAATTGCAGTGGGATATCGGTCAGCAGATGGCCACTTGAGTTACCGGAGATTTAAGAGCAATTCGATATTTAAGGGCCATGCTTAATGGCTCGTCTAATGGAGTGTTTTGGGGAGTGTAAGGTGTCTGTGTTTGGTTGCCTTGTGTCGGGTTTTCGAAGAGTAACATCATTCGGTTATTGAACTGAAGGCGGTTAACAGGGGTGAATGGGGTGGAATAGTGATGACCTGAAATACTGTACCGCAAATGATGTGTGATAATGGGGGAAGATATTCGGGAATTTTTAAATAAAATGCGGACCAAAACAGCTGATGTATAACTGATCTATAGATTTTTTCGATGGCCCGTTTCTTTGAAAAGGACAGGCGTTTTCGGTGCTTTCAACACTAAGCCATAGAACTTCCCTATAAGCTAGCGTTGAGGCCTGTCTTTTAAAATTAGGTCGGTGGTATCAGAGAAAGTTATGGCTGGCGAAACGTCTGTTTCATGGTCAAGCAGCAGAATACACTCTGAATAGAGAGAACATTTTCTTTAAGCATTTGGTGACATCATTGTGTCAGTTCTTAGTCCTATAGTCAGGCCCCAGGCGTATAAAAATGGAAAGGTATGGGTTTCAACCATCATAGATGTCGACCAGCAACTTGTAGTCCCTATATCGCGACTATAGGCTACCGGAAACGAAAGGGAGGAACTCGACGTATGTTTTTGCCCGCAAGTTGTATAGTGTTCAAGTTATAAGTTCTCTATATTAATGAAATAGTATTCCCTCCAATGACCAAAACTCCCTATGGATTCAGTTTTATTGCAACACTACATCACCAAAATCGCACTCATACTAGGACATAATTATATCGGCGTGCAACAGAGAACAGACAATAGGTTCAGCCCAAGGCCATAAATTTCAAAACTCTTGCCAATAAGCAGCTTATGCCTTCAATCAACACCATTAATTATTTGCTCAAAAATGTCTGCCACAAACGCTAAAAAAGGGCTAACACAAACAAATCACCATTATCGACGGTCGCTGCAAAGTAGCGATAGTAGCGACTTATAAAGTGACAACCACAACAAATCTGCGGACTGGACTGCGGTATTCGGTTTCGGTAGTCCGCAAGAAGCAGTACCTGCAGTAGTTGAGACGACCGACGAAGACGAATGCAAAGAGAGTGCGCTGTGACAGCCGGCGTGTTCGACGCTTGACACTTCACAGGCGATCACACGTTGTGACAAATTTATGAAAAGTGACATGTGTAATCGTAGCTTCAGCTACCTGTTCACTGTCAATCGCCACCGTAAGCACACCGTAGTGACATATTGAAAGTAGAAAATACAATAACAAAATTTGTTCAGTCCATAAACTAAGTATAAAATCGACTTCAGCCAAAAAAGGGGGATTTCCTACATTTCCTACAAGTTTGAATTCATGGATTTGTGCGAATGTTAATCAATGAGGGCACACGCATGCCTAAAGAAAAGTAGCCTACACTTCCGGTTAAAACCGGATGTCAGGAAGCCTGAGGTGGATTCTCATTTCAATATCGAGTGTGGGGCTGTGTTTTAAATAATAGTCTGTCTTAGTTCCACAGGTTGAATATTCAGGGCTATCGTGAACGAAATTCCCCCCGAAATATTTCCCAGTTTTCCAAAATAGGTATCGGCAATGAATTTCGAAAAAAGGAACAAATTTCCCCCGGAATTTATATCGTGAACAAAAATTCCCCACGGATTTTGATCGGAATCGGATCTGTAGGTTGAAATTCAAGACCTAAGCAGTTTCTATGGGAGTTTGAAGTTTTTTTTTTTTTTTTTTTTCAATCATGCAAGCATTTGGTTTAAAGTTCTTTTTTAAAATGTACTAAAACAAATTAATATGTGTAGCTTAGCTCTACTTATCAAAAACAATTATTGGAGATGATGGTAAAATGTATTCGATGAAAATCTTCTGTAAAGAACCGCAGGCATGAACTCAACTTGACAATGACAGGAGTGGCGAATAGTTTTTTGATTGTTGACAGGTTGTTCCTTTTACGCATGGAAAGTTTTTAGGAAATCAAAATTTCCACAAAAGGGTAGAGATACCACGATGTAGCAATACTGTTGAGTGTCAGTATTTTATTACAACTCTCGCCATTTAGAATTTTATTTTGTTTTCTTGTTACCAGTTACTACACATATTCACACTTTCACAGAGAGTAAAATTGAGAGCGGGTGGGAGGGGGTATTATTGCAAATATTTGCCGGTGAAACGTTGGAAAGCTCAGTCTATTTCTACTTAAGCTATGTTCAGACGATTGCCAGATCTGACAATATTTTAAGGTCAAATGATCTGGTAATGAGCTGCAAGAGATCTGACAATATCGAACTAGCTTATAATACCAAATGGCCAGTTCACACGGCTGCCAGGTTTTGTCCTACCAAAACTCTGACAATTTCATTTGTAGATGATTTGCCTGCAAATAAAGGCAGGTGTTTGTTTACAAAATAATTGCATATCCATTTTTTTTTTTCATTCGGTGGGGAAGACTTGATTGACAAGCACGTAATAATAGAACAAAACAATTAAATGGAATTGGTTGGTCCGCGTACGTTTTTGAGAGCAGCGAGGAGATCGAATTGCCACACAATCGTCGGCGTGTTTGGATGAACGATTGGGTGGCCCGCCGACAACAGAAGGGACTTCACGCAATTCGTTGATCTCCTAACTTTGGTGACTCAAATATTAAGGTTCGTATTTTTTTTAGACACACCTTCAGTTCCCTCTTAAGGACTTGCAACTTAAAGGATAGCTGCAATATGCAATATGTTTAATGGAAAAAGGTGAAGGAGCACGAAATTATGGTCAGCAAGGGAAGAGTATCGAAAACCTAGGAATTTCAAGACTGTCAAAATAATTGAAACACCAATTTTATAAGAAAACTAAGCTACTCCGGTTACTGATTTTAAGACCAAATTACTTACTATTCCTAAAGTATGCGCAGAAGGCTTAATCGCTGAAGTGTAGCTTGTGTTTAAAGAGTTTGCAAAAAATTCCAATAGCCAGTAAACGAACATCATTTGAAGAGAAAGGAATGGACTGGAAGTAAAAATGAAACGCCTTATTCAGCGATTTTTACCTTTTTATATCCTAGAAGGGCGATCTTATTTCGGTTTGCAGGGACAAATGGCTTGAAGACTCCTGATTGATCGGTACATGAGCATTCAAATGCTGTAAGTTCTGGTTAATATAGCAATGGTTGGATGATAAGCAGATAGGGAAATATAATATTGTGCGCAAACCAACAGTTCGTGGTGACTAAGATGACGGATATTCATTCCGTTCCATTCCATTCATAACCTAAACAAAAGGATCACAAAGCAAATATGGGTTCACAGACACACCCAAGGGCTCACAAAGTAGGTAAACATCGGCCTCATATTTTCATTTCCTGTTCACAACTTATTTTATAACATATTTTTTTTTTTAAAGCTTTTATGCCAACTAAATCAAATGAGTTGAACATACGTTTTCCATATCGAAAACCTTTTAAGGGCCAGTCTGCACCTAACAAAGGCACGCAAACTACGAATTGGGAGTCGATAATCCATATCGGACCTAATTGCTTGTAAACTAAAATACCTGTTCAAAGGCTTACTTGCCACGAAGACGTGTCACTTCATTTTATAAGCTGAAGCATTTTTCATCTTTTTAAAAGCCCGCTGTAAAAAGCTATGGCCTTAGACCTGTTTCTTTTCATTAACTTGTCTACTTAGCTATACATGTTTAAAAAAAAATCATAACAAGCCGCTTGTCATCATTTCTTATTCAGAAACGCCAAAGGCCTTAACCTTGGACGACTTCAGATATCCCCTGTCAATGCGGAGGCGGACTTGCCTATTATTTCATAACCTTCCGAAAGCACTATTGCGCCCACTAAGTCACCCTTTACTTTTTTCAACTCAAGGTCGCTTGGAACTGAAAACCTCGACGGAACTATACCGCTAATCTTGACCCCTTTAGTTCGAGTATATTCCCTCGGAGAAGGGGAAATTTAGTTTTTATTTTAAAAAGCCCCCAAGTGGTCTCTTTTCCTTGCACACGTATACCAGAAAGTTACTTAGGAAGCGGTTGAAAATTGTTCATGCATGTGTATACATTCTAAGGAATGGGCACCTACCTACACCACAGTTAAGGTCACGAGTTCCTTTAGTGAATTTTTAATATATCATTCCGCATCCATATAGCTAAGAGAGTTGAAAGCGCAGCTCGGGGCAATAGACACACTCCACTATGTGCAACTGTTCATTAAGGTTTATGCTTGTGGCTATTTTCAACAGTTTACGTAGCATTTTTATAAAAATGCAACCTTGGAGGATGGTTTGTTGTTGCTGCTGCCTCCGCACGCCACGAATGGCTTTCAACTTAATGGAATTCCCAATTCTTTATGGCCCAGGCATTCAGCAAACAACAAACGAGTAGCGCCACCATGATTCCCTTGATTCATCCTTGTTTTTTCCCAGCTATATATGGATGTGTACCTATACTAACATCTGTTTTTAGTCTCTGCGCGGTTGTTTTTTCTTCTCTCTCTCTTTTGTATTCCCCTCGGTATTGGAAGTTAGAACCCATTTCCAATTAACCGTGTCCACTTTGTGCCAAACACATTCAGCCTCGGCATGCATCTTGCATGCAGCATCCATCTAAGCATTCGGAGATCCTTTCTATTTTTTAGAATCCTCTGTCTGCAATCCCAGAGGGCACTGTGTATATGATACTGCGAGCGAATACGCCAGTGAGAGAATCCCTTTGTGGTATGCACCTCATTCACTTAAATCAACATGAACATGACGCTTGCGGGGTGCTTGCTGGTTGCATAGAGGCATACGTCTACGGCTACGGTATGGACGTCCTGGCGGCCACTGAAACATTTAATAATAATAATAGTTGTTCGCAAACAGGTTGAGTAAATGGAGTTTGTGGAACATAAATATGAGCATCCTTGATAGCCGTGTGTCCTAGTTGTCGAGTGTGCTATGGGTTGGGTATGCGATCCCGTTTTCGGGAGTTGTTATTGTGCTGGACGAGCCGCTCCCGAGGACAATGGAATAGACCAATTTTAATTCACGCTGGATTTCGGTGGATGCTGTCTATGCAAAAATGAATTTCGTACGGCTTAATAGAACACTTTTAAGTAAATATTTTGAGGGCAGGTTTTGTGGACTTAATTTGGTTCAATTAGGTTTGTGTGCCGTTGTGTATACAGTAGGTACGCAAATTGGTTGCGCTGCACGGGCTAGACAATTAATTTCGTTTCAAGAGCGCACGTTTTGGTGTGTCAGGGCTAAAATTGATGAGTACGGATTGGTTAAGGGCCACTAGCAGCTGTTTATTTGTCTAATGGCCGAAACTGATAGAGCGCACGAACAGCCTATAGATTTGAACTTAAAAGTTACTAAATTCTACTGGTTTTACGAATGATAAGAACTCTTTACTGGTGTCCATATGTCATGGTAAGGACACGATGTACTAGTGATGCTTTTAATCGAGTAAGGAGTGCATACTTCAGCTCGTATTTTAGAGCTATTTCTCAGAGCTCTAACAACATAAGTAAATCGATAGGTAGAGTAGAAATAGCTAAGCCGATTTACGTAGGAACTGGTTCGTATCGACTCATAAGTGAAGTGCAATACAATCAAAGTGAGGTATCAATAATAAAACAAGAGGACTTGCGTTAAGTCGTGCTAAACGTAAGAAGTCATTTTCGGGGCATTACGCACCAGCCTCGGTAGTGGACTCCAGCTTTCAGGTTTTCCGACCGTTGCAAAAATGTTTTAAAGCCCTTAAAAAAGTTTCAGATTTTTAAATAGTTGGAGTGCACTTCATACTACTATATGGAAGAAGACATCAACTTATGGCCAGCCGGTAACATAATGGCGACTACGGTTCGACAGTAATCACCAAACTATTGTGAAGACATTAATGATGGTGCACGCACACTCCAACGTAGATTCAGTTGTGTTTTTCTTGTGCTAGCGGCGTGCTTTTTCATCCTAGGGCTTAAGACCTCACCGCTATACACTTCGCAAGGCTGCTTCATCTCTTCATAGTCTTTGAAACTTCTCGACACTTTCTGCAAGGGGGTAATGAATAATGAATGCAATGAAGCTACTGCATTGAAGGAGTTATTGCGAACCCCTTGATATGTGAAGAAGACACAACTTTTTTTTTGTCGTACCGGTTGCGGCGCTATTTTCATACCAGATTTTTTGAAATGAAACTGAAAGGAGAGCTTCTGTAGGTCAATTCCCGCATGTACTGTTTTTTCACAAGCGATAAATAATAAAAAAATCAATAAGGTCAAAGTTTATCTACACAATTGAATAATATACATAGCAAAAGAAAAATGCGTTACATATTAACAGGCTAAACGCATTTTTTTCCTCCTACCAATGGCAATGGTGTCTAGAATAGAGTGCAACTAAATATTTGTGTATTGTAAATTACGTTCATTGGCGGAAATATTATTTGATGAGTACCTATTACTTAAGTTGATTGTGTGATTGCAAAAAAAACATTCTAAGTAACTACTCACCTTTTCGCAAGAATGCGGTAAGTACTAATATGGAATGATGCTGAATGCTTATCAAAACCTTTTGTGGTTGTGTAATTTGTAGCCCGATTACGTAGTAAGAGAAAGTACATATTGTATTCTTATACAATTTCGAACTCTAGATGTTAATCAATTCTGACATTAATTTAGATTTCTTTATTTTAGCTGCAAACGACAATAAAGATTTTGGCCAAAATGCATACTTCGAGTAAAATTGATGTTTCCAAACTGATGGGGAGTAGTAGGAATAGGTTTGTTCTGGCCCTCCGAAAGTGGTGCACTAGGGCGGTACAGAGTATCCGATGTTTTGTATTCTTGGTTTGTGTCCTGTTCCAGACACTTACCGGATACCAGATGGCGCTACGCAGCATTAAGTATACAGGGTGTCATCGCAACTCATCCTCCGAAAAACTCATCTGTGGCAACCTATATGTAATTGAATTTCAAATAATTGACTATGCCATCTTCAAGTCACTAAGAGAAGTATTAACCTAACCATTTTATTGTATCAGATAAATAAGTCAAAAGTCGATTTTAGTTAACACTATTCGTATGTTTCATGATCCGTTTCTTTAATCAAGCGCCGGATTTTTACCTACCTACATACCTAAGAAAATAAGAAAACAACCAACCACACTTTTGATGAACGAGAAAGATTCGTTCGACACAGTCATGCACTTTATTTTAAACGCTTTTATATTGTTGTGGAAATTTTGACGAAAAAACTATTAAAATTTAGAAAGGACCCTGTTCAATAAATTCATCCACTCAACATGAACCCCACTTGGGTCGATAACAGCGTTTCCACTTAAATCGTAAGCAAATTTAGTACTTCAGAGAAAAAAAAAGTAGCATTTTCAAACAAAATGTAGTACCAGTTTTTTTTTTTTTGTAATGGAATTAAATAGTTATATGAATATAATAATTTACTTCGATAGTTTTTCAAATATTAATGTTCCTAAACTATTTTTTTGTTTGTTTAATTCCACCCATATTGCCACAGTGTCGCTATTTTGATGGTTGCCTCTTATGAAATGTATAGTACCTACTTACTTTGGGCAACGATGAAGTATGTAGTACGGCGTTAAAAATCCAGCAAATATGTAGCACAGTACTACATAATGTAGTACAAGTGGTAACGCTGGCGATAATAAAACTATTCTCAATTCTGTCTTAGAATTGAATCTGTTTCCCCAGCCTGTACAAACACGCCTCCTCATAGTCGCATCATTCAAAATAAGTATTCCATAAGCTGTAATCCCTCAAAACAGGCCATGCTTACAAAATCCTACATAAAATTGTACAAACCCGCCACACAATACATGCTTCCATGTTCGCAAACTGCCATGTGGTTAGTTTTCTCACGCACTATACCTACGCAAAAATGTTCAATAATTCAAAAAGGTTCGCCCATTACCAACCCCATGAGCCACCACGTCATACCATCATAATCTAGTTCAATCATAAATCTAGAATTTTATGACTTAATTTGAATATCATTTCTATAACACACACGATGACAAAAACAAGAACCCAAAATAAAGTCACGTCCTACCGGATGGGCATGTGAAGCAACATTACTTTCCATCATATAGTCACATAGATGGGAATACAAATGGTATGATAATTAGGGCCTGTGATGTGAGCGAGGAGATTTGTATCTTCTGATAGATGCTTCTTTTTTGCTGGCGGTGGCGGACTATGAAATTCGTATATGTCGGGCTTATTGAGTTATGGGGCATGATGCTGGTTTGAAGTGCGTATACTTGTAAGTAATAATATGCCTGTATATCTGGTCGAAAACCATTGAATACAAATGAATAGCTATAAATGGAGAATTGAATAGAGTCTACGGTTCACAATTGCGGCCGTTTCAGCTGGCTGTTATTATAAGGGTCATCACCTTCTATTCTTCTATAAAGTTGCCTATAGCGTAGTAGTGCAAAATAAATAAGGAATTGGATTAACAAAAAATAAGCTTCGAAAGGCAGACTACCTTGTCCAGTTATGAAGTTTACGGGGGCTCCAAAGGCCGTCTTACATCAAAGAAGACTGGATAATGACGTCTTAGAATCAGAGGCAATCCATTAAGCCTGTAACATGATTCTAAAAATTATGGAAAATAACCTGATTTTTGTTTTCGTAATCGGAAGACTGATACAGTCTAATGTTTGTCTATGTTGTTTTCTGTCAGAGCACTTCATGTTGTTCGGTAGCTTCCCATTAATGCTACAAAAATTATAAGCTTCTCCAATCATTCCGGATATCAGAATGTATGGGTCTAGACAAATGTTTTTCGAATTTATGTTGATATATTCTTTTGTCAGAATAGTTTTTGATATCTTATAGCGAATAATTCCTATGGATGTATAGGTATTAATTCAAATAATAAAATCCAGATATATTGTCCCACGGTAGGAGCTTTCATTCCAAAGATTAAGAAAGCAATAAAAAAGTCGTAAGATTCGACATAAAAGTTTCCACACCCATCAAGCAGGGTTGTTTACTAATATTTTTTTGTTTAACTATTGAAGACACCAAGAAGTTGACCAATAGCCAGGGCCGAAAAATTCTTACAAACTGTAAGTGACCTGTTAGGGAATCCACTAACAATAAGAACATACTCAGTACATGGACAAAGCAATGCCGCCTCGGGGTAAATCCCCAAAAAAACCGAGCTTGTCCTTTTTACAAACAAAAGAATATAACCACAACTCGAGCCACGAACTCTTCAGGGAATACCCCTAAAGGTGATAGATGTAGGGCAAAATATTTTGGTATGATACTCGATAGGAAACATAATTGAAAGCCGAACGTCAATTAAAGAGTGAAGAATGCTTTCTACGCATTTAACCGCATCTGAGGCAGGAGGTGGGGACCAAACACCGAAATAATCTTGAGGATGAACACGGCAATTGTGCGGCCAATACTCACATATGGCAGCATAGTCTGGTGGCAAGCCGCGGGCAAGGCAACCAATCTCAAGGGAATGAAAAAATACAAAGACTAGCATGTATAGGGACAACTAGCGCTATAAATTCTACACCCACATCTCAATTGGATGCAATTCTCAATCTGACTCCTCTGGACCTGTACATGGAGGAATCTGCTATCAAAAGTGCCTTAAGGATTAGCCGAACTTATCACTGGTCACTGGAACCCATGCAATTTTGGCCATGCACAAATTTTAGGGAAATACGTTGGGAACGTTGTCACTTTGAGGTGAATGGAACACCAATGGATAAATATAAGAACGAGAAACATGAGCTTACCATCTACAGCATCAACGTTTAACTCCCAAAAAGCATATCACAATAAAGGGTCCACACGGACCTAAGTGTGGTACAGTAGGGTTTACCCTGCTCTGAGGATTTGATTGAGATCGGCGACATAGCGATGGCGATGGCGATAGGTCAATTTCCGCCGTTGCCACGGAATTTTCGCCTCCATACAATAGTTTTCGTAAATAAAATCTACTAAATAATTAACAATCTCGCTGTATAGATACAGCGATTAAAATTAAAAAAAAAAAAATGTTAGTACCTACAAAATGTATGGAATAACAATTTTTATGAATTTCATAATTCAATTTTCTTTTCAAATTTTCAAATTTTCTTGACGTATAAACCTTCCTTAGGCGTAGACAGACACAGCAAAGAAAATATAGCTCAAATTGGACGATCCGTTCTCGAGTGATGGGCGTTCCTACGGATCCAACTTTGTTTTATGTATTTATTTAAACATATATATCTGCTTTGTAGCCATATTAATTTCAAGGCAATTTAATATAAATTTTCTAACAAAGATTAAGCGGGACTTTCTTCGTGTTTGATTACAGAGACATACGCACTTCTCGTCCTTTTAAGGCCTTTTACTTTTATTTTAACCGTTGCGGCTAAATTATAAGCCTGATAACATTTATCGAAATTTAAATACATCATTCTTATTTGACGGAGCTTGCTAAAGGAGAAGATCCTACTTTAAAATATTTAGTATAATTTCTTATATTATTATGGGAAGTAGAAAATGTCTTTGGACGCTCCTACATGGTACACTTCATAGCCATGCAATCGCAAAAAATTGTCAAATAGAACATCTCTGCATGTGCGTCAGTTCAAGTGGTTGTCAATCACAAAAGAGATTGCCTTGTTTAACTTGTTTTACATTTTTTTTAGGTGCATAGCTCATGTGTTAGTAAAACTTGATGATAAATGGCATCCTTTCTCCTTGAAGTTTAAGGTCTCAGTCAACTTTCGTTCTGGTTCTGTGCTGTGAGGTTGGCGGCGTAGCGCTCTCAATCTCCACGCACGTGTTATGCACATACCCAACAGCGTGTCTGCTTATCCCATGATAGTCAGCTTGCCCCCCGGACTGATTCCAATTTTCTTAGTAGTCTCGCTTGGCACATAACACTCTCAGTCAGCTGTGGGAAACTGTTTGAATCACAAGCCGCACTACTCAATTTACTGCTTACAGGCATTCTCATTTTCATAGTCGGAAATGATTCATACAAATTTTATATTCCCACAAGACACGAGGCGTGATGATGCTTACAACCAGGTACAGGTACCCATCTCTCAGTCAACAAGTGCTTCCGTACTTCGGGAAGTTTCAGAAAATCGTTAGCTCACACTGAGGTTTTATGGAAAAATGCTCTAAAGTATAGAAATACCGTAAACACCTTGTGATTCGTCACACCTGACGCTATTCCATAAAAAGCATACATATATCAACAATACCATCAGCATGAAATCTGACAGCTGGTAAGTCAGTGGAACGCTGTTATTTATGACAATTTGAGCAGTTTGCCAGAACTTTACTGAAAAATTGTCTTTGAGGTACTAGCGACAAAATTCTTGGAATCTCGAAAGAAAAAATCATCTTTGCAAGAAGATTTAGGTCATCTACGCTGTCTGTTGGTAATTCGCTGTCTGTGTTAAATCGAGGCCGTGTGAGGAGTTGGGAGATCGCTTATTAACTGACGAATGATATAGATATAGCGGCGCACTAATAACAAATTTTAGTCTCGACTTTACATTTACGAAAGCTCACAATTGCAAAAATTGTATGAAAAATAGATATAGCCACTGTTAAAATAAAAACAAATAAAATGAATAGTTGGCGCAACAGGTCCGGAGGGACCCTAGGCCTAGCTCCTCACAACCGTTCGTTTTGTGTGAGTTTTTCATTTTTGGATCGAATGGAAGGGATCTACAATTTTATGCCGACTCCAAACGGCTAATTGAGAAGCTCTTACAAGACATTTATACTCTCGGATGTTTGTCAGACGTTCGCGAGAGGTAGCGCAGCGGAAAAAAACCCTACAAAGGCGGAATTGGGTTTTTGCGGGATTCGAACCTTGAACCCCCGCATAGCAGTCCAACACACTAACCACTAAGCCACTGCGACTACACTGTTAACTATTTAAATTTAAAGTGGGAACTAAAAATGTTTATTGGTAAGGCCCATAGACTTGCACATCACTGTTTCACTTAGCCTGATTATCAAAAAAGAACCTTCTATCCATTTTTGTTCCTGAACGAGTACGACACGTACAATCAAAATATTGCAGCTGCTATTGCCCACTAGAAGATCAGTTAAAATAACCAACACATCACCTTTTGCATTTCTGTCACGCTCAGAATGTCATTTAATTTGTTTTCTCTTCTAATCACTAACTATCCTTTTATTTCGCAAATAATTTACAAAACACCTAAACGCGGTCTACACGAAAATGAAACACTTATCACTCACTCAAGCGGGAACCACACGAATCACGGGACTCTAATCGGCTCTCTCATCGGTCAGTAATTCGTTTCCAATGTCATTGTGGTCCGACAAAAGCCCAACATCATCCGTTGTCACATCTATCGTCTTTGGCAAAACTGGCCATCCTTGTGAAGATGTTGCTAAGGAAAAGTGAAACAAAAATTATCTTCAACAACCAGAAATCAATCCCGCCGGCAGGAGATAAATCCTTACAAGTCTGCTGTCGGTATCCATTGTGGTCTGCATTATAAAACGTGGTGGTGTAGCGTCCATCATCTAAACGATACGCATAGTAACCGGTCACAACCAAACTCGGTGAGTTATTGCGGGTAAGAAAGTATCCACGTTCGTAGCGCGTATTGCCATCGCTCAGTTCGTATCTGCAAAGAAAGAGTGGCGTATCCGTGAAATTCCAACACGATCGAGATCCACTTTGCGCCTGATTGTCTCACCTGAACTCGTAGCTGCCATCAGGATTCCTATGATTGAATTGCTCAATTATCCTCGGTTGATTGTTGCGATAATCGCGGTGATCAGCCGTCACCGTCCTGCCCGAAGGCGTGTAAGGGTTAACCGTCGGCGTCGTCGTCGTCGAGGTCGTACGTGCCGCGACGACAGACGCGAGTAATCCCCAACAACATATCAAGGCAATGCAAATCCCTTTATCCATTTTGCGAAAAACACTGCGTGTGAGTCAGAGTGGCAGATAGAGAAGCACGTGATTCGCGGTCGAAGTTGCCGGTGGTATTGTCCCAGTTATTTGCACGGTGTCGTGGTTTTTATACAAATCCCCGCCTCGTATGAACACGGCAAGAGTGCGAAGCTTAAAGGTTGCGCATGCGCAGCGCATGCTGGTTGCGAATTTCTGCCCCAAACAAATCGCGCTTACTCACCTGACTTATTGAAAGGGTGATGATGATGAATGAACGTGTATCTCTGGACACATGGATGGTAACTCTATTGTTGACCTCTTCATGTGACGATAACACTCAAATGAAACCAATCGAGTGTTGATTGAGTGAGCGGATCGTTCTCCTCCTGTGGGGATCTTGTAAACGTCCGAAATTGCCTACGGAAAGCATAAAAGTACGATGATGTTGATGACTCTTCAAAAACGTAGCGCCTTTCCATTGGACATTGGATTGGATTGAAAGCCGCGATAGAGCACATCAGCCTTTGGCGGTAGTGGCTGAGTGTGTGTTACACTTTATACAATGCGAGGAGATAAGGCAAACTCGATGATGCTGCCGCTTTGCATGCCGATTTTCGGGGTACATATTTCGCAGTCTGTCAGAACAATGTTGAGTTACATCACAACTTATGCGAACAATAAATTACGACGAACATGATTGGGGACATGTTCCGGATTTTTTTTTAAATGCAAAAGAACTTCAACAGAAATAATTTATAAAGTAGGCTGACATGAAGATGTTGAAATTCGGCCGACACTTTAAAATAAAATGTATGTTAATCTACCACCACTGCCGGGTGGCTATATATAGAAGAGATCCCACTTTGAAATACGGAAATGTGACGCACCAAAAGGGGGAAAGAATTTGGGCTGTTTAAACTTCTTAACCGCGTGTATAAGTGGAATGCTCAAATGAGATAAGGACATGGCAAACGATTGCGAAATGTTGTTAATTTGTAAGTGTCGCTAATTAGAGTTGATTTATTTTTTTAATTTCATGGCCGGGGAATGCTCCGAAATATTTTTTGGGTGATTCTTTAAAGTTATTTTTTCGCAAGACGGGAGAAGGCAGATTAACACACGTGCCCATTGCGCGTTTACAGATGCCATCACTCACATCAGAACGGAGAATAATGGAAGAGAATGATGTCAGCATATAATCGGTTTCCGTATTAAATCGTTTGTGCTCAAGATTATGATGAGAAGGGTGCGTCTCTAAACCTTTATTGGAAACTGTTCTTATTCGAGTTGGAAAGTATGAAACTTATTTAAACCGATCTCAATTTCTAATATGCCTACAAAATAAATAAATAAATAAATAGCTGCCACAACAGATAGGCAGTTGGCTGACACTGCGACTTGAAAGATCTATTGTAGCAATGGAGAAAGGTTAATCTAAGAGAGGTACAAGTACAACCTCCCTGATGAAGGTCAATAAGACCTTAGTAGCAGAGTTAAAGAAATCTGCTGGTTTTCGAGTCTCTCTATTAAAGACACGTTTTCTTAGCCAATGAAAAGCCGGTCAGTCAAAGAAAATGTTTTCAGAGGATAAAGGATAGAGGTTATCTATACTATTTCTTTCTGATCTTGTGTTCGGCCTGATTTCTTCCTATTTCTACAATTTTTTTAGCCGATGCTTAACGTTTTGACAAGTTAAAAAAAAGAGCGATCAAATACAACTACAATAAAATATGTTAAAATAAAATAATAAATAGTTGGCGCAACAGGTCCGTAGGGACCCTAGTCCTAGCTTTTCACAACCATTCGTATTGTGTGAGTCTGCCATTTTTGGTTTGTAGTTTCCTTCCATTGGAATACAATTTTATATGCCTTAAACACTGATGTATGTATATATTTATTTCCCCATTTGAAATGTATGTTTCTAGTCAAGTATTTAGATAGTAATTGATTTAGGTCTCTA
This sequence comes from Cheilosia urbana, assembly GCA_946477585.1. NCBI lineage: Eukaryota > Metazoa > Arthropoda > Insecta > Diptera > Syrphidae > Cheilosia > Cheilosia urbana. Next base: position 2,941,599 of record OX297854.1, on the reverse strand, counting down.
TCTCTAACTCTTACTGACTCTACTTTAACTCTACTTTAAGGAGAATGTAGGTAGGTATATTATAAACTAAACAAATTTAAAACAAAATAATTAGCGCTATACAAAAAGTAGCTTACCCGAAAAAAGAGAAGAAAAACTGCCAGTAAAACAATCCAAACAAATACCTTGGTAGGCTAACTTCTTTTATTCCCTCTCAATCTCATTTACATTCCACCTGTAAGTTGTTACATTTTATACCCCATCTCAATCTCATAACAACTCGCTCACTTACTACTCAAACACAAAGTTCAAGTTCAAATTAAAATAAAGAGAAAAAAAAAAAACATAAAGCAACAAAACTGCAAAGGCACAAACCGGTTTTAGCATGCACATGAATCAGTATCACTAATAAGATCAGAATCACTATAGCGCATTTTAAATATCACAATTCACAACTGAGTGTGACTCCCTCAATCTCAAATACATACCTATTTCCCTCAATCCCATGCACCACATTCGCTCTACTACTCAATTCATTGTCATTATTCACTAATAATTTAAGAACGTGAGCAACAAAAAAAAAAAAAAAAACAACACAAAGCCCAAAAGTTGCATAAAAAAAGAGAAGCACACGGCAGAAAATGTATAGAGAGAGAAACAGGTTTTGCCGCACACACACACAAAATTTCCTCCACTCAACGCTGGAAAAACCCAACGATCTAGCTTCAATCGAACATTTTGCTTTTTTCAATTGTATTAAATTTATAGTTTATTGCTTATTGTTCGACTTCAGGATAACGTACAAAGATGATTTATATCTTAAAACCTTTGTACATTATTGAACTTTGTATTAAAAAAAATCCCATTTCATTTGGATAAGTGATTCCGAAGCTAGGAGCTAGAAGGCATCCGAGAATTACAACTTTTCTTAGATATCAGCTTAGATTTTCACTTCCGGACAGCGAATAATGGTAAAACATATCCTATGTTCAAATCTGAACAATTTCCTATGCAACTGTGTAAACCGAAATCAAATTCGTGCAGTACTTTTTGAATCTATTCTTAGCCACAGATTACAGCCGGAAAAAAAGTTACAGTTTTATTATAGTAAGGATAGTACGGATATATATCAGACATTCACACCTATCGAATTATCTATCGGAAAAACTTCCGATACGAATGACAAATCCGATCGAAACCGAAATTGCGTTCGAAGTATTCGTTTCGGAACAAAAAAAAATGAAGCATATAAGCGTGTTCATTCATTCATTCATTTTCAATGGCCGCTCTTCCATCAATAGAGTCGCGGGTATATGATGCCAAGTGGCTCCCGATCTTCCGCCACCGACTCTAGATCATCAGGGGCAATCCCCATACGGGCCGAGGAGAGATTTCGGACTTGATCTAACCATCTCATCCTGGGTCTTCCTAGGGGACGCCTACCTGATGGCACGGATTCCATAGCACGTCTTGGGATCCGAGTTGGAAGCATGCGCTTAACGTGACCAAACCAACGAAATATGGACCGCTCCGTTCGAAGAAGTAGCTGCCGACATTCAGTTCCTCACGTATTCTGATGGTGTTGCTTATACGATCTCTTCGAGTTACACCAGCAATACAACGAAGGAATCTCATTTCGGCAGTTTGTTATCGCAATCTTATTATTTCGGTCATTACAACACCCATCAAGCATGAGTCTTCAATCGTTTATTTTATACGTACCAAATATATGGAAGAAACGGATATAAACGAAAAAATGAAAGAAGTTTTCGGACGATAATCATTTACTAAAAACAGTTTAGAACAAATTTACGTTGTCAGCTTGCTATTTTGCTTCGTCGCTGTCTGAGCGAAAGTGAACATGCTTCATCAAACAGGCAGTCACCAATGTACGCTGTCAAGTATTTGAGCTAAAATCCAAACGTTTTGATATTGCATCAAGCAGAAGCAGACACTACGTATAAGTGTCGCATTTGCACTCCGAGTTGAAGAGTTTTTGACCAGTGTATATGACGCTTTAGGTTTAGATTTTAGAACGCATTTGTTTTCACCGGATAAAGAGAAGAGAATCACATTCATTCGAAGATTTGCATTTGAATCCGTTAAGAGCAATAAGGACGGAGCTATCATCATTCCTACTGTAGTACATATACATGTAATGGAAAGGTTAACTTCCCATCTGTCTTCATATACGTCACAAGTCTTAGCTCTAAATAAGTTTTAACAAGAACGGAGCTTATTGTCAGCATTTTGGAAAAAAGCTTCCTCTCTTAAAGGACCCTTTTTTGTGTTAATAATGAATTAACTCCTTTGTTTTTCGATTTTATTTATTTATGATTATCAACATTTCGAAACCCAACCTTACTTCGATGTCATCATGGTAACAAACTCTTCGTAGTTAATCTGACCGTCCCCATCCAAATCGGCCTCCCGTATCATTTCGTCCACCTCTTCGTCGGTTAGTTTCTCGCCAAGATTCGTCATCACGTGGCGTAGTTCTGCCGCCGAAATGAAACCATTGCCATCCTTATCAAACACTCTGAATGCTTCTCGAATTTCCTCTTCACTGTCGGTGTCCTTCATTTTGCGCGCCATCATTGTCAGGAATTCGGGAAAGTCAATTGTTCCACTGCCATCTGAATCGACTTCGTTTATCATGTCCTGAAGCTCCGCCTCGGTTGGGTTCTGTCCCAATGATCGCATCACAGTTCCCAGTTCCTTTGTGGTGATGGTGCCATCACCATCCTTGTCGAACAGGGAAAATGCCTCTTTGAACTCGGCTATCTGTTCTTCGGTTAGTTCGTCGGCCATTCTTATACTTTTATTATGTTTCTGTGAGTCTGTGTATTAGGGGAAACCTTTTTTGTTATACTGAATTGATTCAATTTTTTCTCCGATGTTAGGAGTGATATTCCAAATTTTGCTTCGATTTTTTTTTTTTTTGGAGTATGACAAGTGAGAGGCGTGGAGTTTTTTTCTCCTATTTTACGGCTGCATCCTCCCTTTCAGCTTTACTGGACTGATGCCGGCCGCCATACCGTAGAAGTGGCAAATCTGGTCTGGAAGGCAAAAACCGCCACCTGATCGCTTGGCAGGATCTGGAATCGCCCCGAGGCTCGGCTCACGACTATGAAGCCGGTCTGCTCTTCTGGACTGACTGGGGTCACTTCCGAAAAAGCCAATAGGACGGCGATGAGCGAGCGGAGCAAAATTGTCAGCCTAGGCTGGCCAAATGATTTGTCTGTGGATATCGAGATGAAACGCATCTTCTGGGTTGATGCTCAGCTCAAGACGATCGATTCGTGTGGCTACACTGGCAACGGCAGCTGATCATGGCGTCACTACACCGTCCGTATGCGCTGGCTTCACTGCCAAACACTTCTACTGGACCGACTGAAAGTCGAAGGCGCTGCATATGGCCAAACGAAAGAATATCTTCATAAGGTCTAATGTCATTGTGAACGTAGAGGGTCTGATGGACATCAAGATACAAGATGTATTTTTTACCTGCAGACAAATGTGATACTTCTGGAGAACGTTTGCGGCAAGAACAATGGCGGGAGTTCGCAGCTGTGCTTGAGGAACCCAACCGGGTACGCCTGTAAATGTCCAATAGGGTTGACACTAAAGGAGGACACCATCACTGAGTGTCAGACTTTCCCCGATGTAAATACATGTGCTATTGTTAAGGGTGTGCCCTGCTGGACTATCCTCTGATTGCACTAAAGATCTGGTATCGGAATGATCTCGCTGAATACGCCCGACTATATGGACGTTGTGCTGCCGATCAATGGCGTCCACGGTGGCGTGGTACTGGACTACCATCAGAAGCAGTCATTGCTGTTCTTCGCCGACGTCAACTTGGACGTCATTCGTCAGGTTAGTCTGCTGAACTTTACCGACAACAAGGTGATCGTGAACGCGACCTAATAACTCCAAATGGCATTATTGTCGACTGCATAGCGGACAATATTTACTGGTCCGATACTGACCGGAAGAGGTGTCTCGGCTGGACGGCAGTTCCCGAAAGGCAATTCTGCCCGACGATCTAAACGACCCACGCGCTCTGATCGCGTATCTAGAGAAGGTGTAAGTTGTTTTTGCAGATTTCTTTGCAAGAGACCTCTCATTTTAATTTTCTATACAGCTTCCTGTTCTGGGCTGATTGGGGCTCACCATCCCAGATTGAACGGTGTCTTCTGGACACCCGCTAAATTTTTCTGCAATCACTAGTGTCAGTTGAGATCAGGCGTCGCAAATACTGAATCGCACACTTAAAATATTTTGTAGATAGATCATGAATTTGACTTTAAAAGGTTCCCTGAATTCAAGATCCAGATTTTTGCTGATATCTTTGAAAAGCCCTTTTCTATGACGTTGTGGGAGCCATGGTTGTATTTTTTTACTCATATTTTATGGCTACCTACTATCGATGGAATGAAAAATATACCAGCAGTAGATTAGAAGAAATATGCACACAAAACACCACTTCAATGGATAAAAAAATTGGTATTGCTTAAATTGTGTTCAGCTTAGAAGTGATACAAAAAAGCTTTTTAGAAGGCGCTGTTTCTATTGGAAACTCCTTGCAAGCTAAGATATTCCGTAAACCAAAAAAAAAAAAAAAACTGTTAGAAATAAGCTCAATAGAGGTTCTACTTTATTGGACTCAATGACTCAATTGTGATGTATTTCCTGGTCCAATCTGCCTTTGAGAAGTTCGAAAATCGAATGGAAATTTCAAAGCGTGTCGAAATAATGACATAGACGAAGTCTTTGAACGCACAAATTTTATTTCAGCACATTTCCACCAACACAAACCAATCCAAGCTGATATTAAAGTTTCGCCTTGATTGGTTTTGATGCCAGTGTTGACAGAATCAACGGGATAAGCGTTGTGCCTTTTACATCGTTTTTAATGGTTGTCCCTGTTGGCACCGCCAGTGGGATCGGCGTTGTGACTCTTAAAATGTTCTCAGTCGTTGTTGTCTGTGGTACTTTCGTTGGAGCAGCACCTTTTTTGAACTCTAAAGTCCGCGGTAGATTGGGCTGAACATCTGAGATAACAGCTAAAGGACAAATATTTTTAAAAAGTTTTAAAAATAAAACTATTCTCTTACATGACTCCTGCCTATATCCGTTCTGATCAGCTCTGTAGTACGCTGTTAGGTACCTATTGTTGGGCAGTCGATATGAGTAGTATCCCATCACTATTATCACGTCTATGTTATTAATATGAGCGAGTTGTCCTTGTTCATAGCGCACCGTTCCGTCACTTAGTAGATATCTGAAACCAGTGGAAAATGTATAGATCTGCGTTCGATTTCAGATGGCGGAGCTTCAAACCTGAATTCATAGCCGCCATCGGGATTCCTTCTTTCGTATTGCTCCAAAATAGTGACTGGTGGCTCAGGCAAATCCTTATCTGCCAACACAGGCTTCGCCGTAGTACTACTCACAGCTAGAGACGGCTTAAGTGTGGGGCGTAACTCCAACCCATTCACAACGCAGCAACCGAAAATCGCCAGAACTGCGAACCAAGTCTTGTTAAAATACATTTTACTGCGACGAAACTTTAAGTGTTTATGACAAATTCTGGATTTGGTTCTGTCCTTTTATACCACCGATACAGGCTGTAATTAATTGTTATGCTTATACGACTTGTCAACAGAGTCGAACGACGAAGGAATATCATTCTCCTCCTCCGCGGTATGTAAATATTGGTGCACGATGCTTAAGATGGTCAATTCAAACATCAAAAAGTGGGTCACTCAAAATGCATTGAAGTATACCTTACATTCAAAGGCGACCAAAATAAACTTCCAATTCTGTAAGGGGCAAATTGTGTGCAACTGACTTTGCGGCTCTTGATTGATTAAAAATAGAAGACTCATCCAAATCTGAGACAAGTCACAGCTGGTGCACAGAAGGTAAAGAAACCCATTCAAAGTTTGACGCAAAAGTAATTACGTACTTTCGGGAAGTCACCCTCGGTATAAATTTGTTTGGCCACGGGCTAACTAATCAGCGCGATGGCTCTTAAGTGAGCCTTTGTGTAGTTAAGTCAGATAAATAGACATTTTCAACAGTGACACTCTTCGACGAAGGCAAGAAGTTGAATCCTTCGATTTCAAAGTTTAAATTTATGCTAATACCTTGACACTGAAAATCCATAAAACAGCACCAGGTGGAGTCATAGCGCCCTTAAGACTGATTGGATCCATAAAGTTCCCTTGCACTTGTGGACACGGGCGGCTTTCTCGTTTTAACGCCCAGGCCATTACCTCTGAAAGCATTATTCTGCCTGACCCATCCCACAGGCCGTAACAACAACATAATCAATTAGGTAGCAATTTAAGCAAAATAACGCCGCCGTCATTCCGACCATTAAAACATTAAATCACTTTAACGAGACCCCCGCACTACATCTGACATCTCCGTCATAAAACCAATCATACGAACAGTGCATCATCGCATCCGTTCATGAGAAAACGCTGTTAGCAGCCCAGAATTATCCCCGCGCCTACGATCATTCTGCCCAAAAGCGAAACAAAGTCCATCGACCTTCAATGGGTCGCCCCCAGCACAGGTGCATTAAGCCAAAACATTTTGAAGGAATTTCATTTCCTCGTGAGTGGAATAACCGACAAAAAGTTGTATAAAACCAAAAATTAACCCAAAAAATTGTAAACATAAAAACTGCAAGTGTAAACAAAATGAAGAGCGATCGCAATCTATTAAACACATTAAGCCAATGCGAAACGGCTTAAGTATGTTTCTTCTACCAGTTACGGCGGTGGATACATTGTTGAATCGTTGAACCGGGGATGAGGCATTTTGAATGATTTCTGACTGCCCCATCTATGGACCGGTCTTTCTGGTCGGTGGGATCTTGCAGAGTTTGACATCTGAACTGATTTTTTCGTTTACTTTAGGTGTGTCACTCGCGGGTGTGGGCATTTGCGAGTTTTGTTTTCACAGGTCATTTGATGTGTGAAGTATTTTTACTACCTACTTATGAATTAATTTACCGAAGTTTGAATCTTGATTGGAGATAGTGGTGGTAGGAATCAGTGGGTCACTTCCATTTGCATATCAAGACGACAGCAAAAGGAATTTCAAATAACTTGAAATGTTGTTGAACCTTCTAGCGTTTTAAATCTTTCTAAGTACCTACATAAAAAAACGGGAAAGGTATTTCTTTTCTATAGAATTTTAGACTTGCAATTTTGCTTCGTGTGCTGGGATAAGACTTCTGAACCAGAGACCTAGAGGTTCAATATCGCACGGATTTGCTTCAAATTTCTTTATATTTTAAGGTTCCGTACCAAAAGGGGAAAAAAACTGAACAAAACTAAAGCTAAAAGAAAACAAAATCTCTAAAGATTTTGATCGAAATGCAGAGTAAAGATAATATAAGTATTATAAATAAGATCCCGTACTTATTTTTTCTCAAAAATTTCGAATAAATCGGTTTTTGTAATCATCATCATCATATATATAAAAATCAGTGCCTTTTCGCTGTAGTTTTATAACTCAAGAACGGGCTCACCTATCCAAACCAAATTGATAGGCTTTGTTTGGACTATTTAGTAGATGGTTTATGTGAAGTTTTCATAAAATCGGTGGAGTGGTTCTGCATTTATCACATTTTTTGTAACAAACGAATTCAATAAATGGCGGATTTTATTAATGGGGATTTTGCTGTCAAATTAAAACTTTTTTCAGTGTTGACAGTACCAGCATGTTGTTATGTCATTCATGCGGTCATAATTATTGCTTTGTGTTTATATTTTTATAAATACTAGTGGCCCAGTACGTGCTTCGCTACGAACATTTTTTGTACAATTGCGCAATAGATGAATTGATTGAATGTGTTTTTCCGAATATTCTTCAAAATTACAGAAATCATGATTGGTTGAGAGAAGTCGCCATTTTAGCACCGAAGAACATTCATATCAATGCCATTAATTTTCAAATTCAAGCGAAACTGCCAGGTGTAGTCACGACATATAAATCAATTGACAGGGTTATGAATCAAGATGAGGCAATGAATTATCCCATTGAATTTTTAAATTCATTGGAACCGGCTGGTATGCCACCGCATTGCTTGAATCTGTAAGTTGGTTGTTTGATTATATTATTGCGAAATATTAATCCACCAAAACTGTGTAATGGCACCAGATTGGCAGTGAAAAAGTTATTGCCAAATTTGATTGAAGCTACGATCTTAACTGGTAAATCAAAAGGAGAAGTTTTTTTGATACCGCGTATCCCTATGATTCCAACTGATATGCCATTTGAGTTCAAACTATTACAATATCCTGTGCGTTTATCATTTGCGATGCCCATCAACAAGGCCCAAGGGCAAACACTTCACGTTTGTGGTGTGAATTTGGAGGAATCATGTTTTTCACATGGCCAACTTTATGTTGCCTGTTCCAGAAAGGGTACCCCCAGCCGTTTGTTTATTCATGCTCAAAATCGAAAAACAAAAAATATTGTTTATCCAAATGTTTTGGATTAAGTTTTAAAAAGGCTAGCAATTAATAAAATATTTTTTTTGTTTGAATAAATGAAATTGATGTTCCAATTAAATTTTTTTATTATTTCACTTTATACGTAGCGAAGCACGTACCGGGCCGCTAGTTATTTCTCAAAATGACTCCCCAAATACCGGTCTGTGTTCGTATATTTTTGTAAAACCCAGCACCGTAATGTGGACAAATAAGCCAGGGGTCCGAGGTTCGAATACCACACAAACCCAAATTCCAACTTAGGGTTTTTCCACTGCGCCACCTCTCGCGTACGTCTGACAAACTCCGAGAGTATAACTGTCTTGAAAGAGCTTCTCAATCAGCCTTTTGGAGTCGGCATAGAATTGTAGATCCCTTTCATTCGTTTTAAGAAATGAAAAACTCATACGCAAAACGAATCGTTGTGAGAGCCTAGGGTCCTCCGGACCTGTTGCGCCAACTATTTACTTTTTTATTTTACAACACCGTACTGCCAATAAAAATGCAATAACAACTACAAAAAAATTATTTTTAGCAAATATTTCCCACTATTTTTTTTTTTTCAAACATACTGAATATGCACGACAAAATAGTTCCAACTTTTGACCAACACTATCTCACTGTATATTGCGATAAAAAAATAAAAAAAATCCCAGTACAAAAAGTATAGTAAATTAATTTTTATGAATTTTCCAATTTCCTTTTAAATGTTTCCAATTTTCTCATCGTATTAACCTTCCTTAGGCGTAGACAAACTAAGCAAAGAAAAGATAGCTCAAATTGGACCATCCTTTATCGAGTTATGAGCGGTCTTATGGATGCAACTTTGTTTATATAATTTATAGCCGGTGTAAGTTTAGCTCTACGAAATTGATTTTTTTATTTTATACCAGTGGACCCACTCTCGAGTTGTAAGGCAAACGAACAATAGAAATCGTTTATTTAATGTTTTTTTTTTCGCATCAAACTGTAGTTTGTCTGTAGTTGTAGCTCAGGCCTTAAAAAGAGTAAAAATGATGAAGAAAATTTGTACCTCAAAATCAAAACCAAATAAAGCCTAAAAATCTATATCTTATAATTTTTTTAATGGCAATTTGAGAGTTAACGCCTTTTGTCTCTAACATATTCCATCAGCCATCTAAAGCCTCACTTTTTTACCTTCTTCGACAAGGGGTACTTAGGTCAAAGAAACTGCGTTAGGCCAGCGATATTCTTCGCTGGCTGTCCAGCATGAGTTATATTTTATAAGAACGGAGTTTTTGGGCCAGATCTTCCTTCAAATTAACCCAGCACCCAAAATTTCTTCTCTTAGAGGTAGCTTTAGTAAATAGGTGCTGAAAAATCGTTCTCTATCCAGGGTGAAATAAAATTCAATACCACATAAATTGACTCTGAACAACATTTTTTTTTTTTTCTATAAAATTCTTTATTTATGTGCACAGGTTCTTTACAAATATTATTCCTCCTCCTCATCCATTGGTGTTAGTTTTTTTTTCGGCAGTCGAATCGCTTTGCAAAGACCGAGGTAGCTGAGGCCGAGTTGACGAAAAGTCAGCTAAAAATAATGTTATTTGATGATTGCCTTTGCAAATCAAGTCACATCCTTACATGAATCCTGACGATATCCATTTTGATCAGCTGTGTAAAACACCGTCAGATACCTAAGATCCGGAAGACGATACGAGTAGTAGCCCTTAACGATTAGAACATTCTTGTACTGATGGGAGATGAAGTATCCACGTTCATAGCGCACTGTGTCGTCCGTAAGTTGATACCTGAAATCATAAGAAATACTCAATTGTGTGCCTATCTGGTAAGCCAAAGGAGCAAACCTAAATTCGTAGCTGCCATCAGGGTATCTATGGTCGAACTGATCTACAATGGTAACCTCGTGAATATGTGGTGGTCCCACTGTCGGCTGCTGAGTTGGGGTGTGATGTGGATGCTCTGGATAAGGCGTGTATATCGGTGGTCTTGTTGAGTAGGGAAAGCTTCGGCTATCTTCTGCATTTGCGGCCACCACAGCCCCAGCTAAACTACCTCCAACCCAAGGTGTCTTTGTCGTACGCCTCCTCTTCGAACCGGCCACACTCCAAATGCCCGAAGAGCAAAGAACGGTTACAAGTACAAACAAGACCTTTTCGCGATACATTTCACTGCAAGAAACTTCAAATGCTAATGATGATAGTTGGCTTAGGTTTCGACCTTATATACCATCGGCAGAGCGTTGCACTATTGTTAAAATTATGACTTATCACACAAAATCTCAAGAGACTCCAAATTGTTACTCCTTAATCCTTCCGACAACAAGATACTTTCTCCTTTCCCCCCCATCATACCATAAACAATGAAGGTACCTGCCTACCTTTGCCGGAGATGGATGTACGCACTCCAAACGTCAAAATGTGTGTCAGTCAAGACAAACTTTATTCTTAATGGCCATTTCGTGCAGAACGAAAAGAAGCATAAACATAAACAAGTTGGAATGTTTTCACAACTCGGTTTGGCATCAAATTTCAGGCGAACGATGTGCACCTTAAGAATGAATGAATGAATATTGGGTCGTTTTTGATGACGGTCCATGACTAGGGTTTTTTTTTTCCGCATCAATAATGAAAGCTATTGAAGAATCATTTGGCAGAAAATGTTTGCCTTGCAAATTTATTGTTCCCATGATGAATACTGGGAATGGGTACCTTACGTGGAGTGATGTACATAAATTTAAGGGCATAAATTGGGGGCACTGGATGACATTTCCAGATCGATTTTATGACTTTATGGAAACCTGATGTAATCATAGGTGTGCACTTTTTTTCTTTTCTGAGACCCATTTGGTCAAGTTTTCAATTAGATAATGGAGTAAATGTGTGACCTTGGATCACTGGATTGTTCAATTAAAATTGAAGTCACGTGACAAGTATTGAAGTTCATTATGGAGGGCACTTACAAAAGGCCAGGTTTGAGGGTATATTCGATACAACCGAACATTTTTCTTACATTGGGACTTATTTTGATGTCTTTATTGTTACACACTCTTTAAGGCAAAAACATGACCGAACACAGCCTCCAACTTTCCAGTGAGCTTTCTTCGCCTTCCCGTGGGCCTGTAGTAGATTCTTCTAACTTCGGAACTTCAAATCGCATTTTAATATTCATTATTCTCAATTTCTTGTGGCAGCAAGCCTGCCGTACCATTTTTTAAACTTATTTAATAAAAAAGTATTTGTTCTTTGACCTCAAGCTCAACCACAACATTTAAACACTCACCTTTCAAACTGATAGAGCAGAAGGATCTAGGGAGGATTGAAGAAAATCACTTTGAGATAACTAAAATATAGATTTGGAAAAGTACGAGCTCACAGAAATGTTTTAAAATCCATTCTTTCACATTACATGGCCACAAATTATATGGTCCGACGTTTATGTTCAGACTTTGAGTGGCATATGATTTCCATTACATCACGGCGAGCCAAGGACTCCCCTATACTATCCCCTAAGAGGCGACGCGTGAGTAAAAGTGTAGGCGTTGCTTTCTTTCAATTTACTTTTTCTTAAATTTTGTACCTATACGTGCTACGGTGGCGTATACGTAACTTTGTTCGTAGTCGCTTGCGAGGGGTTGATGATAAGAAACGGGTGCGAATCGATTAATGGAGGGCACCCATATACACAGAAAAATGACTAACATACTAAGTTCAGCCTTCTCCGTCCACTGAAATCAGAATTAGCTTTCAGATTATTTTCATTTTCACACCACACATTTTCACTAGAGACAAAAAATCCTATACACCGAAAACATCCTATTTCCTATTTCGTTCATAGCCTTCTAGAACGAGTAGAAGCTAGAAGGTGAAGGCAACATAATTGCTCACGCTTTCATTTCCACTTTATCATACCCAAAACCCAAGCAAGACACGAACCCCACACAAACCCATTGTCTAGTCATAACTGATTTCGTTTACAACTGAGCTGCACGAAATAGTGGGTACGATGTGCGTTCTTTTTTTTAAGCATTTATTTTTGATGGATACATTTCGCTTCCAACTCATCTGAATGAGGTGATGGTCGATTGAATGGAAACGGATTTTTTTGTTTTCGCTCGTGTCATAGTCGCAGCCGCTGGTCGCAGTCTAGCAGGAAGCAGGATAGAATGGGCTCAAGTGCACAAGAGATTGGCACGAGTTGGGAGAGAACTAAGAAATGTACTGAAGTTTGGTTACTACTTAGGGGCTAAGTGGATATTGGATTTTTTTTTTTTTTAATTTTTGTTACTTTAGTAGCGGAATGAGTGAAAATTATTGCTGGCGCAGGTTAGTATCTCGAGAGGGTGGCACGAGTTGGGAAATACACTACGGCTAGACTGTAGTTAAGATTTAGAGGACAAGTGAAAATATTTTTTAATTGTTAATCGCAGTAGCTGTAGTCGCAGTAGCTTAGTGGTTAATGTGTTGGACTGCTATGCGGGGGTCCCAGGTTCGAATCCCGCAAAAACCCAATTCCGACTTAGGGTTTTTTTCCGCTGCTACCTCTCGCGAACGTCTGACAAATATCCGAGAGTATGAATGTCTTGAAAGAGCTTCTCAATTAGCCGTTTGGAGTCGGCATAAAATTGTAGATCCCTTCCATTCGTTCCAAAAATGAGAAACTCACACAAAACGAATGGTTGTGAGAAGCTAGGCCTAGGGTCTCTCCGGACCTGTTGCGCCAACTATTTATTTTATTTATTCTCTAAAAGTTTATGAACGTAATGAACAATAGGACGCGTCGCCACTGTCCCTAACAAAAAATCTGCTCTAAACATAAATAGAAACATGAACCCAAATTTAAGGCAGTCAAATAAAGCTTAAGGAGTTTCTGACAAAGTTCCGTGATTTAAGGCAAGTATATGCGAACCAAAAGACATATTTTGTAGTGCGGTGTTACCAAGCAAAAATCGATAAAGTAATGGACATGTGTGGGGGTGCAAATTTTTGCATTCTTAATGGCTGTTGCAATTTTAATTTGAAAGTGCGGTAGTTTGTTTTAAAAATATATATGAACATGAACACAGATCGGTTTTTAGGTAGGGTAAAGGTGTCAAATGTGAATCAGGGTACACAGTGAAGAACTTGCTCTCTCAATGTCTCTTTTTATTTTAAAATGAATCTGGAAAATAGAAAAGAACACATTTTCACTTCCCCTTGCAACAGACTATCAGTCTACGCAGTCGCTTTTTCGAAGGCGGTTATTCTCATGACTTTGTGTTTTTTGCATAGGTAAGTCATTTTTTTGTTTTCTGTTTTATTTTTGATCTCTCACGGAAGACACACGGGCGACCACCGAATGGCCAAATTTTAGTAACCTGTCGTCAAAACTTGCCTAGAAAAATGGCACGTGTGTAGTCGTAGCTTAAGCATCATTATTTCATAGTGTACATAAAAGGACTACGACTATATACCAAAGAGGCAAAAATCTCCAGGCGACATCGCATGAGGCTTATGTTTACAATTTTCTATTCACGCCATAGGCCGATCGTCTAACAGCCTTTAAAATTCTAATCCAAGTAGATTTAGGACGGTTAACTGGGGTTTTCTGCCCAACAGCTGACTCTAGGTCGTCGTTTAACAGTTTGCAAGTCTTGTAGTTTCTTAACACCGACTGTGACTTTGGTATACAGACTGCATTCCTCATCTTTACAGGTCACCGTTCTCGATTTTTGTTTGTCTTCGCATGTACTTGCTACGTTTTTGTACATCTTTATAGCATTCTACCATCTCTGTTCTCTCTGTTGCACTGATCGCTGCGGTTCCCATGTTGTTTGTTTTTCCTCCAGAGCAACCATAGTTTTGCACTCCTGTTTTGATTACAAGACGCTCACGTCCTTCTTCGCATCGCCGCTTTGTAGGCGAGTAGTTCTTCTGCATGTAGCTGCTCTTGATAAAACAAGCCCTTTATGGGGGTAATTGGGTGAAATCCGTATACATTATTTCTGATATTTGTACTGGCTGCCACTTGTCCTCGTTGATGCTGCCTGTATGTGTTTAATGATCCGCGATCTGCAGATTATAGCCCTCCAACATCAACTACATAACGCACCTCCGCATCTCCAGCAGAAAGGTGACGTATTGCTAAAGAATATCTTACTCAACTCTTAAAGGCACTTCATGTAGCTTTAAAAAAATAATGTCACAGGGGAAATACATTTTTGTTCGTCTTCTGGACGATTCCCAATTCCTTCTTCATACGTCATTTAATTTCGATAATTCCGTGTGTTTGCTGTTTGCGTACACGAAGTACCTACCCACCTCCAAGCATCCTTGAAAGATCTCTCTGTTTGACCGACAAGCAGTAATCAGCAACCAATTAGATTGTCATTAAGGGAAATGACTGGGGGCTTCCTTTCATTAAATCGTCTTTATGAAACCGCATCTGGCGAGTCACTCATAAAATGCACCGCAACAGTGCCTCATCTTTTGAATTCATCTCTTCGCCAACTGAATGACTGTCCATCGCAAAAAAAAAACAAAGTCCATCGACCTTAGATTCAAATCTCTTTCAGGTACGTAAATTTGTTTCTCAAAGCCACAGCCCGAGAACCCATTTCAAAATTTGTCGACCGCGTATTATTTCCCCCTCATTGGAATTCACAAAAGAACAAGAAAAAAAAAAATGTAAACACAAACTTAAAGAACCATTCTTGCGGGCTTCGCAATAGGTGCGATAGGAATCTCTGGAACAAAGTTAATGGCTGTAAAAGTTTACGCCGCAACAGGCAGGCCATAATAAATTACACTCAGTTTCGGGTCCACGCTGGTGTCCATTGAACCTCCTGAGCGATTGTTGTAGTTGAGTAGATGGTTTTGGGGTCCCAAAGCTGGACCGGTCTTTCTGGTGGTTCGGACGCATTTGAGGTGATATTTCATTCACTTGGGGCGTTAAGTGTCGCACGTTGATTTTGAAGGTCACTTTTGGGCGACACCGGTCCGTAATTGCCGACATCAGTTGCCATCAGTTACTAGCATTGGCATGATAATTGCACGGGTGCAAGTCAATTATGGAAAAGAGTAAATCGGCATCTGTAATTGATATCGTCAATCATATGGTTTGCGTATGATCCTTTTGACCAAAAAACAAAAACAAGGAAACCGCTGCGTTCTTGAAGTCATTCATGAAGGAATGGATATTCATGAGTTATGGTGTGCGCAAGGTGTCAAATGGATACTTCAAGTTGCCGCCGTTTAAGGTTTAGACGAAAGTGGGTCAATGTAAGTAGATAAAATGTGGGAATTTATGCAGTGATTATTTATAACCAGCACTCGAAGGTCTAAGGCTCACATTTATTGACGTCTTAATTTAAATTGGGTTGATCCCTCTGGAGGACAGCTGCAGTGATGGTGATGGTAGTGACAGCTGGACAGCTGTCTAGCAAATTTCAAGGTGGTTCTCATGTGTCACAAATTATATTTCGACTGCATTGAATCGATTCCTCAATTCCACATTCTGCAGGCATTCACCCTCGTGGCGTAAGATGGGTGTTTATCAGCAATGCAATTAATCAATTTGCACCTCAATATTTAAACACATACTAACGGGAACTGTGTCGTTATTAATTTGCTGACATCAATGAAAACAGCTTTCCATGATAAGTCCCGAAGAAACAACGGAATTCAGATGAACTACCTACAGGGAAATATAAAAAATGGATCACCACGTTACAAGCATTTAAATGATGTAAACACGTTCGTGCTAACTTTGGCCTTACCTCCACATTCATCCGACGGCATAATTTGTAATCTCTGTCGTGTTGTGTAATTTGGTTTATTAGGAGAGCACAGGTATGTCTGTTGTACCTCTGAGTGGGTAAAGTGATTCTTGACTGCGATATTGGGTGGTTTCGGTGAACGTGATTGATGTGACTGAAGCTATTGGATTTTCGTTGTATTTCTCTTCATGTGTAATTTGAAGAAATGAAATTGGAAGTGGTTATAGCTACTTTATTCAGCACCATGTTAGTTAAGAGTTAACAAATTGGCCCTTCAACCGCTTAATGTCACATTTCTCAAACCAAACAAGTTCTAGTTTAAACCCTCCTTTCTGATGCAAAAAAAAAGAACAAAAACATCAGTCAGTGGCAATTACACAGTCTGAATTCAGTGCACAATTTTTTTCATTACCGCTGTTCATCTCTACTCATCAGAGTGGTTATTTATCAGGAAATCACCTCCACGTGCCTGATGATGAAACATCAGTTATTTGCGGGGGTAGGCTGCGTAGAGTTTCTACTGTAGACGACTTTCCTCGTTAGGCACGTGCGAACACCCAACACTGGTAGAGACAATTTTGCAGCTTTAAATTTTTTCAGCTTATACGAGTATAGCATTGATTGGCATCTCTGTTGAGTACGCTACAGTTTAATGTCAAAAGTTATGAAATATTTTGTTTTTTCAAAGTCAGTTGGCATTTTAACCAGTTTATTTATTTGAAATTGATGTTGTCTTATACGTATAGGGCGCTACTTTGTTTGCAACAAGAAAATTACGTTTTTATATTTTAACTCTCCACACTTTAATGCATTATGCGAATTAAATAAATTTTATTAAAATAATTAAAATGAGTTCAGGTGAAAAATGTTGACACCTTTTTTCAATAAGAGACCTCCTGTATGACGCAGAGACTTTGGGCTTGCATGTTATATATCGTGGGATTTATCCCTTTTTGTGGAAATTTCGATGTCCGAAAAGCCTTTCGTGGGATAAAGGGAAAATGCACCAAATCGTGGGATTTTGAGGAATCTAACAAAAATCATTCAAACTATAAATTTTTGCTGAAATTTCATGAAAACAGCTTCATTTCACCATGATTATCAACACACTGAAGGTGCATAAAAAACTGCTCATATAAATCGTCTTTTATCAAAATTTTCTAGTACCAACAAATAATCGTAATAATGTTACAAACTTTGATTTTATACTAAAGTTTAATTAACCGTGATTTTCTTTCCGTGTAATACAAATTTTACTTTTAAAAACTGGATTTTGAGGCAAAAAAGAATCGTGTGATTTGAAAAGGGATTTTGCGTACAGTGAAAAGGGGAAAAAGGGAAAATTACCACGCTTCGTGGGATAAATGAAGGGAGAGTGCTAACAACACTGATACAGGGGCTACCGTCTGCGACCACGCGGCAGCGGCAGCCCCATATTGCATTTGAATGCTTCCACCAAAGATGTGACTGGGCACTGGGGCCTGGGGGTGTACATTCAAACAACAATGAATGAAGTGAGTATAACATCCAAGATTTATAGGAAGTAATTCTAAATATGAACCGCTATATTTTTGGAAATAATTTCTCTGAAGTTTGGTTACTGTCACTATATTGCTTTTTTGTTGTGAAATTGATGTATTGAAACGTGAAGGGACAACGAAAATAAACGCGTGAAAAAAGGATTACATACTTTGCTTTGCTGCAACAGCCTTATTGCTTAAGAAACCATAGGAAAAATAGGTACAAACGAGGTATATAAAAATAATAATTCGAGCTATTCCGATAGCTGAAGATGACGTATTTTTTAATAGGCTATTTATAAATGTACAATTTTTTTTCAATATTATGTATTCAATTAGTATTTTTTTGGAAAACTGAATTAGATTGCATCACAAAAAAAAAAAAAAAAAAAAAAGCCACAGTAGCCCTTTACTCCTGCAGCAGAATTGTTGGGAAAACCTGGGGACCATCTCCTAAAATTAAACTGTGGATGTACACGGCTATATTCAGACCCATACTGGCCTATGGCAGTCTCGTATGGTGGCCGGCAACCTACAAAGCTACCTACCTAAAGGCCATCACGAAAGTACAAAGACTAGCGTGTATCGGCAGCACCAGTGCAATGAGGACACCCCAACCGCAGGTTATGAAGCCATCCTCAATTTGCTTCCACTAGATATCTTTGTACAAACATCAGCCGCCATTAGTGCCTTGAGAATAAGCCAATCAGAAAATTGGAAACTGAACGAAATGGGTCATTCGTTGATCCTACAGAAATACTTTGGCTGTGTACCGATCACGTACTACATTACGCCATACTTACAGTTTACAAGACCTTTCTCGAGCGCCTATCCCACCAGAGAAGAATGAAGAGACGGACTCGTACCCAACACGAAATCCATAGCCGTTTTTACGGACGGATCTAAAATGGAAATCGGGACGGGGCCAGGCGTCTTCTCTGAATCGTTGGGTATATCAAAATCGATACGCCTCCCCGACCACAGCAGTGTCTTCCAAGCAGAGGTCCTGGCAGTGACAACAGCAGCCCGTGAGTCTGCGGTAAGGGCAGTACCACCTGAAGGTATTACCTTCTTTATCTTGAAGCAGGGAGAAAGGCCATAAGAGAGGCGAACGCTTGATGGGCTGCACTAGAAACTTGTCGTATACCACAAGAATGCTATGGCTAACCTTTAATGAAAACAGAACCGATAGTCTCATACGAAAGGATAGAAAATCTCTTTCCATCCTCGTAGGCATCCTTACGGGACACAACATTCTGCGGTATCACATGAAGAAATTGCGCTTGACTATGCCACTGCTCAGGTCTCCAACACAAACGATACAGATTCCTAGGGAGACACTTCTTCCACGATCTAGACGAGCTTTCCAGCACACCGGTAGACAAGATAATGTGCTTTATCAAATCCACAGGATGGTTTGTATACAACAGCACAGTGAGTAATTAACTGCCGTTATTTATGGACATGGCGGATGGCGCAGTGGCTTAGTGGTCATTATGTTGGACTACTAAGCCAGGGTTCTAGGTTCGAATCCCGCAAAAATCCAAATTCAAACTTAGGTTTTTTTTTTCCACTTCGCCACCTCTCGCGAACGCCTGACAAGCATCCGAGAGTATATCTGTCTTGAAAGAGCTTCTCAATTAGCTGTTTGCAATCGCCATAATAGAATTTAAAAATTCATAAACAGAAACATCTACCTCCCTACAACATGTCTGCAAGACTCTGAGATAATCAAAAAACGAAAAAAAAAAAACACGCGATACTCATGAAAACTGTTGCAGACACGCCCACTTTTTGTAGCTTAATATTCTTATCTACTATTTTAAATGCCACAACATTGGATATATGGTGCCAACTGATCCGCTCCCAAACTACCGTAGCCCCCATTTTTGTGGATTTAAAAACTTTCCCGATAATAAACTATAAAATTCATAATAGAAGTGGAAAATTCTTTCATTTGATTCAGGAATCAAAATAAGCAAGACCTATACGAACGAGTCAATGATTTCCATAGCAAATATATTATATACATCGCCTCTACAAGAAGAGCAAGAAAATTAATTAGAAATGTGCTCGTACTCGTATTGGGGATATTGGAGATGAATCAGATCATAGTAAGGACTATAATTCACATTTGAAATTACAACCCCAAAAGATATCGATAACAGTAGTGCACTCGAACGGAAATTTCCCTAGGGTGACTTCTGTAGGAGGATACGATATGGCACAGACCGCTGGTTGTGCAATTGCACTACAATGTAATTGAATGATTTCTGTGGTCGTGGATATACTACGCTTACTGGTATTCCATTCAATTAAATTTACTGACGCCCTTTGAAAATCTGTGAGCTCAATTGAATCGGAAATGAAAAGTTGCCACCATGACAACTGAATCAGTTCTTCCACTGGTCAGTATTCTCGGCCTTAGGAAGGTTTTTTTCCTTAGAGCTACGGGTACAAAATTCCTCTCTGGACTTTTTAATTAAATTCTTGTAAAGTGGAGGGAAGTTTGTTTTGTGCGGATAGCTTTTCGAACTTGGCGACTTTTTTTTTAAGCTGTCTCCCTAACTCTGTACAAGTAACAGAGCCATATTTTGCAACGTTTACATAACATGTCCAAAGGGCAAGTGTATCGCATATCGATCTCATAATTAACGAGCTGGAAGGTGCTGACATCCGCAGTCGAAAAGCAACAGAAATATAATGCCCCAGGTCGCCTATAACCTTGCAAGTCACAGTACAAATACACAACACAGTCCTCTGCAGTCAGCAAATCTAAAATCAAATTTGTCACCATTAACATGTATTGACAGGTCACTGACAACTGAAATTGATTGATGATGCTCCACCAGTGCGATAGCCCACCGAATGGCAATCACTGCAACCAGTTGTTGTATGTCAATACGTAATTGAAGTTGATGAATGGAATGCTGCACTTCTTTTTATGGGCCAATAAAATAAATACACTACATGATCCTAAACAAAAGAAGTCGTTGCAAAGTCGTACATCTTCTTTTTTTTTTTTTTTGAGTCATTTTATGCTCACTGTCGATATTGTGTTGTTAAATCAACAGCGAAGGCCAACTTGACGGATGTTCTGCGACGGTATATCCTATAACCGGCAACAAGTGACGACACAGGACAGATAATAAGGAATCCAGCTAAACGAAGATAGCGATCGGACATTATAAGCCCCCTGGGGAGTTTTAAGGAGGCCTCCCATGCGACTGTTGGCAAACTCCGACCGTATATAAATAATTTGCAATGAAAAATGTCCTATTAACGTGTGTGGGGTCTGCATTGGGTCCTCCAGAGAAAGGTACCCTGTACAATCGAAATTCATCGTCGTCTGACATTGGATTTGTGGGCCAAAGTCATCGATTAAATAATATTTTTTTTTTTGGGGCTATAATTCGAGGCTGTGGTGAGTGCAAATTTACAATGCAAAAGGTACATGAGTGCTTCTGTGTCTTGTAGATCAAAGTGATCGCCATATAGTGAGGTTTGTGTTTGACTGCCTTTACGAGAAATGATTGTCAGGATGACAGTTGACAGTTGATAGCCGATCTGCGCTTGCTTAGTTTGGTTGCAACATGTCTGGCCGGGTGGTGGTTCTTTGAGTAAGTCTTATGGCTACATCTGAATGGCGGCTGTGGAAAGTATGATTCAAAGTTATTCAGCAAGGTGATGGTAACTGAACTTGAAGCTGTTACGAGTCATGCAGCTATTTCGCACAAAACTAATTGTAGTTACGCTTACAAGTCAGTACCTAAAACATCGACCACTTAAAAAGTATCCGTCCCTGTTCGGGGAATTCTGCTACACAAATGGTTTAACTTTTATTTTGCATTAGAATGAATTTTCTCACAACCGATTGAAAACCCTAGCAAAACTCCGGCAGTCATTGTGTAGGTAAATTTATATTCGTCCATATTCACAAAAAAGTTGTTGATATTTACAATTTCTATTGTCCTTGTTCTCTATCGACAGCGGGAACCTTGGGTGGCTTGTATGTTACTTCAACTAAAATGCATCCAAGAATAAAGGTAAATTTAAGAAAAGGAATTCCTTAAACAAAAAATCCTGCACAGGATTACAAAACATAGCCTTCTTGGGATAATACCCCTTCCTTCCAGCAGTGTACCGTGTCGTCTTATAAACATATCTACCCTTCACGAATTCCCTATGCGAGTAAAACCCATCCATGTACAGTTGCTTTGCATGGCGTGTTGCACGCTCATAGCATCTTTCGGCAGTGCTCAGAATAAAGCTGCAAAAGATACACCAATCATGAGGCGTTCAAAAGTTTTATAATACTTTAAGTACCTACCTACCCAAAAATGTACGAGCCATCTGCGTATCGGTTATGAATGAAAACAATAACATCTGAGCTTCAAGGTAATACTTCGACTAGGTCGCGTGCCGAACATGGAAGTAGCAACGTTCTTAAATCATTGAGCACATCGCATCAGTTGTCACTGATTGAACACAGCAAATGGAGACACTTAGGATGAAAAGGCAAAGAGCAGGACCATATGGCTGGCGATTCATTTCGAAGGATGATTTGGTGAGTGCACACGCGAGTTGGGTGGCTGCAATTTATATTGATGCATCAAATGTGCGTTCGTTTTATGAAGTCTAAACTGACTTTTTAACCATGTAAATGCACTTGCATTTCTGTTCGAAAGCTTTATAGCCGATTCACCTGAGCAAACTAATCATTTGATCCGAATTTAATTGCTCTTTGATTTTTTCCAAAAGTCATTAGTTATGCTGAGAAATAAAAAAAAGCGCGTTTATGCGTACTACTTTATGCGACTAGTGAAAAGTTTTCAGACGCTTTTTGGACGTCTAGTTTTCGAATGTGATTAAGGTAATTTTTTTTTTGGATGCGATCTGATTTTGAATTCTGACATTTTTTTGGACGCATTTTTTGTTGCAGTTTTTGACGAGTTTTGGTTGCTTTACTGCACGCACTTTTGGGCGCATTTTTTTAAACCACTTTTAAGCTCGTTTTCGGACGTCTTTTTCGGCCGAACGATGACTTTTTGGCCGCATTTTTGAACGTGTTTGTAAAGGGTGATTTTTTAGCTGGTTTGGTTTTGGCAACACTGGTTTTGACAGCTGACGTGTGTTTAGTACCTTGTGTCACTGTCAAACAGCTTCAGTTTGGTTTGCAATTTAACCATGGATCGTCTTACAAATGAACAACGCTTGCAAATTATTGAATTTTACTATCAAAATTCGTGCTCGGTTCGAAATGTTCATCGCGCGCTGCTTCCATTTTATGATCGGCATTCTCGACCTTCTGAGCAGTCTATTCGGAAGATTGTGACCAAATTTCGCACCAAATTTACTTTGTTGGACATTAAACCACCAACACGTTTACGTACTGTGCGTAGTGAAGAAAATATTGCGGCCGTATCAGCTAGTGTGACAGAAGACCGCGAAATGTCGATTCGGCGCCGTTCCCAGCAGTTAGGCTTGGTTACAGCACTACGTGGAAAATTTTGCGGAAGGATTTGTGCGTAAAGCCTTTTAAGATACAGCTTGTGCAAGAACTAAAGCCAGCCGACCTACCACAACGCCGAATTTTTGGTGAATGGGCTCTTGGAAAGCTGGCCGAGGATCCGCTTTTTTATCGAAAAATTGTGTTCAGCGATGAGGCTCATTTTTGGTTGAATGGGTACGTAAATAAGCAAAATTGCCGCATTTGGAGTGAAGATCAGCCAGAAGCATTGCAACAGCTACCAATGCATCCCGAAAAAGCCACTGTTTGGTGCGGTTTATGGGCCGGCGGCATTATTGGGCCATATTTCTTCAAAGATGATGCGAATCGCAGCGTTACTGTCAATGGTGAACGCTACCAAGCGATGATAACAAA
Organism: Cheilosia urbana; assembly: GCA_946477585.1. Lineage (NCBI taxonomy): Eukaryota > Metazoa > Arthropoda > Insecta > Diptera > Syrphidae > Cheilosia > Cheilosia urbana. The sequence goes on along the minus strand of OX297854.1, from coordinate 2,917,959 downwards.
CTTTTTTTTGCCCGAAATGGAAGTTCTTGACTTGCATGATATGTGGTTTCAACAAGACGGTGCCACATGCCACACAGCACGCGAAACAATGGCGCAATTGCGAGGCGAGTTTGGTGAACAGTTAACTTCACGTTTCGGGCCGGTCAATTGGCCGCCTAGATCGTGCGATTTGACACCATTAGATTATTTTTTGTGGGGGTATGTCAAGGCTAAAGTGTATAGGGACAAGCCCGCTTCGATTGACGCACTGGAAGCCAACATCCATGCATTCATTCGTGAGATACCGGCCGATATGTGTGAAAGAGTATGCCAAAATTGGACTCAGCGGATGGACTACCTGAGACGCAGCCGCGGTCAACATTTGCATGAAATTATCTTAAAACATTAAATTGCAAGGTTCAAACTATCGATTCAAATAAATATTTTATTCATTTTTTCGAATTTTTTGTATTTTTTTTTTTTTAAATTTCTAAACCTCTTAAAAAATCACCCGTTATATGTGTTTTTGGACGGTATTCAAGATGACTTTTGATGCATCATAGGTTGTGTTTTTGGAGCAGATTTCGATAAATTGTTTGAAGCTTTTTTGAAATAATTTGATGTCTGTAGTTTCTGATGTGCGTTTACTGTATTTTTGAACGACATTTTAGACCAATTTTGACGTACCTATTTCTCATTTGTTGGATTAATTTTTGGAAGAACAATTTATTCGTGCTAATTAATGTGTATTGTAAATAGTTTTCAGACGCTTTTTGGACGTCGTTTTGAATGCTGACATATTTTGGACGCGTTTTGGGTGCAGTTTTTGACGAGTTTTGGTTGCTTTTTTTGAAGTAATTTTAAGCTCGTTTTCGGACGTCTTTATGGGCACATTGATGAGTTCTTGGCCGCATTTTTGAACGTGTTTGTTTTTGTGTTTTTGGACGACATTTAAGGTGACTTTTGATGCATATTAGGATGTGTTTTTGGAGCAGACTTTGACACCATTTTTGAACTAATTTGTTGCTTGTAGTTTTTGACGTGCTTTTGTTGTAGGTATTTTTGGACGTTCCTTGAGTTGCGTTTTTGGGTGACACTTTAGACCGTATTTCTCTTTTGGATGCAGTTATGAAAGTAGTTTTGTATGTGGTTTTTGACGCGTTTTAGCTCTCTCTCTTTTGCAAGGCTTTTTTTAGCACTAGTTGGATTGTGAAATTATTTAATTATCACCAATCTGAAAGACTGCAACAACAACAATACAGTTTTCCATCGCTACTTCAGTGAAGTAGTTTCTGGTTGCATTGGTTCAGTAGCTTGTTCAACTCCGATGTCGATGATTTGAAATTTCCTGTAAACAAAGTAATACAGTCAAGGCTTTGCATGACTTAGTAGCAGCGTCCTAAAATTTTGTTTAATGCCTCTTAATAACAAAGTAAGTGCATCCACTTAAAATGCTACAACTCTCATGGCACGTGTGCTTAATTGACGTACTGAATCAACAAAAAGTTCTGTTTAACTAACAAACAGTTTATTTTACGATCGTCTCGCGTTATCCGAAAATAACAATCAAGAGCACATTAAATAAATCGTCAAAAAGTCTTGATTGGGATGTTTCTTAAAACAAAAGTAAAATATATCTCGATACCTACCCTGATGCCTGTAGCGACAACGACACAGGTTTCGCTTAACAAGAGACACTGCAGACTTTTTTCGATAAAAATAAGTGGAATTATTAATTAATTGCAAGTTGACATTTTTGCCTTATACACCCGCGCAGAGTATGTTTGGCCAGTAGGCGCATATATGTTTGATCCCTTATTTTGGGCGCACTGACCACTTGCTTGTGAGTGTGCTGAGCTGATTGTACAAAAAAAGCGCAGGCTTGCATTTTTATTTGGCCTGACAATCTGTTCTAATGAATGATGACATCAATAACCACACGCATTCAGTTCCGTGCAGAAAGCGATGTGTCCTTACTTCACTTTTATACTTATGATGGCGGAAGTGGGCGACAATTATCCATAAAATCCGACAGCCACCAAGCTGAACAAAAGGAATTCCAGGACTCGGCCTTCTTGTAATTTGTTTTGTAGCCCATGTCCTCAAAAATGAATACATCCCGACAGCACAACTCCTCGTGTAGTTACCCGCTTATATCGTAACTCCTTCGTACATACTTCCCACATAGTACTGCATAGCTGTTTTACGCTCACAATGCATCACATTTACAATAAAGGAATTCCTCCTTAGTGCATCCTGTGCAGTAGTGTGCATTATCAAATTCACTGCAGGAACTCCATACCGATTCATGAGTGCGTACACTTCATACCAAGAACAGAACCCCCATCGACATAAATTTCCATCGAACATTGCTCCGGCTTTGGAGGGCTGCCTTTTGTGTTTTTCAATCGGTTAAGGATAACGGCTTCAACTGCACAACTGAATGAAGAATTTAGTCGCCACCGACGACAGAAAATAAGAAGGAGGTGAACGCTTTTGTTGTTTTCGTTCGGGGAAATAATATTGAAAACCTAATACCTAGCTTGCATATAGAGGACTCTGGAATTTGAGGCTGCGACCGAGGAAGAGTGTCCCTATACATCACCGCCATTCACAAGAGGATACTGTACTGAGTGCGAAACATAACGCAGCCATAATTGCAGATTATTATTCAAAGGATCGCATTGGCTGGTCGTTTGGAATTTAACGCTGTGCGCTGCTACGTACTACCCCCCCTGTCACATCAGTTGCGGGTAGGTAATACCCCCACTTGTAATTGAATTATTCTAACGGAGCGGCGTTTTGAAAATGGATTAAATGCTTTTTTCGGGTGCAGAGAGGGACAGCTTTTGTGGCCGAGGTAATTGAATTCAAAATTCAATGTAAACTAATAAATTCCTGGTTGGATTCGAGGACAACATGCGGTTGGGTCGGGACTGTGGCCACCACCACAATGTTGCATAGGACAATGGAATTCAATATTTTACCCCATCTACTGGACCTTATATGCGTGGTAAGCCTGCACAAAGTTGCGAGTGGTAAAAGTGGACGCTGGTTTTGCAAGCAGGGGGTACTCTCAGTAATGCCGAAGCTGATTCATGTCATCAGCAGGTGCAAATCAGCCACTACATGATGGGTGTAATAAATCCGACTATCAATTGTCTCAAAGTGAAACTGATTTTAGCAATTCGTCGCTTAAATAGTCAACTGCCCACTAATCTCACCCAAGAGGTAACAACTACAGCAAGTTGCTAAGCACCCCTCCAACCGTAGTATGAGAACATTATACAGACCACACCGCATTACACGACCCATGAAACAATTTTCATGAGTTTGCGGTCTACAAATAGCCGTGTTGTATGTCCTGTGATTGTCCCAGTGTCCTTTTGTAGTAGCCAACGACCACAATCATCCACAGGCTCGCGAGTAATTACTCCTCCAATAGCGAGTAACTCCCGCGGGTGATCAATCACATTCGGTTGACAAAACGCAGTGCGGTCAACATATATGTATATCGGACGCCTAATTGTGTCTGTGTACGCCTATCTACGAACTACGAGTATCTGGTGATGTTTCCGTTTCCCAATGGAACGTATGTATGTATGTCCTCGCAAGAGCTCACCCTCTACGGCGGAATCGAATTTAGGAAAAACCAACATACACCACTCTGTCAATGTTCAAACGCCGCACCGTGTAATCCACGTTGAACGCGCTTCATGTGTCAATGTGGTCGATTAGAACTGGGACTCCTGCATAGGTAGATGCAGGCTGAAAGTTGCTTCAAGTGTCGAAAATGTCGTGTTAGTAGGGATGGGAATCAAACAGGAAAATAATGATACTGGGCCAAATCGATGTCACGGCGATAAATGTGGTGGAACATGGAATCAAAACCGCTCTTGTTTTTGAAATTACTGTGAAATCTCTCATGAGTGAATGGAGCTGTGGCATCGACGCTTTGAAATTTTGTTTTCCAAACAAAAATAACAAACATCTCTTGTGGCTGCACAACAACATTCAATCCAAGGGACAGCGTAGACCGCACGAATCATTCAGAAGCTGTATGCATTTGAAAGGGAGGGCTTTTTTTTTTGTTGGTTGCGTACAAACGATGTCATAGATACCAGTTGTCTGTACTAGCTGGTATGCACGATTCGCGGGATATGTTTCTCCAGTGCCACTCGTCTTACATACTAAACCACACCCTTGTACTCTTAAACCACTCTCCCCGCGGAACTGCCGTACCTCACCTAAAAATAAAATAAATAGTTGGCGCCATAAACAAATCATACTGAGACCCCTTACTCACAATCCTCTTGCCGCTGGCCCCCTCAATTTTTGCCAGGAATCCGCCATTTTGTTGTCCTATCCGTGTACGCCAATTTCTATCCGTTTTGCTTTGCCCACAGTGAAATGTAAAAAGATTAGGTGCGAATGTGTTGGTTGAGAGGATTTTTGACATTTGTCAATACGAATTTCTATGCAACAATACAAGCGAACCTAAACTTTTTGGGAGCGTAAAATTTAGCTTGTAGACAAATAACTGTTCATCGGTCGAAGTTGGGGGTCTCAGTATTGTCTCTGGTTGGCGCAGCAGGTCCGGAGAGACCCTAGGCCTAGCTTCTCATAACCATTCGTTTTTTCTGAGTTTTTTTTTTTTTTTTTTTGGAACGAATGGAAGGGGTCTACAATGTCAAATCTGTTTTGACATTTGTGGACTAGACAGATGTAGAATACAAGTGAACAAGCCATGGAGCGATACACTCCCCAAGAATGCGGAATAATTTCAAATCTTAGATTTTTCGACCAAAATCATAATGAGCGATGAGGCTCATTTCCACCTCAGCGGGTACGTGAACAAGCAAAACTATCACTTCTGGGGCACCGAAAATCCACGAGTAATGCACGAGGATCCATTACACCTGCTCAAATGTACTGCATGGTGCGCTCTTCATAGGACCATTTTTTTTTTTTCGAGAACGCCGCTGGTCAAACGACAACAGTGGACGGTGCGCGCTATAGGGCCATGTTATCCCAGGTTTTTCTGCCGCAATTGGACGAATTAGGACTGGAGGACATGTGGTTCCAACAGGACGGAGCTACGGCACGCACTGCGCGAGCCACAACCGATATTCTGAAGGCGGCGTTCCCGGGTCGCCTCATCTCTCATATTGGCGATTTGCACTGGCCCGCAAGAACGCCCGATTTAACTGTTCCAGACTTTTTTTTGTAGGGTTTTTTGAAGTCCCGTGCTTACGTGAACAGTCCCGAGACCCTAGAGACCCTCAAGGACAACATTCGACACGAGTGCGAGAATCTGTCGCCCGTAGCTCTCGCCGAAGTGATGAAAAATGCCATAAAACGATCTCGTATTGCAATCAATTGTAACGGCCGATATCATCTTCTCAACTTGACCAATAAAATTCTAAAGTTTCAAATAAACATAATCAAAAAGCAGAATCGAAGTTTTTCATTTAGATAAAAAAAACTAAAGCCAAACAACATCGGATGACTTCTTTGGTCCACCTTGTACAATTTTATGCCGACTCCAAATGGCTAACCGATAAGCTCTTTCAAGACAGTTTTACCCTCGGATGTTTGTCAGACGTTCCGTTTTAATATTTCATAAACAATAATTAAACTATTAATTAAATATATCTCCATTTTTACACAACCTTTTCGCAGTCTCAAAAACTACTCTTACTTTCCGTTAGTATTTTTTTGTGTACAAACAGCGAAAATGAGACAGATGAGTCTCAACATTTTTCTGATGCTCGACCCAATTTTGTAGATCACAGTAGGTTAAAAAAAACCTAGTTAATTATAATTTCACACAGAATCGGGCCCTAAGGACATTGGCGGTATTTAAGAAATTCAAAAGATCGGGCCCTTAAACAACGCCCACGAAAGAATACTGTGCGACTGTGCCTTCTCTAGTGGCTAGCACCCGTCAAAATAACAACAGCTTCTAGGCGCAAAGAAGCTTCCTCGACCCGAAGAGCAGCTTTTGCGTTCTTACTAAATACAAAAGTTAAAATTAAAAGTCTATATTTTGCTGCATACTTTTGGCCTGCAAATATATAATGTAGCTGCTATAACAAAAGATTGGCCCAAACATTATCGAAAAGTAGATAGTTACTGGCCATTGCATAAGACATAATAATATTGAAATAAAATCAAGCTGATCATTGCGTTGTGGCTAATGGAACTAGTTCTTTATTGACGTAAAGTTGATTCTACTTCTGCTCCTTAAACGCACTTGCTTTTCACTGCGTTTCAATGGTTAGTTTTCATTTTGTGTTTGGTTTTTTAAAAGACCTTCGTATGTTTTTTCTGTTGAGGTAATCTTTGATCTTCCATCCACTTTCTTTTCTAAACGCATTAATGAAATCATTAATAATGATCACACAACCGGTTATTTTTCTGGGATGGATAGTAGCATACTACTGGCCTTTTGGCTAGTTACTTGGATGATGGCACTATACAACTGTAGTTGTGGTGTGCTAAGACAACTAACTTCGTGTTCTGGGTGCATGGCAGAATCTTCTTTTACAATAGTCGAGCTCTGAGTCTAGCCGCAAGAAAGTTGCGGTCACAGTCACACGGCTCCATTGACATTGGTTTTTTGATTGTCACGTCGGAGAGGACCACGTTTCTATGTGAGACCTTAACATCAGACATTTAGTAGATAGTACAAGCGCTTGTAAGATCGATTTGTCGGTAGCCGTTTTCGGGTTTCGTTTTCTTGTGCTTACCATCCTATCGACCGAAGGTAATTGCATTTCTAATTTTAGTAGGTACTGCAATCCCCGGACTCAGCTTTGAAATCGTATCTACTGTTAATATTCGCCACAGCTAATTTTTTCCTTTATCAAACGCTTATCTCCTTTATCAAACTCTTCCCTCAAAGAATCTATATATTTAGCATCTTTGATGAGAGCATGTGGCTGTACAATACATAAACTTGGGCTTCAGTTTTGAAACAAAGCTTTGATGTGAATGGTGAATCTCATCTAAGAGATAACTTGAGACTTAACGGCTACGTGGAGTGTCAAGCGCTAATTTATTCCAGTATAAGCTATTTATTCCAGAAACAACTACTCATTCGGGAGATGTAAGAACCCTGACCAGTCATGTAAAATCCTCTGCTAGCCTCTGCTCCGAGTATGTCGAAGTAGGATATGGGCATGGGGCATCTTTACTGATGACAGGGTAGATTATTTCTAGTGAATCAACCACTAATTTTTGAAAACTATGCCTGTGTACAATAGCTGTTTCATTTACTCCCTTTTGCAGTTTTTGAACGTTTCGAACGCAATACTTATGTATGCAACCGAAAAATAGTTAAAGTTTGTAGCTTCCTATATTGTGATATAAAATTTGTCCCCCTGTTTTGTTTGGGCAATATTATTTTTTTTTTTTGGCGAACCAACTCTAGATATAGTAAACACAGAGCTTTAAAAGAAAATACTTCAACAACATACCTTTTTTCAAGTATTCACCATTCGACTTGTTTTTATTCCAATACAGTAACAAATGTTATAATTATTTATATTACAGTTTATGTGTTTTTTTTTTTTTTTTGTTATTATTTCAATATTATCTACTTTCTTAACAGTGATAAAAATTATGCATTCACAAATTCATAATTCCAAACAAAACGTAATCGAATTCTTTATTTAATAAGAAAATACATAAAACTTAACAATAATAAATAACATTGATGTACACAATTGTTATTAAAAAAAAATAAATGTAAAATATATTTTCTACATTAAACTAATTTATTTCCTATCATTGGAAAAAATTCTTTCATTATAATTTATATCTAAAAATTTGTTCGACAATTATATTGTTATTATATAAATAATATTTTTTAACTAAACTTATTTCCTGCATTCATCATTTTTAGTAAATTTTACATTCTATTCTTTTACTTATAAGTGGCTTAATAATTTTATTTTAAATGTACACACTTAGATTTGTTTATTTATTTATCATTTGACCTAATGTTGTTTTTATTTTTACAATTTGCATAGATGGGTACAACTGGTAGTCCTTTTAGCTAGTTGCTCCTAAATAATTAAGTAAGGTAGGTTTTTCTTTGAATGATAGTGATAGTTGCAATTTACAAAGCGATTGTGGGTACCTTCTGCAGACTAAAAATGACACTCATTGGCACATGACAATTAAAACCCAAGAGATAATAATATTTAAACGTTATAAATGAATGAAATTAAAATGAAATGAAATTACAAAAGCGATACGTAAATAATTAAAATGTTCTCGCGTTAAAAATGACCAAACCGAGAAACGGAACTGTGAAAGCGATATAATTAAAGCGCAATCATCCAACAATAAGTTCAAAATTTAATACCGACAAAGGACGGCAGCTATTTACGGTTTCGAACAGAAACAAAATGCTCTGGAGGTGTGAGAAGGTGGCACATGCAAAATGCAATATATAAAGGCTTCCATTCCATACTCATGCCTCCTGCCAACTTATTTACACAATGTTTTCAAACAGCCTGGTATCTGTCAGGGGGCTAAGTGATAAAAGCTTATTGTAATGGGATGGGTGATGGCTGTTATGTGAGTATGAGAGTCAGTCAAGAAGTTTTTTTTTGTGTTTTGTTAATCATTTTGTTTGCTCCTTTTTACATTTCTGCAATTAATGGTCCCATTGCATGCCTATTTTGAATAAGGAACTCTTTTATACATTTTAATTGTTTATGATTTCCAAGCTGGTTTTATTTTCAATTATTGACGAGAGAGAACATTTTTTGTACCTAGTATGGGTTAAATAATAATTATAAAATGGGCTGATTGAAGGCATTTAAAAAACACCGAATTATGTTTGTTAAATAGGAAAAATGTGAAGAAAATTACAATTAAAAAAAAATAAATAATTGGCGCAACAGGTCCCTCTCGGATGTTTGTCAGACGTTCGCTAGAGGTGGCGCAGTGAAAAAAACCCTAAGTTGGAATTTGGGTTTTTGCGGGATTCGAACCTCGACCCCTCGCATAGTAGTCCAATACACTAACCACTAAGCTACTGCGCCTTACAATTGTTCTAAAAAAATACCGAGATCTGCCAAATGTGATCCGAAATGAAAAAAAATTGATTTTTGGTCCCAATGGAAAACGAAATTAGTGTTTAGGTAACAAATAATTATTAGGAAGACCGACAGGGAATTAGGTATAACCTCAGCAGCGCGTACATTAATCCGAAAATGTTACCAGAGATTTCAGCTTTTTGAAGACCCTTTTGGAATCTGACTTTTTGTCTGTTGAGCCATGGGCGAAGTTGAAATGTGAAAACAAATTAATAATGTATTAAAAATATGGCTTAATATCACTAAAAAAGTTTCATTATGATATATATATATTGTTGTTTTTTTTTTTGGAAATGAATAAAGAATACCCCTGAGGATGTTGGCAAGAAACCGACGAAGCGTAGGGTGGAATGACGAGCTAAAAGTATTTGAATTGCACCAAAAATAATAATTAAGCCGAATTTCAACAATAATAACAAAAATTGGTCGAGAACAAATTATCAGTTTTTTTGGTATCATTGACAATTCTCTCTCGAAATAATTTTTTAATTCTTCAACAGATTCCGGATTTTTGGAACACCAACGACCTACTCAACATAAATGACCTACATCCTAGGCAAGTTTTATTCATTTGAAGGTCGGAAAAAACAGAAAGATCTGGAAAAACTAATATAAAACTGCTTTGATGGGGTTATCCTTTTCCTTCCTTCATTTCCTTCATGAGTTGTTTTGCAATCTGTCCTGTCCTGTAACTGCCGAATCATTATTCAATAATTATGGAGTCATATAATATATCAGATCGATTCATCAGAATTAAGCATGAGACAAAGTACTTGTGGTGTACCACAAGGCAGTATGCCAGGGCCAGTGCTATACCTATTACTTACTAGCGATCTGCCTGAAAGCGGAGAAACCATTATAGCAACTTTTGCAGATGACATTGCTGTAGGAGCATCTGTTCAAATTGCAACAAAAAAAGCTCCAAATAGCAATAAACCGTATCTCAGAATGGACTAAAATGTGGCAGACTAGATTAAATGACTTTAAGTCAGTCCATATCAATTTTTCGTATAAAAACGTACCACACATTCCAGTATACAATATAGTGGAATACTCAAATACAGCCAAATATCTAAGTATGACTCTAGACGCTAAACTGCGTTGGAAAACGCATGTAAGAAAAAGAAAGACGAGTTGAACATGCGATACAGTAAAATGTATTGCCTTGTTGGGAGATACTCATTCCTGTCCAACCACAATAAGCTTTTGCTACACAAGCAAGTTCTAAAACCAGTATGGACGTACGGGCGCCAGTTGTGGGCATGTCTTCCAAAACAAGGTACTATGGAACATAGTTAATTCACCTTGGTACAGACGCAACGCTGATCTACATAGAGATTTAAATATTGAAGTGGTTGAAGTTGAAGTTCAAAAAAGTTGCTCAAAGGCACAGAACTATAGGCTTCTAAACCATGTTAACATAAAAGTAACAGAACTGCTAAATACTGACAATGTAATCGGGAGATTAAGGCGGGTAAAACCGTTTGATCTATAAGAGTTAGCTTAGGCCAAGAAATTATTTTCAAACAATAAAGTTTAGATATTCGACGACGGATTTTTCTTTTCAGTTTTCCAATTTAAATGCATCAAAAATAAACTGCCGATTAGTCAATCGACAAGGTGCAATCCCATTCGGGATTATGAAAGACAGTCCCCCCGGGGAGGTTTTTTAGATCGGGTTAAAGTCCCTCGCGTAATAGCTCTGCAATGTCTTTCGATGTCTTTTCCTTCCAGCAAACCCCCTAACAAAAAAACAAAAAAAAAAAAGTAAAAAATCTGTCCTATATGCGTGCTAATTTTTAATGTAAGTTTTTTCTGAAATGATCAATTTATGTCCATAAAAATGCCCAAGGAAAATTTTATTTGTAATCATTTTCCTGACGACAAATTCCAACTTTCCAGTTTGAATTTCTGGCATACCCATGGGTGTCATTTTTAGAATCGTAGCCATTAAAAAAACACAAATTAAACTGGTCCCATTGTAAAATAATTGCATTTTTAATTTCTGTAACCTCCGGTTTAAAAATTTTTATATACACAATCGGCGACATTTTTTTGCACATCCAATAATTAGGTTATCATTTTTATGGCTCAAAAATTGGTTTAACCAACAAATTTGTATTAAAAAAAAAAAAATGTTTGCTTATGTATAACTAGTATTTGAGCATTTTTGCAAAAGTTCAATGCCTGGCGGAGTTGTACCTACCCCACAACCCATTCATACATCACACGCACTAAAATCAATTCACTTAAGATACAATATGTACATTGTACACCCCAATTAACCCGCTCGTTTGTTAGGCGGCATTAAAACAAGCCCACGCTACAGATACTTGTAGCGACACACAAACTGGCATTCGATAAGTCGCACCATCAGCGGGTTAAAGTCCGTCGCTCTGCAGCACAACCTGTACAAAACCGTCCGAAGGACTGCCGATGTCATCGCATTCGCAACCTGATTGCACCAACTTGTGATGAGGTCGGACGGAGTCAATGTCCTCGATGTTATCGTTGGGCCAATAATAGGTTCATCTCCCCAGCGACTACAGTATCTACAGTGACCACGAGAAAACTGTTGACATTTCCTTAATTGTCAATGGGACGTCATAATGATAACGTCTGGTGCTGAATTTCTGATATCAATGAACACCTTGGATGTCTCATCGTGCTTGTGATGTTTGCCGCTAGCTAATTTTCCGCCACCAGGTGGTGCTTGATGGTGCGAATGCTGATGACTCCCCATTGTGCCGACAATGGAAGGCTGCTGTTGTTGTAGCTGTTGCTGTTGCATTTGATGTTTTTGCAAATGTTGCTGGTGTTGATGGTGGTGATGGCACATTTCTTGGGGTGGTCGCATCGTTGGCGCCTGACTAGGATCCCCGCTTCCATTATTTCCGCCGACACCACCACCACCATGCAGATGACTATGACTGTGATGATGTTGTGAATGATGTGATGCAGTACGAAGCCGTTCTTCCAGTTCGATGCTCTCCGAGGGCTGGCGTATATTTGTACTACTCTGTCGGGACAGCGTACCGGATTTCTGGCCGCATCCCAACGGTGGGGGAGGTGGCATATCATAGCCGAATGTCGAGAAGCGAATAGCAGCCGCCGTCGACTGATTCGGTGATGAGGATGTTATCGATTTCTGTCTTCCTAAAGGTTGAAACAACGATTCGCTAATTAAAAGGAATAGAGAATGAAAATGAATCCGTGAACAAAAGTCGTGGCCAAAAATGGTTGTGAAAAAGAAGAGGAAAAGGCTTTTCATTTAGTGTAAATAAGCTTACCGTGTCTGACAGCCCATATCACAGACGCCACCGCTATCGCCACTGCTGGTGATTCCACGTTCGGGTGTTGATGAGTCAGCGCAGAGACTCGTCTGTACAACCATATCGTGATGATTTCGCAGGATACTGTGGTCTTTTAGGTCGGTTTTGCCACTCTGAACGGATATGGGCACCACCTCGCGATAGTAGCGCTGGGAAACATCATCGAGGATTTGCAGAGATGTCTGTGAGTGTTTTTGTCTAAAGTAGGAGGCAGAGATAAAAGAAAATCGAAATGAATTAGAACGGGATGCGACTTCAAAGTGCACGAATTTTATAAATCATCCTATTATGAGATAATCTTCGTCTGAGTCATTAGGTTTGGTATATATTCACAAAAAGGAGCTATCCTCTTTGTGCCGCTAAAATGTGGAACGAAAAATGTATACCAGGAAAAGCAGCTGGAGGCAGTGTCTCATTATAACAACGAGGACTGAGTTCAAGATGTGCCTACGTTTTTATGGTCGCAGCTAATTATGGAATTTATTTGGCTCCAATTTAAAACTGAGCAGAGTAGATAATGGAGCGTTGGTTGTACTTGTCTCTGTTGAATTACTTTATTGGCCGAGCTGCGGTTCTGTGGGAATACGACTATCTGGCTGAGTGGTTGAAACGAGCCTTCAAGTGAACGTTCGTGGTTCATGCGAGTTGAGTATAATGTCTGCCTAAACTAATAAAACAATGCAGCAAGCTGTCCATAAACAGCAGGTCACGGTGACCCTTTATTCCTTCTAAAGCGCATCGAATGGGTTTGCATTTGCAGATAGATCTGGGCATACAAAATTCATTGTTGGAATGTATTATAAATGCACGATCAGGGGTTGAATTACTGCATCAGTGATCGAGTACTACGTGACTGAATTTGTTATTCGTTTATATCCCTCGAAAACAACAATTAACAAACTGAAATTCGACATAATTTCCCAAAAGAAATTGTCAGGGTTACTCCCAAACAAGCGAGAATCGTTGTAACTCCTCGCTACCCCATTCTGAATTTGTTAATGTTTTGCACAGGTTACCTGGGGTGGGAAGAAATGGGATAACCATAGGATTAACTGAAAATTCCGTGAATCAGTTCAATTGGGGCTACGGGGATTTTAGTGTGCAAAAGCAAGTCCAATAGAATGCCAATTGTCGTTTGGCAAGCCATTTTCACTCCTTTCGTCTCTCAAAGCTATAGGCCTAGCTTCTCACAACCATTCGTTTTGTGTGAGTTTTCCAGGTTTGAAACGAATGGAAGGGATCTACAATTTTATGCCGACTCCAAACGGCCAATTGAAAAGCTGTTTCAAGACAGTTATGGTCTCGAATCTTTGTCAGACGTTCGCGAGAGGTGGCGCAGCTAAAAAAACCCTAAGTTGGAATTTGGGTTTTTGCGGGATTCGAACCTCGGACCCCTCGCTTAGTAGTCCAACACACTAACCACTAAGCCACTGCGCCTACAATTATCGGATTAAGACAAAATTACAATTTTTAGAGACGAACTTCGACATTACTTCCAAACTTTATGGAAACAAAGTCGATTGACATTATTTCCATCTACCTTATTTCACAGCGCCCAAAGTCTTAAATGGTAGTTGTGATGAAAAAATACAAGGGGAATATACTTTTATTTATGAGGAAGAGCTAGTTCATGATTTTTATCAGGAAAGTGCTTATCGCATCTTAAAAATGTGGAAACTTACTCTGACCAAACAAATGCTGTACCTAGAGTTGAGGAATTGATGGAATTAATCAAAAATCTGCTCTACCAAACCTGCCGAAGGGCTCAATTCATACAGTCGGCAAACAGAAGTGGTTCGATACAGAGTGGATAAGGGCCTAGAAAAAGTTCATTCTCGTTTCTTGAATTGTTACGGAAGTAAAATTGTAACACAGTTTAATAATTTAAAGTTTTAAGTGCTACTGCAAAAAAAAAGAAGCAATTTTTCGATTAACAAAATATAGCCCTGATAAATGGATCAAGATTATCTATCAGGTGAATTTTGGAAAGCGTTTAAGCTTATTAATGGAACAACCAACTCAATTTCAGATACAAGCGGAGTAGCTAAGAGACCATTTTAAAACTCTACTCAATGCACCGCAAATATCTTCGTCCTCTAAGCAGCATCTATGATTGTGGACAAATCCCTGGACTCACCATATTCCGTCACTGAATTAGAAGTTGTCATCAAGAACTCGAAGCAAAATAAAGCGCCAGGAATTGACCGTATTCCATTTGAACACTACAAAAATTGCTCATCGAAATTCTTATTGGATCTTACACTAGAATTCAATAGAATATTTTCAGTAGCTGATGTGCCCGAATGCTTATACAAAAAGGGATAATTACTCCGTTCCACGAGGAAAGGATACGATGACCCAGCAAACTACAGAGCAATATCCTTTCCACATCTGCTAAGTCTTTTGCTAGTTTTCTCTTCAATAGAATCCCGAAGCGGTTGGAAAATAAGAAATTTTTAAATGTATTTCAAGCTGGTTTTCGAAGAAACTACTCTACTATAGACCAAATATTCTCACTGGTTAACATTGCGGAGATAATAAAACAAGACGCAAAAAGTTGTACGCTTTCTTCGTGGATTTTCGTGCGGCTTTTGACTCTATCCCGCGAGATATGCTTTGCTATAAGCCATATATAGGTACGGAATATCGTCACAAGTCGTTTATGTTTAAAGAGCTGTGTACTACAAAAAATAAGGCATGTATCTGGGATGGTTTCCATTTATCGGACGATTTTGAAGTCTCAATGGGTGTCAAACAAGGATACGTGCTTAGCACATTGCTGTTTATTCTGTACATAAATATTATAGAACAGATGAAATTAGGGGTGGAAAAGATCTTTGTGTAACCATTTTTGTTTGCAGGTGACATCGTTTTTCTCGCCGACACAATGGATACAATGCAGCTAATAATCAACAGGCTAGACACCTACTGCAAAAGGTGGAATTTAACCGATGTAGTCTAGAAAAATCAATAATGATGGTCCTTAGAAATGTTGGGAGGAAGGTACGCTCGAAGTGAGAAATGGAGGTTTCAAGGCAACCAGATGGATGTATATAGTTATAAGCAATATAAGTATCTTGTAGGGTTAATTACGCCAAACCAAAACACGAACAAGCATTTTAAAGTTAAACTTGCAGAAGCTAAAAGGGCGATCTGTGCTGTTGAGGGAAACTGCATCAAGAATACATAGATGTTTCATACCTTCAAATATTCCGCGCAACAGCCTCTTCCATCCTACTTTATGCAACGCAAGTCTAGGGTTGCAGCGCTTTCGGAGGCGGTGGAATCGTTTCTCCGTTCTCCCCTTTTCTAAGGCGAATTTTTAAACTCAAATTGCATGGTGCACTTAGAGACTGGAGTAGCACCACTATACTCATAAAATACACCTGGATTATACAATGCGAATTCAGCGGTTAGGCTTTGCCGACGACATCGCTGTGGTAACTGTGGCCAAACATATCCACGAGATAGAGTCCGCCACGAATGAAGCAGTCGTGAGAATCAAGAGTTGGCTAGCGACTGCAGGGCTAGAACTGACCACAAGACCGAGGCTGTCTTGATAACAAGCCGAAAGACTGTGGAATATGCGAATTTCCGTGTTGGGAACCAAACTACTAGGTCAAAGGAGTTATTAATGTACCTCGGAGTAATGCTCGACAACAGGTTAAGCTTTAAAACTCACGTCCATTATGCCAGCAAGAGGGCGTCGCAGATGCAAGCAGCCCTTTCCCGGATTATGCCAAGCATCGGTGGCCCTGGATATGCCAGAAGGATTCTGTTGTCTAGAGTGGTTAGCTCAATACTTCTGTACGCTGCACCGGTATGGGCAGGGGCTCTTACAACGAAGGAAACAACAAGGAAGCTCTCGTCAGTATACAGGCTCTGCGCAATAAGAACAATAAGCGGATTCCGAACAATTTCGGACGAAGCAGCCTGTGTTATTGCGGGAATGATTCCCATCGACATTCTCGCTAACGAAATGCAAAGCATCTACCTTAGGCGAACTATCAACCGGCAAGAGGCCGTTACCAGTAGGATAAAGGAAGAAGAAAGGGCAACATCTATAGCACTGTGGCAAGCCCGGTGGGATAAAACGGAAAAAGGCAGATGGACCCACAAACTGATCCCCACCATTGAGGTCTGGATTAAGAGAGCACGCGGGGGCTGCAACTACCACATTACGCAGTTCCTATCCGGGCACGGCGGCTACCGAAAATATCTTTACAGATTCGGTCACGATAGCTCGCCTTTCTGACCCGAATGCCCAGGAGAAGAAGAAGATACGGAGCACGTAATGTTCCACTGTAGGCGCTTTTCAGGAGGAAGAGCGAACTTACCTATTCCGCAGCTTCTTATAAACCACATATTGAGGTCAGAAGACGACTGATTGGAGACATGTTCATTTATAACGAGTGTACAAAACGAGCTGAGAAGAGCCGAAGGACTAAGAAGAGTCGAAGTGGCAGACGCAAATGATTTAGCATGAGTTGCTAACCAGCCCCGCGAAGTAATACCTAACGGCAGTTCCGCGGGGAGAGTGGTAGAAGAGTACACAGGGGTGTGGTTTAGTACGTAAGGCGCGTGGCACTGGAGTAACATATCCCGCGAATCGTGCATACCAGCTAGTACAGACTACTGGTATCTATGAAGATTACACATCCTTTGGACGCAACCAAAAAAAAAAAGTGAAAGATGTTCATGAGAAGAGCCGAAGGACTAAGAAGAGTCGAAGTGGCAGACGCAAATGATTTAGCATGAGTTGCTAACCAGCCCCTCGAAGTAATACCTAACGGCAGTTCCGCGGGGAGAGTGGTAGAAGAGTACACAGGGGTGTGGTTTAGTACGTAAGGCGCGTGGCACTGGAGTAACATATCCCGCGAATCGTGCATACCAGCTAGTACGGACTACTGGTATCTATGAAGATTACACATCCTTTGGACGCAACCAAAAAAAAAGTGAAAGATGTTCATGAGTGGGAAATACTAGGAGCGGATTGCGGTTATAACTTTCATACCCAAAGATCAACGGGAATTACTAAAACAAAATGTAAACATGATACTTCAGGAAACTAGTCAAAGCGTTTATGAAAAACTTGTAAAAGGCATCTCGATACGGAGTTAAACCATCATCTACAGGAAAAAACGTATTTTTGAACACATACCCGGTGGATAAAATAGGTATACCAGCTTCAAAATAAGAGTCGACCTTTTAAACCTTGATTTTATATCGCACCGCATCAGCTTCCAATTATATGCGACCTGTGCAACCTCAGGGAACGAAAAGATGTGTTTCACTTCATTGCGAAATATCCCAAACTTCAGGAAATCCGCAGTAACTTCTTCGGTCCGCAAACACTTGGGATAGAGGAAGCAATCCATATCTAGGTTGGTCGCAGAGGTTGAGACCTGCTCTACAACTACGCCGTGTAGGCATTGAGCTACAGGAACTACATCATCGAAGGCAATTTGTAAGTATTTTGTACCTTATAAATTACAAACGCTCGATTTTTTTCAATTTAAATAGGAAACATAAGTAGAACTAAATTCTTTTTTACCCTTTAATGTCATTCTGGTAGATGGCTTATTTTAAAGGTCAAACCATATAGGATAGGCAAATATTGTAAAAACTTTTTGGAATAAAAAAAATAGTCGATTAACTAACCTACTAACTGACTTGCAAATACGTCATGCTCAAGGTCGAACGTCCCGATTTTTCCGAACCAATCAACACCTCCGATGCGTCTAGCTGGTCTCTCTAATTTCCAAATAAAAAAGTTCCCCTAGCTAATATCTACTGGCTGATATTTTTGAAAAATCTATTTTGCCCCTTCACCTTTCCATTAGACCTCATTACGTTGCCATCAGGTGAATTACGACCCAGCAATTTTAACCCGCCTCTGGCATCTCATTATTTTCGATCACCCATGGGAAAAGGGTAAAGCAATTGTTCTACCCACACAGCACATACACTCGTAGGTGTATATCCTTTTTTAGGAAACGAACATTGAACATTTTATTGGAGAATTCGCCTTGAGCTAGCGAAACTCTGTCCCATTTATGTATTCGTTCGGGACGAGAGATAAACATGTTTGGTGAACAGCACATTCCACACATAGTAATTGGCATTCAAAAGATAAGATAATTGGATCCATTTGTTTTCATGACATTTCCCTGTCAATCACTAGTCAATAGTGATTCATGGCACAGCCGAATCTCTAGCTTTGAGTTGATTGTCAGAGACTGGATCGAATTAGGCTTCGGGGATGTATTAAGCAGATACCAGCCTCTGAAATTTATGTGTGGTTTTGCTTTCATTGCACTAGATTAGGGTATTGAATTGTGAGTAATAAATTTGTTATCATTTTGTACTGTGAGTATGTATATTGGGGTATGGATTGTATGAAACTTTTATGCGGGTAGGTTGTCTGATGAAACTATTTTGTGTGATCGGGCAATTGCAAACTGGCTATGCAATGTTTTAGTTGAAAATTGAAAAAAATTATTGGCAAGATAGGTAGGTGCCTGTGACTCATGTATACAAATCAAAAATAAACAGGCACTTTTGTAATCGTTTGTCTTGATAAACGGTAACCATATTTTGTATGCAGTCGAAGAGAACAGGGCCCGAATTACCACATCCGTGAGCGAGCCATACGTTACTGAATTTTGTGGACTTCACAAGCAAAACTATAAATTCAGTCACGTATTATGCGAGAAACAAATTAACACAGCGACTTTGACAGCAACAGCAACAGCGAATTTAGGATTAGCTCTAACGTTGATGTTGCTGTCGATGTTGCTGTGCGAATGTGTTAGGTTAGAGTGGTAGGCCGCCTCAAGTGCCGCCTCATTTAGGCCAAAGTAGGCCCACTGTGATACCACAGGATCAATGTTCTCCTTATCTACTCGTTGAACCAGCCGGAGCTAAGAATGAAGCGATGGAGGCAGTTTATTTCTATGTTTGCGAGTTCGCTGAGATTGTCGAAGAAATATTCTCCGAGTTATAGTTTTCTACGGAATGACAGTGCTGGATACATACAGAGAAGGTGAAGAATAGTCTCCTCCTCCTCCTCGTCCGTACAGCTTCTGCAGAAATCGTTTGAGAGAGGCCCAACCTGAGAGCATGTCTCTCTATGATGCAATGTCCCGTGATGACACCTACTAGAGTGCTTAGATTGTAAGGCGGGAGAGCTTTCAGTGAGCTCTGGCACTGCGGCTTCTTAGAGGAGCCTATTGGGCCTTTACTAGAGTGCTTATTACGGGTCTTTTCAGTGTAGTAAGATTTTTTGAGCGCGTGGGATCCAGCTGAGGCCAGATCTGTTTCGAGGTGTGGCACGTTGTACAATTAGAACACCTGCGATTGTTTAATTAGGAGCTTGCAAGTAGCAAGAGGTATGTAGAGATTCTCGTTTTCCGGTAGAATCGACATAGTAGTGCCTTGTCTGGCGAGTTCATCGGCCAAGCAATATATCCAATCTCGTTAGGATAAAATCGGCAATTGAGGGCAGCTGTTGAATTGAAGACGACAGAATCCATGGATTTCATCGCGGCTTGACTGTCGGTAAAGATGGTGATATCCTTTACAGATACCACATTATACCGAAGCCACGACAAAGTCTCTTTGATCGCATTTGACTTCCGCCTGAAATACACTACAGTGATTAGGAAGGCTGAATGAGATTTTGCAATTTAGATCAAGGGAGAAAACACCCTCCCCCCCCCCCCTACTCCTGTTTCGGTTTTGGACCCATCTGTATAGAAACAGACGTACTCCTTACGAGGTACTACATCATTCTCCCAGTCGCTCCTAGAGGGTATGTAGGTTTCAAAGTTCTTTTCGAATTGAAACTGAGGGAAGGTGTAATCAGTTTCTTTTGGAATGCATTCCAATGTATCTAGAATAGACGAGTGACCAGTTTGGCGACTGATCCACAAACGAAAAGTTAGAGAGAGCTTAGAGAGGGCATTCTGCATGAAATCTCTAAGCGTGTTGAGGTGTTTTCCTGAGATAGCGATGGCAATGCGAATGTGTTCAAGGTAATTAAAATACATTGGTTCTAAAAAGTTGTCAAAGTTGGTGTTGATGTCGCTGTGATAATCTATTTCTCGTATAACTCGATCACGGGTGCAGTAATTCAACCCCAGGTATCGTTATTTATTTCTCAGTAGTAAGACAGCTGAGCGCGGGGTCTTCGGTTTGATTCCCGGAAAGCACAAACTACGTCTTAAATGATTTTTTTTTTCACCGCGCAATCTCTCCCGAACGTCGGACAGAGATTCGACAATATAACTGCCATGAATGATAAGCATAGAATTTATTGTATAGGTCCTTTTGGATTCGTCGGAAAAATCAAATCAAATGGGTGTGAGAAGTTGGGACTAGAGTACCTACTCGGTGATATTGCACTATCTACTGGTTTTAGTTTTTACGTACGGCGATACTATTTCCAAAAAGGGAATGTATTGTAGAAAAATGCAAACGGTTACATTGCCGAACACTCTGTAATTTTTCCCCTATTTAAAAAAAGGAGACGCCTCAGTAGCAAGTAACTACCGTGTATTTCAAACTTGAATACGCCTATGAAATGGTTTGCAAGCATGATATTCTGCAGACTTACAGATTGTCTAAACCGTAAACGAGAATTCAAAGCTCAGTGAGCTAGAAGCCGGATTTCGTTCAGGTTACTCGACGGCGGACCAAGTATTTCTGCTCACAAACTTTGCGGAAGTGTACCTTCATCGTGGGAAACATGTGTATGCCTTTTTTTGTGGACCTTATAGCTGCCTTTGATAGCATTGATAGAGGAGCTCTGTTTTTTAAACTACACAATCTCGGAATCTCTTCCAAGATAAACGGAATTTTAAGAGCCCCTTACGCAAAGGATTCTATATGCATTTGGGACGGTCAGAATCTCTCTGAGGAATTTAGCTCTTCAATGGGCTCAAAGCAAGGCTTTGCATTGAGTATACCCTTGGCAAACTGGAAAGATACTGCGATACTTGGAACCTATCAGCAAATCTCAATAAACCAAACATAATGATCCTTTCCTAAAGGGCATGGAAGATTTGCTAGTAACGAAAAATGGTACTACCAAGATTAGGAAGTAAAAGTGGTAAGAGAACTTAAATACCTAGCGATGAAAGTGATTTGAAGTTAATCGAACTTTTTTTTTTTTGATAAATCTCAGTATGTGGAAGAATTTGTACTGATTGAACGTCAAGCATTCGAGAAAATGAAAAAGTAATACTGCAGTAAAAATTACATAGAGGAGATTGTCCTTTCGTGGAGGAGGAAGAACTTTGAAGGTTTATACGGCGAGAAAATTGGAAAAATTTAAAAGGAATTCGGAAAATTCGTAAAAATAAATTTTTCATTAATTTTGTACTGGGATTTTTTTTTGTTATTTTAATTGCAATATACCTACACTGAGATCTTAGTTGTTAAAAATTCTACATGAATTTAATTATGTAGTAGATTTTCTTTATGAAAGAAATTTTGTTTAGCACGGGCAAAGCCGGGCGGGAACAGCTACATACTTTCTTATAATTTAGACAAAGAGTTGTTGTTTGCTTAAAGTGGTATGCAAAGTGCAAGGGCCTCTGTTTCTCAGGAAACTCAAATAGTCCGCAAGAGCGACCTATTGCAGCACGTAAAATTACTATTCCAGGCGTAAGGAGAAAACAAAATGAGAAAGCTCGTTCTCTTTTGTAGAAGGTAAAATGCTTATAACTATCACCAGGGTTGCCAGAATTTAGTTCGCTATAAGCACCCAAACCTTTTAAAAATGTATCCCAATATCGTTGCTCAGAAAGAAGCCCAAAAATCGTTGCAAATTTTGGTATTTTTCGAACTTATTCTCTACGCCTTGGATTTTATTTGAATTTTTTTTCCTGCTATTGGCTTTTGTGGCTTGTGTCAAGTCAAAAGGCCTGCAAAATGAATTGGTGTGCGTGCAACTTGAACGACTGTTCGACGTCACTAGACTGCAAGAGTGCTGCCAAGTTTTTAAAAGTGCGGGTTTGTTCGAAAATATTTTTTCAATTTTGTGAAAGAATAAAACAAACAAAATTAACACACAATTTGTAAAACGATATGTAGCCCAAAATTGTGTTGGGCGCTCATGGAAGAAATTTCTATCGTTTTTTAAGTAAAAAGATAGCCCAAACGACAAAGTGCCCAATCTGGCAACCGTGCCTATCACTAAACTTGTCTGTCCCCTACACTTTATCGTCGGTAGAGTGATTTTTCCGCAGTCCAGCCCAGGCTTAGGTATTTTGCTATTTCGATAGTAAGAAAAGACTGGTATACCCATTTCTAGATAGCTATAACTTTTGAAGAGTGCTATTATTTTTGACAGATTTTCAACATTTATGCCTAGTTCTTTTTTGACAGATCATGACGAAAAGCCATACATCAGACGAACACTGTCGCCACATTAAAATTCGGTTTGAAAAACTGCCTATTTTTATCGAAATCTTATGAAGAAATGCACTTCGTTCAAAGTGTCTCTCTACATGCAATCCTGCCATATCTGGGGTGAGGTACCAGCCAACAAAATACTCATCCATGCGACTTTATTACACTCACAAAAGTGCACTTTTTGTGGGTGAAATTGTCGGTTCCATTTTTAGAAACTATGTCCTATTATGTCCCCAAACCATACTATAGTACTCACCTCGGCGAGAGGACTCCCGAGACGTTGTCTTTCGAACGTGCCTTCGACAGACGACCCATTTCATCCAATTTACTCTCTCTTGACTGCCGGATGTGTTCCTAGAAATACAAAACGTGTATTATTATTCGCTCGGCAAGAAAAGTTAACTTTTATTTCTATAAGCTACAAACCAAAATGAAGACCGATTTAACAACTTATTTAAATTTATACAAATAACAACAAATACTTAAAAAGAAAACCAAAACAAACAAAAGAAAAAAATGTAATACCACGCTTGCAATACCACAAAAGAAGATCCTTCGAACCAAAAAGAAAAAAACATCCTTATCTTGTTACTTTAACGCACTTTTATTTAAATAAATGGAATCGAAACGCACATCCGAAGAAAGCGAGAAACAATATAATTAACAGAATACCATACACACGCTCACAACAATAAAAATGTAGAACCACAAAAGCGCATCGTCACTGTGGCAGGAATGATAACAATTTGGGTAGGGTGTGCCTCTGCAAGGATCCAATTTGCGTCTTTTTTTTTTTTTTTCTTTTTTTTTTGTAATAAAATATTGACCGGCATAAAATGATTCAACGCGAAAAGTTATAGTTGTTCAGTCGTCGGACATGTCCTTGGACACAAAGGCGACAACAGCGAAAGGCTAAATCAACACGGAAGTCTTTATTTTTCCTATATATCATCCACTGAAAGTGTGTGTGCAACATCGGTTTCATTCTAGAAGGCCGGTTGGTCCCCCCGATAGGAAGAGTCCAAATGATGATCCTGTTGCTGATTCTTATCGTACGAGTAATTATTAGATTTGTACATGTTATTTATGTCGTTGAGCTTTTTGTCGCTATACATCTCGTCATAGTGATTATGATGGTGGTAGAATTCGCCTTCGGACACTTGGGATGGTGATGACGACGACGATGTGGGACACGTCGATGTTGGTGTTAAGTTTTCCGGATAATTAATGTCGAACTCGTCCTGTACTCCGACATAGATTGCTGTTTTCGGGGCATCCAGGATATATGAATCAATATGATAAATTCCCGTCGAGAGCGCAGGAACTTCCTGTGAATAAAAAGCATGACACGACAAGGACACCACAGAAAAAAAAAACACAAAAACAATTGAGACAGAAAGAGAGAGATAGAGTGAGGTACATGAAAAAAAGAATGGGAAAACAAAAATCCAATCAGTATTAACTGAAGGGGTGTTGTTGGGTGGGGGGGGCTTATCGGAAATGCTTGGTCGTTTGTTTGCTGTGAACACAACACCGGAACAATATGCAGGATGTGTGTCTACACAAACAGTGGTAGAGGATGGTGGAGCATATGGCTTATAGCACAACGTTACTATACTAACTACAACTGAAAAGGTATGGAAATGTATGTGTGGATAAAGCGCGCAATTAGCTGGGGGGTGAAGTGTGACTTACAAACATTTGGCCTTATCGAACTATGTCGCAATAGTTGTGCCGATGCGCTCTGAAAAATGCATACAAATAAACTCCACCAGTCTTACCTCTGAATGTGTCCTCGAGCATGTCTAACGGTTGTCATGTAAGCACTCCCAACTAAGCTACATTTTCAGTTGGCACGTGGCAAACGACGATCCTTTTCAATGCGGAAATCTGCCAATTATCTCCTGTAGGTATCTAATATTGACACTGAGCTTGATAATTTGCACTACGAATCGAGCGTTTGTAAAGGACGAGTAGAAAAACTATTTCAAATCAAAATCTTATCAAATCGAGATAGCCAACACATTCTCTCACACACGGGCGAGCATTTACAGCGCCAGAGGATTCGAAACGATATGAATGGAGGAAACAGACACCAAGCAACAGACACAAAGCTGGATTCAAATAAAAAGGTCCTGACAGAATAAAATGCTGAATGGTTTGGTTTTTTTTTTACAAATCAATTGAAGTTAGCAGTCAGAGTCACCAATACACACTGCTCTTATACTGTCAAGGATGAATCGCTTTTTAAAGGACCAATATAAAGGGGGGAAATAAGTAACGACAACTATTAACTTTAGCAATGGGGTGGGTCGGGTGCGCACCCTTCAGCATCAGCACGTAGTCATATTGAATGCTGCTGATGAAAGAAAAATTGACAGATTATTGCAGAAGCAGGACTATAGTTGGGAAAATTGAAAAGCTAGAAAAGACTCGATGGAGTATGCCAGGCTTCATTTATATTTAATTTCTTCTTTTTCTGTGGTTCGTTATAGCATTGCTGAGTTAAATTTTCTGTAGTTCTGGGGTGGCTTTAATAAAAGTTGATTCTTTGGGGAGATCTCTACTTTTGCGAATTTACTACCAGACGTCGTTCCTTGTTAGGTCGCCCTTGGAAGCAGAAATCAATACTGTACTTCCAAAGATTGTCAATTATGTTGTCGACTGATATTTATATGCTTTTTTGACAGTTTTCCATGCAAGACTAGGTAGAATGACATTCAATCATGGATAACATTTTGATGAGGCTCATGGGTAAATGCGAAAGGGAGGCATGTTTTTGTGGACAAACATTAATGGAATCATAACAACCTGGTATATTTTCAACAACCTCACAGATTCATGTCCATCTTCAGGCTACTTTAAGTTATGGCTTGAAGACTTAAGTGATGTTAGTTCTGTGTTTCCCTTTCCAAGTGACCACTATTACCAATTGTAAGTAAGTACGTTCACCACAACAACAAGTACAACAAGGTTTATTCTTGCTTTTTCGGTTGGCTTGGCATTTTAAATTAATTTAGGTTTGTGTAAAAAAGACCTTAGGTGTATTTTTGGTTTATGAACCAGCATCCGATTCAGCTCGTTACATTCAAGATGTGTATTCCTACATGCTTACCACCGACCACTTTCCCGAAAATTTCTGTTCAAATTACAATAGCAGTCTTTTTTTTTATTTTCGCAATCGGTTTGAAATAAATAACTAATACAATAACTGAATAAGCTCATGACTTCATAGCCGCAGAACAATGAAATGTGCACCGATGAGATTTTCTATATATTATAAAGTTCAAGAAAGCAAGAAGCGAGTCCTTTTAGAATCTCTTATCCATCGGAACTCTTCCGAAGGGGAACAACTTTTGGGATTACATATTTGCGAGTCACCTTTCATTATTGGATCTTATTCGTAAACACTTTATATTGAGCACATTTTTGAACTCTTATCAGAATTCGTATGAACTTCGGAAAGATGAAAGGAGTCGCTTTCCCATATCCAGTAATCCATTTGTAGTTTATCATTTGATTCTTCTTTTCTGGGGATTGGGTGGGCGTATTTTCACAACGAGTTGTTAAAAATGTTGTCAAGGACTACCAACTTTATGTTTATTGAAATTTAAGAAAATCTATTTTCCCTACTTTTTTCACACAGTTTGTGTTTGTTTGAAGGAGAAGCTACACGTATAAATAACTTTAAAGGTATATTATAGTAGTAGTAATGTTTTGTTAACATGTGATGTGCTTTTTGTCCAAGGGAGTTTCCTTTTATTACTACTTTCTTTCTTTCTTATATCTAGGTTTATTATTTACAATTCAAATTGGTATTTAATGACTTTTACAATTTAAAATTATAATTTCACCAAATTCACCAAAACTAGCTTTTAATAATAACGGGTACGGCTTAAGCTGGCCTTGATCCTCTGGGTTAAGGATTCGGTCTTTTGGTGGGCGTGGGACATCTCCGGCGTCGTACGGCTCCATCTTGTGACAGTCCCCGTAACCTACAGGTCCGTCTTCTGACAGTCCCGGTAACCTGCAGGTCCATCTTGCGACAGTCGCCGTAACCTACAGGTCCATCTTGCGACAGTCTTGGCAACCTACAGGTCTATCTTGCCACAGTCCCCGTAACGTACAGGTCCGTCTTGCAACAGTCTTGCCAACATATGGGCCCATCTTGCGATAGTCCTGGCAACCTACAAGTCCGTCTTGCGAGTTAGGACAGTCCTGGCACCAACAGGTCCGTCTTGCGAGGTTGCGACAGTTCAACAACTACCTACTTGTGGAAGTGGAAAATGGATTGGTACGATTCTACTGTGTGATTTTGCTCGATTTGTTTGAGATCTTACTGGTGGTGGTCTCATTGAATTTGTGACAGTGAGCGGGTGTGAATTCTATTACGAATGCAAAAATCGTTGGAGGGTGTAGTGTACTTGATACACGAAATGGTAACGAGAGCAGGGCGCCCCCGTCAATTGTTCGTGTGGCGAAAGTGTGTCTAATGCACATGCAATGTACCAGTAATTCTGTTCGAGAGAAAATAATATGGCAACTACTGGGCTACTGCAGGGGTGTACCTGTACGTGGTACACCGGTATTCGGAGGACTGAGCAGTCGATCGGCTGTTCTTAGACGTGTGCTAAGTGCACTGCACCAGCTTTTGCTCGGCAAAACGATAATACGGGCCGTCGACATATTGTTGTAACGAATGCATCGTTACAAACAGATGTGATTTTTTTTTAAATGTATAGGTACCGTCTTATTTTTTATTTATAAAAAGAAGAAAATTCAGCTGTCACTATTTTAGGAAATGTCTTTTCAAAAATTCTAATCCTATGCTCCAAACTCCAATATGCAATATAATGACTCGTAATTTTTAGTAGGTACCTCCACCGTCCAACCTGGAAAGCCAGTTCATTTCCCAAACTTCTTGGATGACAGCCCAATGCCTTTGTGATATAAGAATTGAGACTCTCTTTTTTACCCATACCAATCTTAAAGCCATGACAAAATCTGCCAAACCGTGTTCATTTCAGCTACAAACACGATAAGTAGCCCATAAAGGGTTCTGTTGAATATTAAAGCCTCCATCAACATTTGCTACTTATTACTATTATTTTTTTTTTGTTACAAATCAATAAATAAAACCAATGAGGTTCATTTCAAAATAACCATAACTTATGCTTATACTTTATACAGCAGGAAACCTTAACAAATACTCACATCGTCAGAAATGTCCAGCAAAATGCGACTTCAGATCAACTAAGATCCCTTTTAGGAAAATTTGATTATAAAGCCTGGCGTGAAGCATCTACGCACATAATGAATCCCATTACGACAGTCTATAAGGAAATAACGCAGCATGAAGATGAAGCCACTTTCAATTAACTAAGTAAATTAAATAATTCAAGCTTCCATTCGCCATCAAGTGTAACCGAAGATGTCATCTTTTCCTTCACATCCCCAACCATCACGTGTACAACATTAACTTCATAAATACGCACTTTGACTTTGTCAACGTGTTAATTATCTATGAGAATATGCCGCGCACCCGACACAACACGCATATCCTATGACACAGAGCGGAACGAATGTCTTAAGGACACACGTACAGTTGGATGTTTGGAAAAATTAATACATGTGCGCCGTTCGTATGTTAACCTCATTTCCATTACCTCCAAGTAAATTACTTCTAAGCCAAGTGACGCTCTCGTTAGCTCTCACAGTTTATTGCCTTAAAAGATATTTTAATTGGGCTTATCTACTGGAAAAAAAGAAAGAGAAAACACAAAATTCATTAAGAGCAGAAAGGATATTTTTCTTCGAACAGCATCAACCCCTCAGAGCTGTATGGTGTACCTGCCGTCGCAAATTTACCTAGCCAAGGTTCAGCCACTTTCAAATGTAAACAAACGAGCTGTAAATGATTACGAAATCAACTCGAATACACACACAGGAAAAGAAAAAAAGCTTCCCGCACGCCGGGACGCGAAGTAAAATTTAGCTCTTTGCGATTCCGCACACAATTTTGAAATTTTTATCTCCAAACCAAATGGAAAAGACATCCGCATCCGCCCACAAACAACCCAAGATCAAGTACGTCTCCCGAGTCCCAACATATACGATATTATGAGCGGACGGGGTACTACGTGGGAGGGTTGTACGGGGTATACCCGCAATCGGTAGTCATGTTGAGTGTTTTAGATCGATCGGCACACCATAGGACAACAATCGTTCAACGTATATACGCAAAGCACATTGCGAAATAAAATTAAGATAAGAAAAAAAAAAAAAAACAGAAAGGGGAAAAGCCAATGTGACAAGTGGAATTGTGATTTGTGCAACGTGTGACAAGAATTCCATTGATTTTCATCCTTTTAGGGGCTACTTCTGCAATTGTTACCACCTCATTCAACACGAGTAGGTATATGTCTGTGCGTGGGTGTGAGTGTTGAATCTTGGAAGAAGGTTTTTCTTTTTTGCTAAGTCCCGGATGTAGCTGTGTACACTTTCGACTGTGTTAAATGTTAAATGGTTTCTTCACAACTTGCAGCGGTGCCAATAGACGACAAAGCCACTGACGAGTAGTTGGATTCATTGGACACGTTGGTATGCGAAACTCTATCGGTCATGGTTGTTTATTGAGGTTTACCAGCTTTGGCTGAAAGTGCATTCAAAATGTCGGTGAGATTGTCTTGCGTCGCGAACGTCCTTTGACGCAATCTGAAGACAGGATTTGTTACTGGCAGTATCGGTGGTCTGGATGAGTGCATATTTATTTTAAACATATTGAATTTGGTTCGAAATTTCTCACTTTTGACGGGTCTGTAGTTAGTTTCTTTTTAAAAATGCAATAAAATGAAGAAAATAAAAATGTTTCCATGTATTTTGGCTTTATTAGTAAGAGCGCAAACATTCTCATTAATTATGAAACATAACGTTGTTCAAGTGGGGGTGTCTCGGCTGACTTCGCAATAGCGAATTCTGTCACGTGTCACTACAATTTTCTAAGGCCTTGTTGGTGGTCTCGGGCTGTAGCTCACGGATTGCTTGAATGATATTGGCATTAAGTGCTCGAATCGCTTTCGGATTGTTAGCATAACATCGGTCCTTCGCGGTTCCCCACATAAAAAAAAATCCAAAGGGGTCAAATTGCAGCTCCGAGGCGGCCAATTGACATCACCAAGACGGCTGATAACACGATTTAGGCATTTGGTACGCAAAAGATCGATTGTGGGATGGGCTCTGTGGCATGGCGCGCTATCCTGCATGAACCAGAGGTTGTCAAAATCAATTTCTTCAATTTCAGTACAAAAAAAAAAAGAGTCGGTTATCATGGCTCTGAAATGCCCACCGTTGACCGAAGCGTTGTTCCCAGCATCATGTTCGAGAAAAAATGGTCCAAAGATGCCACCACTGCGCACTGAACTGTCACTCTCTGTGGATGCCCCATATGCGTCAATTCTGTCTTTTAACATAGCGTACAGCAGGCGCGGTGGATACTTTATATCGGCCAAATCTTCTTTTCAAGAAACGCAATTTTTGGAAATAAGTACTTCCCAACGTTGCTCAAGCGTAAAACGACTCATTTCGTTCCGCGGAGATATATGATACTGACTTTCTGTAAACACTAGATGGCCCACCATTTACATACGAAGAAAGGCTCCGTCATCTGTTTGTGGGAGACCTAGTCGTTGTCGGCAACTAAAAATAAGCAGAAGACTGTTCTACTTCCAACGGATACCGACTGTCAATCTGTCATATGGGTGGATCCATAGATCCCTCCCCACTCTATGGTACCCTTCTCGACTTCTTCTTCTGTAGACGTAGCTATGTGTCTAAATTGAACTAGGAGACCATGTATTTCTGAATGTGCCACCGTAGTTATGTATATGGTTATAGAGGGCAACCAATATTACGAAGTGGATCTTAATTCAATGTGCGGATTTGTTGACAGACCTTATATTGTTTTTCAAATTGCACTAAAGAGAGCTGAACGCAACTGATTAAGCAAAGCAGTACCCATCACACGAGCCACGGTTTAGAAGCAAATTTATGCACGACTGGGTCGCACGTAACTCACCCTCTCGTACAATAATTCTTATATGACAGGTACTGGTAATTTAAGAGTTAAATTTAAAAATCCGATAAAAAAACTGATCCTGTGCTAGTTATGTTAACCAACAGTGTGCTCAACTTCACGGCCCTACTGTAATGAGTGGTGAAATCTCAGCCACTCATGCTTGAACTATGTATTATCTAGAAAAGGTCCTGCAGACGCAGCTCGACTGGGTGAAGTTGGTGGATAGGGTAGATAATATTCATTCCATATCGACGGTTATGGGCGCTCGGTCGAGATTGCAAGGTGTGCGGGTAATAAATAAAAACGAAGTTTGATTTCAACTCTAAGCGGGTGATAGGTTTAGTTTTAGCAAAACAAGATCCCAAAGCTATACAAAATAAATAATACAAGACGTTTTAAGATCCATGCATGGGAAGCACCTTCATTTTGGAATTTAGAATTTGACAACGCCTTGAGGTACTTATAAATTCACATAGTTTGAGGAGAAGCCATCAATCAAATTAGGCTGTTGGTGATTGGTAAAAATAAGAAATCAATAAGATCGAAAGTGTTCTCCCTTTCAATAACCAGGGGTCGAATCGCATTCTCCTTGAACGAGCATTTCGTAACGGAATATGTTTTTGTTTCACATGTAAAACCAACTTAATTCCGTGCTATACTCTGTCCAAGAAAAATTGTCAGTACAGGCCTTATGGGAAGCTCTTTTTTCTACCAGTGGTGCCTGTAGTACTCTCACGGCACTCAAACACAAGATTTGCCACTGAAATAAAAACGAAACCACTGGCATTCCAAAGAATTTTGTTGTTGTAATTTTCCTGAAATTCGCATACATCCCTCCACAAACAGTCTGCCACACAGTCGCGGGCAGAATGAGCACGATCGCTTGTGTTCGCTTGCTATTATCATCAACCAAAATAAGCAGTGTGAGTGACTGAAGCACATCAGAGAAGTGTTACCATATGGCAATGTTAGCATATCATTAAGGGTTTTTCTTTGAATTTTGTCAAAGAACTTTCGGTTTTAGTGCTTTTTTGGAGCTTTTTGGAGCTTTTGAGAGCGGCATATTATGTGGGGTGCTGCCATTCGGTTTTAATTTGTTTGTATTTCTGAAAGATCCAATAATATTCAGTTAAAACATATTTTTGAATGTTGTCTTTTAGAAATAATGTTTATTCGTGAGGTGTTTTAATGCATTCATTTCATTAACGCAACAAGTGATCATATGTGCGTTGTAGAGATATTGCAATAAATTAATAATGATTACTAGGGCAACTCAACCGGATTCATGCAAAAGCATGGTATTTTAAGGGATAAAATTTTATTAAATATTGTATTATAGAAAACTAAGTACAAATTGTCAGCCTTATTCGTTTGGGCATATTTCTGCATGTTTTGGTAGGTATAAATTCATTTTTCACTTTGTAGAGCATATTTTTCACACTGAAATATCAAAATGATGAAGCAGGTAGACCTATACTGTGTATTTTCGGTCGTTGGGTTTTACCACATTCGGTCACTCCTCTCTAGTAAAGTAAATGCCTTGAAAGGA
Source organism: Cheilosia urbana (assembly GCA_946477585.1). Taxonomy (NCBI): domain Eukaryota; kingdom Metazoa; phylum Arthropoda; class Insecta; order Diptera; family Syrphidae; genus Cheilosia; species Cheilosia urbana. The sequence goes on along the minus strand of OX297854.1, from coordinate 2,885,493 downwards.
TTTTATGATCCTTTTTTTTGCTACTGTTTCCGCGAAGTTCTAAATTGACGGGTAATAATTTTTTAACAAATATGTAATCTAGGTATATATGTCTATATTGAAAAATGTATTTAGAGCTGCACAAGTGCAGTCCTTTTACCATCTGTATGGTATATGACATTGCGTCGTGGTTATATAATTTTTTCTAATTGCCTGTTTGTGTATATAAGGCGGAAACAATGGTTGTTATCTCAATAGCGGATAGTGCATAAGCAAGTGGTAAACTTTATTGTTCATATGAATAAACAGAAACATGGCTACAAAGTCTTCAAAGGATCTAAGTGTAGAAAAGAAACAACAAATTGTTGATGCAACTGAAAAATTCTATGGCCTTTTCAAAAATAAATCGGAAGCCGTAGGAAATACGGCTACTGTTTTTTCTGTTACGGAACGAACTGTATACAGGCTTTTAAGGGAAAAAGCAATCAAAGGCCACAATTTACCACCAAAGAAGAAAAATAATTCCGGTATGAAGAGCAAGGTGGATGATTTTGACAAATGTGCTATTAGGCGGTTAGTCCATCAGTTTTTTTATGGATAATGACCTTCCAACGCTAGACAAGATATTATTGGAAGTACAAAAAAGTGAAAATATAACAAAGCTAAGCAGATCAACTTTGTATACAATATTGCAAAAAGATCTCGGACTTAAATTCGTCAAACGTCAGCTAAAGAATTTGTTGTTGGAAAGAAGTGACATTATTTCTTGGAGACGAAGATATCTACGCGAATTAAAAAAAATTAGAGAACAGAAAAGAAAGATTTATTTTACTGATAAGACCTGGCTAAATTGGAAGATGGTAACCCTAACAGTATTGCTCTCTGAGTTATGGCGAATTATCATACACACTACGGCAACCCTGTGAGAGCTTTAAAAAGGGACCGATTTATGTAAGTCATTGCAACCAGACTGAGAGACAAACATCTAATCTTCCCTGTACTGACAATTTTTCTTGGACAGAGTATAGTAAATAAAATAATAAATTCCGCTTTCATTTATCATTTTATTTACTAAACCAAAAATTACAGCAGAAAGTTCGCATCGTTTCGCCAAGTAACCAAGGCGGCGCAGGGACATAAATCCCGAATTTATTTTTCAGAACGTGTCCCACTTTAATGGGACATAAGTCCCTAATAGAATTCGCGACTTGTGACCCACCCCATTGGAATCTACGCCCCGAAAATAAATTTCCGGACTTATGACCCAATAAACATAATTTCCTAAATACACGCCTAGAGACAAATCGCGCGTATTTTTATTTTTATTTGATCAAATTATCAAAAACATAGATTTCAGAAATAGACATAAGTACTGAGAAAATTCGAGAATCCTCGAAACATACTTCTAAAGCCTTGTAATCATTGTAAAATTTGTAGTTGCTGTTTCTCGAAGATGAATGAATGCACATACAAATTAATTATTATGTCCTTTCCAATTGCCTAATTTCTATATGTACATTTGTTGGATTTTTTTTTACAAAGTTTCAACGTGCTTATGTTATACCTGAGGCACCTCTTTTCTGGTTTATATTAAGAAGGTCCTTGGATAGTGTAAAGTCCATTTTTTCACAATTTTCCTGAGCATCTACCGTTCCAATTTGCAGCAGCAGCAACATGTAGAATAATTAAACACAGTAGGTAGGCCTCCAAATATCCCATTAATAAACAAAAATTATAGTTATTTTAAAACTTCCCGTTAGCCACTACAGACGCGCGTGGGATATACGTAACATCGCATATACAACAAACCCATTCATTCCAACTTCAGTACTCGTGCATACACAATTGAATAGCTGTCTCCCCCTTGATTACGTTGAAAGGACGCAATACGCTTTGGTGGATCCCTCGGTGATAATAATAAAAGAACACACAAAACGCCCACTACCGCACATAATGAAATGTTGTCTCTATAACAAAGGCACACAGAGGTTGGGATAAGGCAGAAAGGAAAAACAAAAAATGCACACAGAACGTCAGGTAAAACAATCAGCTAAATGCTCCAAAAGGGTTCTCTAGCTAAAGGCACATGCACAGCTAAACGCACTCACATAAACATAAACAGAAACACGATAAGCGCAACAAAAGCAACAACAATATGCAAACTAAGCGTTTTTCGGGATAACACAACACAGGCAAACACTGGCTTTTGTTGGGTTTTTGGTTGATGCCACAATAGTGGCATAACCATTACCAAACACCAAGGACACTCGACTCGACAACAGAAACACAACTCAACAACTGGTACTCACCCTGATGATCTTTTGATCCCTCATGATTTTTCGTACACAATTTACAAGGAATGTCGCAATCATACCGCCGAGAATTAATCCAAAGACAACGATTATGATGGTAACATGCTCCGATTGTTTGCCCTCCTCTTCCTGTGGGAAGATAGAAGCAGAACACAAGAAAATACAGAATGGCATAAGTACGAACTACGTGGCTATACAATGGAATAGTGCATCGCGTATAGTGTTAGGATGGAGGATATGGTCTAGAGGCAGGAAATTAAAAGTGAAAGCAATGGAAATGGCTGCCATTGCTGTGCGCCTGCCATTGGTTTTAGTATGGGTAGGTACCTATTGTACAGTTGGCGTGGCGCGCCTGTTGAGGGAGCGAACATTATTTCTCCCTACGCCATTGTCTAACTGTTCGCAGGAAATCGTTAATCTTTCAGAAGAATATGGTGTTGGTGTGGTAGGATAGGTATATTTGGTGCGGGTAGCGCCTGCGGAAGGAAACGGACAAGGTAGGATGTTGTGGTTCGGTTGGTTTTTAGGATAAGCACAAATGTTGGCCAAGGCAATCTGCTCTTAAGTCGACGGTAATTTAAACGACTTTTAGATTTTTTTTTCCATTTTTTTTTCGCTCATCCGTTTGGTCATGGTCTGGGGGTGAAGATGGAGATTTTGTTCGCATTGCTGACCGTCCGGCATCTGTTTTGTATTTTAACAAAGGATGACAGTTTTATTTGATTTCCGTAATCTGGTGGTGGTGGTGGTGGTTTTGGTAGTAAAGTCGGTGAATTGTGGCCAAATTTTGTACATCCTATAGTTTTGAGCATAAAGTTTGGATATCCTCATCTGTAGTCGGTAGTCAGTGTGCCGTGGAGTGTAGGGTGGTAGGTGGATTAAGGGAGGTTCAGTTTTTTTTCTTTCTTTTTTTTTAATGAAGAGAGTTGGAATGCTTGAAATTGTGCGGAAAATGAGACTGGAGACTTTTTTTCTTTGGCAGATTTAGGGAGAGATATGGGTGCCACCAGCAAGTAGGTAGGTATGTACCTACTTTACGAGTTTTTTTTTTTCTTTGGTTGACACGTTGGTTGGGCTACTTAATATTCGATCAGAAAAAGGCCTGTGGTATTTTTAATACTGGACTTGCTCATCAATTTTGGCACTCAGATCTCGGAGTATGATATTAAAGTCATATACTCTAATCTCTGTTTTTAAAGTCGAAAAATGACTCCCTTCAAGGACTGTGATTTCTCTACGTTAGTTTGTTTTTTTGTCGGCTTCTACTCGATGGTTATAACTTAGCTAGAGCCGATTTGATGTCTTTAATTCGCATCGCAACACGCGCAACCGTTTCTGACATATATTAACTAAGTGGCTGTTTATTCGATCGTGTATTTGACCGCGGTAAGGTTGGCATTATAATGGCCGAGGATATTTAAAAAAAACTTATTGGTATACTCCATTTGTTATGACATGGTATGGGCTACTCTATGGCGATGGCCCTGAAGTGGTTAAAACTTGCACATACATAAATGCGAATTGCTGAATGCACCCACTGATCATTGCATTCCGAATACGTTCCACGAGCGAACCGAAGTACAGCAAAAAAAAATCCGAAGTGTCATTCTTTGTCGTTTACAGTTTCCGGCCTCTTCGTCGAGGCATCGTTTTTCCGCCTCCATTTTTTTCTTAATTATTTTTGGATCTCTCTAGCTGGTGGTTGGCATTTGCGTGTTTAGCGTATCGAAATTTTTGTAATCGTTGTAATAATAAGTAAAGTAATCCAAACGTACAAAAAAGTTAATTTAAAAAATCAAAAAACCCAAGTTAAAAAAGAGCTAAAAATATACATAGGGACACCCAGAGAAAAATAGGTATCTTAATCGACAGTCAGGCCGTGATTAAGGCTGTCGTTTCAACCAAGCTAACGTCCAATCTTGTTGTGATGAATGCAGGGAGCCACTGTTCAGGGCGTACCATCGGTTTGAAATTTTTGAATAATAATAATAAACCAACTCCATTTCAGACTCACCTCACAGCCCTCTTCATCCCAGCGGAACTTGCAGTTGTCCCGCTTGTTGCACCGCAATCCACCCCATATGCACGTAGCATCCTGGCAATCGAACTCGTCCTCTTGACAAGCTGCAAGACATAGAAAAACATTTCAAAAATTACATCACACAATCTGCACCCTTAGTTGCAGAAAATTATTCTCACGTACATGTCGCAGGTCCCCTGAACGATGTGTATAACATTTTAAATGATGAGTTCATAGCAACCTGCTCAGCAAAAAACCGTATATGCAAAATATTCGATTCCGATGACACCGACTCTCCCGTCGAACCGCAAAAGTTTTTCACTCTTCATACAGAAAACGAAAACGAAAAAAAAAAAAAATAGCATTTTCAAAGGGACCAGAACGAGCAACGCACTCACCTAGACGGTATGTTTGTATCCTCGCCGAATATATCAATAAAATTTGTATCACAATCGTTGGGTTTGATCAAATTAAAATGCATAAACTTCAACGAAATCTGCAAACACAAAAGGGACACGGATATTGATTATCATGCTGCATTTGCATTCCATCCAATCAGGGATGCATTCAGTACAGGAACCGACTCACCTTCCAGTTCTCCTTCACCTTTATGATCCACATGCAGTCAAGTGGTATCTTGTATATAGTGACGTTCGACAGAACATACTGCGGAACATCTGTGGAGTTGATGTATCCTTCGTATAAATCGGTCGTCTCAATTGTGCAATTCAACTCCGTGCTGATGGCTAGAATGAAGATTTACTATAGCTTGTGACAGGCATAATGCTATACGTCAGTGAATGTAACATTTATTTTTCGAATCACTTTTGGGAAAATAATTTCGATTTTGGTAATTCATAAGATTACTTGTATAGTTCGATTCGGCTGATTCACTACGATGGGGTTTTGCTTACCTTCCTTTGGTCGATCGATAAACTCGTAGACGGCAGTAAATCCGGAATATTCAATGCTTTCATCGGAATGAAAATGTAACCAGAGATGTCGTTCTCTCGACGTGATCATGGGTGGGAATTCTTCGCCGCAAAATCTGCCAATAAAATTCGAAAATCCATAGGGGCCGTCACGTATCTGTGTGGATGCAAATGAATGAGATATGTACTCTTGTGCTAGCTTAACATGGGGTTAGGTCTTGATTAAGTTGTGAATTAAATTTAATGAATGGCAAAATGCTCGTTTATCCTGGGCGGTGGGAATTTAATTAAATTCAATATGCACAAAAACGAGGTACACTCTTGTAAATGCGAATCGTTATAATGGCAGATGTTTTAATCATCAGAATCGGCAACGGCTTGTCGGTTTTACTGCGTTGGAGACTGTTGATGAATTTAAAACAGTAAGCCGACTTGTTGCCTGCAAAGGAGTAGTCATTTAGATTGAAGGACGTATGATACGTGGATACGGTAATTCAGTGATCGCCATCCATATGGCCAGGAGGACATTTAAAATTCAGATAGGTCCTGAAAGCTTGCTGAATTTTATTAGAATTTTATTATAAGTTCAGTAATATTTTTTCAAATAAATGCGATCTATTTAAATAAATATTTTGTGAAAAAGATTCCATAATCCCAGCTTTTACCCAACTTTTCCTAACCACTGGGCCCACTAAAAAAAAAAAAAATAGAGAGTATGCTTGTGACCCTGACCACACACGACACACCATCACCAGATGTGAAACTTCTCTCGCGAGATCTTGAAATAGGGGAGCCTTCCAGGGGCTCTGGCACTGCGGTCTCTTTAAAAGGAGCCTATTGTGCCTTTTCTCTCGCTAAATGTGGATGTTAAATTGAATTGTGTTGTACATAGTTGAATACAAATTAGTTGGATAATAATTGTTAATACAAATTAAGACTATTTAAGAACCAAGTTTTTATTATCTTTTCATCTCTACACAGCTCAGTAGATAAATGTATTCATTCATTTAAAAAGTTTTCATAACGCAATCCAATCCAACGTTTTCTATTTTTAGAGTTTTTATTTGCATTTTGTTTTCATATCATTACAATTAAGATTTCATTTAATCAAATGATTCAGATCAGTTCACACCCAGGTCCAACGTGGCCCATATAATTGAAGGATACTTGAATTCACTTTAAAAATTAAGTAGAAAGAATTGAAGAAAATATTTATACCTCGGCAACAGCGCCACCTATTGGGTCAAAGACTATCCTATCTTTCAAGTTGCAAGGATCCATACACACCCACAAAATTTCATTGAATTCGGTTGAGTGGTTTCGAAGGTCGATAGCAGCGCCACCTATCGGGTCCAAAACTGTCGTATCTGTACAAGCAACCATACAAAGACCGACCCATAAGATTTTATTGAAATCGGTTGAGTGGTATATGAGATCCACAACAGCGCCACCTATGGGGTCCAATGGTTTAATATCTTTCAATTCGCAACTTGCAGCAACTCCGCCGTCGACCCGGAATTTCCATCTCATTCGAGTCTATTTTTACCCAAGTCCCAAGTCGCGCCAATAGAGATGTTTCATATCAAAAATTTCATCAATAGTAACTGTAGTAGCAGCTCGCAGCTTTGCGACATAAAGTACGTGAGTAGATTAGATTAGATTGTTTGAGGGGGGTGGAATCAAGTTGCCATATCACTGCGGCCACGAGTGCGCCTATTGTGATATCCTCCAATTAGAGCTCGCTCATGATACTGGACTTAGTTATGAATCCAAGTAGATCTTTGAGTGCGCTGTCAGATATGTCCTCTGCCCCAAGGAAAGGTTTACCTAGGTGGTGTTGACGTAATCTGACTAGACATTCACAGTGACACAGTATGTGTTCTGCTGATTCTTCGTCCTCGTTGCATAGTCTGCAAGTGTTGTTTTGTATTATTCCCATAGTCATGAGGTGTTTTTTTTGACTTGGCAGTGCCCTGTGAGGAACCCTGTGACTGTACGAATCTGACTCCTTGTTAGGTTTAGGAGTTGTTTTGTTCTTGAACGGGAAGTATTTGGCATGAACATTTTAGCTTGTCTGTTACCTTCAGTGTTTGTCCAGTAATGATTTGCTTTGTTTTTCAGCCAGGTTTTAATGTGGATTTTAGCGGTGCTAAGGGGTAATCCACAAAATGGTCTTGGCATCATAAAGGTAGATGCTGATCCTTTCCTGGCTAGTATGTCTGCTATTTCATTGCCCACATGTCCGCTATGTCGTGGCACCCAAATGAGGTGTACTCTGCTTGTGCTGGCTAGCGATGTGAGTAATTGTAGACAATCCCATACTAGCTTTGATGTGATTTCATAGCTATTGATAGCCAGTAGTGCAGCTTTGCTGTCAAAGAGAATATATATCTATGTTCTTGTTTGTTATGGATTTTTTTTAGATTTTCTCTGAGACATAGTTCTATTGCAAAGATTTCTGCTTGGAATACGGAGTTGCATTTGTCCATGCTTTTATGGATGAACGTTTTTGTGTCGACCCCGTATACTCCAGCTCCGACTCCTTCATCTGTTTTCGATCCATCTGTATACCATACATGAGAATCTTTCGCAAATGTGGGTTTATTCTGTTCCCAGTTCTGTCGATTTGGTAATGTAACTTTGAAGTTTCGGCTGAAGTTGAATTTTGGTAGACAGTTGTCTATTATGGTAATTCCAAGTATTTCATCTTTTTTCAGTTCCATAACGATGTCTGGAAGGATGAGCTTGGAGTTTTCGGTGTTTTCAGATATGAGCATGAAGGCATTTGTCATAGCTTCTTTCTGTATCTGAAGATGGAGGGGTGGAAGATTTAGGATAACTTCCAACGCTGCAGTGGGAGTTGTTCTCATTGCGCTCGTAGTGCATACACAAGCTAGTCTTTGGAGTTTATTGAGCCTGACTTGTGCTGACTTTTGCTTAGTTTTTTGCCACCATACTGGAGCTGCATAAGTGGCAATTGGTCTTGTTATGGCTGTGTAAAGCCATAGCATGATTTTGGGGTTTATACCCCAGCTTTTACCAATCAGACTTCTGCTGGTCCACAGAGAGATCCTGGCTTTGTCTATGGTTTTCATGAGGTGAGAGCTCCAAGTGAGTTTTTCGTCCAGGGTTACACCTAGGTATTTGACTTCTTTTGAGAACTCTTTTTTTTCAGCAAGTAGAGTAGGTTTTCTTAGCTTTCCCCGATTTCGTCTTTTTGTGAAAGCAACTATGGTGCTTTTTTTGGGGTTTACAGTTAGACCAACTTTTTTGCACCAGTCAGTAACTAGGTTAAGTGCATTCTGCAGGAGTTCCGAGATTGTGTCTTCGAAATTTCCTCTGATTAGGATCGCAATGTCATCTGCATATCCTTGGACATAGAAACCATTGTTACTGAGTAAGTTTAGTAGTTCATTCACTACGATGGACCATAGCAGGGGGGATATAGAACACCGCCCTGGTGGCAACCTTTCGCAGCCGTGACTCTGATATACTGTCATTGCCTAATGTAGCGTTTATTTTTCTACTGTTAAGCATGTTCTTTATCCAGTTACATGTAGTATTATCTACGCCTGTGTTATGGATGCATCCGTAAATTTGGACATGTTCGGTGTTGTCAAAGGCTCCTTCGATGTCAAGGAAGCAGCCCACAGCAATCTCTTTGCTCTTGAGTGAGTTCTCAATCCTGATTGTGAGTTCCTGAAGAGCATTTGTTGTTGATTTACCTGGTTGATAGGCATATTGGTTTTCATGTATGGATTTATGTAAAGTGGACCATCCCTTATGTGCCTCAATATTTTTTTCCATCGTTTTAAGGAAAAAGGAGGTGAGGCTAATGGGTCAGTAAGAGTAAGTAAGTGGGTATAAAATCCCCATACCAGCCGCATGTGACCCTGATCATCGAATTCTCATGAACGCGTAGGATTCGCATTCCCACAACCAAAACTAAATTTGATTTGTAGTAATACCTAGGTACAAAATAAAACTGCTCCCCTCCCACATGCGGGTACGAGTCTACTGGTGGGGCACATCTTGAGACTAATTAAAAACCACGAAAAATAAGCTCCTTACACAAATAATATCGTTCATTCCGTGGAAGGTGGAAGGCAGAAAAGTATCTTTCCGCCATAAAACAGCGATTACATCTTCTCCTAGTTAAAACCCGAATTAAACACTTCCCATTAATAATTTCCACCTCAGAGCCATCCACACTACACATCCAGTGTCCCAGATGAATGACTTGAGCGTAGATTACATCAGTTATACCCAGAATAACGCCCCATAAAATCCACCCCTATCGCGCAGCTCCCGCAGGAAATGAACAGCACACCAGCACACAGGAACCACAAGGACATACAAATTAACTATCATTCGGCTGACTGTCCGCCAATGCCACAGTGTTTGCTCTATACACTTTACACAAAGCAAACCAGAACAATCACAATAAAACCGTTTTCTTGCGGTGCGAAGGATACAATAATAAAAAGAACACAGCCAGTGAGAAAAGATAACGGAACAGCAAAAGCAGAAGAAATCTCTCAGGACATATTTGAGTGAGTTAGAGAATCCAGATTTAACCGCAGGAAGATCTTGGGCTTTTTTCTTATTTTTTTTTTTTTTTTTTAGCTCCAAGCGAAAAGGACCTTTTTAGCCAAACAATACTTCGAAACAGAAAATCATTTAATTAAATATTTTTCTCGTCAACATTTATTTGCTGATGGTGGATGAGGATGAGGACTGGGACGGGGGGCGAATTCATCATCGCTCACGCTCAGAGTCCGAGTGGACTTTTGTTGAGGCAAAGGATTTTGTGGCTCTTTTCGGTGTTAGCGAGGGGATTCCTTATGATGAGAACGCAGTGCACTGCGTCGGAACTGACAATAAAAGCCACTGGATGATTGTCACTGGAGATTAAATTTATTTATTTTATTTTTATTTTATTCAATTTACCCTCCTTCTTCGAATGTGATTGGGGGATTTCCATTTCCAGAATTCCTAAGCAGGATTGGAATTTCATTCAACGATATAGTAGAAGTGTGGTATTTCATATTTTCTGCCGCGGGGGATAACACTCGAAGTGTATCCTGGGATTTCTGTAGTGTAACTGGATTATGCTTGTCATTACGGGTAACTGCGCAGTTTAATTTTGGTATAGTTTGAAACTCGATTTCATTGTTCTGCGGTTGCATCGGTATGGGTATCTGTTTTTGCGTTGGTATAACAAAGCAAGCCACGTCTTACTCGCGCTGTATTTCCTGTCAGACAGTTTTGTGATTGTACACAATGTTGAATGTTACCATGCCTCGATGACAGCACTAGAACGATGTGCTACAGATAGCAGAACTAAAGGCGGTTTGTCTAAGAAGACACTCTTTTGTATTGGCAAAACTTGTTCCAGTGACATTCCATTTGACAGCTGACAGCTGATTTGTGTTCATTTTATAGTTTGATATTTTAACCATAGTCGGGTTGGGTTAGGGTTAGGAATTAGGATACATGAACATGCAACATGACCCCATCTGTGGATTTTGTGTGGCCACCACAAAGGTTTGGATGACATTTATCAGTTCGTTTTTGACAGTGGACGAGTTGACAGAGATTTATTACGCAGCAGCTAACATCGCAACACCATCTTGAAGTTATTGCAAAAACATTTAATTTAAATATTTAAAGTTCAATTGCGAAAATGCCGGGAAATTGATGTGACCCTTTTGGGGTAAATCATGTGCTGTGCAAGTTGTGAACCATTCAACGGGTAGAGTGTTATTTCGAAAATTTGCAATAAGGAAAGACTGGGCGACAATTAAGGACCAACAAATATTGATGAAGTAAGGCAAAGTATTGCTGAATATCCGGATACCTCTTATAACTAAAAGCCGCGCATAAGAATTAGGACTTGCTAGAAATTATAAAAGAAAATTTGCCGCATTGTATTGATGTTCCAAGGTCACAACATCTCACAAAGCTCGTGTTGCGATACGAATTTTTCTAGTAATATTTCCCGGCACAAATAATGCCAAAAAGTGGTGAAATCAATTGGCCCTCAGGAGTCATGAGGCATGATCCCCTGATTTCACCCGTCGCGATTTATTTTTATAGGTGTACTTGAAGAGAAAGGTGTCCACCTACAACCACAAGATTGATGCTTAGAAAACATATTCGAAACTAAATTAACTGAAATAACATAAGAAATCGGGGGAAGTTTTTGTGAACAACTTTCTTTAAAAAGCTTACCTTGGCTCACCGGCCAGAGGCGACCACTTGAGACTTGACTGATGTCATATTGCAAACATACATTAAAAAATGGCAAAGAATTGTCTATTTTATAAAGGTCTTCACCACGACTTGTATGTATTTTATTTGAATCTATATCTCTGCACATCTCAAAAACCACTAGATATAATGTAAAATACAATTGATTATATTAGCGATCGCCGGAAAAATTCTACACGTCTGTTGCATCGCGATTTAAATAAAACAAGTGGCGATTTTTTACGTTTACGATTTGGAGTGCGGTGCGGTGCGCCATCGCAATTGTTTATTTCTCTTCCGAACTCCGAAGTCGGACACCTCGAATAGAATTTGAGCCTCCGAAAGAGTTTGCGTTGCGAGAGTTTTCCATTGCGATGGATACCTCGGTGTCGGTACGGCCATGGAGATCTCAAAAAACATTGTGAGAAGCTTCCAACAAATGTCTTGCGCCACCTATTTATTTATTTTTTTTTTATTTTTTTCTTGAATTGCTGTTTTTCTTTCTTTCTTAATTTACTGTAATTCCATAATCTTAACTTTCATCCTTTCTTTTTATCCATCTTTGTACACCCCACAAAGTTAAATATATCTAATGTGACATGATCTCTATTTTTTCTCAAATATAGATGTCACTAACTATTCTGTATGTACTAGCTATTTTTAAATCTTGCTTTGTATTCTTGTAAATTTTTCATATTTTATACATACTTGAATAAAGAATTAAGTGAATTGAATTGAATTGAATTTTTATGTGTCAGTAAGGGACATTTTTTTGCCCTAGAACCCCTTATGTAGGTAAGAATATTTCAAAAGCATACATTAGTGAAAGACGCAGCCTCCTTAAGCAAGGGAACTTTCACATCGTCCACGACAACAAAAATTCGTCCCCGTTGCAAGTGGATTATATGCGAAACAAATTACATTCCAACTTGAGAATGAATTTAGATATTACCAAGCACTCTCAATTTACGGTACAAAACTCAACGAGGCAAATGAAATCCTTTTTCTTGAGTATCCTGCAAAACAAAGAAAACTACTCACCTCCAAGTAATCAAATTTACATTCCTCCTTCTGTTCGATGCTAAATGAATTCCGGAAGTCCAATCGTATTAGCTGTCCCCTGGGAGCTAGAAGATTCATTGAGAAAAAAAAAAAACAAAAAAAAAATGATATCCAAATAAATTCGAAATGAAAAATTCATGTGTTTATTTTTTTTTCATTTCTTTTTCTTATTGTTTTGTGAGAAATTCTAAGAATAATATTTCATATCTATTCGACCTCGAAGGCGAGTTATTTTCCCTCTATTCCTACCAAATGCACAGCAATAGTGAAAATCTAATAAATTGAAAAATCACAGCTAAAAGCCACTCTGCGCTTACAGTCACAGGGAATATATATACCTACGAGTATCTGCTGGCTGGTAGACCCTTCTTTTTATGGCGGAGAAATTTCTTCTTTGAAATTATTATACCAACACGACGAACAGAGAAAATCCAATAAAGGGATATTTTATACCATTATATTTTTCAGGGCGGAAAAAGAAGAGTTGAAAATGTAAGAGTCATGTATTTCAGTGCAGATGGCTTTAAACACATGTGTATACTGTATACACAGGACTAGAAAAATAATACACGATGTTGGAAAAACATTGTCCGACGAATGACCGAGCTACATTGCTTCGAGTGCTCGCCTTAGAAGGACAAGGAAATGCAGATGGAAAGACAAAAACTCGAAATGACTGTCACTGTCATATGTGGGAAGCTTTGTTGGGGCATGTGTTACTCTTGCGTGTTTCGAGATTGATGCCAGTGATGAGGTGGACACGGAGATATGACGAATGGAAGTGGATACCACACGCCTTGTCGGAAAGAAGAGCAAAACAAAAATGTGGTCAGTTGGTCGAGGAAGCGATTAGGTTTTTAATTGGAAGTCAAAGAAGGACGAAGGATTTAAAAAAATGTTTGGGGGTACGTACGTGGCATTCTGGGACTGATGCTATTAGGGAGTTGAACTGTCTAGCATTCATTTGAAAGTATGGTTGTCCTGGCAGAAAGTCACCAGAATCTGACTGCATAATACCAAAAATTAAAAATTATTAGAAACCCCAAAGTTTGCATTGTTGGCTGTCCTTTGTAATTTAAAAAAAAAAAGATTGCAGTGTTTAATCAATTCTTTAATGTTACGAGTATATCTCCAATGCAGGGCTGAACTGAATTCACATCACCGCAGGTGAACCTGATCGTATCAAAAAATCAAAACTTGTATAACAGTCCTAAACACCAATGCGAAGAGAATGCTAAAAAAAAATAGTTTTCAATATTGATCTCCAGGTGCAGAAGGATACCTGCCTACACATTTTAAAAACAACCCTCAGCGCAGCTACCTAAACTTGAGGTTGTAAAAATCGACCTTAATCACTTTATCCACAAAGCTATGCTAATGCACTTGCCACAGACTACTGCCCACAATCGATGGTGCTATTCGGCGAATTGAAGGAATTTCCTCAGTCGCATTGGACATTTTTAGAGAAGATAGAGAAGAACGCCAGGAGAATGGAAACCACCCAGAAAATGAGGTCGATAGTTCCGAGAATTTGTATGCCATGTCGACATGGTATAGATACCTATTGCTCGATTACAGGTACCCACTAGAGTTGTCTCCTAGTACCGTGCCGTCCCCTTTAGTTTTTGCCCCGTTGCTCCAAATAACCGCAGAGAGGCTGTTCTCACATGTAGGCCGTGGAAAGTATGCGAAATATGGAAGAAACAAAAATGCAGACAGACTTATACCAATGGAAGGACGACGATTTTTTTTTTTTTCAGAGTGGAACGCATATGTATTGCTGTACTTGCAGGACGCTTTCTGCTGATTGTACACTTATTAAAGTTGACAAGAAGAGAGTGTTAGGAAAAATTTTGGTTTTAGTTTTAATACTTAATGCATGAGCATGTTCCGTTTCTTTTTTGGGTGTGGATGTGGAGTCCCTAAATCTATATAATGTGAAAATCGGTTATTTAACGGCATGCAGCACGGGAGAGATTAAGGTAATGGGACCAGGGAATCTCAGTGGGAATTGTGTGCTGGGATGGACGCTTCGGAATCTCATTGGAAATTGTTTGCAGGGATGTATGCTTTTTTAACCATAAATGGGAAAATAAATTCGACAAGATGGTAAGGAGTAGGAGGAGGAAAAGGGGGTCAAGGTGATGGTACCGCAATTGCGAACATCGAATGTTGTACTGTGAGCTTGTGTAAAATGTTCAGAAAACATATTCTAGTAGTAAGCAAGGTAGTTGTAGGTGATCCGCATAACTGACCACAAATGGCGAATAATGTAAACCTAAAGTCACACGCAACAAAGGCTACGAAGAGTTTGTACAGGCTGCCTCTATGATTCTAATATAACTATCCTTTAAAAAAAAAATAGTTGAACAAAAAATATTGCTAAATTAGTCTTATGGAAATATTATATAGCTAAAATTTGGCGACTAAGGACCGTTCTAAGTTAGACCGAAACGCCTACCAATTTTTTATTTGTTTATGAGTCGCAGTCAAGTAGTACTTTTTATTTTTTACTTTCTCGATTACGTAGTAAGAAAAAGATATTTTTTTCGTACTCGAAATGTTAATCAATTCTGACATTACGATGATAGATGAACTCAAAAAAGTGGGTCGCAAAATTCTGTCCGTTTGGCAGTCTGTCTGTCTATCCGTTCTTCCACAGGCCTAGCCTAAACGGCTTCCCGGGCTTCGTTCAAATTTCGGATTTGCAGTTTTTTTTGCAGGGTAACCTCAATATTATTGGTACTTCCCATTAATGTTCGTACCAGTTTGATTTGTTCGAAAACGGCTCTAACGATTTCAACCACAGCTAATATTTAAGCTTATGTAGGTGAGTAGGCGCAGTGGCTTAGTGGTTAGTGTGTTGGACTACTACGCTAGGGGTCGAGGTTCGAATCCCGCAAAAACCCAAAATTCCAACTTATGGTTTTTTTCACTGCGCCACCTCTCGCGAACGTCTGACAAACATCCGAGAGTATGACTGTCTTGAAAGAGCTTCTCAATTAGCCGTTTGGAGTCGGCATAAAATTGTAGATCCCTTCCATTCCTTCCAAAAATAAAAACTCACACAAAACGAATGGTTGTGAGAAGCTAGGCCTAGGGTCCCTCCGGGCCTGTTGCGCCAACTATTTATTTATTTATAGGTGAGATTACCATTACTGCACAGCCAGTTTTTTTGCTAAAAATTCGAATAACGGTACATTTAAAACTTGGACATATCTCGAAAACAGTCCATACGATTGCAACGAAAATGCACTTCTAGGGTAATGTGGTCATTTTGAACTTAATGGCAAACTCAGGTTTTCTCTGCATAACCGTAAAATAGATTTTTGAAAAAGTAATTTTTTAAAAATTCAGTTTTCCTTAGTCTACCTGAAAACCGCAATAATGATTTTAACCAATATACAAACTTAGAGTAAAATTGATATTATAAAAATTATTGCGTCCGTAATTTTCAATTTGAATTAGCGAAAACGCTAATTTTGAAAACTGCCCATGTCTCAAAAACCCCATTTTCGACTTCGATAGATCTTCAAAAAACAAGTAATGCTTGCATCCCGAACAATAACTGTTGTGTATAGTGTAGTGTTTTTCAAACTAAACATTTCAATATTTGGTACTGTTCTGTCTGCCAAATTTTTCAAAAACCCCTCTAACGATCTTGATCAAAGTGCATAGTAAAGATAATATCAGTAATAGCGATGAGGCTCATTTTTGGTTGAATGGGTACGTAAATAAGCAAAATTGCCGCATTTGGAGTGAAAATCAGCCAGAAGCATTGCAACAGCTACCAATGCATCCCGAAAAAGCCACTGTTTGGTGCGGTTTATGGGCCGGCGGCATTATTGGGCCATATTTCTTCAAAGATGATGCGAATCGCAGCGTTACTGTCAATGGTGAACGCTACCGAGCGATGATAACAAACTTTTTTTTGCCCGAAATGGAAGTTCTTGACTTGCGTGATATGTGGTTTCAACAAGACGGTGCCACATGCCACACAGCACGCGAAACAATGGCGCAATTGCGAGGCGAGTTTGGTGAACAGTTAATTTCACGTTTCGGGCCGGTCAATTGGCCGCCTAGATCGTGCGATTTGACACCATTAGATTATTTTTTGTGGGGGTATGTCAAGGCTAATGTGTATAGGGACAAGCCCGCTTCGATTTACGCACTGGAAGCCAACATCCATGCATTCATTCGTGAGATACCGGCCGATATGTGTGAAAGAGTATGCCAAAATTGGACTCAGCGGATGGACTACCTGAGACGCAGCCGCGGTCAACATTTGCATGAAATTATCTTTAAACATTAAATTGCAAGGTTCAAACTATCGATTCAAATAAATATTTCATTCATTTTTTCGAATTTTTTGTGTTTTTTTTTTTTTTGAAAAGTTCTAAACCTCTTAAAAAATCACCCTTTAAATAAGATCCCGTGCTTTGTTTTTCTCAAAAAAAATTGAACAAATGCGTTTTCTAATTATTTCTCAAAAATGACTACCCAAAAGTCGATCTGTGTTCATAGAATATTTTTATGACTCAATAATCAAAATTCTTACTTACTTAAAACATACTTATACATAAAATGTCCATTGCCACTTAAAAAAATTCAAATAATTATTTTTCCTCATAAAATCTTTATCCCTGATCTCCGGATTCCGGAAATATAATATAACTTGTACGAAAAAAGGACATTTCGCCTGCATCCCTTTAAAGTTGGTCCATCTATGTATATTGAGGTCAAATGTGCGGAGCTGCAACATGCCTTGCTTACTTTCAAAACTTCGATTTTCAAGGCCAACTAGCAATCTCTTCCTATGTTGACCAACAGTTCAAGCAAGTTTCATTCCCTTCATCAGACTTAAACTTTGATGAAAGGGTATTTTCTGGGTTGCGGACAAGTTCTCAATTTCTACTGTGGATATCTAAACAAGGTTAGGTCGTCAGTCAATGTCCATGGTGTTCGCATTAGAATCGCGATATATGCGGTTAAAAGGGAGTTTCCTGCTGACATTTACCTGAAAGGTTACTTTTTTGAAGGCTTAGAAGATCCCTCCAGCAGGTCTAGGTCTATAAGGGGCTTTGCATAAAATTGTAACATCCTCGGGATGGCTTGATAATATCGAAATCATAAAATTTCTTCCAATATTTTATTTTATTCGCTAGTATCTCGAGCCAAAGTCCTAAGTCCAGAATTGAATACAAAACGGGAAGTGAAGATAAAAGTGATTGGTGAACTTGTTTGTGTCTGGAGGAAGACTAGGCTGTGAGGCTGTTCTTTTACAGACGTTAACAGTGTCGGATCCTTGTTTCCAAATGTTGCAGAAATTGAGCGCAATGTTGCTTTGCCGTTCGTTATAATGGATAAAATGTGGAGTCATTGACAGAGAAATTTGACGATTAAATTGGAAATGAATGATAAATTTTATAGTTAAAATAGGATGACGAAGACTGGTCTACATTTTTCGCCAAAAAACTGCCACCAAAAACCTGCTCAAAAAGTAGTAGAATGTACAACCTTAAAGAAGAAAATCCCCCTCCGTATATCAAGTATCTACCAAACTTAAAGCTTCCCTTGACATAACTTGATTGCATAAGAACCTCCTCCCATATGCCCTAGCATTATCGTCTCAAACATCAAACACTTGGTTTCTTGTTACATGCAGTTTGGGTTTGGGGGGAAAATCCTTGCACTTCCTGCCGGAGTCGACCTACTTCACTTGTGATTCGGTTCATTGCCTATGTACACGCCGAGAATATGCCAAACTCAATGACCCAGAAGTATCTACCATATGAGAGCTAAGATCATTCCCCCGAAAACCGAAAACCGAAAACTTACCTTCAATGATTCTCGTGCAATTGATATTTTTCGGATAATTGTTGGGATAGTCTGGGCTGTACATAATATTTTGGTCGGGTTCACCTTCCACGAATTTGCGACATTTGTCCACACCCCCGTCGTCGTTCATCTCGACATCACGTTGAATGCGGTTTAGTGCTGTTTGCCTTCTCGGCTTTGAATTCATTTGGAAGAACATGCTAGGATATGACTCAGCCATCGTTTTCTGTTCCGAGAAATGATGATGCACCATTGCCCCGGTCACAGAAGAAATATTCGCAGCAGCAGCTGTACCATCGATACTGTGACTTCGTTTCCATCGTTTGATTGAATTCACATCCAACGAGGATGTTTCTGTTGGCACAGCTGATGAGGTCGATGATGATGATGATGATGTTGTTGTTGTTGTTGTTGTTGTTCTAGATGTTGGCGGCGATGATGATGATGGCAATGTCAGCAGCTGCTGCTGCACCGACATTGATGTGACTAGTGAACGCCGTGTCGTAGGTGCCGACTCTAATGACATAGTCGTCGAAGCGAAGAGGTAATTTTCTAAGGATTTCAATTTATTTGTGATAGTTTTTGAGAGAGGATCTGTACTGCTGTGGGTTGCCCGAATGTGTACAGGATGCATCGATGGTTGGCGGTGATGTTGTTGCTGAAATATTGTTGTGGCAGTTGTTGAGCTGTTTGGTGAGACTGCAAATAGAAAAGGGAAAAGAAATAAACAAAGTTGTAGTTTTATTATTGAATTTGAAATATAAATTCGAATTGAGGAAATTACATGGAAGGAATATGTTTGGTTAGGTGTTTCAGATAAAACGTTTTCAATGACTTGAAAATTGAAGCTGATTGGCTGAAAATTAAGGTGCAATTGCTTTTCCATGAAATTGACAGTCTACAGCTCATGTGAAATCGAATTGGAAATGTATTTCAGCTTTGTACACCTGTCCCGATCGGATTGGGGTTTTTTAATGGGACAGCAAATTTGTTGTGCACATACACAATAAAACAAATATCAGAAATAAATTGTTTTTGGTCATGGTCTATAGCTTAGTCTCTGGGTGAAGCAGAAATTTTATTGAAACCTCAAAATATTCCTGGAAGTGATGGCTGTTAGTAGTCGCAGTAGCTTAGTGGTTAGTGTGTTGGACTGCTATGCGGGGGTTCAAGGTTCGAATCCCGCAAAAACCCAATTCCGCCTTTGTAGGGTTTTTTCCGCTGCGCTACCTCTCGCGAACGTCTGACAAACATCCGAGAGTATAATGTCTTGTAAGAGCTTCTCAATTAGCCGTTTGGAGTTTGCATAAAACTGTAGATCCCTTCCATTCGTTCCAAAAATGAAAAACTCACACAAAACGAATGGTTGTGAGAAGCTAGGCCTAGGGTCTCTCCGGACCTGTTGCGCCAACTATTTATTTATTTTCTGATGGCTGTTAAATGTGTTTTGGGCTTTTGCACTGATAAACAAGAAAGAGATACCTTGGGTCAAAAATGCTTCAAAAAAGTAGACGTGTCAATGAACAAAGTAGGCTGTAGTCTTTTGGGAGTCCTAGGAAATATATTGAAAAAGTTTCATTGATATTTGTTCCTTTATTATCACACAAAGTGGTAGTAAACGTAAAAGTTCTCCAGTTTCAGTCGTGTTTTTGGTCCACAAGAGCGATTTTCAAGGCTGTTTCCTTTTTTGCTCTACAATTTTATTAAGCTATGGGAAATTCACTATATATAATAAAACATATAATAAAACTGTAGGCATTTTCTTTGTTACCTAATAGCGTGAAAACTACTGCACGGATTTCGATGAAATTTTTTTTGAAATGTTCCTTAAGATTCTGAGAAGGACATAGGCTATTCCTTTCATTAGAAATTGAGTTCAAGTTTTTTTGTTTTAATGGTTGTTATAGTACCTACGTTGATACATGACTTCCGTGTGTGCGCACATAACTCGAGAACGGATCGTTCGATTTTAACGATGTTGAACTTGATGGTTTCGTTTTGGTCCCAGAAAGGGCATAGACAGATAACAGGTGGCGCTGTTGTCGATCTCTTAAACCACTCAACCGGTAGGATAGGTGGCACTTTGTAAAAGATAAGCGGGATAGGCAAATGGTTTGCAGCACCTCCCATTCAACAAAATATAAAATTCATACGCTATTTCTAAAGTTGTATAACTGAAGTTATTATTGGACATTTGGCACTTTGCGAAATTTCGGGTGGGCACATCTATAGGTATATAAAAGAGACTGACGTCCGTATGTGCAGGTGCACTCATAGCTCGAGAATGGATCGTGCATTGGTGGAATCGTATTGGCCCAAGGAAGGACACATGCTACTTTTGGTCTTTAAAATAAAAGTTTAAGGGGATGAGATTGGTCATTGGGGTCAGAGCTCTGTATGGAGAACCGCACTTTTATAAAAATGGATTAGTGTCACTTCCAATACATCAAAAATTATTTAAAATATTTAATTTTTAAGTTATTTTGATGCTCCGGGCTTACCGCTACACAATTCGAAATTGAAAGTCGGCTCAGTTATAATTTTGTTGCGCAGCCTCAACCCACCGAAAATTTGTAACGGATGGCGTTTGATTTGATTGTGAAGAATATCAAATCAAATGTCATGCAAGCGACGATTTTGAGTGGAAAATTCGAAGGCAAACATTTTAATTCCGCGGATTCCGCTAATTCAGAATGATTTGCCATTCGTATTTATTTTAATTAGTAATATGCAAGGACGCTACAATTTTGTGGAATCAATCTTGAATTCCCATGTTTCTCATAAAGTCAATTGTTTGAGATGTAACCGTTCGCTCTATACGTCGTGTACCGTAAAGCTCTTTAGTGAAAAAGCGGAAGATTGATCGACACGTCAATTGTATCTATTATTTTTAATATAACTTTTGAAAAAGGAATTTGAGTAGCATGTGCATTGTGGATGCTCGGAATTATTATTCATTAAATTAGCGAATTTGGGCGGAACGAATTTCGCTGGGTCAGCTAGTCTATAGTAATTTTGTCTCTGTTCTTTCAATCATTCACTGTCACTATTGACGACATCGATGATTTAATTCATACGTCGTAAGTCCTCCTTCTAAGGGACTACATTTAGACGTCTTAGACTGATTCAGATATAGCCCTGTTCGAGAGAACAGTACGTATTGTTGTTTTTTTTCACGGTCAACCCGCATGTGGTGCTTCAAGACTGATGATTAATTGCCCAATTATGATTTCATGAGCCACATTTTATTTTCAATAATAAATTTCTCCCACTCTTTTTACATTGCACAGCCAATTATCTCTGTCAAATTTTGGTTCAATACGGTTGGATGAAAGGACAAACTTCGCTTATGAATATCGCAAATCAATTCGAAATGTGTCCCCGCCATGAACACAAACATCTTGAGCTCTTATGCCGAGCACGTTCTGTTTTTGAAACCACAGAAGGCAACTTGCCCAAAAGTTAGAGAACGAATTTTGAATACAACATGAAGGTGGATCTGCGGCTATATCTAATCAAAAATGCAAACTCCCTCCACAAGTTTGCTGGTAAACTTGCATAAATTTACTACCACATGAATAGGATTTTTTTCTTAATTCCAAGCCATTTATCGGCTATCGGCTCTTGCACATGCTGGCAGGCATTCAAGGGCTGATAGCTATTCCCTCTCCAAACAACACGATAAAGTGTGATAGTTCATAAATCAATTGCAGTCCTCCTCCTCCTTTTGGATTGGAAACCCCTAAAACAAACAATTCGCCATCACACCAAGAAGCCCACATACTTGTGAAAATCAAGGAAGAGAAATCATATAAATTTAGTGCCACTCTTGGCAAATTTTCAAAATATCAATTTCATTCTAAGTTCCTTCTGTAATGTCTCGCTCGAGGGAATAGAAAATAAAAGAAAGCAAAACGGGGAATTTCCTTACCCATCCGGATAAGGAAGAGAATGTGAATGAAACAAACCCCTCAAACCGCACAAATATTTATAAGGATTGTTGGTCATTCCAAGACTTTAGCCACAAAAAGAAAAAGAAAAAAAAAAAACTCATAAAACAGTAATCAAAACAAAAGCCGAGTGAAGGAAGCAAAAAGTTATTTCCTCCTCTCTCTCTGTCGCTTTCCCTGTTTGGATCCGAATAAGTTTCCTTTTGTTGTGCAGAAAGGATTTCCTCAATTACTTTATTCTATTTGATTCCTTTTTAATCCAAAATGTTGACCCAGTTTCAAACCACTGATATTATGCCATAAATACATGCACGGTACATGATACATGATACAAGTATAGGTATACCGCAAACAACAAAAAGTTGTACCATTTCTGTTTTGTTTTTCCTCGCTTACAAAAAAAAAGAGGGAATATAAATACGGAATCGGATTTTGTACACTATGTGGATGAAGAAAAAAGCATTTCGCAAGTAGATAAGTTGTCTGCTGTGCGATGGTGCAGCATGTTTATGACTCTGTTCGTGTAATCAATAAAATTGACTGATACCCTATAACGAACGCAATGGAGTGATAGATGGCTCCACTATTGTACATGCAGTTTGTCGGTGAATTTGATGAATCAGATAGGCCAGACCTGGAAAGGATATGCGAAGCTTTTCTAAGTCTCAAATTTATGTGATTTGATGGATTTCAGCTGTTTAAGATGAGCATTTCAATTTGCTGTGGGAGAAGTAATCCAAAGTAAGTCTTGAGCAATAAGCGAAATATATTTTTTGTTGATTCAATGCCATTTTAATATTAAAGTATTCAGTGTATAAATAATAATAGAGTTCGCCAATGGTAGAAATTGGAAATTGGGAAACAATTTAACAAGAAAGAAAAGAAATCAAGCGAATATGTCTTATTTAAGGCACTGAAATTGGTACTTAACTAAAGGGTGGACCATATGGTGGTTTCTTTTTAAATCATGTAGGTTATTTTGACACTGACAGCTGTTTCCCGCTCGAAATATTGACAGAAAGTCAGTATGATACCTCGGCGGAACAAAATGAGTCGCTTTTGGGAAATATTGAAAACTAATTTCCAAAGTGAGTGCTGTGTAGCCCAAACAGTGCGTTTTTTGAAAAGACGTTTTGGCCGAAATGAGGCACCCATCGCGTCTGCTGTACGAAGGTTTGTGCAAAAAGTTCGTGAGACTGGTATGCTAGTGGACAACACTCATGTTCCCTGTCGTCGTGCCAAAGTAAAGCACAGACGAGAAGGTGACTGGCTGTAACTGAGAGTTTGAGACCCGAAAATGAGTCTGGGAACAACGTTTCGGTCACCAATGGCCGTTACAGAGACATGTTAACCGACTTTTTTTACTGATATCGAAGACATGGATTTCGACTACCTCTGATTCATGCAGGTCGGCGCGCCATGCCACAGAGCCCATGCTACAATCGATCTTCTGCGCACCAAATTCCCAAAACGTGCTATCAGCCGCCTTGGGGATGTCAATTGGCCGCCTCAGAGCTGGGATTTGACCCGTTTCGACTGTAGGGAACCGTGAAGGATCGATTAGCACTACGAAAACGCTTCAAGCACTTTAGGCCAATATCATCCAAGCAATCCGTGAGCTACAGCCCGAAACTGTCAAGAAGGTCTTGGAAAATCAGAGTGACATAATGCGCTACTGCGAAGCCAGCCAAGGAAGCCACATGAACGACGCTATGTTCCAAAAATAATGGGAGTGTTTGCTCTTTTTAATAAAGCCATAATAAAGGGTGATCCAACCATAATGTTTTTGAATTTGAGGAGAATGAGAGAGAATTGAGAATGGACCTGGACGATATGAGCTTCCAAGAGGATGGTGTCACGAGCCACACAGCCAACGAATCAATGGCTCTTTTGCGGGAGAAATTCAATGGCCGTGTTATCTCACGTCGTGGCGATGTTAATTGCCCGCCACGGTCATGTGATTTGACACCGTTGTACTTCTTTCTTTGGGGATATTTAAAAGAAAAAGTGTCCGTCAATAAGCCAAGAACAACTCAAGAGGTCAAGGATTATATAATTTGGTGCATTAACGATATTGAACCTCAATTATGTCTCAGAGTCGTTGAAAATATAGACCATCGGATAGAAGTATGCCACCGAAGCCGTAGCGAGCATTTGGCCGATATTTTATTTCACACATAATTGTCATAGATCCTTCGCAATAAAAAAATATTAAGATAATTTTCTGAATTTTGTTTTATTTACAGTTAACACCGTGCATGGACAAAAATTAATTTTCTTCATTTTATTGCATTTTTAAAAAGAAACATATATTTGGCCCACTCTGTATTTGCTTTCGCCTATAATATTTCCGATACCTATTTAAATTAAGTAAATGCAATTTGAAAAATAATGTATCCAGTATTTGTTAATGAACCGTATTTTGCATAAGATGCCAATATGCAAGGTTTTATTATTTTTCACAACCCACATTAGTTCATTAAAATAAAACTAGAATTCGCCCAGTGGTGGAATTTCTACCATTTAAGTGGCCAGGTCACTTGCAAGCAACATATCAACATAAGGGAACAAAAATTACTCACAGCATTGTACCACTGCACAATCTCCTCAACAACAATAAACAAAAATCAAGCGCATATTTGTGTTTAGGGCATTGAAAGTGGATAACATGATTATAAGCCTATAGCTTCTCACAGCCCTTCGTTTTCCGTGAGTTTTTATTTTTGGGATGAATAAAAGGGAAAATCAGATTATCTGACGAGTGCGAACGGCTAAATTGAGAAGTTCTTTTATTACATTTGTCTCAGATGATTATCAGTCGCAAAAGTTAAGGGAATGCAAAAAGCTATCAGCTGTAATTTATATTCCTGCCTCGCTTATAGAACACGTACAGCAAAGTTACCATTGAGCCGCTGCGCCCAGTATAGTCGCCGGAACGTGCCATCATCAAAAAGCTATTCTAAAAATTAAGCTACTATGCGGAATAACATTTTGCGTTGAATAATCGTAAAGTTTGTGAACAAAGATTTGGCAAAATCTTCCATAAAGTATAGACGAGCCGAGCATAGATCCGAATCCTTTTCAACTCTATGTGCTCCTCAATAGAAACAACATTTTCGTGGCTCCCTAAAGAGCGTCTCAGGGTCAGGGGATCCCAACTAGTAACTAGAGTATAATATGTATTGCGTAAACGGACTATTACGTTGGGCAAAACTGGCCATGCGCGTATTGCACTTGTAAAATGGCATGCATATAGTTAGTTCTTGATCGGTCTCTGGCCGAGAAGGACATGTTTATATTACGACCATGGTTTTACCAACAACCCAGATTGACCTATTGTTTTAATCGTAAATGCGGTAAATATAACGAACTAAACTAAAATGCTTGCAACAAATTTGCACTACTACCTGTAAGTGCTGTTCTATCGTCAGTATTTTTTTCGTAAAATGTTGTTTTGTCAAGTTGGTAGTGGCTAAAAGTATTGCTGCCAAATATTAAGTTCACTTTAGATAAGAATTTTTGGTATTTTGTCCCGTTTGAGTTTAGAGCATTCTAAGACTGCGTAAATAAATAAACATTTGGCGCAACAGGTCCGGTGGGACCCTAGGCCTGGAGTCAGAGTCTGGTAATGCGAAACGATCAAACGTTTTCGTGCGCCAAATTGATGTGCCCTATGTTCCTCAAGCAAATTTCCTCGTGCACAAGAAAACGTTTGAACGTTTCGCCTTACAGAATCTGATCCCTGGCTTCTCAAAAATATTCGTTTTGAGTGATTTCGCGGGAGGTGGCGCAGTGGAAAAAAAAAACATAAATTGGAATTTTGGTTTTTGCGGGATTCGAACCTGCGATCCCGCGCTTAGTAGTCCAATACGCTAACCACAAAGCCGATGCGCCTAAGACTGCCTGATTTTATTTAAAAATAAAAGAATACCTAGCATTATATTATATCGAGTGTTCCCTGACAAAGTTTAATTATTGAACCTAGGTTACGCCCAGTGGTAGAAATTCTACCATTATAGCCTCTGGATAGTAGGGTAGACGGGGTGTATTTGCCGGTATTTAGGAAGTTTGACCTTACGCATAACCTTTACCGTGTTTTAGTTGTTTTTGATATTAAATATGTACCTTGCTTTATTATTTTTACTTTAAAGTACATTTCATCTTGATCAGTCAATAATTTCAATTTTTTATTATTATTTAAAAAAAAGAAAAATGTCCTGGCAAAGCCTCCCTAGGTGGAATGGTTTGCCATGGGGATGGGGAGGGTATACCAGGTACCTTAGAATCAGACTATTCATCATTATAAAGTTGTAAATTATGCAGACGTTTACCAACATTTAATACTGTTTAAATAAAGAAGACAATGCTATCGTAACCGTGAAGCATTTATTATAATATTGGTAAAAGTAACCCACAGGGTGGGTTTGCCACTGGTAACAGCGGCCCAAAGGGTGGCTTTGCCACTGGTAACAGCACCCCATAGGGTGACTTTGCCACTGGTAACAGCACCCCATGGGGTGGCTTTGACAGGCAAATCCTCACCACAAAAAAATGGCAAAGCCCCCCAGCATGCTATTTTTTGGAAAAATAACTAATAACTATTTTCCTTTTGGGAAACTTTATATAAATCACTTTTATAAACTGCAGCAAACATATTTACGACAAATATATGCAGCCAACAGTTATTTAACAAAACAAATATTCTAAATAAAGGATGACAAATTACGTTAAATTTTTGGATCGAGTAGGCTAAAAACACAAACTCACGTCAAACTTGGTTGGTGTCTGGTGGAGAATTGTCAAACTTTGTGGGAAGTTTGCACTAAGAGGTGAGCAATGAAAATCAATTTTTCGATATTTTACACTTTGTTGGTTTGTAAAAAAAAAACGATTGGCAGGTGTACCCCTATGGCAAATGTACCCCCGTCTACCACAACATATTGAAATCTTCGGTATCTTCCCAACAACATCAAAAATTAGGCTAATATGTTGTGTTTAAGGTAGTGAAAGTGGTCCTTAACTATTTTCCTTTACCTATTTATATAAAAGATGGCTTCTTTGCCCAAAGAAACAGCGATTGGTGCCAAAGTTTCTTGAAAATTAAAAAAAAAACAAAAACATATCATAGATATAGATAGCCTTAATGCCGATAATTTTTAAGCATATTGTTAAGTTTAGAGCGCTCGCTAAGAACCAGTAAGCTAGAATAAGATAAATGTTACTTTTAAATTGGATTTAATCGATTTGTCTAGTATGTAGGTAACTTTAATTAAAGATACAAATAAAAATGAATTAAAAATGAAATAAATGAACAGGGCAATTGGCAGCTTATTGCGAACCAACTAAAATACGAATTCCTATAAAAAAATGTTTATTTACCTTCAATAATACGAACTTAGCCAAATTGCATCAAAGTAATCCCTGCATCACACACTGTACATCATGTTTCATTCCGACTCTTTAATTGTACTCACTTAGGGTTCAGGAATTCATTTTCAGCAAATGGCAGGTTGGAACTCGTACGTAAAGTCAGTTCTTTGCCTACTTTCCTTTTTATACATTTCTTTTCATCCGCACAAAATAAATCCTTTTCTATTCACTATTTATGCAGCTTTCATGTTTCTACGCCTTCTACTTGTATGTGTGTGGGACTGTGGGTGGGTGAGGTTCATTTTATTCCATCACATAATTTTAAAGTTAGTTTTTTAAAAGTCTGCGTATATTTTATCATGATCATTGTCTGCATGCGGAAAGTTTATGCAGATTTAAAACTTGGCTTCGGGATCTATGTGTCAGCAACATAAAATCAAAGCAAATAACAAAACAGGAAAAGGTTTTGTGCGAATATAGTCGTGCATGTTGAATATTCTGTTTAAATTGGTTTAGTCAAAGAGGGGACATCTCCCCGTGGCGAATTTACTGTATATAAGGAACAAAATATGTAACTTGCTCGTATTAATACATATATACTGAGATATATATAGGTATATATTACATACGTAATGAAGTAATGTTAAGTAGAGATTGCTCATTATGTGTTTGCATTTGAAAGCGATATATGCATGTGGTGAAAGTTTGCATGTCAAATGAAACGAATATGCTCGGATAATGTTTTCAAATTTCGAGTTCCATTGTTTATAGCCTTACCATGGTAGTTTAAAACGTCGATGTTGGTTCCATACCTGTTTTCTTTTTGAATACGCAGCGCGATAGCCAGAAAGAAAACAGCGAAAGCAAAAATGGATAGGCAATCAATTTGAATAATGGCTTTGGCGAGGCATTGACGTACTTTAGCAACAAATACAAATTCGCATCGTGATACGGCAGTTTATTATTAACCGTATTATAAGCTGAAAGAAAGCTGCCAGTGACAATTTATGGTATTACAAGCTTTTCAGTCATCGAATTATACGTATTGTATTGACAGAAATGCTTTTCTTTCGTCTGTGAGGTGTTTGACCGGTTTTTATAATTGTACTAAAAAATATTCAAAATATATTGGAATTGAACAATGGGCTTATGGTCTGTTCCACTATTTGCAATCTATATGTGCAAATGACTTGGGAACTTTCGAAGGTTTTTTCAACGGTCAACCTCGGGACCTCTAAGAGACCTTCGAGTAAGGGCTAGATAGATCCTAGTTGTTGCGTTTCCGTTTGACCAAATGGATGCGAGTATGCAAATTTGTGCAATTTTGTGATTGCGACAGAGAAAAGCGATAGCGAGCGAATAGGAACAATGTATTTCCCCGAAGGGTGTTTAACAACATGTTTTTTAAAATATGAAAATAACAGGTTTTGTGTTCGCCTGAGAGACATTACGTTATACTTAAAAATTCAAATTATTTGTCGAATTAGTAAAATACAAAAATATGGTGAATGGTATAATTTACGTGCCACATTCAAATATACAATTTCATATATTTAGAATTAGGATAAATTGTGGATGATGACAAATGATCTGCTCCAAAATAAGTTTAGACAATGCACTGCGCTTGCTGTCGATGGGGCAACAATTTGTCTTAGATCAGTGGCTTAGTAGTAAGTGTGTTGGACTACTGAGCGAGGGGTCCCAGGTTCGAATATCTACCGCAAAAACCTAAATTCAAACTTATAGGGATTTTTCCACTGCGCCACCTCCCGCGAACGTTTGAAAAACGTCTTCGTCCGGGAATATAAGTATAAGTGTCTTAAAAGAGCTTCTCAATTAGCCCTTTGGAGTCGGCATAAAAATGTAGATCCGTTCCATTCGTGCAAAAAATGAAAAACTCACACAAAACGAACGGTTGTGAGAAGCTAGGCCTAGGGTCCATTCGGACCTGTTGCGCCAACTATTTATTCTTAACGTAGCGATCCATCAACTGAGAAGATTGTTTTTCTACCCTTTACTTAGAAGTCTGCTATTATGTATAAATCTTTGTAGTTTTCTAAATGAACACCGAACCTCTTAGTCAAAGTTATTGAGCTCTACAATGTTTTTTTGTTTTTTTAGTCGGAGAGGAAATCTTGAATAAGATAAGCAGTTATGTCGGATTCGTACTAACTAAACCCTCCTTTTCCTACCCTTGTTCCTTGCGGGACTGCCGTCAACCATTACATCGCCAGGGGGTCGTAGGCTTAAATTGAAAATGTAAAATGCATGTTTTCATGCTCCCGCATTGCATTACGTTGTCGCTTATGTTAGCGTTGCTTCTCTATGATGGTTGCAACAGTACTGCTATTTACTTCCCATTCTCCTTCTGTTTGCCGCATCAGGCCGGTTATATTTTCAGGTGTCAGTTCCACACCAATTTTCTCCCTCAGCACTTGCCGTTCTTCTTCATATCGCGGGCAGTGAGACATTATATGTTCCGCGTCTTCAACAGCATGAGCCAAAAGGATTGCCATAGTGTATAAACCTGTGCAGGTAAAACCTAAAGCATCTGTGACCTATTACCATCTGTCTCAAATAGAAATTTGACTCTCCAGGCTTTCTGTTGATCCAATCGTCGATTTTGGGTATCATTCTGTGCGTCCATCTTCCCTAGTCAGAGTGATCCCACCTCTGCTGCCAATCTTCTACGCTTACCACCATTGATGTTCCTGCCGTTGTTCTGCTGACGAGGTATTTTTCCTGTGCTTCTCTTGCAAGGAGGTCAGTTGGTGCCATGCCCTACCATGCGTCATTCTAAAGCCCTAGTTACTCTAAGAGCGCTGATACGGTAGGTGGCTTCCGTTTTCTTTCGATATGATTGGGTCTTCATTACACTGGCCCATATCGGCGACCCATTGAGAATTATCGACGCTGAACCTCGTGTCAGAAGCAGTCTTCTTCTATACTTTAGCGCTACAATATTGAGCACCATCCTTGATAGTGCAGCTGTTACCTTTGCTGCCTTTTCAGCTGTGTATTCAACGTGCTTTTTGAACGTTAGTCTGGCGTCTATGATAATCCCAAGGTAATTTAGCTCTGGTTTGAAAACCACTACGGTATAGTCACCGAAGGTTAGTTTTTCTACTGCTGATGAGTAAAATTTCTGTCTTCTCTTCCGCTAGTTGCAGACCCATTGAAATTAGACAATTCCTTTACGGACCTGATTGCTTAGTTGCAATTGTGCTCTAGTTCCTTCAAAAATTTAGCTACCACCGCTATAGCTATGTCGTCGGCAAAGCCGATTATTTTAGATGAAATCGGAATCCTCAATCTCAATATGTTATCGTACATTAGGTTCCACAATAGCGGACCTAATACGGAGCCTTGCAGAACGCCACCAGTTATGCTGTACTGCTTGGGCCCGTCTTCATTATTGTACAGCAATATCCCATCTGTGAAATTGTCCTTCAGTATATTTTGTATAAAAAGGCACCCCAAACCGCACTACTAAATACATTTTTGACATCTAATGTGATGATGGCGTGCAGTATTTCTTGCTTTCTTGCTTCCCATCATCTTCCGCTTATGGCTTCTCTTGCTGTAGCAACCACTTCATTTACGGCGTCAACAATGGACCGCTTTCTTATAATGCATTCAAATATTTTCCCTATTGTGTCAAGCATACACAGGGGTCTGTAGGAGGAAGGATGGTGTGGGGGTTTGTTTTCCCTTGGTATGTAGAAGCACCAGTATTTTTTCATGCATTGTTGTGTAAATACTCCTTCTTTAAGGCATGTGTTGAATGTATCCGCGAAAATTGAAGGACGATGTCGGATTTCTGCTTTTAAAGCAATGTTAGGGATACCATCGACGCCGGGTGCCTTTTGATCTCTAATTTATTCGCAAGCTCTAAAAGAACATCATGGGATGTTTGCGTCCCCTCTCTCCATTTCTTGAAGTCCTATTTGATGTGGAAAAATTACTCCCACATTAATGAAAAGTACAAAAGGTACAAAAGAGAAGCTGTGGCAACTGCCACAAGAGCACCCATTTACCTAACCAAACCTACAATGGTGAGTTCGCACCGTTAGTCTGGATACATTTCTTCGGAAAATTGATACCAATTACACATTCCTTGCTGGATTCTATTACCTTTTGGTTGTCAAAATAACAGTCAACTCAACATTTTTGATGTCGTATGGATTTCGCCAGACTTTTAAAAGATTTTGTGCACACAAGAAAATATAAAATTGTCCGGACATGATTGAAATCACAAGCACAAATGGTATTGGAACAGCAAAGCAGTCATTCGTCTTTAAACCAAAAGAAACCAACGAAATAATAGACTGATTTAAAAAGTTCTACAGTGCATATCCAGATGTTGGAAGTGTAAAGACGAAATAACGCACATGGATATGCACAAAACTGTTGCTTCTCAACAAAGAACTACGCTCTGAAGGAGGTGTGCGTTTGCAGGAAGACAGTTTCTCAAATTCCGCCGAAACTTTTAGCAACATAAATGCTTAATACTAAGAAAAATTAGCTTTAATGCACTCAACACAAATTACAAGTCCGAAAGAAAACATCGTAGCACCTCTGAAGTACCACCGCACTGCAACGACAAAGGGCCAACAACTATCAACTATCTGTCATCAATAATTATGCCGAAAATACCATGATGGCCAATTGGAGTAGGTATGAGCGAGATGCACCATCCAAATAAATGCATCGTTCTAACACAATAACTGAAGATATGGGGCATTATTGAAAGACATCCATACACACAACAGCTTCCCTACGGCAATCCGCCATAGATCGCTCACTGTTACTGAGAAAAGTAAATAGGTCAGGATGATTGACCTACAAAAAACAGCTGAGTGGCATGCAAAAGCCATCAGCAGTAATAGAAAATAACCATCGAATAAACTCAAATCTTTAAATCGGTGTTCGAGAGTATTTTCTTTATCCTCAGTTGAAATTCAGTTTCTCCAACTGAATTGTCCCCAGCTTGAGAATCGTCTACTCCAAGCACAATAGGTGATTTAACGCTCACATCAGCCTGGAACACAAAACTGACAACTACAACTTAATCCCGCAGCAGAAATATCCTCCCAGCAATTTAAATAAATCTACATGAACTACATATCGCATTTCTCCTAACTTCATCTACCTATAGCTCCTTTCAAACGTTCGTATCGATTTTTTAGCATGTTTCCTGTCCGACCAGGTCCGAAATTTCGGAAGCAATCAAGTTAACCGAATAGCATCAAAGAAATCCATTGCCGCCCTTTAGCAACAATCTGCAAACAACTCGGGCGTATACGCAACATTTTTTTATTTGTATTTTTATTTTATTTTTCGAAAACTTTCCAATTCTATTTGCAAACAAGAACTTCCTCTTTTACTGCATTACAGGACTATATCCCATTTATGCATACCTACCACACAAGGAACCCTCAAAAGGTACTCCATATCAAAAATAGTGTACCGTCCCCGAGCAATCAAAATTCAATCAGAAATCAGTAACTCAAATTGATCATCCCTCTTTACGAAGCATCGAAATGAAATTGTAATACCCAGGATAACAGGAATATTTTCTCATCTTTTCACAGGCAAAAATATCTACGCGAAATCAACAAATCCATCTCAGGGCTGAGGAATGAAAGAGATACCAAAAGTTCTTTATGCTCTATGAGCCAATAAAGCGGCGCACACAAATACATCAATCCATTCATCCATTCGTATACACCATTGACAAAGGGGCACTCACTGGGACGTGTTTTTCTCTAGGCCTACCGCCGCTGACTTGTTTTGATTTGAAATCCTTTTTTTTTTGCTTTTACCCTGCCATCTATATTGCAAAATGAATTTATTCGCTTCTCTTGCAGATGATAGAGGTAACATACCATTCGAAACCATTTGTCGAAGGAAACTCTAATATTTGAAATTCCAATGAAATTCCCTCAAGCACGGTATTTATGTAGGTATAGTAATCCACATCCTCTAAGCGAGTGTAACAAACTGGAGGACTAAATTTCTACACCACAAGTAATGTGTGTGTATAAATTCACTGGGCCTCTTAGCTTGGACCTACAAAATGATGAACTTTTGGGGAATTTGAAGTTTTTGAATCAATGAGTTCATCGGAAAATTCAAGTAGGAACAAATATGAGAACTCCACACGATAAAAGTGAGCAGCGTTGCCACTTAAAAATAAGAGGAGCGCAGTTGATCATTAAAAAATATGTATTAGATTGGATCTTTCCGCAGTAGATTTTTTTGCTATATAAGTAATCACTTTAAAATTATTTTTATAAACGTTCCATTAATTAAATTAACATTTTGGAAATACTAAAGCCCAGGAGAGTGAGCTCTATGGATGTCCAGCAACCGTTTCTGACATTCACTTCCCTATACAAAATTACATTTTCACGAGTATTTATAAGTTTGTTTCGTAGTTTATTTTTTATATGTCTTACAATCGAAAACTTTCGCTCTGCAGCAGCACTACTATGGTCAGAACAATGTTAACAATTTTTGCTTGTGGTTTTCAATAAATATTTATCCGTATTTTTTTTTAATAATTTTCTTCTTGTAAAATAAGGGTTTTCCATTTTCCACACTAACACGATGGGCAATACACTAATTTAAATTTCAAAAAATCTCTCAGACCAAAATCCCGTTAGTTAAGCAGAAAACGAGAAAATAATAGAAATATTGACAGAGACAGAGATTGGTTTCATGATCCATGATATCCTGAATGAAAGCAGCCAAGGTGAACTCTTTTCAAAAGAGAATGTGGCCAAGTTCACAATAAGTTGGCTTCGTTCAGACGATCTATGCAGCGGTTGTTTTGAATGACAGTTTTGTACAGCTGTCCAAGAGA
Organism: Cheilosia urbana; assembly: GCA_946477585.1. Taxonomy (NCBI): domain Eukaryota; kingdom Metazoa; phylum Arthropoda; class Insecta; order Diptera; family Syrphidae; genus Cheilosia; species Cheilosia urbana. Next base: position 2,850,910 of record OX297854.1, on the reverse strand, counting down.
AGGTTTATCAAACAAAAAAAGTGCAGTAGATTGGATTTATTGGCAGCAGATTTGTTTTTTACGAAAAGTGCAGTAGATCTACTGCTATTGCAGCAAAGTGGCAACGCTGAAAGTGAGTAACACCAAAAGTGTGTGTGTGTGTTGGATGGTGGGATCAGCTACGGTCCTAACTCGTAAGTGCCTTGCGGGCGGAATACAAAATTAAGCATTCTGCTGGGAAGCAGCAACAATACGATGAGGGTCTTGTTATATTGTATTTTCAAGTGGAATTCTAGGACAGTGATATCGGATGTAACCGGCCGACATGAGCGATGTGGAATTTCCATTGTTCACTGAGGAATTTCAATATTTTTTCTTCGACCCATGTGGGGATGCATGTTACGACCAGATTCCAGTAATGGCTACTTTATTTTTTTTAGATAGGATCGGGTACTTATATTGTTATGTCTGCAAGTCCTGCACTTGATTTTGCTGAGTTGCTACGTTACTGGAGAATGGATTGGCTGTCGAGTGCTTTTTTTATTGGGCGCATTTAAGAATCCGAGGAGTAGTCCTGCCATCCTGTATGCCTTGATTGGGAAAACCACCAACAAAACAGGTAGCCCCCCAGAGAATTTGTAGGTGCAATAAAAACCCCGACTTGTTTCGGCAGCGCAACAACCACAATTGAGTTTTCCCAAACTTTGGTGAACGGACAAGAGAGACCCTTGGGGTAGAGTGCGTTGATTTTCTAATTCCTACCCCAAAAAACATCAACATAAAGCAGTGTAAGCCTATTACGTTAATTGTTTTCTATTTACGCACGGGCGCAGCTCAAAGACTTGAAAAGTAATTAAAGCCCACGGCTGTAACCCTCCCCACCCCCTTCTAGACAGTCTAAGTTATGTTGCTTGTTTGTCTTTTAAGGAGAACTTTTCCACAGACTTTATAGTATGACCTACGAATCCATCAAAGTTGTCCACCATCCCAGCAACACCGACGACCGGTGGAGGCCGAGTAAATTGTCTATTACCAGCGCACGTATACTCGAGATCAAATAGAAACCGGCAAATGGAAATTCAAGGGCAAAAAAAGAGGAACATTTTAAACAACAAAAAAGAAGCAAAAAAAAAATATCACTCCAAGGAACTGTGCTCTCTGAGGGACATCATATGATAATTTTACAACTCAATTTAATTCCAATTTATTCAATTAGGTGTGAATCTTTCAGGCAAGATGCCACCATCAACATAGTGCCACGCCCACTTTCATCAGCAGGGAGGCGAAATAATTTCTTCACAACACTGTAGCAGGAGCCCACAGTAATTTAATTTCCCCATTACTTTGGCTCACAAATTGCCAGAGCAATTTCCCACCAAGAGGGCGGCATACTTTTTTTTTCTTTTTTTTTGCGTTCACTTGGCTTCACCTTACAAGCCAGCAGAACTCACCTAGAACCATGGCACCACATCGCCTATGATATGTGGCACCTGGACACAAAATCTGAGAATGTGCTGAAATACGAAAATCTGACGTGGCCAACATCAGCGACCCCGATACAGGCAAAGCACTCCTCAGCAGAAGTCGTTCTCATTCCCCCTCGCTGCCACGGAATTCAAATTGAATTAGCACACATGGTGGAGAAGGTGGCAGCCAGCGTGTGAATTTGCGTGGTTCTTACTTTGATGAATACCTCATGGCCGATGACGACAACGACGACGACGACGACGACGACGACGATGACGACGGTGTCGACCGAGTCATGGAAAGATGTGGAGGGATGCCTTGATTTTTGTTTCGAATGGATATAATAATTGCTACCCCCAAGCGAATGGGCGGCAGGGGGAGGTTGGTTCGAATAGATGCTGGATAAATGAAATTAAAATTTTATGAGATTTTCTTGTACTGTTTTGGTTCGGTGATTTTAGAACGACCGACTAAGACTGATGGTGACGACAACGACAACGACGAAAAAGGCAAGAAGGATGACTTGCCCGCAGCTAGTAGTTCTTGGATGTTGTCGCGCTGTTGCATGGCATGTGTGTATAGTGGATCTGAGTTGACTCAAAATAATTCTATTTTTAAGATGATTATCCTTTATAATTGCCAAGATAAAGCCGGATGATAAGTCTGCTTGTGCACAAGAAGGAGACGAGAGTTGAGAAGTCAGGGTCATTAGGGAAACATTGAGGATACATAACTAAGGACTTAGGGCAGACGTTTCAAATTGTATTTAATTAGAATTCATGGTATGGGTAATGAAATTTATTTCAAAATATGTGTCATGCTGTAGTATAGTGCGGGATGTGCTTGATGAATGCGGATGGATGCGGATGGGGCTGAAATGGGTTTCTCAGATTAAAGTCGCTTGGCAGCACAATACTAGTTCCAAAACTTTTCAAAGTAGATTTGAGTGCTTTTGAATTTTTTTTCTTTATTTTTTGTTGTTTAAATTAAGAGGGTGTGGAGAGGGTTCTCTTGTGTGGATATGTTAGCGGGCGAATCAGGACCTTGGCGCAGTAACGCCAGATATGTTTTACCAAAATTCCCCAGTTTAGGGGAAATTTTTGAAAATGTTCCCCCATTCCATATCCGTTTTCTCCCCATTTCGATTCATTGAAGAAAAGTAAAGATGCATCACTACATAGTAGTGCATTGCAAACGCAGGCTGAACCCTACGAGGTTTATCAAAATAATGTACTATACTCTGTTCAATTTATATTTTCAGTACAGGCCTTATGGGAAGCTCTTTTTTCTACCAGTGGTGCCTGTAGCTACTCTCGCGGAAACGCAACCAAACGAAACCACTGGCATTCCAAAGATTTTTTTGTTGCTGTAATTTTCCTGAAATTCGCATACATCCCACCACAACCAGTCTGCCACACAGCCGCGGGCAGAATGAGCACGATCGTCTTGCGTTCGCTTGCTATTATCATCAACCAAAATAAGCAGTGTGGTGTGACGTGTGAGTGACTGAAGCGACAGAGAAGTGTTACCATATGTCAATTTTTTAAAGAATCTGAAAAATTGGCTACTCTCCATATCTGATGTGGGATCATTAATGAAAATCATCTCATAGGTAGTACCTATATCTTCACTTCTTTTTTTTTTTTTTTTTTTTTCCATGTCTCCGATTTTCTTCCCTTAATTTAACGCGTCTTCTCTCCTTCTTTTTGTGCGGCCAAAACTTTCTTACACTTGCCACTGGTTCTTCTAACCACAAAGTGTACACAAACCATTTCAAATCATACTCAAAAAGTAAACACTTAACTCATGGTTAATTTTGTAAACAAATACGTACATACATGAAATAATTTTAATTTTAAGTTCTCAAAAATGAAATGTATAATTCTTGTATTTTAATTAATTTATTGTATTTTTGTATGAAATGAAATGGAATAAATCTAATCAATGTTAGCATATCATTAAAGGTTTTTTCTTTGAATTTTGTCAAAGAACTTTCGGTTTTGGTGTTTTTAAAGCTTTTGAGAGCGAATAAATGAATTTGATTATGTGGGATGTTGCCATACAGTTTTTAGGTACTCCTCTAATTATTTTGTATTTCTGAAGGATCTGTTAATATGCAGTTAAACCATTTTTTCTTAATAAAGAGTTGGTATTTGGTAACCCTACCGATATTTGTGAGAGAATTATGCCAATTTATAGTGCTCACTATGGCAACCATGTGAGAGCTTTAAAATGGAGACAGCTTATTAAAATCCATAATAGTAAGGGTGAAAGGCAAATAGCCTATCTTCCCTGTACTGAAAATATAAATTGAACAGAGCATAAATACTGTACACATTGAAAAGGTCTACAGAAAACTCCGCGATGGTATATGTCTACCTCTTATGGATATCCCACAATAATATTTTTTGGCATTTACTTTTTACGACAAATAATGGCTAAACAATTCAAAAAAGTAAAATGTACGATTGGAATTAGATCGTTGGATTTTATTATTATTATTATTATTTTGGGAATAATAATTATCCCCATTTTCCCAACTTAGTCAAAAAATTCCCAAAAATGGTTAAAAAGTTCCCACATCTGGCATCGCTGCCTTGGCGGTAGAAGTGTTGCTCTCCTAAGTTACAGGGAGTGGACTTTTTTTTTTAATTTGTAGACCACAGCCAGGAGTATTTGTTTAAGAACGCATTATCAGGCTTATTTTCTATTTGAATGGTTGAACTTAAGTAAAAGAAAAAGCAAGGCAATCGAAAAGACAAAATTCCGTTTACTCGATTCGGCGCTGACAACTTGAATATGCATTTCGATATAAAAAAGCTGTTCCCAGAGTGGAAAATCGTCTTCGATATGTCGAGCACCAAGATTTTAATAATTTTTTAATGAACGCCAATGAAAACCTTTAAGGTCAGCTCGAGATTAAAACAAAGATTGACAAAATAAACCTTATAGACCTGCAGCCTAAAGGAGAATATATAATACGCTACTATTAGAGGAGAACGCCACGCAGGGTCGGATGTAACACTGACGTTTTAATGAAACGTAGACCTGTATGCGTTCATTTTTAAATGCAGAGTTCCGAATTATTTTCTGAATGAACCCACAAAAAAATTTATTACATGTCAAATACACTGAAAATGGTGAAATTTAAGTTTTCGATATCTAAAAATAGTTTCAATTGATCAGATTTTGATCTATAGCTCAGCTTCTGGTCGAGGCAAAAGGCTGTGATTAATAAAAAAAATAGTTAGCGCTACAGGTCCGGAGGACCCTAGGCCTAGCTTCTCACAACCATTCGTTTTGTGTGAGTTTTTCATTTTTGGAACGAATGGAAGGGATCTACAATTTTATGCCGACTCCAAACGGCTAATTGAGAAGCTCTTTCAAGACAGTTATACTCTCGGATGTTTGTCAGACGTTCGCGAGAGGTGGCGCAGTGGAAAAGAAACCCTAAGTTGGAATTTGGGTTTTTGCGGGATTCGAACCTCGACCCCTTGCTTAGTAGTCCAACACACTAACCACTAAGCCACTGCGCCAATAGCTTAAAATATTTAGGAAGACGCTGGCTCCCTTACTTGTATATTTTCCTTTACTGGACCGATAAGCAATTATTTGAAAAAAAACAGGTTAAAGACAGAGAAGTCAGAAAAAGTCCTATTTAGACAAAAACGCTACCGTATAGATTTTTTCTAATTTACTCTCCAACAATTTTGATGAAAATACCAACTGTTCGTAGTCTACTGCCTATTCTGGGGTTGAATTAGCACATCCGTGATCGAGTAATACGTGACTGAGTTTATTATTGTTCTGCTTGCAAAATCCACAAATTCAATGACGTATGACTCGCTCACGGTAATTCGGGCAATGGTCGTGGTTCCTTTTTTTATTTTCTTTCTAATTCGGATTCTAACATCTCGACAGAGGTAGGACTCTACTTCATCAGAGTTCAAAGAACTAGCGATGGGTAAGACTGGTTTAGAGCCCTATCTTTAAGAACTAAGGAAATTCTATGTAGGACCCTGATCATCCCAGTCGTGCTATATGGAGCTGAGGCTTGGACTTTGTCTGAAGCAGAAGAAGATGTCCCAAGTCGCTTTGAGAGGAAGATTTTTTATAATATGTTTAGTTCTGTTTGTGTTGAGGGGCTTTGGACGAGAAAAATGTACTTAATAACTTTATGTCATATAGAGAAAATAAGCACAAATGCTACAGCCTATAGAGTCTTCGAATCTAACTTGGAGGTATTATGCACAGTAGAGAAAGACCTCGGCTATGGTGCCGCACAAAAGTCCTCATTTGATTTGGGGCGAGGCAGTCAGCTAAGGCCCGCCTGGCTATTTAAATACTCTTTTGAGATAAGGCCAACAAGAATCCATGGTTTGCAGGTAAGCACTGTAAGAATTACATAAATAAACGATTGCATTTCTTATTCAACAACAGAGTAAATCGACCATGTGGCCAAAGATTTCCTCTCGTACAAGTTTCACTCATATTTGCTTGACCCTACGTAAGAAAAGATAATCCTTTGCCTAGAGTCGAATGGAATTGGAAGGTGAAACATCTTAGCAACTCAAGAAGGAACTTATATTTAACTCGATTGAAGGTCTTTGCATTCTATGTCGGAACTTCAATTTAATAAGGAACCCCAAACCCATGCCCATTGTATCAAAGACATGGCATACTAAAATCACGCAAAATTCTAATCAATATACCTGCGCTAAGAAACGTCGGTTCTCCTGCAAAGTTCACGCCAACCTCCCACAGCCTAGCACGAGAAAATTGCACTCGCACCATTTCCAGTTGAAGCCGATACCTACTCTAACTAAGTTTTCTTTCTTTGAACAATCAGGACTCGAAAAAATGTAAGCTCAAGAAAAATATTAAAAAAGGAAAAACGGAAGATAACGCAATACACTTATCCTGCCTAATTGCATCTGTCTTTAATTATAGAATCCATTTACGTATATTCCGCATTAATTGTTCAAAAGGAAACGTAAAAGGCAAGAGCACAGAACGATATGAGTGCAGAGTATGGCTTCCGATTAAGGGTGAAAGCGAAAATTATTTTTTTCTGCATAATTAACCATTTTAATATTTTGAGGTGTGCTTTGTGGTCTACTGGTGGAAACTTTCTTTGTTATCGGTTTCTTTTATCTTTGAACTCTGCAAAGTGATTACAATCGGGTTCTTAATTACAATCACCGTCACGGGTAGGTATCTAGACAGAGGTACGTTTTCGATTTGTGCATTTTAGGGTGCAGTTTTATTTAATGTTAACCAGCCATAATCTGATCTTTATTTAAATTAAAGGAAACAGAAAAATTAATGTAAGGCTATTAAGGGTATGCGACTTGAGAAATCAATAGATCTTCGGGGAGAGGTAGGTATAGACGCAGCGTGATCATTGTGCGACTAAAGTTGCAATTTGACACTTTTTTTCGATTTCATTGTTTTGCGAGCAAATGCTTGTTAAATATGGTTCAGAAATTCAAAATTTGAAGAATCATTGGCCCGTTTTCTTGTGACTTTACAAAATTCTGTAGCGGTCACACTGGGTATAGCTACTTGGGTGAACTTATTTATTTCAATATGTTCTTATTATACACAAAACAATTTTTCTTATTGAAGAGTCATCTAATTTGAGCTATAGGAAGGCTAAAGTTAAAAGTCAAAACAAGGGAATTTTACTTCAAATTATATTTAAAACCACCAGCCCATGGGCACAAATTCCCAAAGAACGACACCTTTTAATGAGATCCCTTATCTGAAGCAATTTACTTTGTATGGCATCGACGCATGCTTCTATCGAAAAATTGTATGTGCCTTGGAGGACCGAAAATTACTTCTGCAATCTTTCAGACAGATTTTGAACTCTTTTAATCTTTTAAATAATTATTAATTATAACTTGTGATGTTTTACTGAAAAGCACTTACGGATTAGGTTAATCATTTGGCCCGTTTACTGATACTTCTCAAAGCGATTTAAACGTGGTCGAATCCATATACTGACAAAGTTTACAATTTTATAACACGTATTACTATACAATCCTACATTATATGTGTATGTGTAAATATAAAATTTGGTAATGGCTTCTTAAAACAAGTGTAAGGCTTGGGTTAACATTTTAACTTATACCTAGCCTTTTGGCAGCTATTTGTTTGGTCGTGAAAACCAATGGGTTTATGATTTAAATTACTTTTGAAGCAGTTAGAAATTACAAATCTTAATTGTTATATTTTCATTTGTTTGTATTTTTACGTACCTTATAAATTTAACTTACACACAACATACCTAATAAAATAAAGTAATATTTGAAAATGTTTACTTGTTGAAATTTCTAATCACTTTGCCTCTGACAAAATGTGAATCCAAAATTTCCTTGAAAAACTCAAACAACAACTTCTGGACTCTTTGAACCAATTACCGACCCATAGCACTTACGTCCATTCTTTCTAAGGTCATGGAAACGCTGATAAACCATCAGCTTATGAAATATCTTGAATCACGGAAACTCCTCAATGACCGGCAGTATAGTTTTCGTGGCAACAGGTCCACTGGTTATTTGATGACTTATCTCACCGAGAAGTGGAACCAATCTCTCCATCACTTCGGTGAATCGAAGATTATTGCGCTCGATATTTCAAAGGCATTTGACAGTTTTTATGGGATCGATGCGTCTCTTATTCAATGGATTAGAAACTACCTTTCTGGCCGTTTAATTCAAGTTGTTTTGGATGGTTTCAGTTCTGAAACCCACCATATAAATGCTGGTGTTCCCCAAGGCACAGTTTTGTCTCCGACTCTCGTTCTCATTTTTATAAATGATCTCTTGTCTGCAACTTCTAATCCAATCCATTCCTTCGCTGATGACAGCACTCTTAGCTTTTCATATTCTTTCCAGGACACACGTCCCTGCTCTTCGGCCGTAGAACTGGAACGGCAACGTATGTTAAGCTCATTAAATTCCAACCTTGACAGCATTTCAATATGGGGTTCAGAAAATAGAGTGGAATTTAATGCTTCAAAAACACAATGCTGTCTGCTGTCTCTAAAGCGAAACCCGAATCTGCAGCCATTATCCATGAATGGCACTTGCATTACCGAAACCGAAAGACTTTCTATTCTCGGTATGTGCGTTCATGACAACCTTCGTTGGAATGACCATGTACACGCAGTCGCCAAGAATGCAGCGAAATGTCTAGGTTTCCTCAAACGGTGCAAGAAATATTTTACCCCTTCTGATCTGGCTACAATATACAAGGCGTTCATTCGCCCAAAACTTGAGTACAATTCCCACATCTGGTCTGGTGCACCGAAAACTATATTGCACTTACTGGATAGGATTCAAAATCGTGCGTTGAAACTAATCGGAGACACGAATATTGCGAATTCTATTAATTCGCTTGAACATCGTAGAAACGTTTCGTGTCTCTCATTGTCTTATCGTTTTTTCTACAAACAGTGCTCAAATGAAATTGCCAACTGCATTCCTCCCCTTCAGAAATTCAACCGCAATACTCGCCATGCTAAGAATGCCCATCAGTTTACCATCCAGCCTATCTTCGGACGTACAATGAAATACAGAGGCTCTTTCATAAGCCGTACAGCGCGAATGTGGAATGCCTTGCCCAGCTCTGTCTTTCCTCCCCAGTACAATTTACAGACATTTAAGACCAATGTGCAAGTGCATCGGTATCTCCTATCTCCTCTATCCCAATTTCCTTAATGCCCGCGCTGTGTAATCAAATCACTATAAGATTAGTCACAACCTCTTTAGCGCGTGTTAATTATAAAAATAAAAAATAAAAAAAATTACATAAATTACCCGTGACATCTTCTATTTTCCTCCCAGGAGGAAATACGAGACTACACTTTATTAATTTCTTAAACTAATTACAAAAATGATAAAGAGGGAGATATTTGCTCCAGCACACGTTCTAATTGTAAAAGACTTAGTTCTAATAACTAAAATACGCGAAACTCGAAAATAGATAGCCAAAGTGACAACAACTGTCAAGTGGATTTAAGAGTCGCCACTGAACTGGCGTGCGATAATAATGATAGTGTTCAGGCAAAACTAGCGAAATTGATTTGTCAGCGCTTTTGTGTCTATTTTTTTAACGGATGCATTTTCTTTCGAAATTTTATTTAATTGTAATGCGAGAATACAGAGCAACAGCTACGTCAACGTTAGAGCTAATCTTAAATCCGCTGTTGCTGTTGCTGTCGCTGTGTTAATCTGTTTCTCGCATAAGTGCATATCCACGGCAAACTACATCGAAACAAAAAGGCCCAAGTATGCTCAAAAAACCGGTTCCAAAGATAAGATGTAGTCTAAGAAACTACACTTTCGAAATGCAACGAAAGGAATTTTCTTAATTATCCAGAAAATGATTCTCCCTTCGAATATGACCACGCCTTTTGGCCTCGGGCTCATAATTTAAATTATTCTAGCTCAAGACCAATCTTTAACAACTGCACCCTCAGTGGGAGAAGGGGTCTTAAAAAACGAAATTGTAATTAAATCCAATTTGCATTTTTCCAGCCGCAAATGAAACAGCACAGTGAGCCACATCCTACCTTGTTTTAGAACAGTACCTACAATTAGTGCGAACTAAATTTAAATTCAAAAGCATCCTTTAAACCTTCTCAACCACTACACAGCAGAAAAATAACTGGAGGTAACTTTTCAGGGCTGTAAACTTCACTGACCCGTTCATACAGCTCTTCAACTTTTCTCATTAAATGTTTAGGTACTCGCCTCTGTCCGGAGGGTCACCCGCACCAGTCATGTTTGAAATGAACAGGACACCTCGAAGTGTCATCCAATAACATTATCCCTTTACATGCATTCAAGAGAAGCCTTTGGGGACAAAAAACAAAAAAGAATAAGATGAAAAAAAAAAAAAAAAAAAAAAAAGGAAATGAACTCAAAGCTCGGACATCCGATCCAGGACGTGAATGATATTTGTTAGGATCTGTATTATTTTTCTCTCTGTGTACTTACCGGAAATTACACTTGATCCAACTAACAGCAACGTTAACCAGCAACAGCAACTTGACCTGAACTTCATTGTTCGCCGATACTTGTCAGCAGCAGTAGCAGCAAGACGAGCAATAGCGACCGAAAACTTTTGTCACAGATGACAGGCACGATAGTAGAATTGCTGATCCCTGTGAGTGATGGCTCTTGAAATTACTTTGCTTGCGCCGTGAAGTGAACTTAATAGACTGAGGTGGTGCTGGTGGCCTTTTTTCGCACACACTGTAATTATTAATGTCTGCTGCGATAATATTCGACGAATTATTGCGCCTCCTAAGCTCTGCACCAGCAACTGCTGATGATGACAGACTCGATGATGTGAGTTCAAAGTAAAAGTGTACTCAACTTGCGAGTCCTTGCAATAGACGACGATGATGATGATTACAACGTAAAGCTGATGAAAGGGTACTGTCCCAGAACCACCCTGTGAGTAATGACCCATACACAAGAGGATATTCTCATCAACACGGAACTTGCCAATCATTTATGTGTTTCGAGGACAGGTTACGCCTGATGGTGGTTATCCAATGGTCGTTCTTTGACAAAGCGATTCGCACTAGCAGTGGTCGTCTGCTTCGGTCAATTTGTTTTAGGGCAAGTTTATTGCGGTCCCAGCGACAACAACAAAAACAGCAGCAGTAGCGGCAACGATGACCCACAATGGTCAAAGGAGTAGTTGATGCTGTAACAGATTGTCCGTACCGGTGGTAACTCATTTCCAGTCTCGTCTTCGTTCGATCCTATGAAAGGATATTGGAGACTCGGCTGGCTTTGTCTCTTTTGAGTGGCACATGTGTCGCTGTGCGTGATGAAATTGTTTCTTCCAACCACCCAATGATGGACAGTCTGCCGGTGTATTGGAATCGATGTGGACACCACTCAGGAAAATGCCAATCGTCTGTCCTGCAGAAAGAATACAAAAAAGAAAAATGTTATCGACATTGCTTACACATCGGAGGTGTGAGTGATTTGGATTTTCTCCAACAAGGACATATATATGTACCTATATCTAAGTACTACAGCCACACACTCTAGTGTGAGAGATTAATTAGAACCGAGCGATACCTTCCTGTGGCATGTAAGGCGAATCTCTAACGAATGGGTTTGGTGGTCATTTAGAGCTTGACCTCCCTGAAAACTCATTTCCTTGCATTCTAACTCAGATCTGGCTCTGCTTAATGCGTGCAAACGATAAAGTTCTTTTCACCGAGTCTATCCGAATCGATGACTTGGGGGATAATTAATGGCTGTGTACTTCGGTGCACTTAATGTTGACTGCGCCCCGGTTTAGTTGTGGGTTTGCCGACACAGGGCACTTGCAATGAATCAGGTTTTAAATGCATATTGGCTGACGTTTATTGATCCTTAAATAAAGTTTTCAACAGAGATAGGGAAAGGGGGAGCGCTTGTGTGTCTGCGGGGACTTGGGGCGACGGCGGACCAGTTTACAACGATAAAATGCACATTAAGTACGTAGGACTGTGTGTGTTTGTGTGTGCCAATGACCGGATAAGCGAAAGAAATCGATAAATTTACTTAAATTGTGGGAATGGTGCATTCGGGATGTAATGGTGGATGCTGTTTCTGATCGATTTGCTGAAACAGTTTTGCAGTGGAAATTCACAAAATTGTGTGACTACACCCGGGGGAGACTGATTTAAAGCGCAGATGGATGCAGTTCACACAAGGCCCACTGCGGAACAAATCATGTTGAGATACATATCGTTAAGGGCCAACGAGATTCAGAGCTGGTATCTAGAGCAAACGCAAAAATATTAAGTTTTATGACCCAACGTCAGCTCATAGAAAGGGGGAATTACTACATCCGAGGGGAAACGATGGGAGACACTTTCAAAACTAATGCTGGCTGTATTTAGTTTTATTTGCTGCGCCATGAGTGCAAACATTCCTTAATCTGCAGCAACAACTCTCATCAAACCAGGTGTAGTCGTTATTTCCAAATCTAGTTTGTGGATTTACTGACATAAAAATATCGAAAAATAAAAATCCTAGTTTGAGAAGTTTCCCAAAGAAAATGTTTTTAAAAAGTCAGGATTTTTTTTTTCTTTGTAGTAAGGGGAGATCGGGAGACTTGAACTACTCTCAATAATTCACTCAAATTCCACTTAAACTTTCCAACGGCAAAGTCAAATGTCGCAGAAAGTGATCCGTTACTGCCACTTTTTTATTATCACTACATAGTATAAAACAAAGTCGCTTTCTCTGTCCCTATGTATGCTTAAATCTTTAAAACTACGCAACGGATTTTGATGGGTTTTTTTTAATAGATAGAGTGATTGAAGAGGAAGGTTTATATGTATAATAACATCCATTAAATAGTGGAGAAATACTGTTATTTTTGAGGTTCCCAATGTGATGTCGTAAATAATAACATTTTTTCCGCTTACATTGCAAACGCAGGCTGAACCCTACGAGATTTATCAAAATAATGTACTAAGTATTGTACACATTGAAAAGGTCTACAGAAAACTCCGCGATGGTATATGTCTATATTTTTTTCTCATTTACTTTTTACGACAAATAATGGCTAAACAATTCAAAAAAGTAAAATGTTCGATTGGAGTTAGATCGTTGGATTTTCCCGGAGTTCAGTGGAGGAAATTTTGTGTGCAAAATCTGTTTCTCTAATTGTACACTTTCTGCGGTGCGCTTTTCCTTTCACTTTTTTTTATGCACCTTTTGGGCTTTGTGTGTTTTTTTTTTTTTTTTGCTCACGTTTTTAAATTATTAATGTATATAATGACAATGAGTTGAGTAGTAGAGCGAATGTGGTGCATGGGATTGAGAGAGATAGGTATGTAATTGAGATTGAGGGAGTCACCACACTCAGTTGTGATTTGTATGATATTTAAAATGCGAAATAGTGATTCTGATCTTATTAGTGATAGTAATTCATGTGCATTCTAAAACCTGTTTGTGAAATTGCAGCTTTTTTGCTATTTATATAAATATTTTTTTATTTTTTCTCTCTTTTTAATTTGAACTTGAGGATGTTTGTGTAGTAGTAAGTGAGCGAGTGTGGCTGTGGCGCTTATGGGTTATTTGATTGAGAGAGATGGAGTATAAAATGTAACAACTTACAAGTGGAATATAAATGAGATTGAGAGGGAATAATAAAAGTTAGCCTAGGTACCTAGGTATTTGTTTGGATAGTTTTACTGGCATTTTTTCTTCTCTTTTTTCGGGTAAGCTACGTAAGCTACGTTGTAGGTATAGCGCTAATTATTTTGTTTTAAATTTGAGAAGTGGAACCCTGGCGAAGCAAGGCGAGCACGGGTCAGCTAGTTTTTTTATAAAAAGATTTTTGGTGCAAAAATTAAAAACATTTTTTTTTTTGTGATACCATTTTTTAACTTTCTCCATTATTAGACGAACTTAAAAAAGTGGGTCGCAAAATTCAGTCCGGTCTGTCCGTCCTTCCACGGGCCTAAAATCTAAACGGCTTCCTGGATTTTGTTCAAACTTCGGATTTGGAGTTTGTGGGCTTACAGTTCGGACCGTTTTTTATTTTGCAAGGTAACCTCAATATTGATTGTACTTCCCATACAAAACGTTCGTACCAGTTTGATTTGCTCGAAAACGGCTCTAACGATTTCAACCAAAATTAATGTTTCAGCTTAAGTAGGTGAGGTTACCATGACTGCATACCCAGTTTTGGCTGTTTTTTTTTTTTTTTTTTCGAATAATTGTACATTAAAAATTTGGACATACGATACATATCTCGAAAACGGTCCATACGATTGTAATAAAAATTAATTTCTTAGGTAATATAGTCATTTCCAACTTAATGGCAAGCTCAGCACTTTTCTCTGTATTATCGTAAAATGCATTTTTGAAAAAAGTCATTTTTTTAAAATTTAGTTTTCTTTAGTCTACCTGAAAACGGCAATAACGATTTTGACCAAAATGCAAGCTTAAAGTAAAATAGTATAGATGTTCTTAAAATTATTGCGTCCTTAATCGAAGATCACATTTTTGACTTCGACAAACTTAAAAAACCAAATAATGCTTAAGTATATCCCGAAAAATAACTCATAATCGGTTTTTAGCTATATATAGTTAACAAATAGTATGTTTCAAACTAAACATTGCAATATTTGGTACTGTTTTGTCTGCCAAATTTTACAAAAACCGCTCTTACGATTTTGAACAAAATTCGTTATAAAGATAATATCAGTGTTCTAAATAAGAGCCCGTATTTAGTTTTTCTCAACAAAATTGAATAAATCAGATTTTTAATTACTTCTTACATATAAATTTTTAAAACTCATAATACCGCACTTTAAAATAAAATTGCAACAGCCCTTTAACATGCATTAACAGCGACGCAAATATAACCCACTTCTTCTTTTTTGTCAACCATTTTGAATATATGCACCTTTAATGAATTCCATCCACTTGGTGTTTACACAATCAGAATATCCCACTTCATTTGCACCCCACACACGTTCATCGTGATATTCAATTTATAACTGCTAATTCAAATTCAAAAACAAATCTCTGAATTCTTGCATATCTTATATATAAAAATCAAGTGTCACAGGTTGCTTCGCGATGGAATCCTAAACTACTGAACCGATTTTAATCAAATTTTGCACATTGTGTGCAGTATTATCCCACTTGAGAGATAGGATAGTTTATAACTCAATTTATAGTCGCTGATTTTTTTATTGCAAATTATTTACATATTTACAATTTTCGAAACTTCTCAGCAACCGTTGTTCATATTCGTTGTTCTGCTTTGGGGTGGTTGGGAGGTGCACATCGCATAAGCACATTCATTTAAACAAAAACTGCGTGAAGTTTACTCCGACGCAAAATGAAAGAGAAGTATGCGAGGTTGAGGAAATGCGCAGATGGCTGATGACGTGTGATGGTGTAAATACAAATTGAGTTTAAAGGTTTTTGTTTTAGGTTGTTGTGAATTGTGATATTACCTACGTTGATACCATAAATTTGAATTAAATAAACCGTCAAGTTTTCAGAAGCAATAAAAAACAAATTTAGCCGACTGAAGTGAAAAAAGAGCTTTTACTTTGGAATTATATTATCATTTGTTTTTAGAGCTTTGGGAAAAGTGAAAGCTGGAACATGCTCGAGCTTTCCAAAAAGTGAAAATTTTAAACTAAGAAAAAATATACACAGTCTACCATGTGATAGGTTAGGTTCATTATTATTATTTCACGTTACATTTTCTTAATATTATAATAATAACTCAATTTAGTGCATTGTTTTCGTATTGCAAATTATTTGTTTATTATTTAATAAAGAGTTATAATAATAGGTTTATAATAATTCCTTAGGGGTGAAATTCGATGGCGTTATAACTCGAAAGCCGCTGGGTCGATTTTCATCATTTTTTTTTTTGTTTTTGTTCGTGTTTAAAATATAAGCTACTTTTGGACCCGATAGATGACACTGATTTTGATCTCCGAAACCACTTAACTGAAAACAATAACATTTTGTGGATGTATAAGGTTGTTTCCCGTTTGAAAGATAGACTCGATAGGTGGAGCTGTTGGCGACTTCCGAAACCACTCAACCGATTTCAATATAATTTTGTGGATGTACCTATGTGGTTGGTTCCAGTTTGAAAGATTGGATAGCTTTGGACCCTATAAGGTAGCACTTTGCAAAAGATAAGCGGGATAGGAAAACAGGTTGTGGCACCTCCCAATAAAAAAAAATTCAAACGAACTTAGCCACAGCAACGCGTGGCTGGGTCTTCTAGTACATATATATATTCATATGGAAAGATATCTATCTATAACGAGCAACACTTTCAATCAAACACAACTCAAGCCAGCGTCATTAATCTATTCTAGTAAAAAAGAAAATTATTCCAAAACAGATCAAAAATCAGAAATTCCTACTGCACTTGTTTTCGTACTCAAAAACTTGTAAAATATAAAATCTATAAAATAGTACAGTAGGCGCTTACAACTCTCTAAGAAGAACTTGCCAAAATTGTCTGTTTCTAGGGCTTCAACTTTTAAGAACTAAAAGTGGATTTTATTTAACACTATGTATTCCTTTTTCTATATTTCATGAACCTTTCTATTACCTAGCATTGCTTCTCAGATCTACCTACCTATCTAATAAAATAATAAAACAGTCAACGAAACTTTTGATGAATGAGAAAGTTTTGTTCGACCCAGTCGTGCACTTTATTAAGATTTATGAACCAAATTGAAGAAATATCTGAACAGAAGGAATGTAGCAAAATTGTATGCATTCATGTTATCTTGTCATTGAGACAAAGTTCCCATTAGCGCATTGAGAAAAACACATTTAACTTCCCAAGAATGCGGTCAAATATTGGCCGTTGCGTTCTATTTGTTCATGTTGTTTTATTTGTATCAAAGGTCGTTGCTTATGTTCCGCAATTGATGATGACCTTCAATGGTCATATTTTGTTAAACCTTTCCAAGCCAGATTTGAGTGTTACTCGGGGCGTTTCATTTTTGAAAATATGACAAGCATGATTATAACATACTCGTATGACTTCTGCGTAAGCTGCAGAGTTTCCTATGCAACTGCTCAACCTCCAGAAACGATAAGAACTAGATATAGGTATTAATCGATTCTGATATCGCAATATTATAGTGGGTTTCTCAATTCAGTCCGTTTTTCCATGTAGTCCTAATCGGTGGAGGCTAAACACTGAAAATATTTTTGTTGCGTATTGGGACCGCCGATAAAAATTCACATTATTTTTGTTTTTGAATTCAATTCCATTTACATATGGATCGAACTATTTCCAATCTTGTTCCAATCTATTGCTCAGTGGAATAGAAAATCCTGGCGTAGACATATTTTTAGTGAGGAAATAAAACAATTTTTTTTTTTTTTTTACATAAGGTGAGTACACCCTTGGGTTTGGAACGGTGAAAATATCGACACCTGCTTATCGACGATATTGCACTGGAGCAATCGATATTTTAACAGGTAGTAAAGAAATATGTGAACTATTCAAAACGCTGCAATCATTTGGGATTTGGCTGCATGAGCTTAAATGTATTTGGAAAAAACTAGTCTAGTGTCGGTGAAATAAAAATCGATTTAATCAGATAGCTATATTCGATTTTTTGTTGCTGTACATTTTTCCTAACCACAGACCAGCATGCTTTGAACATTTAAGTGGAACAAAACATGCCATGGAACTATATGAAATACTGTCCTACTTGCATGTTTAACCCTACGTTTAAAAAGAGCTGCAAATCGCAATTAACACTCAATCGCAATTTGCATCCATTTTTAACTTTTTCTTACTAATTGCAAAACAAACAAAAATTCTGGGTTTCACGAAACTACAATAATAGACTTGTAAGTATTGATGAGTAAGACCAGCTAGTCTTCCAAGTGGTAGAAATTCTACTATTTAAAAGACAAATCTTTGTTTTTTTTATTATGTCCTTTCTGGAATGAATCATCTCTTCATCTCGTCCAGTAGTTTTTCCAAAAGTATAGATTGCTTGGACATTACACTGACCTCGTTAATACACAACACAATTTTCACAACAAAAAAGAATAAAGCAAATATGTTGCGTCTTAGGCAGTGAAAGTGGTTCCTAACTATTTGCCTTTGCCTATTAATATGAAAGATAATCTTCTTTGCGAATTCATAAAATCATTAAATTTTACAGTCTATTTTAAACAATATGTTTATCTAAGCATGAAAAAATAAATAAAATGTTGATGTTTCTTTTACGACGTGCTTTAACTTTATTTTCAAGATCTAATTTTTGCAAAATAAAATTTAAAATATGTGCCAAACATTTTTAAATGACAAAAATTTCTTTTCAAGTTTCTGTTTTAAAAAACTCAATAATTACCCGACAAATATTTATTGTGAAAAATATAGTAGCTAAGTCGGAAGCTTGCAGAATAATCAAACAAATTTACAAAATGTACCTGTAATTTTGATTGTGTGAAGCATTTTTATTTTTAGTCTGAACATTACGGGCGTAAGGATCTGCCTGTAGAATTTGATGTTTTGTGGCAGATGTCAGACAGCAGACGTGTTACTGAATCGGATTGGTAAAGAAACACATTCCAAAACAACAAACACAAAAAAAAAAAAAAAAAAAAAAATTATTGCGTTTTTAATGGCTGTTTCAATTTTAATTTTAGAGTGTGGTATTGAGTTTTACATATATAAACAGTACCAAATATTGCAATTTTTAGTTTGAAACATACCGTTACTTAACTATTTAGCTAAAAACTGAGAAGAAGTCGTTCTTCGGGGCGTAGGCATTACTTGTTTTTTAGAGTTTTTTTTTAAATCGAAAATAGGGTTTTCGAGATATGAGCAGATTTTAATAGCATTTTCGGTGAATATTTTTAAAACGTCAATTTTACTCTAAGTTTGCATTTTGGTCAAAACCATTATTGTCCTTTTCATGTCAAACTGCACTTTTACAAAATAACTTTTTTCAAAAATCCATTGAACGATAATACAAAGAAAAACTGAGTCTTCTATTAGGTTAAAAAAAACATATTATAATATTACCTTAGAAATGAATTTTTGTTACAATCGTATTGACCGTTTTCGAGATATGTGTAAATCTCAAAAGCACCGTTATTCGATATTTTAGTGAAAAACTGAGTACAGGCAGTCGGGAGCCGCGTAGGGGAGAGGTGGTCACCTTAGGACACTTTTTACAAAAATCGCTCTAGATCCATTAAAAAGCGGAGTATCCCTTCGGATCTTGAAAATTATTATTACATGTTGTTTTATCTTTGACTCTTATATCCAAATTTATATGTATAGTTATGATTTATATATTTTTTATTTATTTTAAAAATCTCTTTAAAGTGTCCCGTTCTACCCCTCTGGGGGGGCACCTTAGGACAACCATGGGGCAGTTTTGGACATGTCTAAAAAAACGCTCATTAGGAGCGGTTTCCTTCTTTTTCTTGTAATTTCTTACCATTAGTGCAGAGATAAACCTAAACAAATAAAACCAAAAACAATCACACTGAAATAGATTGTTCAAAGCGATAAAAGGGGGCAGTTAGGACATGCCCAAAAGTTCCCCTCGCGCATTGTCCAAAAGTGCCCCGAGAGGGATAAAAAACTAAAAACTTCATATTTTTTTTAAAAACAATGTAAATTGTTAATATTTTGGTTGAATAACATCGCTACACATATAAACATTATAATTGAACACTTTTAATTTGTAAATTGAGCATAATGTTAGAATAATATGCTTACGTCTAGGAATAAAAAAAATTACAACCGTCGTCTGGAAACACACTTTTCTTTTTATTTTATTTTTTAAAGTTGGTATCGTTTCAATATCCATCAGATGTTTGTTTGAAGTGGAGTTGCCACTGTAAAATGTTATTAAAGCATTAAAAAGTTTTTTTTGTAGTACGTTTTCTTAAGTTGTCCTAAACTGCCCCCGTCCTAAACTAGCCACCTCTCCCCTATATTTTTGTCAGATTGTGTAGGTAGTCTCCGATTGTCAATTAGTTATACTTGAAAGTGTCTTGTTTTAAAATTTTTACAGTCAGTCGGGTTTTTTAACTTTTTAAATTTACTTCTTTATTCTTCCTATGGTTCAATGAACAAACCGTAGCGACAGCTACTTGCGAGTCAGCTGGCAGTTATGGTAAACGTCAAAGAAAAACCACATGAATAAAATTTGCCTTTTTTTCGCTTTTGGCAGTATTTGGCCATCTTTTCATATAATAAAAACTTAAATATTTTTAAACCACTACGCTAATAAAAAAATTTTATATTATTCATTTCGATTGGGCTTGGAATACGCTGTTAAGTGGAAACATTGGGAGTTATGGCTGCCAAGCAGTTACAAAAGAAATACAAACCCACCTTGGCGTCTCTTTTTAGCTATTATTCGATCTTTCACTTATTTTAGTAAATAGAAAATATTATTTTAACAACTTTTAGTTATTGCAACTGCGTTAGATAACAAACGAACAAAATTGAAATGACTGCAAAACTTTCATCCTTGACTGTGCAACGATGTTGATCATAATTTTTATGAGAGATAAAGTGTTCACAGATTCGTCACATATACATAGTTAAGGCGCAGAGAAACAAAACTCCAACTGTGGCAGTAGCTAATTGGTTACATCTTTCAGAATTTGTCTCACAGTATAGGGCGACAGCATAAATGTAGGTTAAGCCCAAACGGATTTAAATCAATTCCCGTTGATTAAGTTATTTTATTTAATTAGAAAAACAATTTGTTGGACCCCTGCCTAACATTGACCATCCAAGTCACGTACCACAACTACCCTCGGAGCGCTTCACTGTCCGGTCGCTAATAGCATATCCGCCGCTATCAGCTCTGACTTAATTACGGCCATGTCGTGCGTCTCCGTCCAGATTTGCTTAGAAAGGACAATTCCACCGGAAACAGTTCCACTCAGGTGACTAAAGCTTCCCAACGATAATACAGATCTGGGATGATTGGCAAAACAAATTTGGTCTTTCTGTGTTTTCGACTTATGTATAAGTGAATTTCGCTTCGCATGCCCATTTTTCACAAAGACAGTCGGTCAGGAATTGTGTATGAACGCTCCACTTGGCAATGACTGCTGATTTGTCGGCAAAGTTTTTCCCTCCTGCCCCACTTCATCTCTTTATGTTTGTACGAGTATATCCTCTGCCTATATGGACGCATGCTATAGAAATGCTGACCAATGTTTAATTTACGCTCCATATACGTCTGCATAGATAATGAGGCAGGAATAAAGGAAACAAGGCGACTGTTTCCCCCTTTTTGTGCGCCCAACATCCGTCGAATCCGAATGTAAATATTAATTAGGACTCCAGACTATTGACAATTTGACTGATTCACCGAGGCATCTATTCCTAAAAAGCTTAAAGGGAAATTCAAGCAGAAAAATTCTGGGAAAATTTTCCAGAATTGAAATACCTTGGGTAGGTTTATTTTGTTGGCGTATTTAAATTTCTGCTGGCGCGCGTTTACGAGCGAAAATTGATTTATGTGATTGAAGGATGATATTTTGAATGGCAAAAGCGATTTATGTGTCAAATATTTGTTCTTATCCTTCAGTCAGGCTTGATGGATTTTTCCACTCTGCTGTATGTAGATATTGTTTTTTCTCACGAAGTTGTATTTTTTTTTGTATTTGGCGACATAAAAGAGACCGACTAGAGACAAATGGATTTTTATGACGACGGGCTTCTCACGTGCAATGTGAGTTGATTTTCCGCAGCAAATATACACTCACACAATTGTGTTAAATGTGGGACACATAAAATGTTGATGAGGACAATTTTCAGGCAGGAAATACAATTCCAATATGGCGGTATAATAAAAGACGGAAGCGTGGGCTTAAGCCAATTCGGAAAATTTGAAGTGGGAAGTGTTGTTTTCCTCTGTGAGTATACTGTTTTGCTCTTAAGCCTTAATATGATTCATAAGCATGGGGAAATGAGTCGTTGAGTATGCAAATTGCTTAAGATTATTATGCTTTTTGGCTGCGAAAGAAAAAGTCACAGGCGTAATAGAATTACAAGGAAATCGAAAAAGGGGCCTCCACAGAAAATAGTAATAGGGGAGAGGGGGGCAGTTTAGGATGGGGGTAGCTTAGGACAACTTAAGAAAAAGTACTAAAAAAAAACTTGTTAATCTATACCTACTTATACTTATAATAAAACTGTAGGCAAATTTTCTGTTACCTAATGGCGTGAAAACTAACTACTATACAGATTTCGATGAAACTTTTTTTGAAATGTTCCTTAAGATTTTGTCCAATATATAGGCTATTCCTTTCCATGCCTATTTTTTTGGAGCGTTTTTGACCAAAATCTGTTTTTTTTCTGACTTTACTGCCTTTAACTCGCCATTACTCAAATAATTCTTAATCAATGCAAACAAAATACTTATGAGAGCCAACACTTTTATAGTTATTTAAAGCCATCAATCAGCTTTCTATGTCCTCTAGAAGCTGAGCTACAGCCTAAAATCTAACACCAAGAAAATAAATTTATTTTCTCAAATCGAATATTATCAGCAGCCGCCGTTCTTGATCGTTGTTCTGCTTGGGGGTGGTTTGGTGGCGCACATCGCACAAGCAAGTTCATATGAAAAAAAAAAAAAACAGCGACAATGTGTTTCGGAGGAAATGCGCAGATGGCTGATGACGTGTTGTGTGGTGGTGAATGTATGTTGGAGGTGGTGTATATACTAACTGAGTTCATGGTTTTTGTTTTAATGGTTGTTATATACCTACGTTGATACCTACAGACTACAGTAAAGAATTGAAGAATTCAAGAAGTAAAGACGATATAGGTGAATTATGTTGTTTGATTTACTTATTGTTGGTGTAGATACAAATTTCCGTTCAGGCTTTTGTTTTAGTGGTTGTTTTGATATTACCTACGTTGATACCTACAGTAAGGAAGTGGAACTTTAGGACTAACGCTGTTGAATTCAATTTTCTTAATTGGTGTTTTAGGTACCTAAATAGATTTGTTTGATTTATTGTTTCACATTGCCAATGTTCACCGCTTTGTTTTAGCTAGACTGTTGATTTTAAAAAAAATATGCCGTTGAGAAAACGGTCAAATCTCTTTTATTGGAAATTACACAGCCTCACGCCGCGTACGAAGTTGCGGGCACAGCTAGTACTTTAATAAAATTTTACAGTGGCAAATCCACTTCAAACAAACATCTGATGGATATTGAAACGATAACAACTTTAAAAAATAAAATACAAAGAAAAGTGTGTTTCCAGATGACGGTTGTAATTTTTTTTATTCCTAGACGTACAAGCATATTATTCTAACGTTATGCTCAATTTACAAATTAAAAGTGTTCAAGTATAATGTTTATATGTGTAGCGATGTTATTCAACCAAAATATTAACAATTTACATTGATTCTAAATAAATATGAAGTTTTTAGTTTTTTATCCCTCTCGGGGCACTTTTGGACAATGCGCGAGGGGAACTTTTGGGCATGTTCTAATCTGCCCCCTTTTATCACTTTGAACAATCTATTTCAGTGTGACTGTTTTTGGTTTTATTTGTTTAGGTTTATCTCTGCACTAATGGTCAGAAATTACAAGAAAAAGAAGGAAACCACTCCTAATGAGCGTTTTTTTAGACATGTCCAAAACTGCCCCATGGTTGTCCTAAGGTACCCCCCCAGAGGGGCAGAATGGGACACTTTAAAGAGATTATTAGAATAAATACGAAATATATAAATCATAACTATACATATAAGTTTGGATATAAGAGTCAAAGATAAAACAACATGTAATACTAATTTTCAAGATCCGAAGGGATACTCCGCTTTTTAATGGATCTAGAGCGATTTTTGTAAAAGGTGTCCTAAGGTGACCACCTCTCCCCTATCTATAGCAGAAACAAAAACAGAGCAACAAACACATTTACTTTTAACAGACTTCTTTTCATGCTTGCAGTCTTTTTCGTTAAATGAAAAATAAAACCTTACCTGAAAAAGGGGACATTTTGATACTTTTTCAAGAAGTGGGGGTCCTGAGGCTTAGGAAGGTTCCAAACGGCTACGCTGCAGGGAAGTAGTTTAAGGGTTTGTGTGCGGGTAGGTAGAAAGAAGATTACCTTGCTGTAGGTATGCCTTTTTGCAAAAGAAAATTGGTCAAGTCCGCTGTCTGCTGATGGACGAAAAAAAAATGTATCAATTGAGATTCGGACTTATAGGGTTGACTGAAAGCCTTAGCTCCCAGCAAAACTAAAAGATAATGCTAAAAATCACACTTACAGAAGCCATTAAAAGTTACGTCTTAGTTTCTTGGGATTTGGGTAGACGATGGATTTTACGGCCCGGTTTTGATGAATGGACACTTTTTGCCATAACTCGATGGTTTATCCGCCATCGTGACATAAATCGAACCAGCCTGTTAAAAACTAATCTCCTGCAGACGGTGTTCAAGCACTCTTTGAATCAATTAAGATTTTGTTTATTTCTGATGAAATATGGCTGTCGTTATGCCTCGGCTTTCCAGTATTTTATTACCAGCTGTTTGTCAAACAAAAGACACAGCCATGGGACGTTTTCTATCGATTTGTTTGTTATATTAACCAAGGCACTACCACTTGTTTCGTATGTTTCTAACGATATTTTCGAGTTTGGGAAAGCCCTTAACTGTGATGATCTGAAAACAGTACCGAAATTGACCGCCTTGGAGCTGCGATTTGACCCCTTAGGACTTAAATTTTGTGGGGAACCGTGAAGGACCGATTAACACTACAGAAACGATTCAAGCACTTCAGGACAGTATTATCCGAGCAGTCCGTGAGCCCGAATCCATTAACAAGGTCTTGGGAAATTGGAGAGACAGAATGCGCTACTGCGAAGCCAGCCGGAGCAGCCACTTGAACGACGTTGTGTTCCGTAATTAATGGGAATGTTTGCTCATCCTGTATAATATCTCCGTTCATTGACTTCGGAATTTTTCCACAAAAGGTGAGTAAAAATAAAAAATAAATAGTTGGCGCAACAGGTCCGGAGGGACACTAGGCCTAGCTTCTCACAACCATTCGTTTTGTGTGATTTTTTCATCTTTGGAACGAATGGAAGGGACCTACAATTTCATGCCGACTCCAAACGGCTAGTTTTGAGAAGCTCTTTCAAGCCAGTTATACTCTCGGATGTTTGTCAGACGTTCGCAAGAGATGTCGCAGTGGAAAAAACCCTAAGTTAGAATTTAGGTTTTTACGGGATTCGAACCTCGACCCCTCGCTTAGTAGTCCAACGCACTAACCACTACGCTTACACAAAATGTGAGTATTTTGTATTAATTTCGCGGTTTATTTTCAAGTTTAAGAAACCTTCAATCGTTTATTAAAATTTGTCAAGTAGACCATGGGTTCAAAGTTATAGCAGAAAGGAGATGGAAAGTAAAGAACTGGACTGTTTATTATATTTTATGATAGAAGAAACTTTCAGCGTACCTTCCAGGACTCTTTCAGCATTCTTTGGGAGTTTTGGACCTACAATTTACGACTCCAAACATTACATCCAGTCTCAGAGTATTTTGTTTCCGAGAACACACCTATTCAAAGGCTAAACGAAAACACAACTGATCTTGACGTCAACGATGGTATAAATTAATATTGGTAAGCACTCTATCCATCACTGCTTGATTTGAAATCTAATTAAATCCCACATCTGGATAATGGTTACAAAATACACAACCAACACCACTCGTACGTCGTACCCCCATCAATCGTCCGCATCCATTGTCTTACTATGCCTTTGTACTTCTTCAAATCCATCATCTATTCCATCGTTTTAACCATTCCGCAATTGGGTAAACAATACCACTTCAAGCTGTGTTGTTTATTTTACTTGACTCGTATACAATTTGGCCGACGCGCGCCACGGATATTTGCACTAGGTATGTAAACTAAACTGTGAGTACCGTCCTGCTCCAAAGTCAATAAATCCACTCGATGAAAGAATCAACAATCACTAATTAGTTCCAGATACATGACTTCCTCTTCCCCTGAGACTAATTCAAATCCACACCTACCCATGTAACCAGCACTTGTGAAGGGGATGTTCTTCTCACATGTTTGATGTTTCACAAAGTGATGCAACGCAAACAACAACACGGATAAGGTAATAAACGGGGAAATTCACGTTGTAGTTCATGTGGATCGTGCGCCTTCTATAACGAATTTTATTACACTCACGCGTACCAATTCACAATTTAACGACATTCAAAATCGTTTCGAATAAAAATTTATTCGATTCACTTAGTTCGATCGAAAATAAACAAGGAAACGTAGCATATTGCTACTGTTTTATTTATACTTAAAAAAAAAAAAAAAAAACAGCGAAAAACCAAATGATAATGTGATAAGGATATGAATTGTGAATGGCGCCAGAGAAGGAAAAAGAGTTCTCATTTGAGCGAAACCACTCTGAGTAGGAGTAACTAACCGCAGAACAGGATAACTATTTTAATGGCGCCCAGGAAACGTAAGATTTTATTACGGCCTTTGGGTCGTACAAAATTGATCGGGGGTATAAAATTTTATATTTTGTATAACTCAGTCAGCGTGTCTGGTTTGTGGTTTTCCTGACTATATACTAGGTATACAGGATACACCCTCATGTGGGGGTATTAGCATTTAAAAAAGAGCTCGAGTCTTTTGAAGTCTCCTTGGAATATTTTTTAATATTCTGCGGTAAGGTTCTTGGGTGATTATTACATGTAGAGCATCCTTCTGGATAAGGACACTCAACAGCTGGGAGGAGTTTATAAATGTATGCAAAGCTGCGTAAGAAGAGCATTTTACACAAAAGGGATAAGTTAAAAGCAGAGGTAAGCTCATAAAGTTGACGTGCTTAGGCATTGCTTTGATGGATTTTTGGTTTCAATAAGAAAGGATTACATCGTACTTGTGGGATGAGTGGTTTGGAAACACTCATCTTGAGCCTGATTATTGATTATGATAAGAAAGGATTACATCGTACTTGTGGGATGAGTGGTTTGGAAACACTCATCTTGAGCCTGTTCAGTCTGGTAAGACATCAACACAAGCATTTTCTTATTCAGTCATGTAAAATTCCAGTTTCCCGTGGGGGAAGTATCAACATCTTGTTTAGATTTAAAACAAGTTGCTTTAAATACCTACGTCACGTCACGGAAAATATAGATATAAGAATAGAATTTTCACCACTCAGCAAAATACAAACCAAATAACCAATTTCGGAATGAACTTCTTGAGGAATAACAGGTAGTAGGTCTGTTCCCTAACGATAATGCATTCGAACATATTCGCCAAATTTAGTCAAACTTCGTTCCCTTACGCAAAAGTTGGGCAGAAAAGAGCCAAAAAGAGAGAGCAAAACATTTCCCCTCCATAAAAAACCTGCAAATATTAGCCCAAGAAATTTATTTGGGCTAGTTGGTTTTTGGTTATTGCTGACAGATGGTTGTCAAATCGTTCAAATGCTAATTTCAAACTGACTTTTTATTTGATTTCATTTATAATTTTGTGCTTGTATAGCATTAAAATAGATATAAGAAACAAAAGAATTGAATTTTCGAATTTCTGCAATAAAAGCAATACAAATCTTGGTCTTAAATAAAAATTTCTGTTTAGTTCTACCGATATTCGAATATTCCCGCCTTGGAAAAATTCATATTTTTCAAATTTGTGGTTCAACGCGTTCCTTTTCGTTTTGGTTATATTTCATTTCGGTGAGCGAATTCCCTCGCAATGAGAGAAGTGTGAGTTTTTGCCAAAATTGAACCAGAAAGTAAGGGAACAGACCTATAGTAGGTATGTGTGAATTCATGGAGGGAGAAACATGACAGTTTTCATCCCTAACAATGTGCGCACGGCCTTATAGTTTTCTGCGAGAATTTAAAATTTTGTCCGTTTCTAAGTTTCCCTAATTAAGTAATGTGATCTATACAATTTTTAAAAGATCAAATTATATTTATTTTCACACTTCTATATAATTTGGCAGGCACTGTCTCGTTGCTTGGCAAATGAAATTCAAAAAATGGCTTCCTACGTGAGATTTAAATTTATTCTGAAATTAATTAGCAGGCTGTTATTTCTATTTGCGAAAATATTCACTTACTAACGATTAAATAATTGTGATATTTAGAGTTTAGACCACCAATAACGTTTAATTTGCATGGAATCATTCTAATAAACTGTGTTCTGTTTAGTGAATAATTTGAAAGGGCTGTTCTTACGACACAAATGCACTCATCTATCAGTCATTAGGACACGGGCATTACTGATTTGCATTATGATATTTAACAGATCGCGGTTTTATTAGCGGATACTTTGTGCATTTCCGATTTTGTGTTTTATTTTTTGCTTTTAATAAGCTTAAAAAAGCCTCTGAAAAATACCTGTTGTGCAAATTTAATTGTAATTTATATATTCGTTTTCTCAGAATAAAATCTTCGTTGTGAAATATTAGCATCGACCTTGTTTTTCACGAAAACAAATTATGAAACTCAAATTCTGCCATGACAAAAAATAATGTAATAGATTCTAAAAAACTTGTCGCACTAGCAAATGTGGAGGTCAAATTGGTACGGTTTCACTTATGCTGTACATTTTTACTAAAGCTGGCAGTCAACTAATTGTCGACACGACATTAGTGCTTGATTATTAGTAGGGCCGATTGTTTTTAATATGAAGGATCATTTTATGTGTCTAGAAAAATAATATAAAAGAGGTTCTAAAATTTTTTAGCTGGTTTGGTTTTGGCAACACTGGTTTTGACAGCTGACGTGTGTTTAGTACCTTGTGTCACTGTCAAACAGCTTCAGTTTGGTTTGCAATTTAACCGTGGATCGTCTTACAAATGAACAACGCTTGCAAATTATTGAATTTTACTATCAAAATTCGTGCTCGGTTCGAAATGTTCATCGCGCGCTGCTTCCATTTTATGATCGGCATTCTCGACCTTCTGAGCAGTCTATTCGGAAGATTGTGACCAAATTTCGCACCAAATTTACTTTGTTGGACATTAAACCACCAACACGTTTACGTACTGTGCGTAGTGAAGAAAATATTGCGGCCGTATCAGCTAGTGTGACAGAAGACCGCGAAATGTCGATTCGGCGCCGTTCCCAGCAGTTAGGCCTTTGTTACAGCATTACGTGGAAAATTTTGCGGAAGGATTTGTGCGTAAAGCCTTTTAAGATACAGCTTGTGCAAGAACTAAAGCCAGGCGACCTACCACAACGCCGAATTTTTGGTGAATGGGCTCTTGGAAGCTGGCCGAGGATCCGCTTTTTTATCGAAAAATTGTGTTCAGCGATGAGGCTCATTTTTGGTTGAATGGGTACGTAAATAAGCAAAATTGCCGCATTTGGAGTGAAGATCAGCCAGAAGCATTGCAACAGCTACCAATGCATCCCGAAAAAGCCACTGTTTGGTGCGGTTTATGGGCCGGCGGCATTATTGGGCCATATTTCTTCAAAGATGATGCGAATCGCAGCGTTACTGTCAATGGTGAACGCTACCGAGCGATGATAACAAACTTTTTTTTGCCCGAAATGGAAGTTCTTGACTTGCATGATATGTGGTTTCAATAAGACGGTGCCACATGCCACACAGCACGCGAAACAATGGCGCAATTGCGAGGCGAGTTTGGTGAACAGTTAATTTCACGTTTCGGGCCGGTCAATTGGCCGCCTAGATCGTGCGATTTGACACCATTAGATTATTTTTTGTGGGGGTATGTCAAGGCTAATGTGTATAGGGACAAGCCCGCTTCGATTTACGCACTGGAAGCCAACATCCATGCATTCATTCGTGAGATACCGGCCGATATGTGTGAAAGAGTATGCCAAAATTGGACTCAGCGGATGGACTACCTGAGACGCAGCCGCGGTCAACATTTGCATGAAATTATCTTTAAACATTAAATTGCAAGGTTCAAACTATCGATTCAAATAAATATTTCATTCATTTTTTCGAACTTTTGTGTTTTTTTTTTTTTAAAAAGTTCTAAACCTCTTAAAAAATCACCCTTTATAAACCAATATTTTGAATCTTACTGAAACAATCGTAGACAAATCATCAGAACCAGTAACAGCTGCAGCTACCAGAAAACGCACTTTACACTGTGTGTCATCAGATTATGGAAATAAGAAACCTTTAAAATCCAAAATAAATTGTTTCTTATATTGAACGACCACGTATTAAAGAAAAAGTTTCTTATAGATATAAGAAAAAAACTGATTAAAGAAACGATTTTTTTTAATGTAAAAAAAAAACGGAAAAAATAATTTATTATACACACAAAAAATGCATGTTTCTTGTATTTCCTTTTGCATCGTAGATTTTGTGAATTTAGGTTCAATTTTTTATATTCGAATCTTTCTTATAAGCGGTGTTTCCCCTCTTGAAATTCATATAAGCGATTTGTTCTTATTATGAGTGTTTTCTTATATCCTATGTGGACTATCTCAGAAATTAGTTTATATGCGAATAAAAGAGGTATTCAAACAATGAATGGACATTGTATACTCCAAATTAAACGTGTTCAATTGACTCTACGTTATTATTACTGTACCTCGCTGTACGTGTCATGGTTCGATTTGAACTGAGCCGTCTGACAGCTTTTCTCTCGATGACAACTTGCTCATGCATGCTGCTTCCCCTACATCCGACAGATCAACCGGAGTATGATTGGATGGAGCTTTAGGCTCAATGTATCTTTATTATATTGGACTGTATTTCTTCGACCAGAACAACACCATTTCATTCAATATTCTCCTGCAATGGGTTGGTATTTTATCAACAGATCAAAACACAGAACATTTCTTCCACAATGTGAGTGCTATGTTGGCAGTACTCTTGTATCCATTTCCCATTTCCACTGTATTTCAGAAATTTGAGAAAATTTCCATGATTTGAGGCCATTTGCTGGAATGTGTTTGTCTTTACCCTTTGCTGGAGCCCCTTCCTAGAGTTGAACCCCCATTTAACGTAATAATCTGCAGGATGATGTCCTCTTCTTGATTTGACTCCTTTCACCATGGTCATCATGGTGTCTGCTTTGATTTCTAATGAAACCGATATGTTTCCCTTCCATCGCATGCTTAGTTTATCACCCCCCATATACTGTACATGTACACACATGAGAAACAACAAACTAATTAATTCCGATTCATCGCATTTGTATCCTTTAATACCTCCATTATCCACCCCAGCTCATACTCTCATTTTGTGAGTAGTAAAACTCATCCGACTATATTTTAGGAAGAACACTGGCGCCGAGTGCCATCCCACATCCCCACCCATACATCTGTGTAGGTACCGTCCTCAGTGTAAAACTGTCCCTGTTTGACTTCTCATGTTCGCACCCATAATCCACATATTCTACGAAGACCTAACCTCACAAACAAAAGTCACTTAGATCTCTAATAACTGCAAAATTTCCACATTAAATCGGAAAAGCTTTCCGCCTCGTTAACGATAAAAGCCAAACGGCTTTCAACCATCCCCTCAAAAGCTGACGAGGGTTTTGATTTGTGCTGCCTTCTCAGTTTAAAATCGAGATGACGAAGGAAATAAATTTGTGTAATTCCCAATCGTCTTTATAACGTCCTTTCACAGGATTTGTGACTCAATAGAGAGATAATAAATCAACGACAGCATCATTTATGGCGCGCAATTGAACATGAGTTTGAGTACCACAAAAATACAAGAAAGGTAAACAGATTAAAGGGATGTCCCTCGAAAATGAGGCAAGCACTATTAAAGCAAACCCTAGTCACGGTCATGGTAGACAGGCGACTATCGCACACTCATGCCAATTCCGGTAGAAAAAAAAAGAAAAAAGAAAAACAAGACCGCGCCGATAAAAATTTGGCACTTGGCCCGCCCGCGGTTCTGTAGTGTCTAATGGGGAATTATCGGTCAGAGAATCACGCATCGCTGCAGGGACATGGGGCGACTTGACGTGACTTATTTTTAGACATTTGGTCATACTCTATGTATGTTGCTTAATTGCTAAACTAATTACAAGGGTGAACATTCGACAGACGGAAAACTGTGCCTGGCATCCCATCTCATGGTTTTGTGAGACAGTAGGCCGAGGGTGATGGCTTTCAGTGGGATGGGTTCTTCTCTCTTTTTTGTTAGATGGTGTGCGTCGTTTTTTAAAGCTGATCTATTTTTAACCACTTAATGAACATTCCTAGACATGATCATTTCATCTTGCGATACGTGAAGTATTTTCAACGATAGGACGATAGCGGCGTCTTTTGTTGACGTTCACTTGTTGACCTTACGGTGGTAATTTAATATGCGAATTTAATATAAATGTTCCTTGTTTACGGAAGTGGAGGCAAGTTCCTGACTTTGACTTTGATTATGGGAGAATTCTGTTGAAATGTAAACAAGGCTGTTGTTAAATATAATAATTTGTTAACATAACAACTTGGCATCGAAAAACAATTAAATTTGTTGTAGGAAGTGTATGCGTTTTTCGCGGGACTTTTAGTCAAGGAGAAGCCTTGCAACCTGCCCGCAGTTTGACATGACATTAACATTAATGAAACTACCTACTGGGACTGGTGGATTTTTGAGTATAATCGATCAATTTGGCAGCGATGAAAATATTTATACATATTTAGAAAAATAGGAGGGAGGTAAACGTGTAATGTGGAACGCATGAGAGTCACAAAGTAGGTAAGATCTTGAGTTTGGTTGCAGGGAACCACTTAATGAACATTCATCGAAGGCAACTCACGCTTGGTGGTTTTGTATACTGAACTACAAATGGAGGCATTCGCGGATCACATTTTAAGGTTTTCTTCGAAGTCAAACGAATGTCAACAATTCCATCTCGGGTATGCGTGAACTTGGCACCCCCAATGTTGATCCATTCATTTTGTGTGAGTTTTACATTTTTAGAACGAATGGAAGTGATCTACAAATTTTATGCCGACTCCAAACGGCTAATTCAAAATCTCTTTCAAGACAGTTATACTCTCGGATGTTGATGATGGAAAAAGCATCAAGTTGGAATTGGGTTTTTGCGGGATTCGAACCTTCGACCCCTCGCTTAGTAGTCCAACTCAGTAACTAGTAAGCCACTGTCATATAATCAAAAAGTTTTTTTTTTTTTTGCGTAATTTGTCAACAATCCCGCAAAAACCCGATTCCGACTTAGGGTTTTTTTCCGCTGCGCTACCTCTCGCGAACGTCTGACAAACATCCGAGAGTATAAATGTCTTGTAAGAGCTTCTCAATTAGCCGTTTGGAGTCGGCATAAAACTGTAGATCCCTTTCATTCGTTCCAAAAATGAAAAACTCACACAAAACGAATGGTTGTGAGAAGCTAGGCCTAGGGTCTCTCCAGACCTGTTGCGCCAACTATAATATAATTTGGCAACATTTTTGGAGAAAAAAACTATGAGGAACTCTAGAACTATGTTGCGAAGAAAAAAGAAAAATGAATTATTTTCACAAATGGGGTTCATGCATTTATCAACCCTAAACAAATTTTTAAAAAATACTTAACGAACAGAGCTTATAAAAAATGTTACCAAGAACTCTAGAACTCTTGCTTAGCCACTCGAAAACAAAAAAGAAAAGAAAAAAACATTGCGGTGCCAACTTCACGTTCCTGGTTCTTAACGCCTACCTTTTCGCATGTGGAAAATTTCTCAGGGACAAATTTTGAAGGCAAAAAGCTTACCACAACGAACGACTTTATGTGCGTCATCTTATAGGAAGCACAGGTAAATACATATAGCTAGTCTATATATATAGTCTAAGGACAAATTTGTGTTTGTTCTGCACTGAATAAAATGTGCCACAAAGTAATCCGATTTTCCTAACATCTTCATCTCATGATACCTATAGGCCCTCACTACGATTTAGTATTCACGTGTGATTGAAGCTGCTAAAAAATATAATATCCATAAATATATTTTTACTTATTCAGCTGATCTATCTATTAAATATGATATGGTTTGCTCTTGATACTACTTCAGTATCATCATCATTTATTTGCAAAAAAAAACCTTCACCAATGTGACTCGCATCGCAACTGAAAATATTTACGTAGCCTTCGCTTCGGTGCACACAAACAAGACACCCACATCTTCCGACTTCCGAAAATTCAATATGAAACCCAAATAATATAATATATCCCTGCGGCCTTTGCGGACCTGAATCGACACCATGTCCCATAAAACGTTCAGTCCAAAATCGATGTGCACGCATGACAATCAGAAATTCGTATTTGCCCTCCAGATAAGTCATGTGAATGTGAGTTGTGAACAAACAACTAAACGAGTGAATACCTAATATCCGTAATCACTAACTTCAGGGCATCACAGCAAATAGAAAACAGTACCCTTACTCGTACATGGAAAGTCCACTCCTCTGGTATATAACAATCAGCATTGATAGATACAAATAATGTTTGTCTCACACCAACAACGTGTTGGCACTCGGTGAATTCCCAAACAAAATTAATTATGAGCACGCGGTCTCTATTGGACCCTGAAACTGAATTTGTGTTTACCAAGAAAACGAATGCCCACGGCATTGTGCGTTTGTCATATTAAAAAAAAAAAAACTTAGGCGATAGCAAGGTTGTCTAAAACTATTCGTTGCCAACCACCTCGTTATGAATGTACCACTAAGCAACGCGACAGTCGTTTCAATTTTTTTTTATGTCGGTTTTCGCCACAAAAGCGATCTCGACCAATGAAAATGAAAGAATTTCATGTTCTAAGGAAAATGAGACTCTTTTCAGCGCCTTGAATTATAAATTATGTATATGCAAGCATTCCTCTTGCTCTTCGATACGCACGCTATGTTTATTTGACATTCTAGATACATAGTACGAGTGGCTCTGGGAAGATGCGACGATCAAAACAATTTTCTGTTTCGATAATAAGTGATGTCAAAATATTTCCTTCGCAGTGTTTATTATGTGAGATCAAGTGTGATGCAGCGCTGCTCTATAAATAACGTTTGAGCAATCAAAAATGCTTGCTTGTATAAGGTTGACGAGTGTGTGGTTGTAGTGATGAGATGAAATCGGAAATTAGCAATAAAACTGTTGCTATAACACTATTCTTTAGGCTCATGCCAGACTTTCAATGGGATCTGGAATCTGGAAATCGCCTAAAGGCTCCTTGAAGCTTAGAAATGTGTATGGATGTTATAAAAGTTGGTTCGGAAACAGAAGCATCTACAACAAAGGAAGTAAGGGCTTAGCTCGCGTTGGGTGCCACCTGGACAGAAAGCCTTTAAGATGAATTTGTCCGAGTTTCTATTTCATAACTCGTTTCAAAAACATTTAGGTATGTTGAAATACGTTTCCAATCAGATAGGGTTTCTATAAAAACCAAACGATTCTACATAATTTTACGGAAACAATTTTAGGTGGGTTTTTACAAACAGAAAGACACACAGTTTCATATGAATGATAGAAATAATCTGCAGACAGTACAGTATCCAATTTACTACACCCTATAAGAAGCAGGAATTAAAAATACATTTGCCTCCTCATGTTTTTGACTGAATCGTGATGGGCGAAAATAAGCGGCTACATGAGATTTGTCGTGTCGTCATTGGTAAACAATTTTTAATTTTAATTTGTTTTTTTATTTTTTGAAAACTAAAAGTTTGTCGGCAATTTTCTGACAGGGAATTTACAATGTGCGAGAACATGTTTGCTTAAAATGATGTTTTCACATTTTGTGGGACGCTATGATGTAAGACTTTAAGGTGGTGTACAAAGTTTTGCAATGCCTTCGGCAAACAACCAGGGAAATGAGGTGAATACGTATTGAAAAATTATAAAAAGAGCTTCAACTGTGTTTATAGAATGGCTATAGTGACGAACTTGACGTGAGATTGGGTAGAACATTTTTTAAATGAGAAATATTATACTGAAAATGCAGCCTTAATAAAACACACATTTTGTAAAAAATAAATTTGAAATCCAACGAGAAGCTAAAGGTTCAATGCCGACCGCATTCTGGGGCACATTTTTCGCAAAACAATATTTGCGGGAGTTTATCTGCGGAAATTCATCAGTTATTTGGTCTATACACTTCATAAAAATCGGCTTTGAAATGCCGTAATTGGTAAGAAAAAAATGGTCGTCCGGAACTGGTATAGGAAAAGGGATACAAAATAATTATGTAATGTAACAGGGTATGAAGCGCAGAGGTCTTTTGCTATACAGCTGGCAGAACTATTGATGAGAACCTTACCTTGAGATCACAAAAAACAACAATACTTTCAAAATCAAAATCTTTATTTCATATGTGCGCTGTGTGCGGAGGTATAGAAAGAACTAAACTTTATTCATAAGAAAAATAAATACAAGGAAGGGAAAAAAGGCAGATGCATGCATGTACACATACACATAAGCAAAATCACATTGGAATTATCAACACCCTTCCTCAATGTGAATCTCTATAAATATTTAATTACATTTATTACATACATTAATTAATTTAAACTCATTAATTTTACAAAACGACAATGCTTCTGTTTCGACAGATTTTTAGTGAGTACATCGGCTATCATATTATTTGTCGAAACGTATTTCAGCTCGACGTCGCCACTTTGAATTACCTCTCGAACGAAATGGTGCCTGATGTCAATATGCTTTGACCTGGCATGGTAAACGGGATTTTTAGCCAGATTTTGTGCGCTGAGATTGTCACCATATAAGACTGTAGGTGAACGGGAATCACCACAGCCGATCTCAATGAGGAAACGCCTTAGATGTAGCGCCTCTTTTGTAGCTGAAGACAAAGCCATGTACTCGGCCTCTGTGCTGCTCAAAGCCACACAATCCTGTTTTTCTGATTTCCACGAAATGGCACCGCCTGCCAAGAAAAACACATAGCCTGTGTATGATCTACGATTGCTCACATCACCGCCCCAGTCTGCGTCCACGTAACCTTCAAGCGCCTGACCACAAGCACGATAGTTTAACTTCATGTCTATCGTAGATGCTAGATAACGCATTACATGCTTCACACCTGTGACATGTTCTCTATGCGGGTTGTTGTTTCTTTGCGCCAACTTGACAACTGAATGGTATATATCGGGCCTTGACGTTAATGCTAACCACATCAACTCACCAATAGTTGATTGATACGCTCGCGGATCTTCACTGACGCAACTTTCGCTTGCACACGCCACTTGGAAACCTGCATCTAATGGCGTTGCTGCAGACCTGCACTGTTGCATGCTGTGACGCTGTAACATATCTTTTATATACAGCATTTGATTCATAGAAATATCGCCTACGTCGCCATCACGCTCAATTTGCATGCCCAAAAACATCTGCAATGGACCCTTGTCGACACATTCGAATTTCATTGCAATCATTGACTTGATTTTTATAAGGTCTGTCTCGCTCTGGCACGCTATAAGTAAATCATCTACATAAATTAGTATCAGACAAAGATTACCTTTTATATCTTGTTTATATAGACAAGGCTCGTTCTGGCATGGAGTAAACCCAATATCGCATAGGGTTGCGCTCAACTTAGAATTCCATTCTCTTCCGGCTTGTTTTAATCCATAGATCGCTTTGTTGAGTTTCAACACCTTCTGTCCACACGAGTTGTCTGCATACCCCTCAGGCTGCTTCATGTAAACCTCATCGTTTAGCTCACTATTAAGATACGCCGTGCAAACGTCCATTTGGTGTAGATAAAGCTTCATCTCAACAGATAAAGCCAACATCATTCGTATCGATTCATACCGACACACAGGAGAGAATGTTTCGGTATAATTTACGCCAAATTTTTGCGAGCAACCCTTTGCTACCAAACGTGACTTGTAGCGTTCAACACAACCGCTGCTGTTCCTCTTGATGGTGTACACCCACTTGCAACCAATCGCCTGTTGGCCCTTGGGTAGATCTGCCAATGTCCATGTGCCATTTGCCACCAACGCCTCATATTCTTTGTCCATGGCCGCCTTCCAATATGAAGCGTGTTTACAGTTGTTTGCTTCATCGAAAGACTGCGGCAACGGAAACTCTTCTACATGCATCGCGTTCAAAACATTGTATACCTTTTTCGGACGCCCTGGCTGGCCTGTTCGAATCAATTTTGGCCTACCTGGGCCGATTTTTATAACCACTTCTTCCTCTGGCTGCTTCGGCTCTTCTGCGCTAGCGTAGTCTTCGCTCATGGATTCGCTGTCACTGATGGTTCTTTCTTCATCCTGCATGTCGTCATCACATTTCAAATTAAGCTGCTTCATACCCGTTGGTGTGTTTTCTGCTGGTATGTCAAATATTATCTGGTCGCACATTTGTCCTTCATCACAATGTTCATCAAACAAAACATCGCGTTTTTCGACCACTTGATGTTTTTCTTTATCGTACAGTCTATAGGCTTTCGATACTAACGAGTATCCCACGAGACGATACTCCTTGCCCTTTGCTTGAAATTTACTGTGACGAGTTTTATCTAAGCCAACGGCTACTGAACCAAAAATACGCATATTTTGCACATTGGGCTTCCTGCCACTCCATGCCTCTAAAGGAGTCATACCAACTAAGGCTGCAGTTGGTGATCTATTGCGTATATAGCACGCTGTTTGTACTGCCTCTGCCCATAAAAACTCCGGCATATTGGAGTGCACAAGCATACTCCTAGCCATCTCAACAATAGTACGATTTGCCCTTTCCGCCACGCCATTCTGTTGTGGGCTGTACGGGACCGTAAGTTGACGTACTATGCCATTCTGCTGCAAAAAATCATCAAACCGCTTGTTAATGTACTCACGCCCATTGTCGCTGCGTATTGCTTTGATTTTGAATCCGGTCTGCCGCTCTGCCATATTCTTAAATAAAACAAACTTTTCATATACCTCATCCTTTGATTTAAGGAAATATGTAAATATGCGCCGAGACATGTCATCGATGAAAGTCAGAAAATACGACGACCCACCAAGAGATCGCTTCTCAAACGGCCCACATACATCTGTATGTATGAGCTCTAATTGTCGCTTTGCTCGATTTTCTGATGTATGTGGAAACGGCTGTGTGTGTATCTTACTCTTCATGCATGTCCTACACTGTAGGCAGTCTGAGAAATCCACGTTTTCTATACCAAGCACCATCCTGTTCTTTGCAAGATTCATCAAACTGGCATTATTTAAATGACCATACCTGTTATGCCATACATTTGCGCTAGGCTGCGTCGCACCAAAACACAAGTTGCGTTTGCTTTCGAACACAAAAAGTTTATTCCTTTTCTGCGCTCTCATTATCTGCGCACCTTGTTGACTTACAACCGCATTCTTGTTGTCGAAAAACACTGTGCAACCCCGTTCAACGGCTCGACTGACCGACACAAAGTTACCCCTCATTCCAGGAACATACAAAACGTTTTCCAACTTTAATTCGCACAAATCGGTTTGTAGTACGACGTCTCCTCTGCCTTCTGCTCGTATTACCTTGTTGTCGGCTAACACTACATCCTCTGTCTGTGAAACATAATTTGTAAAAAGGCCACGCACACAACACATATGCATAGTCGCCACGCTATCCAGGCACCAGCTTGAACTTTCCATATCGTTCTTGTCTGCAGCTGCAAGAAGAGTAAACGATCGTTGTTGTTGATTTTTCGGCGGTTCTCTTTCTTCTTTACCCTTATTTTTGCATTGATTCTTGTAGTGGCCACGCTGCCCACATTTGAAACATATAATTTCTCTCTTTTCTTTTTTACGTACAGTTTTCGTATTCACATGAAATGCCTTCTGTTCGTTGCTATGTGTTGGTTTTTCTTCGTTCTCCCTTCTCTCCCCCACTTCCAGCAATTTAATCTTTAATATTTCCAGGGAAGGCAAACTGTCGCGCGTTTCCATAGCCATGACGAAATTCTCATATTGCTTTGGCAAACTTGATAGGAGTATTATTACCACTAGTTCGTCGCTCAGCTTAATATCTACTTCAGCCAGTTTGTCAATCGTTGAACAAAATGTATTGATATAGCTTGACATAGATTCTCCATCTGCCATCTGTAAACCAAGCAACTTTTTGTATAGCGATACCTTTCTTACCGGTCCACTCGGTTGATAGACATCCTTGAGTTTTTTCCAAGCACTCGCTGCAGTCTTGCTTTGCTTGAGATAACATAACTGTGATGGTTTCACGCTCAAAACAATGATTGCCAACGCCTTTTCATCAAGTAAATCCCACTGCGCCGTTTCTGTCACTGGCCGCACTCCTTCTACCACCTTCCACACTTCTGCGTGCACCAACACGCTGCGCATTTGAATGCTCCAGGTGTCATAGTTTCCTTCATCTAACTTCTCGATCTGATACATTGAAGTCATGATAACCGCGTACAATCCGAAATAACCGCGTAACTCGCGAAATTTAATTTATGAAAATACTACTTTAAACACTCTTGTGAATCTCGTCCTGGGCCCATAACCTGATGAGAACCTTACCTTGAGATCACAAAAAACAACAATACTTTCAAAATCAAAATCTTTATTTCATATGTGCGCTGCGTGCGGAGGTATAGAAAGAACTAAACTTTATTCATAAGAAAAATAAATACAAGGAAGGGAAAAAAGGCAGATGCATGCATGTACACATACACATAAGCAAAATCACATTGGAATTATCAACAACTATTCTGCACATTTAGTATTTTTGAACGATATTTAAAGCATTGGCTCGGTAAACACTCGGATTTTTTTTTTTTTATGTAAATAGCACCATTTAAAAAAATTGTGCATTCTCCGCAACTAAAAAAGGGACAAAATAGCAAATATTTGTAGCAGGCTGTCAAAAAAAAGTGTCAAATTGCAACTTTAGTCAAACAACGGTTATGCTGGGTTCCAATGGTCCCAGATTGAGGGGAAAAGCTCCAATTTTGTAGCTTTTTTGAATGTTAAACGGGAAAAAAGGGACAAGCTTAGAAACAGTAAAAAATACAAATCTTTGTTAAACGTAAAATGATTAAAAATACAAATAAAACGTATTTTATAAATTGTTCATATTAAATATATAAGAAAACAGCTCGTCGAACCTTTACGCATGACTTTTTCTGCATCTGAATGCATTCACTCGTTTTTTTATTATGTCTAGTAGAAAAGGAAATTATTGTAGGTTTATATTTTAAGCCTTTTAATATATAAGTTTTTCTTATGAAAACAAGTGCAAATTTAGCAATTTAGGAAAAAACTTAAGCTTTACCGGATAAAAAAAGGGAAAAACAGTCTTTAAAGTTTGGGAGCACTGTTCTTCTTATCTTGCCTT
This sequence comes from Cheilosia urbana, assembly GCA_946477585.1. NCBI lineage: Eukaryota > Metazoa > Arthropoda > Insecta > Diptera > Syrphidae > Cheilosia > Cheilosia urbana. The sequence continues at coordinate 2,809,642 of OX297854.1, read as the reverse complement.
GTTCGTCGGCCATTATCTGCGCGCATTGGTCTTGGCATTTTAAAAAAATCACTAAAATTTACTTTTTATATATAATTTTTACCTTATTAAATCAACTGTATAAAACGCGATGAAACAGTAGAAGCGATGCACAATATCAAAAACATACCAGCACTGTTGACAAACGTATAATACATTAATCTGAAATTCTCGATTTTCTCATTATACTTTTTGAAAACAAAACTATACCGCACATACGTAGTTTTCTATTTAATTTTTGACAAAGAGAATTCAAAATAAATATTCTTTCTACCTAAACCTGAAATATAGCAATACGAACAAAACCAAAAAAAACTTCATGAAAATCGACCCAAGGGTTATCGAGTTATAACGTCATCGAGTTTCACCCCGAAAGAATTATATTTATAGAAGATTTGTAGACTTTTATGTGATATGCTAATTTTAGATTTGCTAGTAAAAAAAGTTATAGTATTTTAGTTTTTCTTATGAAAACAAGTGCAAACTTCACTTCTAAATAAAAAAAATAGGAAAATAATCTTTAAAATCTGAGAGCACTGAGTGGCTCACTGAGCGAATGGCATAAGCTTCAAACCCCGTAAATGTACGGATTTCAAGAGTCGCTCTTCGGAAGGCTTTTCAAATAGGCCGTTCACATTCAGTATTTGTAGTTCGCTTCTATACAAATTTGTCCCAAGCGTAAAATTTCGCATACTGAATGAATGATTGTGAGAAGCAAGACCAACTAATTAATTTTATAAAAGCAAGAAGGAGAAACCTGCCTCTCGTTTTCATCATAGTCACAATGATAAATGTTATACGATCTGAAAAACTACCGCTAATATTCCAAATAGCCTTCCATTCACAAGAGGTTCAAGAAGCATTACTTAGTCCCTTTTCGGATAGGACATTAAAATGATGGTCCCATTTGATTTACAGATAGAAAACAGTTACAATTGACCAGACCTTCAGTGCATTCCAGATCGGCAGCGGATCATTTCTGTTGGAGCTGAAAAGCAAAGCTGCAGCAGGTCCTTTCCCTCAATTCCTCACCCTACTCATGGTTCATAGTTCATTTGACATAAGTCTGACAAACTTTTTCTCTTAGGTGCCTATCCTACAGCTGTCCTGCTTAATGGGTAGTGCAATGGACTTCTGAATAAAGAAAAGGCCCCAAGACTAACTTTACTAACGACAAAAAAAAAAATACTCCTAAAATGCTTTTATGCCTTCACAGACACCACTTATAAATGCCAAATTGGCTTTAAAATTGATGTTAAATATGAATTTTCAAACCAAAGTTTGAAGTTTTAGTAGCTTTTACGCTTTATGGAATGTTCATCTGCTGGAGCGGTATATAATAAATAAAAATATGTCAAAGGATGCTATCCCATGAAATACATTACAAATTAAAATCAATAAGCGGAACCAAAACACTTCCTATCCTAACAACCACCCATTGATAAAAGACGTGAACAACTAAAGCTCTTACAGCAATGTCAACCTATATTTGCGGTGTAGTGATTTTGAAATTCTGGCCAATTTTCAAACTCACATGCAAACAATCGAATGACACGTATATCCCCCACACATGTGACTCCACTAGCTGGCCTAAATAGCCATTACTACCCTTATCAACAAAGTTGACAGGACCTCTACAGGACATACACGTAGAGATACATTGCATCTACGTGTCAGTGTTTCCATACCATAAGCCATTCAAGTTCCTTCGTATACCATCATCGTTCACAACTCACAAGTGGATTAAATCAATATTTACAAAGCTCTCCGGTCCAAGCAATACCTCTAGTCGGTATCATCAGTTATTTATTCAGTGACCTTACACATTATGCGATCAACGCTCAAGAGTGCTTACACACGCTTTATAATATGGATGGGGGTGATAATAGCTAGTTCCAATGTCAACATTGACCTAATCTCAGCTGATTGCGTCTCCCTTCTTAGGGGAGTGAGAGAAAATGTAAAATCAATATTTTAGGAGGACCACTTTTATGTGAGGAACTCTATTGTCTTCCGATGTATGAGTGGAATCTTGCATGCTATACTCAAATAGAATTATCCTTCCACCAATCTGTGCCACTAAAACAATAAAAAAGAAACTAAAACTCATGGTTCATGAACGTCCCCTTCAGGCGTTTACTTCATCTTCGAGTCTGCACGGATCCAAGCCTTCCGCACAGACTTCGGCAGGAGACAAGGGAAAAGTTTTCAAATTAAAATCCCGAATTTGGTACCATTTTTACTCCCGGATAATATTGTTTGTTAGGTATCCTTCGAAATGATTTTAATTTTATGAATATTTCAATACGCGACAACTGTCAACGTTGAATTGCCTTTTGCAAAGGCTAACGACTTTTGCTTCTTAAGAGGCGCGAGCCACGCATTTATCGTGACGGGACTTTGCCCTTGCGAATGTACCTTCTCATCTTTGTTTTGTTGTGGCGAATGGAATATCGAAATGAAGACAAACGAGACGGGTTTATACAGAGCTTACCAGTTTTTTTTTTTTTTTTTTTCGCTTAATGAGGAAACTTTTTCGTCTGCCTTGGGGCTTCTTTCGGGTATTTTTTCGAAGAAAGTTTGATTCATTTTTTTTTACCTTTTTTCGGTGGGATATTATGGCGCTGATACTGAGTGACACTTTATCAAAAGGACTATGTCCAGTGGAGGTTGATTTTCTTTTTGGGATGAGCTGGAGGAAATAGTCCTTGAGTAAACTACCTACTTAATTTGTGGGAGGCTTTTCTTTGTCCAGTGATTTCGTTTCTGGTCAATTCTCAGATGAACACTGACAGGCTTGAAGTAGTGGTGGAAAGTTCCAATGGGGTAATTAGCTCGCCTTAATAGGGCCTAGGGAATTCTGTTAGTAACTTTTGGTTATGTTTGGTTTGAGTAATGACAAGGAGTTGGGTACATTTTGGGGGACAGTGTTATTTCATTGGGACTTGCCCATTGTGGCATGGAGAGCAAGAGAGTTGGGGGCAATTTTAATAGGAAGCGGAAGACAAAATCTGCAGGACCAGGACTTATACTTTATATTAGAACTAGCTGTGCCCGCAACTTCGTACGCGTCGTGAGACTGTGTAGTTTCCAATAAAAGAGATTTGACCGTTTTTTCAACGGCATATTTGTTTAAAATCAACAATTTAGCTAAAAATAGCGGTGAACATTGTCAATGTGAAACAATAAATCAAACAAATCTATTTACCTAAAACACCAACTCAAGAAAGTTAAATTCAACAGCGTAAGTACTAAAGTTTCACTTCCTTACTGTAGGTACAACGTAGGTACTATAACAACCATTAAAACAAAAACCTTGAACTCAATTTCTATATACACCACCTCGACCATACGTCCCCCACCACACCACACGTCATCATCATCAGCCATCTGCGCATTTCCTCAGAAACACGTTGTGGCTGGTTTTTTTTCATATGAACTTGCTTGTGCGATGTGCGCCACCAAAAACCACCCCAAAGCAGAACAACGATCAAGAACCGCGGCGGCTGATAATATTCGATTTCAGAAAATAAATTTATTTTTTTAATGTTAGATTTTAGTTTGTAGCTCAGCTTCTAGAGGACATAGAAAGCTGATTGATGGCTTGAAATAGCTATAAAAGTGTTGGCTCTCCTAAGTATTTTGTTTTGTTTGAATTGATAAAGAATTATCTGAGTTATGGCGAGTTAAAGACAGTAAAGTCAGAAAAAAAAACACATTTTGGTCAAAAACGCTCCAAAAAATAGGCATGGCAATATGTTGCACAGAATCTTAACAAACATTTCAAAAAAAGTTTCATCGAAATCTGTGCAGTAGTTTTCACGCCATTAGGTAGGTAACAAAAAAATTGCCTACAGTTTTATTATAAGTATAGATGGCGTGCGAGACTTGACTGGATTCAGCTGACTGGAAAGGCAAATTGTTAAATTTTCGAATTATTAGGCTCAGTGCTTTGTTGAACTCAGTCAAAGACATTTGTGGAAATGATGCAGTTCGTCAATACAAATCGACTTTGAAAGAAAACTTGCTATTGAAGATGTGGAGATTTTTGAATCATGTCGCATTGTCATCGACCCTCTTTTTCAAATTTGTATATCTGCTTAGTAAGTCAGCTGGTTGCGATAGAATCAAAACTAAATGATGGTCCTTGTTAAGCCCTCTATTTTCTGATACATCCTTGTGTACTGGGTGGGTAGCTTGGACAAAGTGCCTGGGTTAAATCTACATACAAACCGACAAACTTAACAATTTTATGAGTATAGATGAGTTTGGTAAAACAAAGACTTCGGGTCTAGTCTAAGAATTAAAGGACACGAGGGTTAGGCTTAGTCTAACTAACTTTATTAAGTAAAAGTACTTAAGGCTAACAAAAGAGCTTACCGACTATAGAAACAGAGAAAGAAAACAGAATGTACCTGTATTTGTAATCCTTGATATAATAAAACTATAACTTTTATTCCGGCTGTAAGTATGTTCGGAATAGATTTAAAAAGTACTGCACGAAATTGATTGGGGTTTTCACAGTTGCATTGAAAATTGTCGAGATGTTTTACCATTATCCGCAGTCTGGAAGCGAAAATCTATGTAAGCTGATATCTAAAAGTTGTAATTCTCGAATGCCTCCTATCTCCTAGTTTTGGAATGACTCATTCAAAGGAAATAGGATTTCTTTTTTGTAAGTATAGACTTCTACAAGTTCAATTACCTATAAGTACCTATAAGGAGGAAATTTTGTGTGTGCAAAGTAAAACTCTGGCGAAGCAATGCTAGTAGTACATAAAACCGTGTACATATCAATACCTTTATTATATTATTAAAACTTAAAACATAAAATCGACGTTTGTCATTGAAAGTCTCCACTATTTTACATGTACATAAACAAAGTTTTTTATTTCTACCCGTTTTCAACCTTTTTCTTCGTATTTGCACAGTTTTCCCTTTATGAAAAATATAAGACAGCATTTATGAGTCGGCCAGAGCAATTCAGGTGTACGAGGGTTTGATCGCTTCATTCAGAGGATATATACCGCTCTTTAGAGGGCTTGTCTGACGCCATTAAATGTTGTCCATTTGTTTCGTGCCAATGTATAAGCCGATTAATTTGAATCTTCCAGGTCTATATTCGGCTTTTGCTTTAAACACGAGCACCGTAAACTGAAGAATTCCATCAGGAAGAGCTGAAGAGCGTTTAAATGTCGTTGTTTATTATCAGCCTGTGCATTCAAGCCCTGATGAGACTTTGCATCTAACCAAGAAACTTAATAGAATCCCGCTTGCAGACGAAGTTACCTCGGGCTAAAACAAATTCTGGCAGCCGTCTAAAAAATGTGCATGCTTTCAGGCGATATTTTGAGATCTGAGACCTTTTGAGAGGTTTCTTTGTAAGTATGCTCGCGACACTTCCATGAACCATTACAGGATATCTGGTTTATGATGTTACGATTGGAACATCCATAACCATTCATCGATTTTAAACATTCATCAGGCTATGCCAAACTTTGACGCCCAAAACCTCGATCTTGGATGACCTTGGACAGTATAGCCCAAACTAATGGAAGAGTCTTCAGACCTGCCAATCGATATTTAAAACCTCAAAGGTTCGTTTCTATAATCAAGCGACTTGATGAAACCGTGAGATTTTTTGGAGAAGTTGCTAAAGTCCACTTTTTCTATAGAAGAACGCTGTGCTTTTTTCAGAAAGAAACATCAAAACTGAACCTACTACATTTTTTAGTCCGCGGAAATAAGTTCTTCATCGACTACTAAAGCAAAGAACCATGAAAAGTGAGCTTTGTTTGACTTTTTAGTATACTATGTCTGAAACTATGCTATTCAGGCCTTCCATAACAACTTCTCGGAATTTACGAAAATTTCACAGGATCGATCTGAGCACTGCTGTATTAACTTAACTTAACTTTTCGCCCCAACATTGGGTTGCCGTAAACGCTATTTTAATGTTTTTTGGGGAATAGCAATTTTGACACTTTTTTGACACGATATTCACACGAAAGTCCTCTTTCAAAAAATGTAAGAAGTTATTCCAAAACGCTTTAAATTTTTTTAAATATTTAGGTAAAAGTTATTAAAAAATGAGTTTGCCGTATACGCCACTAAAATCAATATATTCACTCAAAATTGTGCCCATACGGTATTTCAATAATAAATTAGTAATGTCATGTTTATCGACATCTGAGCATTTCTCAGAATGACATCGATTTGACATTCAAAAATAAAACTGAATTAAAACTATGCAACACAATCACTTCAAGGAGTCTGAGGATGAGTAAGTGGTGTAGTTCCAAATAGCTATCATTCCTACCAAAGTGACTTTGTCGACGAATTGTTGTAAAGAGTTCTTCTCTCAAAACAATAATTCACAAACTGTAATTCGACAAAATTTGCCCACAGAAATTGTCAGTGTAAAAACCCAAGAACTAGCGCGAGTCGTTGTTACTCCTTGCTTCCCCACTCAGTAAACAAACTCAGTTCGTGTACCCACTACCTCTTTACGGAGTCGGTAATTCAGCCCCAGGTTACTAAGGATTTTTTTTTGTTTTTTCTTCAGCTACTACTTAAAATGTTATAACAGCTTTCAAAGTGCATAAGGTCGATAATTTGCTTCAAACTGAAAAGCAATAAAAATGGTAATACACACCCACAGGTACACAATGTTTTCGCCAGAAAATAAATACGTTTCAGGTTGACATGGATAGCAAGTGAGGCCGTTCCGCGAACTGAATCACCCCTTTGGAACAATTTTTTTCCAAATGTATTCTAATAAGGGTTGCTAAAAGCAATTAAACTCTTGCCTGAGCTGAAACTGGTTGACCTTGCCTAAAATTGCACGGAGTCAAACCGGCGTCAAGTCAGACTTAGAATACAAGGCCAGCAAAATTGGCAAACTCCTATCCAACAAAGGTGCAGTTTACCTTTTTGAATTACCAACTTTTTCAGCACAGGACCGCATTAACATTTTCATTTCATCCTCCCCACCAATGAATTTCGTTTCGCAAAAATAAAAATCATTAACAAGTACTTAAAACTTTATCCTCCTAAATGTAACCGTTAATTCAATTGCGGTCTCCCTCCGACTTTAGTTTCCAATTGAATGACTACCAGCACGGTCACTTCTGATTCTTTCCAACCAATTGCCAAACTTTCGCCTTTTTTTTTTGCGACTTTATTTTATTGTTAAAAAGCAAGAAGTACGATCCAAGCAAATAGGAATTGCAGAATGTTTTGTAGATAAAATTCAATCAGTGTGACTTTGGACAAGTTGTTCCGTTTTACGGTCCAAACAATGTCATCTTGATAATGTCGGTTGGTTTTTGTTTGCTCTTTTGACAGTTGCTTCAAAAGAGAAAGAGAAAAAGTGGAAAAGATAATGTCGAAGTATTTCAAGTCAACTTTCAATTAAATTGGAAAAGTGCAAAACTTTGTCGTACTACGGAGCAGGACGCGCACCCCATTGTATCCTGATTTTAGCACTGTAAATGCGGATTGCATTTAATGATGTCGTGAAGTGGAGAAGCCGCTCTGTTATCGATTAAAGGCGAATGGTCGTGGCGTGATTTATTGTACGCCAGCTGTCTAGACGGGCGAAACTAAAGGAAAATCAATATGATTTTCAAGTTGAGTACGTAGTGGTGGGGCGATTTCTTCGTGGGGCCTGTCGAAGCAAGTTTAATGGAATAAATGAGGGTGACTGGCTCTTTGTGTCATGAATCATTATTTTGATTGCACTGATATTTTAAAAGGGGTTATAACGAACCTTTTGAAGCGTGAAACGAGTTTCAGGTGCCCGCCTCTTCCTCCAGACTGTAGGTTAACTATCTGGAATACGTCTTTCTAAATGACTAGAGATATGATGTTTTTCATATCGAAGGATAGAGTATTATAAAATGTAACTGCCGAGTGAACGCATGACAGAAGACCGACCATCACATTCACACCAAGTCTTTGTTTAAGGTTCAAATAAAGCTGTACCATTGAGTGATTTGAAATATAAATATACTCTGTGAAACGGCTATAAGAGCTACTGACCTACTGACTTACGAGGCGGTACAATCAGTATTGTATTGTATTTGTATTAACGAACGAATTTGACAAGTATGCCAAAACTTTTCATGGTTCAAATAAACGTCAATAGAATAAATGCGACGATATGTTATTGATGTTGGGCCAATGGTTAATCTATCCGAGTTTGAAGGCAACTGTCATAGAGGTTGCAATCATAGTGATACCTCATCCATGTGTTACTTGTATTATTGACAGTCGGGTCTTGGAAAACAAAATACCAATTGCGAAAAAGGATATAGATAGATGGATTAAGATAGTACCCATACATTTTCAAGGAACTAAACACAAATTCCGACAGCTCCGTAAATGACGTCTTTGCATTTGTAATGCCTAGGGATGGCCTGCCTATAGGCTATATACTTTTTACTGTGGGGTTAAAAGCCTCAGGGTACATGCATCTTCTGCCTCTGCCACCCGCTTATCAATGCTAACCTCCGACTGATGTACATAGTATCCACCATTGAATGTTTTAATTGGTTCCGCGAAAAGTTCGTACTTCACTCCCCCTATTCACAGTTCATATCCCACCAAAAGTTATAAATTATTTCGAACTTCATTGTAAAGTGTGCATAACTCATCCCATATTATTTAAGGACGCATTGATTTGAGCGAGGCACAAAACTAATCCCTTTCAACTCTTATCTACAAAACGAATACCGATATTCAAATACCTTGCAATTAATCACAAAGTCGTATACATGCACGATATCGAGTCTGATGATGATGACAGTCAGCAAAAAGAAACCCTCGAAGTGCTTGTTAATCATCATTTTTGCTCTTACTCCAGTCAAACTTCAAAGCCTTGGGGATGTAAAAAAGGAGAAAACCTCTTGTAGGCCTATCAAAAGAGGCAAAGGAAACGCAATATTATAACCTACATAAAGCCACATAAAGGAAAACCCAAAAGCCCACAAAGTAGGACAGGGGATTATGGCACAAAGTGTCAACTTGTACAGTGTATGGATGTGACATGATATCCGTAATCTGTGAATGTGAAAAATTTACCTAACAAATTCAACCGCTCTCTCTCTATATATGTACCTCTCTCTCTCTCATACACACGGTACAAACTAACATGCTCCTGTGAGAAGGGGGGCTATATTTGAACGCCCAGAATTTTGAATCGTCTGAATATTATAAACATTTATCAGCCAACCTTCTGAGCGTTTTTCCTAACCACAGATCCCTTAGACGTTCTTGACTCCCAAGATGGATAGATAATGAGGTGAAAATTCAAAAATCCTTTTAAATTAATCCATCTCTATGGATGATGTGTTAGCAAATTATTTGAGCAATCTTTTCGACATAAATGCTTACAAGAGTATTTTTTTTTACCTTTTTTACCGCGCCCACAAGCGATGTTGCAACATATGTAAGGATTACCACAGCCAATGGGTGGGGGAAGCAAACAATTTTGGCTTCCCTTAAAATATTAACACGGTAAATAATTTAACATGGCAATTCATTAACTCTGACGACGGGTATTCGTTATACAGAGCAGCTCCTTTGGTGTGCAAGATAAATACAAAATTAATGAGCTTTTAACAGGAGAAGGTGTGAGTCCTTTTTTTCACAGCTTGCTGTAATGTATGTAGAGAAACAGTTTACCGAAAACCAATCAATTGCCACCGATTAATTTATTCGTCTGAACGGTAATGTTCGAATTGCGTGACGACAATGGTAGGTAGGTTCGATACAAGGTGGGATTGTAACGAAAGTATTGATTTTTTTGATCACCGAAAATGTCTACGCCTGAATTATGAATACAGCTCCACGACGAGCGAAAGACGTCGACACAGAAGAGTAAATGCGACGGTTAATTAGAGAATTTCGAGCAGACGAAGGCCCACGAATTAAATGGCATGGTTTCGACAAAGGATGCCAACCTCTGTTGCTTGGAGCTGGATTTCTTGGTAGTTCTAAAATATTAACGCGCGACCGAGCTTAATTTAAGTAAATCAAGTTCAATGAACTTTGACACTGGCGCTAATTAGCTATACTTAGCACGTAGGCAGTAGGCAGGAAAGAAGCAGATGGGTGAAGGACATACTCCTATCATTATAAATTAATACGGTCCACGGCGGATATAAGAAAATGTAACTTTTAAGAAACCCAGGTGGAGTCAGTGTTATTAGTAATCTCTCTTCATTTATCCCACGAAGCTGGGTAATTTTTCCCTTTTTTCCCTTTTCACCGTACTCAAATTCCCTTTTTAAAACCCACGATACTTTTTTGCCTCAAAATCCAGTTTTTAAAAGTAAAATTTATATTACAAGGAAAGAAAATCATCATTAAGTATAAATAGGAGTTTTCATGAAATTTCAGCAAAAATGTATAGCTTAAAAAATGTTCTTTGTTAGATTCCTCAAAATCCCACGATTTGGTGCTTTTTCACTTTATCCCACGAACGGCTTTTCGGACATCGAAATTCCCACAAAAAGGAATAAATCCCACGATATAACAACACTGGGTGGAGTCACCGAAGACTTAGTTTTTTATAACCCATTCGAATATAAAAACAACTCCGATATAAGAAACAAGTTTTAGGGATTTAAGAGGTTCCTTATATCCATCGTATTGTAGTTTTTAATCACAAACGAAACAAATTTGACATTTCTAATCAGTACCTAGTTTAGTTATGTACTTCAGGAAAAACTGAACTGTACTTTTACGAAATAACTTTTCCCTAGAAAGCTGGCCGCTGGGCTTTTCCAGCGTTTTTACAATTAACTATCCAATACTCTTAATTTAATCTGGACCCAACATACTAATTTTGTTATTTGTCAGACTAATTGCTTCGGAAGGGTAATTGCCCGAAAGCTAAAATTATTTTAATGCCTGGAATCTTATTAAATAAAATCGACAACAAATATAATAGCTCCCGCCGGCGATTCCGAAATAATGGACCTCACGGAAAGAGCCGTTTATTCAGAACTAATGCAAATTTGACAACCAATAAAAAAAACGAAGCTTCTCGATTTATTTATTTTTAAATTAAAACATAATTGAATTTATTATAAAAAAAACGTGCATTTATTTGTCTACCTTTCGATGTGTGTCTGTCGTTTTTTTTTTCTGCTTCTATTACCAGCCCATCAATTAATAGACGAATTGAAATTATAAATAGTCCGGAGAGGACCAACAATTATTGCGTGAGTGGGTTTGAAATTGCCCAGATTAAAAATAGCTTGTATGATTTTGGGGTAATAAAATCGAAACTTCACACTCAGATACAGTTAATAGTTATAAGTAAACAAATCTAAATAGTTGAACAGGATGGATATAAATAAATAATAATCAAACTGTGTCCATTGAGAAAGAGGAATTTTTATTACAGTCATCAGAAACTAACTACTTCCTGTATAGCATAAGGTAGACAGATTTGCGCTATTAAATTGGAAGCAGATTTTATGGGTCCATTAAAGTGAAACTAATTTTTATGCTATAATAATAGATGTAGTTGAAATGATTTATAGAAGGAACTCTTCTGTGGAACAAGTTGTTAATGTTAATTTATTCGGGCGAGCAATTTGTTACTTTTAATATAAAAGAGTTCCCATGCTTATTTACATTCATAAAGGAGTTACTTCGACGAGAATAAGCTGCATACAATCATCAAAGAATGGACCTACATTCCCATTCATAACATGGGTGAGAAAAACACTCCAGGTCCTACAGATAATTGTCAATAAGTGCACGGTGCAAATTTAATTGGGTCTTCAGAATATGCTTGAAGTACAGTGGGCCAGACACAAGTATCTTTTTAAAAATTCCATAAAAATGAACAAAATTATTTTTTCCATGTATTATGGGTTTATTAGTAAGGGCGAACATTCCCATTATTTGTAGAACACAATATTCGGCTGGCTTCGTAGTAGCGCATTCTGTAACAATTTCCAAGACTTTGTTGATAGATTCGGGCGGTAGCTCACGGATTGCTTGGATGATACTGGCCTGAAGTGCTTGAATCGTTTCCAGATTGTTGGCATAACATCGGTCCTTCACGTTTCCAACAAAAAAAGTCCAAAGGGGTCAAATCGTAGTCCAAGGCGGCCAATTGACATCGCCAAGACGGCTGATAACAAACAGGATTTCGAAATTTGGTGCACAAAGGATCCATTGTGGCATGGGCAGTGTGGCGAACCATCCTGCATGTATCAGAGGTCGTCCAAATCCATGTCTTTAATTTCAGGAAAAAAATTAGGTTAACATGGCTCTATAACGTCCTCCTCCGCTACAGCAGCCACATTCTCATCTGTGCGCACCGTCCGACGACGGGGACTGTGAGTGTTGTCCACTAGCATACCAGTCTCATAAAATTTTTGCATAAACTTGCGTACAGCAGCCGCGGTGGGTGCTTCATTTAGGTCAAAACTTCTTTTCAAAAAAACGGGCTGTTACACAACACAACTCACTTTGGAAATAAGTTTTCAATATTTCCCCACGTTGTTCAAGCGTAAAGCTGCTCAGTTCGTTCTGCGGAGATATAATACTGACGTTCTGTCAAGATTTCAAGCGGGAAACAGCTGTCAGTGGCAAAATAACCTATCTATTAAAAAGAAACCACTAGATGGCCCACCCTTTATATCCAAAGAGATGTTAGTGGGTTCTTTAACAATCGTACAATGAAAATCGTACAATGAATGAAATCGCCTTAGCCGCCTATGCAAATTAGTATGAAAATATAGTCCAAAGCACATGACAAGAGACCGGATTGCAACTAAAACGTTATTCACAAGATTAAGTCCTTGAGTCGAAAGAAGCCTTAGAAATTTAACATCCGAGCGCTTATCTAATTTGTTTCTGAAACTCGTTTCAGCAATAACCGCCACTTATACTGACGGACCAACGAAATCTAAAACCAACTTTTATTTTCCGTATCGGCAATTGGCTCTGATCAGCTCAGCAATCAAGCTTTGCTGAGATTTTTACGCAGTTAATTTATACTGAACTTCTGGAAAAAAAAAATTCAGAGCTCTGACGTGGTTGATTTTTTTTTTTTGGCAGATATTAGACTTTGCTCTGAACTGAAGGTGAAAAACCCGTTATGTGCCATTGCACCATTGGACGTCAGCTCGTTTGAGTCGCTTCCATTTCCCCATCACCTTCAATGCCCAAACTAAGTCAAGAGCAACAATTTTAAGCGACACATCGTGTTACGTAAGCGGGTCACAAACTCGTAGAGAGAAGCAAGAGAGTAGACAGCGAGTTGTGGACTTTTATGCCAATTCCTAATGGACCTTTTGAAATATTGATGAACACTGCCACCAGCAGTCATACGAAAACCGGTGAACAAGCACGACTTCGGCTTAATTCCGATCTTGCTATGACGCAGAAGCATGGATCCTTCAAGGGTTCCAGCAGTGAAATAAGATCAGTGATTCATTGAAATCCGTTGTTAAGTTGTTGTGAGCGACAAATTTATTGACTTCATCTTCGTCCAGTTTTTGTCGAAGATGAGAAGGTAGACAAGGTCCACTTTTACTATACACAAACAGAGACACAGTTTAGAAGGTCCACACTAATCAGACGACATTTAAAATGAGAACAAAGTTAAAAATTACGTTTCGTATTCGCAGCATTCTCAGTTGGCGTGCACAACTTCATGTATAGAGGTAGCTATGAACCAAGTTGGCTAGAAGGTATGCTGATTCAGCGCTGGAGAAAAGACCATTCACAATAAGTGAGTAATTGGAGTGGCCATTATACAGTTCTATTCAGTTTCTTGACACAAGTACCTATACCAGATTTCAACACCTTCTACGAGCTTCAGTGATACTATCAACATTGATCTCGGCTAAGGGAAAATGGAACGGGACTTGTGGTTGTTGGTTGTGCCGTAATTTGTAGAATGTTGCCCGCAATCGGTTTTAAAAGTCAAAGATCCTAAAAACCTTTGGTAGAATATATTCGAGCGTCTGTCAGAGTAGCCACATGGAAAGACCGTCACTGAAAATATGACTAAAAAAAGTTAGTGACGATGATCGATTACGAGTATATAAAAGAAGGGAAAAAAATTCCTAATGCTCTAAAAGGTAAAGGATATCTTAGGCGCATTGAGATCATATCACTTTTCGTGGGTCATCTGGCAGTCAAATATTCTTAAAATTAGCCCAGTGGACAGATCACATCTGATAGATGACAAATGGTAGGTGAAGGGTATGACAGAGGACAGAGAATAATAAATGAAAGATGAAAGAGAAGACACCTGGCCATTCCTTAGCATTTGCCTCATTTTTTAGAACGAGAGGGACATGCCATTTTATGCGCCACGAAAGTCTGAATAGGAATTTGAGAAACCTTCTCAGAATGAAATGAGAGAATTAAACCCTTAGCGGTAGACAAATGAGAGAGAAATCATGTAAAGCTGCGTAAACAGTGTGGCCACAAAAATATTTTTACAAATCTAAAACTATGACAAAAAAATCTGCAATGCAGATTTCTGTAGAAAAATCTTACTTCTAGAACATTTTTTTTGTTTATATAACAATAACAAAACAAAAAAAACAAAAAAGCTGAATACGAAAATGACAGCATAAAGCGAAATCAAGTGTGCAAAAAATGTTAAAATTTGTTAAAAATAGGAGATTATACGGGTGATTTTTTAAGAGGTTTAGAATTTAAAAAAAAAAAAAAAACACAAAAATTCGAAAAAATGAATGAAATATTTATTTGAATCGATAGTTTGAACCTTGCAATTTAATGTTTAAAGATAATTTCATGCAAATGTTGACCGCGGCTGCGTCTCAGGTAGTCCATCCGCTGAGTCAAATTTTGGCATACTCTTTCACACATATCGGCCGGTATCTCACGAATGAATGCATGGATGTTGGCTTCCAGTGCGTCAATCGAAGCGGGCTTGTCCCTATACACATTAGCCTTGACATACCCCCACAAAAAATAATCTAATGGTGTCAAATCGCACGATCTAGGCGGCCAATTGACCGGCCCGAAACGTGAAATTAACTGTTCACCAAACTCGCCTCGCAATTGCGCCATTGTTTCGCGTGCTGTGTGGCATGTGGCACCGTCTTGTTGAAACCACATATCATGCAAGTCAAGAACTTCCATTTCGGGCAAAAAAAAGTTTGTTATCATCGCTCGGTAGCGTTCACCATTGACAGTAACGCTGCGATTCGCATCATCTTTGAAGAAATATGGCCCAATAATGCCGCCGGCCCATAAACCGCACCAAACAGTGGCTTTTTCGGGATGCATTGGTAGCTGTTGCAATGCTTCTGGCTGATCTTCACTCCAAATGCGGCAATTTTGCTTATTTACGTACCCATTCAACCAAAAATGAGCCTCATCGCTGAACACAATTTTTCGATAAAAAAGCGGATCCTCGGCCAGCTTTCCAAGAGCCCATTCACCAAAAATTCGGCGTTGTGGTAGGTCGGCTGGCTTTAGTTCTTGCACAAGCTGTATCTTAAAAGGCTTTACGCACAAATCCTTCCGCAAAATTTTCCACGTAGTGCTGTAACAAAGGCCTAACTGCTGGGAACGGCGCCGAATCGACATTTCGCGGTCTTCTGTCACACTAGCTGATACGGCCGCAATATTTTCTTCACTACGCACAGTACGTAAACGTGTTGGTGGTTTAATGTCCAACAAAGTAAATTTGGTGCGAAATTTGGTCACAATCTTCCGAATAGACTGCTCAGAAGGTCGAGAATGCCGATCATAAAATGGAAGCAGCGCGCGATGAACATTTCGAACCGAGCACGAATTTTGATAGTAAAATTCAATAATTTGCAAGCGTTGTTCATTTCTAAGACGATCCATGGTTAAATTGCAAACTAAACTGAAGCTGTTTGACAGTAACACAAGGTACTAAACACACGTCAGCTGTCAAAACCAGTGTTGCCAAAACCAAACCAGCTAAAAAATCACCCGTATTATTGTGGATGCAGACAAATTCTGACGCGCAGATTTCTGTGTTTTAAAAGTCTGCAGCTAGGTTGAAAATCTTTAAAACGCAGACAAATCTACACTTATGGCAACGCTGTGCGTAACCAAACCAACCAAACCAGCGGTAATACTCTTCGACGTTTGTCAGATGTTCGCCAAGGGTGGTCCAACGCGAAATGGTGTGTGTAATGTACATTTTTCTTTTTGGTGTGCTAAAGAGGGCGTATAAATCAACCCGCCGACTATAGCACCGACAACCTAATGGTCACTAATCCCAGTTCAGCCCCAACGGGAAGTCACCATTGGTAAAGAGTATCATAATTATTCGAAATATGATACGTTCAACGCATTTGGAAACTTTCCTTTCAAAGTATAAAACTCCCATTGCTCCCCGGCCATAAAATATTGCTCCAGTTTCATGCAAGTGGTTAGATCCAATTCTATACTAACTCTCACTCACCCATGGCTAACAACTTTCACATTTATTCATCATAGCCAGCTCTTTAAGACAGATAAAAACAAACAGGGAAGCAAACACCATAATATCATAAAAAATGTGCTCCAACTTTGTAGTCCCTTGGGTGAACATAAATTCGTGTACTCAAACATTTCTGGTAAAACGGACAAATTATTCTCTCATATTTCTGTTGAGCTATAATCCCGATGAACTCGAACATGTAACCAAAAGGAATGGCCAAGGAAATACGAGAAAGGAAAATCGTCGTTGTTGCAAGATGGATGCGGTATAATTCAAAAATATCTTCCATTGCGTTCCCTTTCTGTTTTTTTGTTTTGTTAATAATAAACAAACGAACACTATGTTGGGGAGCAGCAAAGTTATTCACTGCCCGGTCCAGAGTGACGCCTGCAAATGAAATATCCCGGACAAACGTCCATATTGTACACATCCCGTTTCGTTGTTTACCATCTTATTCACACACCAGTTTTATTAATTTTATAGGACATTATAGCCATGAACTGGAATGACAATCATTTATAACTTCCTGACTGTTATCCATCATCGCCAGCATGTCAGGAGCAGTGTGCGTGAGGTGGCATATCCCCAGTGACTTGTTCGCACTCCCCACCCCATAATCATCGCTGTAATGCGATACACTTGATGGCAGTTGCACTGGGGTTGGGGCTAAAGTTGATGCCACATACCAGAAGAATCTACGCTACCCTTGCTTATAATATTGTAACGCTTCCCTCGAGTTGGCGCAAGTTGCTCGAAAGGATGACGATGTGGACGACAACGACAACGACGCACGGTGTTTTGACTGCTGCTGCGATTTGAGAAAAACCACATGTAAGCGTGTGACATGGGATATGGTAATAACATTTAAATGAATCACCTTCCAAGTATGTGCGCACAAGGACTCTCTCAGTGCCACTTCAGTTATTGTCCCATCCTCCGTATGGGTCTTGGCCACGTGGGGTGGAATGTCTGACAGGATGAAAAGTTTGCGGCAATATTACCAGTTTGAGATGTGTCATGTGTTGTACATGTTGGCTGAAAGAAGAGCTATACACCCGAACTCGCACATTGCTTGAAAGGCTTTCGTTCTGTTCCGCTGAATGTCCTGGACTTTTGTTAAGATAACGCTTCCTGGCTGGGGTTTGGGCAAATGATGTGGAAAATATTTGTCGACTCGTTGTTGTCCTTATTTTTGCATTTCATTCGCCTTTTTGCGACAGCGAAAAGATGCTCTTGCCTTGTGCCGGATCCTTTGTAAATGAGAAAATTTGCATTTAGTAGTGGTGGGTGGGGTTCCGGAACCATTTTCGGGTGCGAATAAAAATAAATAAACCAGAGGTGGTAATAATAATAAAAAACAAAATAAAATTACATTGCACAGAAATTACACTAATTTTTGTTGTTGGCTCTGGTGAAGGTATTTCCCTGGCAGAGTACCCGCACATTTAAAGGGTCCAGGTAGAGCTTTGTGGCGATTAAGAGAAATGAAGGAAAAATAAACTTGACACTGGTTGTTTTCACCACTTTTTGGGGAGGGGGGCTTAAAGTTTACGCGTGTACAGAGTGCTCTTGACATGGCGAACCTTAAAGCGGGGACGAAGAGTCGAGGTATACATCTGCATAGTGGGTGTTTCCTTTTTGGGGTTGAGTTTTGTTTAAAACAAGGTTCGGTGGGACATTATTTTACGCTTCGTTTGCTTTGCTGGACCATTGTATTTGGGCAGTAGGTATGTTTGTTGTTCTACTGGGCAAGGAAACAGTTTATCGCAGATTTGAACGTCTCCATTGGTTTTTCAGAATTGGAAGTACAAAAAATGAACTGGTCCAAAGACGTTTCCGATAGTTCCGATCCCCCATTATAATAGTACCTAAGACAACTACATGTAATGGTCCAACGAACTGCACCCCAAATACCTGTTATCAACTTTCACCTACCAAAAGGTGGTAAGTCCTCTCAAATGCTTAGAGCAATATGAGACGAGATTTAATAAAAATACAAAAATTTGGAACTCTCAACATCAGTATTACTGATTCGGAAATATTTTGGTGTCGGTTTCTCGACACTCAGAAGGTATAATAATGAGATCATTTGAAAATATATGTGATCATTAAAGTTAGCTTATTAACAAGAAAAAACAGAGAGTGTGCTTGTAACCACACAATAGAAGTGAAACTTCTCCCGCTAGATCTTGAAATAGGGGAGCCTTCCTGGGGCTAAGGCACTGCGGCCTCTTTAAAAGGAGTCTACTGTGCCTCTCTCGCTTAATAAGGATATTGATGATTGATTGAATTGATGGTGTAGTTGAATTGTTTCAAGAAACTTAATTTAAAAACCAAATCTTTATCTTCTCTATATAATATATGAAAATCAATTGCTGTGCGTTAGTCGGGAAAAGGCTCCAGAACGGCTGGACCGATTTGAATGATTTTTATTTATATTATTGTTTTGTCCGTCTTGAATTAGGGATGGTTTAGGAAAAAAGAAAAGTCCGAAAATCTTCAACATGTGGCGTTGTAGGCCTATATGTATTTCGTTTTTCAGTTCAATTCAGTTTTCTTTAATAATGATCTTCTTTATATACCTATAATTCTTTCGGGGTGAAACGATGACGATATAACTCGATAACCACTGGGCCAATTTTTATGATCCTTCCTTTGTTTTGTTCGTATTGTTGTATTTCAGGTTCACACAATTTTATTGAAGTCGGTTGAGAGGTTAAGGAGTCGAGAGCCGCGACGGAGTGATGGCGATAGGCCAATTTCCATCACGGCATAACAGCGTCATTTCCGTCATAACCAAAACCTAATCCACGTAATAGTTCAAGTGGAGAAAGACTGTGATTTGATAGGAAGTGCTGTGCACCTGACAAGCTGCCACTGTGGGTACATTTATTTTCAAACAAGTCTGTGTTCCAATGAGACAAAAAATGTTAAAAACCGACCAGAGATCACCTTGTTTCAGGATGAAAGCCTTTTCATAAAGGCAAGCTCGCGTGTCGAGTCATGAAGTTCTTGAAATATCAACTGTCGCATAGTTGTGCTATAGAAATCCACTGGACTCCATAAATATCTGAGCATCTGCCTTTTCTTCATCAAATTATGTTGAGTCAGCTGAATCTTATAAATATTATAGGAAAAATTTACAAGCCTTTTTTCTCTATAACAACTTTTCCATTATCAGCCATAGTTGGAAAATTCGCTGTGGAATAAAAACTGAAAACCTTCTTATTTATTCTAAAATTAAGAGTGCGATATACCTACCTGTAGTTTTTAGGTACCTAGGTAGTTACTTTTTTTTTTCAATTCTTGTTTCTATGGCTTCGGTCTTTAAGTTATTTCTAAGAATATGTATTGTACCGACTATTTCAAAACTGATTTGTAAGAGTTGTGGACCGAATGATAGGTGAATAAGCGTAAGTGAATTCCCGCCTTATTTTGTTTTTTGTAACAAGCTACACAAATTACAAAGGCACAAAGTTGTTGTAGTTACTAAGATCTACACAATGGGTCCAAAATAGCAAAAAATTGTAGCAGGTTCTCAAAAAAAGGGTCAAGTTGCAAAACGCCAAGCTAGTCGCAATAGCTTCGAGCATCACCCAAGGCCTAGTTTTTTACAACCATTGGTTTTGTATGAGGTTTTTTTTTTTTTTTTTTTTTTCTTAAAGGGGAATAGTGGAAGGGACCAACAATTTTTTGAGAAACTCGCTTTCATGATGTTTGCGCCCGAAACTTGGCATCATTATTTTTTTGTCTATAAATTTCTTCTTCTTCTATTTGTCTGTTCATATTTTTTGACGACGTTTATAATTATATATTAAATACTCTCTCAATGTTCTATTCTCTAAAAAGTCTTCTTAAATAAACCACGCGTTAAATTTTGTTAAAAGAAAACAATTCTTTAATTTTCCTCGTATTTAAACAATAATTTTGTTTGGATAATTCGCATACACATGCAATTTATACTCTCGGATGTTTGTCAGTAGAGATTTACCTACCTAATTCGTGTTTTTTTTTTTTTTTGCATCGTTCTTAGTCCAGCAAACTAACCACTGATCCACTGTGGCCATACATAAATGGTTCAGGCTTTCAATTGTTACTCCACAAATTAAACCCAAACTGTGCCGGGTATTCAACTGGTTTATACAATTGAAAATATTGGGTATTCTATCGCTAAAAATGAATACAAATTCACAACCACCAAGAAAATTGTACCTATACTAAACATTTTATAATTTATTAAGATATTAATTATTATTACAAAAAGTTAGAAAATTGTAATCAAATTGGCTCTCAAATATTTTTAAACGAATCCCCTTTAAAATTATCTAAACATTCCTGTCTAACTAGTTCGTATTTATTTATTTTACAAACAAACATCTGTTATACTCACAGTAGTACCCCGAAGAAGTGGGGGCCCGTCCTGAACAACTCGGTCCGTAACAACTCCGGTCAAAACAACTCGGCCATAACGACTCTGGTCAAAACAGCTCGTCGCTAGAACGACTCGGTGCCAAAACAACTCTCGCAGAAACAACTCCAGACACAACGACTCGGGACAGAATCAATACTTATCATAGAACTGCATACACACATTTTTGAAAAAATGAAACATAAATGAAACAATTACAGATTGTGTGCTATACCGCGTAAATACTTAATTATATCGTTGCGATTATATTGCTCAACAGCAGCCTTCAATCTCATTTGATGACTCTCAAATTTCAATTTCTTCCGTGGTCTCTCATCACCAAGAAAAATTTGAGCAATTTTAATTTCAACTTTAGCCTGCTCATCACTTAATAATTTAATAAAATCCCAAACGTTAACATGACTAGCATTAGCGGCAGCATTAAAATGATGATGCCAACTTTCGACATGATTATTTGTTTTGAACTTATCTAATAACACACTTTCATAATGATTCCAAATATTAACAGCAAAAGACGGACCACGACGTCCGCGAAGACGTAGCTTTACCCCAATCCACGTAGCTTCGTAATATTCAGTCAACCGGACTAGCTCAGTTTTATGCTCAACATAAGACGGCGATTTAAGAAGCTCCTCATATGCATAAACAGCGTCCTCTTCAGGAACAAAAGCCAGAGCATTCAGCATCTTCAAACTCAATTCATAGTTCACATCGTCACCGTAGTTTTGCTGGAAACCACATGCCTGAATATGACGCCAAATGCATTGGCTAAAATGAAAATAGCACCCTTTAATAGTTGTTCGCTGAAAAACTTCGGATGCAGCTTTCATATACGCTGACTCAAAATCACACATAATCAAGTCTGGTGATAATCGTGGCTCCAGGACGCACAGCTGATGTAACATATCTCTATACGTCTTATATGACTTACCAGTCATTAAGACATAAATCAATGGTACAACATGACCGTGAATAAGCCCATGAATGGAATACATCTGATAAAAAATCGTTGGAACAGTGCGGAACGTCCCATCAGAAAACCAGGTATAACAACTGGAACTGCTCAATAAATCCAAATTAGCATTTGTTGTGAAAATTAAAAACTGATGTTGACGATTTTCATCAGATTCACGAGAATCATACATCAGAAACAAATCCTTACTTGCCGTTATCGTGTACTCACATATATGATTATCGTATACTTGCATATATGATTATATTCCCTTCATATCAGTATTTTCAACTCTATTTGATAATGAATTAACATAATACATACAAGTTGAAATATTAATATATAATGCTGTACCTATGCTGCTCGAGCTAAACTATATTTTATTGTCTCCAACTTTTATCTCCAAACATCACCTAAGGTCCTAGCTAAATTTTGACAAAGAGGGCGATGTGGATAAATGACACAAAAAACAGCTGTTCTTCGAAAATAACTTCCTAATAAATCAATCCCATTTAGCAGAAATTTAAATTTTATTAATTAAGTAACAGGTATGACACAAATGAATTGATAAATAAAACAACCAAAAATTCTACGATAGCCATCTGCAAGGCTCCTTAAAGAAGGATGCTGCTTCACCAGCATCGCCATCTTCTTTTCTCACTCTCCTTTTTTTCTTATTGAATTTCGAGGAATTCTCTGTTATTTCAATGAAATAATCTAGCTCTAAATACTCCTCGTCCATACATTCATTAAAATCAGTAATCTTTTGAAGACAACTAACAACAGAGCAGAACGATCTGTCAAAATTTAGCATGAGAAAATGTCCCAACCTATTAAATTGATTATTTAGCTCGTGCGTCGGCTGCGTACCACTCAGCTAAATGGGTTCACTTAAACTAAACTCAGCTAAATTTTGGAGAGAATTTTGTATGGGAGCGAAAATTTAGTTCGAGCAGCGTACTAAATGCATTTCTAAATTTGTGTATATTCTGTTCCTGGAATTGTATTTCATTTATCGAGTCGTATTTCAGTTTAAACATCGTATTTATATCTGTACAATATCGGAA
This sequence comes from Cheilosia urbana, assembly GCA_946477585.1. Classification (NCBI taxonomy): domain Eukaryota; kingdom Metazoa; phylum Arthropoda; class Insecta; order Diptera; family Syrphidae; genus Cheilosia; species Cheilosia urbana. The sequence continues at coordinate 2,786,708 of OX297854.1, read as the reverse complement.
AAAAATCGGAAAAATATTTACGAATGGGGGCAAAAAGAGCAAAAATCGGAGCGTCGTATTAACCTTCGAAAATCGTAACATTTACGATAAATACGACCACATAACAACGCTGATTATTATTCACACTAATAGTTGATTTCTGTTTAGTAGTTAACTGTCTGGACACTATCTTATCGGCATGTCATTAAACACAACACCAGAGAAGGACTTATTACAAATCAAGGAGAATCGCCTGGACAGATGGCAGCTTGATTTATAAATAAAAGTGGCTAAAATTGGTAAAATTTAAAAGCATTTCTCAGACCTGCTTCAGATTTACCAATACAAGTGCGTTTGAGTTTGACAACTAGTGGAGTTTGTTAGGTTAGGTTAGGTAAACGGGTTTTCGTGGTGTACTCCGTGCCTTTTTTTATATAAAACTGATTAGAAAATACGACAAATACGATTTGAACTAAGAAAATATACGATTCTCAAACAATATCCATAACAACACTGATAATAATACAACAGCGCCCATACACATGGCGAGTTGTACTTGTAAATTGTGAGTCGTTAGCATTCTGAGTCGTTGTGTCCTGAGGTGTTCTGGCTGGAGTCGTTACGGCCCTAAGTTGTTTTTGGTATGAGTTGTTTTGTCCGGAGTCGTTTTGTCCGTAGTCGTTTTGTCAAAAGTCGTTATGTCCGAGTTGTTTTGACCTAGAACCGAAGAAGTGTGCTCGGAAACTGGCTTAAACTGTTACAGCCGTATTTATTAGATTTCCTTATGACGCCTCTACGATATTGTTTAGTTAAACATCTCTTCCGGATTTACGGAGCCTCTACGTGGCTCTCCTAAAATTGTTATTTATACACATTTTACCTGGCTAACTTAGAGGTAGGTCCTAAACGAGGTTTGTGTCTAAAAAGTTAAGAATTTCGATAAACTATTACAGAAAACACTGAAATCTATTACTTTTTGCTTTGCACGTAAAATCATTTGACACAAAAAAAAAAAAAAATTAGGCATCTGGCACAATTCTGAAATGTCTTCGGAGGGACTGCAACCTGCAATCATGTATCTTCCTATATCCATATTCCTCGTCCGATTCCACCAACCACCACCAAATCTAATGACATGCGAATAGAATGCAAACAAGGACATTTGATGCAAAAACATATTTACGTAAACTCTAAGCAGGCTCTAAAAGCAAATTTTCGAGTTTAAGGGTGCGTAAAGACAAGCAGACTCTACGGTGAGTTTATAAATAAAGCTGTTAAAGAATAACAACAACAAAACCGTATCCATGAAGGGAAATCATCTACTTAGCTTCCAATATAAAGACAAGAACCAACACAACAATTTACTATCGGAGAAAATGTGAAAATTAATTAAAAACGCCGCCGTTCCAAAGTATAAGCGAAAAGCTTCTTAATTTACTAAATTCAGTTTTGCGGCCTCAAGAGCCATGGGCATGATCAACTTTTCTCGCCCACATTCTCAGACGTTGAGCAAAAATAAAAATTTCTTGGAAAATATTTGAAATTTTGTAATGCCTATATTGTGTAAAGGATGCTCCCCCTCCCATCACTCACTTGCATAAAATTATTTTCACTTAAAGTGCTGCATATTCAAAGAAGCAAAAGCCGCCTTTCAGGTGGGTTGCTTTGCGGACTAATATTTAGTTGCGGGTGTATAATTTATTTAAAGTAGCTAAACCGCAACAATAAATTTCTCGCCAATCTGCGAATTTATTGAATGCTAACCACCACAGATTATGGCCTACAATCAGTGCCCTCATCTTGCCAACCACACCGATAAATCACGCAAGAGCTCCTTAGACAATAAATAATAATTTACCATGAACATAAACAACCAACCAACAACAGCGAAATTTTATTTGCTTATCGCTCTCACACTTGATCAGAAAAAAATAAAGAAAACACTTCACGAGCCCTACACGGCATTATCTCGCAGCAACCCCATTCATACCCTCACATACAACGCAGAACACATCTCTCTAGCTACTCGGGTAATCTCAACACGTACACTTGTCTACTGGAAGCAGTCGCATCTCGCATCTAACATAAGCCTGAGCCAAATGAGAAACTTGGCTGGTCCTGGCATTATTATGCTAAGTTGGCCTAAATTAGATCCGGCAAAACGCACTTCGGTAGGTATACCTACTTATGTCATATAAAAAAATAATTTTTCGTTCTCAATGGGTAAAGGACAAAAGCCTCTAGGATACGTACCTATATCCACACGACCGCTCTTAAAAATATCCAATTTCTCTCCTGTCGCATACGTATGAAACTGATATGAAGCACATGAGGCAGGCGTGTGTTCGCTTTAAGGAAGACAACAGAAAAAATAACATTTTTGACAGTTGTACACTTGATTATGTGCTGCACTGTATCACTCACTCCCAATCGCACAACGAAACAAAAAGCAAGGACGGTGGGAGATTGTTGTCCTCCTTTCTGAATTAATCAAGGTTGTAGCTGGGCTCTTGTTTTACACTCTCCCTTCTTTACGATATCGTGATCGGGATTTTAGTATTTCATATTTTTTTAATTTAATTTATTTTATTAATACTAGGTACACCTGTTAAACATTCGTAATTTAAACATTCTCCAAAATTTTTAGAACAAACAAAAAAAAAACTATCCAACTTCAATGGATGTATTATTATTTATACTTTTTGCCTTTGTTCGTACAATTCGTTGGCTAAATAAAAATACTTAGGCACGCAGACGACAGGATGGGCAATTCATTTCGCTTAGCTGTCGCGCGAGATTATTTTTTTCATTTGGCACCCGAGAGTGAATACTTTTTTTTTTTTTTTTTTTGGCACAAGGATTCCAAGTGGATTTATTTATTTTTTCGCGTTCTAGCAAACACACAAACTTAAGAGATTTTTTTTTTATAATTTATTTTTATTCATTTTGCTTGTTGGCCTTGCCACATGATTTGTAGGGGCTTTTGTATCTCAACTGAAACCATCAGTTAATATTTTTATCGTTAGATGAAATTCCCACGTGATTCGCAATTAAGCAACCGACCGACACGGCGAGACGCAACGAAAAAGTAAGGAAAAACCGAAAAACTTTTCAAAACGCGCCAGATATCCGTGAAAATGTACTCGTATAACGTGACGTGCTACATGATGTGCAGCGGGGTTTCTACATAACATTTCGGTTGAAAATCTACCGTACGACTAAATTGGTACAGCGCTCAGCATCGGTATGTCGGAAAAGTTGAGTGAGCTTTTGTGCGCATCCCCGAGTTTTCCCATTTGGATTTGTGTTTAGATTTCGTTCATCGGCGATGAATTCGGAGGAAATTTCTCCGCCTTCGCAATTTCGCATGTTGAGGGAGGAAAACTCTTGAATGGGTGAGATGAATTTCCCGGTTTTTTTGTCTCAGAGGTGAGTGAGTAGAACTGACATCCATTCATAGATAAGTGCTTTGTAGCGAACAGCTGACCGACGGGAATTTATTTTTATTTATTTAGGTGAGCTATTTTTACTATAAGCACGAGTACTGTGTTGGGTTATGATCCGAATGGTGATGTCGCGAAAGAAGTTTATACCGCAGTTTTATGTTTTAAATGCAGGAGAGTATTCGCTCAAAGGTAGGTCACTTCAATTCAAAGGAGTTTGAGGGTAAAATGTTGTGGAAGAAAACACACCTATTCGTGTTGTGGTGGAATACTTGAATACTCTTTGTTTCGATTTTAAAGCTCCCATTGGGAACCATTAGCAAGCATCCAGACTTTTGTCATTAATCCTGTACTGCGCTTCAGAACCTTGTTGGTAGGATTGGAAGTGCTCTTGATCGGAAGGAGGACGCGTTGGGCATTGAGGGTGCTTTTGACAATGCGACTTTTGATAACATGTGCAATGGAGCCAGACATCATGCGATAGATGAAACATTGGTGTTGTGGATTAAAGCAATGCTAATGTACAGGACGTTGATTGCCGAGGCGGATTGTGGCAAATGCGTCGTGACAGGGGTTAACAGGGGTTGCCCTCAAGGCGGTTTTCTGTCTCCCATTTTATGGTGTATGGTAGTTGACTCTCTGCTAACGCTTCTCAATCTTCCTGGAACCTATACTCAAGCATATGCGGATGATGTCGCCGTTCTGTCTGTCGGTTCTGACCTAGGGACTGTCTGCTCTCGGGCTCAGAGATCATTGGGCTTGATCGATGGCTGGTGCACAAGAAATGGGCTTTCAGTGAATCTTCTTAAAACGACTGTTGTGCTCTGCGCGAGAAGGAGGAAGGTCACTGGTCTGACTCAGCTTGTGTTAAAAGGTGTCACTATTCCGATCTCCGATGAAGTCAAATATCTGGGAGTTATCCTCGATAGAAAGCTTCTTTGGTCCAAGCATGTCGAATCGAATACCGATAAAGCGCTGTCAACTTTCTGGCAGTGTAAAGGCGCTTTTAGCAAGACATGGGCCTTATCTCCTAAAAATGTCCTTTGGATCTATACGGCAATGATAAGATCACTCCCCTCATACGCGTCGGTTGTATGGTGGAACAGGCTTTCACGGAAACGTGTTACTGCCTCTTTTGCCTGACTTCAAAGAACGGTTTGTCTCGGCTGCACAGGGGCCTTCCCCAGCACACCGGGCTCCGCTCTAGACGCTGTGATGAACCGGAGACTTTCGCTATCCTTATGGCTATGCGCTATATTGTGACAAACAGGTGGAGAGCTAGGAATATATGCGTTTGCAGCTACAGCCAAGCAGCATTAAAAGCGCTGCTTAACCCTCTTACCTCGTCTAAATTAGTGCTCGAGCTCAAGCTTTCTCTGAACTTGGTCGGAAGGCTAAATACAGTGTTTCTTGTTTGCGTCCCAGGTCACACTGGTATCCATGGAAATGAGACAGCTGACGAGCTTGCCAGGCTCGGTTCAGAGGAAGAATTCTTAGGACCTGAACCTGCGTGTGGTCTGCTTACATCGGTGGTTAAGTCATCCATTGATACTTGGGTTTCTCGCGAACATGAGTGTCGGTGGCGTGGCTGTGCTGGGTGTGGACAGACTAAGCGACTGCACCCGGACATCTGCAAAAGGTCGGCGGCCTTCCTTCTGTCTCTCAGGAGAAGCGACTGTAGACTGCTTGTGGGCATCCTTTCGGGCCACTTAGCTCTTGCCAAACACCTAAATGTTTTGGGCTTGAGCGTCTCCACCATCTATCCTGTCTGTGGAGAGAATGATGATACAGCGGAGCACTTCCTCTGTAGCTGTCCTGCCTTTGCTTGCATCAGGTGGCGGATATTTGGTGAGTGCCGAACATCTAAGCTGTTCATCACTGAAGCTCCTTCTTATCTTTTTCCGAAAGACGGGAAAACTAAGTACATTAATGTAAGGTGTCTGTTTGGCAATACAATGGACCAGTAGTTGTGTCTGAGTGTTCCATCGGATAGTAACAACCTCCGACAAAAAAAAAAGCCTGTACGGGAATGGAAATAATATCACAGTGACTTTAACTGATTCACTGCTGGTGGTGTTCAGATTGTTCAAAAATCAAAATATATACTACTCAATCAAGTGGTAGTTGCAAACAGTTGTGGTTGTGACATTTTTCTCCAAAAATATTTAAATGTGACTAACATTTTACTGCAATAAAACAAAATTTCTAACAGGACAGGAATGTAAGTTGCTCAAGCAATTTAGGTATATTCGCACAAGACTCCAATTAGGGCGACCTTAAAATTTATTTCTCTTCTATCATTTGGAAACCTTTTCCTTTAGAGCTGAAAGACGACAAACAGTACCCACCCTCAAAAGGTATATTCCTTGAAATAAAAGCACCTCCAATGAATTACCCTTCGAAAAAGGACAGTCAGATCTATTAAATCCCCATTTTATAAAATTCTTCCTTTCCTTAAGCCTATGAGCATCGATCCATGGCCAAGTTCAATTTAATCTCATTTATTTCAAATTAATTTAAAGTTCAAAAAACACCTCACACCACGAACCACGAAAAAATCATGTCGACTCATTGTTTCGGCAAATTCTTCTTCTTTGAAGAAGTTATTTGGCAATTATCTAAAGGTAAAGGTAGTCCCTGGCAAAACAAAAACACAACTTTTTCAATTAGGTTGAAAAGCTTCAGCGTACAGCCTGTGCGTAGAATAGAATTTTTTTTTGGTCCCTCCAAATAAAGGGTTATCTACTCTCTGTGGCAGGAATGTCTTCATTTATTTTGCCTCAGATTAATTTCTCATCACTAATTTTGAATGGACGGCAGTGGTGGGTATCCTTTGAATCGATGAAAACGTTTGTGGTGTCGTGTGGTCGGAAATTGATTGACCAATGAATGCACGTTTGCATGTGCCAGCTGCCAGCAGCTAAAATGTTGACCGCATTTTTGGGCAAGAGGTAGACTCTGTTATTGGAGACACATTCACTTTGCCCTGATGGTAATACAGTTTGAATGTATTTATGTATGTACTAGTTTCATAGAAATAGGTTTAGAAGTGACGCCGTAATCGGCACAACTAAAAGTGTGCCTATAAATATAAATGGGAATAATCTCGAGAATAGCTGAATGGATTTCAATGTACTTTTCACTATTTTCCTAGGTACTTGCACATGTTTATTGAAAATTGCTCTCCTACTTACAACAGCTTAGCATTTGAGATCAATGTGGCAGAAACGCGGTTAAAATCGATGTCCGTCTTTAAAAGGTGCAACAATTGACACAGTCCCAACTCAAGAGTGACGGCCCACCCGATTGTGAAGAGTGAGGTGTCATTAAATTGGTATTCTTTCCCGATAAGTGCCATAGGCTAAACAAAAAAACATAAAAAAAACAACAAAACAATTGTCACACAAATGTAAGTGAGATCTTTATACAATCAGTCGAATTTTTTTTTTTAATAAATTAGGTACTAGATATTATTTGAGGACGCTGATTGGGTCGATACAACGTGCTTTGATTTTTTTTAATAAATCCTTTTTTTTACATTTATCCTTTAACTAACTCATTTTTTATTTTATTTTATTTACTTATTTACTAAATTTTTTTGTAATCTCCAAACTCGAATGCGATTTTAAATTTATTGTTTTTAATTTAATTTTAGCTTACAAATTAATTTCCGATTTCATTTAATTTTTATGTTTAAAGTTATTCAAATAAGAACAGTATTGATTTTAAAAAAAAAAGTTGGCGCAACAGGTCCGTAATTTAGGACCCTGGGCCTTAGCTTCTCACAACCATTCGTTTTGTGTGAGATTTTAATTTTTCGAACGAATGGAAGAGATCTAAAATTTTATGCCGATTCGAAACGGCTAATTGAGAAACTCTTTCAAGACACTTATACTCTCTTGGTAGATATTCGAACCTGGGATCCCTCGCTCAGTAGTCCAACACACTAACCACTAAGCCACTGCACCACTTTCGGATACTTAATACATTGCGTCATCTGAATTCAAGTCGAAGTCGTGCCTCACCCGGATGACAATTGTGCCCCACCGTGGGGTGGATTCGACTTTTTAGGGCAGTTTTTGATTTTTTTAATTATCAGCGTGAAGTTCAGTTTAAACAAATTATGTATTTTTGTAGTAAAATAATCTTAGCTTTCAATACAAAAAAAAAATCAGATATTTGTTTGCTAAATAAGTGTAAGAAAACAGCGCTAACACTTACAATTTGTATATTTTCAATTGTAACGTCTTCTATTTGAACATTTTTGTATATAGGTTACTCATGTTTTTTATATACATTTTCGAGATTTTTTAACATAGGAGTCAGTTCGATTTAGAAAATAATTAAGAGAAGACTTGTAACAAAAAATAAAGGATGTAAAAATAAGCAGTTTGTGTATAGTTCATTTATTTCCGACCGTCCTTACATATAAGTTATTTCAAATCTGCGAAAAAAAGTGTTCATTCTGCCCACCCTACCCTACCTCTTTTATAAATTTTAAAAGAAAAAAAAAATGGAAATGTGCACTAGGTAGCTAGTTCATACGAAATTTGCGGACTTACAATTTTTCAGGGGTCTAATTACCGCATCCGTGATCGAGCCATAGGTCACTGAATTTTGTGGATTTTACAAGCTAAACAATAACAAATTCAGTCACGTGTTACTCCATCAATGTGATAATTCAACCCCAGTTTTATATATATGTATAGCTAAATTATTAGAGAAGCCCTCCTTGCTTTGACATCGAACTCCTTTGGTATTTTATTTATACAACTCTTTCATCTGTTTTTACGTCTGCTAATAAAATATATACACCATCCTATTCAGAGCCATATTTCAACGCAAATTGTGACAAAACACAAAAGGCTTTCGCAACTTGACATCGCCATTGTGTATGTTCCAGCCGGCTGCAACTCAATTAAATAATCACACGTTGCATTTAGCGTCGCATTCCCATCCCAATTGTATTCGATCTAAATATACCTATTTTGCTGTTGACTAATATTTTCAACAATCTTGTTTGCACGTAGCTAACACCATTTGCGACTGACATTTACCGATTAGAATTTAATTTATCCCCTCATGCTCAAAAATCGTATCGCATATCAAAACGATGAAATACAAAATATAGCAGCCATTCCACTGCATGTTGTAAAAAACATTTATGTGTGGATATCCGACGGAAGCTGTCATTTGCACGCTATAGTTGATGTTCCCGCACAAAAAAAAAATGTTTAAATATAAAAAATGATTTTCCCCTCACCCGATCCCAAATCAACTGGTGTTCATAAGTCATAACTACAACGACTGATGGAAGCTCGCATGGGCGATTTTTTTCTTCCAGGAATTTATCGATTTTAATACTAGATATGTATATAAGAACATCATCACCATCAGGAGGTTGCCCTCGAAAAGGAACGCGCCTGTCGAGTTTATTTTATTTTTACTTAAAGGTGCCCGTGGGAGTTGCGGTCATTTAGCATTTTGTGTGCTCTTTGGGATTGACATAATAAATGAAGTTCCATTGAAACCCAGAATGCTATTTGTGGAATCTGTCTCGGTTTTTTTAAAAGTAGGTACCCTCTTATGACTTTTAGTTAAACCTGCCATATATTTTGTTTTCAAGAAAAGTACTTTGAAGTGTGAATTTCCAATTATTTGATAAATGTACCCCACGATGGATATAAGAAAGTCTCATAACTATAAGAACAATCGCTTATAAGAAATGCATGTGGAAACATCGTACCCCTAAGTTTCTGATAAGGTGTTCGCATATAAGAACAACTCGGATAAGAAACAATTTTTGTTTGAGTCTAGAGGTTTCTTATATAAGTCGTAGACACTTATAGCATTTGCTTTGAGCCGAAGGTTTTAGCAAAGTAAAAGCCTTTTGAATCGGTATGAAGAAAAACCTACTTTGCTAAAGTACACGGAAAGAAGTTTAAGATCAAATCAAGAAAAATAAGCGCCGAATCAAGAAAAGTTTGTCTTATTTTAGAGCTTAGCTCAGGATTTACTAATTCACGACTTTTTATTCGCAATTCTAGAAATTGTACAAAGTGAAGATATTGATCCTCAAAAGTCGTGAATCAACGCTTCTCAGTGTCAATAATGCGATCGGGCATGAAATACATATTGCCATAACCGATCGCAATTTGACACACATAGTTATCAATTTGATATTACTGTGGTTGTGAAATGCAAACAAAAAAATATCGTAAATTACCACTTTTCTGTTGCGATTACTATTTCATCCCTTAGTAACTTGCAACAGGGGTTGATTTTCTACTTCAGTAGTTGCAATTTACAAGTTCTTAATCGTATTCTTATTTTTATCAATTTGCAATTTACGACTTCTCTACGTTAATTTACGTTTCCAATTTACGTGCGAAATTATTATAAAATGTCGCAAATCACTACAAATAAATGGAGCTCGAATTAATACTTCTAATCGTAATATTCAAAAAACAAAATTTTATATTTTTCGCCGTTTTCAATGTCGAATTACGAATTTTTGTATCAATTCAAGACAAAATCATTGTGATTTGCGAAAAACATATAATTCGTGATTTTTAACTCAAAATTTTGCAATTAGAAAATTCGAACACAGCATTTTTACATCGCTTCGCTGTACGTGTACTTGCCTTGCAGTTCCTGTCAAATTTGACCAGTAAAATTGAATTTTCCTTGAGATTCTAACGACTTTTGTGGAAATTTAAATTAAGAAAAAATATATTCAGAAATATAAATGCAATCTATAGCTCCAATTGCATCTGTAAAGATGATTTTTGTTTGACAAATCGACGAATGAAAAATGTTTTCGTGCGATGGTGGATAAAAAAAAACAATAGGTAGAGACCTAAAGAAATTTGACGTCTGGTTTGCAAATGACTTGGATAAGGATTATGTGTATTTTCGTGTACGAAAATTAATTATTTACCTATTAAAAAGTTAACCAACAAATTGAAAACAAACAAACTTAACTTCCACTTAAACTTGTACTTGTCTGAAGTTTGTATAATGTAAGCCCATTTATCTGGAAAAACTAGCACATACCTCTGTTCAAAGTTGTGTTGAATTAAAACAATTGCTTTTGTTTATATATTTTGGTTGCATTTTAAAAAAGTGTGCGCGAATTTTGAGTTTTAGAGATTTGCTTGCCTTGATCATGGAGGATCCAGCCAGCTTAGAAAGTTTCTAAGCTTGCCACAATATCGCTCTGTGAAATAATTGACTATATCAGTGGTGTTTAAAGGTCTATCCGGGAAGGCGAAGAAATAGTGAAAGGTACATGGATACATAAAATTGGCCTCTCCCCACCTCCATCAATAGATGAAGTTACTGGGCTGGTGGTAGCTGCATCATCAACTTCATAAAAGCCACATGATACATGAAGTTAAAATTTCAAAAAGCAGCCCAGCAACATCAGCGGTCGATACTGGCTCCTGTAAGGCTGGAAATGGCAGAAAATGCGAGCACATAGCTGCATGCCTTGTTCAGATGAATACGTATGATAATTTATTTATTTAAGTAACATAATTTCATACAATTAACACGAAATTCTTTAGACCACCCCATCTCCGACAACTGAGCACCACAGAATTGACGCAAAAGCGGAAAAAAAAACAGTCAACAGTAGGTACCTATATTGATGTTTTATTTCTTCTTCAGGTGCCGGGAATTGTGTCAGATCATAGGCTTGTTGGAAATATTTGTTGACACGCCAGCCAATTGGATAAAGAAGAACTATGAATTACCGAGAGGTTTTTGAACTGTCAACCTAAAAGCCCGGATCTCCTTAAAAATGATTCTTTCCAAACATTTCTATCTGAACGAAATATTCTAGTGACACGAAATAATTTCTGTTTTTTTTCACAGGTATATTGTTGGTTTTCCTGTACAACCAGAATTTAACCTAACTACTTATAAAAAATATACATAGAAAATTCACAATGATAGAAAATATTAAGCAAAATGCCTGAGTCAGGTAAATAGCAGACTTGGAATTTCGTAGCAATTGCTACGTTTTATTCATATTTTGAGTTTGAACGAGTGTACAAACTCCACGTACCTAGTCCTTTTACTATTTTGCTGGGAAAGTTTAAATAAATGTCTTCTGTCAAATGAAGACACTTTCCGATTGTACCTAGCACCAAAGTTTCCAAGAAATTATTTTCAAATCTCGTCTCTTTTCCTTCAGATTTCAAAAACAACCTTCAGATCAGTAGGTACCACTGATTCCTCTGCGTTTTTCATGCACACATGAATAAAAGCTATTCCACTCGTAAACTTGGTGTTTCCTATATTTTCCGGTGCATCCACTCTGCTGGCATACACGAGTGAATTATAATCGTATTAAGTACGCTCCCTGATGTTCGCCTAATCCAACTTAATAATGCATTTGCAATCTAGTCAAGGAATATTCCCACATTTTAATTAAGATCCCTTACATTGGGTGTTAATTGTTTTTGGAATTCTCAAGACCCAGTTTTTAGTCTCCTTTCAAAATTTTAAATAGGGCAAAAAACAGAGAAGAGAAAAAAACAAAACAACGCAGTATGCATACCAATTAACCCGTTTTGCTAATTTCACATTCCACAGGATTTGCCTGTACTTTTCTAGGCTCACCCCTAGTTCCGTCAGAATGAACAGTATTTAATTAGGTTGGAAGTTGTATAGTTGCCAGCAAATAAGACTTAAATGCTGCCACTACTAGACTGCCTGCCTACTGCGGGGGACCATAGTGCTATGTAGATGCCGAGATCCAGAAACATAAACACACATCCAACTCTCGAGTACACGCACACAGAATCCATTCGTATGATTTTTGCAGTCGCACGTGCACGTACGCCGGCGTCGGCACCGTAGGCCGCCTACTTCCTGTGGATAGATAACGTCTTGGTCTGATACCAACGTCTTGTGACTGTTTTATTTCGTTTTGTTTAAACTCCAGCATGGTGGTGCGACGAACGTATCAGAAGGATAGGAGACGTTGTTGCACGTCTAAGGATTAGCTTAGCTGGGTGCATAAATGAGGAATTATGAGGATTATGTAATTATTTCTATTTGAGGGAGCAAGATATTTTACTAAATGAGACCTAATTGTGTTTAATTAATTAGAGGGATCATCGGGTTTAAGATAGTGCAAGTTCGCATAGTCATGCTACACGCAACCTTGTATGTAAAATTTCCTAACAAACAGTGTTAGACATAAGAAAATGTGTTCACGCTGGGAGTTTTTGAATACATTTCGAGGGCATTAAGAATCGTACATACTGATTTTGACGGCAATAGTTAGTGGGACTTGAAATACGATAAGTTTCACTTAGCAAAGCTATTTGAAACGACGTTTGGCAAGGACAACATTATGTACTCTTTCCATCCCCATTTAAAATCGTGTAGTACACAGATGAACACCACATTTTCCTTAAACAACACAGAATAACCCAGGCCAGTAACGACCAGTTTCTGAAACGGTGGCATGAAGGTTTTTTTTTATGGATCGTTACAAGTGGAAAGCTATCAGCACTAAACATATATCTGTTTCCAAATAGCAGGCTTTGGATGAAGCTTTAGTTTCTTTTGTACTTCTGTCTTCTGTACTGTAAGCAATGCTTTGAAATACCTCGAAAACAATTAGACCCAAGTAAGCTGAAATTTGAAAACAGGTTTATCTTATAAAAGGGGGACGAATATAATTTGGACCAGGGCAACCAATCTACTTCATTATGTAGTAGATCTACTTCATTTATCGATGTGTAAACATCTAAGCGCTCGTTGTTGGAATCTGGTGGAGTAACTCCACACATTTAACTTGCGGGGACGGAAATGCGTCACTATGTTTTATCATTGCATACATTTTTTGAATCTGGTGGAGAAGTTCCACACATTTAACTTGCGGGGACAGGGAATGCGTCACTGTTTTTTATCATTGCATACGTTTTTATCATTGCGTACATCTATGAGCTGGGGCATATTAATTTCAGCTTTTTGTTGATGTGATATAAAATGTCTCCATTTCGTCCTTGCACCATACTCAGAAGAAATTTCAAGAATTCTGCAGGGAGATTATCATCTTTTACCAATGATCATAAGCGGAGACTTCAATATCAATTTTGCAACTCCAGAAGCTCAACCATTTATTGATTTTATGCAAGATAAATTTAATCTTCAAATGAACACCGTGCCGGAGATTAAGATCTCTTAAAAGGTGGATAAAGAAGCTCCAAGTAAATGACTCTGTGAGTATCACCTGTCAGGTTCTAGATCATAAAAGTACAAGTATCCTATCCACAGCTTCAAAATTGCAGTTTATTGTATACCAATATTTTTCAGCAACGCAATGTCGCTCACTAGAAAATGGACAAAGACAAATGGACCAAGACTTGAGGATACCTTTTAGTAATATAATCAATTCATAACCTATGAAAACTCGGCTTTCAAAAAAACTCTGCAAACGATCACAAATATTTGATGAATTTCAAGGAAAAACTGTTGTTACCTATATGTGTTCCGTTCGAGGAAGTGATGTTTCAACCACTGAACTGCAGTACGTAACGGGTCTGCCTCGACGATGAGTGTATAAAAAGATACCCCTCACAAATGCCCACAATAAAAATAAAACCAGCCCTTAAACACTTGCCACCGATTTTTTAATTTCCCCTACATTACGCTGGATAAAAATTTCAAGGTCAGATATTTGACGACCGTAATTCCTAAATTTACCTACATGTTGACTTTCCGCATATCTATGCCTTGATACTCATAAAAAGTGTCCTCTTCGCTGAAATAATACAACAGCAAAATTAAACAGGGTAGTGAAATTTGACTCACAAAAAAACAAACAAAAAATAAAGCTCCCTCCCAACAACAGGTTTTTTTTCAACAACGGCGGGGAACCAAATTAAAAGCAGTTAGGTACCAACGCTTGGAATGCCTGAATTAATTTCCTTCCTGTTTCTTTTTTTTTTTTCTTTGTGTGAAAAACTCTTTATTAACCTCCAACTCCGTTGTGGAGCGAAAATATGCACACATTTTGTTGAATATATTAAATGTCATTAATTTTCCGCCGGTTTATGAAGCGGTCGGTCGGTTTAAAAGCAGCACCCCCAGAACAAATTGCTACCAACCACCAAATTGCTCCTGTGTGCAGCCTAATAATTGACATTTTTCTCTCTTTTGCTGTCGGCTGTTGGCAATTAAATTTTGCGAAGGAACATGATTACCGTAAAAATAAAATTCGTATCCATGCTAATAATTTACTTTAATTTGTCCTCGTGGTCGTGGTCATGTCCGTCTTCGTGTTCGTATGTAGGTATGAAGCCACACGGGAATGTTGGGTAAAATTAATGGCACACTTGTTGGAGACATTTCGAATTCGTTTCGAAAACTTAAATTTGGATGAGCATTGAGCATATACAAGTGGCACTGGAAATGGAATAGGTCTTTGCAATAGTCCTTTGAATTATAGATTTGTTTGGACGTTTAGCTACCGTTGCCATTTATTCTACCACAGCTGAGACGCCCCTTATAAATTTAAGGCCACATGGTGTGGTATGAATTATCACGACCACCTGCACTGACGGCTGCCAGGCCACTTAATTCTTTAATCTATAAACCAGATAGCACATCATTGAGAGCTAAACGTGCAGCTTATGCACAATATCCAACCGTTTATATTCAAATCTCTTCAAAACGCAGGCTCCATCAGATGCACCGCACACACGCGGTGTCGTCTCTCAATTCTAACAGATTACTATTTGCAGTAAACTCAGAACCGTCACGTCAGCAAACAATATGAATATGCATGCTCGAATATGCAAATGACGATTCGACTCCGAGAAGCCAACTCACCAGCTACCTCAGTTTGTCCGGTAAAAACGCAAATTCTGTGTCCTCTTGGTGTAGAGCGTACTCCCATATCTCAAGTTCTCAAGGGATTGCGATAGTAATGAATTATGTGGTATCGAATCAATATCACACTGGGTTGTATTGGTAGAAGTAGGTGAAGTTATATTAATGGTCGTCCGGTGTGGTGAAATATTTGTTCGCGCACTTGGAAGTTGGAAGTAACATGTTTTCTGTATAAATATTACCTTACCTAAAGGCTTAGAGTTTGCATCCAGAACAGTTTTGTGTATTTAGTTTAGCATCCTGCAACACCTGCGAACCATGAAATAGATGGACGGAAACGAAGTATTGCTACATAAGGCTGAGTTTAAAAAGTGGGGTAAATCTGCTGAATAAGTTTGCCTTCTTAAACAGAACAACGTTTGAGGAATTGCAATAGAACTTTATACTGGAGCTTCGAAAAGTTAGAAGCAAAAGGACATGATACCTACTCCACATACCCAGCGTATAAGGCTTTAAAGCATCAGAGCAGAAGCCCAACCAATCTTGCGGCAATCCGTACTATTTGCCCCTATTCCCCAAAGAGCAGAAAGAATTCGATTTGTAGCTTCCCGGAAAGTGTACTTCCGCATGATAAACTCGTCCATTTTTTAGTTACAACACGAACAGGACGATTATCAAGACTGGAAAAGGAGTTCTCTAAAACCTGTTGACAATCAAAAAAAAATCCACTCGGTAGAAGTCTGTTCACGGCTTGACGACTCTCTCTTCATTCGTTACAGAGCAACCAGTATATTTCGTGCATCCACTCTATGCCCTTGGAATGACTCGGTAAAAAGTTTTCCCTAGCATCTTCTTTTAGAATTTGACATCTCTATCTGAGTAAGACTTCATGTCTTTGTTATGCATATCTACTATATGAACCTGTCTAAGTTGAAAACCTCTATTAGTGGGCCTAATTCTGGCGCACCTTCATTTTCATAGCTCTATGAGTAAAACTTTTTCCACTTCTATAAGTGAAACTTATATTTTATGAGTTAACCTCCGTAATTGGACCAGATTTGTAAATTTATTTATTCCAACCTCCGTATGTGAGACAGACTTTCAACAAAAACTCGTGTTTTTCGCTTCAAATTTTTGCATTATGTGCTTGGCCAATCGCGGTTTATTTCGAAGGGGTCTATAGGTGAAACAAATATTTGCTCTACCTGCATAAGGGAGAAACTGGGTAATTGGAATACCTCTATAAGTGATGCTGAAATAATGGCCGATTAGTTCCTTTTAACCAGGTTCGACTGAAATTTACTCAACAGCCGTCTGTAAATCAGGTAAAAATATGTCTAGGCATAATTCTACCTACCTACGTATTTGGCCTCCCTATGATGGTGTCCTCACTCTGTCACCCTATCCAAGACCTGTCACCTTCTTCATAGTTTCTGCTACCCCATGGTTAAGCTTATAATCTACATGACTGATCCTTTTCAAAATAGTCCTCCAAGCACAAAGCTTCCTTAATTTTTTAAAGTGAATATCAGGAAAGAATTCATAAGGTACATTCTAAAAAGTTTTCCACCAAACAAAAGCTATTAATCTTTCTACATATCCAACTGTACAAAACTAATCCAAGGTTGCCATAATCCCACGAATCTTTGAGTTTTTGGTTAACACCATATTCATCCCGTCCTCTGTTGACAACTTCAACTACTAAGAGAGTACACAGCTTCGAAACATTATGAGCTGCATAGATTTCACAGGCATGACAAAGTTTTGTTAACCCCTGCTCTGTATTAAAATTAACATTCGCAGAGCTTTCAAGGCGGAATGCCACATTCATTGATCGGCTTTTTGGTTAAACCCCAAACATAAGTCTTCAGGTTTCTTTCTTTCCCCAATTACTTGGTAGGAAATATTCTTGAGTAGCTATATCCCTTTTGAGATAGTTCCAAGCCTCATTCTTCAATCTCGCCCACATTTCCCAAAGTACTTTTTTCGGGCAGTTCCCATCAACATTATAAATTTTGCAACTTCAGCTCCCATGAGAAATAGCTTTTTTTCAAATGATAAGTTTTGTCAAACGACTGACTGCCTTTGCAAATTCGACGCAGGCTGAATTTTTATATATAAGTAAAGATTTTCTGGTCGTGTCTTCTAATCTTGTTTAAAAAAAAAAAATCAATAAACGGTAACGACTATAGATACTAAAAATCAAAGCACGGCGTTATCCCTTTAGGGATCCGAATTCAGAACACTTTGACACGCAGTACCGTAGTTTTCCAAGTAATAGATCATCATCAACGTATGTAGGAACTGTCACTATAAGCCAACATCAAACCTCAATTCCAGTGGGCCCGACGACGCATTAGATTTATTCTTTCCACGCCTTAACGCCTCTACATCTACATCATGCCACCTCGGATGTTATGTTCATGACAAAATCCTGACATTCCCATAAATACAAACCGCCAGGGAGTCAAATTCACCCACAAGGCTATACAATGTCAGCCAACCAACAGCAAACATACCTACCACAAAAAAGGTCGACACCACTCCACAGAGGGCTACACTATATACGGTGCCACACCAAAGTGTAAACCTAAAGTGAGCGGCACATTTGTACGTATTTTACGGGTCACAAAAAAAGTGCTCCTTCGGAAGCTTTCATTAAATTCTATGAAAAATAGATTAATGACAATAAAAGGACAACAACACGACCAAAGTAATTGATGAGGCGTAGCGCATGAAGATGAAGCTGGAATGGCAGTGCGCGCGTCTGTATGTGTGTGGTGGCCAGTTGAATTTATTGCACCACAAATGAACGAGTGCCGGGTTTTATGACGCTAACAACAACCAACCTGACAGTGTGGACGGATACGGTCCAAGTTTACGAACTTCGAATGTTTTGTTAGCGAAAATTCGATCGTTTCGCTTTAGGTAAATAAAATAAAATTATGTGCAGGACGGAGTTTTCATTTGATATAACTCCTTTCTAGGTAGGAGCTATAAAGTGTGGATACCTACACAAAAAAAAAATGTCATTGGCGACCGAAGAAAATAAATTCAAGTGAAATGGACAGGGCTACTTTCGGCAAGGTCCTTGTTTATTGCTGGGGAAGTTTACGAGATTACACAGAATTAGTATAGTTGCACGAGTGAGTCGAGGGGTTAAGATAAGTGATTCGATGTGCTAAAACGGACTCTTCCTAGTTAGCTGGAATTTTAGATATTAAGCTATATATTCAATGTTACAACGTTACCCAATGGGAGTAATTGAGGTCATATATCTCTGAAGATGCACAATGACGATCGGGCAAGGTAAATGGAAGCGAGTATAAACTAGTGTTAGGACTTAGGAGATTGCTTACTTACACAGTTGAACGCCTATTCCCAGTATACCTGGTTTGAACAAGATTAGATTAGATTAGATTAGATTAGAAAGTGCTTATCTGCGGGTCGTTGTTATTAATATTTAACTAATTTTGAAGTAATTTATACATTTTTTTTTAATTAATGCTCATAATGTTAGTTAAGTAAGTATTTTTTTATTTCTTTATTACGCCTTTTGAAACTAAGAAGGTGTTTCAGGTCTTGAGGAATTGTATTAATCGTCTTTGGAATTACATGTCGCGTTTTCCATATGACTTAAAAAGTTTCCGAAATCTCTAGCATCTCCTGGGCTCGTCTTCTGGTATTTTGATTATGGCGTATAGTCTGCAGAAACCTTTAGTCATTCGTATAATTGCGTTAGTAACGACATTTGGAAAATTGTGGACACATCTAAAAATTTAAGAGATGAGTTTAAAGGAATAATACAGGGTGTCCGCCGGGAAGGTATACTACTTTGTTTGTTTATAATTTTTGATGAATTGAAAGAGAATGGAAATTATATTGATAAATGTTTTATATAATGTCGGCAATTATGTATGGAATACAATATCAGGTAAATGTCCGCCTCTATTAGTCTCACGAGCACATTTTTCATTACATTCTCACATATTTCACGCGGTATTTCATTAATTTCATCAAGAATTTTTTTTTTTTTTTTTTGAGTTGCTCAAGCGTTTCTGGTTTGTTTGCATAAACCTTGTTTTTCAGATATCCCCACAAAAAGAAGTCCGGAGCAGTCAAATCAGGCGACCAAGGAGGCCAATTAACATCACCATTTCTTGAAATAACTTGTTATGGAATGAGGTCTTGCAGTAATTCCATTGCAATCATGGCTGTATGCGACGTGGCACCGTCTTGTTGATACCGCATGCTAATCAATCCCAAAGTATGAAGTTGTTGCATTAAAAAGTGTTCAATCATATCACGATATCGCTCCCCATTCACAGTTACCCTTCCGCCGTTTTCATTTTCAAAGAAGTAAGGTTCAATGATTCCTCCTGACCAAATTGCACACCAGACTTTAACTTTTAATGGATGCAAAGGTGACTGATGAATAATTTGAGGGTTTTCCATTGCCCAGAACCGACTATTTTGTTTATTCACATATCGATTCAAATGAAACTCTGCCTATGATTTTTTCATGAAAATCGGGGTTGTCATGGTTTAGCTGCAACATCATATTGGCATATGTACGGCGGCGTAAAAGGTCTTGTGAAAGAAGCTCTTGTGTCAACTGAATCTTAAATGGAAACAAATGCAAAATTGTCGGCAAAGTTGTTCTTTGAAGACCAAGCTCCTGAGCACGGCGTCGAATTGAGGTTGATGGATTGTTTTGAGCACTTCCTTGAGCAGTATACGTTGTGGTCCATGCTTGGGCCTATCACATACACCCCCTCTTTCTTCGAATTTCTTCGAAATCATTCACTACACGATAAAAAGTGCGTTTTGTTGACACGTTGTTTCTCCCAAAAATTTCACGTAGGTAACTTTCTCATCGTCACAGTAATCGATGATCGATTTTGATAAAATGTTTTAACGATTAAAACACGTTGGTTTATCGAATATTTTTCCATAATAAATTTGCCACGTGTCTACTTCACGACTGCCAAATATGAACTGTCAAGACTATTGTTCACCAAAATGGCGGCAAAACAAAATAGTATACCTTCCCGGCGGATACCCTGTATTAATTTAACGACGCACGTTGAAGGTTTGATGTTTTATCCAGGTGTGTTTTCGCCGCCAAGAATCTGATGCGCGATTCTGCTAACGAAAACAAACATGGCCGCCACAACATCATCAACAACATCAACTTGCCCCAATTGAAAAGCATTTTATAAAGCCTGCGGATATGTCATCATGTGCGTCTTCAGTCAGGTCTGTACAGCTTGCACCTGTGAAGATAACATATTTAAACATTTTTAGAATCCTAATTGGACTATAAAAATCCACCAAAAACACAGTTTAGCACCGTGTTGACTCTCTTTGCAATGATGGTGAAAATAAATTCCTCACTGACAACGGCAAGCTCTTCCCATGATGTGAATGTGTACAGATTGCACAATCGGACATGTCTATCAATCGCTTCAGCTGAACATAAACAAAGTGTCCCTACCCCTGACATAACAGCAAACAAAAACCGAACAACTATTCGATGTAAACACCATATCATCCATTGAAACAAGGTCGCACATACTTATTACAGATCGTCCGTCAATTTGACTGCAAATCCATTTATTGGAAACGAATGTCTTCTCCGAGATATCTGGGGCGACTTCGAACCGAAGAACACTCTTGTTTTCGGTATGTCAGCCAATGATTGCACTTTCATTGTCTTAGTCCAATGGATTTGCATTCTCCACTCGTATTCGTTGGGAACTTTTAAGAAATTCATTTCCCAGATTTTGGTAATCAAACGATCCTTTGAAGTGGCGTGAAAGTCAATTGTAGGTATATGTTTGTTTCAAATTCAGCAGACCGTAATGCAAACCGATTGCACAAGACTGACGGATGTGAATTTATTCTTTAGTCAGTGCACTTTAAACTTCAATATCAGTAAAAATGACTGTGCACATAATATTACAGTCATTACGGTATTGACATGCGAAGTAAAAACTTCCAACAAAGTGCGAATTAAATTTCAATTAATTTGTCGAGCAGGAGTGTTCACCTTGATAGTAGTTTCGCACTGCTTTGGTAATATCTGACAGAAAAACTCATCCGACACCGACATACTCGACTACGTACGTGACTGTTGTCAGTCTACCAACACGGTTGAGTCGACTAATTGACATTTTGGTACCAGTTATTTCTCTGTCACGGTACATCGTGCCAAGGGCGCATATAGTACCTACCCTACATCCGGTGGAAGTGCAAGTCAAATTAATTCGTGTAATATATTGTCAGAATAATCGGAAGCCATAAGTTTAATTATGGAAATGAGATAATAATTATATTTTACGAGTGTAAGTTGATTTACTGGATGTCACAAATGGAGGCCTCTGGAGAAGGGAGGTGTATAATTTGGGAGATTGATATGTCCGCTTTTATTGATGATATTCGATTTATTTTGGGAGCCAAGTCACAGTACTAATTTTTTCATAAAGACAAATTTTGTTCTGTGCAGAATGTCCGGTCCTCAAATGCACTTGCACTTGCATATTTACATTTTTGAGAATTTTCCAATTTCCTTTTAAAATTTCCGTAGAAAAACAGAAGAAAGAAAAGATAGCTCAAATCGGACGATCCGTTCTCGAAATATGGGCGGTCTTACAGATGCAACTTTGTTTTGTACATAAAGATGCAATTTCTCACCGCCCTGGTAAAACTAAAAGGGCTGTCTTTAATATCTGCCATATTAATAATTTAAGTTCTGGCACCTTCATAAGGAATGGCTACATTTTTAACAAAAAAAAAGTGCATGACTGGGTCGAGGAAAACTTTCTCGTTCATCAAAAGTTTGGTTGGTTATTTTCTTATTTTGTTAGACAGGTAGGTAAAGATCTGAGAAGCAATGAAAGGTAAAAGAAGAGTTCATGAAAAAAATATAGAAAAATTAATACAAAGTGTTAAATCAAATTCTCTTTTAGTTTAAGTTGAAGCTCTACAAATAGACAAGTCGCAAATTCTTGTTAGTTATAAGCGCCTACTGTACTATTTTATAGCTTTTACACTTAACAAGTTTTTGAATACGAGAACAAGAAGTGTAGTAGGAGTTTCTGATTTTTAATCTATTTGAGAATGATTTTCTTTTTGACTGGAGTAGATCACTGACGCTGGTTTAAGTTGTCAATAATTGGAAGTATTGTTCGTGATAGATCGATATGAATATGCAAGAATTCAGAGATTTGTTTTTGAATTTGCATTAGCAGTTGTTGTTGTGTGGGGTGCAAATAAAGTGGGATAATTCTGATTGGGTAAACTCCAAGTGGTTGGGATTATTTAAAGGTGCATATTCAAAATGGTTGAGAAGAAAAAGAAGAAGTTGGTTATATTTGCTGAAAATAAGTTTTGCGTTGGTGTTAATGCATTTTAAATGGCTGCTGCATTTTTAATTTTAAAGTGCGGTATTGAGTCTTAAAAATATATATGAACAAAGATCGGCTTTTGGGTATCTACCTATAGTCATTTTTTTTTAGAAATATTAAAAAAACGGGTTTAATCGAATTTTTTGAGAAAAACAAAGTACGGGATCTTATTTAAAATACTGATATTATCTTTAGTGTTCATTTTGATCAAAATCGTTCGAGCAATGTTTAGTTTTAAAAATACTATTTGTTAACTATATAGCTGAAAACCGATTATGAGTTATTGTTCGGAATATAAGCAGCTTGGTATTTAAAGTTTTATCACAGTCAAAAATGGGGTTTTTGAGATATGAGCAGTTTTTAAAATTAGCGTTTTCGGTGATTCGAATTTAAAGTTAAGGACGCAGCAATTTTAAGAACATGAATATTACTCTAAGTTTGCATTTTGGGCAAAATCGTTATTGCCATTTTCAAATAGACTAAAGAAAACTAATTTTTTAAAGATTGACTTTTTTCAAAAATCCATTTTACGATGATACAGAGAAAAGCTGAGTTTGCCATTAAGTTGGAAATGACCATATATTACCTTAGAAATTAATTTTTGTTATAATCGTATGAACCGTTTTCGAGATATTTATCAATATTTCAAAAGTACCGTTATTCGAATTTTCAGCCAATAACTGGGTATGTACTCATGGTAACCTCCCCCACTTAAGCTTAAATATCAATTTTGGTTGAAATCGTTAGAGCCGTTTTCGAGCAAATCAAACTGGAATGAACATTTTGTATGGGAAGTACTATTAATATTGAGGTTACCTTGCAAAAAAAAATCGGTTCCGAACTTTAAGTCCACAAACTCCAAATCCGAAGTTTGAACGAAATCTGAGCAGCCGTTTGACTGTAGGTCTGTGGAAGGACGGGCAGACAGACAGACAGACGGACAGACAGACAGACGGACAGACCGTCCTGCGACCCACTTTTTTGAGTTGGTCTATCGTCGTAAAGTCAGAATTGATTAACAGAAAGTTAAGAACACAACCATAGTTTTAACCATAGCAGCCTTGCCGCTTTGCCAGAGTTGCAGTAGATCTTCTGCGAAAAAAATAGTTTTATAGCGGCAACGCTGACGCGTAGCAAATTCTTTGAGACCGGTCAAAGTTTCTGGACATAAAATTACTCAGATATCACGTTTGATTACGTTTCTGAGTACCTACCCTCACTCACTGACAATGAACTGTTAATATTTTTATTGGCAGTCTTCTCACATCTCGTACATACTTTCTTCGCAAAATTTGAAAAAATAAAACGCCACTCAGTTTTATATTCAACCATCACCATCACCAACTTCTGCTCATATAACTGCTCGAACTACTAATTAAGAAATCTCATACCATGAACACCAATACCAAAAAATAATCTTTCAGATACCGTCCTTCCTGTTAGTCTCATTATCCTCCTCTATTCCCTTAATGAGTTGCCGGTAGTCAAATGTGATAATCAACATAAAAGTTACTGGTTACTGCTGTTGATTATGGCTTTCATCGTTGAAGCTTTAGCCTCAGGGTTGCATTTGTGCTTATTTAAATTTCTCGCACTTTATAGTTAAGACTATACCCACAGTGCGTATGTGTATATTTGGGAACCAAATTGTTGCTGCTCCTTGGCCGTATACCTACCGACTGATAGTCAGTTAACTAAAAAGTCGACTGTCGAAATTATATGCAGGAATCTGTTTTTTTTTTTTTTCAAAAAGGTTGGGAAATGTTCTTTATTGTGTTTTCTTTTACTGTTGTGATATTCCTATCATACGCCGCAATTCAAAAAGGGAATAGGATTCCTCTCACTAATTATTGCTGCTGCGAAGGAATTCCAATCAGAGAATTAGTTTCCCCTTACGATACAAATCGGTATTAATGCAACCGCATGCTTTGTTCCGGTTAAATAGCTGCCTATACATCCATTCATCGTCGCCTGGTTAATTGGCAACACACTGCGTGGCTTCAATTGCAATTCGCGTCACGTACTAGGGGAGAGGGTGTTTGTCCTTAATTAAGTTTATTGTTGGTATTCCCAACTACTACCTTTCTGGATTTGTTATACGCTATCTTTTCTTCGATACCGTAGATAATTGAATAAATAAGTTGGATACCTATGGACGTAGGTATATAATGGCCGTTGTTCGGAAGCAGAGCCAATCGGAGTTACAAGGAATTGTGGATACCCATAGAGAGCAATTATAAATTTTCTTCTAACTCGCGCACAAACTGGTCAGGTACGAAATTAATGGATGCGCCAGGTGCTCAAACTGCAGTTAAAGTCAAATAATTTAGCAATGACTTTCCATAGGTATTGGTTATCGATTTTGTTAGTCAAATATTTAGTTACCATCAAGTTTTATATCCAGTGTGTACCACCGTTTGAGAACCTTGAATTCTGGAATACAAAAACCGGTCAATTGACACACAAGTATACTTACACTTCAGTCGAAAAAAAAACCGGGCATGCAGTTATAGTCAGCGTGACCACTGCAGTATTCTGAAAATTCGCAAGAATAAGGGCCAATGAGAAAAAACGGCCATTCCTGAAGTTATACTTCACATTTAGTATTTATGGACGATATTTAAAGCATTGGCTCGCTAATCACTATAATAGTGTTGTGATAGGCAACTGCGTTGTATTTTAAGAAACGTTTTTATTTGGAAATAACAGCATTTGAAAAAAGTTTGAAGCGTCTCCTTCAACTAAAAAAAGGGCCAAAATAGCAAAAAAAAAATCGGCAAATCTCACCAAAAGCGCCAAATTGCAACTTTAGTCGGCCAACGGTCACCCTGGTTACAGTATACAAAGCTAGCACAAGGACTCTCGCTTTTACGGCTCTATGTGAGAAATCAAATTTCGACCCATAGAATAGATTGGTTGGTATCTATGAAACAATGGACGAACATTGTCATCTGATTAACATAAGAGTGTGCCACCATACGAGCGTAAGCTCGTAATATTGATTCACAGTTTTATTGCCGCACTAGGATCTACACAGAGATGGGGGCACTTGAATACGAGCCATTAAAATATATTTTCCTTACAAAGGAGTACAAGCGAGATTTAACACTCTCCCACAGTACAGAGAGAACACAGAGAAAGTGTATGTGTGTCTCATTTGTACAGTATTCTGTATTCGTTACACGCTACATTGATGTGGATTTGATTCTTTCTTTGACGGACGTTGGACGCGTATTTTGAAATTTAGATTTCGTAACAAGGGGGATTCGATAGCTACTGGCTATTTGTATATTCATTTGGACTTAAGTTGAAACATTTTGGATAGAAATTTGAATGTAGCGCCTGTGAGAAAAAACAAGTGTCGGATAAGAGGTTTAGAAATCCATAGAACGAGCAGGTCGGGGCACATACATATACCTTCTGTGCTCCGAAAGCCCAAGGGATTTTATAGCGTCCGTCACGTTCGCTTCTGCAAAAAGTGTGACTGACTCTTTCTGCGCCGTACTAATAGCAGTTAAAGTATAAGTAAAAGTTTCGACTTTAAATATACGTCCGATACAATATACAAAAGCTCACAATTGAGAAGTTTTTATGGAAAATATGAGCATTTTGGACAACTTAAAATCTAAGTCCACCCTAAAGATGGGTATTGGTAATCACTCTTATGACGAGGAATTTTTAAAAGCGGAATTTAATACTTGACGTGGTTTTTGAACTCCTTTTCGCGATGCTATGTGTTTTCCAGATGCGATTTCGCTGATTTGAAGCAGATAAGTAGGTAGGTAGGTAAATGGGTGCTCTTGTGGCGGTTGTCACAGCTTCATTTAGACCATCAGTTGGGTCCATTGTGTCCAGTTACGGGAACCATCCAGTGCAGCCTATTGAGAAATAAGAAATATACCGCTTTTTATATTGGAGCCACATAGATTTAGTATGAATATCATGGGTTCTTAAAGCTCCGTTGTAACCTGATCCTCTAAGTTCTTCCTACGAGTTACTAGCTACTGATAAGAACTCTGTTTATTTACTAGAACCACCCAGATTTAAGTATGAATCGCTGGAGTAGCTGCAGATAGGGGGAACTCGTTATCTTCTCTTAAGGTAGGTACATAAAAGGGTAGCGTGATTGAGAAGACGGGCATGGTACAGGCAAAACCGCTAATCCTAGGTTAGTGAAAATTTCAGGATATGTTCCACTAGCTGTAAGAAGGGATTTTTCGATACGACCCTCACTGCCGTTTGTAGAGAGTTTTCTTATTACTCACGACCCGTTAGTCGTTTAAACGAGAAAGTTTTTGGGCTTACAAAAAACGAAATCATCGAATATTTGTATGATTTTTTTCAAAATTCGTCTTAAAGATGTTGAAAACGAGGTTGCGACTTTTTTAAATTTAACCTTACTTCATTCCCCCACCCTAGCACCGAACTTGACGAGTTGTGGGGGCTGAGTAGTGGTAAAGACTCTCGAGAATATCTCCAGAAGAACCATGAAACCAAAGGGTGCTCCCCCACTCCCCTCCTTCCCTTCTTATCCCATTCCTTCCACTACTTTCCTTAATCCTCATATCTTATCCTATCCTATTTCCGCCTGGGCCGGATAAAGGTGTCATACGACCCGTGCCGAATATCAGTCTGGCTGGGGGCCCAGTTTCAAAAATAGCCCGAGTCGAAAACGGAGTATCCGGATACCTGGCGACCTCCGGATTAGCCAGCCCTATCTGTGTAATGCGGATCTCTGCACAGACGGACCTCTATTCTCCGCTACTCGTGGGTACAAAATAATATGAATAATTCAAAAAATCAAAAAATCAAAAAACAAAAAAATGAGACCGGTTCTCCTTTAAAACCGGGCAGTAGTAAGGCGACTTCGCTGACTACTGTAACAGCTCCTGCGGCAGCAAGCGGCGGAAAAATTGTGACTATTCATGATTCCTCCAATGTGAGCAGCTGCAGTGGGTACAAGAAAGCAGGTACACATTCTAGCAGTGGTGGGATTGTGAACATACATGGCCCTACCACTGCTACCAGCGCAAAAAGAAACAAAAATGTTTCCAGTGGAGATGAGCGAGATCGCACTCCCGCGAAAAGAGCGTACGGCAAACGTCGTTACGCCTTTCACCTAAGTAAGGTCTTGGGAGAAATTCCGAAGGCTGACAGGACTGCTGAACAAAGCAGCAAATTAGAATGGGCAGTATCATACTTAAAGGACGATCCACTAAAGACCAGCAAGGACTTAACGTCTAAGCGCCAGAGATCGTTGGAGGGGACCGTTCCGGCTCCCAAAAGACCTAAGGTGCATAGCACCGTCGCCCCCAACAGGTCCTCCAACGTCATATCTCCAAAGTCTTTTAGTGACGTTCTCAAGAACAAAATTGTTTTAGCTGTGATCGATCGCAGTGACGATGATGGCACGATCTCCCCTGAACGGTGGCAGGTGGTCAAGACGAAGCTTTCAGGCAGCTTCTTAAATGTAATGAGGGACAACCCGGGACCACCTCCTATTACTTGCGATGGCGGATGGCATCAGGGCCACGTGAAACTTATCGCCTGCGATGACCAGAGATCTTGCGATCTCTATAAGTTTGCCATAAGCAGACTGGGAGAAGTTTGGCCGGGTGCGAAACTCGACGTCGTTGCAAGGGAGGATATCCCAAGCCGACCAAGAACTCGTACTTGGATTCCAGCAGAACCCTCATCAAGTGAGGAGGTTCTCGAAATCATTCGACTGAGCAATCCTTCACTCCCGACTCACAACTGGAAGGTTGTAAAGCTAGAAGAGCAAAGAGGTCTCTATAGGTGCGCTCTTATCGTCATCAATAAAGAGTCGCTTGCTCCCTTAATGCTCAGCAAAGGTGTGATTAGATTCGGTTTCGAATCTATCACACTAAAAGTCTACAAAAAAGACGAGCTAGATTCAGGCAGTATGCCTCCTTACCCCACTGGTCCAGAACCAGAGACCTCCGACCCTGGAGCATCGGTTTCATTCCCTTCACTGGATGACGATGCCTCCAGCACAAGCACTCCTTCCATGGAACACGCTCTTTCGGACATGGACATGGACGATTTTAACAAAATTCTGCTAAGCGAGGACGAACTTCTTGGTTCATCTTCAGAAGCAGAAGAACTAAATAACACCGTGGTGGAGGTTTCTCCACCTGATTGTAGCAACGATGCTGCAATTAGTGCAGATTAACCTTCACCACTCCATAGAGGCTTCGGCCGCCCTCATCCTCCGCCTTTCAAAGGGTAGAGAAGACATAGTCTTGATACAGGAACCATGGTTTGACAACAGCGTGGTTCGTGGACTCGAGACTCCTGGATACGAAAAGCTGTATGTGAATGACAAAGGTAGACCCAGATCATGTATACTAGCGAAACGTAACCTTAAATTATGCTTACTCCCTAATTTCAGCGATGCAGATGTAACTGTAGCTAGACTAGTGACCGCGAAAGGCACCTACTGGATAGCATCAGCATATCTGGCCCATGACTTCACGGGCCCTCTCCCTGGGGACAAACTAGAGAGAGCGATCGCAGAAGGAGAGAGGACTAAAACCAACCTCATAATCGGGTGTGATGCTAATGCTCACCACTCGGTTTGGGGCAGCACGGACATTAATGATAGAGGTGAGTCACTTTTTGATTACATTTTAAGTACAAACCTTATCATAAGCAATGTAGGAAACGAACCTACTTTCATAACAAGGAACCGACAAGAAGTTTTGGATATCACTCTTGTCTCTGATACCATTAGTCAATTGATTACCAATTGGAAAGTATCAGCTGAGCATTCCTTTTCAGATCATCGCTACATTCAATTTAACTTAGCCGATGAACCTCCTTGCCAAACTCCGTTTAGAAATCCTAGGAAAACAAATTGGCTCAAATATAGGGACACTCTGAAACAATCAATTACATCAGAGCTTTTAAGTCCCCCCTGCAACACCAACGAGCTTGATCTTAGAGTCAAAAATCTTACGTTGGCTTTAAATAATGCGATGTCCTCCTCATGTCCCCTTATTCTGCCGAGAGGTAAGAAGAAGCCACACTGGTGGACTTCAGAATTGGGACTGAGAAAGTCAAATTGCAGGAAACTTTTCAATCGTGCCAAAGACACAAGAAAAGTGACTGACTGGGATATCTATAAGGAATCCCTAAGGATATATAAAAAAGAACTAAGAAAAGCCAAGCGAGTATCCTGGAGACTCTTCTGTGGTAAGATAGAAGAGTCTTCTGAAGCATCAAGGCTAAGAAAAGTTCTCTCAACAAACCCAATAATGCCAAGCTGTCTGAAAAAGGCAGATGGCTCTTGGACGACTTCAAGCGAAGAATCGGTTAATCTGCTGCTTGACACCCACTTCCCTGGCAGCTCAAAATGTATAGTACACACAGATCCAAATAGATCAAACTTGCAATCTAACAATCTACAAGGTCTGATCACCAGAGACAAAGTGCTTTGGGCGCTTCATAGCTTCAAACCATATAAATCCTCGGGACCAGACGGCATAATACCAGCCGAACTACAAAACAAATCGGATATCATCCTGCCAACGCTTATGATAATCTTTACAAGCTGTTTAGATCTAGCACACATCCCAATGCAATGGAGAGAAGTCAAAGTGGTTTTCATACCCAAAGCAGGCAAATGTTCTCACGTGAATCCGAAAGATCTCAGACCTATTAGTCTTTCATCATTCCTTCTAAAAACTTTAGAACGACTGATTGAAATCCATTTACGCAAAAGCATTGACAAAAAACTTCTGTCAACTGCACAGCATTCTTATTCTAAGGGCAAATCAGTAGAAACGGCCCTACACACGCTAACGCGCTCCATAGAAGACTCCCTTCGCCATAAGGAGTACACAATGGTTGCATTCCTGGACATAGAAGGCGCTTTCAACAACGTTGACTCATCTGCAATCGCTGGTGCACTGGCTGCTCTGAACGTGGATGCCTCACTTGGAGAGCTGATCAATTTGATGCTTAATAGCCGAATTATCAACTCAAATCTAGGTGAGACATCGGCCAGAAGAGCGGTCAGTAGAGGAACTCCACAAGGTGGCGTCCTATCTCCCCTTCTTTGGAACCTGGTGGTGAATGAACTGCTGATATGCCTGGAAGCGGGAGGTTACAATGTGATTGCCTATGCGGACGACGTTGCTATTGCCGTCTCAGGAAAGTACCTTAACACGATAAAAGAACTCCTACAACACGCTCTTAACAAGCTAATAAAATGGGCAAACAGTTGTGGGTTGGGTGTAAACCCTCACAAAACTGAACTTGTCCTCTTCTCTAGGAAATACAAGATTCCACACATCGACCCTCCATCTATTAATGGCACCAGATTAACATTCTCAAATGAAGCTAAGTATTTAGGCCTTATTTTTGATAGGAAGTTAACCTGGAAACCTAACATCCAAGAAAGAGTCAAGAAGGCTACTGTGGCACTTTTCTCTTGCAAAAAGGCTATAGGGAACAAATGGGGCTTACAGCCTCGTATCACCCACTGGCTATATATCTCGGTCATAAGACCAATACTCACGTACGGTGTGGTTGTCTGGTGGACTGCCTAAGACAAAGCGATTAACCGCGATAAACTAGGCAAAGTCCAAAGAATGGCTTGCTTGTGCATCGGCGGGGCTCTCCGTACTACCCCCTCTGCTGCACTTGATATCCTGTTTCATCTGACACCCATTGACGTTTACAGCAGGCAAACGGCAGCCTCTGCAGCCGTACGCCTCAAAGCTATTTCACAATGGACCAGCAAAACTACTGGCCATGCTGCTATCTTGAACACCATTAAGAACCTTCACGAAAACATCGACTACACCACACCAGAACTGCGGTTTGATAAAAACTTCCAGGTCTACATTCCTACTAGATTATTCTGGGAGGAGGATGCATTCCTGAATGATGAATCGATCCACTTTTACACGGATGGTTCCAAAACAGTGGACGGTGTTGGTGGCGGTGTCTTCTCAGATAGACTAAATCTTAGTCTCTCCTTCCGTCTTCCTGATCACTGTAGCGTTTTTCAGGCGGAAATAATGGCGATAAAAGAAGTCTTATCTTGGCTAAGGGAAAACGTGATATCTGCTAAAGATATCCGTATCTTCTCTGATAGTCAAGCTGCCATCAAGTGCCTGGAATCGGTCTCCACAAACTCTATAACAGCCCAAGACTGTCGTTCATCTCTTATAGAGATGGCGGAGCAGTTCAATATTCACCTCTGTTGGGTGCCGGGGCATAGGGACATCCCAGGTAACTGCAAGGCTGATGAACTCGCCAAACACGGAACTACAATACCTCTGCTTCCAATCAAGGATTCCATAGGTATTCCAATCGCTACTTGCAAACTCACAATTAAGCTGGATGCCATCGAAAGAACAAATCTCAGGTGGACAACCGGCTCAACATGTCTACAGACAAAACAGATCTGGCCAAAGCTGGATCTAAAACGTTCTAAGCATATGATCTCCCTCGATAGGAAGCATATCAGTGCTATAATAGGTGTCATCACGGGACACTGCCTTATTGGCAGGCATGCAAAAAGGCTTGGCGTATTATGCAACGATTTTTGCAGAAGCTGCTTTGACGAGGAGGAAGAAGAAACTATTCTTCATCTTCTCTGTACTTGTCCAGCGCTCTCACAAAGACGAAAACTCCACTTAGGAGCGTTCTACTTCAATGATCTGAACGATCTCACAAAGATAGATATTCGTAATCTCCTGCGCTTCATTAGAAGCTCCAACTGGTTCAACGAGTAGGAAGAATAAGTATAGATTCATGTGGTATCACAAGGGACCTGATAAATGGTCTAAGTGTGTCGGATAGCCGACAGCCACTTCAACCTAACCTAACCTAACCTTCATACTTAACTTGGTATTACATTCAGAAAATAACCATAATCATAACTACCGTTAACCATTCGGTAGCGTTTTTAAATGCCCTTAAACCATCGGATATTCCATACCATTTACTGACTCTTTGGAAGGGCACACCCGTAATGCTCCTTCGGCTCCTCCGACTAGACTGCAAATCAAAGCTTTGCATACAAATGTAATCGAAGTTATTATACTGACCGGGTTTAGGTTAGGATAGGTAACCTAATAAACTCCCCTTTAACTTCAAGGGATTGCACTTTCCCCCCAAAGTATGCTTCGCCATGAAGATCAGTAAGTCTCCAGGACCAAACGTTGAAATTCGCTGGTATAGATTTAAGGGAAGATTGCTCTACGCACGGTTAGTTTTACGTATCTTGCTCTCGTGTAAGTTTACATTCAAGACTGGTAATATAACTGCCGCCCAATGAAAAAAAAACTATAAACAATGTCTATAAACAAAATCCTTTAAAAAAAAAAAAGAGTTTAAGAACAATTTTTCTGAAAAAGTACTTTTTAATAGAGTAACACGTTGGCGAAATCGCGGATAAATGCTAGTTTTGTTAAAAAAAAAAACGGATTTGCCTCTCCTCGTATGGTTGCCACTGATTACATTTCATTTATTTCTTAAAATGGTTTTTACATTAAAATATAAAATATTTTTAAGTACTTAGTGTGATGTAAATACAAAAAATGATTTTATTAAATAACTTAAGACTAGTAGGTATACAGAAAATTTCTTAAAACTAAGTTGGGGAGGTATGGATAGGAGATACAGTTGGGATTTGATGTTGATGAGTGGAAAAATATAGGAGAGTTGCACTTTTAAAATTGGAGTGATTGGACATAGCTCTAATGTGTAAGGAATTCCATAGTCTCACGGTGTGAATGAAAAATAAGCGCGAAAAAATGAAAAAATAGCAGCGGTATGGTATTAGGCTGGTGGTTCGTGATGACCGAGTAAATTTAAGCTGGTTATACAAATAAGACAATCACAACCTATACTCTGTTCAATTTATATTTTCAGTACAGGGAAGATAGGCTATTTGCCTTTCACCCTTACTATTATGCATTTTAATAAGCTGTCTCCATTTTAAAGCTCTCACGTGGTTGCCATAGTGAGCACTATAAATTGGCATAATTCTCTCACAAATATTGGTAGGGCTACCAAATACCAACCCTTTATTAAGAAAAAATGGTTTAACTGCATATTAACAGATCCTTCAGAAATACAAAATAATTAAAGGAGTACCTAAAAACTGTATGGCAACATCCCACATAATCAAATTCATTTATTCGCTCTCAAAAGCTTTAAAAAGCACCAAAACCGAAAGTTCTTTGACAAAATTCAAAGAAAAACCCTTAATGATATTCTAAAATTGACATATGGTAACATTTCTCTGATGTGCTTCAGTCACTCACACTGCTTATTTTGGTTGATGTTAATAACAAGCGAACGCAAGACGATCGTGCTTATTCTGCCCGCGGCTGTTGGGCAGACTGGTTGTGGTGGGATGTATGTGAATTTCAGGAAAATTGCAACAACAAAATTCTTTGGAATGCCAGTGGTTTCGTTATTATTTCAGTGGCAAATCTTGTATTTGAGTGCCGTGAGAGTAGCTACAGGCACCACTGGTAGAAAAAGAGCTTCCCGTAAGGCTTGTACTGAAAATATAAATTGAACAGAGTATAGCAAACTCCTATTATATGCTGATATATGGTCATATCTACGAATGTCGTGGATGTAACGCACCGCGTCATTGAAGGCTACCTGCAATTTATGCTGGGATAACGAGTCTAGACTGCAATACACAACCTCGGCATACATTATGAGGGGCAGGATTAGAGTTGTCACCAATTTTCGTCATGTTTCTAGTGGAGTAATATAAGCACTAAGCCATAATTTGCGAAGGCAGCCTTAGAAAAGACCAATGACCACGTTGCGTTTGTGTGAATAGGAGATGTTGCAGTGTTATTGTTGTTGCGCATTTTTGTGCGAAAAGCATTTAGTAAGAGAGGCGGCTTACAGTCGACGGTGTGGCAGAGTCGGTTGAATTAACTTTTGATGTTCTCATTTGGGAGTGCAGGTACTCCAAAGAGTACTACGTCACATGCTACTTCCTTCCTTTCCAGAGCACCACATCGACGTTTAAGAGCTACAATTTCAGCATTTTGCAATTGTATGGTTGTGTTGGTGTTATTGTCATGCAGATCGATGCGCTCAACTATGCTGGTGATTTTGCTGTGCATTTTGTTGAAACCCTGTTTCCAAGTTGTTTTGATTTCCTCGATCTTAAGAAGAAACTCATTTTGCATTTTGGAGATTTCTTCGATGAACCCAAGTCGCATTATTTCAGCCTGCTTTGAAAGGTGTTCTTCTAAGACTTTGACTGTGAGGGAGGCAGTGTCGCTATTCGGTTGTTTTACTGCGGGTGAGGATGATTGTGTGGGTTGAGTAGGGTTGATGGTAAGCCTTTTGATGAGATGCCTTTTGAGCGGAGGTTCGGAGCAGTCATTGTGATGACCGAGAGAACTACTTTTGCGTGGTGGTAGTGCAAAAACAAACTTTAAATGTCGACAGTAGCAATCAACGAATTATAGACCGAGAAACAATTAAGTCTTTTTAAGCGTATAAATAGTGTTTTCCGTTACGCATCATTAGTTTTATGATAAATGTTTTGTTTATTTTTAGTTTAGCACACCGTATTAGCTCACTTTAGCTGGACGATTGAAGAACTCGTCTATTCGTGCTCACTTTCCATTGACTTTCGATGGAGCTATGAAAAATTAAACTAAACATCATCACATTGGTAAAAACTCATCTTTTCCTTTTTATGATATACTGTCGAGCGTAGGGAAACAGTACAAACCTCCCCGTGCTTCTGTTCCCATTAAGAATCCATTTATCATAATAATTTCAACGGTAATCGCACGCACAACAACTGCAATCGTATTTTAAACTGAAATCAATAAATACCCTTAATTCAATGCCTTCCGTGGAGAAACCCTCCATATATCCAGTAACAACACAAGGATCCAACCATGAAATCCGCGATAAAACATGATTGCAGTTGGAGGGAAATTCCGCTTTCCGCCAACGATAAACATAACATCGCCATAAGGCACCGAAATTGCAACATAAATTTTGTTCGATTTTTTCTTCTCTCTTTTTCACTTTGTTTGCTCTGCTTTTTCTGTTCTGTTCATCTGATGTACTCGTAGTTGTTGATTTAAAAAAAAACACAAGAAAAACAACTGCGCCCAGAAAATTCATATTTTATAACGTATCACACTGGCAAGAGATTTGTTGGTCGGTTGACTCCTTTCGAGGTGCCATTGAAAACGTGCCGTAGGATAAAGATATTTAAGACATTTCCAGTGGATGCCAAACGTGAGTTTGTTGAGAACGATTTCGTTCGTGGTTAGGAAATATGAGAAAAAGAAAATCGTTCCAGCTTAACGGCTGTGTAGATTGAAAGATTGCAAAAGAGGGTAACGGACCCTGTTAAAAATAGCTCATTGAAGGACGATATTTTAGGACAGAGACCTCTTTAAGAGTTCACGATAATGCGCAGTCACATTGAATTAGATTGGAGCAAAGTCCGATAGCATCAATGAATAAACGTCTTAAAGATATGGCGTGGGGAAGGTCGTTTTAAAATCAGTAGTAAGGATTCATACCAGGTCTGCTCGCAACGATTCTTCGGTATTTTTCCAAGAGATTAAGCTTAAAGCTTCTCATTTAGTACATTAGCATAATTGTTTATGTAAATAAAGGCTGGGTCGCACAAAACTTTCTCAATCATTGAATTTTTTCTGGGAGCACAATCATTTTTTTCCAAATTGGGAAAGTGGTATTTTTGTTGCCTATAATCTATAGAGTGCTGCTTAACTTCCTTCGTTGCAAATTCAATTCAAGTCTTCCATAAAGTAAGTAAAGCTGTACACATTTTTGCACTTCAGTATATTGCATCAAGCGAATTACTCAAAGATAACTTAAATAACTTAACATTAATAAAATAAATGTTTACAATCAGATTAAAGCCTTCACGTGCGAATTCGCATACTAAAAGCGGTCAAAATGATTCGCATGATATGCCAACAGCGACCAAGTCTTCTATAATTTTCCTAACTACAAAGAAGATCGAATGGCTTGCATTCAGTCTGTTCTGCTGCAGTCTTGCAGTGAATGAGAAGAATTCAGCCGACTCATTCGTGCACGTTATTTTGACATTTCAAAAATTTCAGAAGCCATTTCATAGTAATCCCCTTTATGAATCGAATTTAACTACCAACATTCAGGAGTCCTCTAAAATGCCGACGAGTTTGAAGAAAGATTTTGTCGTATTCAAATGACTCAGATGATACGATACAAACATAACACAAAAAACCTGCCTTCTCATCTCTATTATAGAATTCCAGTGAACCTCCCTTCCCCTAGCTTAGCAGACTTCAAATGCCTACAATGAGTCCTACAAATAAACATATTTGGACCTGCATTTAAACGTTCAAAAGCATTTCTTGTTCTGATTCAATACAAAGACCGATTAAATTTGTTCAACTTTAATAACCAACCGTCATACCCTACCCAGATTATCTTTGTCAAACATTATGACACTTTGACGCTATAGGTACCTGTCAAGCTAAACGATCCGTAATTACCTATATGCAACTCGAAAACATTCGACTAAATCGCTTACATGAGGCACGCATTAAACGATTTATCAACAACACGTGTGAAGTCATCCAAACTAAGTCTCGTAATTTACTGCCAAATCACTTAGGCATGACAACAGTAATGCGGCAAAACATTCTTGCTAATTAAATTCAAATTCGTAGCGATTAGATGCGGTTTAAATTAATTACAGCCTTCGTTAACCAACACTTTTGTACAGAAAATCCTTGCTGTGTGCTTGGGTCTTAATTAAAAAAGAAAAATTAGAATACAAACAACTACACAGGGTACACGTGGTGCGGTTATTGTTTGTTAAAAAGCGGACGAGAAAACGGGAGATGAAAATAATAATCCCGATGTTGTAGCTTGTAGGTAGGTAATAACTTGCTGGTTTTGTGAGAAGAAAATTAAAAAAAAAAACCTTCGCAGGGGAAATTGATAACAAAGCGATGTGAACGCATTGTACAAGTTGGCGAAATTTAGGGAACTTATCCTGCGGAGGTATTTCAAAGTAAAACAAACATTTTCAGGAGATATCAAATTCGACGGCAGCTCACTCATGTGCAAGCACCCATCCGCTGACATGTATTTAGATGTAGAGCTTCTTGTAGGTACAAAATTTAAGTGATGAAATTTTGAAATCGTAAATTTATGAACTCAATGCCTTAAGAAAGCCATAGACCATCGGGATACACAGCAGAGGATGACGTCCAAGTACCTCATTTAATTATTTTTAAGGCCATGCCAATGTACTGTCTTCTGAGAAATTATGGCAAAAGGGATCAGACTGGCAGATAAGCGTATGGCGAAAACCAACAACTCCTCGTCGGTAATCAGATATATATTACATACAACCTTTCAAAAGCACAATTTAAAAGGACGTCTTCACGTGATTCACGTGGTTCAGATCTTAGTGAGCTCATCGTATCAAATGAAATAAACCGAGCTTGTTCGTTCAAAGAAGTCAGCCTCGATTTTAGTTGCAAACATAACTAGAAGCTGAATGTGACGAAGGAGCTTTTACTCTATTGGTATACCTAGTACCAATAAGACTTCTTACACATAACAATCGACTCAAAAAGTTTTTTTTTTTGGTGCCAAATTGTTTGTTGGGAGAGATATTCCTTCATTCGATACGGCTTGCACTGAGATAATACGGTCACCTTTGAGCCAAGATAATTAAATCAATTGGAAATTTGCCAACGTAAATGTGATCTTAGGTAGAATTTACCTTAAGTTATTAAAAAAAAAAAAAAAGGCTTCTTCTTAAGTGTTTCTTTGAAAAGTCCCCAGAAGGCCAGAACCCCACGATTTAAACCCTAGCTTCGGCGACAATTAGCACAGCACAACATTTGAATGTCCAAAAACTTTCACTTTATCCTTGTAAATAATATAAAAAACACCACAATCGAACTATCCCATAGACCCATCACGCAAAACAGCGATTCCAGCTCCAGTCGTATAATTTGAGAATTACTTGTTGCTATTGTGAATGCATCCATTTAAAAGTAATTTGTGCGAACCATTTCAGAGAATATTGTTACTAACGCTTCATCTTTTCTGCCAGCGAAACTGGCGGTACCACAAGGCTGAGCCATTGGTCTAATTCCTTTCTTTTTTAGTAAATAGTCAACTAACGTACGTCATTGCACCAGTCGCACGGACGGTTGTAAAGATCTATAGTAAATGGGCTTATCGTATATCAGACCGTGCGTGGGGCCCTTTGAAAATGTGTATTCACCTACGAGCGCAACGGCCCTTTCTAAGCGTAAAAAGTATGATCTGGCAATGTCACAGCAAAACGCTCAAAACGAAGCCCTACTTAGAGAATAAAATAAAAATATATAAAAGCTGTGTAACGAAACGCCTCGTTCGTCACTCTTTCTTGGCCGCTAATGTACACTTTCTATGGCCTCTACTGTCCTCATAATGCACAGCCAGCGGAAGACACTCCATTGGCGGCTTGTATGACATTGAACAATTTCCATTGGTTGCTTAGAAGTCACACTCTCTTAGTGGTGGGAATACCATGAATACTCGAATGATATTAGCATTCGGGGAGGCTTGTCTACGTGTGATTTGTACCAATATTCTGTACCAGATAAGGCTCCCGCATAGGAAGTGCCTACCAAGTTCCTCTTCTAACGGGAAAACGACCTTAAATAAGGAGTATCAGCAATCTTAGTCGCCTTGCTTCCCCCTCCCGTCCTAGGAACCACACACCACACTGTCGTTGGGCCGCTAAGGAACCATGCTGGCGTATGCATTATCGAAACATTGTTAAGATATGTAGTTTGTATAGGATTATATGAAAACATTGTATTATCATTAAGAATTAAGTAAAAGTACTGAAAATAAAGAGTATACCTCTTAACCAGAGCTTTGGTGTTTCTTTAGGTAAACCTTGGATCCGGTTAGAAAAACCCTTGCGGGAGAGTTAAACGTTGAAGCACAGCCAGGCTGAAATCACAGCTGGAGCAGTATTTTATAACGCCGCATCGATCTCGAATGGTGCATCGGTTTAAATTTAGTACCTCCGGACACTGTTACACCAATTAAGACTGACACAAATACTTGAAAGTTTCGAGATCTCAACTCGCCGTCGGCATAACAAGCCAGGAGCAGGACCCGCCTCATCGTTTTAACTCACTTCCTAGTGCAGTGCGGTTAAGTAACTTCTGCCTCTGCAATGTGATAACGATATCCAACCGAGGGCAAACATTACCCCTCATCAGGAACCGATCTGCTTCACTCATTTCTCGTCAGAAATAATGCTCAACACAAATGAGATGTCCTTCTCCTGGTATGATTCAAAAAAGATTTATTGCCATCGTCCTGGGGATTTATCGAACAGCAAATGCAATGCTATTTATACAAAAAATATCGCAAGTATATCCATTTCCAGTCTTCCATATTTTTATATCACATTTCTGGACTCCTTACTGATTGGTATTTAGTGGCAAAAGATTGGACTCTTAATTGGATCTGCGTATTTAATCAGAAGTAAAAAAATCCTCTTAGTTGTGCAGTCGCTTAGACATTGAAATTTTTATCTCTGTTTCTTGTTTTCCAAGCCATCGAACTCGTCGTATAAATCCGGATAGAGAAGAAATAACCTAAAGCTGCCGCCTGCCGGTATCTGAAAACTTTCTCGTTGCGCATAGAAAATAACAAAATATTGTTAAGCTGTTTTGGGGACTTCTCTCTCTCTCTCTCTCGCTGTATCCTTGCAGTAATAAATATATTTCGGTACATTTGCATATCCTATCACAGTTTTTCCTACTGTATGCCTGGCATACTTTTGCCCCTTCCTCCCTTATACATACTGCAACAATTTTTGGTATTTTATGCATGCAGAGTGCATTATCCTCATGAATATCAATGTTTATGCTGAAGCTGCCAAAATATCCTTCAACTGTATAACATTGCATATGCTATGAAATTGAATATGGAAATTGAGCCGAAAAAAAATGCCATGCGGTGAAATTTGTAATTTCTTTTTATTAAAAAAACCCTCGCTGTTTTGATTACGATAACAGTCTATACAAATTACGCGGCTGTCATTGTCTCGCCTTTTGCATATTTGAGAAAACAACGTCCTGTCAAAAAATTGATTCTTATACATATTTACTTTTAGTATCACCCAAAAGTAGTTTGTTGTTCTTTTTTGACATTAAATTCGTTGATTGGGAGGAGAAAAAGGGCCAATCCGAAATTGGTATCTTCTGATCTCAGCAGTCCCAAAGGATATTCGATCCTAGGCAAGATAAACGCTAAAAAATAAGCAATTTGGTTCGGTGGGTAATTTTATAACTCCTCGTATTCAATACAGCCCCTCGTCCCATCTGGCCTACGCCATACTATTTGAAAAGGTGAGCAAAACCCCCCGATTTTTGGCATATTCCTCAATGCCATCCACATAAAGAGAGAAAATCAGTAGTAACATAAAAAAAAATTATATATACCGGTCCCTGACTGATTTTCCAAAAGCGTTTCTTGTTTGCGTTGCATTTCAGTAGTTGGTCTCAGCTGTATTCAATTCAAAACGAATTGTGTACAAAAATTTTGTTTCAACGCAAAAGTGCAGTGAAATTCCCAACGGCACACATGCAGGACGATGCAAACGTGACTAAAATTTAATAAAAACACTGTCTGGGGTTTATCTGATTTTTTTTTATCGTTGCCGTTTGTGTATTCCCTGTTGTATTGTATGTTGTATGTTCCCGGCTGTATTGGAATGGTATTGTTGTTTTCTCTGATTTAAGGTGTTTGAAAATAGAACGGAAAACTACTTTTGGAATCCATTTTCATTCTACGTGGTTGCTGACTGTTCATTGTTCTGGAATTATAAATCCACAGGGTGGATGGGTGTTGTATTGCATGGACTCAGGGTGATATCAGCCTGGAGGAGGATAGTGTAGCAAATGTCTCATGGACATCAGTTGATATTATTTTACATCTTTGGAGCCAAATCGTCATATCTGTTAACGAGTCCAGTTTATATGCAAAACATGGACAACATTATGTTTCAGAGACAACGCGGTTCTTGCTTATTTTTTAAGTGCACAGTGTTAAGCTCTATAAATCAAAGTTAATGGCTAAATGAATAAAAATATAGTATACGCCATTCAGATAGAGGACGTGACTAATAATTCAATCAGGACTGCCTGTCGTCTTTTGTAGAATTGGCAAGTAACGATTTTTTTTAGAAACTAGACCGAGCAAAAAAAAAAAAAAAAAACAGAAAAA
This sequence comes from Cheilosia urbana, assembly GCA_946477585.1. Lineage (NCBI taxonomy): Eukaryota > Metazoa > Arthropoda > Insecta > Diptera > Syrphidae > Cheilosia > Cheilosia urbana. Next base: position 2,744,719 of record OX297854.1, on the reverse strand, counting down.
GAATGTGATTGTGACACACCAGATGTGAAACTTCTCTCGCTAAATGGGAATGTTTATTTAAAAAGTTTTCATAACGCAATCCATTCCAAAATTTAATATTTTTAGATTTTTTGTTTGCATTTAGATTTAATTTAATCAACTGATTCAGTAGTCTTAGTCTGTGTAAGACCAGGCGTTATCAGTTCACTTCCCAGGTCCAGCGTGCCCATATAAGTCTTCACTTTAAGAATTAAGTTGAATGAATTGGAAAATTGTTTATATGCTATCTTTCAAACTACAACCAACTATAAACATCCACAAAATTTCAATGAAATCGGTTAAGTGATATAGAAGATCGACAATAGCACCACCTATCGCCCTATCGGGCCCAAAGCTATCCTATCTTTCAAGCTGCAATCAACCACACACACATACAAAATTTCATAGAAATCGGTTGAGTAGTTTAGGAGTCGAGAGCGGCGACGTAGTGATGGCGATGGCAACAGGCCAATTTCCGCAGTCGCCACGGAATTTCCGTCTCGGTTTAGCCTATTTTATTTCCAAAAGCAACCACAATAAAACCTCATAGAATCAAAAGTCTTCATAAATTATTTATTTATTATTTTTTTATTTTTTATTTCATCCTTAGTTTATGATTTTCTTTACGGCAACTGTTTTTTTTTTTATCACTGGCAAAGCCGGGCGGGAACAGCTAGTAAAATATAAAAATAAACGGGAAAAAACCGCTAGCGGGACGATGTAGAATCGAAACAGAAGAAGTGAGGAGAAATGCATAGAAAAAGAGGGTCTACGGAGATTCTCAAATCAGGTAAAACGATTCTAGCGATTAATACGAGAACCGTAGCTATTACAAAGCTAAAACCAACTGGCTTTAAGACCAAAGCAAGAACTTTTTCTTTTTTTGATTCCCGTTTTTTGTGTGCACGGTTGAAAAAGGATTGGATCCCCGGGCTATGTTTAATTTTTAAAAGTTTTGTACAGTATTTCTCGGAGATTAAGGTAGTCGCTATATAGCTGTAGATGGTTAAACAGCTAAGGAGGTTTAGGTAGGTATTGATCGCATTTTAAGGACCATGCCGCCTAAAAGCTTCCTAGATGTCCGAAGTGATTGTACAGGCTAAGTATAAGAGACTTACAAAAGCTTCTATGAGGCTTAATTATACACAGAGGTTGGCTCTTTATTGGTATAACAAACTACATACCAAATTTAACTAATAGGCAGCTTCCCATTTGGATTCACAACTTCTTCGATAAGGTTCTAAAATCTACGTTATATGGGAACTAAAAATCGTTTACGACGCTCATTTCGTAAATGTCTATGAAAGCTGCCGGTGTACTCTATAGCTCCTGAAGGTTCTATTGTGATGTGCTTTTTGTCTAGGCTGAGGTAAGTTCGCAGGATCGGCAAGGTCCTTCCCAAAGAAACACGAACTTCAGGTCGAGGAGTTTCCTTTATTACAATTCAATCTTAGGTTTACAAAATATAATATTTCCTATAGGTTTCAGGTCCGTCTTACGACAGTGCCGTCGGTCTTTAGGTTCGTCTTGGGACAATCCCGGCGGTCTTCAGGTTGGTCTTGCAACAGTCCCGTAACAGTCGATCGGCTGTTAAGTAGAAAAAAAGAGTATTTAACGAATGCCTCGTTACACTATAACAGCGACTGTATACCTACTGACACGAAAGCTAATTTGGATGTCATAAAATATTGTTCCAGTACCAAGCTCTGTTCAATCTGCTGTTGCTATATTACTGATGGCATCATAACTCGTTATTGGTTATAACAGTTATCGGAGCTAGCAGTTAAAGTACTAATATGAAGTAGACTATAGCGAACCGCCCCGGCTTCGCACGTAGGGTTCAGCCTGCGTTTGCAATGTAAGCAGAAAAAATGTAATTATTTACGACATCACATTAGAAACCTCAAAAATAACAGTATTTCTCCACTATTTAATGGATGTTATTATACATATGAACCTTCCTCTTCAATCACTCTATCTATTAAAAAAAACGCATCGAAATCCGTTGCGTAGTTTTAAAGATTTAAGCAAACATAGGGACATAGGGACAGAGGAAGCTATACTTTGTTTTATACTATGTAGTGATGTTAAAGGGCTGCTATTAGTCTACAGTTTTTTTTAGTGTGATTGAAAAAATTGAATAGCATCTTATTGATTTTGTCGACTCCTTACCTCTAGTGGGGGAAAGTCAACATAAAAAGTCTACAAATCATGAGGTTGCATTAACAACACAACGTCTTTATTTTGCCAACTACCTTATATACTAAAAAATTTGCTTAATTTACGATTTCGTTATTTGTATATAATATACTCATGCTTAGAACGTGTAATACTTAAAAGTGCACTGAACTTCTGAGCCAGGGGTCTCAGGTTCGACTCCCGAAAAAATAAAACTTTATATTTAGCTTTTTTAGCACTGCGCAAACACATCCTAAATAATTCAGCCTTTTCGAATTCGGACTCAGCAGAAATTTCTTCAATCCATGCATATATAGAATCCTATGTGATTCCGGTCCTGTAACCCCAAACACTATAATTCAGCCTCATGTTGCTATGCACATACAAAGGTATGTATTACTATCTGTGATCTGATTGATACGTCAAATAAAGACTTTCCTTTTATGCCTTACTCTTGATTCACTCTTGAGGTCAAAAATCAATAACGCCTTTATCTTTCGCAAACTACTGACTCAAATTTAGAGCCGGCACGTTTACCTATAAGCATTTCCAATGTTATTACAAACATTCATTAATATTTTGCCTTCACAACAATTTTGGCAGAATGACGTGTAGTATTTTATTTTCCTCTTCGTATATGGTTGAGATAACAAAATGACACGAATGAGCTGTATTTTATCGACCTATAACTCATACAGGCTCTAACATTGGGTATAATATCACATTTTTATGTGTAAGGTAAGGCTATTCGTAAAAGTCTGCACTGACGGCTGCTGCTACGTGACGTCTCTTAAATTTTGTTGTGGGCAAATTTTCTGATGTTGAAAAATTTTTAACTTTGTTTTTGACATCTGCGTGATGGCGGGGGGGCTTAAAAGCCAACACCACAGAAACGCAACCATCGCAGCATAACAAGATTAAAAGATACACAAGGCGTATCGCATATCTGCCGGTCTTCAGCTGTTTTGGGTCTATAATTAAATTTCTCTTGCTTCACCAGCGTTTGGGCCCACAAAGTGAAATATTTAACTGCTCCGCAGTCATGTCGTGTCCACGATTTGGGATTTATTTTTAACAAAGCTTACATCACAAAGAAACGAAATGAAAAAAAAAAAAAAATTCCTGCATCCCCCCCGCCCACATGCGACTATGTACGACTACAGATGTTCAAGTAGTGACACAATTGTCCTTGCCCTTATACATCCAATTACTTCCAACGGAATTCGCATGGTTGCAGTTTGTTTCGGTGTGGGTTGGTTGTTTTTTTTTTTTTTACAACCCAAAGTGGGCAGTCAGTTGAATAGGGGAGACAACAAATTCAAATGGAACAAGTGACATTTAAGTTTATAAAACTGTCTGGCTGGCTGATGGGGATGTACGTTTGTGCGTTGTACGTGCCTTGGTGTTGCTATAGATTGTGTATGGCTGTGTTGAAGTATGTATGCGCGCCGTGACGGGCAACACCAGAATGCAAATTGAGAGGACATTGGCGACCAAAGACAAACTTTTATTGTCCGCATCCGGGATTTTTTTTTTTTTTTTCTAGTCCAACAAATGGGAAATCCCATTGTGATTTGTATATTTTATATATTACCTACATTTAAAGAGTGTCCTCGGGAAATTGGATTATCCCAGGAGGATTTTGTTGATCTGTTTTTGTTTTTCGCTAGATCTAACTGTTGCCAGTTAGAAAGGCGGTTCATATACATATAAGCCAACTCTTAGCAGATAAAGTATGAATTCAGTAGCCTTAGTGTGTTTTCAATGGAATGCGACCAGTTTACAAAATAAATTCAATTTAAATCTGATGAGCCTCTCGAGGGAAATTTAATCTTCTGGCTTTCAAGAGCCAGCCCCGCACTCAGAGTACACTCCAGACATGTTCTGCAATTGACTCTGTGCGATATTCGTTGTCAATATTGAATAATTTATTCTGTACGTCCAATGATAGCTATATCGATTTGAATAGCAAATACGGCATAATCATCATCGGTTGTGCTAGACACAATTTTTTTCTCTTTTCAATCTACTACTACTATCCTCTGAGTGGGATCAGGTCGGTGAATGGATTAAGTAGAGCAGACAGACAGAACACCAAATTCGAGCCCGCACAGTTATCGATTTGAAGCTACTTAATTCGAGTGTCAAGTATAAAAATATGCACGCGCACTTGGAACGAATCCCCAATATAAGTATTTGATCTGTAACAATGCTTGTGAAAATATTCCCCGGCTTGGGGAATTCATTGCATTTTCAATATGCCCACTGTTGCATGGTGTAATACGGGCAGCAGCTGCTCTCTTACTGTTATTGTCATAGAGTGGTACTGTAAATGAATTTATTTGTTGCGTTTCAGTAAGCGCATAAAAATATATATATTACTAGCTGACGCCTAAATTCGTTAATGTAGTGAATTAAATAATTCCGAGTATGCACATAGTGCTTCATCTAATTCAGACAATTCAAGTTATTTATTCAAAAGCTAAACCGAAGTACGTGTAACAATGTCGACATTCTCAAATCAAAATGTGTGAATGATGGTTGAGCTAGCTACATACAAAAATGACCATGGAAATTCAAAATTGATGCCACAAACATACAGCGATTGTCCCTGCGATTTACTAATTATTGCCAAAGCGAAAGCGAGACGTACCTTAATTTAAGGCGCTTAAATACAAATGTCAAATCGTTAGGAATATGCTGAATCCGTGGAATGAAACGAATTCTTACGAATTTTTACTCAATGTCATTCCTTAACTCGAAAAAATCGTAAAAGAGAGCGTCATAGAGAGAGAAAGATATTATTCCTCCACTGAGAATCTCACGAATTTTTACTCAAACAGTTTGTTGGTATACTCGAGTCGTAGGTTGTAAGAATTGGAAAATATGGTGCCCGACATCCGACATGGCAACTTACACATGATTTGAAATTTGTTGTCCTAATTGGCATACTCGTGTATGTGTTTTCATTTCCTGTGTATTAAAATGATATCAACATTAAAATGAATGAAAATTATTTTCGAAGGTTCCGACGAAGTTCTTCCTCCCCCACGAATGGACTGCTTTCGTGCAGGGGCAATCTCCTCCTTAATGTATTTTTGCTTTCTCCTTTCCTCGAATGCTTGTAGTTATCAGAAGTAAATTCGATTAACTCCAAATCCATTTCATCGCTAGATGGCTCAATTAATATTGTTAATAAATTAAAATTAGTCAAATATTTGAGTTTATCAAACATTTCAACGACTTTTCGTAATACTTTTTTGAGTTTTTGAATTATGTGTCTGTCATTTTTCATAGATTGCTACAAAAGCGTTCCCTAACTTCTTCGTAAGTGTCCCTCTCTGAAAGAGAATCCATAACCAATTGCAAATTCGGTCTTGACGTGAAATATATGATTCCGTTAATCTTACTCACCATTTGCACGACGGGTGGGGTGGCTCTCGCACCTCACTATACACGATTTGCCTCCATAATAGATCAGTTCTTTCTTTTTGCGAAAACGCGTTTTTAGAGAAGCGCAACATTAGATGACTGTCAATTCCGAAGGGTTTGTAATTCCTTTGAATCGATATTTTCAGACTTCAGACATATACAATTTTAAATTTTCGGCTCTGCAGTGTATTCAGCTGGATAAATACAAATCCAAATTAAAATGATCAAATCGCAGAAAAACAGTTGATGATTTAAGTGAATTAGTGTTTATGCAACTCCAGTCTCCAGATGCGATGTATCGATAAACTATAGGAGACATTTTCTCTCTATTTTCGTAGAATGAAATAAGGTTAGGTTAGGTTAGGAAAGGAGGCCATCATAAGACCCATTGTGATTCCCTTCATATAGGTTATTAAACATATCCCGAAACAATAAAGAATGTTGAAGACTGGTTTAGGATCATAAAATAAAATAATATTTAAAAAATTAACAACAATCCAATTTTCGTGATGGACAAAATTGACATAGATTCAAAATTTCTCCATCCCAAACGAAATTAAATTTTCAGAAATCCCCGCAATCCACCTCTGAAGGAAAACAATTTCTGATTTTTACGCTTGAAAATTTCCGGGGATGTTATATAAATATAAAAATACAGAGTGAAATGTCAAAGTGACGCGACACTTGACGTCAAGGACTTGCGGATGTGCGGATGATTTGGGGGGAGGTAGCGCCATCTGTCATTCAACAACATAAATAATGTCGTTCTGTTTTAAAAACGAACGACGACAAAATTATTTGGATATTGTTACAAAAGTACAAAAGTACTAAAATCGCGATTAAAAATTGGTGGGTTGAGGTAGGAAGGTGAAGATTTTGGATTTTTGATTCCAAAATCAAAAAAAAAAAAAAAAACGTTTTCGTCAAAAATAAAAAGCAAAAATGTTGTGGAAACGGACATGGACACCCTAATCACCTACCGGTATGTAATATACTTTACCACCGATTGTCATACCAACCAAAAATATACAACAAATTTCATAAAAATCGGTCCAGTCGTTTCGGAGGAGTACGGCTACAAACACCGTGACACGAGATTTTTATACATTGCTCGTTAATAGAATAGGTTCGGAGCCTTGGCAATAAGTAAGAGCTTTGTTCTCATAAGAAAACTCGAGGCAAAGATTTTCGTTATTGTATTTTCAAAGTAGGTCTAATTGTCTTTCTATCTGCAAGAAGAAAATAAACATAAAATCTTGGTAACAGTTATTTGCAAACGTTTACTAATTTCATAAAGTTCGGTGCAAATTTGTTAAGAGGGATTTATTTATTCATATATTTTTGTGTTGGACAAAACCCGAAAATTCCATCTTAGGGTTTTTTTCCACTGCGTCACCACTCACGAAAGTCTGCCAAACATCCGAGAGTATAACAACTGTCTTAAAAGAGACAAAGATCCCTTCCATTCGTTCCAAAAATGAAAAAAAAAAAAAAAAAGAACAACAAAACGAATGATTGTAACAAGCTAGGTCGAGGGGGACCTGTGGCGCCAATTATTTTTTTTTTTTAGGTTTACAAGCAGGCGCACAAGTTGTCACCCGATGGGCTTTGGCTGTTATTGTTTTTTTTTTGTATAAATGAAAATCTTTGGTTTTGCTTTTGGAATCACCCCTATTACAGAATCCGATGAATGGTCTGCGGATGGCTTCCGACAACTTTCTTCAGTTTTTGCTATTATAGAATCCGCTGTAAAAAGTGAACGGATGTCGGTTACGTAGTTTGGTTTTGTTTAGATTATGAAATACGCAGCCCATCCGCACTCCATATAACTTTGAACGTTTTAAATCCGCACCAAAATCATTGCGGATGCAACATAAACAAAAAATGAAAAGCACCAATTAAAGTTTTTGAATATGATTTTTAGTTTTATGCAGAGTACAATTTGAGAAGGTGGGTGAGGCAATGAAGAGAGAGAGCCGGTTATTGTGAAAATTTTGAATTTTGAATAAAAAAACGCCGGATTAATTGAATTATTTGAATTCTTTGGGTTTCTTTCCGTTTCAAGAAGTCTCGGAATGGAAAAATGGAAGTTTAAAAAAAATATTTATAAGTATACTACAATAAATTGATGGTGGTTGGGTGTTGTATGAATAGGGTAGGCACTGATTGGCGTCAACTTGGCGATGCCCAGTCGTTGTAACTGTTCATACACATCAATTGTGCTTATTTTACCTCCGCGTGGTAGCCACCGGGTACTGGTCTTGTCCTTCCGGGCATGACTTGCTAAACTTATAAGCGCGAGTGTTGAACACGAAGAAAATAGCAACAGTATAATGCTCTGTCGGAATGACTGCCTGATCGAGTCTCAGAGGTCTTACATGAGCCCCTCAGAAAGAGGACGTACGGCGGATGAATTCACATGGTTGAATCAACGGTGGCGTCAACAGTCAACATGGCAGATACCTCAATGAGCTACTTCGACGTATTTGGAGCTGAGGTCATTGAGGATTTTTCAGCACTAGTCAGGGTGTTGAAATAAAGATGGTGGCGGAAGAGCCCTTAATGGGTCAACGGCAGCTCTCACATCCCCGCAGCGGGTTACTGACTCCGGAATATTCCGGCCCCTTTTGCCCAAGGGGTTACAAAAAGGGCCTGGTCCTCCAGGTTGGGGGTTGTGCGTGGGGTTAACTACCCTACCACGGAAAAAAAGCACTGTTGCGAAGCAACCAAAAGCCTCGGATAAGGACGGATTCACTGTTGACGACCCTGCAAGACGAAAAAAGGACAATGACGTTCGGATCTGCACGTGGAATGTTCGAACTCTGAACAGACCGCGTGCAGCCGAACAACTAGCGGAGGCCCTAGACTGCTACAAAGCAGGTATCACCGCCATCCAGGAAGTGCGGTGGGATGGGCCGGGCAAAAGGAGGATGAAAAACTGTGACATTTACTACGGTGACTGCTACAGAGAACAAAAGCAGCGTCTATTTGGATGCGGATTTGTTGTAAGCGGCAGACTTAGGCAAGAAGTCTTGAGCTTTCGACACGTTAGTGAACGCCTTACAACTATCCGCATCAAGGCTAAATTCGCCAACATCAGCCTGATATGCGCTCACGCCCCCACAGAAGATAAAGACGATGCTACCAAAGAATGTTTCTACGAGCTCCTCGACAAAACATATGAGCAATGTCCTAAGCATGACGTTAAAATCGTCTTGGGTGATTTTAACGCCAAAATAGGAAAGGAGGACATCTTTGGTAGCACAATCGGAAAACACAGCCTACACGACACCACGTCTGGAAACGGACTTAGGCTGATTGATTTTGCTGCGGGACGTAATGTTACCATAGCTAGTTCACGGTTTCCTCACCTCAATATACACAAAGGAACATGGCGGTCACCTGATCATCAAACCGTCAACCAAATTGATCACGTTGCGATCGACGCAAGGCACTCCTCCAGTATTCTAGATGTCCGAACTTTCCGAGCGGCCAACATAGACTCGGACCACTACCTTGTTGTAGCCAAGGTACGGATGCGGATATCCAAGACGCCACAACAACGAGAAAATACTGTGAGGAGATTTAACGTTGGACGACTACAAACGCAACAAACCGCCAGAACCTTTGCCGATCGCGTATCCCTCAACCTCTCGAGAAGTCCTATGCTGCCAGCATCAAGTGCCGAAGACCAGTGGCGCCGATGCCAAGAAGCCATCAAAAACGCCGCAACTGATGTGCTCGGTTTCACCAGCCCACCCCCCCGAAACCCCTGGTTTGACGAAGAGTGCCGGCAAGCACATGCAGCAAAACAAAGTGCCTACGAAGCGTCGCTGCATAGAAGGACGAGAGCAGCTCGTCAGCTCTACGAGCAAAAAAGGAGGGAAGAACATCGGCTTCTCCGGAGAAAAAAGAGAGAGCATGAGAAGCGCGCGATCGAGGATATAGAGAGGTGTTACTCCAGGAACAATGTTCGGAAGTTTTACCAAAAGGTAAAAAGAACGTGTCATGGCAACAAGACCCGAACGGAGACCTGTAGAGACGAGCAAGGAAACCTTGTAGTAGAGTCACAGTCGGTGCTGAGGACATGGAAAAACCATTTCTGCAGACTGCTAAACGGCGAAGACGACACAAATTCCGCTGTTAGGCAGAACGATCCATTCAACCTGGACGATGACAGCCAAGATTTCCGTCCACCTGACCAAAATGAAGTGAGGATAGCAATATCTAAGCTTAAATCCAACAAGGCTGCTGGTCCAGACGGCTTACCTGCCGAGCTCTTCAAGGCAGCCGGAGATGACTTGGTAGAGTGCATACACCAACTCATCTCCAAGATTTGGTTAGAGGAAAGTATGCCTGATGAATGGAACCTCAGCATTGTTTGCCCGATCCACAAGAAAGGAGACCCTCTAAACTGCGCCAACTACAGAGGCATCAGTCTCCTGAACACTGCGTATAAGATCATGTCTGCTGTATTGTGTGAACGCCTGAAACCATTCGTCAACGATCTGATAGGTCCCTATCAGTGCGGTTTTAGGCCCGGTAAGTCCACGACCGATCAAATATTCACACTACGGCAGATCCTGGAAAAAACCCAAGAATACCAGATCGATACTCACCATCTTTTTATCGATTTTAAGGCCGCATATGACAGCGTTTATAGAGACGAGCTATACAGAGCCATGTCTAGTTTTGGCATCCCTGCCAAACTTGTCAGATTGTGCAGAATGACGATGGAGAACGCTCGCTGCTCCGTAAAGGTCGGAAACAATCTCACCGAGACCTTTGATGTCAAAAAAGGATTTAGACAAGGTGATGCGCTGTCATGTGACTTCTTCAACATCATTCTTGAGAAGATTGTGCGAAACTCACAAGCCAACACCAGAGGCACAATTTTCTATAAGTCTGTGCAACTGCTTGCATACGCTGACGACATTGACATTGTTGGTACAACACAGCGAGCTGTCACTGGTGCGTTTGCAAGTATTAGTACAGAAGCGGCAAAAATGGGTTTAGTGGTGAATGAGGGTAAAACAAAATATATGCTGTCAACAAGAAGGGACACACGACATCGACGAATCGGGCAGAACGTCACGATAGACAGCTATAACTTTGAGGTAGTTAGGGACTTTGTCTACCTCGGCTCCGCTATAAACTCTGATAACGACATCACATCAGAAATCAAACGAAGAATCACACTTGCCAACCGCTGTTTCTTTGGCCTAAGACGGCAATTGATTAGTAAGGCCTTGTCAAGAAGCACTAAGGAGATTCTATATAAGACTCTCATCATCCCTGTCCTGCTCTATGGCGCAGAAGCATGGACCCTAGCAAAAACGGATGAGGATCTTCTTGGTCGCTTCGAACGCAAAATTCTTCGAGTGATTTTTGGTCCCGTTTGCGTTGACGGGCTTTGGAGGAGAAGATTTAACAGCGAACTCTACGAGCTGTACAGCGACATCGACCTAGTCAGAAAAGTACGCATCAGTCGTCTAAGATGGCTGGGACATGTAGAGCGAATGGACACCAACGCTCCGGCCCGAAGAGTCTTCGATTCTAACCCGGAGGGACAACGCAGTAGAGGAAGACCTCGCCTTAGGTGGCGCGCGCAAGTGGAAGGGGACCTCAACCAACTTGGAGTGCGCAACTGGAGGCAGTTAGCCAAAGATCGCGCTAACTGGAGAGGCGTATTGGTTGAGGCCCAGGTCCACCCCGGACTGTAGCGCCACCTAAGTAAGTAAGTACAATAAATTGATTGATTCTGTAAATTTCGATATGTTTGGTTAGACTTTATAAGTCAATAAAATAATTTAACGCGAAGCAACAACATTAGCTTCCTCTGACTCTTCTGCACCCGCCTGTTCTGGAAATGTGTTAAACGAACATGAAACTATTGAAATGGACATTTTGGATGAATTCGATGCCAAAAGTGAAAACTCGAACATTGTCCCATCACCCGTTCCACCACAAAAATGCTCTCGGGCAACTAAATGAAAGGAAATTGAATCCATTATTTCCATTATTTCGTTTAAAACTGTATTTACTTTAATACCCTTTTGCTGTATTTTGTTAACAATTCTAAATTGTTTAATTTTTGGCATTAAGGGCGGTATTTATCAAGCGCTCTTTAATCGATTATTATGTGGTATTCGATTGGGCGCTCTCAGAGCACTTTTCTTGCCCTCAGAGCAGTTTTTATGTTCGTTTGGTACAAACAAAAAAGGCAATCAATCTTTTTCAAATTTCAGAGCACTTTTGCGAATCTAGATATTTTCTCAGATTCACCAATTCAAGTGCGCTTGAGTTTGACAACTGGTGGAGGGCGTTTAGTTTTCGTGAATTTGTTCTAAAGCAAAGAAAAGCATTGCATCGGGTGAACCTATTTGTATGAATTATTTATGTATAAATATTTAAAAATCAATCGGGACGCGAATTTCGAATGTTTTAATTTAAAGTTTAACCAGTGAATACGAAGCTCTTAGTTTAATATTGGTCGATGAATACCGCCCTTAGTTTAATATTGGTCGGTGAATACCGCCCTAAATGCCAAAAACTAACAGCATCGATAATATAGTTCGAAAATGATAAGTAAGTGTTACGGATCGGCAATGTTGTTCTTCCGGCAGATTTGAAAATTATATTTATCGCGGATGTGAATAGGCCGTGGATCGAGTCAACTCCCCGGAAATACATTTTTGCGGATTCTGTAATCGACATGAATATGTTTATTTGGGCTGTAGGAAATAAGGCCCTAATGAAATAAGGCCCCAAAAGAGAAAATTAAATGAGGCCCCAAATCTGGGGTTTATTTAATGATGAAATTAAAAATAATGAAAACTACTTTTTATTTAATATTGTTGATATTGGATTAACTAATTTAGATTAAAGAAACTTTTTATATACTCAACCTCGCACTCACCCCGTAATCTAACAGTAAATCCAAGCAGGGGGGTTGCAGGGGGGCAGCATACCCCCCCCCCATGCGGATTCCATATCGGAAGAGTAACAATTAATAATAAAAAAAATAATTTTGGGGACTTATTTCATTTCTTCTTTTGGGGTCTTATTTCATAATGAAATGAGACCCCAATTTTCATTAGGAAATAAGGCTCCAAAAAAGGAAATAACTCCCAAAATTGTATTAAAAATCGTTGTTGTTGTTTCCTGTATAATTTGTTGGGGCCTCATCTCATTTTCTTTTTGGGGCCTTATTTCGCAGAGCCGTTTATTTGATGTCTCAGATTATTTTTTCCATTAAGTCGTGGAAATAATATCGACTAAGTGGCCGCTGACAGAGTTGATGATCCGGACCCGATTTATGACATTTTCCATCACTCTTGCCAGAACTTCCGGGGATGGGTCCTCGCTTTATTGAAGGAGATTCTCTTAAGTGTCTGAGGAGGCTTGTGGAATAGATTCGAGACTTCAAAAAACCCCCAACAAAAAAGTCTGAAAAATGAAATTGCAGTTGCTCTATCCTGTTGGAATAAACAAAAAAAGAAATAAAAGAGTTCGGGACAAAAAAATTTTACTCGCAGATTACAACATTTCAGCACTCAACATTCTCACGTGTTTTCCGCTATTTAAAGCGCGCCAGTAAATGCACTCATCACAGATGGTACATATTTTGCAAATGACACTCAGTGTCGTAGCTTATTGTTTTTCGAATATTTGTCGTTCCAGCGGATTGAGTTTTCCATTGATTCACAAATAAATGATTTTCACCCCACCTTCGTACCCATTGATTCCCATCTCATAGCTAAACACCCGACTTTGATTGTTTTTGGACAACGTGATTTGCAATGTCGCATGGACCACTAAATCCCAAAACCATGTTTCCATATCGAACATGTCGTAAATTTGGTTAACGCCTGCATATTTGGGTCAGCGGCACTCATCACGTGCTCAGCTCATTTGCTCGGTGCAATGAAATGGAATAATTTTTCCGCTATCAATATCAACTCGCAGTGTCATGTGCAAATCAGCATGTCACTTATATTGTCCTCGTGCCGGCTCGCACAAATAGGACTCAACCAAACGATGGTCATTCCGAAATGGCTTTTTAGAATAAATCATCGTTTGGACACGTTGAAGGTTGGGGGTGGTAATAATTGTGTAAACGATGTGATAGATCGAGATGTTGTCCTTAAAATGCGTTCCAATGAATGTGGAAAAGCTATTTATTTTTGCTTGTTTTATGGAACTGCAACCTGCAGCATAATAGGTTTATTCTGGATGAATATTTCGCTCTATAAATCACTTCAGCGGGATAATAAACAGGGAAAGGCGCCGCTACTAACATGTAACATAGCATATACGTGTACCGGAACGAGGTAACATAAAACACTCTCGCACTGCAATACACTAGTTCCTGATTTATGATGGTGAACTTCTCCAGTAGTTCATTTACAAATACCGCTACGAACATAAGTTAGTGGAGGTGCTTTGTTCAGTTATTTACTTTTTTAATGGGAGATTTTCAGTTTACATTTTCTTGGTGGGGATTTATTTCAGCCCTGCGAACAGGTGTACCGACGAAACTACAACCACTGGCTGAGCAAGAGCGCTTCCATTATAGCATCAATCAGAATTTGGCTTAAACCAAAAATACGAACAGATCGGAGGAAGGAGGAGGTACACAAATCATTGAAACCCATTAGTCATTACAATTTTGGGTATAAGTATTAAGGAGCTAGGATTTGTGAGTCCGCTGTATAATTATTTTCAAGAAAATAAAATCCTGGTAGGTATCTCTATTATTGATAAAAATGAAGGTTCATTTAACATTTTGCTGTCAATATATACGTCCAACAAAATATTTCTATCAGATTGACAAAATATTAGTAAATTTTATCTTGCGTGAAAACTATTACTGTGATAGTAAGAAAAGTGTTGTGTTAGCAAAAATCTTTTCTTGTGCGTATAAAAATAATTTGTTAACTTAATCAAAATGTTGTTAATTTTACAAAAGAAATTTGCTAATTCAACTAATGCTGTTTTGTCAAATCACCAATTTACATACTGTTGCTCTTGCAAAGACATTTTTCAATTTCGTCTTTATCTTTTTGTCTAATTAACAACAAAAAAAAATTGTTAATAATACCGAAGTAGGTAGTTTGTCAATACAGCTATTTTGTATCATAATATCGCACTTACTTCTTTCACTTACATTTTAAATATTTCCATATGCGTTTTTTTTTTTTTTATTGAAAAACAAGAAAGAAATTATTGTCCTAATCAATTAACTTAGTTTTAAAATGTATTCTTTATTCACTTTACAATCTTGCTGCTTACCTACATTGCGTGTGAAATATAAACGACGCCATCAATAGCATTGCATTCAAAGGATTGCAACGTTTGAAATGCGTGATGAGTGATGACACTCAATTCTACAAAAATTATGTCATTTATGTATCTACAAAAATTTTTTTCATTTCAACAAAATGTTTGTAATAGGTATTGATAATTTGTATTTTGTTCCGCTAACAAACAATAATTTTACAGACATTTACAAAAGTTATTTTTGAGTCTGTTTTTATGGATATACTAAGCATGCCATTATATCCTGTATTCTACAGGATACCTTGTAATTATTCTGTAATCATGCATAATTTTTTCCCCATATATAAAATTAGCAACTTTTCATGTACCTAACTAAAAATTAAACGATTGAATCCAATCGAAGTAGCAGTGATGTCCCCATTTAAAATTAATGATGCATCAGCAGCTTTTTAAGTTGTAGGCGGAAAGGGGGAATCCCCACTCTGTTGTTGTTTCGACATTTGAAATTCGAACGCTATTTTTTTATTCCATTGTACCTACTTTTGAAAGACAATCCTATTGCGTGTTAATTTCTTCTTTAATTTTTGTTGTGTGAAAATATGCCAAATCCGTTAAAAGGCAAATGCGCCCTCAACGCCAAATTAACCGAAAGATACCAATTTTTGGAAACCGGAAAAAGTAAAAGTGATGTTTTCTTTTGTAAAAACTGTAAAGGAAGATTTTCGATCGCATCCGGCGAAAACGCATACATTTTTCGACACACAAAATCAACCAAATACATCAATGCTTTGTCTGCAGATTCCAGCCAAAAAATTGTGAACTTTTTCACTCCAACAATTGATAGCGCCACAGTCAAATCACAGTTTTAAATCGGATTGTGCCATTATGGTTAAATTTAAATATTCGCTCATTTATATTTAACCTGTGTAAATACTGTTTTTTTTTTTAAATATTAAAACCTGTGAAATAAAGAAATGTCTTTGGTTTTTCCTGTTTTTTCTTACAAAAATGATGGCATGATACCAAAATTATGGCATAAAATTTAGAATTATAGAATTATTTTTTGCATTTTGCATTAGAATTGTTAATATTAACTATTTTTTTTATTTTTATTTCCAGTGTTTATGTTCTAAAGGAAACCATTGCACCTAATTTTTATGTCCGTGTGAACGCGGGATACTACTCAAGTCATATAAGTAAGCCGACGACGCGCTGGATGGCTGGATCTGTTAATGACTTCAGACGGTTATTGTCGAAAGATCGTCTAGAGTCTAGACCATCGCTATTGTACGTGATCTGCCCTCCGAAAATCCGACCTTAAGTAAGGGCAAAGTTAAGGTTGTGTTGCGCCAAAATGTGTATGCAAGCTCAAAGAACAAAACATTGGCACGACAAGTGGGATGTGACCCGCCTTTAAAGACCGTATGCTGTTGTCCAGGTCAAATGCACCTCTATATGACTACAAAATTTATTGAAGCCTAGAATAGCACAAACTTCATAAACCTTGCTTTTCTAAAGTGCAATATTAATTGCATCGCCATAATCGGAAGACCATTTCAACCAACTTCGTTGTCAGTGTAAGGAGATGAATTCTTCGTACCAGTCCCAACTATACCTACCTCTTCTATCCCTGTAACCATGGTCCTCTGTCATCAAACTATACATTTTAAAGTGTTCCTCTTCACATGATTTAATTGGATGGGAGCGACTGGCAAACACTTAGCATCTATTAGACTTTCAAATCTCTTTCTGAATCCTTTCTTCTTTGGATAAGCACCACAGGAGAGCATTATCATGTAAACATTTTAAAATGTGCAAACACTGGGTGGCTCGATTTAATCGACCGGATCAGTTTTAACATGGAGTCTTACGTCATGACAGACTTTGCATCCTCTACAGCATATAACCTCGACCTAGAGCCCGTATAACTTTCGCTGAACCTATAACCTTTCAAATATCGACTGAGAATAAAATACACAAATCAGAGCAAGGACGCAATCGAAAAATACACAAACAGGAAGCTTTGCATGAACAGTTTCTTTATTTAGCAATTTCATCGCCAATGTAATACCATCGATTGCATGCAGTCGGTACGGTATCCACTAATGACAGCGTCAACTGCCAAAGCGCCAACTAGAACACAGTAGTCTCGTGTTTCCGCAGAGACTCCTCGTCGTCGTCATCGCTGTTTTGCATCCACAAAAGCACGACGAATTTTTCAAAAGAAAAAGAAAAAAGAACGGAACCAATTTAGGACATTTAACTTGGATTTTAAAGCTTGGCGGACCGAGGATTTGTTTGTTTTTATAATGAAAAGAATGCAGCGGTGCAACAATCAATGTGAGTATATTGAAAGGGATAGTTTCGTTTGCCAAATGAAATCGATAACAAATGCAAATTGGTAGGTTAAAGTCAGCAAAGAGGATGTCAAGTCTGCAGCCGTATGTAGGAGTATACTAACTGACAGGCGTTGTATTTGAGCAAAACCTGAAAAATACCAAGGAATTGTAAGTCGACTCTTACCAGCTTTTCACTGACTTCGAAGTCGCATTTCTAAATAGACTTATGTCGTTAACTTTTGTTATACCTTTCGGATTGCAATTTCACCAAAAACTGTTTTTGCAGAGACATTATTATATTGGAAGGCTATACATATTTTTGCCAAACCGATTACGGCGCTATTGCACAGCCAATTATTATGAAACAGGGACTAAACGGCAGGTTAGAGCCCGTAATAGAACTCCTGCAACTTCTGTCAAAAATGATCAAAATTAAACACATTGCGCCGTACTAATAACAAATTTCAGGCTCGACTTTAAATTTACGGAAGCTCACAAAATTTGTATGGAAAATTTAGCCACTGTGAACTACTAAAATTAGAGTCCAAACTAAAAATGTTTATTGGTAAGGTCCCTTGAACGAAAAGTTACCCTTTTTACGTATAACATTAACGTTGTGTGTTCATAAGGAAAAATCGGTCGCTGGCTTTTTCTAGTGGAAACATTTGGTCGACATCAGACTAAGTTGTTTATGAGCAAGACGAAGACGGTGACAAATTTTTGTGGAGAGAAAAACAGGTATCAAAACTTCAACTAATTAAAGTGCACAGATAAGCTGGTATTAATGGAAAACAATTTTTCGGACTATAGGTAACAAACGAATTTGTTATAATATATGATGGAAAAAAATCCTAAAAATGATTAAGCTTGCATAATGCATATGTCATCGATAATTAATTAAAAAAAAAAAAAACTAAGCCCACTGTTTAGGACCGTGCAACGTGCATGTGTGTTATACCATCCACGATTATTTAAAAGTAAACCGCATCATTTAACAAGAGTTCATAGAGTGCCTAGTATGTTATGTCAAATGCCTAAACATATATATAAAAATATAAATCAGTTATAAATTAATTCGATTTAATTACCCACGGCGAAAAATTGTCCAACACATTTTATAGGGAGCATTATATTGTGTTTTGTCTTTCAATTTCATTCGCGTCCTGGCATTCACATAATAACAACTACCGTATGTAATTTTTCACAAAAAAAGTTTATACATCGAAAAGCATTCGTTTTTGTTCATTTGGGAAACTGAATCAGCAATAGTAATCTATTAAGTACCAACCTACAAATTGCAACAGGGAGAGATATTTTGCATATAAATGGTGTGATTTTTTCGGTGGAAACTATTTGGTTATTACATCGATTGGATTTTTTGAGTGCTCCAATCTTTGTATAGCTTCGTTTTTCGTTTTGGAATTATGATTTTGTAATTTTAAAACCAGGCAATTATTGTGAAAACTCTATTTGCATAACATGGTTGATTTTTAATTAATAAATGCAGCTGTAGACCACAGATTTGCCCGTTAAACATTTATTAAATTTGATGAGAAAAAAATGCGAAGGAGTTATAATGCGAAAAGTAATGGGCTTTTATCGTTTTTAAAAACTCCACTCGAAAAATTTACTGCCTCGCCTTTATTGTATATTGTAGCGACTTTTTTATTTGTGAATTGTGATGTGGGTTCCAAATTATACCTTAATATTTTTAGCCTAAAGCCCTGGTATCTAGTGCTATAATCTCTTTTTATGTTTATATAACTCATCATTTATGTAACAATAAAGTTATAACAATAATAAAAAATAACCTAATCATAAAATCACAGCTGATGTTCGTGGGGTTGCAGAAAATAGAAGTCAAATAAAATTCGCGGCGGAGTCTATTTTCTTCATAAAATAACTAAAATTATTTTATTTTAACATTTAAAGATTGATTTATTTCTACAAATAAAACAAACATTTCATAAACAAAATACCTATACTGGCTTTTAGTTAAAAATTCAATGTTTCAAGTTTATGGTTCTAGTTCCCATTAGCGACTGACTCTTTATTTGTGTTGTAGTTATCTTTATTAATTTTCTTGCCATGGGAAACTAGAAATATTTCTTCTATTTCTTGGAACTAATGTGCCGGTACAATCGTGGGAGTTGGTTAATGAATTACTTCTCACTGCTGTTCGGGGATTGAATACATAGCTTGTTGTTGGGGGATCGTAAGTCGTACGTAACTCGTGCATAAGTGAGATGGGTAAGTGGGAAAAATACCTAAATATTCCACTATTCCTTGGGCTTCTTTCTGGTGCTATAATTAGCGTTTTGTGCTTTACAAAGTGCTTTAATTAGCGAACATACTTCACGGTTAGATTTAAAACTTGTGAAACATTTTGTTCAAATATTGAAGTTTGTCCGTGTCAATAAGTTCAGAAAGGACTATTTAGGCGACAAGGACCAGAAAAATTGTGAAAGTGGTGAACAGCAATCAGCGAACAGTGTTGTTTTGTGAAGCATTAAAATCATCGTATCGAAATGATACCGCAGAAAATGAAACAAAAAATGTAATAGGTATCCCCGCAACGATACAAGCTTCACAGATTTTGTTTTGTAATTCATTTTCATGTTATTGCCATTTCTTGGATACTTTATTCTTGTTTGTATATTTGACAGATTGGGACAAAGAGTCACTTGAAGTTAGTAAGTAATAACTCATTCGGTAACATAATTTGGATTATTCATACGTTTTTTATCGACTAAATGAAACAATATAAATATTGATTAATTCTTATATTTCAGATTTATACAATGAGGCGGAAAGACTTTCTCAAATGCGCGGATTCATCGAAAAATCCATTGGCAAGCGCATCGCAAACATCGCTGAGCTTTTCGCAAAGAACTTCCCAAGCATCATCAGGCCAATCGGCTGCTTTAAAATTGGGACAACAACTCAACAAATAAACAATTTATTTATGTAAAAGATTGAAAAATAATAAGTGTTGTTTCACTCTCGTAAGTTTTAGCATTTCTCAAGTCTGACGATTTGAAAGTATTTTACGCCTCTTAAGTCTTAAATTGTTGAATTTTGTAAATATGTAAATTTATTTCTCGCAGTGTAATGTTTATTTAATGAACTCATTTCCTTTAACCATTTCTGAATTAACATACCTAACCTTCTCTTTCTAATATAATCACTCAAAGCATTGTAAAGTAATTTAATGTTCTTTCACTTCACTTGTGATTTGACCGCCGTTCGAGTAAGTTAGCCTCCTAATAATAAATCTTGAATTATCATTAAATAGAATTGGGGTTTTTTATCGTCGGAATTATTTCATGGTGCCGAAACCCGGGATAATCAAGATCAAACGAACGATTAGGGCTTACATTTAATAACGATCGTCGAAATGGATAACGCAAGTCGCGCGGCATATAGGGGACAAGTAACTCGGGTAGTCAATAGTGCAATTGAATATCTACGGACTCCTGAGTCCAATCCCACTTCTAATAATGAAGAAAGTTGGGAAATTATAGAAGAAGAACTTTTAGTGTTTCTTAACCGATTAAAGGTTGCTCACGACGGTCTTAACAAAGCTAATAACGAATTCGTTTCTAGTGGTAATCCGGAAAATATATTAAAAGACATGGAGTTAACTGTCGAATATGAGGACAAAGCCACGTCCGTTATCGCACGGTTAAATCAACGCTTAGAACGGTTGAATCGTATGAGGGATCCGAACGGTACAACATCCCATAACGCCACTAACGCTGCTAACGCTACATTTTCACGCGATCGTGGTAATGGGGTTCGGTTGCCCAAACTACCGCTTAAGACATTTTCGGGTGACTTTAAGGAATGGCTTCCCTTTTGGGAGCAGTTTAAAACAGCGGTACACGATAGTGATTCATTGTCTGGGGCCGATAAATTTAATTATCTCCAGTCCGCTTTAAAGGGAAGTGCCGCCGATATAATTGCCGGATTCACCCCGAGTGGTAATTGCTACGACGGTGCATTAGCTTTACTTCAAGAGGAATTCGGAAACGCTGACAAATTAATCGACAAAAATATGAATGCACTCATGTCCATTTCGGTCTTAAACTCGAAAGACGATATTCGTGGTTTAAGAAATATTTATAATACCGTAACATCTTCCATACGATCATTAACCGCGCTCGGTATTACTTCGAGTCATTATTCGATTATGCTCAAATCGAAATTATTGAGCAGTCTGCCAAACGAGCTCCGTGCTAATTATTATCGTTCTCAAAGTGAAGTTTCTCGCGAAGAAACACGCGATTCAGCAGAAACTGGTAATAATGCTTCATCAGAAAGCGAATGCTCCTTTATTCTAGACGGTGATAAACAGCTTACGGGTCTTCTCAAATTTATCAAGAGAGAAATCGTTGCTCTCGAAAATTCGGTAGAAGAAAGGGCATCGAACAATAATAGGAAGCAAACGAAACAAATTTCGACGGCGGCTGGATTACTCACAGCATCTAAACCACACCCATCATGTTTTTTTTGTAAGTCATTATCGCACCAGACAAAAGAATGTGATAATGAAATTACCATCGCTCAACGAAAGAATCTGCTCAAACGGGATGGTCGATGCTTTCGATGCACTTCTAAAGGGCATTCAGCGAAAAAGTGTTTTATGAGGCATATCAAGTGTAGTGCGTGCGGGGGATGGCATGCAAAGTCGATGTGTGATCCAGACTACCGTCGACAAAAATTGGCAGACGCGAACAGTACTACTTCTAAAGCGGTTAATTTATACGCGGCTGTGAAAAAAGAAAAACCCTCGAATGTTTTTTTACAAACGGCATCTGTATTTGCACTAAATATGACAAAAGAATTGAGCATTTACATACGACTAATCATAGACGGCGGGAGTCAAATGACCTTTATTAAAGATTCGATCGCGGAAAGACTTTGTTTACCGGTTGTTGGCGCGCGAAATATTTGTGTCGTTCCATTTGGAAGTGACCAAACACTATCAACGCCGGATAAAAAATATAATATTGTAGAGTTTCACCTAAAAAGTCAATACAGCGAAAGAATGTTAAAATTAAATGCTATCGTCGTGCCGACCATTTGCTTAGATGTCTTAAGTGTACCTGCTGAGAAATGTGTAGAAAACTTTAATCTCGTCTTAGCTGACGGACGTCCATTTGATTGTCAACCAGATGAGGGCATTTCAGTTTTAATCGGTGCAGATAATTACTGGCGTGTTGTTTCGGAAAATACTATTCGCATTGACGAGGGATTAATGGCAATAGAAACTTTATTCGGTTGGACTTTGCAAGGTCCCGCGCATAATAGTTTTTCTAGCGCTCAGTCATCGTACGCTAATGTGTTTCAAGTTAGCGCATTAGAGGAAAAATCATTTTGGGATCTTGAATCTATCGGCATAAAACCCATTCAAAATGAACGCGACTCCTTCACTGAGGAGTACATCAACAAATGCATTGTCAAAGGACCCACTCGCTACGAGATCAGTCTGCCATGGAAAGACGAATGCAGTGTTCTGGAAGATAATCGTGCAGGCGCATTTTCACGATTTCAATCTTTGGTGAAGCGACTTTCCAGAACGCCCGCAGATCTCTTAAGGTACGACAGAGCAATAAGAGAACTTGCTGAAAGCGGAGTAGCTGAGTTGGTAAAAAACAATGGTGACGCCGAGAACTTTCGTACGTATTACATGCCTCATCGCGGTGTTTATCGAGAGGACAAGGAGACTTCAAAGCTTCGAATAGTTTTTGACGCCTCAGCACATGCTGAAAGTTGTGTATCGCTTAATGACTGTTTGAAATCTGGTTCTAATTTATTGCCAGACTTATTAATGATTCTTCTTAATTTCAGAATGGGTTTGATTGCCTTGGTAGCAGACATCGAAAAGGCCTTCCTCCAAATATCCCTGAAGGAGAAAGAACGTGAAAGCCATCGATTCTTTTGGTTCAAGGAAGAAATTAAAGACGTCTGCAATCTCCCTGAATCGGCAGTTTTAAGAATGAATCGTTTAACGTTTGGGGTGACATCTAGCCCGTTTATACTTGCTGCTACCTTGAAAAAACATTTCCAATCGGAACGTCAACGGTTTCCAGAGGTCTGCAAGGTCTTAGAGGAAAGCTATTACGTCGATGATTTTGTGATGAGTGTGGACGAAGAAAATTTCGCAAGTAAAGTTTATTCCCAGTCGAAAAGTATTTTGGACAGAGCTTCGATGAAATTGCGAAAGTGGAACAGCAGTCACCGGATCTTAAGAGATTCTTTCAGTGAAATACCACCTGATCGTCAGAAGATATTGGGTATTTTGTGGTACACTTACACCGATGAACTTAGTGTAGATATAGATCCTATATTGAACTCAAATGTTTTTTTGAAAACAAAACCATCAAAAAGGAGCATATTACAGGTAATTTCTCGCTTTTATGATCCTTTGGGGCTTTTAAGCCCGTTTCTTATAAATTTCAAAATACTTTTCCAAATGATTTGGAGCCGAAAGCTAACATGGGATGAGGAGCTGCCTGCTGACATTTTAAAGACTTTCTATTCCTTTTACGATGGTATTCCAGTACTAAAGGGATTATCCATACCAAGGTGCATTTTCAGCGGAGGAGATCTTATAACCAAGGAGCTTCATCTTTTTGCAGATGCTAGTAAAAGTGGCTACGGAGCAGTGGCATATGTGAGAGCTACGAACGGTAAGAACAAAACGACTGTACGATTTCTTTGCGCCAAAAACAGGGTATCACCTCTAAAAGCATTGGAGAACTCTTCAGAAATAACTCTTCCGAAATTAGAACTTACCGCAGCACTTATCGCAGCAAGGCTCTGTTCATATCTGTTAAAGAAGCTGAAGGTTTCTTTCAATCGTGTTTGCCTTTGGACAGATTCAAAGATCGCTCTTTGCTGGATCATCAACAATGCAAAAAGGAAGTGGAAGCCCTTTGTAGAAAATAGAGTTGATGAAATTCTGAAGCTGACGGCAGGGTATGATTGGTTTCACTGTCCTGGAAAGGAAAACCCCGCTGATTTGCTGACTCGTGGTGTGACATCATCATTTTTAGCAAATTCCGAACCGTGGCTGCATGGACCTTCTTGGCTGGGCTGTCAATCAGATGATTGGCCTACTGAAAGTTATACCTATGATGTTCCTAACGCTTTGCTTTCTTTACATGTGACAGTTGACAATTTGGATGGAAACTATGATTTACCCACTGATCCCATAAAGCCTATTACACGAGCTGAGAACTTTAGTACCTGGAAAAGGCTCCTTAGGGTGACTTCGTTAGTTATTCGGGCGATTAACATTTTAAGAAGCAAGGACAGCAAACCGAAGGGTGGAGTTATAACTGCAGTTGAGCTCCAATCTGCAGAGGATTATTGGATAAAATACGTTCAGCGAGTGGAGTTTAATAGAGAGATTGAGGCGTTAAAGAAAGGTAACAAAATTAATAGTACGTCAGATTTATATACTCTTAATCCAATGCTTGAAAATGGTATACTGCGTGTGAATAGCAGACTAAGGAGCTGTAACGAAGAAGATATAACAGCTTTTCCCATAATTCTACCCAAAAAGTCTGTTGTATCCAAGCTCATAGTATTACATACTCATAACCAAACATTACACAGTGGAACAGGTTCTACGCTTGCCGAGTTGAGGAAGAGATTCTGGATCATAAGAGGTAGACAACTAGTTAAATCAGCTATATCCAAATGCGAGGTGTGTAGTAGACTTCTAGCATCACCTGGATCAGAGCCAATCGCAGCTCTTCCACGAGACCGAATGCTAACCTCAAGGCCGTTTGAAATGACAGGTATAGATTACGCTGGACCTTTGTACATAAAAGGGGCTGCTGCCACGGGATCATCGTTGAAGGTGTATATTCTGCTGCTTACGTGTGGTGCGATCAGAGCTGTCCACTTGGAGCTGGTGACCGACTTGACGACTGAATGTTGCCTTCTAGCGTTAAGGAGATTTTTCGCCAGGAGGGGTAAGCCCAAGATAATTTATTCTGACAACGCAAAAACCTTTAGATGCGCTTCGAAGGAGTTAAAGGTGTTGAACGAACTAGTGGCATCGGATACCGTACAAGAATTTGTAAATAGCGAGGGCATACGATGGAAGTTCATCGCTGAAAGAGCTGCTTGGTGGGGCGGATTTTGGGAGCGTCTTGTCCGTAGCGTGAAGATAGTGCTTAAGCTAACTATTCGGCGAGCAGTGCTGAATTTCGAAGAACTTCGAACACTACTCATTGAAGTTGAGAGTGTAATCAATGGCAGACCTTTAACTTATATTTCAGACGACCCTAAAGATCTTAGTCCACTAACTCCAACACATTTTTTAACTGGTTTTCATTTTTCTTTAGATCTATCACATTTCGATAAACGGACAACTGGTCAGAGTCTTCGTGTCAAATGGGATTCGAGACTGAAGACGTTACAATTTTTTTGGAAACGCTGGCGACTTGAATACCTTCAGCAACTCCGTTCTCTACACTGCTACAAGACTGGAGGTTCTGCTAAAATTCAAACCAACGATGTCGTTATTGTACACGATCCATCTTTGCCAAGGATGTTTTGGAAGTTAGCAGTAGTCGAAGAAATATTTCCGGGTCGTGATGGAAAAGTTCGTGCATGCCAAATTCGCTTAGCCAATGGAACAAGGCTACGACGTCCAGTGCAGTTACTTTATTCTCTTGAAATTGTATAGTTTTATTTGCGGCGCGGAGGATGTTGAATTTTGTAAATATGTAAATTTATTTCTCGCAGTGTAATGTTTATTTAATGAACTCATTTCCTTTAACCATTTCTGAATTAACATACCTAACCTTCTCTTTCTAATATAATCACTCAAAGCATTGTAAAGTAATTTAATGTTCTTTCACTTCACTTGTGATTTGACCGCCGTTCGAGTAAGTTAGCCTCCTAATAATAAATCTTGAATTATCATTAAATAGAATTGGGGTTTTTTATCGTCGGAATTATTTCATAAATAAACTGAATTTTTTTTAAGCGGGTATGAGTTTGCTAGTTACCTATATTAAAACGATGGTTACCGTACCGAGCAGACCTTACGTCGTATAGCGCTTGATAGAAATAAAGAGTGGTACCTACCTACCCTACATTGCCTACTTTTTAAACTAAAAAAAAAAAAAATACGAGGATGCATGAAGTGCATCAGGTAAGCATATATATCGCATTTTAATTCTTAAGCTACGATTACACGTGCTATTTTTCGTGGCAAATTTTGACACGCCGAGGTCACAAAAATTCGGTCGTTCGTGTGTCTTTCGTGAGAGTGCGCTGTGCGCTGTGACAGCCCGCATGACCAGACGCGTGACAGGCGGTAACACGTAGTGACTTATTTAGGACAAATGTTTACGTCATAAAATCTGTCGAACTCAAAAAAATTTACCGAAACTCAGGGAATTGAAAAAAAAACATGCGCCAAAATACGTGGAAAGGCGTCGAGCAGTTTTGAGCCACTTTCATCTTTGACTTTTAAGTTCTAAATCTAATCCGTATCACAAAGAAATATATAACTTATTTATGCTTCATGCAATTTTCATTTGTCAGTTCGGTATTTATTTTATTGTTGCCTGAGATGGTGGTTTGGTGATTCTATTTTTGTTTTTTGAACTCCGTGAATTTTTATGTAGATATAGTTCAATAAAATAAAAAGGTTTGTTAAGTTAACACTTGAATATTCCTATTAAAATAAATCGAAGTAAACTTAGACATTTAGTGAAATTGGATTTCATGGAGGCGGTAAAGGCAAAAATATCTGTAAATGTGTCGTGTGCTGCTGGAGGCTCTAAAACAAATGAGTCTGCTACTGCTCCTCCATATTATCACCAAAGTCACCTGCTGCCAGAGCCAACGATAGGCAACTTTTGTTATTAAATAAATAATTTATTTATTTAGGTTCTTTTTTTAACTTATTTTTTTGAGATGTTTTTTTAAATAAAGTTAAAAAATTAAGACTAAAAAATGTCTGAACTATTTTTTTCCAGATTCTCCCCGTTTTTTACTGCAGTACCTACTACCTTATAATACTTCCCTCCGGCAACACTGACTGGAGGACCTTTTTCAAAATGGCGACCCTGATGAAAAATGGCGTGTATGTAATCGTAGCTTTACAAACTTACTTGACAACTTAAACGTGTTGTCAATAAAAGGGCAATCTTCAATGGACTAGATTCAAGCTTTGATTTGATTGCTTACGGCGTGAACGAGTTAGCTGGTATAGAAAGCAAGCGGTCTTCCATTTTATTTTTAATGCATTATCCAATTTATTGCCCTGCATCGCTTAAAACTCATATAGGCTTTTAAAAATACATCTAACAAAGAAGTTAGTTCTTCAAAAGACTAGTGACTATTAGCATAAACGTCCTCCATTTAAGCAGGCCCAACACACACATATGGCAATTTTGGGAAAAACTTTACATTATTCCAAGGAACTTCGTGAATGTATTTCAAAGTTTAGGGAGATATTTTCTCGGCACCATCATTGTGCTGAAATCTTTACAAAGAATTTTTTTTTTTTTTGTATTTTTGTTGCAGTCCGCTAAGACTACTTACTTTTGCTACTTCAGAATTAGAGTAAAAGTTTCCTGTGCTTTCACATGCAGAGAAGGGTGAACTTCCATATAAACTTGTGTGAAAGTGCACATAGTAAAAATATGTTAAACAACTGTATAGCATGTAGATTGGCTAAAGGGTAAGAGCAAGAGGATACTGACTTTGCATTGGATTGGGAAAGGATTTTCTTAAATCAGGTAAGTTATATGATGGGTACGATATTTGATATTTGATCGAACGCAGGGCTGCCGTTTCATAATTTTGTTGGGGAGTATAATTGAACTTTTTAAGGGAGCACCTGGTATTACAGAACAAAAATTAAGAAATTTTAAACAATTTTTTTTTTTTTGGTTTTATATTAGGTCGGTTGTGGTAGCCATGTTGCTATTCATTCACCAAATCACGAAGTAACACGATTGAGCAGCACGTCCAAATGCTAAAACTTTATTAACAAAATAATTGTTTGTCAGTGAAAACGTCAAACGCGGTGCCAAATCCGAGGCAACCGGTTATAGGTTATGTCAACAGTCACCCAAAAATTTAACTACTCGGATCCGTGCCACCGCGAGAAGCTGAGGAAGGCACTTGTACAATGGTCTATTTCATACTTAATGGCGTACCTACACGGCCATTTCGAACCAAAAAAGAATTTCGTTAATAACTCAAGCACATCTTGTCTTAATACATTTCAACATCTACCCGTCCTTATTGCAAAAGCCTTTAAATAGTAGCAAAAGTAAAGGAATTTCCCGGATCCGCAATTGATTGTTTGACGCAAATATAACAAAATCCAACACGAAACAAATTTTAATGGAACATCCAGAAAGCAAATTTGTTTTATACAGTTATATTAAATAAATAAATAAATAAATAAATAAATAAAAATATGAGTACAATTTGTCTTTGGGGAATACGGGAGTACGGCCGACGAAAAAGGAGTATAATACTCCTATTGTAGTACATTCGGCAGCGCTAGATCGGAGGTATGCCATATTCTACTCACAGATACCCACAACAAAATATTACATTTATAGCTACTTCCACAATGTATATACAGTTATCTACTGTATTCATACAACACCATTGCGGTTATTTTCAAATCGCAATCTCTAATCACCTATACTCATAATCAATTTATGTGACTTTGGCTCGGCTTCAATAGTTCATAGATTAGCTATTAATGTTTGGTAGTAGTAACTCACACATTGTTCATTTGTTACAGTATCATCCGGACCATATAGTCTGCGGTAATGGTAAACATACACCTTATTTAGTGCGTATGAAATGATTTGGCTACGCCTGAATAATTCCACACAATGCTCTAGCACAATCAAAGCTGTCTGATTCAGTGAATGATATGGCAACCATAAAATCCAATTTCCATATCAAATGTGTAGTTTTAATTAAATAAATTCAATCGTTGCTGGTCTGGAGCGATGTTATAATTACGGTGACGATCCGTTCATTAAAGGTACAATGAATAGTTCTGTCAAAGACAAAGATTTTAAATACAAATTTAAAAAAAAGCCAAAACAAAAAAGTTAATTTAAAAATCAAAAAAACCCGACTGACTGTAAATTAGCTTTAAAAAGATTGAAACAATCCAGTTGACAAAGGGAGACTATCTACACAATCTAACAAAAATATGAGTCTCCGACTGCCAATTAGTTATACTTGAAAGTGTCTTGTTTTAAACTTTTTAAATTATTTTTACAGTCAGAAAGGGTTTTTTGGTTTTCTAAATTAATTTTTGAGTTTTTTTTTTCTTCTTAAATTGATATTTTTAAATTTACTGACACTCCGGGAATGACACCTCACTCTTAAAAATCGGTCAAGCCGTTTGGGCTTCAGGGCGTCACGTATGAACGTACCTACATAGGAAACGCGCAAAACACATAACCCTCCCTATGTCCATTCGGGTAAAAAATCAAATTGTTTATTAATCTGTATTTTAGAAGTTGTTTATTATTTGTTCTGTATTTGATTTAAATGCTTAACAGCAATAATGTTAACAATAAGACAACCAACATTCAATGAACAAAATAATTAATGCTAACGAGTAAACTAGTAATCTGGTACTGAAATATGTGTTCTATTTTTTTTTCTTTTATAAAGAACCAATTTCTCAACTGAAATAAAAAATGGGAAATTCTTAAATATGGTCACCATAGTTATGATAATATGTGTTATGGTTGTATAAAAGGACTTGACACAGGACACAGTTTAAGCACCGAAACAAACGTAACCGCATTGTCAAATTGTAATTACTGCAGAGCTGTGTATTTTATTTTTATGAAGTAAACCCCTGTTTTTTGACAACTTTGTCAACGCATAGAATGAAATTGAGAAGCATATTTCTGTGTGTTTAGGGCATAGGAATAGGAAGGATCGACGCGACGCATATAGCTTGTTTTTATTTTATTGCAAACGGCCAACTCGTTCATTAGATATTCGAATATTTTTCTGAAAGAGGACAGATGACATTGTCGGTTGTCTAAGGCGCATAGATTGTCCTGGAATGCATTCGACATTGTCAAGTCTACTTATTTTATACGCAAGCTGTACATTTTCAGTTATCAGCTCACTGGTACCTCTTATCGATTTTTAGGCATGGAATGGCGGTAATCGTGTGTCACGTAGTTTTCGTTGGGTTTGGTGATTCGTTGTTACCATGGTTTAGATTTTTTGTTTATAGAGAAATACTCGAAAAAACGTTATATGTAGTTGCATATACAGGGTGCGCCAAATACAGGTCTTTTTTTAAAAATGCAATAAAATAAACAAAATTAGTTTTTTCCATGTATTTCGGTTTTTCCATTGATTATGGAACACAAGGTCGTTCAATTGTCTGCCTCGGCTGGCTTCGCAGTAGCGCATTCTGTCACTGCAATTTTCCAAGACTTTATTGATGGTTTCGGGCTGTACTTCACGGATTGCTTGGATGATAATGGCCGCTGCATTCAGAGTGTGTGCTTCATTTAGGTCAAAACTTCTTTTCAAAAAAACGCGCTGTTTGGGCTACACAGCACTCACTTTGGAAATACATTTTCAATATTTCCCAATGTTGTTCAAGCGTATAAAGCGACTCATTTCGTTCTGCGGAGGTATGATACTGACTTTCTGTAAAGATTTCCAGCGGGAAACAGCTGTTAGTGTCAAAATAACCTATGATTTAAAAAGAAACCACTAAATGGGCCACCTTTTATAAGTAATCTACACTTGCAAAGTCATGGGTACAATATGTACACCTAGCCTCAACTTGAAATATGATCGATGGAATCACTGGAAGCAATTCAAAGACATGAACTCAATGGGAAATTTTTCTTTGAAAAGTTAAACGCCACGGCAATATTACAGTCTGAAAGCTATAGGATAAATCAGACTATTAAAGGAACTACGTAAGTTTGATTACCATCAAACTACTGACAGAATATTTACTCTGCGTACTCTTTACTTTCAAAATAGCTGCCCTCTTTTTAATACCTTAAGTGGTTAAATCGGGCGTGTGAGTATAAGTATACATACCCAAAAAGTCTCGTTCACGGACGGAACTTGAACAGAATTCCATTCAATAGCCATCAACAGACAGCCATTAAAACAAGCAACAAAATAACAGATACCCCATAATCTTTTCCGCATAATAGCCCTTCGAGAATAAGTTTCATGGGATTATGATATGACCTCTCGACTAGACCGCCAGTCACCGACCCGCTTCTCTTTTGGAGTAGAAAAGCCACTCTTAATCATGACGGCAACAAATGAGTTTAAGATATGTACTTTCCCGTAATGGTAAAAAAAAAAATGGCCAAGTCTTAGTCTTTACAACCTTCCATTGCTTAAAGGAATGCAAAAAAATCTACAAGGAAAGTTTAAGTTTCACCCGAAAGAACAACAAAGACAAAAGTTAAATCTGCCTTGTGTAGACTTTTTACTCATTTTTGATTGTTGGCAGCTTTGTTGGAAAGGAAAACTTTACGCATAACTACATTTAGCAGTTTAAAGTCCTTTCCCTTCATCTTTATTACTTTGTTTTCTTTTGCCTTCCACGATTCGGCTGCTTTTTGTTCTCATGCGAAAATAAATTGGCAACTTGTAATGGATTTGAATTTCTTTGCCGTTCTTAACATAAATTCCTGAATTTATTAATCAGGCTGGCGGGGAGTTTTTCTT
The DNA here is from genome assembly GCA_946477585.1 of Cheilosia urbana. NCBI lineage: Eukaryota > Metazoa > Arthropoda > Insecta > Diptera > Syrphidae > Cheilosia > Cheilosia urbana. Next base: position 2,712,722 of record OX297854.1, on the reverse strand, counting down.
TTTCTTGTTTAATAATTTAAAAAAGTCCAGCAATGTTTGGGATTTACTTATCTAATGAAGCAATAAAAGAAATGGCGACTCGCTGGCTGACGGGCAAAGTTGTTTCTTAAAGGCCAAGCCCACATAATTGATCCAATTAAATTCTACATCAAATTGTGTTGTATGTTTGTGTGAAATTCACTTCTGGTAATTTGCTTTGCTCATTAAAAATTAAAACATCTCAACTGCGGCAAACAACGTCAAGGGCTCGCACCTCACATGTCCCATCCACAGCACACAAATGAGATTGAGATTAAGGAGTGTCCCAGTTTTTCCAATGCCGTGCACTTGCCCTTTAGAAAATAGTCGTGAATCGATAAATTTTCCTCAACGCCCGCCCACGCAGCGACTAAGTTTTTTCCCCCGAAACTGGCGTAGCGACAATAAAAACACTCGTCGAAATACTTTCCGTTCCGCTGGCATGTACGAACTACGAAATGTTTTATAGGTGAGACAATTCTATGGGGGGGATGAAAATAAAATAAATCTTTCAATAGTTACGAACAAGAGTGGAATGCTTTTTATTTTTTTGCGCCACGTTCACTGTGACAAATAGAAAAGTATTCCGATCACCATACGAGCAAACCGCAATAGAATAGAATCGAATTTAAAACAGGAAGTTAGAATCGAGCGCAGACAGGCGTATAAAAATGGGATTTAACGTGTTTAAGACGTACCGGAATATTTTGGCTACTAAAAAACTAGTTGGTCCCGTAAGCCTAGCTTCTCATGAGGGATTTGAGGGCAATTATCGGGCGAATTGTCTAGTAAGAAGAGGCGCATGACGCCTGTTCACTGCTCCTGAGCCCTACTTCGGGGTACCTTTGGGTTACGTACACTCAAAATTCAGGAAATGGGAAGATGATCACCTTGCCGAATACTGGACGGAACCCAAAGGACAGGGGCAGGCAAAACGATTCATAACCCCAGCTCGTAGTAAAACAAGAGAATTACTTGAGCTAAGCGAAGAAGATCTAAGGATCTTAACGGGTTATTTTTCTGGTCACTGGCCACTAAGATACCGTCTCAAAAAAATGAGAATCTCCGACGATGACTTTGTCGACTCTGCGGAGAAGAGGAGGAGACAACGGAACACGTACTCTGCGAATGCCCTGCTGTAGCAAGGGGCAGAGCGATCCATATGCAAGGGGCCTTTTAAGTCCTACAGGCATAGGAAAAATGGAACCAAGGTTTATAAAGAGCCTCAACAGCTCACTGGGTTAAATAATAGAGGCCAACACAATAGATATTTTCTGGTCGCAAGAGCCTTTTACTTACAATTCTACAATACAAAGCCTTGCTTCTCACTAGGTAACAACCAATCGTTTTGTGGGAGTTTTTCATTTTTGTAACGAATGGAAGGGATCTAAAATTTTAGGCCGATTCCGAACGGCTAATTCAGAAGCTCTTTCAAGACAGTATACTCTCGGATGTTTTTCAGACGTTCGCGATAGGTGGGGAATTGAATTAAATTAAATTTGGGAGCTGGAAAATCTTGCGTAGTAGACCAACGCACTAACCACTAAGCCACTGCGCCTGCATGCTGTGTGACTTCCGTCAAAGAGAAGCAACTGCAAAGTCCTTCCTCTAATAGACTCTCGTTTGCTGTGGATTTGGCCATGCATCACTGTGGAAGTGCTCATCTAAGCCGTACGATTTTTTTTTTTTTTTTTTAAATAATTAGGGCTCTAAATTTAGCAACATTTGACTTAGATTGCATTTTCCTTCCTTCAGAAAATTTAAACGATTTTCGTCAACACGTCATTTTGATGGTAGATACCTGGACCTAGCTGTAGTCACACGAAGTTCAGATCCGAACTTTGAAAATATTCCAGCAAACTTCTCCCGATATAGGCTTTAAAAGCCAAATGCACCAGGCCATTGTTACCAAAACGAGTAAACATTTCCCGTCCTGATGGGCTGAAATCTCTAACCGCGCACTCTGGTGTATCTCCATGCTGTATCCCTACAAACAGGAAAGTATTTCGACGGAAATGCCGGTACGAAATTACATCATGTCATTTGAGAATAGTAACGTCCCCAAGCAAACTGCATAATGCAGTGTGCACCATCTGCTCAATTTAATTATGTATATCCTGGAGTTGGACAGGAAAATTAGTTCACTGTCAACCGACGACGTGGTTCAATTTCCGTACAGCAATTCCGGTCGAATAAAGGAATTGCATTCACATTAACTAGGTATTTTTCGTTTAGCCTTACAGCGCCGACATGGAATTAAAAAAATCAACCTCTCACAACAATGCCGTGGAAGAAGACAACCAACGACAGCTAGACACAACCGCATTATTGGCGGCACAATTCACATCCCGTTTCCGCTTTGTGCAATATTCTGTGTATCCTGTTGTGTATATATACGAGAGGTATGAGTATGCAAATGCTAATCTGCAACGGGTCGATAACAAAAATAGATGCAGGCGGATAAAGTGTCTGTCACAGGATGCCACTGCCGGAAATGGAGAAACGATTTATTGTACGACTGAAAGCATATTTTGAAGTTTAGAGAAAATAATCATTAGCAGGACGCATTGAGGGGGCTATCTATATTTTATTTGTTGATCGCTATTAATGGCGCAGTAAAGTGAGAGGCATTTTAATTTTAGTTTCTGACTTTGTTTAGAATTTAATTGAATGACGATGAAGGGTTTTTTTATATGGCACTCACTAGGAGATTACGATGCATAAAATGCACTAATTATTGTGAAGAACTAATTTAGACTAGGATAGTCCCGACCAATGAATTTGCTTTCCCATTGACACCAACCTCGTTTAGTAAAGTGCCTAACCAAAAAAAATATCTGCAGATCGAGTGTTTAAACAACTGAGATGACAATAATGACAGAAATAATTTCTAAATTTTATATCCACTTCTTTTTGTGGAAAAATAATAGCTATACGCCAAATTCTGAGTAAATATGCGATGCTGGAACGGCCTGTATGTTAATTCTTTCCAATTTCGACATAAAATTATTGAAGTGAAACTTCTTATGCGACTTCCAACTCAAGGTCGCGTTAAACTTTTAACGCAAATAAAAGCATTGCATACTCAAAGGTGTGAGGGAGGGTGAGGGTGGCGCACATTGCACAAGCACGTTCATATGAAAAAAACTGCGTGGTGTTTTCTCCAAATTAAGTGAAACGAAAGAGAAGTATGCGACGTGAATTTGTATGTATTCAACAGCGACAATGTGTTTCTGAGGAAATGCGCAGATGGCTGTTGACGTGCTCTGATGGACGTATGGTGGTGTATATAGAAATTGAGTTCAAGGTTTTTGTTTTAATGGTTGTTATAGTACCTACTTTGACACCTACAGTCAAGAATTGAAGAATTCAAGAAGTAAAGACGATATAGGTGAATTATGTTGTTTGATTTATTGAAGTGAAACTTCTTATGCGACTTCCAACAAGGTTGCGTTAAACGTTTAACGCTACCATGGAGGGGTTATGAAATCACCGTTGCGTTAAACGTTCAACGCTCCTGGGGAGGGGGAATAGAAGGAGACAGAGCGAGAGTGAATGCGTGGCACTCGAACGCATGCGCGTAGGCCTGTTGCAGGCCAGCGCGAGCGTTAGCAACGAGTAGCGTCCTCATTATTTCATTAACTTGTTTTAGTTTGATCCAACATTTCGTATCTTACTTTAGTTGTCATAATCCCATTGTAAATATTATAGATTTGGATATTTCTCCACTCGAAAATGATAATTAAAAGATGCGATCAATTGTGAATTGTAAGCAATGTTAAAAAAGTTTGTCTTAAAGAAACAATATGATTTCACTAAAAATCAATTTCTACCCCTTCCTATTTTCATTTCCACATTACGAAGTTTCACTTCTTCCGCGCGGAGGGACTCCAAGCACTATTTTTTTTTTTTGTGTTGACCCTCCTAATTAACCCTCATTAAGTTACACAATTTTATACCTATACATTATCATTTCGTATCAGCAAAGGTGTCTTACCATTTGGCAGGATTTCCTGAACGCCCTAGCTACTTTTATCGTGTTAAGAACTTTTAAATACAAATATTGTTTTCATTCATTGACTCTTTGGGAATAGATTCTTTTTCAAAACGACGATTGACAACGGAATCGGTGATAAAGCTTGTAGTCGCTTTAATTCTGATAAACGGCACGATGTCAGTGAATAGCATTTCCAATCTAACATGTTTGTCAATATCTGAATTTAAAGAGATTCACGTTTCATTCATTGCAAAGTGTATTTTGGGGGAAAACCAAGAAAGCTTTCCCACTTTGGACAGTTCATTTTAAGATGAACATTTCCACGAGAGAAAGCTCTTTTCAGTAGGTGATATTTTTTATATCATATATAGTGTCACTCACTACTATCCAAAGGAGGGAGATCGAAATTCAGTCGCTCATCGCTCTACAAGATTTCCACTGAAATGTTAGTACCTCGGTATAGTTTTTTTTTTTTTTTTTTTTCAAAAGTGCTTTGGTTATTGGACATGCAGGGAAATTGTTTACAAAAATGTATATGCACAACTAGTAAGTATCTATCTGTAACTTCGATTTCTTCTCCGAAAAGAATGCGTAACCACTTGTACACCATATCAGCAATGGGTTGTATGAGTGGCATATAAAATGACTTGTGTGGACTGACCCACCCACCACCTTACCAATATTTTTGTGTAAAAATTCTTCGGTCGATATAGTGTGATTTAAATCAGTGCTATTTGCCATGCACCACATCACCAAACCCAGCACCCCTTGTTGCAAACACCATTACCTAATATTCGCAGTCTACATTATTTATGGTGTATACTATTCTATCGCCTATTTTCCACATGAATGAATTTTTGTTTGTCAAGATGTTTTCATGGAGGGCTCCATTTCCGTAAACAGTATGGTTGTGCTATCGTGCATACAAAAATTTACTTACTTTATATAGTCGAGTAGCCCACAACAAAAGCCACCGAATAAAATATATTTTGTCCTAAAAAAAACGTCTTCTTTTCGGATGTCATATCTTTTTCTCTGCAAAGGGTTTGCAATCCTTTATACCGATTATTCAAGATGGATATCGGTAATTTATGTTGACTTCTAGACCATTACTCAAATTATATGCTGTACTATTTTAGGTGCCTTAAAAAAGTGTTTAAGATTATGACGATAATGACGCACACTTTTTTATTAGGTGTTTTTCATCGGGTTGGGGAAGGTCGGGATAAATGAGTGCCTGCTGCCTGGTCTAGTAGTCTCTTGATTGTTTTATAGGAAAATCGGTTTTCTAAGTTGCTTGTTTCTTTATTTCTTTCGAAATTTATTTATTCTGTGCATTTTTAAGAGTTACACAAAGATTTTACGCCGCAGGCTCCTAATCTGTTGAAGATCGATGGTAGTTGGCAGCCCACATGTAAGAGTTGCCACTTTGACATCTCCAAAGTGAAATTTACCACATACTGAATTAACCTACTTTATTCCTATTCATATCATCCCTAAGAACGGTAGTTTCATAAATAAATTAAATAAAGAAATACTGCGTTTTTAGTCATTCTCATCAATATAATCCAAGCTTTTTTTATTCCAATAATGAACCCCCGTATGGGGTTGACTTGATGATGATTAGATACTTCGCATCAGTAATTTTTAAGTGCTTTCTAAATATTCAAAACTGTATTCAAAATATTTATTGAACGAAGGCAATTTAGATGCAAATAAAGTTAAAAATATTGAAAAAAAAAAAAAAAATAATATAGGCCTTTTTCTGGTTGCCGTCAAAAGAAATGCACAAATATCAATGAAACTTTCTCTGAAATATTTCCTTAGATTCTGGGAAGACTATTGGCAATGTTTATTTATTTATTTCCATTCCATTCCTCTAATAATTCTTAATTAAAACGGAAAAGAAACTGTTTTTTTTTTAATTATTTTTTTCTGTTATGTAGAAGCTGTCTAGGTAGGCGCAGTGGCTTAGTGGTTAGTGCGTTGGACTTCTAGCGAGGGGTCGAGGTTCGAGTCCCGAAAAAAAAACAAACTCCAACTTAGGGTTTTTTTTCCACTGCGTCACCTCTTGCGAGCGTCTGACAAACATCCGAGAGTATAAAGTGAAAGAGCTTCTCAATTATAGCCGTTTGGAGTCGGCATAAAATTGTAGATCCCTTCCATTCGTTCCAAAAATGAAAAACTCACACAAAACGAATGGTTGTGATAAGGTGGGCCTAGGGTCCCTCCGGACCTGTTGCGCCAACCATTTTTTTTTTTTTTAGAAGCTGTCTAGCTATCATTCTTTTTTGATGTGTAAACATCTAAGCACGCGTTCTTGGAATCTGGTGGAGTAATTCCACACATTTAACTTGCGGGGACGGAAATGCGTCACTGTGTTTTATCATTGCATACATTTTATCATTACATACGTTTTTATCATTGCATACATTTATGAGCTGGGGCATATTAATTTCAGCTTTTTATTGATGTGAAATAAAATTTCTCCATTTCGTCCTTGCACCGTACTCAGAAGAAATTTCAAGAATTCTGCAAGGAGATTATCATCTTTTACCAACGTTCATAAGCGGAGACTTCAATATCAGTTTTGCAACTCCAGAAGCTCAACCATTTATTGATTTTATGCAAGATAAATTTAATCTTCAAATGAACACCAACCGGAAAATTTCAAAAACACGATATGGAACAACAACAACAAGCGTAATCTAGATAGATTACAGTCTCGAATGTACATATCTTACTTCAGCTACCACAATCCGATTGTATCTATTCTACCGAAACTAGCACAGAACGAATAAATTATTGTTATTTTTTATTAGACTCCACTTTTCTATGGGAAAATCTATACGAATAAGTATTAAAAAGTGCACGACTGGATCGCACAAAATGTTCTCTTTCATTGCAACTTTGGATAAGGTGTGTTTTTTTTTTTTTTTTTTTTGGGCAAAAAATATATACATAAGTACATGTCACAAATATGCATAAATACAATGAGGTGATTCAAAATTGTAAATATTAGCGAATTTGCCGAAAACAATATTTTGTAGAAATTATATAGTCTCTAAAGCAAAATAAGATCTTAGAAAATGTAGATAATAATATAATCATCAGAACTAAGGGATTTTTTGGAATTTTTAAATGTTTCGGTCAACGGAGGGCGTTAGAGAGCCATGTCAACCGACTTTTTTTTTACTAAAATTGAAGGCATGGATTTGGACGAAGTCTGGTTCATGCAGGATGGGTCGCCATACCACACAGCTCATTTCACAATCGATCTTTTGCTCACCAAATTCCCATATCGTGTTATCAGCCGTTTTGGCGATGTCAGTTAGCCGCCTCGAAGCTGCGATTTTACTCCTTTGGACTTTTTTTTTTTTTTTTTTTTTGTCGGAAACGTGAACGATTCAAGCACTTCCGGCCAATATCATCCAAGCAATCCATGAACTACAGCTCGAACCCATCAACAAGGACTTGGAAAATTGCAGTGACAGAATGCGCTACTGCGAAGTCAGCCAAAGCAGACACTTGAACGACGTTACTATAATGGGAATTTTTGCTCTTACTAAGCCATAATACATGGAAAAAGTATAATTTTGTTCATTTTATTGCATTTTCGAAAAGAAACTTGCATTTTGACCACCTTGAATAAGCACTTCTTTTTTTTTTTTTAAGTAATCGTTTATATACCTACTCCTCACATCACTGTCCGAAATGAATAAAATCTTTTGTTCAAACAACGTACGAAAGAAAATTCCAAAACACCCGACGCACGCCGATATACGTCTTTTTTTATCTACCTGAAATTCTACTCCTTTTATATTTAGCAAAACTATGTGCAGAATTCGGAAACCTAAATACCCCACAATTTTCCAAAGTAACATTCCATCAAACACAGACATCTATTGTTTACGACCACACGAAAGCCAAATTCATTGCCATCGGCCAAACAGTTGTTCGCAATAAATCAGTTGTCAGTCGTACTCGCCGCATCATCTTAATGTCTAGAGAAATATTCGCATGTCAAGACCAAATGGAATTCTGACCAAATCAATACAGTATTCTGACAAGAAAGAATGGGCAAGACAAATCATTGACAAAAAGACTTAAAGTAAAATTACAACATATACCTTTACCTTTCAATAGAGGTACGTTCATTGAAATAAACCGATAAAACATTATTTAATCAATACAGAACGGTAGGTATGTAATAAAACGAAGATTACGTTCCTGAGTTTGTTTGCCATTTGCTGTTGAATTAAATTTCATTTACACAGTTTCAAATTGGAAGCGATAAATCATGCCCTTCCGACGGTATTGTCAAATCAAATATTTGACACAAGATTTATTTACTCCATTATGGGTGTGTTAATGGGTGTCGAAATTGTATTTTACAAGAAATAGAACTTTGTAAAATTTTATTTGGAACCGACTTGGGCGCAGTTGAAGAAATTTGTAGAATTGTAGAGATGAGATGGAAGAGCTCCAATTAATGGGATCTTATTGTGTGTAGGATCCGATCAATTTCGATGCTGCTTATGTAACAGCGTAATTATTACGAAGTTAAAAAAGTTGCTCAGATGCACTCAGGAGATTAAGGCGGATAAAACCGCTCGATCTATAAAAACTAGCTAAGAATAGAAATTAGGTTATATTTTTTACAGAAAAAGTTCAGTAATCCGAAAACCGGCGGATTGTTTTTTTTTTTTTTTTTTAAATTTTCAAACAATTCACAAATAAATTACCGGGTGCAATCGCATTCGGAGGGAGGGATGCTTTTTAGATGGGTTAAAGTCCCTCACTATTGCAGAAACATCCCTCGCGCTCTAGCTCTGCGATGTCTTATGATGATTTTCCCTTCCACAAAAAAAAAAAAAACCTACACCAAATAGATCATTATCAGCGTTGCCACAATGTTACAAGTGTAACAAAAGTGTTACACTTTTTTATTATTTTATAGGTTTGTTACAATGTTACTTTCTTTTTCGCTTTGTTACATTTTTCCCATTAAAATCCTTTTTTGTTTTTATCATTCAAAATATTGAAAAGCTGAACTGGCAGCACTTTTTTCTTTCGATCAAACTTCTACCAATTTCTGTCAATGTATTTGTTTGTTTACACAGGGCAAAAGTTGTGCAAAACGTTAAACTGCGAGTGGGAATGGGATTGGGAGGGAACGAGAAAAGACAACAATATTTTTCTGTCTCGCCGCGTCGCCGTTGACAATGTTCTACATCTCGTGGTAAATAAAGTTTGTGAAATAGAAATTGAATCTGAATCTCGAATCTACTTCGATGGTCAATAATTTCATTTTTTTTTATTTGTTAAACACAAAATGGACAGGTAGGTCAAAAAAGGGATTATTTTTTTTTAAATGTGATAAAGAGTTCCTAATAAAAAAAATGTTTGAGTTGAAAAACGATGATTTTATTATCACAATTTTTTTTCCAGTTTGTTACATTTTTTTATCCATTTGCTACACTTTTTGAACAAAATTGTTGCAATTTTAAAAAATCGTGCGGCAACACTGATCATTATCTGTATATTCTGCAAAATTTTAACAAATAATTCTCAGCTGAATACCCGGCTGAGTGAAGATTTCGAGGTAATTTTTAGTGAAATGTTTTTTAAAGACCCCGAAAAAGTTCTGCGCTGTGTCATTCATTTCCACGTCTACTTTTGGGGGGCGTTTTCGACAAAAATGCACTTTCTCAGGCTTCACAGCCTTTGTCTTGGCATCACTGAAAATGTTATTAATCAATTAAAAAAAGAACACCTACCTAAGGTAGACAACACTTCCTTAAATAGACTGTCAATCAGATTTCTGCATCAGGAAGCAGCTGAATTATGGACCAAAATTTGATGATCAAATAAAATATATTTCATCAAATCTGAAAATGTCGGAATCGGACATCGAAAGCAGCGTATATGTCGTATTCTCTGTTGGAGCGAAACGAAAAATTAGAAAATAAGTAATGCGACGATTAGTGAATAAATTCAACAGCTTTCGAGTTTATTATCTTTCTGAAAGTACCTACTCAGTGTAGCGCCAATCATGTTGGGATTTTTTGGTTCCTAAAACCTAATATCGACAAGATCTCGATAAAATAAATTAATATAGTTGGCGCAACAGGTCCGGAGGGACCCTAGGCCCACCTTCTCACAACCATTCGTTTTGTGTGAGTTTTTCATTTTTGGAACGAATAGAAGGGATCTTCAATTTTATGCCGACTCCAAACGCTTATTGACATTTATTCAAGACAGTTTACTCTCGGATGTTTGTCAGACGTTCGCGAGAGGTGGCGCAGTGGAAAAACCCTAAGTTGGAATTTGGATTTTTGCGGGATTCAATACAAGATCTCGATACTATATTCTTATTATGTCGTGAAAGATGGGGCAGCGAAAAGGGTTTTGAGGCTTGTTTTGGCGATTTTCTTGCTTTACTTTCATCTCTGACGGAAGGTTTTAGACTTGAAAATTGAATCCATCGATGTGTTTGATACAGGTCAGACAATATATCCGTTTTTGGTTAAAACATCACATTTGGTGCTGCGACCATCCATCAATAGGAATCGTTTTCCTTACGAACTTATATACCCAACCCACTCTCAAGTTTAAACAAAGCCAAAGGTGTATCCACTACCACTAAACACCCCATGAATCAAATACGGCACATCCAGCCATTTCCAAATACATATCCGTTGTTAATTGTTACCCGGTACCGGTGTTGCTTCAACTATCGCTTGACATACAGGCCATGGCTTTCATCTCAATTGCAATTAAATAAATGCAAATTGCGAACAGCACGAAAATTAGCATGCAACTGATTATAACTGTCACTCATTGTCATTAGGAAATTTTATGGAAATGTGCGTATCCAAGCCGATGGATCAAAGTTTAGAGAGCACGACCCAAACTCGCTACCTCACAACCGATAACCACGCTACAAAACAGATACCGCATGAATTGTTAAATCTCAACAACACGATTGTGGAAGGACGCACCAAACATCGATCCATCAACAATAAGCTAACAAGTAGGAATTAGGAAAGGCGAACAAGAGACAACACATAGGATAAGGCGTGCGTTCGTCGTTTGTACATTTAGCCAAATAACCCAATCGTAAAATTCAAATAGTTACAAGGTGCTTTCCAGTCCCTTTACAATCCCACTAACAGCGCACACAACTCCCAGGTTACACCAGCATTTTCCACACATTGCCACCGATGGGATACGATTGAGGGTTGCTGATACTGATGCCTAGATGGAAGTTCCGAATAATGAGAAAATCAATTGCAGATAGAAATTTCAAAAGCGACATCGGTTCGCTGACTACATTCTCCTCATTTTGTTTCCTAGTCGTACCTCGTCCTCGTAGTTACAATAAATTGGTTGCGACGATGCAGTGGCGGGGACTTGTTGACGATTTTCCATGAAAGATGCGTTGTTTTTTTTTTTTTTTTTTTTTTTTTCTGGCGTTTGCATTGGGATTATAGTGATGTGTTTTATTGTTGATTGCACATTGGTATTGTGAAAAGTTCTCATAATATCCTTAAAATAATCCCAATCAAGTTGTATGAATGGATGGCTCAGTGTATGGTGGAACAACAAAAGAGAAAGGCTTTTGTACTTTCCGAACCAAAAAGTAAGATTCTTAGTTGACATTTATTCAAAGGGAAATTCTGAGTAAATCCTTAGTTTCCTTTTGAATTCGATACTGTTTTATGAGAGCAATCAGTGCTGTGGGATATGATTAAGTGCCAAGGGGCTTTTGCAGATTAGTATAGTTGGCCTGATTGGATGTGGTAAGCTCCTTCCACCTTGGCAGTAATTAATAGTCCCCGCGGTAGCCAGAAGTTGTGAGAACAAGTAGGGAATTTATTTAAGAAGGGGCGGAATAAAGAGTGAGAAGTGATTACTAAACTAAATTTTTATTTAGTTAGGTTAGACGGGGGAGTCTGTCCTTTGACAGTCTGTGTCATCAATCTTCAAAAATGGGAAAGAGTTCTAATAACTTTGTTTATTCCACAAGGATAGAGCATCTCAACCAGTATTTTCACAGGAATAGACACAGAACTTATTCAATTAAAAAAAAAAAAAAAATGGAATTTTCTTCGTTTAGAAAAAAACATATTATAAAATTAAAAAAAAAAAAAAATTTATAACTTTGATTGAAGCAAGAATCGGTGGACTTTACCAATGACCAGAGGAGATCGGGTGATATGTGTGGAACAGCCTTTTTTGTAGATTTTGTGAGTTTGTATTTTGCTTCTTTTTGTGTTTTAAATTTAAGACGGTCAGCTAAAAAATGTATAACTATGGGTTAGGTACTTTCAATTTGATAATATTTTTGTTGAAAGGTTTTTATTTTGCGCTACTTGTGCTGTTGAGTGCTGCCAATGCAAACAAAAAAATCGGAATGATATATCTAACAGCTATAAAAAATAGGGCGCCACACAAACCGTTTTTATTCTTCAACAACATTTTAAAAATAATGAAGATTTGGGAGCTATGCAGTTCGCAACTGTCCGATGAGGCTCAATTTCATATTAATGGCATTGTTCATCATTAAAATTGTCGAATTTGGGTTAAGAAAGTTCATAATATGTGATTATTGAGAAACACATCCACAACAACTTTTTTGCAAGAGGAAACACCTGCCCAATCTTCTTTCCAAATGCGTCCGTCTGGAAAATAGGTTAGGTTAGATAAGCCGGTTGGCGTGGAGTACTCCGTGCCACACTCAAGTCAATATTGACCCATTGTGATGCCCATTGGGGAAAAGGATGTACCTTACCCAAATAACCCTATCTATAAATACCTGTGATTAAGTACTCACTGTGTTGTTGCATACAAACCATCCTGTGGATTTGATAAAGCTCATGATCTTCTCTATATCCGTGCTGGAAAGCTCATCTAGATAGAGACGTCTAAGAGATAGAAAGAATATGTGCCTATTATGTTGGAGACCTTAGCAGTGACATAGGAAGTGAGTTGTGTCCTCAAGAGCTTCCTCATCAAGTTTCTGTTATGTATGTTCGTAAAATAAAACGCAACCGTCCTCGTTCACTTCAAGTATATTTCTGTGAGCTTCACTGCTCGCTTAACTATAGCTAACTTATTTCTACGGTACATAGTATTATATAATAGACAACACGAGAGAGTGTAGCGGTTATAGAATGTGTTGTACAGTGTTTTGTTTTTACATTGAAATAGGACAACAGTATGTCTAACAATTCAGTATACAACATTTCTTTCCCCTAAAAAAAAAAATGTAATCATAAGGCAATTAACATTTAATTAATACAGTCATTTATGTTTTTTTTTCGTTAAGCTCACTTAATTTCCTACTTTGTTCTTTCATTTTAAGCCTTTTCGATCGTCTTAAGATATCTGAATTTTCATCCAAATCAATCATTCTTCGTCTCTTCTTCGTGGTTTTATTCTTTATCTGTTCTTCATTACAAAAAACTGTAGGTTTATTAGAAAAAGTAATTCTTTTTACATGTCCCTTTTTAAGTTGATTCACATGCGCTGTTCTAAGAGTTCCATTTATCTTAATACTAAAAACATATGTGCTTAATTTCTTAATAATAGTAGCAGGAAGCCACTTGGCACCTAAATTGGAATTATTTAAATATAAAACTTGTTCACCCTCTACGAATCCACTAAAATTTGGCTTATTTCTTTTTATCTTAATACATTTTTTTTTCTTATCATATACCATTTGCCTATGTGGCTTCCCCTTGAAATTTTCTACTTCAGCATGTTCTTTTTTTTCAACAAGATAATCCAATAATGTTCTCGTTTTATATGAAAAAATTGCAGCCGACGGTGAACAATTAGTAACAGTACATGGTGTATTACGATATTTAAACAAAAAATTTTCAACGCGCTCTTTTATAGTAGTTTTTGAAATATTTCCATTTTCTAAATTTTTCTTTAACCCTTTTTTAAAAGTCTGCACGGCTCTTTCAGCAAGTCCATTTGATTGTGGATGATAAGGTGGACTATGCATAAGCTCTATTCCATTAGAATCACAAAACATTTTAAATAAACTGGAAGAAAATGGTGGGCCATTATCGGTTACTATTTTTGAGGGCAACCCAAATATTGCAAAATTTGAACGTAATTTTGATATTACATTTTGCGCGTCGGTTTTCTGCATTACAAAAACTTCTAACCACTTAGAAAAATCATCTATCAAAATTAAAAATGTATTTCCCTGTAAATAGGCAAAATCTAAATGAATTCTTTCATATGGTAAACTTGTTGCCTTCCATGATGCTAAAGGAACATTTTTTGTTTGATTTTGATGTACCAAGCAAATTCTGCATTGCCTAACACAGTCTTCAATGTCTTTGTCCAAGTTACTCCACCAAACGTATGATCTGGCAAGAGTCTTCATCCTAACTATGCCTACATGGCCTTCATGAACCAATTCAAGCACCTTATGTTGCAATATATCCGGTATAATCAACCTGTTCCCAAAAAATAGACAACCCTCCTCATATTCCAACTCATTCTTTTTTTCCAGAAAATTTCGAGGAATCCTAACACAATTGCCATTCCAACCCCGTTCCATCCACTCAACAACTAATTTTAGCACTTTATCCTTTTTCGTGTGTTTGGCTACTACGGCAATATTTAACGGAAAATTATCTTTATCCACAATACTTCCAATAATACCTGCATCAACCATCGACTCGCTTGTCAACGGAAGCCTTGATAACGCATCTGCATTGGCCAGTAATTTTCCTTTCCTATACGTAATCGTATAATCATACATTCCCATGAAAATAATCCACCGTTGAAGCCTTGCTGCCGCCACTGGTGGCGTACATTTGGATGGATTAAAAATTTCTCTCAAAGGTTGATGGTCGCTTACTATCGTGAAATGCCTTCCATACACATATTTATGAAATTTTTTAATAGCAAACACGATAGCCAAAGCTTCCCGATGCAGCTGGGAGTAGTTCCTTTGAGCTTTACTCAAGGTCGTACTCGCAAACAGCACCGGTTTTTCCCCACCATCAACAAGATGTGACAATACTGCCCCCACTCCATAGGGGCTCGCATCACACGCAATAACTATTGGCAAATGTTCATCATAATGAACTAAGAGGTTGCTCTTATATAAATAACCCTTACTATCATCAAATTCTTTCTGACATTCGTCTGTCCAATTAAAATTGTTTTCTTTTTTCAATAGCTCATATAGATTTTTAAACTTTGTTGACATATTTGGTATAAATTTGCTATAAAAATTAATAAGTCCCAAATATGACTGCAGTTGTTGTAAATTTTCGGGTTTAGGTGCATCGACAATAGCTTTTACCTTTTCCGGATTGGGTTTAATCCCTTCCCTACAAATAATGTGTCCCAGATACCTGACACTTTTTTCGAAGAACTTGCATTTGTTTTCGTTGATGCGGACGTTGTGAGTGCTTAATCGTTCTAAAACCGAAAACAAATTATTCTTGCAATCTTCAAAATGTTCCCCCCCGATAATGATATCGTCTAAATAACACTGAACGTGCGAAATTCCTGCAAGAATTCTGTCCATTATGGACTGAAATATGGACGGTGCACTGCTAACACCGAATGTTAGTCTCTGAAATTCATACAACCCTTTATGTGTATTAATTGTAAGTAGTGGTTTCGACGCCTCAGATATTTTTACTTGCTGATAGGCCCCAGTCAAGTCAAGTACACAAAAATAGGAACATTTTCCAATCTTAGCGAAAATGTCATCCATTCTCGGTAACGGATAGTGGTGTCTGTCAATATACCTATTAATTGTAACTTTACAATCAACGCAAAGTCGGATGCCACCATCCGATTTCGCAACAGCTACGATAGGCGAAGCCCATTTGCTTGACATCACTGGCTTTATAATCCCCGAATTAACTAAATTGTCTAATTCCTGTTCGACTTTGGATCTTAAACCGTATGGCACCGTATAGGGTTTAAAGAAAATTGGTTTACTATCTTCTCTAATAAAAATGTCCGCCTCAAAATCACTTATGGGAGTATTTAACTTCTTATCAAAAATATTCGGAAACATCTGTTTACAATATTCAATCTCCCTCAAATTTTCAACCGAATGTAATTGGCCCACATTTTCCCCAAAAATCGATAATTTCCAATTTGGAATCAACACTTCTAACCAATCACGTCCTAAAAGTGGCACAAACGAACTTGTCGATTCTACAACCGTGAGATCTAATTTCTCTACAAAAATGTCATTTAATTTAACATTCACACTGATAACACCAACAACTTTTACCCGTTCACCCGTTATAACATGCAACTCTTTCACATTTTTCTTTTCTTTTCGATATTTCAGTCCTAACTTTAAAAAATCGTTGTAATTGATAATAGTAGAACATGCGCCAGTATCTAACTCCATTTTTATAGGTTTTCCATTAATTCTAACATGCACATATAATGGTTTTCCATGCTTATATACACTATAAATATGCCCTAACCTTAAATTATTTAAATCATTCGCAGCATCTTCATCATCCGATTCATCCACATGGTTCGCCTTGTAACTGGATTTATGTTTTTTCGCCTTTGTGCATGCAGAAGCGTAATGCCCTTGGCCAGAACAGTTATAGCAAATAATAACCCTGCATTCTTTAGCTTTGTGCCCACTTTTGGAACATCGGAAGCACCGCCCCCTGGATTCACTTCCAGTTCGTCTACCTTTAGACCAATTTCTAGACAGACTACGATTTCTTTCGAACGATTTACCTGCCACAATAGCCTTTTTTTCACGAACATCTCCACGCCGCCACGCTTCTTTTTCTCGAGCGCCTTCAATTCTCCCGATTCGTCCTTGATTACTAGAGCCCATGTCTCGCACTTCCTTTTCTGCCATCTCGAACGTCAGAGCTTTATTTTTTGCTTTCTCCAGAGTTAGGTTGTCCTCATTTAACAAAATTGTTCGAAGTTTGTCATTCCGTAGACCACATACTAATTTGTCTCTCAATGCGTGTTCCAGAAAGTCACCAAACTCACACTCCTGTGCGATTAATTTAATTGAAATAAGATAATCCGAAATCGATTCGTGTGGTTGTTGATTTCTAAGAAATAGTTTATAACGCTCCGCGATCACATTTCTCTTTGGCTTAAAATGGTTCTTAAGCTTTTGCAACATGTCACTATATTTGAGAGTAGTTGGTTTTACCGGAGACGCCAGCGACTTCAAAATTTTGTATAGTTCGCCGCCACCTAGCGTTATAAAATAATCCACCTTGGTTTGATCGTCTTCAATTTTGTTTAACCTCAGTAAAAGCTCCATTCTGTCTACCCATAACTCAAAATCATCACCAGGTGTATACATTTCTACCTGTCCAATCATTGGACGTTGACTTTCCATAATTACTTCTTTTTTAATTACGGCTTCCACGGTTGTGTCACCTTCCAACATCGATTATATATATATATAAATTGTTTATAACGCGTATGCACTACTGGACTTAAAAAAAGAATCAACAGTTTATCCTCGTCGCCATTCTGTTATGTATGTTCGTAAAATAAAACGCAACCGTCCTCGTTCACTTCAAGTATATTTCTGTGAGCTTCACTGCTCGCTTAACTATAGCTAACTTATTTCTACGGTACATAGTATTATATAATAGACAACACGAGAGAGTGTAGCGGTTATAGAATGTGTTGTACAGTGTTTTGTTTTTACATTGAAATAGGACAACAGTATGTCTAACAATTCAGTATACAACAGTTTCTAGTGCAGTCCATCTAGCGTTCGCCTCTCTTGTGGCTACTCTTCCTCAAGCTGGAATGAGCAAGGCGGGATATTCACAGAGGCATAAGCTTATTCTGATACAGTTATGTCGAACTAGCTAATTCGTCCGCTTTCTCGATGCCAGGAATTCCTTCATCTCCCGGAACCCAGCAGAGCAATGGGTACCTTATATACTGAGCGCCAAAAACCCTTAGTTCTTCGCAACAGCATTTCACAAGCTGTGATTTTATTTCTATTGCAGTTAGTGCTTTTACTGCAGCCTGCCTGTCGATAAAGGACGTAATACCTTAAGGTGGTATTGTCTAGAAAATAAAAGTTGGTGGTGCGACATATGATAGCCAAATTTTTAGTGCCTAAATTGCAAGACATGGATGTCGAAAACATAGGTATCTATCTATAGTTCCAACAAAACGGCTCCACATGCCGTAAAGTCCAACAATTGAATCACTACTCTACTCATTTATTAGTCATGAAAAATGGCTCCCTGTGCTACTATTGGGATCACCATTATAGTTTCTAAAATCAAAGCATTGGTAACAGCATTAAATTACTGCACAACGATAGACTCGGTTAAGATCAGGTTTCTTTCAAGACATAAAAAACAGTCAATCTAATTCAAAAGTCAAGTCTCAGTAGGCAACCAAAAAATTTGTGAAAATTTCTTGAAACTATTCACTTTCAATCCCAAAGCCATCGCACTTTCTTTCACGTTTCTTGTGCGAAATTCTACTTCAACCGCTTTTACAAATTCCTCCCAATCCCCAGTAACTTAACCAGGCTATACTCTGGATTATTCAAAATTGAAGCAGAATATCACGGTTTGAATAAATTAGTTAATGGTCTCGCACATAGTAATAGCCACTCCAAATGGCCCCAAATCATGGCCAATTTTCCTCAATTATATGCCCAAGGGGCTTCCGCATTGACAAAGCCATTCAACTGACCCGTATTCCCCATGCAATATAGGCCAATTATAATCCCAGCAAAGGTAGATAATCTTCTGTGTCATAAAATTGCTCCGAATATGCCCTGACCTCAGGCATTAAGCTTAATCGATTAAGAACGTTCGCAAAGATGAAAGGTATTTTCAGTCAAAATCGTCGAGCTGTGACGCAGTGCCACAGGAATAAATGTCATCAATTCGCCCATTCCCATTTGCTCAATATGACCCCAACTCTCCGTCTCCATTCTCCACATCCTTGGAATTAAAATGGGTTGCATGACAAATACCCATCCGTTTGAGGGTGCTTAATTAAACCCCATTTTATTCATCAGGCGGATTAAAATTGTCTTTCACAAGAAGTACATCAGCAAGTATTTGGTTTGCCTGCCATGTCCTTTGTTGGGCACAGCAAAACTTTGTTCGTTTACATTGGGTGTGGGTGTGGGTATTATAATGGGCAGTGTCACGACTCAGATAAAATAATGAGAATGCATTCATAGCCATTTGAGAAATTGTGCGTAATTAAACTAATAGTTTTGCAAAATATCATTTAGGAATGAGGATAACGGACTGGGCAAATTAATTGCATCGTGTCATATCACTTCGATGTTACCTAAAAGATGATGCGTCCTAATTTGAAAAGGGATCAGGGATCATTTTCATTCATTGTTCGCATTCTTAAACTAAATTATCGACTGCAATTACACAAAATTCAAGAGCTATGCTAATAACGTAGAATCAAAACCTGGCACCGCTGTGCGTGCTCAACTGTAACATAGAAAATCCAACCAAAAACCAAAGCGCCAGACGAAAAATTTGCGGGCGAAGAAGAGTTATGCAAATACCAAACTCCAGACAAACAAATTGATGCCATTGTGTCGGCATGGCGACCGCCCGCTGGAAGAGGTTACATGTTTCGTTAGATCCTTCGCAATGGTAGATACTATGATAGTCACGTATACAATGGGCGGAGGTGTTTGTTTGCATTCACAGACAATACCATGGATTATTATTTTATTTTGTTCACTGCCTCCAACTCCTTTGGGAAGCTACTTTTCCTCTTTAAAACACATTTTCGGCATTCTCTCTCCAATTCAAACAAAAGGGAGATTCGCTATGACTGGTGGTGTAGGTACCAACGGATATTTCGCAAAGCAGCCACATCTGGATAGAAATTGAAGTAAATATCAACTTCCCTTTGATGTCCGGTCCGTATATTCCGTTTTCAAGGACTAAGGCCCGTTTGCTGATACTTCTCATAGCGATTTAAGTTCCACCTAAAATCATATGTGACAATTTATGATATAGAAAAAGTAGCACATAAGGTATTAAAGAAGAACTTAAATCGCAATGAGTAGTATCAGAAAATGGGCCTAAATGTTTCCCATTTCAAGACTATCTTAAAAAGAATCACGCTTTGCAGTCTTATATCTTCTGCCAGCTTGATATCTTCTTCTTGGGGATGATTTTTGTACCGAAAATCCAATGTGGGTTTTTGCTGGAAACATTTCTGTTTATGACAAAAAGCATCACATGACGCTGACACCACGGATGACTGATGACTTTAAAAGCGACTCTAGAAAACGGTGTTACCATCTGCTCTTGGTTTGAATGTTATTATATCCTACCAATACCGATGGGTATTGTTGATTGTCTTGCAGTAGGTACTGGTACTGCTTATCTTTCATGTTCTGATAAGAATTCGGCATATTTTCTTAAGTCGTTCACGTTCATCATTTCATAAAAACCAAAGATGATACAAACTAGATGGTCAATTGAGAGCAGAAACGATATATTTGTCTACAGCGTGCCTGTCCTGTATGGCATTTTCTAAGTATTCGTGCCTGTACAAATCAAAGGAACGCCATTTCTGGCGAACGCATAATTAGAAAATCCTATGCAGGCACTTGATGTTAATCGGGATGTAATTTGTTGGTGGAATTTTAAGTGGGGGCTACTGTATTTCACATTTTTGGTGCCCATAAGTTAAACGGCGTTCACATCGCCGTTCAGTTTAAAAGTTCTTAAAGTTTATCAAATTGTTGGAAATATTTTTAGTGGGGAATAAGTTCCGAAAAATTAATTCAGGACTTATGTCCCTTCGCCCACGCACTATACGATATGACTATTTTTGACATTATCAACTTTCTGATCCAAATTCTCTTCCTTCTGTTTTTGGAAAAGTACTCAATCAATCCGTCTCGAAAATATTTCAATTTCAATTTATTTAATCAGTCGTATTCTCAAACAATCATGTCCTATAAAAAAATGCCTTTGAATCAATTCCAAACAGAACAACTACAAAGAAAGAAAGAAATTCCGTAATTACTTCAGGGATGTCAATACCTGAAAAAGATCAAAAGATTTAACGGGTCAATAACTCTGTCGCTCCGAACTAAAATGATTTACTATTTATTTTCTGATATAATTTATTTACGTCAACCCTTCCTTTCACCAAAAAGGGATCAAATCATTTATCTGAACCGCATAAATATATCTATACAGGTTTTCGTTCCATCACAAATGGATTCGGGGACATTTTTCCCCAGGAATAATTATTTTCATTGCCTATGCTGAGGTAAACGAGTTCTCCATTCCTGCATTCATTTATAAGGTCAAGGCTTCGACTTTAATTTGCCACCCACTTAGACAAATTAGGGATGTACATCGCCGGAAATAAGGCAAAACCAACTCCGCAAAATGTAATTAAGGTAGAAGCTACCTGTATCTTCTTGTCATAGTTAGTTCCACAGTGGAAGGCTTATTCCACAATCTAATGGATTTGTATAAAGTTTGAGCCTAATCACTTATTCTGCTTGAAGTGTCATTTATCAAACGACTAGACAGCTTGAGATGGGGTTTTCCGCTGGGTGCATTGTCTGTGTCTACCAACAGGGTAGGTATAGGTGACTGCGAGAATGCAAATATTTGCAAATGAATGCAGATGGTCTATGGTTTTTTGTGGACACGTTTTGAATAGAGCAGGACAGGAATAATTATTAAAGAATGTTAATTATTAGGCAGGTATGTGGCGAGGTCTAGGTACTATATAATAGAAGTTCTTTTGACTATGGCTACTGAACTCGAATATGCATTCCAGGCAGCTTGAAAATGGGGAAACCTCGTTAATGACCTACAGTAGGAACAAGTAGTTACAATTCTGACTTGTGGGACTAGATTGTTAAGAGAATGGGACATATTGAAGACGGGGAGGAACATTTACATGTCTTTTTACAAATTAGTTCAAACTTACCTACAACAATTGCAATTTTTTTTTTTTTTGTATTTTAACTTTGACTTACATTTTGTGTCAAACTTTGCAATTGCAACATTTGTCAGCGTGTGTCATTCATTAGATTGAAAATTTCCCAACAATAATATATAATTTTCGGAAGTCTTCACCATCAACCTCTGAAAGTATGAAATTTAGAATTTTCACGATTTTCTGGTACAAAATTAAAATTTTCGGCTCCGTTTACCAGGTTTGCTTAGTTCAATACGATGATGTGTAGCGGAGTTCTGCGTGTACATAACTAGCTAACCCGGCGGGAACTTCGTTCCACCCAAAAATTGATTCCGATTTTCACAGTTGATTTGAAAATTGTCGAGATGAGATTTTAGGATACGTTTTACCATTAGCCGCTGTCCGGAAACGGAAATCTGAGCTGATATCTAAGAAAAGTTGTAGTTTTCGAGTTGTCTCCTAGCTCCTAGCCTTGGAATGACTGTTTTTTTTTTTTTCTCCGAGGTAGGTGGAAATCTTCTAGAAGACACTATGAGGACACTCGGCGCGTACTCATAGTAGTGTGAGATTTTTACTCACTAAAACCACCTCCTGCAAATTCATTTTGTACTGCAACTAAGTTATGACTTATCAAGCAATTTTTTTATCACGAAGTTACACGTTTGGCAGGCAACATTCCGGCGAAAGTTCCTGCTCGTTCCGCAATTTAACGCGGCTGATAATTATCGGGCTAAGTCCGAAGGTTTAGTTCGTTGTAGTCGCCGCTAATAATATGTCCTAATAATCGATTTCTATGCTTTCGAGCGCATATTTTCGTTTCGTCCTTAACGGTGGAAATTCCGAGGTCTCTATGGAGATCTTCATTTCTAATGTACCACGGTGCACTGACGAATGATCTTAGCACTTTATTTTGAAAAGTTTGTAAAATGTTTAGATTTGAATCGCTGGTACAGCCCCATAACTGTATACCATATGTCCATACAGGCTTCATCACTTGCTTATATAATAAAAGCTTGTTCTCGAGGGTAAGCTTGAAATATTTTCCGAGTAACCAATAAAGTTCTCTATATTTGATTTTAAGTTCTTGGCATTTTTTCTTTACATGCCGTTTCCATTTTAATTTTGTGTCGAGAGTCATTCCAAGATATTTGGCCTCGTTCGCAAAAGGAACTTGTACCGTATTTATAAATACAGGCAAATTATTTGTATTTTTATATGTAAAATCCGCGTGGACCGATTTCGTTTCGTTAAGAGCGATCCTCCATGAATTTGTCCATTCATAGACCCGGTTAAGCGCCCCTTGTAATATTTTGTTTGTTTCTTTGGTCGTTGAACCAACTGCTAGTATAGCAGTGTCATCGGCAAAAGTGGCTACGGTAGTACCTTCTGTTTGCGGAATATCACGCGTAAATAGCTGGTACAGGAGTGGCCCAAGGACGCTTCCTTGCGGCACACCTACCCTTATTTTCCGTGTTTGAAACGAAAGAGTCTATTCTCTAGATAAGATTCTAGAATTTTCCATAACCGTTCGGGGAGAACTTGTCTTAATTTGCACGTGAGGCCTTCATGCCAAACCTTATCAAATGCTTGCGAAACGTCCAAGAACACGGCAGAACAAATTTTGTGTCCTTCTAGAGCTTTCTCTATTACGTCAGTTATCCGATGCACTTGATCGATTGTCGAATGTTTGCTTCTAAACCCGAACTGATGGTCGGGTATAAGACGGTTTTCTTCTATAATTGGTTGTAAGCGTCTGAGTAATATCCTCTCAAAAACTTTGGAAATAATTGGAAGAAGCGAGATGGGTCTATAAGACTTTTTTTCATTCGGTGGTTTGCCTGGTTTTAGAACCATTATGACTTCCGCGACTTTCCATTGACTCGGAATGTATTGTAAATTGGAATGACTGATGCAAATGAAATAGGATTTTTTTAAATATAAATTTCAATTTTGTACAAAGGTTTTAAGGTATAAATCATCCTTGTACGTTATCCTGAACTCGAACAATAAGAAATAAACTATAAATTTTATACAATTCAAAAAAGTAAAATTTTGATTGAAGCTAGAACGTTGGATTTTCCCATCGTTCAGTGGAGCAAATTTTGTGTGTGTGCGAAGGGGAACTCTGGCGAAGCAAGGCGAGCACGGGTTAGCTCTAAGCTAGTTGAAATAAGATTTCAAATAATTTTATTTTTTTATCTGAAGTGACACTCCCCCATTTCGATCCAGTTTATTTCTTTTCAAAATGCATTTCCCCATACAAACATTTATAACCTATTGCATCCCCCAAAAGTTTTGTTTTCGCGACAGAAAGTAGTATAATGTCCTTCCTTGGGCCTAAGCGAAACCATAAAGACCAAAATCTTTTAAAACGAAAGATCCGTTATCGAGTTATACGAGCACACACGGACTTCTTGCTCTTTTATTATATAGAACATTCCTGAATTGACTCATAATAAATAATATTTTACAGCATTTCAGTATATAAAGTACGGGTGATTAGTAAAGGATTATCAATTTTAACTTTCACACTAAATATTTTGTAGGTCACAACGGGTAGTTTTATATGGAAAATTTTGCCATTTTGGGTTCGTAAAATCTACCCAGGACACTAAATATAATTATTAGTGTAGCGCATAGTATTTTGACAAGGACAACAACTTATCGCATTATCGAAATAAAATACAAACTTTTCATACATGTGTTAAGAGGATATAGTTCCGCTTGATATATTTATTATAAACTTACCCACATACATCCGCTGGGAGTACTCATCCTACCACAAAATTAATAGCAGCAAATCCACATTGACTTATGACATTGAAAAGAAAGGACAAATTTATGGCTACCACATTGTTCTCCTCCGGGACTAATTTTCAAACCATTCAACCATGAATATAATATTCTTTCACTACAAGAACTATTGCATTATTCATGTTCTATTCGTATGCAAATTTTCTGGGATATTCAGACGAGGAACAAATTCGAGAACTCATGTTATATCCACCTCCTGCAGAGTGCGGATGCGGATACACATTACACACATAAAAGATAAGAGTCGGATTATTGGTGGTTCTTTTCTATTTTGCATATAATTAATGAGGGGTGAGAGAGAGAGAGAGAGAGAGGAATGGGTTATAAAATATATGCGAAAAAAAGTTTGTGGGTTAGGAGAGGATTTTCTTTAGCTTTAAAAAGAAAGCTACCTAAGAACCCATAAGAGTTTGAATAGATAATAATTTGCGCAACAGATTTAAGCAATGAATAGAGTTTTTAAATTGCCCAGTGACTTGGTGAGTTTTAAGGTCGATACTGACTTGTGATAGTCTTTAGAATACCTGGGAATAAGAGACCGAATGGGAGACGCTTTCGAGCTGTGTTCTAAATCTGTAAGGTATAGGTATAGGTACGCATTTATTTCAATAGTAAGTGCTTGCCAATACAAATCCCCTTAACCATTGTGGTTAAAGTCCTAATATAATAATTCAAACATAAAACAATTTATTAAATAGCATCGGTCTTATGTAGCTCAGTCCTTTGATTCTCTATCTCATTATCATCATTTGCAGGATATTTCTTATAGGAAAAGTAATTCCTTTGAACTATTTTCTTCAAGACTTTAATAGTTGATTTTGACATAACATAAACATCTCTCTTGTGTGTCTACAAACCACAAACCCAGAAGACACCACATCAAAGAATTCCCTTATTATCCTCATCGGTTTTCATTAGGGGACAACATGTAGTAAAGGTTATGGCTGGTAATGACATCGTTTTTGCATGACCGCCATTATGTTGACTGCAGAGACAGTATTCCCTAAGGCTTTGTGAGATTTTCTTCCTGAATGCGGGTGGTTGAGAATTGCAGTTCTTATTGTTGTGCTACTGTCAATGTCATGGCGATGCTGTAGTTTGTTTTGCTTCTTTTTGTGTTTGAAAATTGTATTGTGTGTTAAATCGTTTGATAGCACTATTTATTTGGGTGTTCAGCACTTGCGATTTACAAGGGGGAAGTGTGAAGTATGCTATGACGGGAAGATCTTTGTAACAAAAGAGACTTCAGCTGTTCCGTTTAAAGCTTTTCCATTCATATGCTTACCATTTACACAATTGGCGGTACCCACCATTCTTGTCAACAATAAATCGTACATGGAAATGGCTGCGAATTTTTTAAACTTTTGTTGTAGGAATAGAGGAAACTGTTAGCCATTATGATTATTTATTTACACGTTGAAATGCAAATTAGAATAGCGGCCGTAATGTTTGAGGTCTATTGGTTCAGTGGTCTAGCTTAGAGAGTGTAAACTAATTTAACTCATCCCCCCGAAAGGGGTGCATTTCTGATGCATGCTCTTTAATTCCACAATCCACCATTGGTTTAGATTCAATCAGGTCAGTCGATACAGATATATAGACACGTCGTTGATAACTTTAAGCTCATCTAGCAATAATTGTTTTAGTAAATATGGTCATGATATATGCCTGGCTTTGTAATTATTCCATAGGCATTATTATTTTCAAATTATTATTGCAATTATGCAACCACGTGAAGTACTAAATGTCAATGTTGACATCCATTTGGAAATAGGTTCTGGAAAATGCACGCTTGGATTTATGGTAATTAACAGGAAGCACCTACCTACTTGCAATGCAATCAATTATTATCAGTTTCAGTTTATAATTACTAATGTGGATGATCCTGAACATATGCGAGGGCTCAGATAGAATATATGGAGTAGCTTTAGAGACGTTCGTGTGCAAATAATTATTCAATCACGGTGAAAATATTGCGAGGGAATTGCTTTTCAAATTACATAGTCGGTTGTGTGTTTTGTCGAGTGGGAGGTTTTGTCAGCAAGCTCTGCAGCTACGTTGGGTCATCTAACTTGTGGGAAGAAAGCATTTTGTACTTTGGTAACTGCTGCTTTTAACTGAAGTGAAATACTCCGCGTTTGACGCATCTTTGAGTAGTAGAAAATCGCACCAGTACGTATATTGCCTGTCGCAGGTAGTTCTAAAAGCGTATGCTTTTAAGGAAATAAGGACTAGCAAACAAATTCACCGCATTCTAGTGAAATGTTAAAAGGTGGTTGCTTTTTTAAATATTTGGCTCCTTTAAGAAGTCGAAGTGCCGGAGCCCCTTGAATGCTCTTCCGCTTCATAATCTATCTAGACTCAGCATATTAAGACACATTTCCTTTCCCCTTCTCCCAACAAAACGTAGTTTATGTATATAAGATAGTTTCTTATTAAAGCTTCCGTTTATGACAAGACGATATTGAGATCAATCCACCTACAAAAATCCACCTTTAATTGGGTGCATGTGTAAAAAAAAATTGGTTCTTAAATAACGTCATCACCCTTACGTGAAAACCAATATAATAATTGAAGTAAGCAACCGTCTCTACCATTTACTACAGCCCAATATGAACCCGTTGCGCCAGACAATTATTTATACCCAGGTACTAGTTTCGCTATGGTCGAAAATTGGCCCTACCTTTTATAAGTATAAAAGCGACAATATAATGATTTTTTTTAGGTTTCGAAAATACAGGGCACTGGTTGCAAGACCAATTCTCCGCCACCTTTTAGCAAGCACGTCTCGAATAGCCTATTAGCGATGAATTTTAATGGTTCCTGAGGGGTCAATAACACTCGAACTTATTCACATTCAATTAGATCTATGATCAGTGCGTGAGAAAATTCCATAATCGTGTTATGAATAAATTGGGAATTGTGTAAGGGAAATATAGCCGGTATCGCAAAGAATTCCCAGATATTTGCAATTAGTAGCTGCGAAGCTTTCACCCTTCTTGGAGGACTAAATTTACGTTGTAGCAGTAGGCACAGTCAACCAGAAACCCTTTCAGGAGTGATGTAATGAACACAACGAATTTCATACACGCACAAGAAATGCAATACCGCACGGGGATAGGTAACTACACGAAATTATGCTGTCATTTCATGTTGAGTCTTTGGAAATCAAAATAATGTGGAGTAGGTAGTTAGTTTTGTTACTAGAAGAGATGCAGAAATTTCATTTCATTTCATTTCATTTATTTCATCTACTAGCTAAGCTATACAGATTACGTGATAACTAAACCTACAAATTGTATAAAACAATACCTTAAGACTAAGAGAATGTAAGCAAATGAAGTAAAACACTTTTGAAGCGACTACGAGAAAAATGGATATCTACATAATTACAAACTTCATTGAATGAAACAATAGCTCTGGACATAGGCTCATTGTGGCCATAATTAGTTCTGTGAACTGGTCGAAGGAGAAGATTTCTATCCCTTAAAGGTCTAGCCGGGGCATAGATGGGTACTTGGGCTAAGAGAGATGGACAGTTAATGTGATAGCTTAACAGGTCCCTTACAAACATGATGTCATGAGCTTTTCTTCTTGAGCTTAAAATTGAAATGCCTAGCAATTGACACCGAGTTTGGTAAGGAATTTCAAAGTCCCATCTCATTTTGCGGAAAATGTATTTAGTGAAACGCATTTGGACTTTTTCAATGCGGTCAGAGTGAACTTTGTATAATGGGTTCCATATTACATCAGCAAATTCTAGCAGAGACCTAACTAATGCAATAAAAAGAGAAATAAGGGTATGAGGATCCGAAAATTCTTTGCAATTTCGTTTTATAAAACCAGAAAGTTTATTTGATTTAGCAATAACTTGATCCACGTGAGATGCAAAGGTGAACCTCGAATCAATTATAATACCAAGATCTTTAACTTCTCTAACTCTTTTTAGTACAATACCGTCGATTTCGTATTGAAATTCAAAATGAGAAGAGCTTCTATAAAAAGACATTATAAAGCATTTTCTAATGTTTAACATTAAACAATTACTGATGCACCAAACAGATAGGTTTGTTAGATCATGTTGCAAATACTCACAGTCAAGTGAAGTTTTCATTTTAAGGAACAGCTTTAAATCATCAGCGTACAACAAACAATGGGAATATTTTAATACTCGTGAAATATCGTTTATAAAAAGTATAAATAGGAGCGGACCCAAATGACTACCCTGTGGTACTCCTGATCCACACCCAAAAGATCGTGAAAAGTAGTCGTCTATTTTGACCTTTTGATTTCTGCCAATCAAGTAGGATGCTAACCACTCAAGCATTGCTGAGTGAAACCCAAGACTTTCAAGTTTTTTTAGTAATATGTGATGATTGACGGAGTCAAATGCCTTACTGAAGTCAGTGTAAGCACAGTCAACTTGATAACCATCTTCGATAGCATTAATGGCATAGTGTGAGAAGCAAGCCAGATTAGTGGTAGTGGACCTACCGGACACAAAGCCATGCTGCGCATCACAAACAAATTCCTTTGTAAGAAATTCTAGTTTAGATTTGACAATACTTTCAAAAATCTTAGGCAAAGCTGATAATTTGCAGATTCCTCTATAATTTTCAATATCATTCTTGGATCCAGATTTGAAAATTGGAATAAGAAAAGAGGATTTCCACTCTTCAAGAAAAAGCCTTCTATTGTACCACGGAGGCTTAGATAAATTCTTCTTCGATCTATAAGGAACAAAAGAGTTAAATCCTTTAAACAACACAGATTTGAAAAAATTATAAGAGTCCTGAAGGGACAAATGTCTCAGATTACTATTCCAATCGATGTCCTGAAGGTAACAATTAAAACCATTAAAATCGCATTTTGAAAAATCGAAAGTTTTAACTAAATTAATATCAGCTTTTAAAAAATCGTAAACCTCAATTTCAATAAAAGTTTGATTATGATAAATTGAATTATTTAACAGAGGATATGGGGCTTCAAAAGTATTTGCCTTGATATCATCACAGCAGATAAAAACTAGATCTAATATTCTATTTTCTGAATTTACAATTGAGCTAATTTGACACAAATTAAGAGAAAGTAGAAAATCAACTAAAATAAATTCAATATCTTTCTTTAAGTTACATGGCATAAGCATTTTATCATCGTCGGACCAAGACCAAACAATGTCACCGACATTAAAATCTCCCAATACACAAATACTATTGGAAACATTATCGTGATTAACGAAAATATAATCTATATTACATATGTGTCTTTCATAGACATCTAATCCACTCCCTGAAGGAACATAGCTAACAATAAAAATAAGTGAGCTCACAACACCTGTGACTTCCAAAGAAAAGCAGAGTTGTTCCACTTCACGATCAGGTAAGGGAATCTCAAAGCAGGTAATACCTCGGCGAACTGCAACTAGAATTCCTCCACCACGTTCCTCCTTCTTTTTACAACGATCAAAACGGAAAACCCGATAGAGAGATTCATCAAAAATTTCTGAGTCAAAAATATCATCATATAACCAAGATTCTGTGATAATAATAACATCATAGTCAAGATGACTAGAATAATTAAATAATTTAGTGATTTTTGTCCGAATTCCGCTGGCATTATGATAATAAATTTTGAGATACGATTTATCAAAGTTTCGCTTTTCTACGACTCTGTGATGCGAGTAGGCAAGCTCGGTAAGTTTTTTGGCTTCTTATTGGTTTTGCCAGGTCGATTTGTAAACTCCTTAACTATCATATTTTTTGGCCAGAAGTTAGGGTTTACTATAGCCTTTCCAATATCAAAAGGAGCAAAAACTTTGAACGAGGCTGATATTCGATCCGGCTGGTTATCAGGTGTGAGGCTATGACATCTGATAGCTCTGGTGTCAATGCCCTTGTTTTTTATGTAGTCCAAAATATCCATTGGTTTAGTTCCGTATTGTAGCCTTGCTAAAAATATGGCAGATGGTGGAGCCACAACTTTTAGGGAGATATCACGGCTATTTGTAACGATGGGTACTGGAACGACCACGGGTGAATCGCAGTTAGCAGGAGGATTAACATTTTCATTAATCAAATGTCTGTTATTGTTGAATAACGCCGACGATGAAGTAGATGGTACTGGTGATAAAAGACCAGCAGATTTCTCCAATGATATTCCTACCGTAGGTGAGACAACTGGTGTAACTGAGTTGGACCGTTGAATCCTTTTTTGCTGAACAGGTTGGATCTCCATAATTGGGCCGACTGTTCATTCGGCCCAAGAAATAGGAACCGTCACAAAACATATCCAATATATTAATCAGTATTAATATTAACATATCGTTGGCTGCAGGAAGGATTTCGTTACACAAATTGAAGAAATCAACTGTCCTTTTGTGATGCCTAAAATATACAAAACAAACCTGTGTCCTAAATCAAAGTTGTCTGCTGCATTTCAACGTTTTAGCCAAATAATTTTGGCAAACGTCTCCTGTCATGTTGTACCCTTCCCATGCCGATTGAGTTGGCATTCACATAAATGAACATTTTCTCCATGGCTTGGATGACGCTTTTATCCTAAGAATAGGAAGAACCGGATAATGTACACAAAGCCATCATGATTATAAATTAAATAAAACAATAATTGAATGGAACTCATATGTACTGCGCGGCTATATAGAAGGACGTTATGCTTTTCAAGTGTCGTTCGCAGTCGCTTCCTGTTTTTTTTTTTTTTTTTTTTTTTTTTTTCAATGGAAAGGGTTAATTGCATTTTGTAATTAAATTAAACGATGCCATGAACAAGAATTTATACCTTAATGGGTATTGTCTCATTTTTAGCATGGATATTGAGATTTTACATTTTTGTTTTTAGCTTAAAAAAAAACTAAGCACTCGAGAGATGGAACCTTATTCAAGTCAAACGTTTTCTCACAAACGGGATTTTCTTCATAATTTCTATTTTGGTCGTGTTAATGTGGAGTTAAATTAGAACCACTACGATGTTATCTCCACATAATTTTTTTTTAAATTACTATGCCGGGTAAATGGGTGTACAACGTCATACTCACGGTCGAGTAAGGTAAATTGTTCCATCAGAGAGACTATTCGATTTCATGCAGAATAGTAAAAGAAGAGATGTCTTGTATTTCAAATTTAATTTTTCCTTAAAAAGCTCAACACTCAAAAGATTACTGACACCTTCTAAGAGACTTGAAGACAGTGATGTCATTCTGGCAATTTTAATGCTAGATCTAGCATTTTGAAAGAAATAAAAGTGCCTAATGATTCGAATATTTTTTTTTGTGGATTTTATTTCTTTTATTTACATTTGCTCTGGAATTTTAGTCATTCCTGACCATTAAACTGATATACAGTGTATAAAAGCTTAACATGTTTCTCACCACTTTCCCACGCATCATATGAAATGTGAGTGCGATGAATCATGTCTATTGGGTACGTGGAGATAAGTAGATCAGACCAAAACCATAACTGTAGCAAGACAGCCGTGAAAAGTACCGAGATCTTAAAGTACGCCAAATTCTTACTTCATGAAGGCTTAATACTAATTCTTTAAAGTAGAACAATACTGAAATAACTACAAATCAAGAGAGCAATTTCATTAGAACCTTTCGAATTGGGCGTAATAAAAAGAAAACTTTTCAAGTAAACCCACCAAATTTTAGTCAGTAACCAGTTCTTAGAAAAAACTTTTAAGTTGCATTTATGTGTAATTTCAAAATGACAATAAGCAGACACTTTGAATGAAAAATCTTAGATTTTCAATCTCTACCGATCAACCAAATTTCGTTATTGATTGCTGTAGAATAAATTCTTCCATACAACAACCAAATGGGTGGATACCACGCTTCCTTATAGAGAAACCGCAGACTTTCGAATTTTTTTTTTCCAAAATGTATTCCTTTGGTTGCACCACAAGACCTACAATTGTGCAAAACTTCAAGATTCTACGATTTGGGGAAGTACTCCACAATTGTGGTTATCTGTCAGTTTATTGCGGACAAGAATTATAATAATCCAATTCTAATGTCCGCCTAAAATTAAGATAAATCAAATTTAAAAAATATTTGTCAACATGAATATGTGAGATTACCGTAATTTGAAATTTCAGTGAACTTGTCTTTGAAAAGGCAAACCTATATGCTTCTTCAAAAATGCCTCGAGATGTTTCCCTATAGGCGTTAGTTCTGCAGTAAGGTTGTTGTTATGTTCCCATAATGGGAGCTTCAAAGATTTTAGGAAAGTAATGTCCTTTCGGTGGTCAAGTAGACCGATGAGAAATAATTTCATAAAGTTTTCTTTAACTTTTACCATGGAAGTACTTACAGAATGAATCTTAAGATGAGATGATTAATTAACTATATTTAGTTAAATTTTATGCTCCCTAAAGAAATAAAGAGTGCCCTTTTGATGTTTTTGACGCAACGCTTTCCTTTGCCTGCTCTTTTGAAAGTTTAGGGTGAATCTTGATAATTATTACTTTCCGAATAAATCAACTCTAAACTATTCATGAGTAACATGAGCGCATAAATGCTAAGGCCTATAGTGTTTTTTAATCTTAAATGCAAAACATATTGCTGCATGAATAAAAGTTGAATTAATTAAACTTGAATAACCGAAATTGCCACTAGACTTCAAAGCGATTGTATAGTGGATTCATACATAATTTATATGTGTATCTACACATATGCCTAGTACCGTACACAAAACTACATCCATTTGCTCCTGGTAGAAGTGTGTAATTAAATTCCTTGACAGATACTTTTTACTCAACCTTAAATCGACTGCACCTTCAACAGATGCAATACAAGGAAGGACCACAGTTCTTGCAAGAATTTCGGAATGCATTAATTATTTGAACTCGTTATTTAAGGTCTAGAATGGCAGGTATATGCATTTAGGAATATTCTGCAAACTATAAATAATTTCGTAATCAACCGGAATGCAATTGCATTTGTCATTTAAATGGGTAAACGGAACATTCTATACCAATATGCCGTTTAGTTCAAAATCTGGATCTTAGGAATGCTGCCTCATAAATTAATTTGTATTGGTAAATGATGTAGGTGAGTCCATAAGGACATAGCACCATGCCTTGTTCAAATTGTAAAAAAACATTATATTTCTGGTGTCAAAATGTCAATTCAAAATTAAGGGTTTGATTTGCATTGGGTATGGTTTGTTTGTTTTTTTTTTTTATCTCGTTTTTTTGTTATTTCGATTTCAATTATTTCGCCATCGTTTGTTTCCATTTTTTTATGTAAAGAGCCCAAGGGCATTCAAATTCGCGCGAATTTGTATACACATTTTATATACACACAGTTCGCGCGAATTGGAATGCCCTTGGGCTCTTTACATAAAAAACAATCAAAACGAATTATGTTATTGAAGAAGTTAAATTTGAATTATTATTTTTTTTTTTTTAATTCCACAGATTGCTAAACTTTTTACCAAACTTTATTAAAAATAATACTGTTACATATTAAAATAATAAATTAATAATAGTAATTTTACTAAACAAAACAATTTCCCCGAGTGAAACCAATGGAAAACGACATTATACAAATAAAATTCGAAGTACACCGCTAGTGAGATAACATTGATCTTAATAACTCATTGCACTTTTAACGAAAATGCAAAATGAGTAAAAAGTGAGAGAAGGAAGTTCGGAATTATTGTAAGGCG
Source organism: Cheilosia urbana (assembly GCA_946477585.1). Taxonomy (NCBI): domain Eukaryota; kingdom Metazoa; phylum Arthropoda; class Insecta; order Diptera; family Syrphidae; genus Cheilosia; species Cheilosia urbana. Next base: position 2,678,246 of record OX297854.1, on the reverse strand, counting down.
AAGCAATTGCAAAACAAAGTAAAACAAAAACAAAATACGGTTTTACGAAGTAAACAGAAATAATTTTAAGAAAAGCGAAACAATAAAATGCAAAGTAAAAAAACGAAACAATAGGCACCCAATTGAATTATCTTTTAGCATCAAAACAAATTTTCTTTGTAAATAAATATTTTGGTAAAATACCAGACATCTATATATATAAAAGAAAGTTATGTTAGTATCTAATCTTATAACTCAAGAAAGCCTGGACAGATTTCGATGATTTGCAACAATTCGGACTGGTCTCCGGCCAAACAAGAAGAATATCAAAGAGAATTCCCAAAAAATCTCCGATAAACAAAATTTATGAAGAAAACTAATTTTCCCATAAATTTTGTATGGAGCGAGTGACGATATAATTATATATGTACATGTACATAAAAGAAGACATTGAAATACTTGATTTTTTTACTTTTATTGAGTTTGTATTTCCTAATGAACTATTGAACTGTATTAAAATAGTAAATTAAGTTAAGTTAAAAGGTATCATTAAATTCATTGACCGTTAGGTGGTACGAAGTTCGCCAGGTCAGCTAGTCTTATATATAAATAGGTTAAGGGAAATTATTAGGAACCACTTAACCATAACAAATTCGCTTTTTTTTTTTTTTTTTGAATACAGGGCAGTAATTCAATGCTGTCTGTAATTAATTTTTCAAATCGTTGTGTACATGCCAGGTGAATAAAGAATAATAATAACAATAAAAATAACTCTAGTTATTTTAAATAAACACTTTTTTTTAATTTATCCAGAGTATTTAATTTTAATGCCAGTATTTTAAAATAAAAAAAACTCCTACCAATAGAGGAAGTTTCGGGCGGCACCAGTCGTGCACTCTATAACTCTATCGATCTATGTATCAACACCTCGCAGATGCCCCTGAATAAAAATTAGGTACACAATTGTTTATTTTTAAGGGTAGGTAATTTCCATTCCTTCGAAAATAGGTTCTAATCAAAATTATATATATTCGGATAGGTTAGTTCGCGAAAACGTCAGTGTCAAATAAAAAGAAAAAAACAAGTGACAGCTAAAAAACTTGTAGGAAAACAAAACAGATTTTATATGGCTATACATATATAGCATAATAATGTTAAGAAAAAAATACTGAAAAGCTTATAATAAAGTGGAAAAACAGTATAAAAGGATTGTAGAATTGAAGAAATAGGAATAGATAGTGAGCTTTTTAAGAATATTTGAACAAGAAACTACTCTGGTCATTATTAATCGGCATTTATTTTTGCATTTGGACGAAAATGATAGCCCATCTGTGAAAAGATGGGCCTCGCGAAACACTGTAAATGTTACTATGACAATATGGCGGCGACAAATTGAATGTCACCAAAATGGGTTCAATTAACTGATAAGCATTTTCTAAGGGTCTTAATGGCGGCATAAGCCCACGATTTTTTTGTTTGTGCACATCTATGACTATGACTTACCTTTCGAATGATATAAATTTCATTCTACTCATTTCATAATAAATACTAAGAAGGAAACTTCGAATGTTCACGTATTAATATAATGATAGGCAAAAAATGGAATAGGGCTCAAAACAAAAGCAAAACAGAAGCCGTGTTTGAAATTTCCCCGTTGCCATTAAGTTAATTCTAGCATTTACAAACAAAGTTTGAGGTATCACAATTTACTCGGTCTCCAGGTGAAAGTCCTGACATTCAAGCAGGAAAACTTTTTTAAAACACTGAAGGATGATTTTCTTTTATCTTGAGTGAACACAATTTGGGATATTCTTCGGAAGGCGTATCTAATTGCAAAGCAACTCTCAGATTACATTCACATTGGTGCCTTTCGAAGTCAAAGCGAACTTTGACTTACTTTCATTTCATTTTGATTCTACCCTCGCAATCATAATGTAACCACAAAATTCCTTTCCCAGGGGATACAATTTAATAAATTAAAATTTTCAGGCGAAATCATTTTTAGGCTGTATCTACCTGTTTATTTATTTATTCTGAAAAATAAAGTATTTTCAAAAGACGAATCAGTGTGAGGTGTGACGTTTTTCGTTACCCAGGTGTAGCACATCGCAATTAAGCTGTTTTGACTAATATATGTTTGATTTTTTGTTTTTCCTTAGTTATTTAATAAAAGTGTACGGAATATTATAGTCCAGGCGGACATTTGAAAGATGAATTAAGCTTATTTAAAGTTACTTGGGCCAAGGGTGTGTTTCACCATAGCTGTGTTGTTACAAAATGAAATAAAATACGGATGTTTACAGTTAGCCTTTAAAAAAGGACCCTATTCAAAGGATTGCCAATCTTGACTCTCATTCTAAATAATAATAAAAGGTAGATTGTGATCGCATGAAAAATTATAACTCTCATCCTGTTTTCGGCTCATTGATCGTTACTTTTCAAATGCGAATAGGTACTCAAACTTATATTCCACCCCAGGGTGGACATATAACTCTCATCTCTCATCATTTTCAGTTGTAGACTACTGAAATAAATTTATTTGTCTGCTCAATGTTCGTTGTGCTATTAAATAATTTTACGAGTGCACATGTGGTACCTATAGCGAAATGGTCCAAAAATATAACTCAAACCGAAAAATGATTTTATGTTTTTCTCTTTAAAATTTGGAATTAACAACCCAGCAACTGTCTGCGTTTCTAATCGTATATCCATCTGTAGTCTGCCTACCAGAATTTTGTCGGTGCAAAGGGACAAAAGGGAAAAATTAACACGCCACGTGGGATAAATAAAGAGGGAGAGTTCTAACAACAACTGCGTACGATCTGAATATAACGTAAGACGTGTAAAGACATAGTTTAAATGGACACCCTTCGACATTGATGAGGTGGTGCTTGGTTAAGCTAAATAACCAATGGACGATCTTGCATAGAATTGTAAGACACCGATTTTATGGATTTTACAAGTCTATATACAAAAATTAAAGTTTATTTTGTTTCCATATTTTTATGCTATAGACACCGAAACCACGAAACCGATTGAGTTTAAATTTTAACAAAATCGTATACAAAAAAAAAAATTATTTCTTGACATTTCTGACAACCGTAGCCTTTAAATTTAATAAATTGTCGTATATTGCGACTTGAAAACATTTTACAAAAAAGAAAAAAAAAAATCATTGCAAACGCTATTTTTCGAAAACCGAGTGCTAAAGTTGTAAAATTTGAAAAATAGGTGTGCATTGTCTGAAAGCACTTCGCAAAATTGCGGCGCTTGTTCTCCGTACATAATGTCTCCAACTCCAAGCTTCTTATCAAATAAGGTTATGATAGAGAAACGGCTTAGGAAAGTCTTCCCTATGTCTAGAAACACAATAGATATTTTCACAAAGGAAACTATATCCAATCAACATAAATTATATAAAAAAATTGGTTATTTTACAGTTTGCTTTCCACTCTTTGTATGGTTTGAAGTGGGCGTTAGTCAGAATTATACTTACATATAAACCAAAGCAGAATCAGTGATGGGAAAGCAAGTTGGTACCTTCTTTTAAATACTCGCTATAGCTTTTGAGCTCAATAAACCTAACTGTCGTATAGAAGCGAGCTCGAGAAAACGTAGAATCGAGTTTCGAAGTTCCTCGTCTTTCATAAAGCCAACAATCAACAGTCATCAATCCTTAGTCAATCAATAATCCTTCACAGACCTTACATTCTACAGAACAATATACCAGGCTTTCAAATCGTCGGTATACAATTTTGCCATGACACATTCGAAGAAAATTCCTCCAGTGTGTGTGAACCATGGAGAACGACATTTACCTAAAATCCTTTTGCAGTTTTTCCAAAAACCATTGTAGAGCATGCATTGGGGTATGTCTCCCTACCAAACAGTGTCTTGTTATGATGTTGCGTTGTCAACTGATAAATCAGCTTCCTGGAATTGAGCACTCCAGAGAACGCTCAACGAAATTGCCCGTACCAATGATGTTCCCCTCTTCAAAGAGCCCACTCAGTTTTGGGATCTCCATAAATATTAGAAGTAATCGACACTCATCAAGATTGTATTTAAATTGAGAAATTTATTCAGTTGAAATACAAAATTATAGCATTTACGTTGAGAACATTCAAATTTAAGTCCACACCTCGGGTGTTGATCCTTTTCAAGTCATCTTTAATTAATGACATCCCGCCCACATAATAAATGAACTCCATTCAGTGACTCAATTATACTCCAGGTTATAATTACCCCGAACCGCTGGTATTAAAAATCAGGAAAAATATATATATATATGTATTAACAAGATGACTACTCACTGCCGTAGGTATATTCATGTCGACAGAAATTGAAGTACCCGCAGAAAGGTATCCAATTTATTGAGCCCATGGGAAATTTATTTACGTAAAAGAAGTTGAAAATATTGCCCTCTGTGCATCACAGATGAAACCGATTTAAAAATATACATTATACACATAACACATTTAATTTTTCAACGCAGTTGTATGTGTGTCACACAGTGCCGCCAAGAGTAATGAGTTAATTAAGAGCCTTTCGGTTAATATTCGCACGTAAATACAAAAGGTGGTCGGCGGCGGTATTGATGCTTTTCTGATGTATTTTTTTTTTTAATAACAAAAGAAGCTTTTTTAAGCCGAATGCAGTTTGGAAGTAAGGACTGCTGTAAATATTGGTAGACAAATATTTTGCTGCAACACTAATTTTAAGGGAAATGGAATATTGTTCATATAAAGGAGTGTTATGTCTCATACCCCAAAGAATTCGGCAGTGAAGGCCGTATTGTCCTACTTCGCCGTAACGATATAAAATGACCATGCAAAGGAATAATAGGAAAGGTACCCACAATCCACATACATCAGCAGTACTTTCTACTATTCGAACTGTGGAATTTATTTCCCCACCAGTATAATACTGAAGCCAACAGTATGGCAGAACACAGCGAGCTGTCACTGGTGCGTTTGCAAGTATTAGTACAGAAGCGGCAAAAATGGGTTTAGTGGTGAATGAGGGTAAAACAAAATATATGCTGTCAACAAGAAGGGTCACACAACATCGACGAATCGGACAGAACGTCACGATAGACAGCTATAACTTTGAGGTAGTTAGAGACTTTGTCTATACCTCGGCTCCGCTACAAACTCTGACAATGACATCACATCAGAAATCAAGCGAAGATCCACACTTCTCAATCGCTGTTTCTTTGACCTAAGACGGCAATTGATTAGTAAGGCCCTGTCAAGAAGCACCAAGGAGATTCTATATAAGACTCTCATCATCCCTGTCCTGCTCTATGGCGCAGAAGCATGGACCCTAGCAAAAACGGATGAGGATCTTCTTGGTCGCTTCGAACGCAAAATTCTTCGAGTGATTTTTGGTCCCGTTTGCGTTGACGGGATTTGGAGAAGAAGATTTAACATCGAACTCTACGAGCTGTACAGCGACATCGACCTGGTCAGAAAAGCACGCATTAGTCGTCCAAGATGGTTAGGACATGTAGAGCGAATGGACACCAACGCTCCGGCCCGGAGAGTCTTCGATTCCAACCCGGTGGTCTTAGGTGGCGCGCGCAAGTGGAAGGGGACCTCAACCAACTTGGAGTGCGCAACTGGAGGCAGTTGGCCAAAGATCGCGCTAACTGGAGAGGCGTATTGGTTGAGGCCGGTACCACCCCGGACTGTAGCGTCACCTTAAGTAAGTAAGTAATAATACTGAAGCCTTTTTGCCCAATTTTTGGCGACTTCCCTTCAGTGCATGGTATCGCAGAAGAACCTATTTTATAGACATCCCTGTACAGTTTTCTTACGTGGATCGCATATTGTAGTTCTATATCCTTTTACTACAGGTTCATTAAGCCATTCAAATGGTTATCGACGAATCTGACATAACTACATTAACGTTGGAGTTGGTAGCCTATGAGTTCCGTATGCTATAAATTTACAATCTTACAATGGAGCCATGGCTGGGTAGAATATAGTTACAAAGTCAGTTTTGAGCCTGTTACTGATGTCAATATGCTAGTGTTTTATTTTCTTAACGCAATTTATTTGGCAAACTTGTTTTGTAATGAAAGTATGGTTGCAAACTCTTATTTCCCTTGTGGATCTTTCAAGCCACATTCGGCATGTTAATGGAGGCACGTTCCCATTGTCCTTATGACAACATATTGTAGGTTCATGTGCGTTACGTGATGTAGTTATATTCTGATTGAAAAAAAAGAAAGAAAAGAGTTGTCCCTATAGGTCCATATAAGACCCCTAAACCTAGCATCTCACAAACCGTCGTTTTGTCCGAGTCCAAAAGACACGCTTGAGAAACCTTCTCAGAAGAGTATTTTTAAGATGTAATTTGTGAGACTTCTTGCTCATTAGTCTCATATAAGTCTTAGTATTAACTGACGGATTAGGTCAAGGTGGCTAATTGTGAAGCAGACGTTTGTAATCTCCACCAAATTAATCCAATTTTATCCACTCAATAATTCGTCTGGAACATATTAAAAAAGAGTTGTATACACCCTCGTTTAAAATTCAATAGGTTAATTTCATTTATTTTCCAAAAAATAAGTAAACCTCATATTTCAGCAAAGTTGCGTATCCATGAATAATGAGGACGAAGCAATAAATCTCTTGTCTAGACATCTGTGAAATGTAACCACTTTAATTCGATGTGCGTAGAACGTCCTAAGACCAAATACATATACGTACGTTCACCTTGACGCAGTGGTTTGCTACAATGTCTACATGGTATCGCCACATGGAGTGCTTCCCAAATAATCATTTCACTTTGATGGGTTTCGAGAACAACCTAACAGATTTCTAGTAGGTATCGCATCTAAATGTGTAATTTCTACAACCGCACATGAATAGCTGATGTATCCTTAGGGTATCCCGATTCAAACGAAACCATGTCGTGATTCTATTATAGAAATGCGTTCTCTGTCTGGATTTGCTGTATCTATAAAAATAACAATAAGACCCCGGAAATGGGTGTATGGGGATATTTTTGTCGAAATGGTTTTCGGCAGCTTTAAGGTAGAATAGACTGACTTGTGTGGGTGTTTTTTAATTTAAAGGGCCGTGACTGTTTTTTATTCAGAAGATGAATACTACAAGTTTGCAACGTGACTACAAATGGTAAATAGATTTTCATAAATCTGAAGTCAGTGAAGCCAGTAAGGCACATAGGGGACAGGGCACTGATGCCCGTAAGTTCAGGATATACATGCATGGAAAAGAATCGTACAGTTTTTTTTTTAAATAATTACGACAAATTTGGGCCCAGGCATCACAAAAAGCTTCGACTAAAGTGTCCTTGTCTTCAAATTATCTGCCGCCTTTATTCACTTTATTATATAACCATGCCCAAACATTTTCGATTATGTTTAAGTCCGCTGAATAGGGCGGCCATGGCAAAAGTTCCACGTCTTCTGATTGGTTCCAACTTCTAACAAACCTGAAAGTGTGGAGTAGTGTCTTTGTGGAGTATCCAAGACAGGGGTCCGAACATTTTTTTCACTTTTGGAAATTACCGTTCCATCGAACATTAGTAGTTGTTTCCGTTCATTGTTGTGGACAAAACCTCCAACTCGGTTGTGCCATAGTAGGTAATAGCTCCCCACACCATTACACCGTACGGGTGTGATGTCTTGCCGAAATAAGCTCCTCGTTTTTTAGGTCATGGAAATAAAATTTGTAAACATCGGAGCCTTTTTTTCACCCGAAAATACAACCCGCTTTCATTAACTGCTCCAAGCAACATGTTCTCCTGCAAAATTCATTCGATGCTCCTTGTGTATTTGCCTCACCAATTTTTCGTATTATCCTTCGGATCGTTGCTATGCTGGCTGATACTGCGCTGTTGGCCCTTATTTTAGTTGCTGCTATAGTAGAATGAGGCCCTAGAAGTAACCGCTTTTCTCGCAATGTTTTTCATAAAATATATTAACTAACAGTGTGATCAACTTCACGTCCCTACTGTAATAAGGGTGAAATCCCAGCCACTTATGTTTGAACTAAGTATTATTTAGATTAGGTAGGTCCAGCGCATGCCGCTCGACTGGGTGAAGTTGGTGGATGGGGTAGATATATTCATTCCATATGGTAGGTTATGGGCGCTCGTACGAGTTCGCAAGGTGTGCGGGTAATACATCATATTGTTGTGGATTCGCAAGATACCTGTTCACAACAGTCTTACTTCTATTTAGCCTCCTTGCAATTTCTCGGCCTGAGACTCCTTGAAAGCATCTAATTTTCCTCTTTCTGTCGCTGTCAAAGTCTTTTCGAATGCATTTTAACTAATTAAGAACAGTTCTCTTCAACGCTTTTTAAAATATTCTTAACAAAACTTTGAAAAAATCGTTGATGTGAACTCCTGCAGCGAAATATTAGCAATGGCCTCATCCTAGTGATCGCCCATCTATCGTGTATGTTGTAGGTAACCATGGCGCGAAAAATTTAAATAGACTATGGCTCACTGAACTACGAGTTAGTTCTATTTTTAAATCTGCCATATAGGCCCACATGATGAACTCAATTTGGTTCAAAGATTGAAGTGGTGGTGGGTACCTAAATTATGCCTCTTGTAAGAGTAATGAGTTTCTTTTTCCCGTCCCCCCCAAAAACTTAATAAAATGTTCCAGGTAGGCATTCAACAGCGCACTCCCAATCCCAATACTGTAATCTATATTTACATTCTCCTACAGCAATCCTGCAGGGAATCATACCGAATTATATTGGAATTTTCCAACTCATAAACCCTGTTGACATTTGATTAAAACGAACCAATGGCATGAAAAATGTACTCACCCTCACACGGTGCTCAAGCCTCTACACATTTTGCGGTTTCCCACATAAAGCAGATAAGAATGCATGCCTCTGTCAATCATAATGTAATTGGAATGTATTCAAAGCCAGACGTAAAATTAAACTGCTTTCATGTTTAATCGAAAATTAAGCAAAAAACGTTCCATTCCGAGGATAAAATGTTCTGCAGACTGCAGTATATAATATTAAGAAAGCTCTGCGTTTAATAATTTCAGTGTGTATAATAATTTTTTTGTAGGTTTCCTCTCTCTATTCAACTTAAAAGGAATTTCATCATTGTGCGGTTAGGTATACCTAACCTACATGTGCTACAGCAGCACCGCATCAGACGTTAGGGTTTTCATAATACTCATTTTTGCGGAAGTCAAATTGTAATAATATTGAGGGAGGCACAGGGCACATTGACATATTCGGTACCTATGTCAAAGAATATTATAAATTGCCGTTATATGATTTTGTCAAGAAGCAAATATTTTCGGAAGCTTTGTACTGAATTTTTTTTTATGTCCTAAGTACGAGCTACACTAAAGGTACATTGATTTGAATTTGTGAAAGATTTTTATCCACTTTAAAACCTCTCGAAGTTTCTTAGAAATAGTCAAAGCTCGTATGTAACTGAACTAGCACCATAGAAGCTAAGCGAGCTTTGATCAGAAAAGCTAAAAAAGGATAGATACACAAACAAAAACACTAAGGCCCCAGTTAAAGCCATACGTAAAACATACGTCGAACTCAATCTTGGTCTTAAAATGTTGCTAATGAATTAAAAACTTAGTTTATCGAAAACTGTTGAACTTTGCAAACAAATTAAACCTGAAACGTGAAGTTTGACCTTTGTTTCATAATAACATATAATTGTACTAAACAACATTTTGGAATTATATCTTCATTCTTTTATTTCAATTAAATCTTCTCTTCTATCTATCTTATATCTATATATAATCTTGCTAAATGTGTGTGTGACAGCCTACCGACAGCCACACACATCCGATTTTGATTTAGTTTTTTTTGTTGGTTAATAGACCATGCAGAGAAGGTTTTTATATTAGTATGATAAATTTTTGAAAGAAGGCGCAAACGCTATTCCAATACATTCATTTTTTAAAGAAGGCGCAACCGCCATTCCAATGAATTGATATTTGTGTATGTTGTTGTCAACAATTTTAAATTTTTTTTTTTTTAAATATACCTAAAAAGTTTGTTCTAATAAATTATGTTTACTATGTAACATTAAGTAACTTTTTGAAATGAAGTAGATACTTTGATTATACAAAGATAATAAGGCCGACGATATTTTGCATCGAATTCGCACTGTGACATCGGATAATGAACTGGAGATGTCAGATGAAATGCGCAACAAAGCTTTGATTTTGATCGAGGATATTTGTCTGCTCATGAGTGGCAATTTGTTGTGCAAATTGGAGATACCACAGCCAAATCGTTCAATGTAAAACGCATTTAATCGAGAATTGGAGCGAGAAATGGACTTCGATCGAATCGCATTGAGCCAAGCTGTTCGAATAAATATGCCAATGTTGAATCAAGAATAAAAGAAAGTGTACGATGAATTGATGCAAGCAGTCAATAACGAAAATTGCGGAATTTTCTTCCCTGATGCGCCCGGTGGAACTGGAAATACATTCCGATTTCATTGATTTTGGCTACAATTCGTTCGAGATCTGAGGTCGCTTTGGCTCTGGCCTCTTCTGTGATAGTGGCTACTTTGTTAGAAGGCGGCCGAACAGCATTGAAATTGTCATTGAATCTGCAAGTGGATGAAGAACCTACATACATCCAACATTTCAAAGAACACTTTGATGGCGAAAGTACTGCAGCAATGTAAGATTATCATATGGGACGAATGCACAATGGCTTACAAACGCGCATTTGAAGTCCTGAATCGATTACGTAATGATAAGCCACCTTTCGGTGGAGCAATAATCTTGCTATCAGGCAATTTACGTCAAACGCTGCCTATCAATGGCAATGGTGTGATTCCAGAAAACTTAATCACCGGCCTGATTGAGTTTCCACAAACTTTTTTTTTGCAAACCTTACAACGACACCGGAAGAACTATTCTTGAATGTTTTCCCGAATATCGCTCGGAATTATATTGACCATGATTGGTTGAGTGTACGAGTGATTTTGGCTGCAAAAAACAAGAACGTCGAACATTTGAATATCGCCATTCAAAACCAAATCGCTGGTGAGTTGCATTCATACAAATCAGTCGACTCCGTGATGGATGAAAACGAAGCCACCAACTATCCCACTTTGTTGCGCAACCTAAATGAACCAAAACTTTGTAACGGTATGCGTTTGACTGTGAAAAATTTAATATCAAATATTGTTCAAGCTACGATTTTTATTGGAAAATTCAAAGGCGAATATACATATTTCCCGGATTCCACTAATTCAGAACGATTTGCCGTTCGTATTTAAGCGTTCGTATTTCCCGTACGTCTCGCTTTTGCTGTGACAATTAATAAGTCGCAAGGGCAATCGCTCTCGCTTTGTACGTGTACGCACCCGATAATAGAAATAGAACAAAAAATTTGTTGTGGCCGACAAGTATTTGATTTTATTTACCTATTTATTTAATTTTAATATAACTTTTGAATAAAAAATTTGAATTGACCGAATGCAGAATGAAGTGAAAGCTCGGAATTATTAATTTCATTACCTACATTAATGAATTTGGGCGGAACGAAGTTCGCCAGGTTAGCTAGTAAATAAATAAATAAATAAATATGTATTTAAATAAAAACAAAATATTTTGAAAATAAATTATGGACTAATATCTAACTTCGGTGGGATATAATTCCGCAATTATTTTTGTATGGTATTTTGAGCTTATGTCTCGCGCTCAACTCAAGTCCACTTCAAACTGTGTACATTTTTTTTAGGATACTTTTAAGACAGGCTTTGGGGTTTTTGTATCCCAACATTTAACAACAAGGAACAGATTCTGAGTTTGTTGGGACCCAAGACTACGATTCTACGCACTCATAAGTATTTTCAAAGAAGGTATGGGCCCAACTATCCCCTTAAACAAAGGATTTCGTTTATTTTCCTGTAGGTATAAGCCTTTTCATTGTTCGAAATTCAACCTACTTCCTTTTAAATTTTAATTGTTTACAAAATCGCTCCACTTATTCATTACTCTAAGTCATTCATTTGCAATAATGAAATGAGGATTTATTTCTAAAGACAATTCAATTTGGGAAAATTTAATTATTAGAAAGAGTTGATTGCTGAAACAAAGGATATTAATAGCCTTGGCGTGATGCTCTAAATCATCTGAACGGCCGTAAAATTCCATGGCCTATGTATTCTTAATGTTAACCCTTTGAAGCGTGTCTTTTTCATGGGACCATTCCTGTTTGGTTAACATCCAAGTCCACAGAATCTATTTAAATATTTTCATTTATAATTTTTTTATTTTTTTTTAAATTGGGCATCTCGAATTTTATGATGCTATTAAGGAGAGCCGTTCGGTTGGTATTGCGTTGCGGTGAACAGTTTTCGTTTGTCTATCGTTTAAATTACTTTAAATATCGCAGTACTTTTGAAATTGCTGGAATTCGATGTTTCTTGCGGCAACATGTGCGTTGTACGGGTATTTCAGAAGACGGAAATAATTTATTTCTGAATCATCTAAAAGTACTTTCATTTGAATTAGGTTGGAAATTATTGTGCACTCATACATTTTTGTTTTGCTTTGATGTGCCCCTGAAGCCCCTTCTGGTTAAAGAAAAGTTGTGTCCGACTATGATTGGGTAACCTACCCCAACTTCCAAAAATTCCTTGATAAACCATCTCCTGTATGGTGTTTTCAAAAGGATACTCAAACCCAATTTCAGAGCTAGGCAAACCATCTCAGATATTCACAAAATGGTCCGGTACCCTTTTGTCAACTGCAGTGTGGAATCCCCTTTTCTCATACTCGGCCATAATGCAAATATTGTTCACTTGGTCACTCTTACAAAATAGTTGGTACGCCACTATGTTGTGCTGATAATTTGCGTTCTTAGGTGCTCTTACCAAAAGTAAATATCTTAGGTTGTAAATAAGTAAACCATGTATCTCTATCTATCCCCATCCACAATAATGCAAACATTTGCAGTGTCATACCGGACCGTAATTGAGCTAGTATTCGTTGGTTATCCATTAAATTGCCTTAGGCAGTAGCTAGTGAATTATTTTGTTTGTAGATTCAATTCAATTGGATATAAGAAAATTATTTAAGGAAAGTCGTTCACCGAATTTGTGGCGAGGGCCGAGGGAATTGTTATCGTTGGCAATTAGTTGTCCCCAGATGTTTATGCAATTTATCAAAGAGGACTTATCTTTGGAGCAATTAGTTGTTTGCAGTTTAGCAGAGCCGGGTTACACATGCCGGGACCAGTGTTACCTTTCGGGACGCTTTAGAGTCATTTAGACTCCTTTTTGAGCGCCTAGACTCTGGGCTCATCTTTTTAAAAATCAGTGAATTCGGACTCCTTTTAAAAATGTAGGATATGTTGCTATAATTCAAAATTGTTCAGTGTATTTAGTTGAATTCGAAAGAATTTGGTTTTACCTGAATTTGAATTGAAGAGTTTGTTTATTTAAAAAGGAAAGAAAATATTGAAATCGGAATGGGACTCCTTTTTTCATCCAGGACTCTTTTTTGGACTCTTTCTGAAAATTTTCAGAGGTAACACTGGCCGGGACCCCTAGGAAATGTAAATCTCGGGGCCTCTTCACACTTTTATAACGAGCACTGGCAGTACTTCCAACCTTATGAAAATGAAGTGACCGTAGAGAAGATTAACGCATAGTATAAGTTGCAGTCACGATGTAGAATTTCTGAAGCGCTTTGCGAAAAGCTGATCTTGCTTTAGCTTTCCCTATCGTCGCTTTAAACTCGCCGTGAAAAAATAAAAAAAATATCACTACGTAGTATTTATAATAAACAATAATAACGGGTGATTTTTTAAGAGGCTTAGAACTTTTTTTAAAAAAAAAAACACAAAAAATTCGAAAAAATGAATGAAATATTTATTTGAATCGATAGTTTGAACCTTGCAATTTAATGTTTAAAGATAATTTCATGCAAATGTTGACCGCGGCTGCGTCTCAGGTAGTCCATCCGCTGAGTCCAATTTTGGCATGCTCTTTCACACATATCGGCCGGTATCTCACGAATGAATGCATGGATGTTGGCTTCCAGTGCGTCAATCGAAGCGGGCTTGTCCCTATACACATTAGCCCTCACAAAAAATAATCTAATGGTGTCAAATCGCACGATCTAGGCGGCCAATTGACCGGCCCGAAACGTGAAATTAACTGTTCACCAAACTCGCCTCGCAATTGCGCCATTGTTTCGCGTGCTGTGTGGCATGTGGCACCGTCTTGTTGAAACCACATATCATGCAAGTCAAGAACTTCCATTTCGGGCAAAAAAAAGTTTGTTATCATCGCTCGGTAGCGTTCACCATTGGCAGTAACGCTGCGATTCGCATCATCTTTGAAGAAATATGGCCCAATAATGCCGCCGGCCCATAAACCGCACCAAACAGTGGCTTTTTCGGGATGCATTGGTAGCTGTTGCAATGCTTCTGGCTGATCTTCACTCCAAATGCGGCAATTTTGCTTATTTACGTACCCATTTAACCAAAAATGAGCCTCATCGCTGAACACAATTTTTCGATAAAAAAGCGGATCCTCGGCCAGCTTTCCAAGAGCCCATTCAGCAAAAATTCGGCGTTGTGGTAGGTCGGCTGGCTTTAGTTCTTGCACAAGCTGTATCTTAAAAGGCTTTACGCACAAATCCTTCCGCAAAATTTTCCACGTAGTAACTGCTGGGAACGGCGCCGAATCGACATTTCGCGGTCTTCTGTCACACTAGCTGATACGGCCGCAATATTTTCTTCACTACGCACAGTACGTAAACGTGTTGGTGGTTTAATGTCCAACAAAGTAAATTTGGTGCGAAATTTGGTCACAATCTTCCGAATAGACTGCTCAGAAGGTCGAGAATGCCGATCATAAAATGGAAGCAGCGCGCGATGAACATTTCGAACCGAGCACGAATTTTGATAGTAAAATTCAATAATTTGCAAGCGTTGTTCATGGTTAAATTGCAAACCAAACTGAAGCTGTTTGACAGTGACACAAGGTACTAAACACACGTCAGCTGTCAAAACCAGTGTTGCCAAAACCAAACCAGCTAAAAAATCACCCTTTATAATAATATTGTCCACGGTTCAATTTTTCTTTCTCGATGAGAAAGGCCAAACCGATGAGGGCCCCTTGGGCAGTTGCATATGGAAAATCCGGTCCTGTATCTTGGAAGGCAAATGGGTTTATTGGAAGTGGAAGTGTGTGGAACCAAAACTAAGGTAAGTCGTTACCTCCTGGCTCTTTTATCTTAATGTGCAATGCGCTACACTTAAAGAGTAATAATAGGCATCCCATGGCAATAGCGATAAATCGAACCCTCCTTGCGAATTACCAAAAAAAGGATCTGGTTTATAAACATTCACAGTATTATTTACAAGCGTTTGTGAACATGCCTCTGGGTAAATTGACTCAGTGATTAGTGTGCTGGGATCTCAGGTTCGATTCCTGTAAAAACAGCTGAAAGCAAATTTCTTGAATTTAAATTATATCCTGGGATTTCTCAGAAAATTCAAAATTTTATTTGTCGGGTTATTGCAGTGTAGAGCTCGACAAAATCGAGCGACCGAGTGACGGTTGCGCTTCTTCCTCCTACATAACTTTTTAGTGATGCCAAGTCACTGTCACAATTTGGTTATTAAAATTTTGTTCAATTTGTGTATACTTTTTACGATTTTCTTCTTCTCCTGAGGTGCTACAGTGCAGTGTAGACATGGGCCTCATCCAACAAGCGTCTTCAGTAAGCACGATCTTTAGCCATTTGTCTCCAGTTTCACACGATAAGTTGGTTAATGTCTCCTTTCACTTGCATGCTTTGAAGTCTTCCTGTACTGCGCACACATGACCCACCTCAGTAATTGGACATTCACTCTTCTGCCCAGATCGATGTCGCTGTACATTCTGTATCCTCCTCCATTCATCATCTAGAATGAGACCAAAATTTACTCAAAGAATTTATCCTCTCGAAACAACCAAGACTAACCTTAACCTCATCCGCTTCCGATAAAGTACATTCTTCTGGGCGACCAGGACTGGGATGTTTAGGGTCTTAACAGGGTCACTTAAGTTGTACGAAAGCTGGCTCTGCTATACTCACTTGCTATTTTAGACCACAGAAACAGCGATTGGAAGGAGTTATCCTACTTTTAATCTCTGCGCTGATGTCAAGTCCCTAAAGTCCCTAACCACCCAAAGACTCACGGAAGTAGCTGCATTCTGCCGATTACTACTGTGGTATTCGATTGGGCGTTCTCAGAGTACTTTTTGGTTCGTTTGGTACACAAAAAACAATCTTTTTCAGATTTCAGAGCACTTTTGCGATCAGATATCAGATTTGCTTCAGACTTACCGATACAAGTGCGTTTGAGTTTTACAACTATTGGTGGAGTTTGTTTAGGTTTTCGTGAATTTTCTCTCCACCAAAGAAAGGCCTTGCATCGGGTCAGGGGCGAATGTATAGGTAGGTACGGGCTTTGAAATAAATTACTATTTACCTATCAAAAAAATAAATAGAGTAGGTATTCCTTTATTTACAATTCAACATAAATTATAGGTATAGAGTACTGTTTTCAATGGCTCAGATCCTTAGGCAAGTGTGGACTGTATATACCTACTACTTGAAAACTATCTTGCATTGTCTTGTACTCGTATATCCAATTTGTAAAAATCTCCCTCATGCTGTTCATGCTTTGAGAAGCAAATTTTGTATTATAATATTTTTTTCCTTTTTTGCTCTGACAAAGTTCGTAAAGTAAAAGCAACATAAAAACAAATATCAAACAAGTATAAAATTTGAAGTAACCAGTTATATTATGCTTCTCTCGCTTATTCTTTTGTCGGCATCAACAAGTACAAAATATGAATTTAAGAGTTATGGCTAAGTAGTCAGCCTGGTTGGCATATTTATAAAAGTGTATTTTATTTTTTCGATAAATAACAAAATGTAAAGAAAGGTGTACAAATTTAAACGTATTCTGTTATTAATAACATTCTATACTTGTAAACTGTTTTTAAAAAGTTACTTAAGGTTTTCCAGTCATACTCATTTAGAAGTTGGATAGTTTTCTGCATAACTTATAATTGTTTTCCAAAGGATATGAAAGCAATCTTCTTTCGATTTTAGACAGAATTAATTTTAGCTTTCACTGTTTAAAGGTTGTATAAAGGTTGTATAAAGGTTGCCATTTAAAAAAAGGAGCACACACTTTGCTTTGAATATCAAGGATATTTCATCATAGCTAAGTCAGTCGTGGAAGTTAAGCTGTTTCTATAATAGCCTACTATCGGACTCCCTAGCCTTTATGATGGGCGCATCTCGAATAAAGTCTTAATTTTTTTTTTATTAATGCGGTTGAGTTGGTGTTTTAAATTACGTGGGTGTTTCATTTGGAAAGTTTCGCCACAATTGCTGGCAACAGTTTGCCATCTTTCATACCACAAGTCCTTATTTATCATCTCATACGAGAGCAATTTTTTGTTTAAATTCTAGATTCTTCATAGTTACTGCATATCTTAGTTATGAAGTCAGCCTGTGACTTTAGTGTGTTCGAAAGAAGTTTAGGAAGTCCGATTTTTAAGTATAGGGCATAGCTGGGCGTATTTAGAGGTAAATTGAAGAATTTGTTTATAAAGTTCCTGTGGAATTTTTCGATGACCTCGTACTCATAAGATCCGCAAACTTGAGAAGCATAACGTTAATTTGACAACTGAATTAAATACCTTATATTTCGAAGATAAAATTATGCTTTTGTTCGAGAACACATTTTTCCATAAGAAGGTTTGAGACCTATTGGATTTTTCGGCTAAGTGTTTGTTGAAATTTAAAATTAACTTCAGTTTGACTCCCAAATATTTAACCTCTTAAGTTGTTTTTAGAGGATAAACGTCGTATTTCCATTGCCTCTCATTGTGAGTTCTTGGGGATCGCGCAAAGACCATCCTTTTTTACTTTTCTATATGAGAAGAAAGTCCCCATCTCTTACAGTAACACGATAAGCATTTCAACAAAGTCTAAGACTACAATATTTCTTGGGTTTCTAAGGGGAAACTTCAGAGACCGTTCGCGAGGTATTATACTACAGACAACGAATTATTATTACAGGTGTAATAATTATTCCCTTCATTATGTTTCCAATCTGCTTGTCACCACAAGTGAAAAGATAAACAAAAATAAACAAATGGAAGCGCAAAATAAACAAATCTGATAAAGTTCACGCGATAATTGACTTTCCTTTGGTTGAATTATTACAAAAATGTATAAAAGAATTGGATTTAAAAACAAACAACAAACAAAAAGGAAAAACACGGAACAGCGAAACTCGCTACAAAACTGTTTGCATAAAATTTGCATGTTTTCCATGTAGTGGCATTTGCCAACTTAAAAACCACGTAACTCCGCAATAATAAAATTTTTACAATGCTCTCTGCTGCTGTCTAATCTCCACCAAAGGTAAAAACAAATTCAATTTACTTACTAATGCATGTTTGCAATTCAAAAAGGGGGAAGTCGGTTTTGACGCTCGACGACGGAAGCTTCTGCCTTCAGGATAAGCTACCTCTCGCTGAATTATACGGTACCAAGGTAATTCCTCCATTACAACATAAATATTTACATAATAATTTCTTGTAGGAGACGAAATAAGGAAATAAATAAAATTTAGACGAACGGAGAGAATGCCAACCGATGAAAAAAGAAAGAAAATTTGTTACCCCTCTGTGTTGTCTGCCGCGGAAACACTTTGATGTAACACCTATTCTCGACGTTGCGTTGGAGGGATGAAGATTTATAATATGGAAAAGAAAAGAAAAAATATTTTATAGCTTTTATTATTATTTCTGTTTAACTGTCACGAGGAAGACATTTATGGTACAAGTCCATACGCTAGGAAGGCGAAATCAAATTTTACAAATTGATGTTGCATAATTAAGTAGATAAAATAAAAATCTCCAGCTTTCGTTGGACGCTCAGGTTGCAAATGTGGTTAGGTATGGTACCTAACTTAATTAGCTGGGCATAGTAGGTTTTGCTAAAAGTTTCCAACTTGTGCTTTTGCTGACGGAAAATAAAAATAACACATTACAAACGGTATTGCTCGATACCTACCCTTGGAAGCGGGAAATGCCAAAATGTCCAGCATTGATGTAGGCATGCATTGTCCGACGGGGCACTTCGCGAAATAAAGGCGGGATAGAAAAACGGGGCCTGGAACTTTCCATATAATAAAGCTATTTAAAGCAAAACAGAATATCTTGACATTTATGGCAGCTTTAGCCTTGAATTTTGAACTTTTTTGGAATGTTGCAAATGCTAATTTCGGTATTAGCCCCAAGGTTGCCAGGTCGTGGCGAATTCCCCTTTTTGTGGGGGATTTCAATAAAAAAATTGATAAAAGGGGAATCTTCCCTCTTCTAGAACGAAATGTGGGGAAATTACAAAAAAAAATATTAAATGTAAATACTTAACACCAATATTGGGCATATTCAAGAATCTAGTTATCTTAAGTCGACTAGATTAGTTTGGATATGATTTAACCTGAACGCAAAAACTAGATTGGTCGGGAACGTCACTTTTTTCTACGTTATCCACATATGCATACTGTCAACTTAGTACTCCTACTCAGTCACCAATTTCTTGATTAGATTTGTCGGCTACCCTTTCATAAAGGTCAACTGAAAAAGCTGATATGACCGAACTCAGCCAATCAGATCCGAGATACATCTAGCCAGACAGCTGCTGTCAGACTTACTATAGTAGATGCTTGAACGTCCCCATTCCTTTTTAAACTGAACCAGGGTTGTGTAGAAGTAGGTAACTTATTGGGTAATTGATGGCTCATGTATTTTAGCTTCGGCTCAGTGCTCCGAGCGAAAGAGAAACGTCCCACATTTGCCTCAAAACTTTAACATCATTTCTTAAAAAAAAAATTGTTTGAAAAATAAAAAGACCTAATCAGGAAATGAGAATTTAGTCGAATGAACGCGCCGTCACAAAAACTAGCGTTTCGACACAGATGGGCTATCCTTTTCGTTCATATGTCAAAAAGACTTGCAGGATAAAAAAGCTGAGGTTGAATTAAAACAGCTGTGATCGAGTAATACGTGACTGAATTTGTTATTGTTTTGCTGGTAAAATCAACAAAATTCAGCGACGTATGGCTCGATCACGAACGCGGTAATTCGGCCCCTGGTTTACAATGGCCCGAGTAGTGTTTTGTCCAAATATTGCTAAGAAGGCCAAAATTCTCATTACCTTAACATCTCAGCTGTTACCAAACACATTTGGTTAACATAATTTTGCAATACTATAATGTTTTCATCTTGTTTTTCCACTTTATTATAAACTTTTCAGTAATTTTTTAACATTTTTTATTAAATTTGTTTTGTTTTCCTACAAGCTTTTAGCTGTCACTTGTTTTTTTCTTCTTTTTTAACACTGCCGTTGTCGCGAACTACCCTATAGCTGGTTAAAAGATTCGCCCAGTGAACGCACCCATTAATTTTGCATTTTTTTTAAGAAATTACAAAAAATCCCTCTTGAGTGGAATGGCTCAACTCCTCGTACACAAGTAGCGTAGGTTTAGGTAGGTTCATTCTTACTATATTTCAGTTTTTACATTGGAACTTGGGTGAAAAATTCGGTTTACTCAATACTTTGATTGTGGGGAATCCATTGAAAATACCACCACGAAAAATGGGGAAAAAGGGGAATTTTAAGGTCTGTGATGGGGAATTTCTGTACACTGATTGGCGCGAGAATATTTTTATGAATCAGCTAAGCAATTTGCCGTAGTTCGGAAGTGAAAAACGAGGAGTGGCACTTTCCTTTTTTTTTTTTTAGAGCTGTTCTAGTTTTGAAATAGTGGTGCATTGCCGGGTGTGGTAATGAGCAACAAGATATGAACAAAAAAAAGAAAGCTATTGCTTGTCCTGCAGTCAAATGAATTTTGTGAATTTGTTTCACATAATTACATACCAATGAAAACATTCCTAATAACAAACATAAGATTTCCTGTGATTAAAGCGCACTCGGCCAAGGAATATATTTCAACTTGGAATCTCAAATTCAGTGCACTTTCAGAACGTGATCTGCATCTGTACTGACATAGAAATATTAAATTTTATAAATTTACTCTCTCACGCCAAGGCTTGTGTTATTTTATTTTATTTACTCTTACGTCTGTTTCAGTACAAATTTATTCAACGATTTTCCAGCTATAGAAATACCCGACCTGGTACTTCCCGTTCGTTGCATTTCCATGTAAAATAACCCAATTAAGGAAACTCACTATTTGCATACTAAAACAAGACATCTATCCGAACATTTTCTGGTTATCTGTTTAAGGAAGATGCTGGTTGCTCGGTTTATTCTTGTTAATTTTTTCGACTTCCTTGAATCTGATATCATCTTGAAATACAATATTCAATTAAGCTATGGTGGATTGGTGGTTGCACAAACAAGCTGCCGTAGTCCTCCGGTATAGTTGACTTTAGCTGGGGGATTATTTTACCTATTTTCTAATAACAAGTCATGTTTGATTTTTTCAGTAAATTAATAATTAGGTTATCCATGGATTCTGCTTGGCCGTTCTTCATTATCATTATAAGGAAGAGCAGCAGAAATGTTTATGATTATGATTACAAAAACATACGAAAATCAAACTTCGATGGGGAATTATTTTCCCCTTAACTTGTAGGCGCAGTGACTTAAGGGGTAGTGTGTTGGACTACTGATCCCCAAGTTCGATACCCGGAAAAAGATAAAATACATCTAAAGGTTTTTTCCGCTGCACTACCTCTCTTGGACGTCCTTCTGACAAACATCCGAGAGTATAACTGCTTCTTATTTAGACGCTTGGACTCGGCATTTGTAGGTAGATCCCTTCCGTTCATGAATTCGTTCCAAAAATGAACAAAAAAAAGTTGATAAGTGGACTTTAGTGGGAATACGGAACTCCTTTTTATTTTCCATACCCGCTAGTTAAAGACAAACAAATTATTTAATAATATTCAGTATGGATATAAGTTCGTAACAAAAAATAATAATAAATGTTCTAAATACTCTTTCTATTAAATTTTGTACTTTTCTCCCAAAAAAATTCCCTTTTACATTTTTTGTTGCTTATGTAACTTCATAATAATTAGTAAAAATTAGGTTCTTGATAGCAGCAGCCATATTGTTTCTTTCACAGCAGTTTCTTTAAGGTTTGGGTGGTATTTTTATTTGGCTTTGTGACTTAAGGGCATACGAAAACATTGTTGAATAAAAAATTATTTAATGGTTAACTGGGTTCAATATTAGGTTACTTTAGGAATTACATATATACAACAAGTCTTTATAAAGGGTTTTCCAATAAGAGGTGCTATTTTGGTATTCAAAGAAAGATGTAATTTTTGCGATAAATGATCAGATGTTTACTTCGTAATAAAGAGGAAAGTATGCCGTTGATAATGAAAAACAACATTATCCAAATGGCCACCACGAGCACGCACACAGGACCATATCCTTTTAATGAAATTTTCCATAACCAAATCGCAAATTGGCTGCCCTATGTCCTCGATAGCCTCACGAATTTTATCTTTGAGGTCTTGAATCGACGTTGGGCTGTTGGCGTAGACCTTATATTTCACGTGGCCCCAAAGGTAGAAGTCGCGAGGTGTTAAATCACAAGATCTCGGTGGCCAATTGTGATCACATCTTCGAGAGATAACACGGTCCGGAAATTTTTCCCGTAAAAGACCAATGGTTTCGTTGCTTGTGTGGCACGTAGCGCCGTCTTGTTAAAGTAAACGTTGTCCAGATCAATACCATCCAACTCCGACCATAAAAAATCATTAATCATCTCTCGATAGCGCAATCCATTCCCCGTAACTGTTGATCCAACCTCATTTTCGAAAAAGTAAGAACCAATGACGCCGCCGGACCATAAACCGCACCAAACAGTCACACGTTGAGGATGGAGAGGCTTCTCAACAATAACTCTTGGGTTTTCCGAGCCCATGATGCGACAATTTTGCTTATTGACGTAGCCACCGAGGTGGAAATGGGCCTCATCAGTCAAGATGATTTTTCGATGGATATTATAACAAACAAAAATTGTTTTTCCAAACTTATCAAAGAAATTTAAAAAAAAATCTGACTTGAAAATAGTAAATAAATTTTGTAAGTTGTCTGCAGGTAAAAATCACGACGAGATAGGAATGTTCTAGTAAAAACAGTTGAAAAAGGTTTTCTACATCGCTCAGTTATGGAAAATTATTTTGTGGCGAAATGATCGAGGCGAAAACTATGTGTATGAGCGTTGAATTTGAATATTTGGTATGAGACGTCGCAACTATTTGGTAATAGATGGCACTAACAGTTTTGGTTTTATTGCTCCTATTTAAAATTTTGGTATTGAAGAAGGCTGTCGTTCTATCCATATCGAATAGTACTGTTACTAGTAAGTTATATCCATCGAAATAAAATCATACCATATCATATCATCCTTAAGGAGAAAAAACTCCAGCAATTTAAAAACAAACTAGCCAGCCGATCAACCATGATATTGTACATATATTTCTGTATTCTATCTAACCTGACCAGACCCTCTTTCAATTTGTTTCCCTTAAGCTTTCGGTCTTCATTACCTCATTGAGCTTATTTTTATGACCATCAGAAGACAGACCGAAATTTATTCACCTTCTCATTAATGAAATTACGGCCGACATTCTTGTATGTACCGATTAACACCAAATACACTCAAATTAATTGGAATGGCCTTCTACGAAAAGTAGTAGCCAGGTGAGCACTAGCACTACATCCGTAATACCACGATAATCGGGTGGTAATTCCTGCCCACAATAAGTAAGAACAAAAATTCGTTGAGACGCCCCTGCGTTCCTTTCAGTTTCTTTATTCGCAGCAATTTCGCTGTTTACGTTTATTTAATGCTGCAAATAAACAGCTTGTTGTCGTCCCTCTTTTACGATTAGGTCAGGTCCTCGCTGTCGCACGGCGAATTAAAGACCCAAGATAATGACAAAAATCTTTATGAGATTTCGGTTTGTTTTACTTAATTATGACTGTGTGAAATACCAATGAAATTGAAATGAATTTGGTGCGAATTAAGGATAGTGTCCAAAGTTGAAGTATCCTGCTGCTGCTGGTATTTCATTTCATGACATAGCTGGATAATTAGACGCAACGCATTAGGGCGGGTGAATTTATTATCTCTGCTGAGCTTCGCTCGTAAATACTAATTACGAAGTTGACATAAACAATTCATTCAGTTTTGCTCGATGCGGAGGCGGACAGTGTCGTGGCTTGGCCCATTTAATGGGCCAGATACCAGTGAAGGTCTCCTTTTTCTTTTGTTTTATGAAAGAAAACTAAAAATAACCGTGCGGATGCGATTTATTCGTAAATTTAATACCAAAAGAGGTACATGAGAGCTTTTTATATGGGAAACAAGTAGGCACCCCCTACTACTCCAATGCTTAATTCCTAGAAGACAAAATCTACAAAGTATACGATATTCGGAACACAAAGAGACTCTTCAAATATTTTTTCATTTATGTTTCAATTCAATAAGACACATGTGGGTAAACATTTTTGCGTGACAAAAACATAATCCTCCCCTATGGCATTGGGATTTTAATCGAGATTTATGCACACATATTTGCTTGATAATGCTACGAGACAATAGCGTAGGGAATTCGAGATCAAACAATCCAAATGACATTTTTTATACTCCGGGTACTACAAAATTAACTATGTATATGGTTTGAAGACGATGACAGCTAATGTCCTGGGACCGTAGACAATATTTATTACTTATTAAAAGTTGGGCAATAAATCTGAAAGATATCTTTGTGCCGGCATTTGCACAGTGAAATATAATTTATCCTTTATTTTGTGAAGGTTTTCCTACTGAATTGACTTTGCCACTAGATTTTTTTATCTGAGTGAGAGCTGCGAGTATTTGCGTCTACCTTTTTCCAGCAATGGACGGAGTTCGTAGAGCACCTTCTATAAATCTGGTCTTATGGTTCGAAGGGGGCAAAGGCAAGAGCATCATGTGCCCACTAAATAGATAGTCAGCCACCTTCACTATCGTCGATATTTTCGTACTGAAGCAATGAAATATTCACTGTTTTTATGTTTTTATTTATTTGGTGGAATACTTGGTACAAATTACTTTAAGGAGAATACAAAAAAATAATTTCAAGAGCCAGAGCCGGATGACCACAATTATGTTCAATCCGTCTGCTGACTACTGACTGACTGCGATTTACTTCAATTCACGCTGCCCTTTTATACCCAGAATCGAACGGTAAAATTATTCTTTATTTGCATTCTGTGTATGCAAAGGCTTACAGCTGCGTGTGTGCGTAGCACTTTTGAGTTTACAAAGGAAAATGTGCTTTGTTAAATATTAAATGTGCTTATGAAAAAAATGTGCTTTTCAAATAATTTACAAATATAAATCAATACAAGAATTGTTACAAAAATAATTCATTTAATAAAAATATATATATATATGTAGGATGGCTGCTACAGTCTCCCCCTCTGCCTCAGAGATCGTCCCGATGATGTGGCAGGAACAGGTGAAGTCATCCTTCTGGTTGTCTTTTCGATAGCTTTGGGCTGTGAGGTTTCAATGGCTACCCTCACTGGTCTTCCCCTCTTCTTGATCGTGATTACTAGTTTAGGTAGTTCATCAGAACCACCCGTATAGGAGGTTAGCATGGATGCATGATATGTTCCCAATGGAACGGTTGGATCGCCCTCACTGGCAATCGTGAAACTAGTCGACCCCTTTTTCGCTAGGATTATGTAGGGACCATCCCTCTTAGGAGCGAATTTCGAAGTAAAACCTTTAGAGGCTCGACTAATTGGATGTGTTTGGACAAGAACTCTATCGCCAACTTTTAGGGTACCGTGTGGTCTTCTTCTCTTGTCAGCGTATGCTTTGTTCTTGTCTTGTTGCTTCTCGGATGTGAGCTGAGCTTCTTTAAGAGTATCTGCCAGTCTAAGCAGATGCGGTGTTATTTGCGGAACGAAGTTTTCGGACTGAATGATGGCTTTCAGATCGTGAGTAACTTCATCTGGGGTTCTGAGTTCACGTCCAAAGGTTAAGTAGGCGGCGGAGAACCCAGTACTTTCGCATTTAGCAGTATTCATCGCAAAGCGTATGGCCGGAAGTTTAAGACTCCATGATGGGTGATCGGTTCCCACTAAAATGGATAACTGCGTCTTTAGATCTCGGTTCTTCCTCTCGACAGGATTTGCTTCTGGATGATATACCGGAGTAAACGACTGTTTGATTCCCAAACAGAAAGTAAGCTTCTGCATTAGCGCAGATATAAACTGTGTCCCATTATCACTGTGAAGTCTTCTTGGAACACCGTATCGCAGGAATATTTCGTTTAAAAGCGTAACGGCACAATTCTCTGCGGTGCCTTCCTTCAATGGAAATAGTTCGACCCAGCGGCTACATAGGTCTTCAATGATTAAAATCCACTGATGTCCTTCCGTGGTTATTGGTAGTGGTCCAAATAGGTCAACTGCGACTATCTCGAACCTTTGGCTGTTTGGAGTAGTCTGCATGAGACCGGCTGGTTTGAGATTCGAGGCCTTATAGCGCTGACATTCAATACAGTTTTTGACGTGTCTTCCTATATCGGTCTTCATCTCTGACCAAAAATAACGGCTGGAAATACGTGCCAATGTTCTGTCCAGGCCATAGTGACCGGCTGTAGGATCATCGTGGTATTTCTGCAGTATTAAGGACTTCATTGTATTTGGAATGACTAATTGTCCTTCTTCAGTATCCTCTTCCGAACAGTAGCGGTATAGGACTCCATCGACTAAAACATAGCCACGATTGGTCCATCGGAGTAGGTTGTCGTCATTCTGTTCGAATGAGTTTATAATTTTGTTTAGTTCAGGATCGGCCAATTGTTCCTCTCTTATCTCTTTGGAACCTCTTCTTGGCATATCGATGTCCACCGAACAAACCTCACATTTGTCCTCCTCATGTCCGTCGTCGGGACAAGGTGGTCTTGAGAGTGTGTCTGCCACAGCATTGTTTCTTCCAGGATTATATCCAATCTCTAGGTTATATGGTTGTAATTGGAGTGCCCATCTGGCAAGTCTCCCAGTAGGTGATTTAAGTGACATTAACCATTTTAGAGGCTGGTGGTCAGTTAATATCTTCACTTGTGACCCTTCAATATATCCTCGGAATTTCTGTACCGCCCAAACTACCGCAAGCGCTTCTCTTTCTGTCGTTGAGTAGTTGCGTTCTGCAGGCAATAGTAATCGGCTGGCGTATTCGACGGGATGTTCCTCCTCTCGCTCCCCCTGGAGTAATACTGCCCCGAGAGCATAACTGCTGGCATCGGTTTTTATAATAAATGGAACATCTTCTTTGACTTGTTGCAAGACTGGTGCCGTGGTTAGGAGTTGTTTAAGCTCATCAAAGGAATCTTGCTCTTTCTCTTCCCATTTCCAAGGTGAGTTCTTCTTGGTGAGATCAGAGAGTGGCTTCGAGATTTTCGCAAAATTTGGTATGAATCTCCTGTACCATGAACATGTCTGCAAGAATGATAACACTTGTTTTGGATTCTTTGGTCTAGCTCTCTTGAGAATTGCCTCCGTTTTCTCGGGATTTACTTTTATTCCGTTATTCGTCAGAATATGACCCAGATATGAAACTTCGGAACAGCAAAATCTACATTTATCTCTATTGAGGCGGAATCCAAATTCCTTCAAGCGGTTGAAAACTTTTCGTAGATCCTCTAGATGTTTTTGAAAGTTTTCAGAGCAGATTATTAGATCGTCTATAAATGCTAGTAACCGAATGTTTGCTAGACTTCTTTTGAATTTATCTATTATGCGCTGAAAGGTTGCTGGCGCATTACGTAATCCAAACGGCATACGTTTAAATATGTATGTGCCGAATGATGTAATGAAGGCAGTTTTTAACTGGTCTTCTTCTGCTACCATAATCTGCCAGTATCCGGAGCGTAAGTCGAACGTTGACATGTACATAGTGCTTTTAGCTTCGTGAAGTAGGTCATCAATGCGTGGTAAAGGATAGCGGTCTGGGAGCGTTACTGCGTTCAGTGCTCTGTAATCGACGCAAAACCGTATTCCACCATCACTTTTTGGAACTAGGACCACAGGAAATGCCCATGGAGATGCCTTCTCTTCAATTACGCCTTTTTGTAGCATTTTGTCAATTTCAGTCTTTAGCTGTATCTTTCTGGCCGGTGAGATCCTGTATGGTGCGAAAGCAATTGGAGCTGCTTCTCCAGTTTTTATTTGATGCTTTATGTCCGGGATGGGTGTGTCTATTTCTCCAAATATTTCAATATGTTCGTCTAACAACTCTTCCAGATCAGCCTTCTCTTCAGATTCCAGGTGTTTAGCTTCTTCAGGACGTAGCTTAATGTCAAGGCTGTTAAGCTCAAACCAAGCATCAGCATTTGAAGGTTCCACCCTCTGTGGTTCGCTAAATAAGTCACCGGATCTTTCTGGAGTTCGCATATCAGTTGGTATTGCGTCAGAGAAAATTGATTGAACACCATGTGGGGAATAATCATTTGGTTTTTTCCGTTTCGGCGTCATACCAATAGGACTTAATTTACCTCGACCTTCTACCCAAGCAAGATAAGCAGACACTTCTTCTATAAAATCTTTATTGGATGTCTTTGGAAGTTGTGTTTCTCTGGGTGGTTGGTAATATTGTTGGTCCTTATTTTCAGCTGGCTTTAAAACGCTGCTACTAACCAATTTAAAATCAAATGTTTTTGTGGGATCGTCAATGAAATGGAATGATCTTTGTGCAATATTCAGCACAATTCCACACTGTTCCATAAAATCAATTCCAAGCAAGGTTCGATTTCCTTTAGCTTTGGGTAATGCAATAAAACGTATTTTCCGGAATCTCTTTCCGATACAAATGTCGACGACCGTAGCATAGACGACTTCTTTGCGTGGGACACCATCAGCAAAAGTCAACTCAGCATTTACGGGCTTAAATTCGCACCCTTTCTTTAAAAGTAGTTGATATAGACGAGCTCCCGCTACGCTGGTTCTAGCTGCTGTGTCTAAATATGCTTCGCCACGAAGGCCGTTAATATTGACGTCGACGGTAGGAACATTTCTTCCAATCACTATAGAATCTATAAGGTTGAATTCTAGTGCATTTGGGCTATTTGCATTTTTATTACTGCAGGTGGGACAATTTGTTCGGTAATAGCCAGCGGCTCCGCAACCATAGCAATTTAACACAGGCTTCGTGTTTTTTACTTGAACTGCCGACTTGCCTTGCTCTGTGTCTTTTATCTTTGTAAAACATGCGTCAGCTGTATGTCCTCTTTTCCTACAGTATGCACAACGCTTCTTCTCTTTGCTTTCTACAGGGTGTGAAGAAGGTTTATTTTCGTCATTAAACATTTCCACTTCTCTGGCTTGTTCCAGGAGGTCTTGGAAACTTTTAATTGTGTTTCTAGAGATTTTCTCTCTTATTTTTGGGAGAACTTGACCGTATATCATATTCAACATGACAGGTTCTGAGATTTCGTCAGATAGTTGCGATAGCAACGACCGCTTTCTGCAAACGAATTGGTCGATTCTCTCATTTTGTCTCTGTCTGTCCTCAAATAATTCCGCATAAATGCGCCACGACGGTTTGGCTGGTGAAAATGCTGCACGAAGTAGTCTAATGGCATCGGCAAAGCTCTTAGCTTCCCCTTTAACACCTTGCCACCATGTTGCTGCGAAACCTTCCAATAATAGTGGAATTCCCGTGAGTGCGCTATTGTCTGGGATGTTCTCTGAGTCCTTGTATACCGTAATCGTTGCGATAAAATCGTTGATTTTTGATGTGTTGGTCTCTCCATCAAAGCGAGCAGTACATTTACTGAACGTTCCGTGTTTTTCTTTCACGTGAATGGCGCTTACTAACCGCTGTAGTTGCTCTTCTGACAGTGCGGTTAAAGCGGCCGCACTTGTTGAAGCAACCGGCGATGTATTTGACGTGTCCCCAGGCATCTCTGTTTCTGGTATTGCCTCACCAATTGAAACTTGTGTAACTGCTTGTGACGCTATTCGTTCGCTTCTTCTCAGCATAAGATTTCTAAAGATGTGTTCTAATTTCTGGGCCTCTACTGTACTCCTCAGATGAACTACCTTACTTTTGATAATCGAAGAACGTTCCTGAACCAAGGAGCCAAGCGACCAGTAAACTGTTCAACCTGTCTTCGGTGATTCGGTTTTTACGTTGAAAGTTCGGGTGCCAAGCGACCAGATAAACTGTTCAACCCGTCTTCCCTTACTTCTTGTTTTGGCGATGAAAGATGAGGAGCCAAGCGACCAGTAAACTGTTCAACCTGTCTACCAAACTTTTCCAAAACGAAAAAATTCCAGCAAATTAATACCAAGTGTGTTCCACTTTTGCGGGCTCTACTGTTGTTTCCAACTGCCGTCGGTTCGTCAACCGTAGTTCCAGTAGCCACAAAGTTGAGCGCCAATGAAGCAATGAAATATTCACTGTTTTTATGTTTTTATTTATTTGGTGGAATACTTGGTACAAATTACTTTAAGGAGAATACAAAAAAATAATTTCAAGAGCCAGAGCCGGATGACCACAATTATGTTCAATCCGTCTGCTGACTACTGACTGACTGCGATTTACTTCAATTCACGCTGCCCTTTTATACCCAGAATCGAACGGTAAAATTATTCTTTATTTGCATTCTGTGTATGCAAAGGCTTACAGCTGCGTGTGTGCGTAGCACTTTTGAGTTTACAAAGGAAAATGTGCTTTGTTAAATATTAAATGTGCTTATGAAAAAAATGTGCTTTTCAAATAATTTACAAATATAAATCAATACAAGAATTGTTACAAAAATAATTCATTTAATAAAAATATATATATATATGTAGGATGGCTGCTACAGTACCTATATGATGAACAACCGCCAACAAGCTTCTGTTGAATGTTTCTCGAAGCCCGAAATATGTGATCGAACAGCCCTAGGTGGTAGAGTCGACTGAATATGGTAGTACATCGTTTGAAGCACTATAAAGTAGATATAGCGGAACCATTGCAATGACAGATGTGCAAAAGAAGTAGGTCGCAAATATTAAGACACAAAAATACAAGTACAGTCCGTCCAAAAGGAGTTGAAACTTCCCTAGATGCGCATAGTAGGAATTTCCTTAATGGGATTTATTATTTTCTCTAGGCGGCACCGTAGCGAAACCAGGAGGTTCCGTTTTTCCCCATTGGGTACGGAACCTTAAAAAGTAAACAAGCTGTTGACGCAGCCGCTGCCAGTATTCCCACACTTGGAAGACAGTTTTTCCCTTTTTTTATTAGGAAAAAGTTTGCACTTTTCATAATGACTTTAAAACTGTAACTGTTTTGGTTAACAAGCTTCAAATAAGCTCAAAATAAGACGTTCGATGGGCTGTTTTCTTTCATGTTTAATATGAATAACTCGTTCTTTGATTTTTTTTTTTGGCTGATGTATACGAGATGTACGAAATCCGAAAAAAACCATCCCAACCAATATGCGATGAGAGGCAAATTGTATTTAGTAAGTATGCATGGATTTCCACAGGATGCCTAAATACGATGACGATAACCGAAGACGATATTGGGTGGATGGTCACGCGTTACGGCTCACGTGTAACGATTCACGATTACAAAATTTCTTGTGTTGTGCATGTTTTCCTCTAAGAATTACCATGTAGGATGTACTGGGTTTATATTTTTTCAAAACATGCTCTGCTGCTGATTGATCACAGGTGGATTTTAAAAACGTACTAATGACAGTGTCGTGACAGTGACATTTTTCCCCACAATATTGACAACGCTGTAAAACTATAAAAACAGGCTCCCAGTCATCGCTATGGAAATGGAAAGTATATAACATTCTACTGAACGTATTATTACGTTCATTAGGTAATTGTTTATTCAAAACTTTTCTACCATCCGTCTCATCGAGCAGCATGTCAAAGTGACAGCGACACCATTCTACATGGATGTTGATACTGCCTGACGGAAGAGAAGAGGAGTGTCAAGAGCTGTTGAATTTATTTCTCATAAATATTCATAAGTCTTGCATCGGAAACGAAGAATCAACAGTAATTAAAGGTACACAACTTGTAAGAATAATCCGAAGAAATGGATTCTGTGCAAATCCCCTCTCATGCCAGAAAAATGTCATCTGAACGTCATCTTGGTGAATGAATTTTGTCAAAGCGAGGTACCTACCTGTTGTTTTTTTCTTAAATCTTTTTTGTTTTTAAATCAAATATAGGTTGTTGCTTTGGGTTTTACATGACCTAGGGTTTCTTACATGTCACTGTTACTGACCATCAATTGTCCTGGTGGAATTGCTTCAATTTCATTTCAATAAATATTTGAAATTCATTACCCATAAAATAAGGGGTAAAACAAAGATTTGTGTACAATGGTACATTAATAAAGCTTAAGCATTGCGGAAAAGTCTGTACATATTCACTCCCTTTCAAGCGTGCGGAGTGGACTTACTCAACCCTCAGAGGAAATAATAAAACAGAAGTGTGTGCCAACATTTATATACGGAACCCTTTACGAGTGCCTTAATAAAATAGTTTCACAAAACATCCTACCATAGACGGCCCTGTACACATTTTTACAACCGTCGCGGGTAACATTGTCTATCTGTCATAAAAGTGAATGTTAAGGATAAAATAATACGAGCACTGTGCGGAACAAGTTTTAGAAGATATGTTGTGTATGGCAGTGGTAGGGCAGTGGAAAACTTTATCTCTTAAGTCGATTCAACACAATAAGGATGAAGCGACATGACTATATGACTTATCTCAATCAAAGTGCTTTCCATCGCTCGATGATAAGTTGTTTTATTGTCTTTTTGCAGTCTTTCCACTGAAGGCATTTTTCAAATATAAAAACTGTCCTTTATCACACTTTTTATCTTTTAATGATGTCTTCAGTGGCCATACCAAAGTGATTATTTTATTACTATTGGACTTATTACTACTGCGTTGAATGTAAGAACAATATTGTTTGGGAAAATGTTCTGCAAATTTCATCCATTTTACGAAATGCATAGTAATAAAGGATTTTCCAATTGGGACGGGTCGATGTTAGCATCCTGTGGCGGTCATGTTGTTCTAGTGGCGTTTGTTTAATTTAATGTTTATTATTTAGTTAGTGGTAAAGTAAGTGTTCCTCAATACAAACATACCGAGGATCGCTCCCATTTTACGGCCCACGCGGTTACTCTTCAAGTCGACTGTCAAACGTTTTCCAAGCCAAGTTCAAATAATGAGCCAATACCCTTAAATCAAAGGAACGCCAGATGGACCGAGAATATTGCCGTGATCCGTAAAAGTGCACAGCAGGGCCAGAGGCAGTCAATTCCTTGCCATTCATCGAAAGTTGGCCTTTAGCAGACTTTGATTTTTAGTGAAAACATAAGCTTATGGAGCGTTTGCGGGATGATCCCAATTTTGGCCGTTAGAAACGAGAGGCATTTTTGCATGAATGGCTATGTCAACAAGTAAAATTTCCGAGACGCCAACCCACAGGAGGTTCAACGGTTGGCAAGGCATCCACAAAAAGTTAGTGTTTCCTGTGGATTTTGAGTCGGCGGAGTTATAGGTCCGTACTTTTTGAGAACGACCATCTTGACGCCATCGCCGTTAACGGAAAGCGCTGCAGAACATTGATAACCGATTTCCTTCAGCCCAAATCGAACTATATGGGTGTGGACGATATGTGGTTCCAGCAAGACGCGTACTATATCTCACATAGGAGGCGACGATGGATATACTGCATCAATTGTTTGAGGGTACAAATGGTTATCTCTCGAAGAGGTAACGTGAAGTGGCCACTAAGATCGTTCCATTTAACAAAGCTTGGCAATTTCTAGAATCGTTTTCTAAAGTCGCAGGTCTATGCCAATAAGCCGCAATAGACTTATGCTCTTAAAGTCAACACTACTACGCATCACTACGAGGATTATCAATAGTTAAAACAATCACTACGAGGATTATCAATAGTTAAAACAATTTTACCTACACAAGTTAAGCTAAAACTGGTAAAAGCATTAATAATTCCTATAATTTCTTTTGGATGTGAGCTGTTTGCTGATCCTGATTTCCCTTCACTTCAAAGACTACGCGTTGCTTTCAACTCGATTGCCCGGTTTGTATTCAACCGCCGTAGGTTTGATCATATCTCATCTGAGGCTCGTCAACTTCTTGGTTGTAATTTGGAGGACTTTTTCAAATATCGATGCTGTTCTTTACTTTTTAAAATTATTCACAAGAAAGAACCAAACTACTTGTTCAAAAATATAAATGTCTGTACTTCTAATCGCTATATAGTATTGCGCCCCGCTACATATACCTGTTTAACTTCTCGCAGACAATTCTTCATTTATGCTGTCAAACTCTGGAACAACCTGCCCATTTATGTGAGGTCCAAAATCGAACACAAAACATTTCATTCAATCTGCTTTAAACACTTTTCCAATTTGAACTGATGTAGCTATATTCTCTTCTTTTTTTTTGTCTCTTGGTTGCGCTTTTTTTTTACAACATTTAACTTGAAAATTTGTTTTTGTTTATATAATGTTTTTGTTTCAAATAATTGTAGTTTACTTTGTTCACTCTTGCACATTTTGTAATATCATGTTATTCTCATTTCCTGTACTTTTATGAGTTAAACTCAATGTACAGCGTTTCAATATAAATAAATACTAAATACTAAATACTAAATACTATGACATCGCTTAAATTCAGCCGGATTTATCCAGTAGAGTCATATAAAAAGTAGCTGGAATCGCAACAGGGTGGTATGGAGGTAACTTAAATGATTTCAGCCTAAATTGAAATTTTAGCTTAAGTAGGTGAGGCTGACATTTATAATGCGCGACTTCTGAGACAAAGGCCTTACCAATAAATATTTTTAGTTACTACTCTAAATTTTAGTAGTTCACAGTGGCTTATTTTCCATATAAATTTTGCAATTGTGAGCTTCCGAAAATTTAAAGTGGAGACTAAAATTAGTTATTAATACGGCGCAATGAATACCAACAAGTCTATTTCAGAGAAAAGGGTTAACCATATATATAAACAGACGTGTGCATACTACATTCATTTTAATGCTAAATAGGAAAGTCAGAGCCCTTCATCATCTTTTAAGGATTACAATACAACTCCGTATGCAAGGAGCTTAAAGATGCAGTCCACCAAACCCATTCACGTTGGCTTCTTCGGTAAAAGTCGCCAGTAACAAATCAATAAAATCCTTAAATCCACTAGCACGAACATTGCTTTACGTGAACCACTGACTGCGCCATGCAAATCCCGGAGTACATTGCGATGCGCGTTCTCACCGACGTTTCTGAAATACTTCACTGTCTACCTGTAGGAACTTTTATGATACGTGAGGAGATTAAATCGGGCTATACCTGCCCACTAGAAAGGGATGTTGTGAATTTTCAAGGAATTTGTTCAGTGTGCATTTAAACGGAGAAAATAGAGATACATAGCCTTTCCTCATGAACCTTCCGTCGAAAGGATTTAAACTACCGTACTACCGGTACCGGGCAGAATGATTTTGTGACGGGCCGACATTGATTGTTTTCTTTGACAGGTAGCAGAGCCGCTTCGCCGTGCGAATTTCGATTGTATGTGTTCCTAGGGATAAAGGGCGGGATGTTTTTGAATGAGGTATCACCTTGGGCTATGACTTATGGCTATGGATTGATGTATTGTAGCGATTCAGGGTTATTGCGTAAATTCCAGTGAACTGAGGCGTATACGTTACATTTATCAAAGATCACACTTCTCATCGCTGCGCTAGTGGGAGAAATGATAGACGGACTCGCATGCTTGCTGTGTGTTTTCGGAAAGGAATGAAGAGAACACTTTCAGAGTATAAGTGGTGACAGTGTTGGAAACAAATGGGAACCTTGTCACGATTCGGTTAGGGCACCGACCCGAACGAAACTGAACTGGAGCGCAACATATATATTTATTCAAAGAAATCGATTGTGTAATTAACTTTTCGCCGGCGCAAATGCCAAAAGCCGGATAGCATAGGACGTCGAATATTCCAAAGGGTGATATGCACTCCCACACTTTATTAGCGCTTTCGGCTGAACACACTTACGTCTTCTCTACCCGTAAGTCATCAATCACATTTCATTAGCAGCCAGCAGCCTGCACGTGTTCTTGAGCGGAAAAAAATAAATTGGACTGCAGGGCTTCCGAGGCAAAGCAACCAAGTCAATCACGCACGCAGTGATTGATATTCTTGTTCAAATAACGGAAGGAATTACGATTGTATGACACTGACAATGACAAGCATTTTTTGACTTGCAATTTGGGGCAGTGTGGGTTTGAAGGAAATATTTTCTATTTGCAAGGCCGGATTGTCAATAAGGCGTATATGCAACTGCATGGCGGCTCGGCAAACCGCTTCAAAAATTCTACATTTTAAATGCATAGGCATTTAATATGGTTCGCATGTCAAACAGCACTGGGGGAGTAGCAGTTTCGTTGGATAGGTTACGTAGCCTTACACTCGTTCTTTCATTGGCTTATTATTTGTATGCACTGGCTAGTAGGTAACTTCACGCATGTTCCAGAAATACTGAAGCGTTAGACGTGCTACCTTTTTTTAGAGCTTAAAACAAAGTAAACTTCAAACGACCAAGTTTACTTTCATACAAATTTGTATGTGGTATATCGAATATTTGTTGAAGAGTTAGAACTGATAAAGGATTTGTTACGCTAGTGTTTTTAATTTATCTAATTACCTATGGATATTTATGTCTTCTACTTAGTCTTAGGCCCGGTTTGTTCAATCTTGGTTATCTTTAATCATCGGTTATTCCAGCTGGTAACCATCGAACGTGCTTGTTCAGCAAAATATTAACTAGAGAATCAGTAGTTTGGTTAGTTAACCAGTGAAGTCGGTTTATGAGATTTAATCACTGATTTTCTGTAATTTCGTTTGTTCAAGATTTTCTAAGGACTACGTAGGTATTCATCTTGACGTAGCTGATATCTTTCACATCGGTTTCGTTGACGTTTTCAACTGACACATACATATAAAAAAAAAACCAAGCCAAAATAATGGATGCAAAGAATGAAGTAAGATTATCTTCAAAATTTTTTGGCCGATGACAGTTCTCATATATTGAGATAAAGCACATAAAGCACACAAAATATAGAGAGAACGAGAAAATTGCGATGAATAAATTAACATGAGGCCTGTTAATTTGTAATAAATTTTATTGTTTTTGGCTTTATTTCGGTTTTGTTCACAAAAAATCATTGACTAACAAATACAAAGTTTAATTTTTAGTTCTTAAAAAATTCCTATATAATTTGGTTAAGACATTCATTTTGTTTTTAATAAGTTTACTAAAAATAAATACATTAATAAAATACCTACCTACAAAAATTACTTATCAACAACAAACGGACCCGAAAACAAAAAATATAACCATGGATTCGGTCAATCACTAAATGACAAATAAACTGGAAAAATGGAACGATTTGCTGCAAGGCTGTGGTTTGGTGACCGAAGTAAAAAAGACGGTCAACAGGCACTCATTGGTTATCACTGATTTATGATCATGGGTTAACCTAAATCTTTGGTAACCTAACCAAGGCCTTAACCAGCTGTGAACAGACCGGCCCTTAGTATCTACTTAGTACCGTAATGTATATTTTACTATTTTTGTTTTGAATTCAATCAAACCCTTAACACAAACCAAACAAATTCAATACGAATAACAGAACAAATGAAAAGCGATATGCCCATAAAAGCAATAGGATTGGTAGCCGGCCTTAGCAACGTGCTTGTTGTAGCTCACAAGAATTTACATACAGGGAATAAAATTGAAAAAACAAAAAATAATAATTTGTTGCGCTAAATAATTACATATTTTTTATTTATTTATTATCTTTATATACATAAATATAGTGACGCACGAATGATACAAAACGGACTCGCAGCTGAAATCAATGTCCGTACATTAGACCAGTGATTGGAATATGATCATTTAACTTCAAGAACGAAGTGTCAACAATATTCGCAATCACTGGTTACAAGGCACAGGACATTTAAAATTTATAAATCCATCGAAAGCACTTTTATGAAGAAAAACACCGCACAAAACCGAAGACGCAAACAAAAACCACCGACGGCAAAACCAACACGAGACATAATGAGGCCGAAACTTCAAATGCTCGACTACCCATCATCAACGTATAGGTAGTTGGTCTTCTCTCACACTAGCCAAGGCAAGGGATTCTGAACATCATCACAGCACTATCTCGCTCTCACTCACTGAGAGCATATAAATGGTATAATTCAAGAAGTGTTAATGATTAGTTTGATTAGTTTGTATTGATGCTAAAAATGTAAAGTAAATTGTTTTATGTTAAACTAATACTAAGAAGCATATTTCACGGTCAAGGGCAATGACCACTTAAGCACACAGCTGATCTTGTACATAGGATTACGAAACCGAGGTTTCTTTAAGAATTTGTAGAGCAGTTTGAATTCATTCGAATGAAAGACTTTGAATTAAAAGCAATAAAGAAGAAATTACGTTTACCGAACGGTCCGCGACTTTTATTTAACCTTTCCCCAAGTGAATTATCTATTCAATTTTGCTGCGAAACGCCTTTTCCAGCAACTTAAATTTTCTAATTGTCGCCTACGATTAGAACATAGCTGTTCACACTTTATTAATGTCATGAAATCACTAAGGTATTGTAACTTTGTTTGATGAATTAATAAACCAAACTAAACTAAACTAATTTTTATTTATTCAAATAAAACAAAAAAAAATCTTAGAGCATGCATCACGATACAATGTACTCCAAAGCTGAAGTGACGGCTGAATTCACTAAAAAGTCATTGGATGTAGGTATAACATCTGAAAACTACATAATTAGAACAAAAAAATAAGCAAATATATCTAGTTGCATATCCCATGAGTCATGACGAATAAAATGGCTATCAGGAAACACACTCAGTTGGGTGTAGTTAAAAATAAAATACGTCGGTATTTTAACTACATCTGACTTTATCGCAAAATTATAACCCAAATGCATTATAATTGGGCACTATTTTATACATCCTACTGACTTACCATCCATTTCTACCAGCAGCTTAATGTACTTCTGCCTTCTTTGAGTACTTAATTTTGACTCACTGGCAACTTGTTTATAGATACGGCTAGTTCTAGGAACATTAATTAAGTGCAACTATGATGATTATAATGAAGTACACCACTAATTGCAGTTAGTTACACAGCTGAAGTACTTATTTTCTTATGTACTTTTTTATTTTTTTATCACCCCATAAAGTCTTAAGATTGTATTTATGCAGAAAATTGCAGGATGCAAGAGTAACTTACCTGGGGTGTCTGAGTGGATTATTTTAGTGGAGGGGTTTTTTTTAATTATGTTCTCTCTGAAGTTGCAGAGTCCAAGAAGAAAAAGACTTAAGTTCATTATATCCTTCTTCGTTTCCTGCCGATATATATATATATTTTTTATGTTTGCTTGTATACACCCTGCAATGCGCGTGGACTCTAATTAAGTTTCTTTAAATTGATTATCAAGGATGGCGGCATTTTCTTGAATTAGTTTGTTTGATGCAGTTTTTTTTTTTTTTTTTTGCTTAGTGATGAGAGATAAAATGGAATTGCAAAACCGTATAATCAGAAGTAGATTAAGTTTCTTATTTTGTGATGGTGTCCATGAAAATAAATAACCTTGACAAAGGAAACGTTTTTGTGTAGGCGAACGGCTGTAATGAAATAAGGCCCCAAAAGAGAAAATAAAATAAGGCCCAAATTTGGGGTTTATTTCATAATGAAATTAAAAATAATGAAAACTACGTTTTATTTAATACTAGCTGACCTGGCGAACTTCGTTCCGCCCAAATTCATTAATGTAGGTAATAAAATTAATAATTCCGAGCTTTATATAAGTTATATTAAAATTTAATAAATAGGTAAATAAAATCGAATACTTGTCGGCCAACCTACCGCTTTTTCACTGAAATGCTTTATGGTACACAACATTTTTTGTTCTATTTCTATTATCGGGTGTGTACACGTACAAAGCGAGAGCTTTGCCGACACGTGAAATTCAAGACTTATGCCACACACATCCAGAAATTGTCCTTGCGACTTTTTAATTGTCATAGCAAAAACGGGACGTACAGGAAATTGAAGACGCTTAAATACGAAAGGCAAATCGTTCTGAATAAGTGGAATTCGCGGAATAAGAACATCTTCGCCTTAGAATTTTCCAATAAAAATCCTTGCTTGAATAATATTTGATATTAAATTCTTCACAATCAAACGCGTACCGTTACAAAGTTTTGGTTCATTTAGGTTGCGCAACAAAGTGGGATAGCTGGTGGCTTCGTTTTCATCCATCACGGAGTCGATTGATTTGTATGAATGCAACTCACCTGCGATTTGGTTTTGAATGGCGAAATTCAAATGATCGACGTTCTTGTTGTTCGCAGCCAAAATCACTCGTACACTCAACCAATCATGGTCAGTATAATTCTGAGCGATATTCGGGAAAACATTCATCATTGGTTCTTCCGGTGTCGTTGTAAAGTTGCAAACATTTTTTGGAAACTCAATCAGGCCGGTGATTATGTTTGCTGGCATCCCACCATTGCCCATCGCCAACAATTGCCTGGAGAACTTAGCAGCGGACTGGTCATTTTTTAAAAAAACTCGCATGTTTGTTGTCAAATGCAATTTCTTGACGTATCGCCATAAAGCAGACGCCTTCAGGCAAGCATTCAATTCATCCGCCGGAGTTGATCTCGAAATGACAGGCAGCGTTTGACGGAAATCGCCTGATGGCAAGATCATTGCTCCACCGAAAAATCGCTTATCATTACGCAAATGATTGAGGGCCTCCAATGCGCGTTTGTAAACCATTGTACATTCGTCCCATATGATAATCTCATATTGCTGCAGTACTTTCGCCATCAAAGTGTTCTTTGAAATGTTGCAGGTAGGTTCTTCATCCACTTGCAGATTCAATGATAATTTCAATGCTGTTCGACCGCCTTCTAACAAAGTAGCCGCTATCCCAGAAGAGGCTAGAGCCAAAGCGATCTCAGATCTCGAACGAATTGTAGCCAAAATCAGTGAAATCAGGAATGCATTTCCAGTTCCACCGGTCGCATCAAGGAAGAAAATTCCGCCATTTTCGTTATCGACTGGTTGCATCAATCCATCGTACACTTTCTTTTATTCTTGATTCAACATTGGCTCATTTGTTCAAACAGCTTGACTCAATGCGATTCCATTGAGTCAAGCTGTTTGAACAATAATATCATCTTTGTATAATCAAAGTATCGACTTCATTTCAAAAAGTAACTTAATGTAACATAGTAAATATAATTTATTTAAACAAACTTTTTAGGTAGGTATATTTAAAAAAAAAAAATCGAAATTGTTGACAAAAGCAATTTGCTTGGAAAATAATTAAACTAATTGACAACAACATTGCTTTTAAAATTTAAAATACTTTTTTTTTTGTCTGAAGTGTCACTACTCAATTTCTATCCAGTTTCTTTTTTTTTCAAAGCGTATTTCCCCATACAAACTTTCATAAACTCTTTCATTCCCTCAAAGTTTTGTTTTCGCGACAAAAAGTAAATATAAACCTGATATACAGGAATACGAACAAAACAAAAAATGAAATATGAAAATCGTCCCATGGGTTATCGGGTTGCATCATCATCGAGTTACACCCTGAAAGAATTATATATATAAAATAGATAGAAGAAAAATAGAAGAGAAGAAGAAGAAGAAGATAGAAGATTGTTGATATTGAATAAACTAATTTAGATTAAAGGAAATTTGTATATACTCAACCTGGAGCGTTTGCTAGTATTAGTACAGAAGCGGAAAAAATGGGTTTAGTGGTGAATGAGGGTAAAACAAAATAAATGCTGTCAACAAGAAGGGACACACAACATCGACGAATCGGACAGAACGTCACGATAGACAGCTATAACTTTGAGGTAGTTAGGGACTTTGTCTACCTCGGATCCGCTATTAACTCTGAAAATGACATCACCTCAGAAATCAAGCGAAGAATCACACTTGCCAACCGCTGTTTCTTTGGCCTAAGACGGC
Source organism: Cheilosia urbana (assembly GCA_946477585.1). Lineage (NCBI taxonomy): Eukaryota > Metazoa > Arthropoda > Insecta > Diptera > Syrphidae > Cheilosia > Cheilosia urbana. The sequence goes on along the minus strand of OX297854.1, from coordinate 2,636,051 downwards.
AATTGATTAGTAAGGCATTGTCAAGAAGCACTAAGGAGATTCTATATAAGACTCTCATCATCCCTGTCCTGCTCTATGGCGCAGAAGCATGGACCCTAGCAAAAATGGATGAGGATCTTCTTGGTCGCTTCGAACGCAAAATTCTTCGAGTGATTTTTGGTCCCGTTTGCGTTGACGGGATTTGGAGGAGAAGATTTAACAGCGAACTCTACGAGCTGTACAGCGACATCGGAACCTTGCCCCCCCTACGTATTTCATGTCGGAAGGGTAACAATTAGTAATAAAAAAAATTAGTTTTGGGGACTTACTTCATTTCTTCTTTTTGGGTTTTTTATTAAAAATCGTTTTTGTTGTTTCTTGTATAATTTTTGGGGGACTTATTTCACTTCTATATTGAGGTGTTATTTTATTGGGGCCTTATTTCGCAGAGCCTAGCCGATCTTTTATCAATGCAGATTTACTTTGGCTGACCTTTTAATTCATGTCAACATCGTATTTTCAAATTCGGTAAAACTAATTCAAGTAAACGGCACCGGCTGTTCAGTGTGTGAACGAAGTCGATCGATTTACTCCGTTTGACAGATAAGTAAAGTGATATTGCATTCTGCTACTTTAAATCATTCCATGTGCGGGAGAATTTACTAAATAAAGGATAGTGCTCTTTGCTTTGGTTACCAACAACAAATTGATTAACCTAATTGTTACTGCGTTCGCTACCTTGTACTTGCCCTGTGAGCTATCAACTATTCCGATTGATTGATGACACTTTAGATGGACGTCAAGATTTATTGCAGTTAATTAACATTTCTGAAATTGCATTGTCATTCAAAACTAATTGCGATATGAATGCCAACTCGATACAACCACAAGATATCGCTACCGCACTCAAGTGCAAAGTTACGTGGATTAATTACTCACAGTTGTTACAACATACATACCAATACATATATCTATTAATTAAAGGATCATAGTTAAGCACATATTCAATTTCTAGCAGGCAAGTAGATAGTTATATTGAAGGGGTTTGATAATAATGACATTTGAAATAACGGCTCTGGCAATATAAGGTAACCAGGGTAAACGGGAAAGTTGCAATAAAATGACATGGATAATGTAAGCATTACAGTTAAGGATAACGAGAACGTGTAATGTACTGAGTCCTAAAACGGAAACAAAAGAAAAGACGTTCTGAGTGCTGGAATCTAGACTCGATTGATGAAAATTACCAACATTTAATTTTACGCTTTGGAAATTTTCAATTCCTTTATCGCCTGGCTGAATTCGATAGGAGGGTAGGTACATTCACGGGAATTGGCTTCACAAATTTTACACCACAGAGCTGTGTTTGTGTCTCATTGTGCTCTGCTTTGAGAAGAACACGTGCACTCAAATATGAATTCGCAGTTCCGATTCGATGCGGGTTTGAGAAATGGTACGACTTGAATTATGTTCTTCGTTATAGAGGGAGCTAGAAATGGTGAACTGTTCTTTTAATAACTGCAGGAGTTTCTTTTTGTGCGAATTTTTTGTTAGAGAACTGAAAAACTCTTAAGTTGTGTTTTATTTATTAAAAGCACGCAAAATAGTCATTAGGAATTCAGGGGTCTATACAGTGCTGCCAAGTCGTTTTAACCACACAGGTAGATAAAATCCTTAACAAAAAGTGCTAAATTGCACTAGATTACGCAAAAAAAATGCATTGAAAATTAAGAGGTAAATTTAGCACCATTAATGAAATTCTGACATATTTGGATAAGATATAAAGAATTTCTAATATTAGAAAATTTAAAAGGCTTCAACTCTCAAGCAGTATAAATACATAGTCTTGCTGACAAATCGATAAAAACTAAACGATATCATAGCGAAATGCAAATTTTGCGTCTTTTTACTAAAATATTCTTCCATTTTTGCAAATGGCTATAAAATGTGCACAACAAATAGGGTTTCAGATGAATTTTACGACGATGCTAGGTCAATGTGAAACACCAATATATTGAAATGTATTATCAAAAAAAGAAAACTCGTTAGGAGCTAGAATTATTTAATTCGCACTAAAACTGTCAAAAAGTGCCAGATTTAGCACCAAAAGCGCTAGACTGGCAGCACTGGGTCTACAGCTGCGAGCAATGCTGTCGTAGGTTTTTTTTAAAAGTGTAACAATTTTTTTTTTTTTCAAAAAGTGTAACAAATGGAAAAAATGTAACAAACTGGAAAATAATTATTGTAATAATAGAATCAACGTTTTTCAACTCAAAAAAAATCTTTATTAGGAACTCCTTGTCCCATTTCAAAAAAAAAAAAAAAAAAACTCTTTATTGACCTACCTGTCCATTTTGTGTTAAACAAATAAAAAAAAAAAGAAATAAAATTATTGACCATCGTCCATCGAAGTAGATTCCATTTTCTATTATACAAACTTTATTTACCCACGAGATGTAGAACATTGTCAACGGCGACGCGGCGAGACAGAAAAATATTGTTGCATTTCTCGTTCCCTCCTATTCGCACTCGCAGTTTGATGTTTTACACAACTTTTGCTCTGTGTAAACAAACAAATACATTGACAGAAATCGGTAGAAGTTTGGTCGAAAGAAAAAAGTGCTGCCAGTTCAACTTTTCAATATTTTTAACGAGAAAAACAAAAAAGGATTTTAATTAGAAAAAGTGTAACAAGGCGAAAAAAAAGTAACAGTGCAACAAAATTATAAAATAATTAAAAAGTGTAACACTTTTTTTTACAATTGTATCATTGTGGGAACGCTGGCTGCGAGGTGTTGGGGTTGGAGCCTTTGCGGTTAGTTTCAATAATGTTACTATGGAAACGAACATTTTCAACATAAATTTTCAACCCAACCGCCATATTGACTGTCGCTAGTGTTCGCTTATGACCGAGTAACGAGTACCGAGAGGACCAGGCTTCCAAATTTTATTCTTTCGCCTTAAATACATATTCGGCTGTGCTTGTAGATCTTACCTTGGGGCGGAATTAAGAGAGTGCGATATACTCAGACAAGGAATTCTATGTACCTTATCCACATCACTAGGGTAGGTTTCGGTTTTAACAGCTTTCCACCACATGAATCATAATGAGAGTATGGACCATAAATCGCTGTAAACACCCAGTGTTTTCATGACCTCCGGTTTCAAGCTTCATTTTTTCCCAAAAGCGGGAGTAAATATTTGGTAAGTATAAGAATTAAAAAAAAAAAAACTGTTGCGACTGTATCCAACAGTCCCGAAAAATGTGTATGTGTAAACACCGTGCGTGCGGTATGTATGTGGCTTGATACGCGTCATTGAGAAAAGAGGGAATTGTAATAACCGTATTCTGGATATATTATGAAATAACAATAATTTATTCTTTCTGTGCTGCGTTTCGGTAGAATAGATACAATCGGATTGTGGTAGCTAAAGTAAGATATGTACATTCGAGACTGTAATCTATCTAGATTACGCTGGAAGACAGCATCGATGGTTGTTCCATATCGTGTTGTTGAAATTTTCCGGTTGGAGTTCATTTGAAGTCGCTCCAGTTTGGTTTTCGAGACGAGTTCTCCATTCACGCGAGCGTTCAGTACTCTTTTTCCCCAACCTTTTTTCCGACTTTCAGAGGTTTATTTGCACGTAAACGCGCCCTGTAATTTCGCACGTTCTGCATCTGGCTTTCCCATATCTGAAAATATTTTAATGCATCTTCAATGACGGTAAAACATTGCATTATTGACAGAAATATGGAATTGTACCAATTACTTATTTTCCTGTATTTTTCTGCGTTTTACTATTGAAACGCATGTATTCAACAGTGAAATCAAACAGTGAAACAAAGCGCACTTAGATGTTTACGTATCAATAAGCACTCCTAACATTATGCAGTGGAAAATACACGTTTGCTGTTACACAGGAAATGAAAGTATAATTGGAATTTCATTCGGCTTGCATTGCACATTGTAAGGTTCTGGTCTACGACATTTTTGTTAGTTGTTGTCCAGCTGTGATTTCTGCGTGCCTGGTAATTCACGAAAGATTTGGCACTGAATTTCCTCGAGATGTCCGTCACAGGGAAGAAATGTGTATGACCATCATATATGAAAAACATGCTTTATTTCACATCAACAAAAAGCTGAAATGAATATGCCCCAGTTAAAAGTATGCAATGATAAAAAATTTTACAATGATAAAACACAGTGACGCATTTCCGTTACACATTTGTCCCCGCAAGTTAAATGTGTGGAATTACTCCACCAGATTCCAAAAAAATTTACAATGATAAAACCAAGTGACGCATTTCTGCTACACATTTCCGTCCCCGCAAGTTAAATGTGTGGAATTACTACACCAGATTCCAATAACGCGCGCTTAGATGTTTACACATCAAAAATAGCAACAGGTCCGAAGGGACCCTTGGCCTAGCTTCTCACAACCATTCGTTTTATGTGAATTTTTCATTTTTGGAACGAATGGAAGGGATCTACAATTTTATGCCGACTCCAAACGGCTAATTGAGAAGCTCCCTCAAGACATTTATACTCTCAGATGTTTGTCAGACGTTCGCGAGAGGTAGCGCAGTGGCAAAAAAAAACCCTAAGTTGGAATTTGGGCTTTTGCGGGATTCGAACCTGAGACCCCTCGCTTAGTAGTCCAGCACACTAACCACTAAGCCTAAGTATAAGGGTTCTATTCTTCGATATTGTTGCTTACTTTTTGGTAGTATCTAGCATCATAACTTCCGCAAGGCATCTTTAAGTCCATATGATCAAAAAAATCTATTAAGATCCTTAAGGTAATAACTGGGTCGCATGGAACAATCTTTTTTACTGCGACGTTACTTGATGACTTGATTTTTTTAGTAGCGAATCGATCCGGGTAACAGGGGCCTCTTAGTACAAGCTTGAGATTATATGCATTTGCATATTTTGCCCATTTTCACATGTTATGGCATATTTTACTTCATCTAATCTAGTGGTGATGCATTTTTCTTAAAGCCCTAATAAATTAAAAAATTCACGCGAAAATATTACTTGAATCAAAATATACCCGCCGAATGAATATTGGGTAAAAATTGAGTACCAACAATTTACCTACATATTCTGGAAATTAAAAAATCATAGCTGTGATCTGTACTCATTTTTCTCTCATAGTATTAAAACGCTCAAAACTCAGTGCTAACTTTGACTGCATGCATTCAGGTAATAAATAATAACCATCCGAATTGCAAGAAGCATTTTCAAGTAAACTCAAAGAAAAGTTTGAAAACATTTTGAACAGCCCAGGCTTTGAAGCCTTGTTGAAGTCAAGTTAATATTGAATTCTGGAATTTTGCCAACAACAATAAGAAGTGCTAACATTAGTGATGGAATAATTAGCATTAGCAAAATTAATTCACGATGAAAATTGTTTTAGCATTAGCAGTATGAAAAGCAGTTGCTAAATTTGATGAAATGCTAAGCTTTTTTTTCTGCATTGTGCAGGCTTGTACAAAACGGAAATGTATTGAATGTTGCGTTGCGTATTGTGTATTCACTCACACCTTATGTTTATTTTCATTTGAAGTTGTTTGACTGTTCCGGCCTGGGCTCATTTGCATTCCAATGTATTGAATGAATAACGAAAAAGCAAGCTTTTGTTCACATTAGCAATTTAGCATAGCACTAGCATAGCAAATACACATTGACGACAGTGTGAAGTGAAATAGCATTATCTGCGTAAAACTTTTTTTTGATGATATTTCATATTAATTTAGCATTAGCATTTCACATGCTAAGTATGAAAAAATCGCATGCTAATCAAATTAAAAGAAAATAGCATTAATTTCCATCACTAGCTAACATAGCATTCAAATTAAAATACTGACTAGTCACCTCAGTGGATGTGCAACGGTCCTTTTCCCCATATAAAAATGTTTCAAGTTATCGAAGGCATAACGTTAGATACCACCGAATATTTGAAACAGATGAACGCTCACATTTTCAGGATTAACAAAATGTTTAAAAATTTGTAATTATTAGTGTTACGTTGTATATATGTACCAATATTTTATGTTGAATTGGAAATAAAAAAAACTGTTGCTATTTTATCATATGGGATATTTTTAGCATTTTTCATGCATATTCGCTTGAACATTTCATGCTTTTTATGTTACATATAACCCAGTCTCAGGCAATAACTAATAACGACTGTTACTGTTCGGGGGTTCTAGTGTAAACTTTTAATAAAAAATTGTGTTATTCCATAACTACAGCTTTTCCTTTCAACAAATATTCCAAAAACAGTCATCGCTAATAAAAGCTATTCATTGTTATTATAATTTCACTTACATCCGCTAGGACCCCGAAAAACCAGCCACAACGAAACAAAATGAACATTCAATCTGACTGCGAATAAAATAATAGATTCACCGATTTCCTCGAACAACTAAAAACCCAAACAATTAAATTTTAAACCCTTCTCCTTTTATGAAAGCATCAGATTTACAAAATACCAAAATATGCAAATTTTCGAAATTAATTACTTGGCATTAATTTCACATGGCGCTGACATTTACCCCCTCCGCATGTAGCACTAAATCACACGAGAAAAAGGCCTCGCCAAGTTTCATAGAAAATATTACCACTCGCCACCCACATTATTTCCATTTCAATACCATTTTATTGACAATTACATCCGTCGGGGGAAAATACCTCGAAAAATCGAAAGTAAATCTCATTAGATTCGCTTTCAGCAACGGCCCATGACGGCGAAAAGAGAGACCCCTTAATGGGAGAAGGGTGATATTTTGATGTAGAACACTATTTAAACCTGATTTAAGTGCGAATACCTGTTTATACTATTCAATATACATTAATTATGGAGGATTGCTTTTAAGCGCTTATACTGCTTTTACGCAGTATAAATAGGTTTCAGACGAAAGTTTGAGGATCAAGTTTTTTTTCGAAGACGTGCCTAAGTACTTTGAGAGCGATTTCTATATGAGTTTGGTAAAGCTTTGAGTAATTGTTTATAGTGCTTTTGTTTTACTATCTAATATGCGAGGGTCCTAACCAATTTCCTGTGCGGAATTCAAGACACACGAGAGTATGATTGTCGTAAGAAATCGTCTAGGTCCAAACGAATGGCTAACACTATAGTGCTATATTTACAACTTAAACTTAAATTTGTATATTACATAGATACATGAACGCCTTCCATTACCGACACGGAAAATAAGCCGCGCCATTATTAAAACACCCTTAAAAGGTATTCCTAGAATACGCAACTCTTGTTTAAATATGTGAAAACTGAAAATGCCAAAATTAAAAAAACCTTTCAACAGCAAAACATGATAAATCTCTTCCATGTACAAAATATAAGTTACCCCCCCTACCAGCTTTGGAAATCCGCGCAACTTTTGTTTATTCCCATATTTTGCATAGAACTTTATTTTGCGACGTGAACTGCACTCAAAAACTTTGCACTGAAAAACAAAAATTAATGGTACCAAAATCCGCAAATTTATTCCGTCTGCCCTTGCGTTGGGATATAGTTTCTCCTTTGCTTTGCTGTGTACTTTTGAGGGTTGAAATACCCATGAATATTTTAAATGCGAACTGTAAATAATTAGCCAAATACAATGGCAATATCCCTGAAAGGGAACGCCAACTTAAATCATGACATGGGGCGATAAAAACAATCACTTCCGCTAAATTATGCAAGGGGCACATTTTATTTACGTGGTTCCTCATGCTGCTTTTTATCAAAAAGTTTATTCGGCAAAGCAACTCATGCATAAGCTGCACCATTGTAAAATTCCACGGCTAGTGATAATCCTAAGATTCTTTGAAATTTATTTCATCAACAAAGTTGCGCCCACAATAGTTCGTACCTGATATTGGGAAATAAAACTCCAAAATCGACTTACTGCAGAGCTTTGCCGGGAAAACACTTCGCAGAAGTAATCGATTTCATGCGAGAATTAAAGTTCTGCTGGAGTCATTAAAATCGCTGAATCCTTAACGGTATACGTATGGGTACTAATACCCATCACTTTTACATGGGCTCCGTGAAATGTTGGCACATAATAAGCAGCTGTAAGCACATGCAAGAGAGTAAAAATGAATTGAGGGTTTTATGCAACAACTTTGATTCGATATTGGACTGTTATGTTTATCGACGGCAGTGAGTGTGATTGAATAAGATTTTTACGAAGTTGGTCATTTTATGATCCTTCAACATTAAGCTATAATTCCAACTGCAACACATTGAGTTTTATTTTTTGGTAAAGTTATTAAGAACAACTTGAGTGCACTTACATTGTGCATGGTAAGCGCTGTAGGGAGGACTCTGTTTTAATACCTGTTGGGTTGGAGTTATAGGATATTTTACTGCAAAGTAATGGTGCTGAAATTTTAATACCACTAGAGGAAAATGTTAACTTTTTATTTGCAGTATGTCTTATGTTCTATTGACTAGATGGAGATTTGTAGATTGGTTGTGAATCAAGTGGTAATCGAAAGAGTCGTAGATTCAATTAATAGAAAAATACTGGCAAAGCTCGCAGATCGTTTGCCTGCGAAAGCCATTTTAATTTTGACTGCAGACAATCGAATTTCGATTGGAAAATCGTAATGAAAAAACCACGATCCCAAGAACAAAGTCTCAACTACGTTTTTTGCTGAGAAAAGCAAACATTATATGAAGCAACCAAGCTAACAGTTTCAAAAAAAAAAAAAATTCTAGGAGTAGACAATGTGGCGTCTTATGATTCCAGTAGCAGCCTCAGAGACCTTGCTCCTTATATACCGAATTTAAGGACCCTTTTTATAAGATAAGTAGTCGCAGTAGCTTAGTGGTTAGTGTGTTGGACTGCTATGCGGGGGTCCCAGGTTCGAATCCCGCAAAAACCCAATTCCGACTTATGTTTTTTTTTCCGCTGCGCTACCTCTCGCGAACGTCTGACAAACATCCGAGAGTATAAATGTCTTGAAAGAGCTTCTCAATTAGCCGTTTGGAGTCGGCATAAAATTGTAGATCCCTTCCATTCGTTCCAAAAATGAGAAACTCACACAAAACGAATGGTTGTGAGAAGCTAGGCATAGGGTCTCTCCGGACCTGTTGCGCCAACTATTTATTTTTTTATTTATTTTTTATAAGATAAACAAATTCGTGTAGCTACAAAACAAAAGGTCAGTGGTGGAACCTAGTTGTAACAAATATTTGTAACTTATAGGGGGCTGGACCAAGTGTATTTTCCCCCATTAAAATATCCGCTCCTTTAATCGTTTTGGCAGATGGTTGTTACATACTTACTTTTGAAGTACATATTGGAAAAATGGTTAATTTCGTATTCAAATTAGATTTATTACAATACCTATGATGTTTGCTGCTTGCTGGTTGGATATCGAAAAAGAAAGAGTTTATGACAAATTGTAGAATAAGTGGCAACGAACAACAGCACAAAGAAAAATAACTAAATTGAAGAGGGTGATAAGCAAATGAATCAAAATAGAAAAGGAGCTTACTTTACCTATATCCAGAAAAACTATTTCAAAAGACATAGTTTGGATGAGCACCCATAGATGAAGAAAGCAATAGAGGAAAACAATACCAAAAGCTCCAAGACAGGATAACACATCAGCTTAACTTACACGTTGTTTTGCTTCCCACTATATCTCTTTAGGAAAAAGTTCATATTGAGATCTGTCAGATGTTGTTGCGTTTCCAAATCCAACGAGACTCAGTCTTTTTAAGTTTCTCGATTAGGTACGTACGTAGATTACAGAAACTCAACAATGTGGTTCTGTCGTCTGTCCGTCCCTAAACGTCCCTAACGATTTTATCTAAAATTGATATTTGAGCCTAAGTAGGTGAGACGTACATGACTGCATGTACTCACATTATTCGATATTTTAGCGAAAAATTGATACTTTTGAAATATGGGCATAGTAATCTTGAAAACGGTCCATTCGATTGTAACACAAATTCATTTTAAATTGGTATAAGTAGTATCAGCAAACGGGCCTAAGGCACTCGGACTTGGGTAGTGCGCACACACTCTCAAACTGAGGTAGTGTTAGTTCGTTGCCTGTTTATTGACTGGTTAGGTAATTGAGTTTTCCGTTGGATATTCGACTCATATTTTTTTACATGGGCTTCGCCTGCATCAATAGCATCTTATTCTTTATCCCTGTTTTTAGAATGGTGTCCACTAAAAGAAGCTGACTTTCGGTAAAATGCAATCAGTGGATCTAAAATTAAAATTTAAGCCTTAGGTACCGTATCCCGTGGTGACAAAAAATGACTTCGCCTTCTTTCAGAGAAAAACAAAAAATTTAACATCACACCCAAGAGTTTAATTATATACTGTATCCTTGGAACTATAGAATGGATCTGAACATACACCTCACATTACGATAAACAAAATATACTTCTTATGCCATTACCATGCTACGTTGTGTATACCTATTTTGCATATTCTTTACAATTTAATTAAGTAAACACGCAATCCACATACCAATTTGCAACATGACCGCCTTCTCATTTTCAATTCAACGGCAATCCTATCTGACTTTCCACGTACTTGCTGACTTCTTTGTCGGTTTATCCTTGCACAATATTTAATTAAGTTATGTAGTCCTAGAATCTTCGTGACGATGGTTTCGCCTTGGCTATGCAGCAGATGAAAACATTCATGAGAGATATTTCTGTTGTACAACTACCGTAGGGCTGTAGCGGTACTCGTATTTAGCATCGATTTTTTCCAATTAGGTGTTTGTTGTGGTGAATATGGTAATGAACAAAAAGAGTTTTCTGATTGCGTGATATTAAATTGAAGTACATACGAGTAGAATATATATATTTTAGGGAACTGGTCTTTTATTGCTTTTTCCAATGCTCATAAAGCCGCAGTGGGTTAGTGGTTAGTGGGCTGGAATAATAAGCAACGGGTCCAAGGTTCGATAGCCGTAAAAGACAAAAATCGCAGGACACATCTTCGGGTTTTTTCTAATGCCCCACCTCTCGCCAATGTCTTACAAATATCCGAGGGTATAAATGGCAAGTCAATTGTGCAAATGGCTTCTCAATTAGCCATTTGCACTCGGCATAAACATTGTACGTAGATACATCCCTTCCATTAGCCACAACAATGAAAATATCACACAAAACAAATGGTTGTGGGAAGTTAGGCCTAGGGTCCTTACGGACCTATTCTTATACCCGTGTTGGACTCCGCCTACAGAGATTTAAGCTTTGAGCCGGGTACTCACTGGATTTCCGCCAACATATCTAAGACGAAGAAGGTTCTACTACTCCCGGCCGTCAATCAATCCCTTCACCTATTATTCAGTCAATCCTAACACACCCTTCTTCGGCATTTAGATACCCGTGTCACCGTTGTACGTCCCCCATATCTTCATCAATTATTCGGCAGCACGTGACCTACTACTTCCTAGATACGTAGCCATTGACTCTACTTCATAAAATAAATCTTTTCCGAGGTCGATTATTGTTTCCTGTTCAAAAGGCTCCGCCAACACATCCCCAAATATCTGTCCAAAAACCAACTTTAAGAATTTCAAAAAAATGTTCATATTATAAGGCATTCAAAACGAATTATTACGGACGCTAACAAATCACTTACGTAGGAGTTCCCCACTTAGATCGGTTCACATTGATAACAAATTTCCCGCCAGTCAAGGGTGCGTGCTACAATCACTTCCATACATTTCAGCATACCTATTCATTCATAGGTCTCTCCCCGGTCCTGGTTCCCGGCATCAGCCATCATCGATGACGTTCACAAATATTCGCATCTTCATCGCCTCGCAATATCATCGCCTGGATTGTTATGCTCAATCATATGCCCCTGGCAGACACACCGGATATTTGATTTCCCAATCTTACCTAATTCGAAATCATTGAAATACTTAATCATGAAGTAAGGGGAACAAATTTAGCAGATCACATCCTGCGCCCACATAAATATCCCATATACACAAAACGAAGGCAACACAAACAGTGAAAATAGAAAAAAAATACCCCGAGGCAGTCAAATGTCAAGCAATTAGGTCTGTTCCATAAATTAAGTATTAAATAGACCGTCCACTCCCTCGCACCTTCCCGATACCCCCGCAAATTTTTAAAAGAAAATTCTCTCTTAAATTCCTATCCGTAAATACGTGATGTCGTGATTACGTGAGGCAGCAACAAAAATAAAGAATTCTAAATAGAGGGGGTATAAGGAAATAATGACACCAGCAGTCATCGTACATCGTGAGATTTCTACCTTTTTGTAGAAATTTTGATGGCTAAAAAACCTTCCGTGCAAAACTAGAATAAAGCATCAAAATTGTGAAAAAATAATTAATTTGACGAAAAAACATTCGAACTGCATTGCAACAGGAACACACTAAATGTCCATAAAAAAGATATTTGCCTTTAGCAAAGAATTTCTATACTCTGTCCAAGAAAAATTGTCAGTACAGGCCTTATGGGAAGCTCTTTTTTCTACCAGTGGTGCCTGTAGTACTCTCACGGCACTCAAACACAAGATTTTCCACTGAAATAAAAACGAAACCACTGGCATTCCAAAGAATTTTGTTGTTGTAATTTTCCTGAAATTCGCATGCATCCCACCACAACCACTCTGCCACACAGCCGCGGGCACAATGCACGATCGTCTTGCGTTCGCCTGCTATTATCATCAACCAAAATAAGCAGTGTGAGTGACTGAAGCACATCAGAGAAGTGTTACCATATGGCAATGTTAGGATATCATTAAGGGTTTTTCTTTGAATTTTGTCAAAGAACTTTCGGTTTTGGTGCTTTTTGGAGCTTTTTGGAGCTTTTGAGAGCGGCATATTATGTGGGGTGCTGCCATTCGGCTTTAATTTGTTTGTTTTTCTGAAAGATCCAATAATATTCAGTTAAAACAAATTTTTGATTGTTGTCTTTTAGAAATAATGTTTATTTGTGAGGTGTTTTAATGCATTCATTTCATTAACGCAACAAGTGATCATATGTGCGTTGGAGAGATATTGCAATAAATTAATAATGATTCCTAGGGCAACTCAACCGGATTCATGCAGAAGCATGGTACTTTAAGGGGTAAAATTTGATTAAATATTTTATTATATAAAACTAAGTACAAATTTTCAGCCTTATTCATTAGGGCATATTTCTGCATGTTTTGGTAGGTATAAATTCATATTTCACTTTGTAGAGCATATTTTTCACACTGAAATATCAAAATGATGAAGCAGGTAGATCTATACTATTTATTTTCGGTCGTTGGGTTTTACCACATCCGGTCACTCCTCTCCAGTAAAGCAAATGCCTTAAAAGGATTTTATCATCCTTTTTTTTTGCTACTGTTTCCGCGAAGTTCTGCAATGACGGGTAATAATTTTTTAACAAATATGTAATCTAGGTATATATGTCTATATTAAAAAATGTATGTAGAGCTGCACAAGTGCAGTCCTTTTACCATCTGTTTAGGTATATGACATTGCGTCGTGGTTATATAATTTTTTCTAATTTCCTGATTGTGTATATAAGGCGGAAACAATGGTTGTTATCTCAATAGCGGATAGTGCATCTAAGCAAGTGGTTAACTTTATTGTGCATATTAATAAACAGAAACATGGCCACAAAGTCTTCATAGGATATAAGTGTAGAAAAGAAACAACAAATTGTTTATGCAACTGAAAAATTCTATGACCTTTTCAAAAGTAAATCGGAAGCCGTAGGAAATGCGGCTACTGTTTTTTCTGTTACGGAACGAACTGTATACAGGCTTTTAAGGGAAAAAGCAATCAAAGGCCACAATTCACCACACAAAGAAGAAAAATAATTCCGGTATCAAGAGCAAGGTGCATGATTTTGACAAATGTGCAATTAGGCGGATAGTGCATCCGTTTTTGATGGATAATGACCTTCCAACGCTAGACAAGATATTATTGGAAATACAAAAAAGTGAAAATAGACCAAAACTAAGCAGATCAACTTTGCATACAATATTGCAAAAAGATCTCGGACTTAAATTCGTCAAACGTCAGCGAAAGAATTTGTTGTTGGAAAGAAGTGACATTATTTCTTGGAGACAAAGATATCTACGCGAATTAAAAAAAATTAGAGAAGAGAAAAGAAAGATTTATTTTACTTATGAGACCTGGCTAAATTGGAAGATGGTAGCCCTAACAGTATTGCTCTCTGAGTTATGGCGAATTATCATACACACTACGGCAACCCTGTGAGAGCTTTAAAAAGCGACCGATTTATGTAAGTCATTGCAACCAGACTGAGAGACAAACATCCTATCTTCCCTGTACTGACAATTTTTCTTGGACAGAGTATAGTACCAAGAAATAATCATACTGTTAACAATCTGCGATTTTTATACTGAAGGTTAATTTAAAGTTAATATTTTCATCTACAAATCGAGGTAATTTGAGTTGGGTTAGAAGGAAAAAAATTGCCACGCTTCGTAGGAAAAATTAAGAGAGACTGCTAAAAACACTGACGGAGAGATAAAATCAGTGATGGGACTTCTACCTTAAGTGGTATTTATACCACTTTCTACACATTCGGAAATTCTACCACACTGAACTCGAAATCTACCGATGAATATATTTCGCTAAATATATTTCTTTTCCATCAATGTATTAAATTTAAAATTATACCTACCCATTGAATTATTTGTGCAATTTGTTGAAGACAGCTATCAAGGACTTTAAGAATCGTGCGATAGGTTCTTACCTTGAAAGTTTAACGGCGAAAAAAGATTCCAATTATTCACTTTGGAAAGCTGTAAAAGGCACCAAAAGGCCCAAAATCCCCGCGCCGCCAATTAAAATAAATCAAAATGAATGGGCAAGGGAAGATAAGGAAAAAGCGGACGTTTTTGCCGCCCATTTAGAAGAAACCTTTAAACCGTACGATGGTCGGGCGGTTCACGACAGTGTTATTGCGGCGGAATTACTATCCGACGATTTAATACTCACAAGTGCAACGCTAAGGGAACTAAAACGTGAAATTGAATCCCTAAAACCTAAGAAAGCTCCTGGTTATGATTTGATCACGGGAGAAGTTCTCAAAGTTCTACCAAGAAAAGCATTAATTAAGCTTCTTCATATTATAAATGCCGCGCTCAGACTAAAACACGTGCCGAGCCAATGGAAAGTTGCGGAGGTCATAATGGTTTTAAAACCAGGAAAACCGCCAAATGAAGTAAAGTCGTATAGACCAATTTCCCTTCTTCCAGTTATATCCAAAGTTTTCGAGAGAATCTTACTAACGCGCCTACAACCGGTTATAGAAAACAATAATCTTATCCCTGACCACCAGTTTGGGTTCAGAACCAAGCATTCGACGATTGACCAAGTGCATAGAATTACTGACGTAATTGAGAAAGCATTTGAAGAAAAAAAGATATGCTCGAGCGTATTCCTTGACGTCTCACAAGCCTTTGATAAGGTGTGGCATGACGGATTAAAATTTAAATTACGACAAGTTCTTCCCATACGCCTATATGATATTTTAGAATCATATCTCGGGAATAGACTCTTCCGTGTTAGACATGGAAACGAATACTCTGAGCTTAAGGAAATTTCGGCCGGCGTGCCGCAAGGAAGTGTCCTTGGGCCCCTTCTCTATCTGCTATATACTCGCGATATACCAAGAGAAGATGGCACTACTCTCGCTACGTTCGCCGACGACACCGCTATCCTAGCAGTAGGTACTACAATTGAAGAAACGACTGCAAAACTTCAAATCGCACTGAATAAGGTAAATGAATGGACGAGGGACTGGCGGATCGCCCTCAACGAAACTAAATCTGTTCACGTGAATTTCACGTATAAGAAAACAAATGACTTGCCAATTTTTTTAAACTTGGCCCGAATACCCTTTGCAAACGAGGCCAAATACCTGGGAATGACACTCGACGCAAAGCTGAAATGGAATTCGCACGTGAAAATGAAACGTAAAGAACTCGATATCAAATATAGAGAAATGTACTGGTTACTCGGAAAACATTCCCAGCTCAGTACCGAAAACAAACTGCTTCTATATAAGCAAGTGCTAAAGCCGGTGTGGAGCTACGGTATACAACTCTGGGGTTGTACCAAGAAAACAAATGTCAATATTCTACAAACTTTTCAAAATAAAGTGCTTAGAGAAATTGTACAAGCACCATGGTATATTAGAAACGACGATATCCACAGAGATCTCGGAATTCCAATAATTGAAGCTGAAACAAAAAGCTTCGCGAGAAAGCATAGAAACCGACTAATCGGACATGTCAACAATTCAGTCCGACAAATTTTGGACGAGAACAATTTATTGCGCCGACTACAAAGAACGAAACCGTTCGACTTGGCAAGATAGTATTAACCGCGTCTAAATTGCGGAACATGCAGGATCTTTCATTGGGAAGTAGCCTGTCAAAAGTTGTTATTTCGTTATAGAAAAATTGCTTGATAAGTTATATCTTAGTTGCAGTATCTAACAATCTTTCGCAGGGTGGTGTTTTTAGTCAGTAAAAATCTGACACTACTATGAGCATGCGCTTGCTATTCTCATAGTGTCTTTGGAAGATTTTCACCTACCCTCGGTTAAAAAAAAAAAAAAAAAAAAAAAAAAATAAAAAAAAACCTACCCATACTATTCGCCTTATACTTTTACCCATACATACTTAGCTTTCAGTGTTTTTCTCTGAGAATCTCATCATCAAAAACTTCCTGTCCAGTACAGCATTTACTGCTCTAAGATTTCATTATTTGTCTGTATTTGTGCGAGGGTGTTTTGCTATGTTTTGACATTTTGTGTTTCATGATGAGTTCTATGCATTTTATTTCTGCAGTGTTTTCAAAATTTAAAAGATGGCACGGAAAATTTTACATTCAAAAACCTTATATCGAAAAATATAAAAACTGAAAAAAGGAACAAATTAAATATCGTAACTGTTACTGTCAGTCAACGGTCAGATTACTAAGCGCAAGTGTATGCATGCGGTCAATTTTCTTTAACATCGCACACATACTTTCGCACATAGTCGCACGAAAACAGCTTGTGGGCGAACTCACTTAAGTGGGTGGGGCTGACCGTCTATTTAATACTAAGTTTTTGACATGTTCCCTAACGATAATGCATTCAAACACTTTAGCCAATAGCCAAATTTAGTGAAGCTGCGGTCCCGTACGCAAAAGTTGGGCAGAAGGGAGTCCAAAAGAGAGAAGAAAACATCTCCCCTCCATAAAATTTTTGCAAATATTAGCCCAAGAAAAGAAAATTCTTTGGTTATTGCTGACAGATAGTTGTCAAATCTTTCTTTTCCTAATTTGTAACTGACTTTTTATTTGAAATAATATATTATATAAGAAGCTGAACTTTTTAGTTTGTGCAATAAAAGCAATTCAAATCTTGCTTACAAATATAAATTTGTGCTTTGCTCTACTGATATTTGAATATTCCCGACTTGAAAAAATTTTGTGGTTCAACGCGTTGTTCCTTATATTTTCAGTTATATTTTTTTTTTTTTTTTTTTTTTTTTCAGTGAGCGAATTCTGTCGGAATGAGAGAAATGTGACGTATTGCCAATTGCCAATATTGAACCAGAAAGTAACCCCGTAAGGGAACACACCATGGATGTGCTAAAATGTACATATTTCGTGATTATCGTAAACCAAAAAGCCGATAAAATGTTCACGCTGAGGTGTATATTCTATTTAAGATTGAGAAACACGGGTGACTTAATGTACTTGAAGGACAATTTTTTTAACTCCACATAAGCCTACAGTTATATCCCCACAGCATAATGTTGAGGACCGATTAGTACTGGAGTTGACCATGTGGTCCCGTCCTACTTTGATAGCCTACTTAAATGTAATAGGAAAGTCCTTGAAACGCATTCCACACACAACTGGTTACTATGGTATGTGTTTCAAGGATTATCATTGCTCATCCTAAATACCGAATACTGTCAATGTCCAGGCATCAACTTCCTTCTCAACATTGTTTGACTACTTACGTAGCAACTATCTATTCCACACTCATATATAAATGGTTATGATGAATAAGCAGAATTATAGGAAGTGATGGTAGAGAATACTATCTACTCTCTGGCTGATGAAAAGCAAATGCACCCGAACTATTGCATGTAATAGAGGCAAACATTTCCATGGGAATGTCATAGTCGATGCTTTGCACTGCTGCATGACATGACTGACGCATACACGGACGCACATGACACAGTAAAGTGATACACAACACAGAATATATTCCTTTATTGCTTTATGATGCCTTTCATGGTGTCCTTATTTAGCTGAAATTGCATGTTGACATTGTGCAAACTCAAAAATGGTGTGCCTTGTCTTCGATTCAATGGAGGATATGCATTGCTGCTTTAGGTTTTTGGGTCTGTAAGATTTAAAGCGATGAAACCTTTTCCACATGAGTTCCTCAATATCAAATGGGTTTAAATGCATCCCTTCTAAGTAGGATAATCCGCTTGTAAATTAAGACTCCCTCTGCGGTGTAGTAAATAAAAAATTGAGTGCGAGTCAGATGCGAGAGCCTTTGTGGTAACCGATGGTAGGCATGCATATTCGACGTGCACACAATTTTGTGAAAACATGGGCTCGGAACATCTATCTCTTATTCACGAGTGATGGAAGGAGCCATGCTGAGTTTTTCTGTTGAATTGGTCAGGCTGGATCAATTCTGAGAGAACTATAGGCCATCCACTTATCAGGAGGAACGAACTTGGAAGCTAAGTTGTCGGTCTTTAATTTGGTGTTCGTTTCTACTCTTACCTATGTTCATGAAATTTGGGTAATGACCGAAAGAATAAGATCGCGAATACCAGCTGCCGAAACGAGATTCCTTCGTTGTATTGCTGGCGTGACTCGCAGAGATCGTATAGGGAACACCAGAATACGTGAGGAACTGAATGTCGAGCAGCTACTTCTCCGGACGGAGCGGTCCATACTTCGTTGGTTTGGTCACGTCAAACACATGCTTCCAACTCGAATCCCAAGACGTGCTATGGAATCCGTGCCATCAGGCAGGCGTCCCCTAGGAAGACCCAGGATGAGATGGTTAGATCAAATCCGAAATAACTCTTTGGCCCGTATGGGGACTGCCCCTGATGATCTAGAGTCGGTGGCGGAAGATCGGGAGCTATGGAGGGTCCACTTAGACATCCTATACCCGCGGCCCTATTAATGGAAGAGCGGCCATTGAAAATGAATGAATGAATGAATGGGCTCGGAACATTAACTTGGTGTGGATAGATTCAGAGCTCAAACGAAGGCCTTTGACTTTAACTGAACGACTGGTTGCACTTAGAGTAGCCAGAGAGTGTGTATGCTTCTGTCAGAAAGTGTTCGAGGGTCAAGAGTCCGATATGTGTAAGCAGTGTTATTTAAGGAAATAAGTAAATGTCTGAGCAAATATTCAACTAAACCGTGCCGTGAAAGATCTTTTTCAACTTCGCCTTTGCGATACGGAATAAAGTGTCCGGTCCTTTGCACTCGTGAAAAAAAAACAAAGACCACATACGCATTTGGCTTATTTTAATTTTAAGTTAAGTTGAACAAAATTAAAAATGCAAATCAATATGCTCACATCACCTGTGCGTTCTGAAAGTTGCCCAAATTTTAATGAGAAAACTTAAAAAGGACCCACTGTTCTGCTCACACCTTTAAGCCGATCAGAAAGAAATGCCATGAACCAATCTTCAATATTGACAGTTGGAAAAAATCCTCGCTCTCTTTCAAAAGAGTTCAAACAAAAAGGACTCTTCCATTTTTTAGCTTCCTTCCTTCTATCCCCATTGGCGATCATTAATCTTGCAATACTTGGAAGCAGATAAATTCAATCACAGAAATTCATTTCGTCCTCCTTTCAACTGTTTCGAAGAAATGCAATGCATCCGAAATCTTGTGCACTTGTCAGAGGATTAGTCTTAATCCCTAGGTATCTGCAAGTGAGCACAGAAATCTGTTCATCCTCTTTATCAATTTCACTCTGCGGAGTGTTTTTCATCAGAAAGAAGAAGGTTTTTTTCTTTCCACCACTCCTGCGAGGCACAAATCAATTCTATATCGCAAGTTGCTCCAGTTCGTTGCAGCGGGAAATTGTTCAAGCGAATCGATTTCACTAAGATGTGGTGGCGCACCAACAAAATCATTCAATGTAATAATTCAGATGTCGTGCAGTTATCCGTTGGTAACTGATAACGATAAGTCTCCTCGCAACAGCAAAAAATGTGTTTCGGAGCTTTTTTCGCTGCAAAGGCGGTTGCCTAATTGACACTAGGAGGCGTTATCGCTCTCCCTAAAAATTTCACTAAACAACAAGTGCTTGGCAAATGACTGCCACGTATTAAGTGCTTCCCGTTGGCAAAGCAAATGACTGAAAATTAATTGTGCTCCATTAAATGGTTATTTAAACTAATTAACGAACACAATTAAATAAAATTGACGTTTTATTAGCGCTACGCACCGCACACGCCGCTGTCTGTTTTATAAATTCGTGAACAATTATATTCCACCAATTAAACATTCAATTGCATTCATTAGCAATTTTATTTTAACGGAAAAGTTTATACACAAAAAAAAAGAAGTTTTAATTGTAAACTTTGAAAACCCACTCTACCTACGGCACGGGTTGCAAGCTCCACTCATTGACCAACATTACCTGATATATCATCGACTTTGCGTACTACCGCTCTAACCTGTCCGTGTCCAGTTTGAAACATAAATCGAAATTTAATTTCCTCCATATAATTGAATCAGCATTAGCCCCGCTTTAGAAGGAGGAAAACCAATTTAGCATTCGGGTAAGTACCCATTTCCTTCGACTTCAGGTGTTGCCTGGGATGGCAATAAAATTTTACAACATGGTTGGGAAAATATGCTTGTCTCTCTGCAGATCCTCGCATATTTGTCGGGGCAGGTGGATGGTGAGGTTACAAATGCGATAATAAAACTGTTCAATCTATTGTATGCTCCAAATGACATAAGTTGCCACATTCTTATGCAAATAGGATCAGATTGTGTTCTCCCCACCTCAGTTTGTGTAATACCCTGGCAACACAATGAAGCTTTGTTTCGTTTATTATATGACTGAGAACTCCAAGAGGTGTGGATTTTTATGGCTTAAGACGATTTGTATGGCTGATAAAAAAAAGCTTTATGAATATGATATTTTATGCAACTGATGTGGAGCAAATTTTAACTTGTCGTTGAAGTTTAGGGAATGCCATTAAAAATTGTTACGCTGATTGGGATAGTAGAATGCTTTTCAGTTACCAGTTTCAGTTATCAGTAACACAAAAACTCAATAGAGAGGTGGGTGGTAAAAAAAAACACTTAGTTTGTATTTTTCTCAGTATCCCGACACAGTAACAATCTACCCACTTACAGGTAATGAAATCATTATTAATTCTTGATCAATATGGACGTGATTTCAATCGTAACCACACATTGTTGTCCATTTTTTGAACCAGCAGAAAGTATTTCCTCAGTCAATTACTCAATAAACGTTGTATGAAAAATTGAACGCATATAATTCATCTTACATTCTGTTGGTGTTGGCCTTTAATAAACAGCGAAAATATTATTTCATTAATTAAATAAAAAATGTGCAACCCCCTGGAGTACCGTATTGATTCAACTTTTATATTTTAATTTATCTGCGCTTTATCAATCAAAATTTCTCTTTGGTTGCAGAGCAAAAAATAATAATAAAATTGAAAACACAATCCAACTTAAAAGCTGAACTATTTATATGGAATATATGGAACTGATTACAGATTCGAGTAAATAATACCCTCTCTGTAATTAATTTTTATTTTCAATGACTCTATCTTGTATGGTATGCAATTTGTACTCGTACTGAAAATTAATAACGTTGCACTAAGGGTTTTTTTTTATAGTGTGCATAAGTGTATCCAATGGTTGTCTTTTCACTACTCACTATGTAATTATGTATATATTTTGTATCTCCACAACGATGTTGAAGTAATTAAGCAGGATGTTGGTTCAAAGAATTCATTAAATTGGCTTTCAATTAAATTTAAGAAAAGTGCATAAATGTTCCCCAGAATTAAATTTTAAGTTCGGTAAATGGCATACAAATAGGTGTAAGGATAGGTGTAGGTTTGGTACTCTATATCCTCCGTCCTATGTTTAATACACTTGGTTATCTAAAACTTGCCTTAACTTAAGCGTCACAATTCAGTTCTCAAGGAAATGCTTGCTTTACCTCCTCATGTGGAGTTAGTCAGTTCCTTGCTAAAATCGCAATTGATAAAATTATCTAGTCCAAGCAGTGGTATCAAATAAGAAAACAAACAACAAAACTTTTGATGAACGAGAAAGTTTCATTCGACCCAGTCGTGCATTTTATTTTCCGTTAATTTCATTAAAAACAAATTATTTCGAATTCAACTAAATAGGCCAAACAATTGCGAATTATAGCGAAAACGTCCTACATTTTCAAAAAGCAGTCATTCACTGATTTTCAAAAAGATGAGTCCGTACTCCATTCGCTCAAAAAGGAGTCAAAATGACTCGAAAGGTTACCGAAGGTGAAACTGAGTCCAAGTATCTGAGCTACTGAAATTCGTACTTCCACCCATTGTAACCGATATTATAACCTACGTCTAGCGGACAAGATTCAGTTACTAAAATCAGTATATTTGCTTTATACGCCTGACTCCTCCATTGAACAGAAGTACATCCAAAAAAAAAAATTAAAAGGCACTCCGGGAGTGCCGACAGAAGTGATAACTTGAACAATTACGTGTGTATTTTTCGAATCGTCAGAAAATATAATTATTGTGTAGGAAGTACTTTTAAATAAAGTGTTTTTTTATTCATTATTATAAACTACTAGATACTACTACAAAAATTATGTTACATTTTTCATTTTCATTTAATGCGGTATTTTACATCAAAAATAATACATATTATTTTACATACAAAATTGCAATCTATTGCTTAAAATGTATAAATTTACAGATACATGAAATATTAAATTTAAAAATTAATGGGTATTCTTTGAAATGAATACCAATGACACTTATGAAATTTCATCAACAACTTCAAACTCTTCCATCATCATCATCATTATTATCATTATATTTGAAAACGGATACTATAGGTTTATGGTAGGTAACTAAAATAGGAAACAAACAATTTTGATTCGAATCTATTTAAATATCTTGTAAAGATGGCATCAATTGTAGTTTTATGTCTAGTCGTGCTAAGATTGCGGTCATTGCTCATCGTTAAATCAAATTTGCTATTTAAAAATTCAATTAATGGCAGTTTTTATCATCTGCAAAGTTGATGTTGAAATCCCCACTCAAAATGATTGGAATATCATCAAATCTCTTCCCAACTTTATCTTGAAGTAATGCAGAATTATCTTTAGCATATATAAGTAATTTTCATCGATGCTGTCTTCCAGCGTAATCTAGATAGATTACAGTCTCGAATGTACATATCTTACTTCAGCTACCACAATCCGATAGTATCTACTTGTATTCTACCGAAACTAGCACAGAACGAATAAGTTAATAATAATTATACTGAAGCTTAATTGAATATGAATTTCTTTCCGAAAAATACAAATTTTACTTTTAAAAGAAAAAGAACGAGAAAAGACAACAATATTTTTCTGTCTTGCTGCATCGCCATTGATAATGCTCTAGATCTCGTGGTACGGCATCAATTGTAGTTTCATATTCATTAGGTATTTTACACAAAAATTACTAATCATATTTTACACTAAGGCGACATGAATATTACAATTATTTATATAGTATACCTACTCTTAGGGTGGCAAGTTTACCACAGTTTTCTATTTCTTGTTTCGGTAATTATAACACAAGCTACTGTGCCGTAAATGTGCACAAACCCAAAATCGTGGATATAATATGTCGGAATTAAGCCTGGTAAAATTAAGTTATGAATTCCCCATACAAAACAGGTAATTGAAATAATTTTGGTGACAATCAATTTGTCGCTACCATAAATTACCATAGTAACGTATTCAAATAAAAATCATCGTAGATTAAGCTATAAATTACCTACCCCTAAAAGTAAGCAATAGTACAAAAGTTTACAACTAAAAGTATGCAATCGGTGTCGGTGTCGGTGTCGGAGTCGGTGTCGGTGTCGGTGTCGGTGTCGGTGTCGGTGTCGGAGTCGGTGTCGATGTCGGTGTCGGTGTCGGTGTCGGTGTCGGTGTCGGTGTCGGTGTCGGTGTCGGTGTCGGTGTCGGTGTCGGTGTCGGTGTCGGTGTCGGTGTCGGTGTCGGTGTCGGTGTCGGTGTCGGTGTCGGTGTCGGTGTCGGTGTCGGTGTCGGTGTCGGTGTCGGTGTCGGTGTCGGTGTCGGTGTCGGTGTCGGTGTCGGTGTCGGTGTCGGTGTCGGTGTCGGTGTCGGTGTCGGTGTCGGTGTCGGTGTCGGTGTCGCGAGTTTGCTAGTTTTTGCCCATCCAAATAGTGCCCAACGCGCCTAAAGAAATATGCAATCGGTGTCGGTGTCGGTGTCGGTGTCGGAGTCGGTGTCGGTGTCGGTGTCGGTGTCGGTGTCGGTGTCGGTGTCGGTGTCGGTGTCGGTGTCGGTGTCGGTGTCGGTGTCGGTGTCGGTGTCGGTGTCGCGAGTTTGCTAGTTTTTGCCCATCCAAATAGTGCCCAACGCGCCTAAAGAAGTTATCACTTCAAAAATAAGGAAACTGAAATGACCCCGATTTAGTGGCCGGCATTGGAGCCGTAAATTTAACGACAAACAATGTATATGAGCTCTACAGCGACATCGGCCTGGTCAAAATGTTCCGCTTTAATCTTCTAAGATGGCTGGCACATGTAGAGCTAATGGACGCAAATCTAGTCCATAGAGTTTTTGAGTCTAACACGGAGGAATAGCCCAGTATAGGAAGACCTACTCTACTCTTATACAGGGAAGGTATACTTCTTTGTTTATTTATAATTTTTGATTAAATGAAAGAGAATGGATCTATATATTGATAAATGCTTTATTTAATGTCGGCAATTATGTATGGAATACAATATCAGGTAAATGTCCGCCTCTGTTAGTCTCACAAATGTGAGCCCTTTTGAGCACATTTTTCATTACATTCTCACACTATTCACGCGGTATTTCATAAATTTAATCACGAATAGGTATTTTGTTTGAGTTGCTCAAGCGTTTCTGGTTTGTTTTGTATAAACCTTGCTTTTCAGATATCCCCACAAAAAGAAGTCCGGAGCAGTCAAATCAGGCGACCGTGGAGGCCAATCATCATCACCATTCCTTGAAATAACTTGTTGTGGAAAGAGGTCTCGCAGTAATTCCATTGTAATCATGGCTGTATGCGACGTGGCACCGTCTTGTTGATACCGCATGCTAATCAAGCCCAAAGTATGAAGTTGTGGCATTAAACAGTTTTCAATCATATTACGATATCGCTCCCCATTTACAGTCCAATGTTCCAATGATTCCTCCTGACCAAATTACACACCAGACTGTAACTTTTAATGGATGCAAAGGTGACTGATGAATAATTTGAGGGTCTTCCATTGCCCAGAACCGATTATTCTGTGTAAATAGTGCGTTTTGTTGGCACGTTGTTTCTCCCAAAAATTTAACGTAACTTTCTCATCGTCACAGTAATCGATGATTGATTTTAATAAAATGTTTTAACGATTAAAATTCCTTGGTTTATCGAATATTTTTCCATTACAAATTTGCCACGTGTCTACTTCACGACTGGCAAATATGAACTATCAAGACTAATGTTTACCAAAATGGAGGAAAAATAAAGTAGTATACGTTCCCGGCGGAAACCCTGTACAAAGCCCACTAGTAGAAGAAGACATCCACAGACTTAGAGCACGAAACTGGACGGCAGTCAGCTAGGTACTGAGCTATTTAGGCTTCTTAGTTGAGGCACAAGTTCACCCAGAAATGTACAGCCACTTAAAGAGTAATAAGTTAGATGCATGGTGCGTGACAAGTCTACCCTGGAATCTACCCAGTAGATGGCTTACTGCTACTCAGACAGTTAATTACCTAGTATGAGGGTAGAGCTTGACTGACTGGTTTTGGCTAGAGAATTATAAAACCTAATGAACATGTTGACTCATGATAAGGAAGGGATTTTGAAAGAGTTATCATCCGCGATCCAAAAACCCTTCGTGAGTGATAAGAAATTTGAAGCCTAACGAAGGAAGCGGAGCAAATGTGCGACTTTAAAGACATTGAAAAACTTGCAGTATGCAGCAGCAAATTTTGTGTACTTATGGTCAAAAGTGGTATATTGTTTGAGTGCAAGATCCTACCACAAAATCAGTTTGAACTGATTAGGCATGCACTCTGAATCCAGATTGTCCATTTCATTCGTCTTTTGAGGATTATTCTCCTTGACGTCTACAACAAATGAAGTAAGTAACATATCAACACATTATGACAACGATGCATGATTCGAAAAAATCCCCGATTATATCAGAATACTCTGTTATAATACTGACAAACTAGAAGACCTCTCTATTTTTCATATCTTACAAGAAGTGAACATAATCGGCAGCTGACTACCTGCATCAATTATAAACAATTGAACCTCATCAAGAAGAGTGATTTTATATCTATAAACATTCAGACTAATGATAGGAAAAACAAAAGCAGCAGGATGAGCTAAGTAGCAATTTTGATATTGATGAAGATAAAAAAGTACAGCGGAATAAGTGAAATACCACTGGAAAAGCTGTTATTGTAGTAGAATCGCTTAAAAAAATACTAAAGGGCTGATCCTAGCTGTACTCCAAACAAGACAACAAGTTGAAGAAGGAAAGGATTGTGAAGCTTTCTCATATGGGATATTTTACAAAGTGCAAGAACTCAGTAGAAGAAAAAGTAATAAAATAAATTTTACAATAGCGGAACGGCAGACACGAATTCATTTAATAAGTTGACAAAAATAACACCTTTGGGAACCTCATTGAGCAGTGTACATTTTGCCTTGCTTTGTAGTAGCAATTCCATTGACTCTTCAATATCCTGACTGTTGAATGTATCTTATAAGCGGTTATCTCCACATCCACCTATTGAAAAAAAAGCGTGCACACAGGGCAACCCAATTTTCAATGTTAATCAATATCTAACTGGCAGTGGTCTAAAATTCAATTCAAAAAGACAATTATTCTCTGTTCATATTTTCCGGAGGAAGTGAACCGCTCACCTCAAAATCAAATCGCCATTCAAATTATTTTGTTGTGCTACATCCTTTGACTGCACCCAAAATGCTTTTTAAAATGTCTTACCGTCCCAAATATTTTGCTGCACAAAATTGCTCCAATATCCTTATGACATATTTTCGGATATTTATTGTGTGCCAGTGTTTACCTATACCAATCAGCTTATGTGCAATAATGGTTTTGGAATTTCATCAAAGTTCAATATTGCTCTGCACCCATATTATGCAGTATCAGTAGGGGAGAATGCATAACCGTTGTTTCTATGGATCAAGGAACATTGTTCTACATGGTTAAAATTCCTGAACAATAATAATAAGTGTTGCCAGTGCGCACGTAGTAATTTATTCCATTTATTTTCGTGAAGCTTATGTCGAGTTCGGCATAAGGGAGTTCCATAAATAATCAGAGCGAATAGCACTGGGTTATTTTAATTTCCAAATAATGGACCATCCTAGGGTTGCCATGTGTACACCTTTTTCGTCTTAAAAATTATTTTGTCTCCCAAAATTAAAAATACAAAAGAACCGCAAAAAAGTCTACTATTTTCATACATCTTTTCAATAAATAAAATACAGCTTCCAGTTTGCCTATGAAGTGTTGAAAAACCTTTCAGAGCCGAATAAATTTATTTAATAAAGTATTTGAAAACTGAACTGAAAACTAAGAGCATTTTAATGTTTGGTAAAATGTTTATTCCGCCAATATAAAAATTGTCTCCCATAAAATTGCATAAATTGCCCAGTATTCTCTTTTTACAATGTGGTAACCCTACCCCTACCATGGAACGAAATGCCCCGAAAAAAATAGAAAAATAGAAAGAATTAATATATTTGAATATTTGACAGTTATTCGTGGTAAATAAAGAGCTTAAAACTATTTTTTCTTCTTTTTTTAAAAATTAAAACAGCTTGGTAAATTTATTTAAATTTCTGTGGAAATTTTTGAATTTTTATTTATTGCTCAGTGAACAGCAGCATTGTCTTAAAATGTTCAATTATGCTGGGAAACCTAACCATTTTTAAATACCCTAACCCTCTTCGGTTTGAAACAGGTACAAATAGTTGCTCCTGACTGAAATTTTGTATTTCACGATAAGATCCCAACAC